>JANUYF010000001.1:88072695-89412279 GCA_026167975.1 Phrynosoma blainvillii | reverse complement strand
AGCCATTCAGGACTTTAAAGGTGAAAACCAACACCTTGTACTGGGCCCGGAAGCTGATAGGCAGCCAGTGGAGGGACCTCAGAACCGGAGTAATGTGATCCCTCCTAGATGTTCCTGAAACAAGCCTGGCTGCCATATTTTGAACCAGCTGTAATTTCCGAGTCAAGCACAAGGGTAGCCCCATGTAGAGTGCGTTACAGAAGTCAAGGCGTGAGGTTACCAGTGCATGAACAACAGTCTCAAGATCCCTTACTTCCAGGTGCTCCTGACCATCACGTTAACCTGATTTGTCATCAGGAGCGACGAGTCAAGGAGCACCCCCAGACTGCGAATACAGTCACTGGAGGAGAGTGTGCCCCCATCCAGAACTGGAGGTTGAAACCCAATTCTTGGTTTCGGGGCCGCTACCGTGAGCACCTCCGTCTTGTCTGGATTCAGTTTCAATCTATTTTTCCTCATCCAGCCCATTACGGCTCGAAGACATTCATTGAGAGAGGAGATGCCATTGGAATTCAAGGCCGATGAACGAGACATGGAGAAATAGATTTGGGTGTCATCAGCATACTGATGACACCCAGCACCATAACTCCGTATAATCTCACCCAGCGGCTTCATATAGATGTTGAATAACATCGGGGACAAAATAGCTCCCTGAGGGACCCCACAAGTGAGTACCCTCTTACTGGAGCTACTGTCCCCGAACAGCACCCTCTGGGACCTACCCGAGAGGAAGGACCAGAACCACTGCAATGCAGTGCCCCCAATACCTAACTCCCTCAGGCAGCCCAAGAGGATGCCGTGGTCTATCTTGTCAAAAGCCGCTGAGAGGTCTAAGAGCACCAACAGGGTCACACTACCCCTGTCGATGCTCATACGCAGATCGTCGGTCAAGGCAACCATGGCAGTCTCAACCCCAAAGCCTGTCCTGAAGCCAGTTTGAAATGGGTCTAGATAATCGGTTTCATCCAAGACAGCTTGGAGCTGAAGAGCTACTGCTCTCTCGATTACCTTGCTCAAAAATGGCAGCAGTGAAACAGGCCTGTAATTACTCATATCCAGGAGGTCCAGGGAAGTTTTTTTCAGAAGCGGCCTAACAGCCGCTTCCTTCAAGCATGATGGAACACGTCCTTCCCTGAAGGATGCATTGATGATATCTGTGAGGAATCTCACCAATGCATCCCCCCCCGGACGGCCAGCCATGATGGGCAAGGGTCGAGAGGGCAAGTTGTCTTCCTCACCTTACCAAGCAGCTTGTCCACATCCTCGGTACTCACAGATTGAAGCTGATCCAGTATAACTACATCGATGGAGTCACTGGACGCCTCGCCTATAGACTCTGTTTCAACAGTGGCGTCTAAGTCGGTTCTTATCTGAGAGATTTTATCTGCAAAGAAGTTATTAAATGCGTCACAGCAGGCCGTTGTCGGGTTAAGCAAGGGATTTGGCACAGGAAGAACCTGCGTCAGCTCCCTTACCACCCTAAACAGTTCTGCTGGATGAGACTCAGCAGATGCAATACGTGCAGAGGAGAAAGCTCTCTTCGCTGCACGTATTGCCTCCCGATAGGACCAAAGAAGGTTCCTATGGCAAGTTCTGTCAGATAAGAGTCGAATCTTCCGCCACTTGAGCTCTAGTCATTGTCCAAACCGCTTCATCCTCCTAAACTCTGGTGTATACCAAGGCCTATGGTTTGAAGCGGGATGGCAAGGACGCTTGGGAGCGATCGTGTCGATAGCCCTGGTAAGATCAGTGTTCCAAGTATTAACCAGAGCTTCGACAGGGTCACTGGCATTCCCAACCATTAAACCCTCTAAGGCTCTCTGGAATCCAATGGGCTCCATTAGCCTTCGAGGGCGGACCATTCTAATGGGTCCACCACCCCCGGAGGGGCAGATATTGGCTCTGAGTTCCATCTTGACCAGGAAATGATCCGTCCATGACAATGCAGAGGTACTTACCACCTCTGCCCACGGATATTCCTGTTCCGTACTGAAGACCGCATCAAGTGTATGACCAGCACAATGTGTGGGCCCGTTGACCAATTGGGATAGGCCCATGTTTGTCATGGTCTCCATGAACTCCCGAGCCGCATCTGTTAAACTGGTCTCGAGCGGGATGTTGAAGTCCCCCAGAACCAAAAGTCTGGGGGTCTCCAACAACAGCTCAGAGACCAGTTGTGTCAGCTTGGTCAGGGAGTCTGCTAGACAACGGGGTGGCTGGTAGACTAGCAGAATCCCCAATCTATCCCTGGTCTTAAGGCTGAGGTACATGCACTCAAAGTGGACTGTGTTCCGGACAGGTATCCTGGTCAAGGTCAAGGTGTTCTTATGAACCAGAGCCACTCCACCCCCCTGCCCACTTCCCCTCACCTGCTCACTGACAGAGTACCCGGCTGGGAGGGCCTGTGCCCATATAGTGGCGCTGTCCTCCCCCAGCCAGGTCTCTGTGAAGCAAACCAGGTCGGCATCCTCATCCAGGGGGAGGTCCTGGATGATATGGGTCTTATTTTTAACTGACCTGGCATTGCAAAGGAGCAGAGTGAGGTTCTGTGGAATGGTTGGTCTGCTCTCCAAACCATTCTAGGAAGTAGAGGGAACTGAAGGCGGAATAGCTTTCAAGCAGCGATCCCGCCTTCTTTTGTAACATCTGTTCCCTCTGTTACAACCATACCTTCCGTTCCCCTGCACAACTCCAATAGTCGCCCCCACCTCATTCCCGGCCTCAGGTAGACAGTAGTACTCCAGGCCACTAGGGGCTGATGGCCAATTTCCAGGGCTATTCAATAATCCTCTGTCCAGGAGCTAAGGGCTCGAGCAGGTCCTGCTGGGCCAGGGAAGAGACATGCCCGCCTCCCAGCTTCATTCTTTCTGCACTGATGGAACTTCGGAGCCAAGCCACCTGATGTTAAAGGGGCTGCAAGGAGTCCTTGGCTCTCCCGAAGCCTCTGGTGGAGTTAAGGCCGGTAGGGGGGGGCTAGATATAGCTTCCTCCGGTGGAGCTTCAGAGCCCAGCCACCTGGTGTTAAAGGGGCTGCAAGGAATCCTCGGCTCTCCCGAAGCCTCAGGTGGATTTAAGGCCGGTGGGGGAGGGCTAGATATAGCTTCCCCTGGTGGAGCTTTAGAGCCCAGCCGCCTGGTGTTAAAGGCGCTGCAAGGAATCCTCGGCTCTCCCGAAGCCTCAGGTGGAGTTAAGGCCAGTAGGGGGGGTTAGATATAGCTTCCCCTGGTGGAGCTTCAGAGCCCAGCCGCCTGGTGTTAAAGGGGCTTGAAGGAGTCCTCGGCTCTCTCGAAGCCTCAGGTGGAGTTAAGGCCGGTGGGGGGGGCTAGATATAGCTTCCCCTGGTGGAGCTTCAGAGCCCAGCCGCCTGGTGTTAAAGGGGCTTGAAGGAGTCCTCGGCTCTCTCGAAGCCTCAGGTGGAGTTAAGGCTGGTGTGGGGGGGGGGGCTAGATATAGCTTCCCCTGGTGGAGCTTCAGAGCCCAGCCGCCTGGTGTTAAAGGGGCTTGAAGGAGTCCTCGGCTCTCCCGAAGCCTCAGGTGGAGTTAAGGCCGGTGGGGGAGGGCTAGATATAGCTTCCCCCGGTGGAGCTTCAGAGCCCAGCCGTCTGGTGTTAAAGGGGCTTGAAGGAGTCCTCGGCTCTCCCAAAGCCTCAGGTGAACTAATCCCTGAAAAACTGCTGCATAATTTCTGGATAATCTCTCCCTATGGAAAGATTTGATGGTGAGCCCTATCTCCATAGATAAAGTGAGGAATTCACTCTCTCAAAATATAATGGTAGCCACTAACTACATTACCGCACTACACTCGTATAGTGCTGCTATTCCAGTTTTACTGCTCTGGCTGCTTTCTGTTGCATTCTGAGGATTATAGGTCAATGACGCCTAAGAGCTCTCTGGCTGAGAATTCTAAATGCCTCTCCTTAGAATGCAACAGGAAGCAGCCAAAGCAATTAAAGTGGAATCACAGTACTATAAGAGTGTAGTGCAGTAATCTAGTAGCCTTGAAGGGTATAAAAAAGAATTGGGCACATTCATGGAGGACAGGGCCATTGATAGCTACTAATCATGATGGTTATATCCTCTCGAGTATCAATATCAGTATTCTACTGTCTATCATTTGTTAGGAAACCTGAGAAGGAACATGTTTTTAGACTCATGTTTTCCCTGGGGTTTCCTGAAGACAAGTGATTGGTCATTGTGTAAACAGAGTCTTGATATACCTAAGTCTTTGGTGTGATCCAGTGTTAGCAAATATAATTTTAATAAAATGTTGGGACACATGGAATTCCCTCAATGACCCCAAACTGACTTCTGTGAGATGTCAGCCATAAGCCTCTAGATCAGGGTAGGCAGCCTTTCCCCTTTAAGGGCCGAGGGACTTCAGCTCCCAGAAGCCTCAGCCATGTTGGCCAATAGTCCCATGTTGGCCAATAGCTCCTGGGATTCTGGGAGCTGAAGTCCCTCGGCCCTTAAAGGGGAAAGGTTGCCTACCCCTGCTCTAGATGGCAAGTCAGGTAAGCATAAGGAGGGCCTGCCCCAAACAACTGGAAAATTCCCTACCAGACGGGTTTGGGAGTTGCTACAGGGGAAAGACCATTATCCCTGAAAGTCAACATAATAGTGCTTGTTTGTCCTGAGTCTTACTCCTGATGAAGGAGTGATCACATTTAACTGCACCCTTTTTCTCTAGCCTCTCCTCCTTGATTGTGTCAAGATCCAAGTACACTGTTTAGGTCATCCTCACACCTTGGCTTAACAAAGCCCAAGCAATCAGTGCCTTTGTCCAGGCTTCAGCCAAGCCATCAAGTCTATAGCTAGAAGCAAGATATTTCCTATATAAACCCCTAGATTTTTAGACTTCACATGCTATCCTTAGAGTGCATCTTGACTCCACATCAGTCTGTGCTCTGATCATAGCTCCCTCAGCCATCCCTTCCCCCATTTTGGTGGTGGTGTACCATTATTACCATCATCCACATCTACAGCGGATCCCAGAGAATCCTTTGGAAGTGATCTATGATTGTAGTAGATATCTCCCGTAGTCTGGCCCATCTCAGTCTATTCCCAATTTCACTCCTTTACTTCTAAGTGTGCAGTGTGAGTGTGTGTGTTATATTTGTGTGTGTGCAGTTTTCCCCTTTAATAAATACTTAGACCTTAATTGAAGAAGCCTGTCTCAGCATCATCCATTGTGGGATTGCTTAGTCCTCCAGTATACACAAAGGTACTCCGGTCTCATGGGGTGTTGTTAGGTCTTGCATATTTGAGCTAATTATAAATTCCCCTATTATATCCTTCCTAACACCAGCATGTTGATTCTTATGTTCTTTGCCCACAGATAGGCCCTTTCGACCCTTGCCCATCACGGCTGGCTGTCCAGGGAGGGGATGCATTGTTGAGATTCCTCACGGATATCATCAATGCATCCTTCAGGGAAGGACATGTTCCATCTTGTTTAAAGGAAGCGGCTGTTAGGCCGCTTCTGAAAAAACCTTCCCTGGATCCCCTGGATATGAATAATTACAGGGCTGTTTCCTTGCTGCCATTCTTGACCAAGGTAATTGAGAGGGCGGTTGTCCTTCAGCTCCAAGCCGTCTTGGATGAAACCGATTATCTAGACCCATTTCAAACAGGCTTCAGGACAGGCTTTGGGGTTGAGACTGCCATGGTTGCCTTGACCGACGATCTGCATCTAAGCATCGACAGGGGTAGTGTGACCCTGTTGGTGCTCCTAGACCTCTCAGCGGCTTTCGATACGATAGATCACAGCATCCTCTAGGACCGCCTGAGGGGGTTAGGTATTGGGGGCACTGCATTGCAGTGGTTCTGGTCCTTCCTCTCGGGCAGGTCCCAGAGGGTGCTGATCAGGGACAGTAGCTCCAGGAAGAGAGATCTCACTTGTGGGGTCCCTCAGGGGGCTATTTTGTCCCCGATGTTGTTTAACATCTATATGAAGCCGCTGGGTGAGATCATATGGAGTCATGGTGCTGGGTGTTATCAGTATGCTGATGACACCCAAAACTATTTCTCCATGTCTCGTTCGTCGGCTTCGAATTCCAGTGACGTTTCCTCTCTCAATCAATGTCTTCAGGCGGTAATGGGCTGGATGAGGAAAAACAGATTGAAACTGAATCCAGACAAGATGAAGGTGCTCACAGTAGGGGCCCCAAAACCAAGAATTGGGTTGCAACCTCCAGTCCTGGATGGGGTCACACTCTCCTCCAGTGACTGTGTTCACAGTCTGGGTGTGCTGCTTGACTCGTCGCTCCTGATGACAAATCAGGTAAATAATAATAATAATAATAATAATAATAATAATAATAATAATAATACATTTTATTTATATCCCGCCCCTCTGCCAGTCAATCGGGGCGGCGTACAGAATTCAAAACATCAACAGTTCACATAAAATCAGATCCCCTCCCTCATTCCCACCCCCACTAACCCCCAAAAATCAACTCAGCAAAACAAATTACAAAACAGTTATTAAAAATATACAACACACAATATAAATATGCAAAAACAACAAAAATGCTTGATTGCATTGTTACTAAAAGGTATTACTGGGGAAGGATTATAAACCCTTCCCAAACTCTCAGGGGTGGGGCAGCTCAGGCTGCTCAGGTGGTCCTTGTAGGACTGCAAGTTGGGAGGCAGTCCTCCACAGCCTCCAAGATGGAAAAAAGAATAATTTCTATATATCGTCCTCATCCCCAATGAATCCAACACAATTTCATCTTAAAAAGCCCCCACCCCGGTGGCTGGGCTATAGAGTCCTCTTAGCAGTTCAGGTACCACCACTGCCACGTTTTGGAGGGAGGATGGTCCAGGCGGAGTTTTTATATCCGCCTCTCCCCGCTCGGTCACAGGTGTGCCCAGGAAGCCTGATGGTAATGAGGACTTGTTAGAACTGCAGAGTCCCCTTAGCGGCTCAGGTGCCGCTGCTGCTGCGTTTTGAAGGAGGATGGTCCGGGTGGAGTTTTTATGTCCTCCTCTCCTCACGCAGGTGAGCCCAGGAGCCCGATGGTAATTGGGCTAGTTGGAGCTGCAGAGTCCCCTTAGCGGCTCAGGCCCCGCTGCTGCTGCGTTTTTTATGCAACAGTCAGGAGCACCTGTTATCAGCTTTGGCTGATACGTCAGCTGCGCCCTTTTCTGGAAGTAAGGGATCTTGAGACTGTTGTGCACGCACTGGTAACCTCACACCTCGATTTCTGCAATGCACTCTACATGGGGCTACCCTTGTGCTTGGTTCGGAAACTACAGTTGGTTCAAAACATGGCAGCCAGGCTTTTGTCGGGAACATCTAGGAGGGACCACATTACCCTGGTTCTGAGGTCCCTCCACTGGCTGCCTATTGGTTTCTGGGCCCAGTACAAGGTCTTGGTTATCACCTTTAAAGCTCTAAATGGCTTGGGTCCAAGTTATCTCAGAGACCGCCTCTTCCTATACAATCCTCCCCTGCCCTCCGGTCCTCTGGGAGGAACCTGTTTCAGCCTCAAAAATCTAGGCTTGCGGCGACCTCCCAGAGGGCTTTTTCTGTTGTCGCCCCCAAGCTCTGGAACGACCTGCTGGACGAGATCCATCAATTAACATCTTTAGATGGCTTTAAAAAGGCTGTCAAGACGGATCTCTTTTGGCAGGCCTTTCCGGATTAAATACCCGGCCTCAGGATCTCAGGACCTTGGGATCTCCCCTCCTCAGGAATGTCTCCACAACCCCCTTTTAGAACTGAAGTTGCAGGGATTTTACCGGTTTTATTATTTGTTATGTTTAAATTGTACTTGGTTTTAATTGAGATATGATTTAATAACTTTTTAAGGGGGGGAGGGAATTATACTGTTTTTAGTTGTATGGTTTTTAGTGTGGTAAACCACCCAGATTGGTTCGCCACCGGGCGGTATATAAATAAATTATTATTATTACTATTATTATTATTATTATTATTATTATAGTGGAAACAGTTTCCAGACGCCATTTGCACACAACTCTACCCTAAACAAAAGCATCCAGTCAAATTCCAGGTTGAGTTGAAAACTGACATAGCATACAGGATAGAAAGGGGAACAAAAATACTATTTGGTCTAAATCTCACTCAGAGGTCATGTACTATTTAGCTACAGCAGCCATCTGCAATATAGATAAAACAATCCTTTCTTGTTCCATGGAGCTTCTGTAGAATTATTGAGATAATGTGTATGGGGATTTCTGAACAATATAAATACTAAGTATGATTGTGGTATATCTATTACCTCCCCTTGGGAAATTTCTGGGTAGATCCTTTAAACACTTCAGTTCTAGCATTCTTAATGTGCAAAGGCATCACTTTATTACAAAGCTAACCATGAATTACATTAATGACCAACCTCTGAGAGATTCTTTTTGACTATAGTTATATAATAGTAATATTTTCACTGGTTATGGACTCATTTCACAGAAACTAGTTCAGTACAGAAAACTGTGGGATACAGCAAAATGGGAAGTCAGACTGAGGCATCTTAGGCTAATATATGTTTGTGGAAACGTATAGGCACAGAGGGTTTTAGGTAGAAATGGAAAGCAGAAACAGAACCGACAGTCAAATGAATTAATGCAGCTTATATCAGAGGCTTACAAGTGGATTGGAGTCAGTAGTAATGCACTGGAAATATTTCAGTCACTTCAAGTAGATAAAAGCTTTTTGTTAAGATATTATCTATATGAAGGGGTTGAAATGTTTGTCTTGTTAATTGATGTCTGGTATGCATTCAGTGCACCTTCTCTTCTGTCTGCTTTCCATACCTGTTCAAACCAAGTATCTGATTTTAAAAAAAACATTTTTTGGGAAATGGTGCCTCTTTAACACACAAATATAATAGTGTGTTAAAGAGGCAGATTTACAAAAAAAAAATAATCAGATACTTGGTTCCACTTTAACTGCTATGGCAACAACCTAGAATCCTGTTTACAGTTTATGGAGGGATATTTAGAATTCTCAGCCAAAGAGCTCCAGGACCTCACTAAACTCCAAATCCAGAATGTGTGATAGGGTAATCACTCTTTTTTTAAATAAGGAAAACTGTACTAACATTCCTAGGTATTTCTGCTCATAAATACATCCCACTGAGTTCCATTAGGCTTACTTCCAAGTAAGAAGGAATGCAATTCCATTCAAGTAAAGGCCTAAGCAGACTGCCAGAAATAGTGCACATTAAATTGAGGCACTGCCCTGGCTCAGTGCTAGGGAGTCATGGGAACTGTATTTTTTTCTGGGACATTGAGCCTTCTCTGTCAGAGAGCTCTGGTGCCACAATAAATTACAGTTCCCATGACTCCCTAGCACTGAGCCAGGGCAGTGCCTCAATTTAATGTGCACTATTTCTGGCAGTCTGCTTAGGCCCTAAGTAGATCTATGATTGTAGTAGATATACGATTTCAGCCTAAAAGAGATGATTCAGTTCTTTCAAATGCCATATGCTAGATTGGATCCAGGGGGCCTCTGCAGATGGGCCCTTTGCGGCATCCTCAAGGCAGGGATGGGGAGGGGCAGTCGCATGCCACACACCGGCCACCCCAACCCCTTCCTGAGGACATCCTGACACTATGTGCCGTTACACACGGTGCGCGATGTCAGAACATCCTCCCGGCGCAGTGTTGGGAAGGGAAAATAAGATAATACCATTCCCTCCACCCAGTTTCATGCACCTAACTCTAGATACAATCCACTGCAGTCCTTTGCAGACTGCTAGAAACAGTGCAAATTGAGTCCACTTTAACTGCCCTGGCTCAGTGCTAGGGTATCATGGGAATTGTATTTTTTTCTGAGACATTGCGCCTTCTCTGTCAGAGAGCTCTGGTGCCACAATAAGCTACAGTTCCCATGATTCCCTAGCACTGAGTCAGGGCAGTTAAAGTGGACTCAATTTGCACTAATCTCACAGAGAGTGATAACCAGTGTACTTAGCTTTAAAAAGTTACCTATTTTGTGTGTTACAAGAGTTTAATAAAATTATATTTTAAGAGTTACATCATGAAGGAGAATGAAGTTACTTTCTAGGTGCAATGAGTTAATACATTCACAATTAAAAGGCACTGCAAAGGCATTTTAAGAGGAAGTTTCATACTATCATCTTATTAATCATATTCCCCTCACAAAATCATTGAAATGTAATGAAAAATTAACAAGCAATGCAATGAGTAACAATGTGAGTTATTCCTTCTAACATTGCCATGAATTATGGTGGTAATGAACTGCTTTCTTCTAAGCAAACAAACAAAGCTTCCTCCGAGTGCCTTAATCTGGGATATTTTCTGACCCTAATGAGAATTATAGGGTAATCCAGAGCATTAAAATGCCCCATGTCCACAGGAGTGTTTGTGGGTGCTGAATGAAAGGTATTCCACAATGTCTAAACATCCAGCAGAAAACATGAGTTCACATAAAGTGGAATGTTTGTTTTGCATAACTCTCCATCTTCCAAATCTATAAAAATAAACCAGGACAAAATGGCACAGAATTGTTGGTATAGTTTTGGCATTTGTCAGAAAACAAAAGAAAAACAAGCCTTTTGATTGTCAGAGAGAGCCAGCATGGTGTAAAGTTCAGTGTGTTGGTCTCTGGGACATCAGGACTCAGGGCCGTTGCAGACAGGCCCAAAGGGCCGGCCTGAGGGTGGAGTTGGGGTGAGGTAGCTGCATGCCGGTTTCCCCAATCCCACCCTGATGCCGTTCTGACACCACGCGACCATATGCATGGCGTGCAGTGTCAGGACACCCTTCCAGCACAGCATTTAAACATGCTGCACCGAAAGGGCACTGAAGAGCCATGGTGCCGGCTCTTAGGGCGGCCTTTTACTGCCCTTAAAAGGAGCAACATTTTGCTGCTCTTTTCGGGGTGGTAAAAGGGAGGATTGGGGTGTGGCATGGGGTTGCCGTGGCCCCAATCTGCTGCTTCCTGGGGCGGCTCTCTGCCATCCCAAATAGGCCGTGTGCTACCTCCACTGGATAACTATGGGCAGCTCATATTCTGTCAGCATAAGAAGAAGGCAAAGGCATATCTCCCCTGAATAAATCTTGCCAAGAAATCCCAGTGATAGGATCATCATAAGTTTGAGTCAACTTAAAGCCACATTAAAAACAACAATAAAACAAAACAAAACTGTATACAGCACAAAGCTGAAACTCAAGGACACTATTTACGCCTCTTTATGTGCAAATGTTGTAAAAATGCCAGATGTGTGAATTCTGCAGCAAAATTTGACTCTGGCAGACTAAATGTCCCATATGAGCAGACCAAGGCTAAAAAGTAACTTGACAAACTCTGGTTTAGCTATCTATTCACAGTAATCAAAAGGATGTGGAATAATCACCATAGACCTTGTTCCCACTATGATTTAAAACAAATTGCTGTTTGGGTTATATGTCTGTGGTTCCCACTTGAAACCAGTTCCGAATTGACTGGACTTGGTTTCAATGCAATGAAATGAGGCAAGTGCAAAAGAACCACTCTTTCCTGACACTAGGTATTTGGTGGTTCTTTTGGTGGCTCTTTTGAAAAGATGCATCCCAGGGGAGAGTCCTCCAGCAAGAGTGTTCAGCAAGTGGGAACGAAGGACCTGAATTGCATCAAACTGAGGGGGATGGATTACTGTGGCATATCCCTCACCAGTTTTTTTCCTCCTTCTGGCCAGGAGGAATTCCACAATGCCCTCCATTCTGAGCTTGACTAGGAAGCATGTCCTCCAAGTCTGCAAGGCTGGGAGGGCACCACCTCAACTACCCATGTCCTCTGAGTCCTGCAAGGTTGGAGGGCAGCACCTTACTCAGGGGAGAGTCCTCCATATGACACCCAAGGCTGCATGCATCCCAGGGGAGAGTCCTCCATATGACACCCATGGCTGATACATCCCAGGGGAGATTCCTCCATATGACACCCATGGCTGATGCATCCCAGGGGAGAGTCCTCATATGACACCCAAGGCTGCATGCATCTGAGGGGAGAGTCCTCCATATGACAACCATGTCTGAAACATCCCAGGGAAGAGTCCTCCATACGACACCCATGGCTGATGCATCCCAGGGGAGAGTCCCCTATATGACACCCATGGCTGATGCATCCCGGGGGAGAGTCCTCCATATGACATCCATGGCTTCATGCATCCCAGGTTAATTGGAGGACATGGGGAGTTGAGGTGGTGCCCTCCCAGCCTTGCAGAACTTGGGGGACATGCTTCCTAGTCAAGCTCAGAATGGAGGACATTTTGTTCCTGGACAGAAGGTTGGAATGTAGGATAGGTTCTGGGAAAGGAGAGGGGGGAAATGGTGGATTTTCCCAAAAACTAGTGAGGGATGGGATACTAGTGAGGGATGGGATTCTGGCCATGGCACCCACGACTCTCTCCCATATTTTCTTGATTATGTTACTCTGGTGTAGGCAACCCATGACTCTCTCCCATATTTTCTTGAATATGTTACTCTGGTGTAGGCAACCTTTCCCCTTTAAGGGCTGAGGGACTTCATCTCCCAGAAGCCTCAGCCATGTTGGCCAATAGTCCCATGTTGGCCAATAGCTCCTGGGATTCTGGGAGCTGAAGTCCCTCAGCCCTTAAAGGGGAAAGGTTGCCTACCCCTGATGTTACTGATTGTGTCACTGATGACATGTAGATAATTGACATGCATTTTGAAGGGGCACAAACTAGTGGAAATGACAATCGTGCCAAAAAAAGAGAGAAGCAAATAAAGAAAAGACCCACTTT
This sequence comes from Phrynosoma blainvillii, assembly GCA_026167975.1. NCBI lineage: Eukaryota > Metazoa > Chordata > Lepidosauria > Squamata > Phrynosomatidae > Phrynosoma > Phrynosoma blainvillii. Next base: position 89,399,551 of record JANUYF010000001.1, on the reverse strand, counting down.
CATAGTGGAAACGACACATTGATTCACCAAGCTGGAGTGAAAGCAAATCATAAACTGGGTTAAATGTAAATGGGAATGAGCCCATAGGGCCTTATCAAACACTGGCCAGGAAGCGGAAAAAAAGCAAAGGCGGCAAACCTCCGTGGTCTTTCCATGGCCATTCCGTGGCCTTTCCGTGGCCATTCTGGAGGAGGCAGAGGCGGCGGCGGCGGGGGTTCCCTCCCGCACCTCGCCCTCCCTCCGACACTTGCCAGGCCTCCAGCCAGCCAAGACACTGGCTGAGAGGCAGCTCTGGCCATGGAGGAGGCAGCGGCGGAGGCTCCCTTCCGCACCTCGCCCTCCCTCTGACACTTGCCAGGCCTCCAGCCAGCCAAGACACCGGCTGAGAGGCGGCTGTGGCCATGGAGGAGGCGGTGGCGGAGGCTCCCTCCTGCACCTCGCCCTCCCTCCGACACTTGCCAGGCCTCCAGCCAGCCCAAAGCACCGGCTGAGGAGAGGCGGCTCTGGCCGTGGAGGAGGCAGAGGCGGCGGCTCCCTTCCGCATCTCGCCCTCCTCCCAGCTGTACTTCCCCAAAAAACCGAATGTCAAAAGATCCCCTTTGACTTCGGTTCAGGGGGAGAAAAAACGTTTTAGCTTTGGATTGCCTTCAGATATTGTGTGGACACAAGGAAAGGAAAAACGTTTTAGCTTTGGATTGCCTTTGGATATGTGTGGACACAAGGTAAGGACAAACGTTTTAGCTTTGGATTGCCTTTGGATATCTTCTGCTTGGGACCCCGTGGGATAAGGTCCATAGTGTCTGCAGTGAGCAGAGATATTCTAGCATGATTGGTGGTAAAGAAACAGCAGCATATTCACAGCTTGGTATCATTATGTACTGTGTGGGAGAGGGATCCACAGAGCCAGCAGCTTTTAGAGAAATGGGCAAATTCTAACACTCTAGAGCTCAGTTTTTCACCAACAGGACTTAATCTGGACCACACTAGGCCTGGAAATGCTGAAATATAAAATAAAATAAAAAATTCTTTCCAGCACAGCTTTCAAGGGAGGGCTGCACCCTGTTCTACTACAAAACCTAACGCTTGGAAGCCTTCAGGAATGTAAAAATTATTATTATTATTATTATTATTATTATTATTATTATTATTATTATTATTATTTATTAGTGTAAGAGAGGACTAAGGGACTGCAAAATAGTCTTGGGGACCTCAAGGAACTTGTAGGCTGTACCTCATGATGTACCTCTAAGTTATTATAAGGGCACTCACATGAAAGTAATGGCTTTGTGATTACGCTAGAGATGCAACATCTCTGATTTTCATCTCAGAGTATTATTATATCTCACTAGTGGTGTTCCCATCTCAGCCTGGACTTTCCAAAATCAGGTTATAGAAAAATTGCTGTTCATGCTAGTAGAACAACAATCTTCTTTGGCTACATAAACAAGATAATGAACATAAAGGAACATAAAGAGTGCAAATCATAGGCTGAACAATGGGACTAACAGCATGCTTGAGTTATGGCATTTGCTTTGAATAAAAAGACTGTGTTTTGGTAAATCTGGTCAAAACATTTAATGTTTCTGACTAAGCACTTTCCTGGGCACTATGGAAAGGTAGGGACAAGAAAAACTCTCACTCTTGCTTTTATTACATATCTCCAAATGCCACTTGCATTCCCATCCCATCTTTTGTTCACATAAGGGTGTGAACCTTGGTTCCCCCCCCTTTCCTATTTGGGAATTCAATGGTAGTCCTTTTTTTTTTGGTGTTAATTTTTGAAACATGTACCCACAATTTATGTGTGCAACATCTACTGCAATCCCCATAAGCATGAGAACTTCTGAGACAGGGTATATTTCATCTCACTATGAGTCTCAGGAGAAGCCAGTTGTATAAAATTTGCTTGCAGGATGAGACTTGCTGCTCCTTCCTCCCTCTTCTACCCCTGAATGTCACCCCTGGATGTTTTAATACAGGGGTAGGCAACCTTTCCCCTTTAAGGGCCAAGGGACTTCAGCGCCCAGAAGCCTCAGCCATGTTGGCCAATAGTCCCATGTTGGCAAATAGCTCCTGGGATTCTGGGAGCTGAACTTTTCCCCTTTAAGGGCCGAGGGACTTCAGCTCCCAGAAGCCTCAGCCATATTGGCCAATAGTCCCATGTTGGCCAATAGCTCCTGGGATTCTGGGAGCTGAAGTCCCTCGGCCCTTAAAGCGGAAAGGTTGCCTACCCCTGTTTTAATAGGTGGATGCTGTCCTTTTTTATTGATGTACTTTAAAATGTTTTTAATACAACAGTGTTTCAAATATTATAATTTCTAATTTATGTTTTAATATGATAACTTTTGTTTTTAATCCATACATTTTTTTTTTTACTTTTGCTATAAGCTGCCCTGAGACCCAGTTTGTGGAGAAAGACAGGTTATAAGTCAAAGAAAGAAAGAAAGAAATCCCGTAAGACAAAACCAATGAAAGTTAAAAATGAATTTCTACAGATGCAGGAAACCTCAGTCCAACAATGCTGATTGGAAATCATATTTATGGGTCATACTGGTTGCATATATTTACAATCTATTCTACTCTAGAATGGATTTCAGTGACATGCTGAACTGGGAATGATTATCTGGAGAAACGTTGTTTGAAGTTGTAATCAAATTTGCAGCTACATTACACTGCTTGCTTTAGGAAAACATTTAGAAGTTGATCTGCAAGTAAAATATTTTATTATACTAATATCAGGAACAGTTGATGCTACTAGTAAAAATTTTTGCATTGTTTTAGAGACCACTCTCGGGTTGTAAAATTAACCATGTAAGTTGTAAATCAAGGGAGAGACATAACCACAGTGGCTGGCAGAAACATTTGAGGCATACTGATTTTAATAATGCTGTGTGTTCTTGTTTAAATTTTAATTTCCTTAACCATAGCATCTATTCTAATTTAAGGTAGTTGCTTGCCTGCAACATAAAAGCTCATGAATCTTTCCCCCCATACAATGATATGAATCTTTTCCATACAAAACAGCTGCCTTACTTTGCCAGTCATCAGTGTCCCACACCCCCTTTTCAGAATGAGTAATCATGCTGATCAACTTGGAAGCTTGTGAAAAAGAAAGATGACAGAAAATTCACTCATCCCTTCTCCCAGAACAGGTGATCAATCAGCTCTATGGTTGATTGGGGATGTGTGTGTGTGTCCGTTTATTGAAAGGATCTCTAAACTTGGGTCATATTGTTATTCTACAACTTCCAGTATCTCTGAGCGTTGGTCATGCTGCCTAGGATTTCTGGGAGCTGGAATCCAAGAACATCTGGGGATCCAGGTTTTGAACTACTGATATCGATTGATCTTATTAGCACTTGGCCCTGCATGTGGAGCAATCCATTATGCATGTGCATGCCCATATACAGCTCAGGTACCATTTCTGAATATATTCATATGTTCATTTTTTCTATAGCATTTCTCTGTTTAATATTTTGGCTCCCAAATGGCAAAGTGCCTTTTGGAACTCCACTGTGGTGAAGAAACAAATAATGCTTGTTTTTATGTTCAGTCATAGTCATGATGTCCATAGGATTAAAGACGTAATTTCACTAATTTGCTCTTCAAAAGAAGCAAAGATTAATTTTAGCAATTTTCTTCTTGTTGCAAGAAAGTTTTTGAAGACCATACATTTTTTACAGTTCAAAACATATCCTGCACACACATCCCAATGCATATGGTTGTTTTGAGCAGAAAACAGCAATTTCTGGACAGAAACAGACAGCATATTCTGAGCAGAACAGAATGTGCTGGGGAAAAAATGTTCTTTTCTGTGCAAAAAATAAGAAAAGACATTGGCTGAGATTCTGCATTGTCATCATAGCTACAACAATGGAGCTTCATCACTGTAGTTACTACCAATGTCCCCCAAGTACCTTTTCAGCATGATAGTGCCCCTACTAAAGTATTCCAAAGCAAACAGACAGCTCAAGAGACTCCTTAGATCCTGCTACAACTGTGCCAAGGCACCCCATGGCCATGGATGTCATTTCCTATCACCTCAGTCACCAGCAGAAACATCATTCAAGATGTCAGGTGGCAAAGATAGGTCTTTGGGTTCATTTTCAGTTGTTTATGACTGTAAAGGTGAATTTCCAGCAGTACAACATCCTCAATCCATCTTACAATGTTATAACTGCTGAACAAGATACCAAACAATGTTTCTGTGCAGAAAATGCTATTTTCTGTGTAGTACAGCAACAGTACACCAACATGTGAATTTTGCAAATCAGTCTAGAATTGTAAAAATTATTGTTAGTCTAGAGTTTCTTGACACTTCAGATACTTTTATAGTATATCGTTAAAAATATTTTTGAATATTCTCCCCATCCCTACATAGGGTTGACATCTGTATTAAAAGTTATTTCCCACAGCCTTCCTTCTTCAGATGTTGAACTCTGTTCCTGAGCAATGACAGCTTTGGAACCAAAATGGGATTTCAAGCAATAAAATCACAATTTCCTCCATACTATTAAGAAAACTAATCACACAACTGTTATAGTTTTGGGAAGTGCTGTGAACTGGCAAAGTCACCTCTGAGTATTCCTTCCCTAAGTAAATGCTATGAAATGCATGGGGTCACCATGTGCACACACACATGGTTCATAGACATTGCTTGTTATCAACAATATGAAGGTATCAGCAGGAAGATCAAGAAACCATGAAGAAGTTGAAATGTATATATCAGGGGTCGGCAACCTTTGTTGCCGGGGGGCAGGGGGGGCTGGAGGGGTGCCTGCGCACTAGTGCGTGCCTGCGCGCGCTTGTGTATGCTTGCACGTGCTTGTGTATGCTTGCGTGCACTTGCATGCACTTACACACACTTGTGTGCACTTGCGTGCACTTGCGCATGCTTGTGCACACTTGTGCATGCTTGTGCACACTTGCGCACGCTTCCTTTTCCCCCACGTGCTTGTGCGTGTGCTTCCTTTCCCCCGTGCATATGCACATGGCAGAGCCATCGTGCACATGCACCCGCCATTTTGGAAGCCCCCCCATGCGGGGGGGCTTCCCTGGGCCTTTTAAGGGCCCCTCCACACCGGCGCCGGGCGAATTCACCTGCAGCAGTGGCAAGGGGGCCTTTCCAAGGCCCAGGGAAGCGGCTGCAGAGGGCGAATTCACCCACAGCAGCCATGGGGGGGCTTCTCTGGGCCTCCTAAAGGCCCCTCCACACCCGCAGTGGGTGAATTCACCTGCAGCAGTGGCAGGGAGGCCTTCCGAAGGACCCGCGGTGGCTGCGCAGCTGCCGTGCGGCCTTCCAAAATGGTGCCTGTTTTGCGCACGCATGCGCGCATGATGTGGACATCATTTTGGAAGGCCCCCCCCACTCGCGGCCGCCATTTTGTTTGCCAAAGTGGTGGCCTAGTTTGCACATGCGCAAGAGTACTGCGCATGCACAAATGACTCGCGGTTGCTATTTTGGCAAACAAAATTGTGGCTGCAACACTCGTGGCAGTGGGAGCGTGTGGTGGTGGGGGCGGCGGCAGTGGCTGCAGCGGCAGGGGTTGGCGGGGGCCAGCCGGTGGGGGTCCGCAGGCTGGGTGCGGCCCACGGGGCGTAGGTTGCCAACCCCTGGTATATATATATTTGTTTAAATATAGGGGGTACTCCCAAGAACATTAACAACATGATAAGTGGGTACATGGTACATGGGGATGGCCTTGTAGAGGAAAAGATAGCGGGAAAGAAATGGAAGAAATTGCACATACACCCAAGAAAAAAAAGGATACTAGAGGATGTCAGAAGGCAGAAAGAAGGAATTGTTATTCTGGCTAGCAGTAGCTTTCCAGTTCCTTGGGCAGAAAAAACTTTCTCAACCTTCCCATTCCTATAATGAGCTCCAAAGAGCATATGCCATTGTACCTGATCTTGGAAGCTAAGCAGGGTCAGCTCTAGTTAGTATTTTGATGGAAGACCACCAGCAAATATTAGAAAGCTTCAGGCAAGAAAAGGAAAATATTCTGTCTCATACCTTAGTAAGCAAATGCCAGCCTGAGTCAACAATACTGGGCTGGCTGGACCAATGATCTCACTCAGTATATTGCAAGTTCTTATGTTCCAAGATATTGTACATAACTATCCTACCTACTTTATCCTCCCAGCAACTCTATGAAATAGGTGAGTGATTGGCTCTAGGTCACCCAGTCAATTTCATGGTGCAGTGGGGACTTGAACCTAGATCTCCTAAGTCCCAGGCAATCACTGAAACTACTCCACCACATTATCTCACTTTTAGATTTGTAGGGCATGGAATATGCAATGTCCAGATGAAAACCATACATTCTGTCATTGGATATTGTTCCTCCAGCCATGTGGCACTTCCCAGGTGGAGAAATCAGATCCTGATTCCTAGGCCTCTGAAGAGAAAGAACTTTCCTTAGGAATTATCTTGAGAAAGAGAACTTAAAGTTGAGCATTCCCAAAATAATACATTGCACACCCCAGGTTTTCCCTGACAGTTGAATTTTGAGTGGTTAGCTAGTTATCTCCTGAAGGAGCACTGGGAAACAACAAAGAGGTGGGGAAGAAGTCTTGAATTATCCCAGCCCCCCAGCTGAGCAGGAGGACAAAGAGGACCATCAGAGAGGCAGAGGAGAGAGGGGTAAGGCACCAACTCAGCCCATTCTCTGCCCCCTGTTGAGCCAGAATGCTGCCAGAGGACCAGACAGATGAGTGGAAGAAGGAAGAAGGTGACCAGCCATCTCTGCCCTCCCCCAGCCATGGAGAAAGAAGTAAATAAACTAAAGGAGGGAGGGGTGGGGATGGGGATGGAGTAAAGGAGGGAGGACACAAAGGAAGGGAAGGAAGGGAACCCAGGGAGGCATTAGGGGATGGGTAGGAAAGTAAACAAACAATGGAAGGAATAATATAGGGAGACAAACAGCTACTGGGCAGCAGCAGTAGTGGTGGCTGTCACTGACAAGAGTGAACTGTAGTGACACCATAGCTGAAATTGGTTGGCACTGCACAAAAGGAGATGTAGGTGGCCTACATCACCTAGTAAACCCTATGATGAGATAACCAAGTGAGACACAAGCAGGATCAGAGCAGTAACAGAAAGGGAAGGAGGAGGAGATAAAGGGATATCACATTTGCAAGATTAGCTAAGGGCACAAGAAAGATGCCAAGACAAATAGCAGACACCTTTAGGAAGGAAAATTGGATCCAAAGCAGTATTACACATAAAATAGGGAAGTGGAATGTGAGGAGCATGAGCAAAGGGGAGCTGTATATAGTAAAAATGGAAATGATATGCATGAACATAGCAATACTGGGGTGAGTGAGTTAAACTGGACAGGAATAGACCACTTTGAATCAAACAACCACACAATGTTTTACTCAGGCAATCTAAAGACAAGAAGAAATGGGGTAGCTTTCACACTAAGAAAAGATGTGGCAAAAGCAGTCAGAGGATACAATGCAAAATCAGACCGAATCATTTCAGTAAGGTTCCAGGGAAAACCTATGAATATCACCATAATTCAAATATATGCACCAACCACAGAGGCAGAACAGGAAGAAATTGATAGATTCTATGAAGAAGTACAGGAAGAAATTGACAACACACCAACACAAGATGTCTAGCTGATCATTGGAGATTAGAATGCAAAAGTTGGAAGCAAAGAAGAATCAAAAACAGTAGGCAGATTTGGATTAGGCAAAATTAATGAAGCAAGTGGGCGACTGATAGATTTTTGTGAAGCCAACAACCTATTCATTGCAAACACATTTTTCATACAACCAGAAAGAAGGCTACACACAGGGACATCACCAGATGGTCAACACAAAAATCAAATAGTTTATATAATTGGAAATACTGGTGGCAAAACTAGATTAGGCACTGACTGTGGCACAGATCATGAATTACTCATAACAAAAATAAGAGTATGACTCAAGAAGAAAATAAAACCAGTGATTATACCAAAATATGATCTAAATCAGGGGTAGGCAACCTTTCCCCTTTAAGGACCGAGGGACTTCAGCTCCCAGAAGTCTCAGCCATGTTGGTCAATAGTCCCATGTTGGCCAATAGCTCCCGGGATTCTGGGAGCTGAAGTCCCTCGGCCCTTAAAGGGGAAAGGTTGCCTACCCCTGATCTAAATAATATCTCAACAGAATTTAGTGACAACATAAGAAACAGATTCATACTACTCAGCATAATAGACTGAGAACCAGAGGAACTATGGTCTGAAGCCAGGGACATGATAAAAGAAAAATGCAGACAGACACTTTCAATAAACAAAAAGGAAGAGAAAAAACATGGATGACAGAAAAAACACTAAAAGCAACAAAGAAAAGAAGAGAGGAAAAACAAAAGGGCGATATGAACAAATTAAGAAATATGAATGCAACAGTACAAAGGCTTGTGTGGAAAGATAAAGAAAAATATTACAATGACCAATGCAGAGAAATAGAAGACAACAACAGAAAGGGAAGAAGAAGAGATATATTTCACAAGATCCAGGAAATCAAAGTAAAATTCAAACTAAGGACTGGGACGATCTATGACAATAAAAATAACATAAGTCAAGATCAGGGAGGAATAAAAAGATGTTGGATGCAATACACAAAAAAATGATACAAAAGAGATGACAAAATGAAGGACACATGGAATGAATAGCCGTATGAAGATGAACCCCAAATTCTAAAAGGCAAGGTGGAAACTGCAATAAGAAAAATAGTAAAAAAAAAAAACAACAACAACCAAATAACCAGGAATAGATGATATTCCAATTGCTGCAGAGTCAACTCTAGTGCTAACCAACATATGTCAAAAGATATGGAAAACAAAATGATGGCTAACAGATTGGAAGCAATCAATATAGATCTCCATTTATGAAAAGGGAGTCACAAGAGACTGTAGCAATTATAGGACCATAGAACTGATCTCCCACACAAGCAAAACCATGCTCAAAATTCTGCAACATAGACTCCAACCATACATGGAAAGAGAGATCCCAGAGGTCCAAGCAGAGTTCAGGAAAGGAAGAGGCACTAGGGATCACATTGCAAACATACGATGGCTAACGGAGCCCACCAGGGAATTCCAAAAGAAAATCAGGATGTGCTATATAGACTATAGCAAAGCCTTTGACTGCATAGATCATGAAAGGCTATGGAATGCCCTTAAAGACATGGGAGTGCCAACACATCTGATAGTTCTGATGAGGAATCTGTACTCAGAACAGGAGGCTACTATCAAAATAGAACACGAAGAAAGAGAATGTCTCTCAGTTGGTATAGGATTCAATCTAGGCTGCATCCTTTCACCCTATCTGTTCAACTTGCAGCCAGAACATATTATAAGAAAAGCAGGCTTGGACACAGAAGTAGTAGGAGTGAAAATAGGAGAGGAAGGAATATCAACAATCTAAGATATGCAGATGACACCATAATACTAGCAAAAAACCTCACAGACGTGGAACACCTACTAAGGAAGTTCAAAGAAGAAAGTGCAAAGGCAGGCTTAATGCTGAACATAAAGAAAACAAAAATAATGACCATTGAAGACCTTCACAAGTTCAACCTAGACAATGAAGAAATAGAAATAGTAAAAAAATTCCCCTACCTGGGATCAAACATTGATAGAAATGGAGACTGCAGTCAGGAAATCAGAAGAAGACTAAGAATGGGGACAGTGGCTATGAAAGAACTAGAAAAGATTCTAAAATGCAAAGATATACAACTCAGCACAAAAGTTAGAATCATACAAGCCATTGTATTCCCTATTACCATGTATGGATGAGAGAGCTGGACAGTTAAGAAAGATGATAGGAAGAAAATACATTCATTTGAGATATGGTGCTGGAGAAGATTGCTGAGAATCCCATGGACAGCCAAAAGGACAAACAAGTGGGTCCTAGAGCAGATCAAACTGGAAACCTCCCTGGAAGCCAAGATGACCAAACTGATACTGTCGTACTTCAGTCATATAATGAGAAGAGGGGACTCTTTGGGGAAAAAAAATAATGGTGGGGAAGGTGGAGTGAAGTACGAAGAGAGGAAGGCCACATGCTTAATGGATGGACTCTATTAAGGAGATTATGGGTATGGGGTTCCAGGATTTAAGCAGAGCAGTGGAGGACAGAGGGTCTTGGAGATGTCTCATCCGTAGTGTCACCATGAGCAGAGATCGGCTTGAGGGCAGTTAACAGCAACAACAAAAGCTAGCCTCTACCTATAATGTCCATAGATAACAGCTACATTCAGTCTGGCTGCTTAGTAATGCAGGCAATTTAATTTAAATTTAATCAATCAATTAATCAATGAATGAATGAGTCGAATAGCACATGATTTAATCAAGCAAAAATTCTTTTTTCATCGGTTGGCAGTCCTAATGAAAATTTAATGTCATTTATTGGAGTCAGCATTTAGCATTACATTTCAATAATCAAAGAGGTTTACAGATGTTGAACTGAAAACACTTGGTGCAAATTAGAAAAGGACATTCATCCAGTGAGGTTTGAATGGATATTCTGTGAATTTTAATCATACATATCTGCTCTCCCCCCTCCAAAGTCCCAAATATGAATATTCCCCATTGCAATATATTCATGACTGAACATGGGAAGGTAACACTCTGCCAGCAAAGCAGGATGATGATGATGATGATGATATTTATTTCTCACCCTTTATTGTGGCATTTCAGAGTAGATAAAACGATAAATAATTGAAAACAATTCCAAATTAAAACACTAAAATAGCTTAAACAGTATAAAGATGCATTATGCATTACAACAGATTAAAAAAATATCAGTACACAATGCTTCTGAGGATCAATCAGTTTCAACCATTACAATAAACAGAGAATACATGCAAATTGACCAATGCACATTCATTTGACACCCAATTGCTGACATATAACATCAATGGAAAGATCTACTAGACCCCAGACTTTTAAGAAGCATTGCCTCAAGAACAGTATTAGTTTAGACATATTAGAAAGACCCATGACTAATGGCTAACTTCTTTTAAGCCTTCTTTATTGAACTACAGTTAAAACATAATCTAAAGCTAACAGTCTCACACTGATACAGCCAGTTATTGAAAGTCATAAGTCAAGACATCTAGGGTAGAAATCAGAGTCGATAACCTCAATCCCCTTTCATAGATTATAGGATTATTCAAGTGCTTACAGGACAGACATCTGTCAATAACTACCATGCCTGAACATGAATGGCTTTGTCACTGCATGATTGTTTCATGTTCTCAGTATAATCCATCTCTAAAGTGGATCTCCCATATTTTAGCATAGAGATCAAGAGTGTCTGGGATGATGATGGATGGCAACATGAATTATTCCTGTAGCTCTAGGGAGTGTTGCTATGAAAAGGATGGGGAATATGGGCTATTGTTAAACTTCTGTGTTTTTCTATTTACTCTGTAATGCGCTTTATAATGGTTTGTGTAGCACTGTCCATGAAATTTCACACACACACACACACACACACACACACACACACACATATATATATATAAACCCTCCCTACCAGAATTTTTGGGAGGATCCTTCAAATCACATTGAATTCTCAGATTAGCAGGGGTTGATTGAAAACTCTTATCTAGGGATGTATAGATTCCCCTCCCTACAAAGAGAGATTTGGCTTTTACCTGTTTAGTTCCCTTGAAATCCCTCTCTTTAACTTTTTGGTTTGTTTGTTAAAGAGCAATTGTAACACAATGGTAATTTGGAGATATACAGAAATTTTTACTAGTTGTATGCCAGTTATTTTGGCTTGACTTGAAATTCCTGTGATGGGTTACCCAAAGACACTCCCTTGCCATCTCCAAATTTACCTAAAGCGAATATGTTTGGTGAGCTGCAGCATGTACTCCCTGCCAAAGCTGTTTTTACTAAGGAGGACAATCAAGGTTTTTTTCCCTTTCAGAAAAGAAATAGAAATAAAATTGAGAAAATATCAGTATGTGTAGCTGTGTTTTGGTGTCTTCACTGTGATTATATTTAATTCTTTACAATAATGTTCTGAGCCTATGAGGTTTCCCAGCACTTTAGGGCAACCTTGATGACTGAATACTGTTGGCATGCAAATCATCCTCAATGTATGTTGCTATTGCAAGCAATTTCTGTGATGACACAAGAGTGATGGCCAAAGGATTTCTGTCTAGGAATGTATAGAATTTTGTTTGGTTTCCATTTTAAGATGACCAACCTAATTCACATTTTCTAGGCTAAAATATGATCCTTCAAACAATACCATTCTCTGCAGTGATAGTACAATTCTTACCTCAGCAAGACAAAGAGGTGTTGTTGTTTTGTGCCTTGAAGTCTTTTCAAACTTATGGCAACCCTAATGTGAACCTGTCACAGGGTTGGCAAAATTTGTTTAGGGTGGGTTTGTCTTTGCCTTCCTCTATGGCTGAGAGAGTGTGACTTGCCCAAGGTCAGCCAGTGGGTTTCCCTGACTGAGTGGGAGGACAAACCCTTGTCTCCAGATTCACAGTCCAAACCATTACACTATGGTGCCTCTCAATCAAATATACTAGTAAAAGTTTGGTTATCTAAAACCACAAATTTGGATAAATTTTCATATGAAAATAAATGTGAATTTGATGATATTTTTTTTCATAAAAAGAAAGTTTATGGGGAAACAGGAGGAAATAGATGAATGGCTGAATTAGGGATGCAAAGTGTTGAGAAATCATTTCCATATTTTTTTTAATTTTTATTAATTAAAACACATAGACACATAGTTACAATCAAGCATCTATCCAAGTATACCTAATATTGAACGTAACTCCTACTAACATTAAAACAAAACCTATGCTGGATACATTCTAATTATATATATTTTAACAAAAAACTAACTTCTTTTTACTGAAGTTCAAGTCCTAATTATAATCATTGTTATATTATCTAACTTCTAATTTACATTCAATAAATCCACAAAACATAACGTACATATACATACACCACATTTAACACTGCACACCTATCTTCCTTAAATATTAATTATTATTCCTTGTTTCTTCTTTCTTCCCGGTTTGGATCTCCTTTTCATTTCCATCATTTTTCTCGTTCATTTTTTTTCATTTTCTCTCTTACTTATTACTTTATTGAGAGTTGATGTATCTTTTATCTTAGTTGTTCTGTCTTTATCTATCTGATATATTTCTTTCACATATTTGAATATATTGGTCTTGTCAACTTATAACCATTATCAACTTCTTATAATGATATATTCCTGTCTCCTTACCTTGATATTTCTCTTTTTTATTAATATAAATATATATATTTCTCATTCTCTTATTGTTTTTTATTTATAGCTCGTTCTGATATATATGCTCCACCACTTTTTCTCTAAATGTTCTACCTATTCTCCCATTATATCTACTTCTACTATTTTTCTGTTATTTTCTGGAAGTTGTTTTGTTATATTCTTTATTTGTCGTATTTCATTACAGGTTCCCACAGTTTTTTTTATCTTGTCTGTTGATCTATCTTGTATCATTTCAGTTAATATATCCATCCTCATACCCTCTTTGAGTTTTGTAACCCATTCTTCTAAGGTAGGGATTCCTCTTTTTCCCCAATATCTTGCGTATGCGATTCTGGCCATTAATATCATATATAATATAATGCAACCATGTTTTCCCCCCCAATTTTCTTGTTTAATTTATTTGTCATATTTAGTAGTAGTAATTCAGGACATTTTTGGATGTTTATATTTAAAATTTATGACATTGCTTTGGTAATTTTTTTTCCAGTATTTTCTAGCCTTATTGCACCTCCACCACATGTGGTAAAATGTTCCCTTCTTTTGTTCACATTTCCAGCAGCTTTCATTACCTGTATTATATATCTTATTCAATCTATTTGGTGAGAGGTATCACTGATGGAACATTTTAATAAAGTTTTCATTTAGGTCCTGACATAACGTGAACTTATTTGTTCCTATCCATGTTTTTCCCCAATTATCTAAGTCAATTATTCTTCTTATATCCTTAGACCAATTTAATATTACCTGTTTTATCATTTCTTGTTCCATGTCTCTTGCCAATAATAATTTATAATATTCTGATATGTGGTGTCCTTCTTCATCCTTTATTATTTTATCTAAATCTGTATTCTGTGTCTCAAATCCTTTTGTATTTCCATCCAATTTGAACCTTTCCTTTAGTTGTAGGTACAGAAACCAGTTATTTATAATTCCTTCTTCTTCTAATTGTTCTTTAGGTTTCATTACCCATTCTCCCTTTTCTGATTTAATCGTAATGTCCTGATATTTGATCCATCTGTTATCTTTTATCCTACTTCTGTTAAATAGAGCCTCTTCTTGTGATGTCCAGAGTGGCAGTCCTCTATAAAACTTTCTTTTCATTTTTGTCCAGACTTTTAACAGCGATTTTCTTAAGATATGATTTTCAAAATCATTATTTACAGTTTTCTTATCATACCACAAGAACGCATGCCATCCAAATCTGATGTTACTGCTTTCGATCCCTAATGTTCTTTCATTTTTTAGGTTTATCCATTCTTCTATCCACTACAAACAGCATGTGTAAAAGTACAATTTCAGGTCTGGCAAGCCACATCCTCCTCTTTCTTTCACCTCCACTAAGCTACTCCATTTAATCCTTGGTTTCTTTCCTTTCCAAAGGAATTTCGATATTTCTTTTCTCCAGATATCAAAACATTGCATATTATGTATTATTGGTATTACCTGAAATAAATATATAATCTTTGGTAAGATGTTCATTTTTATTAGTGATATCCTTCCGAAGAAGGATATCTGTAATTTGGACCATTTTATAAGATCTTTCTTTATTTCTTTCCAAATTCTGCTATAATTGTTTTCGAAGAGTTCTACATTTCTTTTTGTTATTACAATTCCTAGATATTTTATCCTTTTCTCAATTTTGAACTTTGATTTTTCTTTTATTTGTTCTTTTTCTTTTTTATTGATGTTCTTTGTTATTATCGCTGTTTTCTTCTGGTTTATTTTAAAGCCTGATAGATGTCCAAATTCTCTCATAATTTGTAAAAGTCTTTCAATACTTTTAAGCAGGTCCTCTAGGAAACAGATAATGTTGTCCACAAAAGCTTTAATTCTGTAATCGAATCCTTTTATTTTGACTCCTTGGATATAAGGATCTTCTCTAATCTTTATTATTAATACTTCAAGGGTCATTATGAATAGTAAAGGTGACAAGGGGAACCCTTGTCTAGTTCCTTTTTCTATATTTATCTTATCTGTCTTCTCACCATTTACTATTATCTGTGCTTTTTGTTCCTTATAAATGGATTTTATCCAGTTGCTAAATTTTACACCCATCTTCATCTTTTGTATCACTTCCTGCATAAATGACCATGTGACCTTATCAAACGCTTTCTCCACATCTATGCTTATTAGGGCTAATTTCTTTTCAGTGTGTACCTCGTAATGTTCAATTATGTCAATTACCGTTCTCACGTTGTTTTTGATATGTCTTTTTGGCAAGAACCCATTTTGATCTTCCATTATTATTTCATTTAATATCTTTTTTAATCTTTCAGAAATGATCGAGGTGAATATTTTATAATCTGTGTTGATAAGGGATATAGGTCTATAGTTTTTAACATCACTTGGATCTCTATCCTCCTTTAATATCAATGTTATATGGGTGTATTTACAAGATTCAGATATTCCATTTATTTGGATGTTGTTCATCATTCTGCACATTGGTGTAACTAGACAATCTCCTAATTTCTTGTAGAAAATACTGGTTAGACCATCCGGCCCTGGTGCCTTTCCTGTTTTCATTCTCTTTATTACCTTTAATATTTCTTCTTCTGTTATGTCTTTATTTAGGAATTTTTGTTGATCTTCTGTCAATGTTGGGATTTTTTGTTGTTCTAGGTAATTCTCTGTTTTACCCTTTATTTTTGATTGATTTTTAACATCTTTATACAGGTCTTCATAGTAGTTTTTAAATATCTTTTTGATGTTTTCTTGATCTGTTATAGTAGTTCCATTACCTCTAAGTTCCGTAATAATTCTATTATTTTTCTTTTTCCTTAACATATTCGCTAATACTTTACTTGCTTTATTTCCCATTTCAAAATGTCTTTGCTTAATTTTTTCTAATTTTTGTTGCATTTCCTTTATTATGATCAATTTTAGTTAGTGTTCCAGATTATCTATTTCCTTTTTTAATTTTTCCCTTTACTTATTTCCCATTGTTGTTTTTTATTTGTGAGTTCTTGCATGATCCTACATTCTTCTTCTTTGTCTTTTTTCCATTCTTCCGAATTTATTTTGATCAATATTCCTCTTGCGACTGCCTTTCCTGGATCCCATATTATATTGTCTGTCACATCTTGCATTGTGTTCTCTTTGAAATATAATTTCATTTCTTTATTTAATCTGTTAATGTTATTCTCATTTTTAAATAAATGATCTTTTAGCCTCCAAAAGTATTCCATCTTCCTTTCTCTTTTCTCCATAGATATTGGATAGTGATCCAAGGTAATCTTAACTAATATATCCATTTTTTAAATATCTGGTTGGATTGTTTTAGAGGCTAAAAACATATCTATCCTGGATCTCGATTTATGAATGTCAGAATAAAAGGTGAAACCATATTTATTCCTCCATACATCTATCAAAGCGAATTCTTCTTTAAGTTCGAAGAAGGAGGATGGTAATTTTCCTTGATTCTCTCATATTACCTTTTTCTTAGTGGATTCTCTATCTAGCTTCAGTTCTATTACTGTGTTGTAATCTCCCAACAATATTATATTGGTGTAATCCACTTTTCTTAAGTCCTTTTGAATATTTTAAAGAATATTTTCCTTCCATCTAATGGTGCATAGATTCATACAATTAATATTGTTCTCTCTTTTGATTTTACCTCAATTGCTATGTACTCTCCATTTTTATCTTTGAATATCTCTTTGGCGGGTAATCTTTTATTCACATATATTACTATTCCTTTTTTCTGTTTCTCTGATGATGATGTAAAACATTGTCCTAAACTGGGATATTTTAGGTATTTTGAATCCGTTTCTTTCATTTTTGTCTCTTGTAAACTGATGATATTGCTTTTGCTTTTATCTAGAAAGTGAAATATTATATTTCTTTTATATGTTGAGTTTATGCCCTTTAAATTCAAAGATAATAATTTCAGGGTCATTTTAATATGCCAAGGGTTTTGTTTATGGGCGTATTTGTTACTGATATTTAAGTTGTTGATTTTATTGTTGTTGTTGTTAGTGTTGTTCCACCCCATGCACCCCTTATTTTATTTTTATTTTTATATATTTGTTTGTTTTTTTCTTAACTTTCTTTTAAAATTAGTATAAATCTCGAATTGGGTAAGTCCTTTTAGTTTCTTTTGCCTTTCTGTATTTGTTTGAATTAATATAGTTCTCTCTTAAATGTCTTCTTTCTTATTCTCTTCTTCTTATTCTCCTCCGCCTTCTGTTTTGTCTCTGTTACCACTTTCTTCTTCTTCTGGGTCCTCCTTGCTATCTCCTTCTCCTATTGTTCCTTCTTTTCTTCTGTTTAAATCCGATTCTTCCTCTCATTCCTCTTCCTTGTTCAAATCTCCCTGTCCTTGTTCATTTTCCTCTTTTCTTTGTCTACTCTTCGAACGTGTGATAATCAGAGGCTTATCATGGTTTTCTTTTCTAGTTAATTTCCATTCCATTTCTTTTGCTTTTTCAATTGCGTCAACTTTGTACCTCTTCTATCTCCATGTAAATGATAATCCCTCGATTCTTTCCCATTTGTATTCTATCTTTTTCCTTTTCAATAGTTGAATCAAATTTTTGTCTTTTTGTCTTTCTAGCATTATCAATGGGGGTATATCTTTAAAGATTCTCACTTTTTTCTGTTCAATTTTAAGTTTATAATCGTAGCTCTTTTGAATTATCATATCCCATATTTTTGTTCTTGATAAACACAATACAATGTCCCTGGGAGTCTTTTTTTCTTTTGCATATGTTCGATTTATCCTAAATATTTTATCTATTTCTTGTTCCATTCTCTTTCCAGTAATTCCTATAATAATAATAATAATAATAATAATAAAATTTATTTATATACTGCCCAATGGTTTCCCAATCCTGGCGGTTCACAGCATAAAATACAATATTCCCCCCCACCCTTAAAACAATATTAAACCATTACAATTTAAAAATTAATAATCTCTGTTATGTTAAAATCAAATACATTCAGCTAATGGTGTTATCAGCCTGTCATAAAGATCTTCCTTTTGAGTCTTTGGTAAACAGCGGATCTTCACGTATTTTTCCCTGTATCTTAATTCATGTGACAATTCTGTAATTCTTCGTTGTTCTTGTTTTTGATTTGTTTCTTTTGATGCTCTTTCTAAATGGTTAGTCTTTTCTTTTAGTTCGTTTACCCCTTTTTTTGTGTATTTGAAAAATCCAATGAGATCTTGTCTGTTTTCTTCACAAAGATATCCAATTCTTTCCATAAGTCTTTTCTTATTTCTGATCTTGTTTCCTTGATCTCTTCTCTCAGTTCCTGTCTAGTCTCTTTGATTTCATCCTTCAATTCCTGTCTTATTTCTTTCATTTCTGTCCTTATTTTCCTTATTGCCTCCAGGAGAATTGATGTTTGGTCTGTGATTCTTATTACTTCCTTTGTTGATCCTCTTCTCTGTGTTGTTACCTGTATTTGTGCTTGCATTAATCCCTTTTCCCCTGTCACCATTTTTTTCTGTTGTTTCCTATTTTATACTTCAGGTAGGATATCACTTTTATTCCTCTTCCAGTCCTCAATTCCTTCTTAGTCTTCTTCTTAGTCAATTCCTTCTTAGTCTTCTTATTCTTCCTTATGAGTTTAATCCTCTTTGTTCCACTATAGTTTTTTACTATTTTCTTATTCAGTATTGTGCTTCATTAATCTTCAATTCTGTATTGTACAAATACCAATGTCTTTCTGTTTTCAGATAGATTAAAAAATATTAGAAAGATTTTCTATCAACTTATTTTATACCAAAGATTGTGCCTGATATTCTACAACATACAAATTAACTAATAATTTGTTACACTGTTAACTTACACTCTTATCTAGAGTTCAATTCTTTACCTGTCTTTGTATTTCTATAGTCACTATCTTATATTTCTCCATTTTTCTCTGTAAAACTATATCATAAGACAGTTATTCAAAAGAGACTCAAAACATTTATACCTAAGCTTAACACACTATTAATAATTTTCCCAATTTCTTCTTCTTATCTTTTTCTCTTCTGGTATTATTCTATTATATGACAGTCTGAAGTATATATTGCTTCTATATATACAATATATATTGTATATATTGCTTCTATATATACAATATATATTGTATATATTGCTTCTATATATACAATCAGTCAACTAGTACTCTCTAGTTCTTTTCTTTTCTTATCTTTAATGCTACATAAACTTCCCAAAATGAACTGCTATTTGACTTCTCCTGGGTTTAATATTATACCCTTTAATAATAATAATAATAATAGAACCCCAGTTAGCTATATTAGACAAAAAGCAGTATAAGTTATAAAGTCAAAGAGGTAGGAGCTGTAATGGCACAAAAGAACGGAGAGATCCTTTTAATTGCCTATCTCCCCCCCATTTTTAAATTTCTCTTTATGTTTTCTTTTTCTCTCTCCTCCTTTCTTTATGATCTGTTATCTGTTTGTTACCCTCTACCTTATAAGTCCAATTATCAGCTATAAATCTTGGGAATAAAATGATGTGCCTTTACAGCTCTTATTGTATCTTCAAGCACAATTACTTGGATCTTCAAATGTTGTTGTCTCTCTCTTATTTTCTGAATGCCAGGTTCTTATTATTATCCCTCTCTCGTCTCTGCATTCCACCTTAGCAGCTTAGGTTTAAATTAGTGTTCCCTCTGCATCTCTGCCTTGTCCTCTTATAAGTTCTCCCCCTTTCCAATGCTGGTCTATCGACAAGGCTATGTTTAATTGGGTTGTAGCCCTCTTTCAATGCTTTTCTTTTTATGGGAGCTAATAATTGGGTCGAAGTCCTCCTATCCAAGATTTATAATTGTTCCCAAACGCTCCCAATATAAGGCCCACAGGTATGGAGGTTTGGGTTTAGTGTCTTTAAGAAATATTATGTTCACGCTGTCATGTCTTCTCTCTGTATCTCTCACCTTCTGTTCTCTATGTATTGTCTTTTCTTTCTCTTACCACCCTTGGCGGCTCTTCCTGTGTCTCTCTCAGTGTCTTATTCGGGTTATCTCCTCTCCTCCTCAGCCTCTCAACCCTTCTCTCCCCTTCTCTTCCTTCACACATCTCTCATGGCGTCTCACTCTGTGTCTCCCCTCAGCGCTTCTGCCGGCATCTCCGCCATTCTCCTCTCCACTTTCTGCTGGGTCCTAGCTTTCCTCTCATCTCCGTTCCTCTCTCTCCTCCACTACGTCTTATCCCTTTCTCCCTCTTCTCCTCTTCCCTCTTCCCTGTAATCTTTGATTCTTTACCTTTTCCTTTGCCTTTATTTTTTTTCTCCGCTGCTTTCCTTCTCAGCTTCTTTGCAATTTTACTCCGTTCTTCTCACCACACCTTCCCTTCTGTCTTTATGTGGTCTTCTCCACTTATTTTATACATCGACTCCTCAAAACCTAGAGTTGCTGGTAAAGTATTTCCCCAAGCCTCTTCAAACTTTATGCTTTACTTATTGTTTATTGTGAATATATTGAAGGGTGCGTGGGAGTCGTTACTTATCTTACCACAGCTGCATTAGTGGGCTAAGGCAGCTCTTCGGTCCTATAGATTCCCTCTGTCATCTCTTGGGTTTTTATCCCTTAGTCAACAGTACGGGCTAATACAGACCCCCTACGAGCTTCCCTTGTTCCTCTCTTCCCAGAGTTGAACTTTGGACAGGGTTTTAACTAATTTTCCTGTCGTTAGCAACACTTTTAATGTGGTTGGAGCCAGAGATCTTTCTGACTCCAGCCTCTCCCTCAGCCCTCACACCAGAAGTCCCATATTTTTTTTCCCATTGTAGGATAAAATAGGTGTTTCCATTACAGTTCAGGAAATTATTATGCACAGAAACACACATGGTTTTCTTGGCACAAAATACACTTTTATCCAAAATTACACTGTTTTCACATATACTTTCTTTGGTTGGGGAAAGTGGTGTTTTTTTGTGCAAAGGGGGGGGGGGTTGTATGTACAAAACCTGTATGTTTCTGGGAACAGAAGGAGATCATTTTGTACACAAACAAAATTTTGTGTTTCGTGCACACACACACACACACACACACACAAAACCTCTGTCCAGAATTCACTGAGGGCTGTTGCAGACCGGGCCAAAGGGCTGGCCTGGGGGTAGAGTTGGGGTGGGGCAGCCGCATGCCCCAACCCCATCCTGACGCCATCCTGACACTGCATGCCATTATGCACGGTGCGTGATATCAAGATGCCTTTCTGGTGCAGCGTGCAGAAATGCTGTGCCAAAAGGGCATGGAAGAGCCATGGCGCTGGTTCTTAGGGTGGCCTTTTGCCTCCCCTAAAAGGAGCAGCATTTTGCCACTATTTTAGGGGCAACAAAAGGAAGGATCGGGGCCACAGCGTAGGGTTGCTGTGGCCCCAATCTGCCGCTCCCCAGGCCAGCTCTCTGCCACCCCAAACAGGTCATGTGCATTGGCCCTAAGTCAGTTACAAATGCATAACTTGGTGTTACACACTTGTGATTGTTTTGCATTCATGATCCTTGCATATTCCCTAGTTTAGGGGATACTATGGAAGTCTTCAATCCCCATTTACCAGACAGCAGCCACTGTGATTGATGGTGGTCCTTTCCTCTCTTAATTGAGAAGCAGCTGCCTGACATCTCCCTTTCATGTGAGACCCCCCCCCCCCCCCCCAGTGAAGGAGGGATTCCAACAGGGACTCTGGTTCTACTTGTCGCAATGGACATCATTCATGTGAGGAGGTGGGACCATAGGTTAGCCACTTCCTGATCAACTGGGGAAGATCTATCACAGGGGTGGCTGCCCAAAGAGTGGGGATAGGCAGTCAGGGCTGGGAGTCACTGCATAGCTATGTAAATACAGTGGTTACACATTCATGACTGCCTGAATGAATTCCAGCCAATGTTTTCTGTAATGTTCTTTGTATGCAAAATTGTGGGTTTTGAGCCCCAAACCATCATTTTTGCCTCAAAATATGTGTTTTTGTAAAAATGTCTTTTTTGTGCAAAATACATCATGTTTTCTTACAAAGAAACCCAAGAAATAGAACAATTTCTTGAAGCACTTTGGGATGTGTGAGTACCAATTGAAAACTGGGCAGAATTCTTACTTCTCTGCTACTGTTCCCAATCAAGATTTCCTGAGTGTCAGGAAACCCATTTTTCAGCCAGCAAATAAATAATGGTGAATAGATTTTCCATCCCTAGACTGGATATATATGGAATTGTCACAGATAGGAAAGAGACAAGTTTGTCCATCCTTACTTCTGTCAATGTTAAAATGGAATGTAGAGATACTTCAAATGATACTTCCATGTTGAATATTGTCAAAAGAATCTCTAAACTGTCACATGTGATTTTGGGTTGGAAGGACATTTTATTGGACATGACAGACATAAGCAAGACATAATTTTTGTACCTTCTAAAGAACATGAAAAATAACTCAGCTCAAGCGTTCACACATTTGTGAGGCTAACAGAATATTTTTTAGAAACAATGTGTGGACAAAACAATGCACATATTTAAAAATACAAACAACTGAAATGTACTTAATTGAAAAAAATACATTGAAGCATGCTTTAGTTAATAGGGAAGTTTGGATAAATTGATTAAATTAATTAAATAAATGTAGAAATGGGGGGAATGACTGAAAGGGGGCACAAATTTCAGGAAGAAAACACAGTCTTACAATTCAATTCAGTCTTACAATTCAAACAAGGAAGAAATTGTAGATGGGATTTGGAGAAAGTCAACAAGATCAAGACTGAGAGATTTTCAAAATCCTGCAGTGATCTGTTTCTTGCATATTGATCCACTGGGACTTCTTGCAAAAATTTCACAAATGTGTGAGCATGTACAATTCTTGTATAATGCTGGTTGCAGGAATTTGCTAAAATTCTTGATTGACCAAGTACTCAGTCAATCCAATGTGTCTTGATTCTCTCTACTTGGGATATGATAGTATGGCCTATCTTGGAAATCACTATACAGTGGGCCCTTGGTATTCACTGGGGTTTGGCTTCAGGACAACCCATGTATAACAAAATCTGAGGATGCTGAAGTCCCACTATATAGAATGGAATGTCAAAATTGTGCCCCTTATGTAAAATAGTAAAATCAATATTTACTTCTTGGGATTTATATATTTTTGGAATATTTTCAAGCTGTGGATGATTGAATTTGTGGATAAAGAATCTGTGGATATGGTGGGCCACTGGACTCAGACCTGAGAAAACTGGCTACAGTTCCTTGCTCAGTGGTAAATATAGTGGCTGGCTGTCATAATTGTTTCTCTCTCTCTCTCTTTCTTTTCTTCCTTCCTTCAAATGTAAAAAGACCGTGTGTGTGTGTGTGTGGTGAACAACTGTGGTTCACACAGGTCCTTGCCACTGGCTTTATTGGTTAAGGTTAGTGGGAGCTGCAGTCCATCAACAGCTGTCTGGGCTCCCTTTTCAGTATTAGATGCTACAATTTGGGGTAGAATGCAGGGTTGTTGTTGTTGTTTTGGTGGGGAGGAAGATTTGCCACAGCTACTTTCCCCACCCAGAGAAGAAGCTAGTTGGCAAAAATAGGAAAACACTGGAAGGAAAAGGGTTAACAAACATCTTCTGTTACATGTGTTTATGCTGAATTACAACTTAGAGATACTTTAGGACTGATATATTGCTTCAGGTTCCAACATATATCTTACATAATGTAAAAGTAATGATATGC
Organism: Phrynosoma blainvillii; assembly: GCA_026167975.1. Taxonomy (NCBI): domain Eukaryota; kingdom Metazoa; phylum Chordata; class Lepidosauria; order Squamata; family Phrynosomatidae; genus Phrynosoma; species Phrynosoma blainvillii. The sequence continues at coordinate 89,375,622 of JANUYF010000001.1, read as the reverse complement.
AAACAATTATAGTGCACAATAATTCTTAGTTTCCTAATGTAGAAAGTGAAATCCTGTTCTTATATTTTGCAATATAGCACATTACCAATTTGCAACTGCAAATCAATGAGAGAATCAAATTATGTATCTAGTTAAAGGATAAACTCATCACAACTAATAACATTAAACAGGACACAATAATGCTATTATCTATACCAGTGCCTGATTGCCAGGATTATCTAATTGGCCATGCCTAGATCCTGGAGTTAGGAGGATTATCTGATTGGAAGCTTTTTAGTAGATCTTAGATTTGGGATGCAAGTTAAAGCTGATGAGGCTTAGCATTTATTTATTAGTGCTGTCTTGCCAATGGACTTTGCTTTTCTTAGGAGAGTTTTCTGTAGCTTGCTCTTTTAGCAAACAGATAAGAAAATTACCACTAGCTTCTTCAGTAGCTATGAAAATGGACTTCCACCTTTCCCATAATGACATAGAAATGTGCTCTGGCACAGAATTACCTCAGACTCTTTCATTTCAGTGAATAATAATATTGGGTTGTGGGATCCTGACTGTATGAGTATTATATGGTACAACAAAGTAACACAAGTCACACACACAGAAGAAAGACTACATATAAATTTTCCATGGCCTGGTAGCTTGTGTCAAGGCAAACCATAAGATATAAGCAATGTGCTGTTTAATAATAATAATAATAATAATAATAATAATAATAATAATAATTTATATCCCACCCCTCTGCAGAGCAATCGGGGCGGCTTACAACATTAAATTTACATAAAGATATGTTAATACAATGTAAACAGAACCTAAAAATCCAGAAACCCACCCGCCCCTTAAAAGGTAAGTTTTAAAAGATAGTCTAGGCCCGATAGTGCTGGGCCTGTTGCCTCTACCCCAGATGACATCGGATGGAGTGGAGGGAGGGCTCTTCTTCTTAGTCTAGGCCCAATGGTGTTGGGCCTGGTGTCTCTCTCCCAGATGACATCGGAAGGAATGGAGGGAGGGCTCTTCTTCCCATCCTAGGCCCGATGGTGCTGGGCCTGGTGTCTCTCTCCCAGATGACATCAGATGGAATGGAGGGAGGGCTCTTCTTCTTATCCTAGGCCCGATGGTGCTGGGCTGTTTGAAGTATATTTCATTATCTGTCTGCAAGCTACATGGAAATAAAATTGATGATCTAAGAGAAAGGATTTATGAAATGATATTGTGAGGAAAGAAGTAATAGTGGAATGACCACAGCCTTATTCACCTGTTAACCTCTCAACCACAGGGCTAGTGCATGGAAATCAGAATGATGCTGTAGCAATCCAGCATGTGCTCACACTTTCTTTCTCTTGAGGGACAACTGAGAAGCTCTACCTGTTGTTATGCTGCTTAGAGCACAAGATTCATTACTAGCTCCAATTTCTTCCTTACTCAGCCTGGAAAGGCATCAGAGCTATGTAACTACCTCTGTGTCCAGGGAGGCTTCTTATTGGGATGTTTCCTTTGGTATATTTTTAATGGTTTTATATTCTTAACTTGGTATTTTTAAAGATTTTTGACTGTTATACTAATGACTGTTATCTAATGGTGGTTATATTGATTGTTATATTAATGTGGAATTTTAATTGTCTTTTAAAATTGTATTGTTTTATTGTTGTTGCTGTTATTTTTAAGCATCTTTGTGAGAAGCCTTGGGTCCAATTTGGGAGAAAGGAGGCATATATAGAGAATGAATGAATGAATGAATAATACACTATTCTGTGTGAGAGAAATATGTTTTTATCAACCCACTGTATCTGTGACAGAGAAAGATGTGTGCAGTGGTTCTTTAATCCTTGGAGTATGAGTGATTGATTAGGCACATGAGTAAAACATATTCTGAGTCTATAAAACATAGCATTTACCAAGTATCAACCTAAATATATTTTCAAAGAATGTCAAGAGATTCAAAGTGAAGAAAGAAAGGGTGATTGTCTTAAAAGAAGCCCCAAAGCAATCACTTCAAACCTGTACAGAGGCAGGCAACCTTTCCCCTTTAAGGGCCGAGGGACTTCAGCTCCCAGAAGCCTCAGCCATGTTGGCCAATAGTCCCATGTTGGCCAATAGCTCCTGGGATTCTGGGAGCTGAAGTCCCTCGGCCCTTAAAGGGGAAAGGTTGCCTACCCCTGGCTTACACTAATCGACACTTGGAGACACTTGTACAAAAATACAGCACCACCTCTCAAATGAATGAATTTTCTTCCTATCATCTCTCTTAACTGTCCAGCTCTCACATTCATACATGGTAATAGGGAATACAATGGCTAGTATGATTCTAACTTTTGTGCTGAGTTGTATATCTTTGTATTTTAGAATAATATCTAGCTCTTTCATAGCCATCTTCCCCATTTCTTAGGGGGGAAGCAGACTGGCGGCACGGGGACGCCCTGGGAAGGTGCGCCGTGGGACCAAGGCGTCCCCACGCCTCGATCCTGCGGCGCACCTTCGCTGCCCCTGAAAGGAGCGCTAAAATATCGCTCCTTTCACAAGGCAGCGAAAGTGAGCCCCAAAAGCTTGTGGGGCACTTTCGCTGACTTTTCTGTTGCAGTGTGTCCGGACGCTGCGGCAGGAGGTTGCCCTCGGAGCGCCGGCTGTGCGGAGGGCCGGCGGCTCTGAGGACGACCTCGGGAGGAGGAAGGGGCACCGTGCGTGCGGCTGCCCCTCCTCTTCCCTGCCTCCAGGATGGCTTTTTAAGCCATCTGCCAAGGCCCTTAGTCTTCTTCTGATTTCCTGACTGCAGTCCCCATTTCTATCAATGTTTGATCCCAGGTATGAGAATTCTTTTACTATTTTTATTTCTTCATTGTCTAGGTTGAACTTGTAAAGGTCCTAAATGGTCATTATTTTGATGCATGGCCAAAAAAATGGGGGGGGGGAAGGATGGCCGAGGGGAGCTATGATCAGAGTACAGACCAATATGGAGTCAGCATGCACTCTCAAGGTAGCACATGGAGTCTAGAAATCCAAGGGTTCTTATAGGGAATTTTTGCCTTCTGGCTACAATGGCTTGGCTGAGGCCAGGACAAAGGTGTTGATAGTCTTAAACCTAGGTGTGAGAATAGCTTAAACAATGTATCTGGTTTTGAGACTATCAAGGAAGGGAAGCTAGAGAAAAGGGTGCAGCCAAATCTGATCACTGCCACATTAAGTGTGAGACTCTAGACCAGGGGTAGGCAACCTTTCCCCTTTAAGGGCTGAGGGACTTCAGCTCCCAGAATCCCAGGAGTTATTGGCCAACATGGGACTATTGGCCAACATGGCTGAGGCTTCTGGGAGCTGAAGTCCCTCAGCCCTTAAAGGGGAAAGGTTGCCTACCCCTGCTCTAGACAAATAAGCACAGTATAATGGTTTTTCCCTTTTGGCAACTCCCAAACCTATCTGGTAGGGAATTTTCCAGTTATCCTGGGCAGATCTCTCAGTGCCTAATGACCTGCCATCTAGGGGATTATGGCTGACATCCCTCAGAGGTCAGTCTGGGGTCATAGAGGGAACTCCACATGTGCCCAAAATTTTATGAAAAATCATATATGCTAACAACAGATAGAATGAAAGAATACAGCCTTGTCTGACCCCTTTGCCAATTGGGAACCATTCTGTTGCTCGGTGTTCTGTTCTGACAGTAGCCTCTTGTCCTGAGTACAGATTCCTCATCAGGACTATCAAATCTGTTGGCACTCCCATGTCAATCGTTGTTTTAACGGACATTTGGTTTAATACTTTTTTAGGGAGTGGGTGGTTTTTGGGATTTTAGTGTGTGTCTTTGAGATAGATGTTATTGTATGGAATTTAACTGTTATAAGCCGCCCCGATTGTTTGACAGAGGGGTGGGATATAAATAATAATAATAATAATAATAATAATAATAATAATTAGTAGTAGTAGTATTGTGTCTTTAAAGGCATTCCATACCCTTTCATGATCTATGCATCCTGATTTTCTTTTGAAATTCCCTGGTGTGCTCTATTAGCCATCGTATGTTTGCAATGTGATCCTTACTGCCTCTTCCTTTCCTGAACCCCACTTTGACCTCTGGGATTTCTCTCTCCATATATGGTTAGGGTCTATGTTGCATAATTTTGAGCATAATTTTGCTTGCACGGGATATCAGTGTTATGGTCCTATAGCTGCTGCAGTCTCTTGTGTCTCCCTTTTTGTGGATGGGGATTTATATTGTCTGTTTCCAATCTGGTGGCCTTCATTTTGTTTTACATATCTGTTGACATATGTTGGTCAGCCCTAGAGTTGACTCTGTCAATGTGGATTGCAGCAGTTCAACTGGAATATCTTCTGTTCCTGATTTATTTTTTGCTATTTCTCTTATTGTAGTTTCCACTTCACTTTTTAGAATTTGGGGTTCATCTGCAATTGGCTCCTCATTCCATGTATCCTTCATTTTGTCATGTCTTTTGCATAATTCTTCTGTGTATTGCATCAAATGTCTTTTTATTCCTTCCTGGTCTTGAATTATGTAATTTTTATTTTCATAGAGCATCTGAATCCTTGGTTTGAATTTTCCTTAGATTTCTTCAATCTTGTGAAATAAATCTCTTGTTCTTCCCGTTTTTTGTTATCTTCTATTTGGATTTACAGCCACCTAAGTGACTAATAGGATATCAGCTATAAAAAAAGGGGGGGGGGTTATTGAGAAAGGACAATATAGGGGAAGGAGAAGAGAAAAACAGGGAGAGCTGGGTGGATATTTCCTGTCAGAAAATCACACAGGCTTTTTAGCAGCATTGAAGTCAGTGTGCACACACATAATTTTGGTCTGTGTGTGGTGATACATCCCTGCTCTCACTGATTCACAAGCTAGCCCTTCAGATGGTTAATAGATAATGGGACTATTGTCAAGTACACCCCCCCCACACACAAAACAGTTGAAAAGCAGTTCTCAAGCTTCTGGTGTGAGGGCGTAGTGAGAGGTTGGGAGATAGAAGAGGTCCTAACTCCCAACAACATTATAGTGAGGCTAAAGATGGAACAAAATGCTAAAGGTCTGTCAAAAATCACCTCCAGGAAGAGGTGAGTCTGGGAGCTTGTCAGGAGTCCATATTAGCCCCCTATTGTTGACAATTAGTGAGTAGTCAACAGAGGGAAGCTATAGGACCGAAAAGCAACCTTAGGCCACTAATGCAGTTCTATTAAATGTATTAGAGCAATGCCAACATGCTCTTTTTACTAGCAACAACATCAACAAAATACAAAGAAGCCAGCAATATGAAAGCGGTTTGAGAGTAAAACAAAACAAAATCTTACCAGCAACTCTGATGTATTAATGGGCTGCAATATACAATAAGTGAAGAACTCCACATGGAGTGAATAAAAGAATCTGCAGAGAGGTCATAAAGAGATTGTAAAGAAGCCATAAAGAGGCTGTAGGGATAAGGCTGTAAAGGCTGTAAAGGCGGTGGGAGAAGTCCGAGGTGAAAGAGATGCTGAAGGAGGAGGGGAGAAGATGGAGAAAGGAGAAAGGAAAAGGGAGAAAGTGAGTGCAGGACTCAAAACAGCAAAAACAAAATAAAAGAAGCAAGACAAGAAATAAGCACAGGAGCTGGGGTAAGGCACAGCATTAAAAACGGAGCCAAATAAGGACTAAAGGGGAAAAAAGGGAATAATAATAATAATAATAATAATAATAATAATAATAATAATTTTTTATTTATAGCCCACCCCTCTGCATGGTAATCGGGGCGGGGAACAGCAATATTTAAAACAGAACAAAGTTAAAAACATTCTCTCATCCCACAATCCTGTCCTCCCCCCTCCCATCCCCTTAAAATCAGATTAAACAATAAACTAATTAAAATACAATATTAAATAAATTAAAATCAAAATAACATAGGAATCAGACTAATGGGACTCGTCTATGGGCCGACCGTTATTCCGGGAAGGCCTGCCGAAAGAGATCCGTCTTTACTGCTTTCTTGAAAGCAGCAGAGTAGAAATAAGACGGATCTCATCCAGCAGGCCATTCCAAAGTCTGGGAGTGGTTGCGGAGAAGGCCCTCTGGGAGGTCTGGGACAGCCTAGTTTTTATTGGCTGTAACAGATTCCTCCCAGAGGACCGCAGGGCGTGGGGGGATCATACGGGGAGAGGCGGTCCCTAAGATAAGATGGACCCAAGCCATGTAGGGCTTTAAAGGTTAAAACCAACACCTTGTACTGCACCCGGAAACTAATTGGCAGCCAGTGGAAGGATTTAAGCACTGGTGTTATGTGCTCCCTCCTTGATGTTCCCGTAATTAGCCTGGCTGCCATATTCTGCACCAACTGAAGTTTCCGGATTAGGCACAAGGGTAGCCCCATGTAGAGTGCATTGCAGTAATCCAGACGTGAGGTTACCAGGGTATGTATCACAGCTTCCAAATCCCTCATATCCAGATAAGGGCGCAGTTGGCGTATCAGCCGAAGCTGATAACAGGCGCTCCTGACCACCGCATTCACCTGACTAGTCATGTGAAGCGATGAATCTAGGAGCACCCCCAAACTGCGAACACAGTCCTTAGAGGAGAGTGTGACTCCATCCAGGACTGGAGACTGTATTCCCAGATCTGGTTTCGGGCCTGTAACTGTGAGTACCTCCATTTTGTCAGGATTCAACTTCAATCTGTTTTTCCTCATCCAACCCATTACCGCTCTAAGACAGTCATTAAGAGGAGAGACGCCATCTGAAGTCTGGGACGATGATCTGGTCATGGATAGATATATCTGGGTGTCATCAGCGTACTGAAGACACCACGCTCCATGCCTCCGAATGATCTCACCAAGTGGCCTCATGTAAATGTTAAAGAACATCGGGGACAGGATGGCACCCTGAGGGATGCCACAATTAAGCTCAATTTTAGATGAGCAACTGTCCCCGAGCCTCACCCTCTGGGATCTGCCAAAGAGGAAGGAAAGGAACCACTGAAGAGCAGTGCCTCCAATTCCTAACTCTCTCAGGCAATCCAAGAGGATGGCATGATCTATGGTGTCAAAAGCCACTGAGAGATCCAAGAGCACCAACAAGGTCACACTACCCCTGTCGATACTCAGGCGGAGGTCATCGGTCAGAGCAACCATGGCAGTCTCCACTCCATATCCTGTCCTGAAGCCGGTTTGAAATGGGTCGAGATAATCGGTTTCATCCAAGACTGCTTGGAGTTGGGAAGCAACCGCCCTCTCGATCACCTTGCTCAAGAAAGGGAGCAAGGAGACTGGTCTATAGTTGTTTCTATCCAGGGGATCCAGGGAAGGCTTTTTCAGGAGTGGCCTAACTGCCGCCTCCTTTAAACAAGATGGTACATTGCCTTCCCTGAATGACGCATTGATTGTGTCCCGAAGGAACACCTTCAACACGCCCCCCCCGGACGACCAGCCAGGATGGACAAGGATCGAGGGGGCAAGTCGTCTTTCTAACACTTCCAAGCAGCTTGTCCACGTCATCGGTACTCACAGATTGTAATTGATCCAATAAAGTGCCATCAACGGAGTTGCTGGATACCTCGTCTACGGATTCTGCCAAAACAATGGTGTCGAAGTTGGCTCTTATCCAAGAGATTTTATCTGCAAAGTGAATATTAAAGGCCTCACAGCAGGCTGTCGGGTTAAGTAGGGGGTTCGGTGCAAGGGGAACCTTCGTCAACTCCCCCACCACCCTATACAGCTCTGCCGGGTCGGACTCTGCAGACGCAATGCGTGCAGAACAGAAAGATTTCCATGCTGCACGCAAAGCCTCCCTATAGGAATCAAGATGCTTCCTCAGGTGAGTTCTGTCAGATGAGAGATTAGTCTTTCGCCATATGCACTCTAGTCATTGTCCAGCTCGCTTCATCCTCCTAAGCTCCTCGGTATACCTTGGCTTACGATTTGAAGCGGGCTGGAAAGGATGCTTGGGAGCGATTGTGTCAATAGCCCTGGTGAGATCGGTGTTCCAAGTGTCCACCAAGGCTTCGACAGAATCACCGGCGTTACCAACCATTAAACCCTCCAAGGCTTTCTGGAAACCAATTGGTTCCATTAGCCTTCGAGGGTGGACCGTTCTAATGGGTCTGCCACCCCCGGAAGGGTAGGTAATAGCCTTTAGTTCTGCCCTGATCAGAAAATGATCCGTCCATGACAGTGCGGAGGTGTTTTTGATCTCCGCCCACAGATATTCCTGCTCCATACTAAAGACCGCATCGAGGGTATGACCAGCACAATGCGTGGGCCCATTTCTATTAAAAAATAGAAAGATTGAGAGAGAAGGAAAGGAGAAGGAGCACCAGAGAAAAATAATTCCCAAAGAAAAAGGGACATTTGAAGCTGGAAAAGGAGAGTAAGCAAGAAAAAGAAAAAGAAAAAAGCAAGAGAAGGAGTAATAAAGAAAAAAACCAAAAGCGTTTGTTTAGGAGAAAATAATAAGAATTGAAGGATATTTAAATCAGCTGTGAGAAAGGAAAGTATCAAGCTCTGAAAAAGGCTGTGACTAGATGGCAAGAAGTAAAGTAAAGACTGGCTACCCTTCTCATATGATTTGTATAAAATAAGTTAGCAAAAAAGTTAATAATATTTAAGACATAGAAGAGATAATTGGATTATTAAGTTAATTAAGAATACTGGGACAAATATAAAGTGTTATAGATATAGGGAATGTCTATTTATGTCTGTCTTTGTATATGGAATTGACAAAACAAAAATAGAGTTGACTGTAAGTGGAGAGAGGGAAAAGAAAGTCTATGGGGGGTTGCAGACTGCCAGAAATAGTGCAAATTGAGTCCACTTTTAGGGTTAGGGTTAGTGCTAGGGAATCATGGGAATTTTTTTTCTGAGACATTGAGCCTTCTCAGTCAGAGAGCTCTGGTGCCACAATAAAATACAGTTCCCATGATTCCCTAATTCTAACCCTAACCTTAAAAGTGGACTCAATTTGCACTATTTCTGGCAGTCAACATTAAGCTTATATAATCAAAAGAAATACATGAATAACTGATATTAATTTTGACATTGTCATATATTAGAAATAGCAGTGATTGTTGATAAGTAAAAATTGTTATAAATTGTCAACAACGTTTAAAAACAAATAATGTACAGTCAATAATTGTAAGTGCTGTATAATTGTAAATTTAGAAGCATTGTAGTCAACAAACACAGATCTAAGATACTAGAGAAAGTTGAAAATTGGAAAACAGAGATTAAATCAAACTTGGTTGTTGTATAATCTGGAGATTTGAAATCAATTGGCAACAGACACAATCAAGGAGAGACCAAAAATAAATCTAAAAATACAAGTAAATCTGACAACACCTACGATATAAGGGATTAGAGTGATTAGGAATTGAAATTCAATTACAGACCACCACATATAAACAATCTAATTAAGGAAGCTACAGAGACAAGATGACAATAGGGAAGAAAGGATTGATGCAGGCCCAAATTCAGGTAACAACACAGAGAAGGGGCTCAATGGAGGAAGTGATAAGAATAACAGACCAAACATCAATTCTTTTAGAAGAGATAAGGAAAATGGGAATGGAAATGAAGGAAATAAGGCAAGAGTTAAGGATGAATTCAAGGAAACCAGGCATGAGCCGAGGGAAGAGATAAAAGAAACAAGGACAGAGACAAGGAAGGACCTGAAAAAAGAATTGGATATTTTTTTGGGGGGGGGGGGGAATTGAGAAAATCTATCAAATTGGGGGGATTTATCAAACACACAAAAGGATGTAAATGAACATAAAGACAAAACTTTTCATTTGGAAAAAAAATCAAAGGAAATAAATCAGAGACAAGAACAACAGAGGATAACAGAATTAACTAATGAACTAAGGGCCTCAGCAGATGGCTTATTAAGCCATCCTGGAGGCAGGGAAGAGGAGGGGCAGCCGCACGCTCGGTGCCCCTTCCTCCTCCTGAGGTTGCCCTCGGAGCCGCCGGCCCTCTGCACAGCTGGAGCTCCGAGGGCAACCTCCAGCCGCAGCGTCCGCACACGCTGTGGCGGATAAGTCAGTGAAAGTGTGCCTCATGCTTTGGGGGCACACTTTCACTGACTTGTGAAAGGAGCGCTATTTTAGTGCTCCTTTCAGGGACAGGGAAGGAGCGCCACAGGATCAAGGTGTGGGGCTGCCTCGGTCCTGCAGCGCACCTTCCCAGGGCGGCGCAGAGCTACCAGTCTGCTTCCCCCCTAAGATACAGGGAAAGGTGTGTGAAGATCCGGGGTCTACTAGAAATTAAAAAGGAAGACCTTTATGAAAGACTAACAACTACATTGGCTGAATTCATAGAATTATGGGAAAAGTTAGGGAAAGAGAAGTCAATAAAATATTTAGAATTAATTCATCCTTTGCAAAAGAAAGAAAGGCTCCTAGAGACATAGTAGTCTGTTTAGTGAGAACAAAAATATGAGATATGATAATCCAGAGCTGCTATGACTTTAAATTAAGAATTAGGCAAATTGAAGTAAGACTATTTAAAGATATTCCACTTATGATCACGTTAGAGACACAAAAATGCAAATACTTGATCCAACAACTGAAGAGAAAGAAGATAGAATATAGATGGAAAAGAATTGAGGAGTTAACTTTTACATGGAAACAGAAGAGATATAAAATAGACACAATTATAAAAGCAAATGAAATGGAGAGGAAATTGAACAGAGAAGCGAATCCAGAGGAACCCCTGATAGTAACACAGTCCAGAAGCAGACAAAATAAAAGAGAAAATAAGAAGGAGAAAGATCAATGGAGAAAGAAGGAGAAGAAGAAGAGGATTTAATTAGAAGAAGAGAAAGAATATCAAGGAGAAGAAATACTGGGAAGAAGATATTGACAGTGGAAGCAAGATAGAAGTGGAGGAAGAAGAGGAAAACAAAGGAGACGATAGAGATCAACAACTAGAAAAAATAGCGGATAAAGAAATATAAAAATCTGAAATAAAGCTTGCACCAGGGAAATAGAAAGTAGGAAAAAAAACAAATTAAAAAAGTCAAGGGGTGGAATGGATGGAACGACAATAACAATAAAAATAAGAGTAACAGCAAAAATGGTAATCAAAATATTTTCATGGAATGTCAAATGCTTAAACTCAAAATACAAGAGAAATATGGTATTCCACTCTTTGGAGAAATGCAAAAGTGACATTATATGTCTACAAGACACAAGAATAAAAGAAAAGGACTCCAAGTATTTAAGAAACCCCAAACCAGGACAAAGCCATATTTCTGTGTTTGAAAAAAAAAGAAAGAGAGGTGTAGTAATGTATGTTAAGAAGTTTTCATCTAAAGAAATATTCAAAGATAAAAAAGGAGAATATATCACAATTGAAGTGAAATCAAAAGAGCTCTCGATGCTAGTAATAGGGATCTATGCTCCACTAGTTGGAAGAAACAATTTTTTTGAATGCATTAAAAAGGAATTAAGAAGAGTGGAACATGAAAATATAATATTGATGGGAGACTTCAATGCAGTAATTGAACCAAAACAAGACAGAGAATCAGAAATGAAAAAGCAAATATGAAAGAACCAGGGAAAACTTCCAATTTCATTCTTTGAACTTAGAGAAGAATTCTCAATGATGGATGTATGGAGGAACAAATATGGAAAATCTAAGGGATATACTTTCTATTCTGAAGTTCATAAGTCTAGGTAGAGGATAGATATGTTTCTTGCATAAAATATATATATATATATATATATATATATATATATATATATATCCAACCAAAAATACAAAGAAAGGACATACTAGACAAGATCACATCAGACCACTATCCAATTACAATGGAAATAAAAGAGAGAACGAATCAATATGTCTGGAGATTAAAAGAACATTTATTGAAAAAATGAAAATAGGCGCTAGTGGACTTTAAGGGTAAGAAACAAGGAGAATATTCTGGTTCCGAGGGATATACTGATGAGGAAGGGAAAGCGAGGAAGTAGAGCTTACTTAAACAATGTGCAGCCGAAGGAAATTTATCTCCGGGAACGTAAAAGGTCTCAATGGTCAGGTCAAAAGAAATCGTGTTTTTCATTATTTGTTGAAACTGAAAGCTGATGTTATATGTCTCCAGGAGACTAAAATTAAAATTACGAATTTGAAATATCTCCAAAATGTAAGGTTGGGTAAAGAATTTATAACAAGTGCAAATAAAAAGAAAAAAGGGGTAGTTTTATATGTCAAAGAAGGTCTTGAACCCATTGAAATATTAAAAGATCCCTCAGGTCACTTCATTGCTGTTGAATTGTATTGGAATAAGGTGAGACTTGTTATTTTAGGGTTGTATGCACCTAATGACAATAAAGGGAAATTTTATGCTGATCTCTTGACAAAGATTGTGGAGGTAAATGTTGAAACTCTGATTGTAATGGGAGATTTCAATGGTGTTATTGAACCCCAAGTGGATAGGAGTTCAACTAAGAAAATTAAGCATAACCAGGGTAACTTGCCCAAAGAATTTTTTGAATTCATGAATTGTTATGATTTGATAGATGTTTGGAGAGCTAAAAATGCTAAAGGTAGGGATTTCACTTTTTTTTCCCTGACTGACATAAATCATGGGCGTGGATTGACATGTTTTTGGTTACGAAAAATATTGGCCCAATGATTTGCAAGATGGACATTCTACCTAAAATAACATCGGATCATTATTCGATTACAATGGAATTTAGAATAACGCTTAGAAAACCTAGCTGGAGATTGAATGTTTATTTACTTAAGGATAAACAGATAATCAAAGAAGTAAAAAGACAATTAGAGTATTACTTTATTGAAAATAATCAGCCAGAACTTTCTCCAGGTTCTATATTGGAAGCCTCAAAAGCAGTTATGTGAGGGCTTTTTATACAGAAGGGTTCTGAACACAAAAAGAAAAAGGATGAAAAGTTTATGGAAACACAATCACAATAAAAAAAAGAAAGAAGAAATGCTTTAAAAAAGACCCTCATGATAGTGATTTGCTTAATCAAATTAAAAGCTTAGAAGGAAGGATGTCGTTGTTGATAACAGAAGAATTAACTAAAAAAATAAAATTGGCTAGGCAAAAAATGTTTGAGGGGCTAAATAAACTGGGTAAGATGCTGTCACATCTACTAAGACAACAAAAATAAAAAAAAATGATATACCAGTTAAAGACGGGAGATAGATTAATTTCAGATCAGAAACAGCTTCTACAAACTTGTTGGAAATTCTACTCTGATTTATATAAAAAGGATAGTATAGAGCTAATGCATTTGGAAAAATATATCGAGAGTAGCGATATTCCAACCTTTTCTGATACACAGAGAGACAATTTGAATAGGAGAATTACCACAGGAAATAGCAGAGGCTATTCAGAAATGCAAAATTGATAAAGCAGCGGGACCAGATGGTTTCCCAGCGGAGTACTATAAAGTGTTTAAAGAACAGTTGATAATACCCTTGGAAAAGGTTCTGAATGCTGAGATGGAAAATTGTCCAAACTCATGGACTGAAGCTGCTATCTGCTTAATCCCCAAAGAAGGTAAAGATAGAACGGAGATTAAAAATTATCATCCCATTTCCCTGTTAAATGTGGACTACAAAATATTTGTGATGATCTTGGCTAATAGATTAAAAAAGGTACTAAATGAGTGGATTGGGCCTGACCAGAATGGGTTTCTACCCGGATGAGGTATTAAAGACAATGTGAGACATCTGCTTAGTATAATTGAACATCAAGAAAAGGATATTAATCGTAAGTTGGTGATGATTTTCATCGACTTTGAGAAAGCGTTTGACAGTGTGAGCTGGGAATTTTTGCTGAAATTTTTGCATATGATCAATGTAGGAGATAGATTTACGCATTGGATTAAGCTTATTTACAATAAACAAACAGCTAAAGTATTAGTAAATGAAGGAAAAACAAGATCTTTTCAAGTGGAAAAAGGGATGAGGCAAGGTTGTCCTCTTTCGCCTCTTTTGTTCCTTATGATTTTGGAGATACTTAATAATAATATTAGAAGAAATACAGCCATAGAAGGTCTCAAAATAAAGGTCAGACATTATAAATTACGAGCATACGCAGATGATCTAGTGCTAACATTAACAAACCTAAGCTGCCTTGATGAGGTCTTAGCTGAGCTGAAAACTTTTACCTTAGCGGCAGGTTTGAACATCAACACAGAGAAAACAGCAATTCTGACCATGAACTTAACAGAAGCAGAGAGGAGAGAAGTTCAGGAGAAATTGGGCTTTCAAATTAAAAAGGAAGTGAAATACCTAGGTCTAAACATTACAACCAAGAATGTAGATCTGTTTAAAAACAATTATGAGAGGAAGTGGCAAGAGATTAAGAAGGACCTAGAGAAATGGAAAAATTTGAAAATCTCTTGGTTAGGGAAAATATCTATGATAAAAATGAATGTTCTCTCGAAAATGCTTTCCCTGTTTCAGAACTTACCCATCATTGTAAATGACAAACCATTTAAACTGTGGCACCATGACCTCTCCAAATTTCTCTGGGGTGGGAAGAAACCTAGGGTGCGACTAAAGGTTCTTCAAGATAAAGTGGAAATAGGGGGTCTGTCTATACCTAATTTGAAGTTATATTTTGAAGCATCCTGTTTAATTTGGTTGGTGGATTGGTTTAAATTAAGGAATACAAGATTATTAGATTTAGAAGGTGCAGGTTTAAGGTATGGTTTTCATGCCTACTTATTTTATGATAAAGTCAAGGTTAACAAGGAATTTGTAAATCATTTTGTACGTAAAGCGCTGCTTTGAGTCTGGGTGAAGTATAAAGATATATTTTGTAGGAATATTCCTTTGTGGGCTTCAACTAATGAGGCTTTTTTTAGGCATGAAAAATTAGATAAGAATAGATGGGCAACCTATGGGGATATTATTGGGAAAAACTATGAGACAGACAGGTTCAGACTTAAAACTAGATAGGAACTAAATTTTGAATGCTATGAATGTTGTTGGTTTTTATATAGCCAGCTTAGGGAAAGGTTTATGAGGGATAGTAGAGAGAGAGGCTTTGGAGAGGCAGCAAAAGAGTTTTCACATTATGAAAGATAAGAAGCGGGAAAAGATTTCATTGTTTCATGATCTGTTGTTAAGATTAGATCAGGAGGATGAAACTGTAAAACAGAATATGATAAGATGGGCCACTGACCTAAAGAAGAATATACCACTCCAGTAATGGGAAACAGCGTGGTCAATAGGCACAAAGTATTCCCTTAGTTATGATCTAAGGGAAAACTTTCAAAAAATGCAGCACCGCTGGTATTTAACACCAGTAAAGCTTGCGAAGATGCACAAGGGTATGAGTAGCAGGTGTTGGAAACGTCATAAAGAAGATGGTACCTTTATGCATTTATGGTGGCATTGTAAATTTGCTAAAAAGTTCTGGAGTAAGATACACAAAATAGTCAAACAGGTTATTAATGTCAATGTGGACTTTGACCCAAAGTTCTACTTGCTAAGTATGTTGGATGAACGCAAATTAGAAAAAGAACATGGGAAGCTACTATATTATCTAACAACAACTGCAAGAATAGTGTATGCTTCTAAGTGGAAAACGGATAGCATCCCAGAAACTAGGGACTGGCTTCATAAGTTGACAGATAGTGTGGTAGCCGATAAACGTACCCTGTTGTTAAGGGGGAAATCTAGGGAGGAGCTAGAAAAGACCTGGGGCCCTTTGGAAAAATTTCTGCGAGAAAATGAGTATAAGGATTTATTAATAAAAATACAGGAATGAACCATAATTAACAGCTTTCTAACTATTTAATGTTAATCATATACCTCTCGGGTAAAATAAGGACCGAAGTAATGAAAGTTTGAGTTTGAAATATTTGCTGAGACTGTGATAGCTTTGTGGTTGAGTATGAAGCTTGATATGTAAATATTCAGTCTGAACTCTGGAAGCCATTTAATATATTTTTTGTTGGTACTTGTAGGGTGGAGGGACGGATGTTAGAGAGTCTTTTTGTTTGTTTTGTTTGTTTGTCTGGTTTTTTGCTATTAGTGTGCTTAGTTTTTTTATGTTGTGCTACAAGTCGTATTTTGTATTTGTGCTGTTTGTACTTTTTATATATAATAAAGTTTATTAAAAAAATGAAAATATTGTTATTAGACTAAAAAAAGAACTAAAGCTATATTTTAAAGAAAATACGACAGAAGACACTACAAATAAAGTAATATGGGATGCTGGAAGAGCAGTAGCAAGAGGATTACTGATTAAAATTAACTGGGAAGAATGTAAAAAAGAGAGAAGAAGAAAATAAGATATTAGAGGAACTTAAGAATAAGAAACAATAGTAGGAAAGTAGAAAAGATGAAAAATTAAAAATAGAGATAGGTCTATTAGAACAACAATTAAGAATTATCACAGTAAAAGAAATGGAAAAGAAACTACAAGGAATCAAACAAAAATATTTTGAAATGGGGAATAAACCTAGTAAAATTCACGCGGCAGCGATGGTGCCTGAGCCGCTGGGAGGACTTGGGCAGCCTTGAAGCTCCAGATAGCCCTAATTAACACCGGGCTCCTTCGGCACAGCTGCGGCCAGCGCGGAGACCGGGGAGAGCGCAGGTAGACATAAAAACTCCGCCCAGGACCATCTTCCCCTGGCACATGCGGCAGCGGCGGTGCCTGAGCCACTGGGAGGACTTGGGCAGCCTTGAAGCTCCAGCCAGCTCTAATTAACACCGGGCTCCTTCGGCACAGCTGCGGCCAGCGCGGAGACCAGGGAGAACGTAAGCGGACATAAAAACTCCGCCCAGGACCATCTTCCCCTGGCATACGTGGCAGCAGCGGTGCCTGAGCCGCTGGGAGGACTTGGGCAGCCTTGAAGCTCCAGCCAGCCCTAATTAACACCGGGCTGTCTCGGAACGGTCACTATAGAGCTGAGGCCGGAAAGTAGATGGTCTTTAGTGCGCCTTAGCTCATTCCCTGGCCAAATAAGGTTATAACACCTGACCAGAGGCCGGCTCTAACTCTCTCCCCTGTTATGACTTCAAAGGGAATAGGAGGGTTGGTTGGGTTATCCGGAGTTGAGAGGAACATGTGTATTGGCAATAGGATTGTATATGTCCCAATTACTGTGTCCTGCTAAGATTTCAAATTATACCATCTTACCCGAGGCCTGGAAGGAGATGGGGGCGGCTATTGGAGTCGGGCTGGGGAACGGGAGGTATGGCTGGAACAGTGGGATCCAATGTTACAAAAGAAGACGGGATCGCTGTTTGGAAGCTATCCCACCTTCAGTTCCCTCTGTTTCTCAGAATGGCTTGGAGAGCAGACCAACCATGCCACAGAACCTCACTCTGCTCCTCTGCAATGCCAGGTCGGTTAAAAATAAGACCCACTTCATCCAGGATCTTCTCCTGGATGAGGATGCCGACCTGGCTTGCTTCACGGAGACCTGGCTGGGGGAGGATAGTTCAGTTACCTGGGCGCAGTCCCTCCCAGCTGGGTACTCCGTTAAGGAGCAGGTGAGGGGAAGTGGGCGGTTCATAAGAACACCTTAACCTTGACCAGGATACCTGTCCGGAACACAGTCCACTTCGAGTGTATTTACCTTAGCCTGAAGACAAGGGATAGTTTGGGGATTCTGCTACTCTACCGACCACCCCGTTGTCTAGCAGATTCCCTGACCAAGCTGACACAGCTGGTATCTGAGCTGCTGTTGGAGTCTCCCAGACTTTTAGTTTTGGGGGACCTCAACATCCTGCTCGAGACCAGCTTAACAGGTGTGGCTCGGAAGTTCATGGAGACCATGACAAACATGGGTCTATCCCAATTGGTCTCTGGGCCCACACATTGTGCTGGTCATACACTCGATGCGGTCTTTAATACGGAGCAGGAGTATCCATGGGCAGAGGTGGTAAGTACCTCCGCATTGTCATGCACGGATCATTTCCTGGTCAAGGTAGAACTGAGAGCCAATATCTGCCCCAGGGGTGGTGGACCCATTAGGATGGTCCGCCCTCAAAGGCTAATGGAGCCTATTGGATTCCAGAAAGTCTTGGAGGGTTTATTGGTTGGAAATGCCGGTGACCCTGTCAACGCTCTGGTTAATATCTGGAATACCGACCTTACCAGGGCTATAGACACGATCGTTCCCAAGCGTCCTTGCCAACCCACTTCGAAACGAAGGCCATGGTTCACACCAGAGCTCAGGAGAATGAAGCGGTTTGGACAACGGCTAGAGCGCAAGTGGCGGAAGACTCGACTCTTATCTGACAGAACTCGCCATAGGAACTTTCTTTGTTCCTATTGGGAGGCAATACGTGCAGCAATAAGAGCATTTTCTGCTGCACGTATTGCGTCTGCAGAGTCTCATCCAGCAGAGCTGTTTAGGGTGGTAAGGGAGCTGACGCAGGTTCTTCCTGTGCCAAATCCCTTGCTTAACCCGACAACGGCCTGCTGTGACACATTTAATAACTTCTTTGCAGATAAAATCTATCAGATAAGAGCCGACTTCGATGCCACTGTTGTAGCAGAGACTATAGATGAGGTGTCCAGCGACTCCATTGATGAAGTTATTCTGGATCAGCTCCAATCTGTGCTGAGGAAAACATGCCCTCTCGACCCTTGCCCATCATGGCTGGCACGGAGGGGATGCATTGTTGAGATTCCTCATGGATATCATCAATGCATCCTTCAGGGAAGGATACATTCCAGCTTGCTTAAAGGAAGCAGCTGTTAGGCTGCTTCAGAAAAAACCTTCCCTTGACCCCCTGGATATGAGGAACTATAGGCCTGTGTCATTGCTGCAATTTTTGAGCAAGGTGATTGAGAGGGCGGTTGCTCTTCAGCTCCAAGCTGTCTTGGATGAAACTGATTATCTAGACCCATTTCAAACCGGCTTCAGGACAGGCTTTGGGGTTGAGACTGCCATGGTTGCCTTGATCGACGATTTGTGTCTGAGCATTGACAGGGGTAGTGTGACCGTGTTGGTGCTCCTAGACCTCTCAGCAGCCTTTGACACGATAAATCACGGCATCCTCTTGGACTGTCTGAGGGGGTTAGGTATTGGGGACACTGCGTTGCAGTGGTTCCAGTCCTTCCTCTCGGGTAGGTCCCAGAGGGTGATGCTCGGGGACAGTAGCTCCAGTAAGAGGGAGCTCACTTGTGGGGTCCCTCAGGGGGCTATCCTGTCCCCGATGTTATTTAACATCTATATGAAGCCACTGGGTGAGATTATACGGAGTTATGGTGCTGTGTGTTATCAGCATGCTGATGACACCCAAATCTATTTCTCCGTGTCTCGTTTGTCGGCCCCGAATTCCGGTGGCATCTCTTCTCTCAATGAACGTCTTCGGGCGGTCATGGGCTGGATGAGGAAAAACAGATTGAAACTGAATCCAGACAAGACGGAGGTGCTCACGGTAGCGGCCCCAAAACCAAGAATAGGGTTGCAACCTCCAGTCCTGGATGGGGTCACACTCTCCTCCAGTGACTGTGTTCGCAGTCTGGGGGTGCTCCTTGACTCGTCGCTCCTGATGACACATCAAGTAAATGCGATGGTCAGGAGCGCCTGTTATCAGCTTCGGCGGATAGGCCAGCTGCGCCCTTTTCTGGAAGTAAGGGATCTCGAGACTGTTGTGCATGCGCTGGTAACCTCACGTTTAGATTTCTGCAATGTGCTCTACATGGGGCTACCCTCGTGCTTGGTTCGGAAATTTCAGTTGGTTCAAAACATGTTGGTCAGGCTTTTGTCAGGAACATCTAGGAGGGACCACATTACGCCGGTTTTGAGGTCCCTCCACTGGCTGCCCATTGGTTTCTGGACCCAGTACAAGGTGTTGGTTATCACCTTTAAAGCCCTAAATGGCTTGGGTCCAAGCTACCCGAGAAACCACCTCTTCCTATATAATCCTCCCCATGCTCTCCGGTCCTCTGGGAGGAATTTCCTGCAGCCTCAAAAATCTAGGCTTGCGGTGACCTCCCAGAGGGCCTTTTCTGTTGTCACCCCCAGGCTCTGGAACGGCCTTGCAGACGAGATCCATCAATTAACATCTTTGGACAGCTTTAAAAAGGCTGTTAAGACAGATCTCTTCCGGCAGGCCTTTCCAGACAAAATACCAGGGCCTCGGGACCTGGGAACTTGGGATTTCTCTCTCTTTAGGATTGCCTCCTCAGCCACCTTTAGAACCAAAGTCACAGGGGTTTTATTGGTTTGTATTTTACTTGGTCTTATAGTTATGTTTGATTGTTACTTGGTTTTAACTGATATGTAGTTTAATGACTTTTTCAGGGGGGGAGGGAGTTATACTATTTTAAGTTGTATGTATTTTAGCCTTGTACACTGCCTAGATTGGTTTGCTACCGGGTGGTATATAAATAAAATGTATTATTATTATTATTATTATTATTATTATTATGATAAGAAAAAGGAATAATAATAAAATTATTATGGAAATCAAAGTAAATGGGTTCAGTATAACAGATCAAGAAAACATTTAAAAAATCAAAAATTACGATGAAGAATTATACAAGAATACAAAAAAAATCATAGGAAGTCAAAGTACAAGATTGAGAAATATATAGGGAGACAGAAAATACCAGAATTGACAGTAGGACAGCAAAAAGAATTAAACAAAAGCATATCAGAAGAGGAAATATCTAAAGCAATTAAGAGAATGAAAACAGGAAAAGTGCCGAGACCAGATGACTTTTCTAGCATTTCCTATAAAAAATTGGAAGAAAGCTTAGTATCACTGTTATGCAAAATGCTGAATGATATGGAATTTAATGGAATCCCAGAATCTTGGAAAGATACCTACATTACACTAATATTAAAAGATTAAAGAGATCCTTGCAAAGTTAAAAAGTATAGACCCATATCATTAATTAATACAGATCACCATATTTTCCATCACATAAGACGACTTTTTAACCACAGAAAATCTTCCTAAAAGTCAGGGGTCATCTTATATGCTAGTAAGAGAAAGATCCTGCTAACCCGGCAGCCATTTTGTCTCCCTCCTCATTGCGATGGCCATTTTGTCTACCTCCTTCTCCCTCTCAACTCACTAGGATGGGCCACACCCTCAGGAAGATCAGGGAGAAGCAGGAGGCGGAGGCATTGCTGGCTTGGCCTCGGAGAAGAGGAGGAGGAAGCAGGACAAGATGAGGTGTTTCTCCCTTCCTCCCTCGCTGGGCTGGGTTGGGCTGCCCTCCCTTGTCCTGCCTCTCTGCAGAGAAGGCCCTGTAAAAACCCACTGAGTGGCCTTGGGCAAGTCACTCTCTCAGCCTCAGGGGAAGGCCTCAGCTTCCTTCCCTCCCTTCTTTCCCCCCTTCCTTCCTTCCTTCCTTCCTTCCTTCCTTCCTTCCTTCCTCCCTTCTTTCTTTCCTCCCTCCCTCCCTTCCCCTCAGAAAAAGCCCCCCCCATGGGAGAAGGAGGAGGTGAAGAGGGGCAAGGAAGCCCCCTTGCAGGGTGACAAGGTTCGTTCAGAAAGCATTTGTCATTGCTTTTCCCAGGGCTGAGAGAGTGTGACTTCCAAAAATGCTGTTGTGGTGGTGGCTGTTTTGTGCCTTCCAGTCATTTCTAACTTCTGGCAATTCAACGGCAAACCTATCCTGGGTTTCCTTGGCAAGGTTTGTTCAGAAAGTGTTTGCCATTTACTTTCCCCAGAGGCTGAGAGAGTGTGATTTCCAAAAATGCTATTGTTGTGGCTGTTGTGTGCCTTCCAGTCATTTCTAACTTCTGGCAATTCAAAGGCAAACCTGTCCTGGGGTTTCTTTGGCAAAGGTTGTTCAGAAAGTGTTTGCCATTGATTTCTCTGAGGCTGAGAGAGTGTGACCTCCAAGAATGTTGTTGTTTTTGTTATTGTTCCCGACTTATGGTGATCATGGGGTTTTCTTGGCAAGATTCGCTCAGAGGAAGTTTGCCATTGCCTTCCCCTGAGGCTGAGAGTGTGTGACTTGTCCAAGTTCACCCAGTGGGTTTCATGTCAGAATGGGAAATGCAGATCTCCAGAGTGGTAGTCCAACACTCAAACCACTACACCATGCTGGGTTGTATTCCCATGTGCTAACTATGAAACAATTGTAGACTTTTTTGTTGTTCTTGTGTGTCTTCAATTCCTTTCCAACTTATGGTGACCCTAAGGCAATCTTATCATGGGGTTTTCTTGGCATGTTTCTTCAAAGGGGGGTTGCCATTACCCTCCTCTGAGGCTGAGAGTGTGTGACATGCCCAGGGTCACTTCCTTGGCTACAGATTGTACATACCCCAGAATGCATCACCTAGTATATTGGCAGTCCTTCCCCCCAACAATTTCTCATTTTCCCCCAACCATCTCATAGCTGGGAGATGGAAATAATTTTTAAAGCAGCATTTAAATCTGGACTATTTTTTAAAAAGTAAGGTCCAAACACACTGCGGAAATAAATGCTAGGGAACATGGGAGCTGTAGTTTGTTGTGTTTATAAGTGACAGTTTTCCTGCTAAGTACCTGCATGCCATAAGCATTTGAATTAAAATTACCAGATTGAAATCAAAACTCATGGTTTTTTTTAATTTTATTTGGTGTGTGTTGGAAGAGGGGTCATCTTATACGGCAAGTATATCCCAAACTCTATATTTTAACTGGAAAAGTTGGGGGTCGTCTTATACGCCCAGTCGTCTTATACACCAGAAAATGCGGTATGAAATATTTACCTTAATCATTGCAGAAAGATTAAAGAAAATTTTAAATGAGGTGATAAATGAAGATCAAAATGGATTTCTTCCAAGAAGACACATAAAAAACAATGTAAGAACAGTGATTAATGTGATAGAACATTTTGAAGTTCATAATGACAGGAAACTGGCCTTGATTTGCATAGATGTAGAAAAGACATTTGACAAGGTAAGCTGATTATTTATGCAGGAGGTGATACAAAGGATGAATATGGGGGTTAAGTTCAGCAATTGGATAAAAACAATCTACAAAGAATAGAAAGCACAGCTGATAATAAATGGAGAGAAGACAGGAACTATAAAAACAGGGAAAGAAACAAGACAAGGATGTCCTTTGTCACCCCTTTTGTTCATAATGACATTGGAAATATTAATCATAAAAATTAGAGAAGATCAGAAAATATACGGAATTAAATCAAAGGGGTTTGATTACAGAATCAAAGCGTTCGCAGATGATATCATTTGTCTATCAGAAGATCCACTTAAAAGTATAGAGAGATTAGTACAGGATATAAAAGGATTTGGAGAAATTTTGGGCTTTAAAATAAATCAAGATAAGACTGCGATAGTAACAAAGAATATTTCCAAAGAAGATGAAGAACTTATAAAAGAAAAATCAAAATTTAAGATAGCACACACACACACACACACACACACACATATATAGGGATAACGATAACAAAAAGAAATGCAGATCTTTATGAAAACAACTATAATAAGGTATGGGAAGAAGTAAAAAAAATCTAATAAACTGGTCAAAAATGCAAATATCCTTCCTAGGAAGAATATCTTTAATAAAAATGATCGTATTACTGAAACTGATGTTCCTATTCCAAATGCTACCAATAATTCATAATGAAGGTTGTTTTGACATTTCGAGGAGGGAAATTTTAAAATTTGTATGGCAGGGCAAAAAAACTAGTATCAGATGGTCGAGCTAGGTAGAGGCAAAAGTAAAAGGAGGATGTGGACTACCAGATCTGAAATTATACTATCATGCATGCTGTATGGAATGGATTCAGGAATGGATAAAACTGGAAAATGAAAGAACATTAGGTATTGAAAGCAGCAATATGAGATTCGGTTGGCATGCATTTTTATGGTATGATAAGGTAACAGACAACAAAGGATTTGAACATCATTTTATAAGAAAATTGATGCTGAAAGTATGGAATAGAATAAAGAAGAAGTTTTATAGAGGATTTCCATTATGCATTTCCCCACAGGAAGCTTTGTTCAATAGAAGCAAGAAGGACAATAGGCCATGGATTAAATACCAAGATATAACAATGAAACAAGGAAAATAAGAACGTAAGACGAAATCGAAAGAACAATTAGAAGCAGAAGGAATTAACAACAACTGGTTTCTATATTTACAATTAAATGAAAGATTTAAATTGGATACAAAAACAAAAGGATTTGAAAAAACAACAACACAGATCTGGATAAGATAATAATTGTCCTGGAAAGCTACCAGAACACACACATACCAATTGGCTGATAACAGAGGCAGCTCAAGCTGAGCTGACGACAACCAAACTGAAGTTACAGACCTCCACTTTGTCCAAAGAGAATAGTTGGAAGCCAGCCCGAGTTCAGGGATTCACAAATATCAGTTCGGGTCAAGGTGTCACAGGGTAAGTCAAGAGTCTGGTCCAGAGTCATGGTTCCAAAATAGTCTAAGCACGAGGAAGTCAGAGCCAGCAGCATCTGTTCAAAGGGGAACTATAGCTTCTGACAAAAGAGTCAGCGTTCCTCAGGTGCCTTATATCATAGCACCACAGCTTGCAGCTGTTAAGTGTTAGCTGAGTGTTTTTCAGCAAGCCTCTTCGAACATCACAGACACTCCCTTTCAGCTCTCCTCTGGCTGAAGGTAGGGATGGTCTGCTGATCTAAGAGCCTTTGCAGACTGCCAGAAATAGTGCACATTAAATTGAGGCACTGCCCTGACTCAGTGCTAGGGAATCATGGGAACTGTAATTTATTGTGGCACCAGAGCTCTCTGACAGAGAAGGCTCAATGTCTCAGAAAAAAATAAAATTCCCATGACTCCCTAGCACTGAGCCAGGGCAGTGCCTCAATTTAATGTGCACTATTTCTGGCAGTTTGCAAAGGCCTTGTCTCCCAGTTCTGAGCCCTCTGCTGACACAAGGCTAGGCTGCTGGGCTTTAGAGTCCCCTGGAGAAGCCTCCCCATTGCTGGTAACAGGGTGAGCCATCTCTGCAGGGGCTGGGGGGAAGAGCTGGGACCTGAGAAGGCAGAATGAGGCTCTGTCACAGCCTCAAGATCTCCCTGCACCTGAGGAGCCAAGACCTCCTCCGAGTCCTCCGAGTCCTCCTCAGGGCTGACCATGACAATAATGGATAAAGAAGGACACCACATAACAAAATATTATAGATTGTTAAAAGCAAGAAATCTAGAGCAAGAAACGATAAAGCAGGTAATGGCAGATTGGTCAAGAGATATTAAGAAAAAGATTGCACTAGAAAAATGGGAAAAAGCATGGTTGAACAGAAACAAATTTACATTATGTCAGGATCTAAAAGAGAATTTCATTAAAATGATGCATTGTTGGTATCTCTCACCAAGCAGATTAAGCATGATGTACAACACAGGGAAAGAAAAATGTGGGAAGTGCAGAAAAAAAGAGGTACATTCTACCATATGTGGTGTGGCTGCTCTAGAGCAAGAAAATATTGGGAGAAAAATACATAAGACAATAGTCGAAATATTACAAATAAAAATACCTAGATGCCCTCAACTATTCTTATTGAACACGATAGATGGATTAGGCAGGGAAATAGAGAAAGAACATGGCCGTATTTTATTATACATGGCTTCAATAGCCAGAACAATTTATGCCAGATACTGGAAAAGAAAAGAAATTTCCAGCATTGAAGAATGGCTGATAAAATTAAGAGAGACAATGAGCACGGATATACATACAGCTCTAATTCAGGATAAATCTATAGATAGGGTAGAAAAACAATGAGACCTCATAAAGAAATATGAAGTAAAAAAGGGAAAGACTATAAAATAACAAAACAGTGAAATAGAAATAGGAAATGCAAAAAAAAAAAGGAGAGAGAAATGCAAATATAATCAATGCTGAAGTAAACAGACATGAGTAAGAGTAAAAGTGGATGAATTAAACAGAAGGGGAACTAAATGTATGTTTTGAAACAAAGTTAGTTAGATGAATAAGAAAGTGAGTATGGATAGAAAATATGTGAATATTTAGAAAAATAGATAATGTTTGATATAAGAGGAAATTTAAGAATATTAGAAAAAAGATATAGCAGTCCTCATTGTATGTGGCAAATAAGAGAGAAAAAGAAGAAAGAAACAATTGGAAGAAAAGGTGTCTCGAACCGAGAAGAATAAGATTCATAGGATAGTAAATGATATTAGATTATGATTGTTTGTTAAAGTATGGAAAGTGAAGAAACTGAATTTTGATATGTTAAGTTAGTATAGTATGTGAGGAGAAATGTGTGTTTGTATGTGTGTATTTTAATTCAATAAAATTTATTTAAAAAAAGAAAAAACAAAAGCAGTTCTTGAGGCTTATTTATTTAAATATTTTTCTGATTTTTCCACCATGGTGGAATCCAGACAGCAAAAAGCTAAAAACAAAAAACAAAAAAAACCCTACTCCAAATACATTAATCTTCCCACCTCCACATATTTTCTTCCCTCATACATGCTGATAGTTGCTCAGACTTTGGTAATTATGAGCAGACTTTGGCAATAACATCTATGAAGTGTGCTTTTGGTAACAGTTTTAAATTTCTTTTCAAATTCCAAAGGCTGAAGAATATGAGAAACCAGCAATATGAACACACATGTTAGAAAGAAAGAATAAAGATATTCAGAATGCCTCTTTTAAAAAGGAAAAAAAATCCTTCTGCCCAAACAAAGTCATATGATAAATGGGATCACAAAACGAGAAAGGCCGTTTAAATTTGATATTCATGGAGAGTTCTCTGTATGTAGGATGCGTGTGAGATAGAAAATAATTAGCAACAAAAATATCAATGAAATTCAATGGCCTTTTGGAAATGAGCTGAACAATTTCCACTTATTTTATGGAAGGAGACTGTGCTTAGGTCTATAGAAATGCTTTGGAAGTTATGTCTTGACACCACTTTAAGCTTTCTTAGTGATTGTACTAACACTAACACATATTTAAAATTCCCTTTCTGAATTGCCTCTTCTTGTAACTAAGAAAATGATATTTCCAGGAAACAAAACATCAAAGCACTGATGTGAGGTGGGAGAGCAGCTTTATGAAAGTAGGATTCTTAAAGGAGGATTAGGAAGAGATGAGATGATGGCAAGTGACAGTCAAGAAGTGGAAATTTTCAGACATAAACAATGGTGAGAGGAAGGCTAAAATTCAGTCCAGTAGCTTGTTAGTAAAAGTCCTCCATTTTTCATATATATTTTGACTATGTGGAGTCCCCTATGACCCCAGCCTGACCCCTGGGAGATAGAAGCCATAATCCCCTAGATGTGAAGTCATGTAAGCAAGCAAAGTTACAAAAGACCACTGGAACAGGCAGGTTATGGGAGTTGCCCTGGGGAATATCCCATTATGTTGGAAAGGATACCTAATAGTGTTTGTTTGTCTCAGTCTCACACTTGATGAGACAGTGATTAGATTTGATGGCACCTCCTTTCTCTAGCTCCCTTTCCTTGATTGCTTTGCTACCACATGCATTGTTTAGACTATGCCCAGACTTAAGTAAACAATGAAAAGCCCATCACGCCTTTGTCACATGACTAGTCAGGTGAATGCGGTGGTCAGGAGTGCTTGCTATCAGCTTTGGCTGATACGCCAACTGCGCCCTTATCGGGACATGAGGGACTTGGAAACTGTGGTACATGCGCTGGTAACCTCATGTCTGGATTACTGCAACGTGCTCTACATGGGGCTACCCTTGTGCCTAACCCGGAAACTTCAATTGGTGCAAAATATGGCAGCCAGGCTAATTACTGGGACATCTAGAAGGGAGCACATAACACCAGTGCTTAAATCCCTCCACTGGCTGCCAATTAGTTTCCAGGCGCAGTACAAGGTGTTGGTTTTAACCTTTAAAGCCCTACATGGCTTGGGTCCATCTTATCTTAGGGACCGCCTCTCCCCGTATGATCCCCCTCGTGCCCTTCGGTCCTCTGGGAGGAACCTGTTACAGCCAGTAAAAACTAGGCTGTCTCAGACTTCCCAGAGGACCTTTTCTGCCACTGCCCCCAGGCTATGGAATGGCCTGCTGGACGAGATCCATCTTATTACCACTCTCACTGCCTTTAAGAAGGCGGTGAAGACGGATCTCTTCCGGCAGGCCTTCCCAGAATAATACCCTCCCGGAATATATCTGCCCTGGGAGATGAGTTTGTCTGTTAATTAATTGGCTTACCGCATGTGATTGTTTTGTGTTGAATTTTATTGTTTTATCATTTTTATTGCTTAATTGCTTTTAATTTTTTCTTGTTTAATTTTGTTTTAAGGGGTTAGGAGGTTGGGATTCGGGGATTGGGGCTGTTTTTACATTGTCTTGTTTTAATGCTGTAACCCGCCTCGATTGTTGGGCAGATAGGCGGGCTATAAATAATAATAATAATAATAATAATAATAATAATTTATTTTGTCTAGCTATTGTCCGGCCCATGGCTAGAAGGCAGAATTTCCCTATAAGAACCCCTGGATTTTAGCAGACATCATACTACTTTGGAAGTGCATGCTGAAACTCTGTTGGTCTGTGCTCTGAGATAGTTCCCGCGACCCCCCCTCTTACCGATCATGCCCCTTCCACGGAACTCAGCTTCATTCGCCGCCAAAGCCCAGAGGAGTAGCTCGGGTTTAAGTATATCCTCTGTCCTGGTCTTTCTCTCTTTGCCTTCCCCGCTCTCGCTCTTCCCCCGCTTATTCTTCTAATGTGTGTGTGTGTGTGTGTGTGTGCTGCATTTGGATGTTGGCTTATTTTGTTAATAAAAGATTTCATACTTTAATTGGAGCTTGGCCCATTTCAGTGTCTTCCCAGCCAGAATTCTTACGTCTCCCATAGACAATTGGATAAGGTCCTAGAAGCGAAGTTGGGTGCTTCCCTCTCTCATTTGAGCTAATTATAAATTCCCCCAAATTAGGTCTTGGCTTCCCAACAAGCTGTTGATGAAAGCAGTGGGTTTGAGATGAGAACCAGGGAAAGTATGACTGCGAAAGGAGAGAAATGGAGAGCAACGTACCTACTAGCAGGAATATCACAGCAGTGTGGAAAGAGGAGCAAGGCATCTATATTTGTTACAATGTTTGAAGAGTAGCTATATGTTATAAACAAAATAAGTTCTGTGCATTTTAAATTCATTATAGTATGAGCTTTTGTATACTACCTACTGAAGCAGATTATGGTTGACAAAAGTCCATGTGATAATAAATTTGTTAGCTTTATGGTGCCACAGGATTCTTGGTTATTGTTGCTATTGCAACAGATTAACATGACTTTGAAAAATGTTATAAAGGAAGACATGTCTTAAAATTATTTGTACCTAGAATTTGTAAAAAGTATCTGTAAATGAAATCTTTCATTGGTAATGTTTTTATATCTCAACCTATCACAATGGACAAATTCACTCAGAATAGATATAGAGAATTACAGCACTGTAAAAAGAGGTTTAATTTATTATGTTTCAATACAGAGGAAAATTTAATTCCATGAATAGCTATAAATGATTATATATGTGCCTTTGGGAAAATGGATAGGTTTAGAGATATTTTGTAAACTTGCTAATATCAAAACTTTTTTTTTAACCTCAATCCCACATATTTGTCCTGTAGTGGAGTCATCAAACCTCCAGAAATTCACATAAAAAGTGTCCTGTTATACCATATTGTTCTGGTCATCTTGATGGGCTTCAAACTGAAACATCTGTGATCTGTGATCTTTAAGAATCTGTGATATTTCAGTCACAGTAAAACTCTTTGGGCTTCTCTTGATATTCCTAAGATTTTTTGCCCAAGAAAAACCTCTTGAATATCACAGTAAATGGATTTAAGTGGCAATATGTCCAGTCTTATTGATAGCTTTCCCCTCTGATCTTTGATACAGTAAGGGTTTTCTAAATATGGGACAGTAAGATTTTATACCTCTTAGAAAAAAGACAGTGCAAACTTCCATGAAATGAAAGGTAATTTATGTTATATCAGCTTATAGACATTTCAAAACTGGGACTTTAAAATTAAATGTAGAAACAAAGGACATCATGATGGCCAGATAGCTCAATGGATTCATCAGATCTTTGGCAATTAGCTGGTAAAAGGTAGGAATATTTATTGGTTTATCTCACTATATAACATGCTTGGTGACTTTATTTAGACATATGAACAGCCTAATATAGAGTTAAATTATTGGTCCATCTTGCCTCAGACTGCCTTTTTTTTTTTACTGGCAAAAGGCTATTAACAGACCTGAAGTTGTTCAAATGCATGGGATACTTTTAGCAGAGGCCATGGGTCAAATAGATAGCTTTTAGTATTGAAATCACTTACCATACCATCATACTATGAGCCATCCTCTTTAGAGGGTCATAGATATTATAGTGGATATCTGTTTCCTAGCTGTGAGGGAAATACAGACCAAATCAAATAGCTTCTACATAATAGGAGATAAAAATTGCAAGTTGTCTAGTTTCATTTGTTTTTAAGTTGGAAGAAAAATCAGTCAAATGAACATTATGTTGTGACTAGATGTATCTTAGTATCTTAGTATAATGACATCCTTATTTTGCATCATTTATATTTTCTTTTTCAGATACCATGCATGAGTATTAATAATGATGAACTCTGTTTTTCTATTAGAAGTGTATATTTAATTTTAAGAGGCTCAGATTCCAAGGCCAAGAGCTGATGCCTTATTTTTGCTTGCTGTCTTGACACAGAAAAACAAAACATTTACATTTATGGTTAACACAAATAGCCACCCATAGTATTCTTAGAATGTACTTGATGTTACAGTGAAAATGTAATTGACACAGCTATTAACAAAAACCAATGGTAATCCTCACTGATTGCTCAAATTAAAATCAAGTAAATTGTTCAATTTTCTACCACTAGCAGCACTTTTTAATTTTGAGTTCTCCCCATGGTTGAGAGTGTTTAAATTAGATTTTGAGCCAGAAGTATATTTATATTTTAGCTCCTTTTCTTACTTTACTTCTAATGCTTTATTTCTGCTTTGGTTCAATATGATTTTTAATATAAAAATCTGTCCCTTTTTTACCCACAGAAATGTTCCTCCCATAACAAATAGGCAAGCCTTCATGGGGCTAGATCTCATTAAGGCCTGTGATTTTTTTAACCTTGAGAAAGAAATTACATCAGTTTTGATTTACATGACTATCCTCCCACCAATACCTTGTAAGACTTCTGTACCATCTTGTTTTCTTACCTCATTTGCCTCACATTAAAACTTTGCAGAGAAAAACACAAATTCCTTTTTATTTTTATTAGCAGGTGAAATTGGTTAGGGAAATATGAGATCCAACTATATGCTTGTACTGGACATAAGCATCTGATTTTTCTTTAAAAGTTTGCTTTTTAGAAGCTGCCCCAATATAATTCCCAAACTCCTTTAAAAAAAAACAGTCAAGAAGCTATTTGGGGAATTTAGCATCTCTGCTTTTAAGAGGAAAATGCCACTCACACAGAGGGCATTTTTCCTCACTTTTTGCTGCAAAAAGCTCTTCCACCAAATTCCCCAATGCTTACTGATCTTAGGGGAGTTTCAGAGAGCAGTTTGTCAGTTTGAGAAAAGTTGGTGCATCCCTGCTGTGTATGCATCCTACTCTGGGCCTATGATCTTCTGCTATGATATTCAGTCTCTTTCGATGGTAAGCAGTTCAGTGTGATCTTCTTTCCTCCCTTTGTCCCTCTATCAAGATGCTTGGGTTCTCTTACACAGTACAAAATTAATGGTGAACATGAGGGATGGCTATATCTGTTTATTTTCTCCCCATTCTTCATGTTTTTAAAATGAATCTCAAGTTTTCCTCATCAAATTGATGAAGAAATTTTGGAATTGTGTAAATCCTTATCAAAAATGAGCTGAATAAAATTCTCAACCAACTCTCCAAATCAATTTGGAGAAAATCATGCCATAGCTATGTGTTCTTTATCTATAAGACCAGGAGTCTGTCATAAAAAAAAAGAGTTGGCAATCTTAATTCAGAACCACACACATGTTTGTCTACACATGGATTCACAGAGATTTAAAACTTAAGTACTCAAATCCAAGAGTGGGTGAATTTGCCAGGTCAGGGGAAATATCTCAGTTTAACTTTTTAAGCTCACACACATTTTTTTTAAAAAGTTCTAGCTGTCAAATTGATGAAGAAGTTTGCAAATATTAGTAAGTTCTTGTAACAAATGAACTGTGCTTTCAGCCATGTCTTCTGTATGTGTGTGTTTGTTAAATTTATATATCCTTAGATCAAGACCCTGAGTCCCCTCTACATGTTCACTAAATTACTGAAGAGACCACAAATTATACAGAAATATGTGTGGATACAATCAAGAACACAATAAGTGACAGTTTCCTTGATTGCATGAATAATAATAATAATAATAATAATAATAATAATTTTTATTTGTAGCCCGCCCCTCTGCAAGGCAATCGGGGCGGGGGACAACAGCATTTAAAACAAAACATTGTTAAAACATTCCCTCTCCCCATAATCCCTTCCTCCCCCCACCCCATCCCCTTAAAATAGAATTAAACCATGGAATAATTAAAATACTATATTAATTAAATTAATAAATTAAAAACAAAATTTTAACAGAGGAGTCAGACAAATGGGGGCCCCTTTATGGGCCAACAGTTATTCCGGGAAGGCCTGCTGAAAGAGATCCGTCTTTACTGCTTTCTTAAAAGCAGCAAGAGTGGTGGTAAGATGGATCTCGTCCAGCAGGCCATTCCAGAGTCTGGGAGCGGTTGCTGAGAAGGCCCTCTGGGAGGTCTGAGACAGCCTAGTTTTTATTGGCTGTAACAGGTTTCTCCTAGAGGACCACAGGGCGCGAGGG
The DNA here is from genome assembly GCA_026167975.1 of Phrynosoma blainvillii. Lineage (NCBI taxonomy): Eukaryota > Metazoa > Chordata > Lepidosauria > Squamata > Phrynosomatidae > Phrynosoma > Phrynosoma blainvillii. The sequence continues at coordinate 89,342,914 of JANUYF010000001.1, read as the reverse complement.
GGGTGTCATATGGGGAGAGGCGGTCCCTAAGATAAGATGGACCCAAGCCATGTAGGGCTTTAAAGGTCAAAACCAACACCTTGTACTGCGCCCGGAAACTAACTGGCAGCCAGTGGAGGGATTTAAGCACTGGTGTTATGTGCTCCCTCCTTGATGTTCCTGTAATTAGTCTGGCTGCCATATTCTGTACCAGTTGAAGTTTCTGGGTTAGGCACAAGGGTAGCCCCATGTAGAGTTCATTGCAGAAGTCCAGACGTGAGGTTACCAGGGCGTGTACCACAGCTTCCAGGTCCCTTCTATCCAGATAAGGGCGCAGCTGGCGTATCAGCCGAAGCTGATAACAGGCGCTCCTGACCACCGCATTCACCTGACTAGTCATGTGAAGCGATGAATCTAGAAGCACCCCCAGACTGCAAACACAGTCCTTTATGGAGAGTGTGACTCCATCCAGGACTGGAGACTGTATTCCCAAATCTGGTTTCGGGCCTGTAACTGCAAGTACCTCCGTTTTGTCTGGATTCAATTTCAATCTGTTTTTCCTCATCCAACCCATTACTGCTCTAAGACAGTCATCAAGAGGAGAGGCGCCATCTGAAGTCTGAGTCGATGATCTGGTCATGGAGAGGTATATCTGGGTGTCATCAGCGTACTGAAGACACCGAGCTCCATGCCTCCGAATGATCTCCCCCAGCGGCTTCATATAAATGTTGAATAGCATCGGGGACAGGATGGCACCCTGAGGGACGCCACAATTAAGCTCAATTTTGGATGAGAAACTGTCCCCGAGTCTCACCCTCTGAGATCTGCCTGAGAGGAAGGAGCGGAACCACTGCAAAGCAGTGCCTCCAATTCCTAACTCCCTCAGGCGATCTAGGAGGATGGAATGATCTATGGTGTCAAAGGCCGCTGAGAGATCCAAGAGCACCAACAAGGTCACACTACCCCTGTCGATACTCAGGTGGAGGTCATCGGTCAGAGCAACCATGGCAGTCTCCACTCCATATCCTGTCCTGAAGCCGGTTTGAAATGGGTCAAGATAATTGGTTGAACAGGGCCCTCTGTTTATATCTCTGTGAGCATGCCTACAAAAAAGTATAAAACTTTTGCTATCTTCTAAAATGTTCATTGATTACACAATCTGAACACCTTAAAGTGTCTCAAGGAGCAGCTACTACTTAGTATAAAGCAAGTCAGTGCTCAGATAAGGCATAACATTAGAATGTTGGAATTTTCCTTTCATCTGCTTGAACAGGGGTGATGTTGGGCAAAAGTGAAGCAGCATTCACACTACACAGTGATAGCACAATGATTCCATTTTAACTTCCATGACTGCATCTTATGGCATCCTGGGGTTTGTAGTTTAGTGAGGCTCTAAAGTTCCCTGGCAGAAATCCCCTTCCTAAACTACAAATCCCAGTATTGCACAGAAGGTGGCAATTAAAATGCTGTAGTGGTATAATTGTTAGGAATCCAGGGGCCCCTAGAATATGTCATGCAAAAAGGCAAACACACGGGACTTTCTTCTTCACATGCTTTAACCATCTGAACTGGTAAAGGAGGATTTCCAGTGGCAGAAAGAAACATACCTATATCTGAAGACTGTCTTAATATCACAGTCTCACTGAGAATTTTATAGAAACAGACACAACACTTATCCATACACAGATTCATAGTTGTATTTTACAGACTGTTTTATTCATTAAATATTTATGATAGCAACAAAGATAGAAATTCCAAACAGATTTGAGGAATTCACAAAGGCTTTTTCTGTGGCTCAGTCCCCAGCTGTGTCTATAAAACATATAAAGAATAAATGTGGTATTTTGCATCACACCACTTTGGTATCTCAGTCCAAATGTGGTTTTCAGGAGCAGTTTGCTTATACATGTTAGGAACCAAGCTGCATATAAAGTGTGTATTTCTTCCAATAATACAATTGTATTATCAGGTAAATGTGTGTGTCCCCATGTTTAATATATATTTAAAAAGCAAGATAAAGAAGGGGCATTGTTAATGATGTGATGCTGTTATTCAAGGAAGGACTGGTTTGACTAGAGGCTGGATTGGATGGCTTTCAGATGTCAATCGTCAAGGCTACTTTAGTTGAATTTGATATCCTCTTTAAGTCAGAATAGGTCTCCCAAAGTGCAGCAGGACCAAAAAAGGACTTGAGATTAAGGCGACCTTGCATCCTTGGTATACTGGAAAAGTTCCAGCATATGAGATGATATTTCAGTCAGTCCTCTGCATTCTGCAGGATATTCCTTTGTCCCATGGAAGACTGACATCTTCCTGCGTCTTACAGCAAAGACAAGCCATATCATGTACTGCTAAGGCTAGTCTCTTCCCATGTAAGCCCCAGATTCATTTCAATATATCTGAAGGCAAAAGAGAAGTAGGCTGAACATTTGCACCCTCAGGCATCTTCCTGTTGACTGAAATCATTTATGGGCTTATCTGTAGTGGCTTTGAACTGAGAGACCATTCAAGAAACTTCATTTGGAAAACTGACAAGTCTAAGTTATCTCAATGTTCAGTTACCAGAATTATCTAACTTCTGATACATCAAAACTGTAGTGTTTTCTTTTATGATTAGTGTATGGATTAATCTGAAATGTCTTTTCTTGTGTGTGTTTTTATTTTTTTAAAAAAAAAATACATGCATTTGAACACTTAAAATAAAATTTTCTTATTTTTGTAAGAATGTATGTTAACAAAAGTGATTTAACTGGAGATAAAAATGCATTGTTAAAGCCAATATTGGTAGTGGCTTTTTTTTGGATCTATTATAAATCTCTCAAAATCCCAGAATGATGACTGAGCTTTAAATCAAACAAATCAATCACTCAAACATTTTTCAATCACTTTATTTATATCCTGTCATTTCCCCAAGGTTGGGACACAAGGTGGCCTACATAATAAAATGGATATGAGTAAAACCATGTATAGCTACAGCATTCAAAAAGTTAAGATTAAAATAACTTTAAAATGTCTATAGACTAAAAACCTGACAGAAAATTAATTTAAAAGCAGAAATTAAAAACATTCCAGCACTGAAACAGAAGACCCTTCATTCACAATTTAAAAAAGGCCTGACATGTAAGGAAAAAGGGATGGCAGTGGGCAAGGAAATAAAGTTCAGCAGATACTGGGTGCTCTTCTGTTCCTCAGAGGCCACAGCAGTGTCAGCTGAAATGGAGGGAGGGCTTTTCACCAGCTGCTAGGACCAAGGCATGACGGAACTATGCCTGGTTGAAGGTTCTCTCTCTCTCAGAGGCCACCATTATGTAAAACTATTAGTTCTCAAAAAGAATTCTAGAATAGAAACATCTTCACCTGACTAAAAGACAGGAGGGAACCCATCTAGCCTTCCTATGGAGTTTCAAAATGTAGGACCAGTGATGGAGAAGGCCCTCTCCCATGTTGCCAGCAAACATGTCTTTGAAGGCAGTGGGATTGATAAAAGCTTCTCCTCTGAAATTTTTAGAGTTTAGGCAGGGTGATATGGGAAGATATGGTCCTTCAGATAGGCTGAACCTGGGGCATATGGGATTTTATGTATCACAACCAGCACTTGAATTGTGGCAGTGCAGTCAATATATGGTTTTGTGGTGCAGGTAGTGGTGAAGAAGGGGCCTATAGAAAAACTGGTATGTGTTGAAGAATTAAATTGCAGTTGCATACAGGTTGCAGTTTTACTTTTTGTTGTTACTAGAAAATTGTAGCACCAGTGTAGTGTTTCATTGTTGGACTAAGAAGCTTATTGCATTCTATAATAAAGTGACTTACCTGATCTGGTTTAAAATTTAAAGCGGGTGGCATCCTGATATTATCAGAAGGATTTGGCCACTGAAATCACCACCTGGGTCCTTCCTGAGTCCATGCCCACTCCCTGTGGTTCTCAGTGTGCCTCTTTTCAAAGGCAGGAGTTTTCCAGCTTAAGAAAGTGGCTGCCAGAGCAGCCCTGGGAGCGGGGATGGACCTGGGATGGACCTGGGTGGTGATTTTAGTGGCTAAATCCTTCTGATAATATCAGGATGCCACCCGCTTTAAATTTTAAACTGGATCAGGTAAGTTGCTTTATTATAGAATGTGATAAGCTTCTAAGACACTGTTAGATCAGGGGTTGAATCTTCTCTTAGACATGGACACCCACTGGGTAACCTTGAGCAAGTCACATTCTCTCAGCCTCAGTGGACACAGGCCAACCACCTCTAAACAAATCCAGCCAAGAAAACTCTGTGATGTAGACTTTGCCGGGTGAAGACTGTTAGCAGATGTGCTCCATTTTTCCTGGCATTTTAGAAGCATGTGGAGTTCCCTATGACCCCAGCCTGACCCTTGGGAGATGGCAGCCATAATCCCCTAAATGTAAGGTCATGCAGGCACTGCTGAAGTTGCTCAAGACCACTAGAGATTTCCTGGACAGGCAGGTTTGGGAGTTGCCCAAGAGAATATCCCATTATATTGAAAAAGATACACAATGGTGTTTATTTGTCTTAGGTCTCACACTTAATGGGACAGTGATCAGACCCTTTTCACTAGCTTCCCTTCCTCGATAGTTTTGAAACCAAATGCATTATTTAGGCTATGCTCCTCCTTAGATACACAAAGATAAGCTCATCAAAGCCTTTGTCCTCCATTGTTAGACTCATAGCTAGGGGGCATAAATTGCCCTTAAAACTCCCTGAATTCTAGCAGTGCATGTGCTACCTTGGAAGTGCATGCTGAACCTCTGTTGGTCTGCACTCTGAGATAGTTCCCGCGACCCTCCTCTTGCCAGTCGTGCCAGTTCAGTCGGAGCCCACCCCAGTGCCTACCATAAACCTATCTAAGATGTTTGTGAGTCTCTTCCCCACATAGTCAGTTAGTGAGATGCCTCTCTGCTTCCCTACTGGGACAAGAGATGGCACTGAGCGCATGGACTCTCTGGATACTGTTATGGATGTCAGCTAAGGTCTGTGCTAGCATTTATCCAACTCAGTTCATCACAGATTGGCAGTACAATATAGAGGCCAAATGTCATTGGGCCACCCCGTACCCAGGAATGACGGAGGTAATAGATTCCATGGGCAACGCAAGGACATGGTATGATAAGGGACTCCCCGTTTTACTTAAGACTAGAATATATGTCACCAAGAAAAATACACCCACCGTAGGGCTACAGACTACCTTTTTGGTTTCAGTGACCACTCCATCCAGAGTATGGGGCCCACATCCCTGCTCCAATCTACAATCAGCCATATCTTCCTCAACTGCAGGAACGACCTGGTTCTGCCACAGTAAGCCTGTTTAGTTCAAAATGGAACCCTAATTTACATATTTTCCCAACAATCCTGACCCCCACTCCAAGGTGGCGACCCCCGCTTCGCCCAGACCAAGTGCCCACAGTTCAAATAGCCTATAGGGATCGCCCCTGCGACCTGCCTGACCAGTTTTAACCTATCCGTGCACCCCCCCTACGGTGCAAGACTCAAGTTCATTGATAATTTGTAAAAGCCAATGGGCTCTGAGACAGCGTAGCTACTATAGTCTCTCAGCTTTGGAGGAGCTATTGAGTTAGATGAGATGAGCCTTAAGCCCCAGGTAGTCTTTTTGTTGCATGATAATTGTTGGTGTGTCTGTGTGTTTGGCGCTATATGTCCCCTTTCGGTGATGGATTTCATTGCAATTGTGGTGATTTGGGAAATTCTCTTTTGTTGCTTGGCTTCTCTGCCTCTGACTTCTGTACCAACCTATGGCATTATCAATTAACTTTTAGCCACATCTCTCCAGAGACATGGGGGGGGGGGGTGAATCTTCATCCTCAATGCATGCTTTCTACTACTTTCATCTCTGACAAGCTTTCAAGAGGAAGGTAAGCCTCCAACACAATGCCTGAAAATCCAGATGCCAGTGAGGCCCTGCCGCATGACTACATGCCCATGTCACTCCAGCTCCTGGACTCAGCCCTGGACGCTGACCTCCACCCAGCACTCCCAAGACCGCCGCACCACCACTTTCAGCCCAGATGGTGCCCACATTGCTCCTACTGCAGCCCTCACCGAAGTAGATGAGTGGCTCCCCCTTCACAGCCACCCTGCCTCTAATGCCTGCTTTCCAAGGCTTCTAGCCAAGCCACTGCACAGGCGCCAACTACGGACAGTGCTGCCCAGGCCAAACGTGATGCTGCCCCCTTGGATTTACATTGCTCTTTGCCTGCATTCAAGGACTCTTTCTGAATGGACTCTCATTGCTGCTTATTTGAACATTGCCATTGCCATTGCCATTGCCATTAACTTTGCCATGTTCTCTGCTGATTGCTTTTTCTATTGCTGTTATTTGATGTTATTTCTGTTATTAGTGATAAGTATGAATGGGTTCCCAATGTGTGGTTAGTGATCCCACCCCTCCTTTTCCTAAGAGAGAGATACCTCCGCCTCCAAACGACTCCTCCTTCCAAATTCTTACCCCAAAATTCTATGACAAAGGCTAATTCGAAAGACATTGATCCCAAACACCCATGCATTGGTCTCAACACTTTTTTTTGGGGGGGGGGACTGTTAGCAGATGTGCTCCATTTTTCCTGGCATTTTAGAAGCATGTGACCCCAGCCTAACCCTTGGGAGATGGCAGCCATAATCCCCTAAATGTAAGGTCATGTAGGCACTGCTGGAGTTGCTCAAGACTACTAGAGATTTCCTGGACAGGCAGGTTTGGGAGTTGCCCAAGGGAATATCCCATTATACTGAAAAAGATACACAATGGTGTTTATTTGTCTTAGGTCTCACACTTAATGGGACAGTGATCAGACTTGACTGCACCCTTTTCACTAGCTTCCCTTCCTCTATAGTTTTGAAACCAAATGCATTGTTTAGGCTATGGTCCTCCTTAGATACACAAAGATAAGCTCATCAAAGCCTTTGTCCTCCATTGTTAGACTCATAGCTAGGGGGCATAAATTGCCCTCAAAAACCCCTGAATTCTGGCAGTCCACGTGCTACCTTGGATGTGCATGCTGAACCTGTGTCGATCTGCACTCTGAGATAGTTCCCATGACTCCTCTGCTGTCGGTTGTGCCCTTCCACTGAATTCATCCGCATTCTCTGCCAGAAGTCCAGAGGAGTCTCTTGGGCGTAAGTATATCCCTCATATCCTGGTCTCCCTCTCTGCTTTCCTCACTCTCTCCCACTCATCCTTCTAGTGTGTGTGTGTGTGTGTGTGTGTGTGTGCCTTATTTGGATGTTTGCTTATTGTGTTAATAAATATTGTTAGACTTTACTTGGAGTTTGGGTCTGTCTCAGCATCATCCCCTGCTAGATTCCTTAGGACTCTCGTATACACCTGGTTAGATCCCGTGAAGCTGTGTAGGGGGCTTCACTCTCGCACATTTGAGCTAATTATAAATTCCCCTAGTAGACTTGATTCCCAACAAAGACTTAGGGTCACCGTAAGTCAGAAATGACTTGAAGGCACACAACAACAAGAAATTTAAATGAAAGTCATGATAGAGCTTGCTTTGTGATCCTGTCTGAATAAGAAATAAACCCAGCAGGGGCCAGTATGGTGTAGCAGAGTGTTGGGACTGAGAGAGGGCAAGTTCAAATTCTCAAAGAGTAATGAAGCCCCTTCCATGATCTTGGGAGAGTCATTCTCTCTCAGCCTAACATATTTCCATAGATAGTTGTGATGATAACAGTGTGGGCAGCTCCTTAGAGGGAAGTTGGGATATAAATATAACAAAAATAGATGGTAATAAGAGAGAATGGAGGGATAGGAACTGCACAGAACCACTGGATGGCAACCAAGGAAAACAAATTGGCTTATGTTCCTACTGGCAGGAGGCACAAAGCTTCCATAGAAGGAAAGGTCTAGGACAAGCTGCCTTATTCAAAAAATATACCCAATGCACAAGAGCTAACATAGACTGGGAAATAAAAATGTAACATCTGTTTCTACCTCTGATGTTTGACATTAAGTATGGACATTTGCAAAGGATGCCTACACTATTCATCTGAAAATACATGGGGACTCAAAGTGATCTGTACTGCTAAATCAATAAGATTTCCAGTTGTATGGAATGCCTAGGAATGCACATGCTAAACATGAATATTACCCCTTTTGAGACATTTGCATCCAAGAAAGGGACATCAAGACTCATATTAGTAACCTATCCTGCTCCACTAGCTAGATTTGTGAAGAGGAATTTCTGTATAGGACTAGCTCTGTGTTGATCTGCAGATGCTGACTGGCTGGGATTGCCCTGTACAGGTCAGTGGCATCACTAGTGCAATGTGGGGAGTTCATAACACACTGGGTGATACAAAAATGACTGTTTATACAATATTTGTGCAGTGTTTCAGAAGAAACTATTATTTTTGTAAAAATATCCCTGTAGTTATAAACACAAACAAATTGTGCCCCCCCCTTTGTGGTTCCTGTTCCTTCACAAGACAAAGTGTTGCTGCTGCTGTTAATGTCTTGAAGAACTTAGTGTGGTTCACACACCAAATGACAATTGCTTTATAGGACAACAGTGAGTCACTGATTTTGTCAAATTTTTGTTGTTTGCATTCATATACATTCATATACATTGGTCTAATATGGGAGGAGAGCCATGTGGGTGACACCATGAGCTACCCCACTGGTGAAATCAACCCTAGTGATGCCACTGGTACAGGTTGCTAACAGATGCTCGGATGTATCCAGTCTACCAGCAACTTCATCTGCAGTGTACAGATTCAGCCATTCCTCTCAAGCACTTCAGCCTTCTGTTTCCCACAGAATGGATTCCCCTCTGCTCAGCTTCAGTTGTCTGTCAGGTTTTTTTTCCTGTTTTCCTCCATGTTCCTACCCATCACAGTACATTGCTAGCCACTGATGAATACATTCTCCTTCAGGTCAAATATTAAAAACAGGGAAACCTAACACTGAATCTGTGTTGAAAAAGAAGCAGTGATGCAGAATAACTCCTGAACATGAGTTCATGGGTAAGAAGGGGGAGAAACTGATAATAAAGGGGGGCAGACAAAAGCCAAATGCCTACACCCATTCTGAATAACACAATACATTCCTACATACTTTTGATCTGTACATAGATTTCTCTTCCATATGCACCACTATGTTATATTCACAGATGGTGTATCAAGGGAGCACCAATGGCCAGTTATAGCAATTCCTGCACTAATGCACTAATAGGAAGAGAGCTTTTGATTTCATGGTTTAAAACAAAATGACCCAGATATAATTACTGAAGCTTATTAATTTATTTGTTATGGGTCGGTAACCCTTCACAGACTATAGTGCTTGTTACAGGCAGAACTGAGAGGATTAAAGCCTTTAGTTTAGCACAGTTTGATTCCTGTATGAAAATTGGAAGAAACGAAGCACTAAATTGCATGTTTTATGATTGCATCTTATTAAGGAACAATTAATATCCTACTTCAACAGTGCAAATTCTGGACAAGTAAACTTAGAAAAAACAGAGGCTATATAAAATCTCACCATACATTTATTTTGTTTTCCTTCTTTCCCTTATTGATACATTTTTATTGCTTTTTAAAATTGTCTTATGTTTTTAATTCATCTATTTATGTTTCTAATTGTTCCTTTGGGTTTATTTTTTATTGATTATTGCCTTACAAGGTATTTTTGGGGACAGCAACAGTACAGAGATCAAATAAGAGATGTGTGGCTTATAATCAAAAGTCATTTTGCAGAGAATGTAGGCTTTGAGCACTTGTGTGCTGTTTTGTGGCTAACGATATATATCATGATAGGCTTAGAATGGTTTCTAGTGAGCAGTAATACAACATAGGATTATAGAATTAACAGCAACTGCAAGGGCCATCTAGTCCACTCTCCTGCCATGGAGAAATACACAATGAAAGCATTCCTGAAAAATTGATATCCAACCTCTGGTTTGAAAAATCTCTGAAGAAGAAGAAGAACCAACCACATTCTGAAGCACACTCAAGAAAGTCTCAAGAATTTGATCAGGAGGGCTTTAAACTGAGTTATTTGGGGAAGGGAGACAGTGTCCTGGAAGACAAAAGGACTGGAAAAAACAGTCAAACTGTCATAGAGGGAACAAGGCAAGCAGTGCAAGGACCCAACAGTGGGATGCAAAAAACGTGCACAGGCAGCAAGTAAAGGGGACATATGGTCTTAGATGTCTCTACACTAATGCACAGAGCATGGGAAATAAGCAAGATGAACTTGAACTTCTAGCACAACAAAACAAATATGGTATAATAGGCATCACTGAAATCTGGTGGGATGAGTCTCATGATTGGAATGTAGAAATACAGGGATATAACTTTTTCAAGAGAAACAGGCCAAACAGGAAAGGAGGAGGAATAGCATTATATGTCAAGGATATATACACCAGTGAAGAAATCCAGGACATCAATCCTGGAAGCCAGGTGGAGAGCATCTGGATAAAAATTAAAGGGGAGGGAAACAACAGGGATGTTATTGTGGGAATCTACTACAGATCCCCAACTCAGGCAGAGGAATTGGATGATGCCTTAGAACAGATGACAACACACTCAAAAAGGAGAGATATAGTAGTGATGGGTGACTTCAACTATCCTGATATTTGCTGGAATTCAAACTCAGCAAAATCCTCAAGGTCTAGCAAATTTCTCACTTGCCTTGAATACAATTTCCTTGTCCAAAAGGTGGAAGAGGCAACAAGGGAGTCAGTTATTTTGGATCTGATCCTAACTAACAGGGAAGACCTAGTTAATGGGGTGCAAGTGGTTGGATCCTTAGGTGGGAGTGATCATGTTCTTCTAGAGTTTATTATACAGTGGAAAGGAGAAGCCAAGCATAGTCAGACACACATTCTAGACTTTAGGAAAGCTGATTTTAGTAAACTTAGAGAAATACTGGGGGTGATCCCGTGGTCAGGAATACTAAAAGAGAAGGGAGTTCAAGATGGATGGGAGTTTATCAAAAGGGCGATACTGAAGGCACAATTTCAAACAGTTCCAATGAGGAAGAAAAATGGGAGGTGCCTCATGTATAAGAAATGGAACAATGGGGAAATCAGCAAAGAGGAATTCAAACAAATAGCTAGCATGTGTAGGGGTAAAGTCAGAAAAGCTAAAGCGCAGAATGAACTGAGGCTTGCTAGAGAGGTTAAGAACAATAAAAAGGGCTTTTTTGGGTATGTCCGCAGCAAAAGGAAGAAGAAGGAAATGGTAGGGCCACTGTGTGGGGAAGGTGGCAAAAAGTTAACAGGGGACAGAGAAAAGGCAGAATTACTCAACACCTTCTTTGCTTCAGTCTTCTCAGAAAAGGCAAAGGGTGCTCAACCTGAGGATAATGGAGCAGAGGACAGAATAGGAGAATTTCAGCACAGAATAACTAAAGAGATAGTGCAGGAATACCTGGTTAATCTAAATGAATTTAAGTCTCCAGGACCAGATGAATTACATCCAAGGGTACTAAAGGAACTGGCAAATGTAATATCTGAACCATTGGCAATAATTTTTGAGAACTCCTGGAGAACAGGAGAAGTCCCAGCAGACTGGAGGAGGGCAAATGTTGTCCCCATCTTCAAAAAAGGAAAAAAGAGGATCCCAACAATTATCGTCCAGTTAGTCTGACATCAATACCCAGAAAGATTCTGGAGCAGATCATTAAATAGAGAGTCTGTGAACACCTGGAAGGTAATTCCATAATCACAAAAGGTCAACATGGGTTTCAGAGACACGAGTCATGCCAGACAAATCTGATCTCTTTTTTTGATAAAATTACCAGCTTGGTAGATGAAGGGAATGCTGTGGATATAGTATATCTTGATTTCAGTAAGGCTTTTGACAAGGTTCCCCATGACATTCTTGCAAACAAGCTGCTAAAATGTGGGTTAGACAGAGTAACTGTTACATGGATTTGTAATTGGTTGACTGACCGAACCCAAAGGGTGCTCAACAATGGCTCCTTTTCAACCTGGAAAGAAGTGACCAGTGGGGTGCCACAGGGCTCTGTCCTGGGCCCAGTGCTATTCAACATCTTTATCACTTACTTGGATGATGGTATTGGGGGCATAGTTATCAAATTTGCAGACGACACCAAATTAGGAGGAGTAGCTAATACCTCAGAAGACAGGATCAAAATTCAAAATGACTTGAACAGACTAGAAAGCTGGGCCAAAGCTAACAAAATGAAATTCAACACAGAGAAATGTAAGGTACTGCATTTAGAGTGGAAAAATGAAAAGCACAGATACACGATGGGGGACACCTGGCTGAATGAGACTACGTGTGAAAGGGATCTAGAAGTCCAGGTAGATCACAAGTTGAACATGAGTTAACAGTGTGATGCAGCAGCTAAAAAGGCCAATGCAATTTTAGGCTGCATCAATAGAAGTATAGTGTCTAGATCAAGAGAAGTAATAGTGCCACTATTCTGCTTTGGTCAGGCCTCACTTGGAATACTGTGTCCAGTTCTGGGCACCACAATTCATAAAGGATGTGGAGAACCTGGAGCGTGTCCAAAGGAGGGCACCTAAAATGGTGAAGGGTCTGGAAACCAAGCCCTATGAGGAACGACTTAGGGAGCTGGGGATGTTTAGCCTGGAGAAGAGAAGGTTAAGAGGTGATATGATAGTCTTGTTTAAATATTTGAAGGGATGTCATATTGAGGAGGGAACAAGGTTGTTTTCTGCTGCTCCAGAGACTAGGACCCAGAACAATGGGTACAAGCTCCAGAAAAAGAGATTCCACCTCAACATTAGGAGGAACTTCATGACAGTAAGGGCTGTTCGACAGTGGAACACACTCCCTTGGAGTGTGGTGGAGTCTCCTTCCTTGGAGGTCTTTAAGCAGAGACTGGATGGCCATCTGTTGGGGATGCTTTAATTGGGAGTTCCTGCATGGCAGGGGGTAGGACTGGATGGCCCTTCTGGTCTCTTCCAACTCTATGATTCTATGATTTTATGATTCTATGATTCTATGATTCTAATGTTTTGGTGGAATCATTTTTCTTATAATGTGAATCCATTGGTTCATATGCTAGTCTCTGAAAGCAAGTTTGCTCCATCCTCTAAATGACATTCCTTCAGATATTTAACAATGGCTGTTATATCATCTTTCAGTCTTCTATCCTCCAAGCTAAACATACTGAGGTTCTTAAATTGTTCCTCATAGCGTTGTTTTTCCCCCGGAGTTCTCTTTGGGCCTTTGCAGACTGCTAGAAATAGTGCAAATTGAGTCCACTTTAAGGGTTAGGGTTAGGGTTAGGGAATCATGTGAACTGTATTTTATTGTGGCACTGGCAACCACGCGGCGATCGGCTGTGTTTGGGGCTGCGGAGGACTGTTCTAGCCCCGGTCTGCAGCCCTCGGAGGACCATCGGAAGCGGCTTGAGCCGCCACACCTGTGGAAGCCGGGAGGAGCACCGGCGGGGATAAAACCCCACCCAGATTCTACCTCTCCCCCGGTAACCACGCAGCAATCAGTGGTGTTTAGGGCCGTGGAGGACTGTTCTAGCCCCGGCCTGCAGCCCTCGGAGGACCATTGGAAGTGGCCTGAGCTGCCACACCTGTGGAAGCCGGGAGGAGCACCGGCGGGGATAAAACCCCGCCCAGATTCCACCTCTCTCCCGGCAACCATGTGGTGATTGGCGGCGTTTCAGGCCGCGGAGGACTGTTCTAGCCCCGGCCTGCAGCCCTCGGAGGACCATCGGAAGCAGCCTGAGCCGCCACACCTGTGGAAGCCGGGAGGAGCACCGGCGGAGATAAAACCCCGCCCGGATTCCACCTCTCCGCCGGCAACCTCTATTATGGTTGCCCTATTGTTTTGTTGGTTTTATTGTACTACAGCATTTTAATTTCCTTATAGTTTAATCTTGTTTTAATGGGTTGGGTGGGGAGATTTTGGGATGAGGGAATGTTTTTAGCTCTGTATGTTTTAAAATGCTGTAACCCGCCCCGATTGCCGAGCAGAGGGGCGGGCTATAAATAAAATTTATTATTATTATTATTATTATTATTATCCTGAAATCATTGAATACTAGAGTCAAAATTTTCCATGCCATGGTATTTCTGTGTATGGTTGTGAAAACTGAACAGTGATGAAAGATGATAGGAAGAAAATCAAGTCTTTAGAAATGTGGAGCTGGTGAAGTGTCCTATGGAAACCATGGACTGCTATAAAGACAAATAAATGGGTTCTAGGGAAAAATCAAGCCTGAATTCTCCCTAGAAGGCAAGATGTCTAAGAAACTTGTATTTTGAGCATATCATGAGAACACATGATTCACTAGAAAAAAGAATGCTTGTTAAGGTAGAAGCAGTAAGAAGAGGAAGACCACATTCCAGATGTATAGATTTAATCAAGGAAGCCACAGCCATGAGTCTGCAAGACTTGAGCAGGGCTGTTGATGATAGGGTGACTTGGAGGTTTCTCATTCATAGGGTTATCATAAGTCAATTGACTTGGTTGAGGGACTGCCAATGAATACCAGGAAATGTAGGCTATATTTTTTTAGGAATGAACTGGCAAATTGCCTCTGAGCATTCCTTGCCTAAGAAAACCTTATGAAATCCATGGGCTCACCATAAGTTGTGAAGGCACATCTACACACACTTGAAGATAAGGTATTTTTTTCTTTATTCTACCAACCAGTCAACTGGTGAAATTCAGTGATGCAGCATAAAGAACTAGAACAGAGATTGGTAAGATACCTTGGACAGGGCCTTTGCAGACTGCTAGAAATAGTGCAAATTGAGTCCACTTTAAGGGTTAGGGTTAGGGTTAAGGTTAGGGAATCATGGGAACTGTATTTTATTGTGGTAGCAGAGCTCTCTGACAGAGAAGGCTCAATGTCTCAGAAAAAACTTCCCATGATTCCCTAGCACTAACCCTAACCCTTAAAGTGGACTCAATTTGCACTATTTCTGGCAGTCTGCAAAGGCCCTTAGTCTCCCTGTTCTCTTTTCAGATAATAATAATAATAATAATAATAATAATAATAATTTATATCCCACCCCTCTGCAAACAATCGGGGCGGCTTACAACAGTAAAATAGTACATAGTATAAAACAACTCAAAATCCCTTCCCCCCCCCCCTTAAAACATTATTAAATCAATACAAATTAAAATCAACATATAATACAATTGTGATTAAAAACATATCACTGTTTGTGGATGTTATTGTGTTTTGCTATATGGCCAACATGGCTACCCCCGGATATACCTTCTTTAGTGTTTTGAACATTGGACTAGGAGACTGGGAGACAAGGGTTCGAATCCACACTGAGCCCTGCAAACTCCCTGGGTGACTTTTGGGCACACCAGCCTCTCTCTCTCTCTATTTGGTAATGCAATCTGCCACTAAAAATTTCTTTCTCTCAGTATTCTAGCCCATCTCCAATCTCTGGTCTTCCAAAGTTTCCATCCTAAGCCAAGGGGGGGGGGGAGGCTTGGGGGAGAGTGACAGCCTGTCCACTGAGGCTTGTCCTTGCTGCCTGGCTGGTTTGACTTTTCTTCTGCCTCTTCCCTTGGCAACTGATGTCTTTCATGTTAGTGATGCAGTAAATACAGGTTTAGACTGAACCTTAAAAGAACTATCCAAAATGCAGAGCCCTGTCCCTCAAATACTAAGGGCCCACTGTATGTCACTGAGATTCTGCATCTCAGATAGTTCCTTTTAAATTCAGACTAAAACCCAGAGCAGATTCACTTCTTTATTGTTATAGGAGCCATAACTGCTGCTACAAATAAAACTACAAAATTATCATTAAAACATTAAAACTCATAAAATAAAAGTTTCTGATTAAAAAACCATAAATAAGAAGAGGGCATCTAGTGTTTCTCAGGCTGAAATCAATCAGCTTCATCAACATATCAGTTTAATTAACAAAAGCCTGTCTGAACAGGAATGACTTTGCCTGCCATGCCATTGGAAGCAGCCAGGGTGCAGCTCATTGGCATGGCATGCCGAAAGCTTCCTGGAAGCAGCCACTGAGAAGGATTTCTCCTATGTCTCCACCAAATGTGGAATTAGACAGAGATGGGATCTAGTCTAGGGTTCTTCTGGGCAGGTTCATATCTGAGAATGTGATCTCAGCCAGCCACATTGTCTCGGGCTTTATAAGGCACAACTAACACTTTGATTGTGGACAGGAATATGAAACTGATTACCATGAGATCACATAGGACGTTATCACACGGGCCAAATCTTCTGGTTAATCCACACAAATCCCAAACAAAAACTGGATTTGTGCCTTGCGTTTTCATGTGACGTCGCACAGAAAGTGGACAGAAAGTGGACAGAAACTGGTGTTATCCAAGATCTTTTGAAATTCAGTAGTTTTGAAGAAATGCAAATGCGAAATTAAGTTAATTTCGCATTTACCATAATGTGAAAAGCAAATGCGCATTTGGGAGCATTTCCCTGCTTTTCCCATGGTTCCACGGCGAGCATTCCTCTATCTGTGCATGTGCAAGAAGATCATTTCTAGTACATTTACGGGCTTTTCTCACTTGTGTGTGAATGTTAAATGCGCTTACTGTAATTTCGCAATTAAGGTAATTACGTGTGAAAGCCATTTGCGGAATCAAGGTTTATTTTCGGTTTATTTTTGGAATGCCTCATTTCCACTTTATTATTGCTTTCTGGCCCACGTGTGATAATGTCCATAGGTTCAAAACACACTGCAGAAATAATCCAATTTGAGACTGCTTTAACTGTCCTGGATCAATGCAAGAGAACTCTGGGAACTGTCGTTCTGTGAGGTATTTAGCCTTCTCTCTCAGAGAGCTCTGGTGCTATGATAAACTACAGTTCCCATAATTCCCTAGCACTGAGTCAAGACAGTTAAAGTGGTCTTAAACTGGATTATTTCTGCAGTGTGTTTTAAACCATAGTCTGCAAAACTGGTCCCAGGCAATGTTCTTATGGCATATTCTTGACCAGTTGAATTACTAAAGGCAGACCAATATAGAATGTGATACACCAATCAAAATGGGATACATCTGAGACAAGTGTCATTGTCTTCTTTGTGCTATTGTTGGGGCTTTCTTGAATCCTATCTATGTCTGGATCTATCCCATATTGTCAAGAATTTCTGCATACAATTCTGGAGAAACTATTTATAAGATTACTTTCACAGATCTTAAAACTCAAACTTTTCTACTCTTACTTGCTGAAAACTTGTGATTTTAATTTAGGAATGTGATGACAGGAATTGGTGAATCCTAATAATCATAATTTTTTGCAGATTATTAGACTAGGATGACACTGTATTTTGTGAATGTGTCTTTTATCAGTGTCTTTCCTCCCATATATTTAGATTTATTTCTGTCTTTATAGAGTTGTCCCTGCTGCTTCCATTTCTCATCTGCCTAATGAGAATAATTACAATGTACTTCCAAGGTTGTTGTCAGGATGAATGTAACATTATTGCAAGTCCTTTGTGAACAAACACATACTATATGAATGGCTGTTTTTAATTTGTATTTTTTTTAATTGAGTGTTCAAACTGGATGTACAAGTGTGAGAGAAAAGCGAGCACTGAAATTAAAATGAAAAGCAATATTATACTTATGAAGTATTTCAAACTGCAGCCATGAATGCTCAAATAATCCATCATTTTGTCTTGCATGGCATTAAAAACTTTCAAGAAATGCAATCTTATGCTTACTTACTTTAACACAGTAAATGTCCTTTTGGGTATACACACAGAGCATTAGTTTATAAGGGCAGAATGCTGTAATCATATTCTTCTGGATGAATGTCAAGATGCAGTGAAAATCCCTTCTGCACTAATGTAATAACAATAACAACAACAACAACAACAACAACAACAACAATACATTTTATTTATAACCTGCCCCTCTGCTTCAGCAACCGGGGTGGCATACAACAGGTTAAAACTGATACAGATTAAAATGTTCCATCAACCAATCCCTAACCCTCCCACCCCTTAAAACTAAAATTAAACTAAATTACCCACCAGCATTAGTAATTTACCTATTTGTTTATAACTATATCTCACTTTTCTCTCAGAACTAGCATTTAAGGCCTGCTAAGTCCATGCATTTCTTATGAGACTAGCATGAGTTTGCACAAAAAGTTGCATTATCTAGAAGGTTCCATATGTTTGATCCTTAACAGTGGTTGGAGAATTTGATTGGCCATAGTATAATGGGACAGGGCATGGCTATATTGCTGGTCATGGATCAAGTGCTCACTTCTCTAACTTGAGTAAAACAATGCTGGTGTAATTTTATGCCACATGACCTCTGAACAGGATCTCAGATTTTTGTGCAAGTTGCATATTCTAGGAAGTTTTACAAGTGTAGTCTTTAACAGTAGATGGAGAGTTGGACTGACCATTATGTAGTAGGGGTGGGAGAAAAGAATGTACAAACTTTTGGATAGAAAGATTTGGAGATATATATATATATATATATATATATATATATATATATATATATATATATATACACACACACACACACACACTTACATACCACTTTTAGAATGCTGAATTGGATTGGTCATTGCCCCCGCCAAGCTTCTCATTTTTATCAGCTACATGAAAGGCAGGCATATTTTTCTATATATGGATAGCTTTTCCTACTAGATCATCAATACATATAGATGATAATTTTGTTTCAATTCATTATTGATAAGAATTTACCAGAATTTGCAAATATCTGCACAAACACAATGGATTAAAAATATTAATATGGAAAAAGGTAAAGTGACATACAGTGGGCCCTTAGTATCCACTGGAGTTTGGTTCCAGGATCCTCCATGGAAACCAAAATTCATGGATGCTCAAGTCTCATTAAAGACATTGGTGTAGTAAAATGGTGCCTTTTATATAAAATGACAAAATAAAGGTTAGCTTTTTGGAATATATATATATATATATATATTGAATATTTTAAAAAAATAGGGGATGGTTGAATCTGTGGATAAAGAATCCATGGATAAAAAATCTGTGGACATTGAGGGGTAACTGTATTTCTTATCTTGAACATTCACTGAAAGGCTCTTATTTTGTTGTTGTATAAATTTCAATGGAAAGAATCACATCATGTTACAAGCCTTCCTGAAGAGATTACACATCAACACTCTAAATTACATAACTGTAATGGTGTGTGGATGGCAACCTTCAGTCTATACAAGGATGAAAATTACTTATTGAATCTTTCCACTTTATGATATGCTGTAGTTAAGGAAGACCTGGGTAATGTAGATGCCTAATATAAAACTTTGATAGAGAAAAGCTGTTGTGTTAAATTAAATGACTGCTTCATTTTTTTTTCCAGGATGTGGGCTATTACACACAACTGTAATGTTTTCTCCAAAATGGAATAAAGATGATGCATTTGACTAGGGCAATAAAATTGAACCCTGTGGGTGATTATTTCACTGAAATGAATAAAGGCTTATTACAGGATTGTAACTAAGTATGGGAAAGTTAGCTTAGAAGAAAGAAGAAACAAATTAGTTTCAAACTTTGCTTGGGTCATTGAAAAGAATTCAGTTACCATACATTGTACATAGAAAACTTTGCTCTTTTGTCTCTTTCTCTCCTCCCTGAATATTGACATTTCAATCCTTCCCTGGATTTTTGGCTACCATACACTTGCCATGCCAGTCCTCTTTTCCCTTATCTCCCCTGGCAACTCAATATTATCCATATTTACTCAGAGACAAGTCATTTCCCCCCTCCTCCTCCTCATACTAGAAATTTTAATTTAAGTGAAACACTATTATCTGTATATACTTTAGAACTGCAATCTATAGTTGTCACTGCACATATAGTAGATTGTTCAGCAAAACTATTCCAGGTATGTACAACCACAGCAATAGCAGCAGCAACAACGGTTGTTGTTGTTATTGCTGTTGTTGTTGTTTTCCTGGCTTTTCCCATCTAAAACTCACAATGGTTTGTAAAATAAAATTTTAAAAAGAAAGAGGTAAATATTTATCTCACACAAAAAATTAAAAATCTAAACTATCAATAGAATTTAAAAAAGTAAAAGTATTCCCCATTGACAAGGTTGTCAAGTTGTGTCTGACCATAGGGGGCAGTGCTCATTTCCGTTACTAAGCCGAAGAGCCAGTGTTGTCAGAGACTACTCTGTGATCATGTGGCCAGCATGATTGCTCAGAATACTGTTTACCTTCTCATTGAAGTGGTACCTGTTTATCTACTTGCATTTGCATGCTTTCAAACTGCTAGGTTGGCAGAAGCTGGGACTAGTGACAGGAGCTCACCTCATCATGCAGCACCCAGGCCTCAAACTGCCAACCTACCGGTCTGGCAATCAACAGAGTCAGCATCTTAACCACTTGAGCCATGGCATCCTGATTAGATTAGAAGTGGTTAAAAGCATGGCTGTTCTATAGGGATGTAATTCTTAACTGTTTCTTCTTGATGGTATCAACAAATAATTTCATCACTTTTCTTAACCGCTGTGCAAAAGTCTTCTAAAACCATGCAGTGCTGGAAGGCTATTCACAATTCAGAACTTATTCTGTGCAAAATTTGCATGTGGTTGTTTGCACAGAAAACAGCATTTTCTGCTTGGAATATAATATTTTAATACAGGAATATTAATTGCTGAACAGAAAATGCAGTTTCTGTTCATAACATGCTGTTTTCTGTGCAGAAAATATTGTTTTATATGCAAATTAATGATGTGCAAATTTTACACAGCACAAATTCCTGATTACAGTTTTTTTTCTGAGTAGAAAACAACTTTTCTGTGTGGAAAATAATATTTCAACACAGAACTATTAATTGCTGCACAGAAAATGGTTCCTATGTGTGGGACAATTTAGGTTTCCTAAGGCTCCAGCCTTTGTAAAGGAAACAAAAATATTGAAATATTAAAATATGAAAGCCAAGCCTGTTAGAATCTGGCTTTAAAATAGTAGAGTAGCAAAAGAGTTACTTTGTCTAACTATACTTCCCTAAGAACTGACTCAAAAAACAACAAACACATAGCTTGTAGTTTAAAAAAACAATGGATTTCAGCTATATTTACACAAAAGGAATAATCTTAATCTAACTAGTGATGGTTCAAGTAAAGAGAGAAAATCTAACCATCTTTAAGAGAGCAGAAAAATGGAACAGCTCAGTTGAAAATCTTGAGAGAAAGTCTGTAAGTCTCAAAGAGGGAGTGACCTAGTAACAAGGTTAGTTTGAATGAGAGAAAGAGAGAGAAGGAGGAGTTTCCAAGCAGGAATCCCTATCTGAGGAGGGGAAAAGAGAATGAAAAGATGCTGCAACAATCCCCT
The DNA here is from genome assembly GCA_026167975.1 of Phrynosoma blainvillii. NCBI lineage: Eukaryota > Metazoa > Chordata > Lepidosauria > Squamata > Phrynosomatidae > Phrynosoma > Phrynosoma blainvillii. The sequence continues at coordinate 89,321,659 of JANUYF010000001.1, read as the reverse complement.
TCTCATTTTGTTGGACCAACGTCAAGGATCTTCATCCCTCCACATAGTCTCTGCAACTGATCTCTTGGTAGAGGCTTGGTAAGGATGCCTGCAATCACCACTTCAGTGTTGCAGTACTCCAACCGGACAAGGCCATTTTGACACATCTCTTGCACTTTGTGGAAGGCAATGTCAATATTCTTCTTGAGTGGGTTTTCACTCAGAAATCTTGATGTAGCTTTGATTATCTTGCATCAAAATGGTATTTGCTGTTATCCCTTTTTATTAGTTCATTTAATTTTCCTCTATTACCTCTGTCAATCTTTCCCATTTGTCCATATCTTTTATATTTAATATTGCAGTTAACCTATCAATTTCTTTAATATTGTAAATTTTCATTTTCTAGTCTTCAATCTACAATGGACATTACTTTTTCCAATTTTTGCAGCTGTAATTAAGTATAGTATAATTCTCCAGTTTTTTCTTTCTCCCTCTTTCCCCAATACAAATGTTACATTCAACAAGTACAATTCAGGTAAAAAGTCATATTCTATTTTTAACATTTTCTTAATTCTTATATGTATCCTCAAACAATTTTTTAAAATTTTTGAGCATCACCACTACATGTGTATCAGTGATCCCATTTCATTATAGCATCTCCAGCATTTATCATTATTTAGTTTATATATTTTATCCAAAATTAGAGGCATGTAATACCATCAATTGGTTATCTTAAGATTGTTCTCTTTCAGATCCTGCACTACCATAAATTTTATCAGTCTTTTTCCTTGCTGTTTCCCATTTATCAAGTTCAATATTGTGGCCTAAGTCCTGGGCTCATTTTATCATATAATCTTTTATTCTTCTGTTTCTAAAGGCCGATGTAGATGGCCTGTTTGGGGCGGCAAAGAGCCACCTCAGGGAGCGGCGGATCAGGGCCATGGCAAACCCATGCCATGGCCCTGATCTTTCCTTTTGCCACCCCTAAAAGAGTGGCAAAATGCCGCTCCTTTTAGGGGTGACAAAAGGTGGCCCTAAGAGCTGCCACCATGGCTCTTCCACCCCTTTCAGTGCAACGTGTCTGTACGCTGCTCCGGAAGGGCGTCCTGGTGCCGTGCGCCATGTGTATGGCCACGCAGCACCAGGATGGCACGCAGCACCAGGATGGCCCTAAGTCTCTTTTTAGTAACACCATGTATATTTTACTGATCTTTTTTTTTATCTTCCACCCCTTTTATCTTATCTATCTATTTCATTGTACTCTTCTTCAAAGCCTGATGTTTTGAGGTCTTCTTTAAATTTTAATTTAAATAGTTTAGACATTTTTTTGTTTCCTCTAGTTCTTCTCTTGTTCTGATTGTTATTTTGCCTTCTTCATTTTTACATAATATTTCTTTATAAGTAATCCAGTTTTGATTTTCCTCCCATCTCCCAATAAAAGACTCTTGTGCTGAGATCCATAACCAAATTTTTGTGTAAAAGATTTTTTTTAAACCTGTAGCCAGTTTTGTAACGGTGCCCTTTGAAATATATGATTATTGAATTCTTTGTTTATTTTATATGTTTCATACCAGGCATATGTATTCCAACCATAATGTAAAATTTGTTTTTCTAAACTTAATTTACTTGAGTTGTTTAATTTTAGCCAATCCTGCTCTCATATTAGACTTGCCACTACATGATACAAATTTAAGTCTGGGAGTGCCATCCCACCTCTATCTTTTGCATCTCTTAAGATATTCCATTTGATTCTGGCTTTCTTGCCATTCCATATAAATTGCTTCAGCTCTTTATTCCATTGTTCAAAAACTTTTGAGTTATGAATTATAGGCAAGTTAAGGAACAGATACATAAACTTAGATAGAATATTCATCTTTATAATTGCAATTCTTCTGGATAATGGCAAGCTTAATTTGTTCCAACTTTTAAGATCTTTTTGAATTTCTTTCCACAGGGTGTTATAATTATTCTCAAATAAATCAAGGTTTTCGTTAGTCAGCCAAATACCCAAATATTTTATTATATTTTTTTACTTTACATCCCATTTTTTTCCAGTTGAAAAGACCTTGATTTGAATGGCTAGGGACAACAAGTTGAATGATCAGCTGGGTGGGACCAAGGAATGTTGGTGATGGAATGGGTCGTTCCTATCAGAAGGAGGGCTTGGTGCCCAAGAGGTTGTTGAAGTTCCTATTGGTTTGGGTGAATGCTAATAAACTCATACCTGTGCTGTCTGGATTGTATTCTCCCTGAAAGAGAAGATAAGCAGTTTGGGAGGGAGGTACTTCTCAATCTACTTTCATCCCTGAAAGTCCAGGTAGCCTTAATGGTACAGAATGCCTTTGCCCAGCTTTATTTGGCATGTGAAAAGATGGCCTCTCATGTATTGTATTTAAAGGTCCTTTAGGTGTGGCTGTCCTTGAAAATGATCTGGGAATTAGATGATGTAAAAAACAGCTTCCAAAAAGTGTTGAAAATCACTTAAAATGATTTCCAGCTGAAAATCACACAAAGCCAAGTTGTTTAGTGAGGTCAGCCACACAAATGGTAATGAAATTTGCTGGTAATATGCCAGTGGACCATATTTCTTCTGACATCAAGTTAATGCACAAATTCAGAAAAAGCATGTGGTGCAGCACTTGGAAACTCAATACTTCAGAATATAGTTGTAAGATCAGAAATGTTAATGTTCTTTCATGTTAACTCTCCAATCCCACATGGAATGAAAATTGATAGATAAGGTAAATATTTTGCATGTATTAGGAGGGAATTTTTGAGATGCAAGAACCACTTCTAGGAATGGGTGATATTTTGATTTTGATAATAATTTAACAAAATTCAGAAATATATTTATGAAGGAGAGGGAAATATACATAATGGAAAAAACTGACAGGTTTTGTTCATCAGAATTCAGTGCTTTAAATATTCAACTCATAAAGGTCTAGGGTCATTTTTATTAAAATCAGGTCCATTGGTATTGAACAAGAATGGGCACCTCTTCTTTCTCACAGGCTTCTCTTCAACACTAAGCAGGTACAACATAGTTCCCTCCTGGCTGAGAGCAGCTGTACTTATTAAATTTGGCTGGCAGAGATGATGAAACATTTCATGTCAGTTTGTTGTTGAAGAATTAATCAAATTTTGAAAATGTATTTATATTCAGGTTGAAAAGATTTTAAGAGCCTGGATATGAGAAGAAGAGTGAATCTGGCTCATATTCCTATTCCTGCATTATGAAGGTTTCCAGAAAAGGCTGTATTTTGTATGTTGTCCTAATTATATAAATCAGCCCAGAATCTGGAAATATTAGTGTAGCTAATATATTAACATTACATTGCTAAAGAAAATACAATGATGTCAAATCATTAAGGAAATCTCGGGTTTAAATCCAATTTTTAGTCCCAAATGGAGTAGACCCATTGAATCACTGGAACTTATGGAAGGTCTGACAGCATTTTTTTTAATTGAATCAATGGATCTGCTGTGGATAGAACTAACAACTGAATTTAGGCCATGCCATAGTCCATTGATTAATTGACTACATCACTGAATTAAAATATAATTTGAAATTACTAAAAATGTTTACTAAGATATTGAAGTAACAAGAAATACCAACCATTACTCAAGAATAACACAGCTAGCATTTAACACTAAAAATAGCAGATATTGAAATCTTTGTTAAGTAGCTTTAACAAATTAAACAAATTAAACTGAATAAATTATTTCTGAGCTATAACCAGAACCTATAGCAATGGTTTTTATGTACAAGTATTATGTGGCACTACTGTAAGCTAGGACAAAGTATGGCATAGCAGGTGTGATTGGAAATTATTTCTGCAGCATTGGAAATGTGTTTTGGCTATCTCAGAAGACTTTGCTTCACCCATACATATATACTTGATATTTAACAGGAAACTGTTGGATGGTACAATAAATATTACAGTGTAACAGGATAAATATGCCCCATGCTGGGTGCTGTAACAAATGTTGTTATATTTGTGAGTATATTTAGGACCTGAGTACCCATAAAATAAATGCATATAATGCTGGCTGTCTCCCTTGCTTAAATAAAAGGAGATAAACTTTAAAAAAAAATCTAGTTAAATTTCTTCCAAAGGAGTATTTGGGATAGCAGAGAGAAATATCTGCTAAGAACAGTGAGGGAGGGGGAGTTGTGTGTTTCATAACAAAGGAATGAGATCTGTTAAAGAGGATGCTGGTAGCTATGAAGAATGAGAAAGAGCTGCACAAGCCCCGTGGACTCTGTTGGGACTATGCAAATACCTTTTCCAGGGCTGTGTCATCTTCCCTGGAAGCTGTTTGAAAACGAGTATCATAACAAATAGTTGTTTAGGCATTTGCACTAGTAGAGAAGGCCAGATGCTTGAAAGTAATTACCAGCTAGGTTCAGGGTGTTTGTCAGCTATTGCACATGCTTGGCAAAGAAGAAGAAGAAGAAGAAGAAGAAGAAGAAGAAGAAGAAGAAGAAGCAGCCTACATTCTCTGCCATAACAGAAGTGACATTTGACTTTCTTTGCTATATTTGTTCTATTATTATTATTATTATTATTATTTGTAACCCACCCCTCTGAGAACAATCAGAGTGACTAACAATGTTAAAATACAGAGATACAATTATACACCACAATACCCACCCACCCCTTAAAAATGTATTAAATCTATGGTACATTAAAATGTCATAATTAAACATAATAATAAAACCAGAATAACTTGGGAAGTTACACAACTAGTGACAAGGAGGTGGCAACATTCATAATAGGAGGTATGAGACTGAAGGGAATTTCCTGAGGCCGGGACAACTATTCTGGAAAGGCCTGCCAGAAGAGATCCATCTTAACAGCCTTCTTGAAGCTGTCTAGAGATGTAATCAGACAGATCTCATCCAGCAGGCCGTTCCACAATCTGGGGGCGACCACCGAGAATGCCCTCTGGGAGGTAGCAAATAGCCTAGATTTTTGTGGCTGAAGCAAATTCCTCCCAGAGGACTGGAGCACGCGGGGAGGATTGTATGGGAGAAGGCGGTCCCAGAGATAGCTTGGACCCAAGCCATTTAGGGCTTTAAAGGTAATAACCAACACCTTATACTGGGCCTGGAAACTACTATTTTAGGTAGGAAAGGAAGTCTTCCCTTTACTACTTTGTTACATGTCTGCCAAACACTTTCTAATATGCCAAATATCACTGCTCATCTCTAACATTTCCCACATGCCTTCATCCCCCCCCCAACAGAAACAACATTGTAAAATATGAAATAGTTCACAATGAGCTAGTACTGTATACAGAAATAGCTTAGGGAAACTAAAGGCCTAAGCAGACTGCCAGAAATAGTGCACATTAAATTGAGGCACTGCCCTGGCTCAGTGCTAGGGAGTCATGGGAATTGTATTTTTTTCTGGGAAATTGAGCCTTCTCTGTCAGAGAGCTCTGGTGCCACAATAAATTATAGTTCCCATGATTCCCTAGCACTGAGCCAGGGCAGTGCCTCAATTTAATGTGCACTATTTCTGGCAGTCTGCTTAGGCCCTAAAAAAAGAAAAACCCAATTTAAAAAGAGCTGGAGATTTATAGTAAACATTAAGGGAAGAATGTAACTTCTGTGGATGGTTGGGAGATACAGCCAATACTATGATACTATGATATATTGGTGTTCAATGGAAAACTGAGTGGGGGTCATTTGATGGGTTTAATAGCAGTATTTATATCTGAGAGGAAAGGTGATATAGTTTTGCTTGATTTAAGTTAGGGAAGGAGTAATAGCAATAGTTGATTAAGGTTACTAATAATAAACATATGTTAATACGTGATTGACTTTCTGTACAGAATACATTTATGATTATATAAGGTTTGATTTTTATTGTTAGTAATAGAAAAGAGGTTGATGATTTATTGTATGAGAGAGGTATTGATGGATCTTATAGTTTAATAGTATTTAGTAACTGCTGAGGGGAAGATTAGAAGTCACTTTTATCTCTCTTCTTTCCCCCCCCCCCTTTTCTAGTTGTATCTATTTTTCCTCTTTCTTGCCTTTCTTGTCTTTTTTCTGTTCTATATATTGTTATTGTTCTGTTTTATATATTTGGAAAAGATTATTTTTTTTAAAAAAAAATGAAAGAACGAATAAAAAGAACATACAAGCAAGTAGAAAAGAAATAAACCTTAGGCTTAAAAAATCCACGGAGTAAAGGTCTGTAGGATGGGATCATGGTTGTGAGGAATTATAAGGAAGGAGCACTGAATATTTTAAAAAAATCAAAGGAAATTTAACACTGTGCTCAAATTTGTCCTTTAATTTCTTTGATGTTTTCTTTCTGCCTAAAAGTGCTTCAGTTTTTCTGTCTCATTTATAGGATTCTCTGAAATGTCTTTCCTTTATGTGGTGGGTTGTGTATTGTTTTTATTTCTATTATACCTGTATCATGTTGCAGAAATCCAGCTGTTCACATTTAAAGTTAAAGGTAAAGGTAAAGGTAAAGGTAGTCCCTTGACATGAACGTAGGGGGGCGAAGATAACTCGGGTGGTCACGTGGCCAGCATGACTGCACCAAATGCTGTTGCCTTCCCACTGAAGTTATAACTACTTGCATTTGCATGCTAAGTTGGCAGAAGCTGGGTCTAGTGATGGGAGCTCAGCTCATCATGTAGCACACATGCCTTGAACTGCCAACTTCCGATCTTACAATTGTCAGAATTGGCATCTTAACCACTAAGCCACTGGATCCCTAAATGTTCACATGTAGTGATTTGCAAAAAAAAAAAAAGAAAGAAAGAAAGAAAGAAAGAAAGAAAGAAAGGTGGAGTTATCTAATGATGCCTTCCCCTTTGTTTTAATTTAAGTAGGAAAAATCAGGGAGGCTGAAGACTATCAGCTAGATGCTTGAACAGTGAAATAATACATGTATCCCTACTCTTCTTCCTGAAACAGAGGTAGGGAACTTCCAGGGATTGCAGATGCACCAGCACTCTGAATACTTTGGAGGGTCACACCTACCATCTGCTCAACTTTTCGAACCCCCTCCCTCATATCCCATAACCATTTTTTTTTTGCCCTAAAATTGGCCAATAACACTTTCGGAATCCAGTTTTGATTTCCTTTGGCTTTAAGAGGGCTAGATGTCATTTCTGCTACTGGGCACTCCTCTAGTAAAGCTTAATACAAGTCTTGTGAACCTGAGGATGGTGAGGAACTGTACCCTTGGCTGTACAGGAAACTGCCCCCGGACAAATTTCCTAGGAGCAAGTGGCCTCCTTGAGAACAGATGTTGTTCTTAGAGAAGTGGAAGACTAAATGTCTTACAACCTTCAGTTTGACTGGAGCTCAGCACTGAGAATAACTTGTCCCTGCTCACTGTTTCTGGTAGTCAAATCTTTGTTCTGACTGTTTTGCTGGTGCCTGCTTTGGACTATAATTTGCCTATCCCTGCCTATATGCTGCTCTCTACTGGACTGGCAAAATCATGGATTGTTCTTTGGCTTTGAATTCTCCTATTATGGTTTACCTGGATGTCAGATTATTTCAGAGATAATTTTTGGAGACTGTGGGACTATACAGACCGGCCAGAAGGGCTGGCGAGGGGGTGGAGTGGGTTCACACACGCTGCACCAAAGGAGCGTTGAAAAGCCGCAGCTGCAAGGGTGGCTTTTTGCCACTCTAAAAAGGAGTGGCATTTTCCAGCTCTTTTTAGAGTGGCAAACCACTGGATCAGGGCTGTGGTGTGCAGTTGCCACAGCCCTGATCCAGCAAGGAAAGGGGTGGCAGGATGCATCCCCTTGGGAGCTGTCTGTTCAGCCCATGTGTCTCTGAAATCACAGTTTTCTGCCAACTCACACAAGCTGCTCACAAAAGACTCTATGGTCTCCCTAGGTCTTTGAACTCTTTGGTGGAACCAGGCCCACTCTTAAACTACATTACACTTCCATAATCATTCTTATGAGTCCTTTCAGTAAATGTAAAGAATGTGAATATATGGTCAGTTTCTTTCCCCATTTGTTCTATGGAGTAGGGTTCTGTGGAGTCTAGAAGACACAAATATGGCCTTGAAGGGCTGCATGTAGCATGTAGACTTTGCATGCCATTGTCCTAATTTAATATTTTCCAACTGCCCTGATTTGGAAGGAATTTGGTCTGATCAGCCCTCTATTATCCTACTTTTTTCGTCTGCTTCTAAAATGTCCCACTTTCTCTCTCCTCACCTTACTTCACTTGCTGTAAATTGAGTTCAAAGGGCAAAAGTAGTTTGCACTCAGTTAACTCAGTGGTAGGGGGAGAAGAATGGATACGATAGAATCTTGCCCTTCCCAGTAGGTTCAGGGAAAAGCAAACTGCTGCAGCTTTTCCTATCTTGTGTAGTCTTCCCCATTAATAACTTTTGGCATCTTAAACACATTCTGATGTTGCTTGGCTACACACATCTAGGTTTTCATCTGCAAAGTGTTGGGGAATATGTGATACAATGTAAACACTAGAATGCATATCCCATCCCCATCCCCTATTGGGTTTTTTTCCACCTCTCCTTGAATTTTTCCCTCAAATATAACAAATTTCTCTTCCAAACACATTATTATTGGCATCTGTGGAGAAAGCCCAAAACAGTGCCTCTGTGCCAATCTGTAGTGCAGGTTAAGAGATGCCCGTTCAGTGCAATACTAAGCCTTCAGGTTTGCATGTACTCACCATGTCTCACTTCAGCTGATTCAGCTGGAGCTATGACTATCTACAGGCATGAATAGTGAGCATTTAATTAAAAGACCAAGAAGAAAACATGAGGGTTATTCCAGATGGGAAGACTGGTAATCATGGTTCAAAGCCCCATTGTATCGCTTACATAGGCAAGGAAATGGGATGAATGCTTTCACTTCACCATTAATAGTGTACAGCCAGTTAGTACAGTGATCTAACACACACAATATGATCGTGTAGAGAAAGTGATAAAACTTAGGTGTGTGGCACCCTGTCAGATGTCTCAACAGCACCATGCTCTTGAAAAGTGAATGATATGACATACTCCCAGTTTTTGAGTCCTTCATTACTAATACATTTAGCAATTATATTCATCATTGGTAGAAATATTCAAAAACAGTACAGGCTTCAGAAGCTTTTAAAAAACAAACAGAATTTATTGTTTCCCAAAGTACTGATCTGATGTGATGGAAAAGGCATGATTCCAGTTCCTCAGTGGTCCTTCAGAAGTGCTGAGCCTTTCAAGAGTGGAAAGGATTACACATTTGTGTTTCAAAAGCTGCTCCCTCCCTCCCAAATTCCTGCTGCCAGCTCCATTCCTCATGCTCTTCACTCTGCTCAGCTCCAGTTCCAAATATTCGTGCCAAACTCTCTTTCTCCCTTTCTTTCAGGCTCTTTCTTTGCCTTTCCCCCTAAAAAACAACAAAATAAAAAAACAACAAAACAGCAAAAGCAAGTGTGTGTGTGTCTCTGTTACTATGGCAATAATGTGAAAATGAGGCATTGGTGTTGATCTGAGTCTATCTAAACTTTTTTTAAAAGGCCTTTAAAGAACAGGAAAGGAGCACAGAGGTGGGAGAGAGAGAAGCCTGAAAAAGTGGAACAAAATAGCTGGAAATGCATTTGGGCTGACATAATTCCCCTTTCCCACAGTGGTCATTCACTTGGGAGGCTCCAGTGTCCATTCACTGTCTTAAAGCTAGCTTTTCAGAGCCTAGGGAGGCCATCTTTCCCTGCCTGAATGCCCTTTTTGTTGCAAAACAGTGAACTGTTTCTGAAGCCCAGCATAAAGGAGGTGAGTAATTCATTTCAGTTGCCAGGAAGTCTGAGCTACTTGTAAGCTAACAATAGTAAACTTTATCTCCCACCCAGAGCTGAAGGTTCCAGCTGTAGGTCCCGAATTCTAATAAGAGTCTTTTACTCATGTCTCTGAGGTTATGGTAATATTTTAGACATCTTTTTCATTAGGACGCAGCCATAGCTACAACTGTGGCAGTCAAAGCAAGGACTGTGTGGAATGAAGATTGGAATGAGAGGAGGATTAAAAAGAAATGCAGAAAATATCATTTTTTAAATCATCCAGATGGATTTGCTGTTTAATGAGAGTCACTGAAAAGTAGTGAACCTGTGTTGGGATGAATGTGTTATTAATCTCTGGAACAATTGATATTTTTCCTCTCCATGTCTGAAAAATAACATCTCATTTTCTAATCTAGAGTTTGTCTTCTTTACCACCTCCCACCTCACTTTATGCAGGAGGATGACTGTTTAATAAAAACATAAATCGCAAAATGAATCTTGAGGACTTCCTATGAATATGTTGGGGTTTCCCTCTGAATACAGATTTTGGTGTCAACAGAAATGCCATTGAGAAGAATCCTACACAATGTCTCTCTGGCTTTTCTTCGCAAATGAAGATTCAGGAAGGACTCATCCCACGCTTTTTGCAAACGCACTGATGACTAAAAAGGCCAATCCGAGATAAACAAGTCCGGTTGCAGAAAGCACAGCAGAAGATCTCCTTGGGTGATGTTTTGGGGTTGTGATTCTTTCTGCGTTGTCGTTTCTCTTCGAGACTTGTTCGGCGTGACTTCTCAAATAAGGCTGCAGCATTGTGGATAGTGCATCTCCATACCTCCCAATGTGAGGCCAGGGTGGACCACTGTTGGTGATCAATTTGGCCAAGCCTGAGATGTTGTTTCAGGGAGTCCTGGTATCGCTTTTTTGGAGCGCCCCTCTTACGCTGACCCGTGGCGAGTTCACCATAGAGTACTATTTTTGGGAGGTGATGGTCCTCCATCTTAGAAATGTGCCCTGCCCAGCGCAGCTGTGTTTTCAATAGCATGGCCTCAATGCCGGTGATCCCTGCTTGCTCAAGGACAGCAACATTCATCACATAGTCAGTCCAGTGTATATTTAGGATTGTGTGTATACAGCGCTGATCAATATAAATGTGTGTAGGGTTTGCACATTGAAGTGATTTACACATCAAGCTGCCAAAAGCCACAAACTATGACTATTTATAAAGAAGCCATGAAATGGAACATCTTTAAAAATAAAAAGATTATTTGGAGTTTGTGGATGAATGAATAAGACATGATTCATGATAGAAAAGAACCATGGTAGCTACATTTGACCTCAGATCTGACATACTGAAAATAATAATCTTTTTTGTGCCTTTAATTTAATGTTCAGCAATATCACATTTCTTTTTCAGCATGTCTGTTTAAATTTTTTCAATCTCTGTGAAAGACAAACCCATTCAAACAGCTCTTCTGTGCATTTGGCTGGTGTTCCATCCCCATGGTGCCTTGAAAGAAAGCTTTAGAAATGCCTGGGTAGAAATAAAGGAAGGCATCTATGCAACTTCCACTTAGTATGCTGTTAATTAGGGGTGAGAATGGGGGTGGGAATGAATTCAAATATGAATACAGATCTGAATGAGTTTTGATCTGAAAACTAAGACAAAGGAATATTGACATTCCTTATTAATAACTACTGTATGTTACTTGATCTGGAAGTTATCTTCTAACACCCATGTAGGAATCTGATCACTGTGTGGCCTTTCCTTTGACATGCACATTCAATCACTGGACGTTATTAAGGGGTTGATTTCTCCCCCATTGGTAAGAGGGAAAAAACACTTACTTGAGGAAGAAATCTGTCTTTGCTCTAATTGGACCTTGCACTTCACCTGGATGTGTGGTCATGAAAACTAAATATTATTGCACAAGAAAACAAAGTGGAAATGGAGCTGGAGAGTAATGTCTTTCTCTGTGCCTTACTGTGTGATGTAATAGTGCTTCAGTTCTCTTCCTGTGGGAGAAGGTTGAAAAAGTATGTCTTTTTTTATCTGGAAAAATCCAATTGACAAAATGCAGGCTTTTGTGACTGTGTCCTGTAGGAAGAGAACTGAAATGCTACATCAGCATGCAGTAAGGCACAGAGAAAGATGCTAGTCTCTGGCTCTGTTTCCACTTTGTTTTCACATGTAATAAAGCTCTAAAACACTGTTGATGGCTAAAAATCCAATCAATCTGTTTTTTTCAGTATACTCCATACATACACAATAGAATAAAAATGTATATAGTTCATTCATCTATTGGAAAAACTATTGTAGTGATGCCATTCATTTGGTTTAATGTCATATAATCATGCTCTTCTAGCCAGAGTAGGAAAATGTTACGTTTGGGACTAGAAGTTCCCAGAATTCTTCAATCAGCATGGATAACCCAATTATCAAACAACTGGGGAACTGCATTGCTTGGGAAAGGAACTTTTATGGAGGTGGCATGGCCACTGGAGGATTATAGGATTTGTATAAAGTGAGTGTTGGAAGAATTTTAAGGACATCTAATTCACCCCTGCTAACACTTCAGCATCTGTTTATAATTTTAACTAGGTCTAGAAAAATCTGTCACTTTCACTTTCTCTGGCATTTAGATTTTTTTTTTTAAAAAAACTCAAATCCTTTCTACCCTAGTAAGAAAGAAATGTGTGACTTTTGATATTCTTTTGTCAAAATTAACCTGGAATGGTATTCTCAACTTTTCCTTGCCTCTAGTGAAGGAGTACTCACTTCTTTGGTGCAGCCCATTCAACTGTTGTACACTGAAAAGTTTCTTCCAACATTTTGCCAAAATTTGCTTTCTTGCCATGTCCAGCCTTTCAACTTTAGCCTTGTCATCTGCAACAACAGGAATGAAGTCTGTGTGAAGCCTATCATATACTTTAAGAGAGAGGTTGTTTTCAACCACTTCCTCTAACATATCCAGCCTTTTCAACAATATTTTATAGGCTAGGAATGGCCAACTGTTGAAGGCTAGGGGAGCGAAGTGCCCCCTAGGGACCATGGAAGGTGGCTAAACCTCCTCTGTTGCCCTAGTGCTGAAAACCAAATGCCAATTTTCAAAACGTAATATGGCCTCAAACACTTCTTGGGGCTTGGGCTGCAATTTTGCCATATTTTGGGCTTCCCTATAGGGCATTTTAGGTGATGCTCTTTTTCATTTGGGAGTGACTCACAGATCAAGTTGGGAAGAAACCTCTCCCATGCCTAAACAACCTGGGGGGTTCCAAAGCATGGCAAAAGTGTCTCCAGTGCTCCCTCTTGGATGTTGGATACATTTGAGAAATTTGTCTTTTTCCCCAGAAAAGGTTTTTAGAGGGACTGAGGTGCTATGGTAAGCATAAAACTGGCCCTGGGGCCACATGCAGGTCATAAACTGCACTTTTCCCACCTCTGTTATAAGGCTTGGTATCCAGACTCAAACTGGCCTAAAATGCAGCTCATAAACTGCACTTTCCCCACCTCTGTTATAAGGCTTGGTATCCAGACTTAAACTGGCCTAACTCTTCTGGATATGTTATAGTTCAGATGAATAGCTGTGGCCCTTTTTGTCTGTAACACATTTCAGCTTCACCCAGTCTAGCCAATGGTGAAGAATTATGGGATTCATTTGGAGGGCAACAGTTGCCCAGCTTTGTTCTTGGTGATTAGCTTCCGTCTTTTAAATGTAGCCCTGGACCCACTACTCCAAGTCCAAACTTGATTGCCAAAGTATCCCTGCCCATGTTTATCCCCTAATTTGGGGTTTATAAGTTATTTGATCTTGTTTGAGGTGTGGCCTTGATAATGTCACATTACCAGTCTTCTGTTCTTCCCATTTTTGATTCCACATTCTGTGGCACACAAAGCATTTGTCCCAGGGCAACTGTTCTCTTTGTTGCTATCTCCTTTTTTGGTCCCTGTTACCTTCGCATCACAGGATGCAGTGGCTCAAGCAGTTAAGATGCTGACTCTGTTGATTGCAAGATCAGAAGATTGGCAGTTCAAGGCCCAGGTGTTGCATGATGGGGTGAGCTCCCATCACTAGTCCCAGCTTCTGCCAACCAAAGCATGCAAATGCAAGTAGATAAATAGGTACCACTTCTCAGTGGGAAGGTAAACAGCATTATGTGCAGTCATGCTGGCCTCATGGCTCACAGAGTTGTCTTTGAAATTGCTGGCTCTTTGGCTTGGTAACAGAGATGAGCACCACCCCCTGCAGTTGGACATGACTTGACAAACTTGTAAAAGGAGAATACCTTTACTTTTTACCTTCACATCAAGATTCTCATTTGCACACTGCTTCATGGAGGTGTGCAGCAACATGTGTAGGAGTTTATGAACAGTAGTAACCTGGACAGAAATCTGGGATAAACTCATACATGTGAATATGTTTTAAGATTAATCAGCAAACTTCTCCAGATTAGAAGGAAAAGAGAGTGAGATGTGGAGCAAAATGAATCCACAGAATAAGAGAAGAATGGTGGGAGAATCTCAGTATTATAATGGTCTTATATGAATCTATGGGGCAGTCCCAGTCACCTCATCTCAAAAATAACCTTCCAACTGAAAAAGGGGGAAGTGTTAGTGGGGGTTTTTTTGTTTAGAAAAGAATGCATATGGAGTGGAATATTGTGTAATTGTATAAAATAATGCATGGTAAGGAGAAAGCAAATATAAAGGAGTTTCCTTCACTGTCTCTCATGATCCTAGTATTATTTAGGCTTTTCCAGTGAAACTGACTGGCAACAGATTCCAGGAAGACAAAAGAGAGTACTTCTTCACACAGCATCAAATTAATGTATAGTCACTGCCATAGGATGTGGCACAAGATGGTTGTGAGTTTAAGATATCTTGAAAACATGAATAGGAAAATTCATAGAGAAAGCTAAATGGAGCTGGCAATTCTGGAAACATTGCATGACTGAATACCAGCTGTTCATTTCTGTTTATTTTTCTTTTAGAAATAAGACAATAATAGGTAATGGCTGTTGCCTTTATTCTCTGACTGGGTCTTCACAGAAACATGTTCCCAACTCCAATGTGTTGGGCTACAACCCTCACCATGCCCAGCTAGCCATGTTGTTTGGGGACTGTGGGGATATAGCCAATGCATCTGTGAGCCATCAGATTGTGGAGAAGACATGGATTTGGGGTTTGATATGAATTGTTCTGGTAATTTTATTGGGTTATAAGAGAGAAAATTGACATTGAAGGCATATATATAGAAGAGGGGCTTTATAGGTAAAGGTGATGAAAAGCCAGCAATGAAACTTTGATACTCTTTAACTGTGGCAGGCAGTATTGGCATAATCCATCAAAGGATAGCAGTGCTATAGTCTTCTTGAAACTAGTGGCAGTGGTTAATAGTGAGGCTGGTTCACTTATGTTTGTTTAACCCTGGAACTTTCATTTGGGGTGCTGTCACCACAATCACCATGATTTTTGAGTGGAGTGCATACACAGAGTCATCTTGGAATGATCAAATTACAACTATCAAATATAATCAAGGTATGTAAAGGGATGGCTGACCCAATGCCAAGTCCCACAGTACTTCAATAAGAATTTATTCTGGTTAGATTGAATAAACTGCATTGTAACCTAAAGGGCCATTAAAGAAAATGTCATGGAGGAATACACAGGATACTTCATGCTATTTTTAAAAATAATTGGGGTTGCCATATAGAGATGTAGACACTTCATTTGCTAATGAGGGGGCTTCCATTTGCTTCATCCAGGACAAAGATTGAGGGAGAAAATCTGGATTTCATTGTTACATATACCAAAGAAGATAAACATAAGATCTGGAGGAAGAATCATTTCATGATTGTATTATTATTTAGTTATTTATGACATAGCACTGAGCATGAGTGCACATTAAGAATACTATGAAGCTGGGCATCTAAGCTCTCTGGTCTGATACTGGTTCTGATCTAATCTGGGGCAGATGAACTGAAGCTGAATATATGATACGTTGGCATCTTAGTCAAACAGAAGAAATGTTATTGCAGCTAACAGTTCCAAGGGCTGAAAATAAATACTTCTTATTATATAAATGTAAGATAAAAGGAGGAAAAGCCTACCAAAATCAGAATATGATTTTATTATTCCCAGTCATCTTTTTTATTATATAAGGCTCAAACTAAGGAGTTTTGCTGAATAATAAATTTTAAAATATATATATACCCCCAAAGTTGCCTCTGTGTCTACAAAATTCATTTCTATTATAAAACATGGTGCAATTGTTTTAATTCTTATAGAGTAATTTGTTATTCTCATAAAGGCAAACAAATTTTCCAATATCAAGCTTATAGATAGGATGCTTATGTATATATCAAAATGCTCAAATGACAGCTTGAGAAATATAGTCTGATCTTTTAAAAGTGTCAAATTCTTCCAGCTAATTTCAGGATAAAATTAGTGGAAATTTTCAAAAGATATCAATTTACCATCTCACACATGTGCATTTTGCATATAAATATACACCAGAGGTTCTCAAACTTTGGGGTGAGATCCCCAGGGGGCATGCAAGAGTTGTTCAAGAGAAGTGCAAGACTTGGAGGCCCTGATTTCCCCTCCTCTTCTTCCCCCTCTTCCCCTCCTTCCCTGACTTTGGGGCTAAGCAGACGGGCAGCCGTGGACCGCCCTGGGAAGCTGCGCCACAGGACCGAAGCATCCCCATGCCTCGATCCTGCGACACACCTTCGCCGCCCCTGAAAGGAGCACTAAATTAGTGCTCCTTTCACATGTCAGTGAAAGTGTGCCGCAAAAGGCTGCTGCGCACTTTCGCTGACTTTTCTGCCGCAGCGCGTGGAAAGGCTGCGGCGGGAGGTCCTCCTCAGAGCGCCGGCTGTGCGGAGGGCCGGCTGCTCCGAGGACGACCTCGGGAGGGGGAGGGGGCACTGAGCGTGCGGCTGCCCCTCCCCTTCCCTGCCCCCAAGACGGCCTTTTAAGCCGTCTGCTTAGAGAGTTTTTCTGTTCTGGAGGGTAAGAGAAAGGTGGAAAGGTGCTTGTAGTAGTCATCTCTGCCTCAGGAAGCAGGAGGAAGAAGAGGAAGAGAATGGGGAAGCTCACTGGATCATGACCTCTGGTGGGACTCATCCCAAACCACCACTTCTTCCCTCACCTGTTCCATCACTGCCCTAGTTTTTGGGATGAGATGCTGCTGCATTCCTATATTCATGTATATTTGTCAATATACATGAATATGCAAATGAAAATATGCACACTGAACAAAGAAAGTATTTTTATTCATATAATATGTTGAGTAGGGTGGCATGTAGATGTTAAAGAGGGTAAGAAGAGTAAAATGTTTGAGGACCACTGTATACTCCAAATACCATACTTCTTATAAGGTATCCTGCTGCTGAACTTAAAGATGAGGATAGAAAATGAAGGAACATATACTTGAACTCAATTTGTGTGGTGCTGGACTTTTTTAAAAGAGTACTAGATCTCAACATGTTGCCTCCAAATGTGTTGTACTACAACTTCCACCATCCCCAGCTGGGATATAGTCCAACACATGGGGTAGAGGCAATAAATCAGGGGAGGCTGCAGTTAATTATTGGTTTGATCCTTTAAAAAGAAGAAGAAAATTCATTAAAAGTCTACCCTAGTTTATGGCAAAGAAAATGTGGAACTGTATTGAAGTCAACAGCAAGAACCTTCCTTTTCAATTTTGCCTGCTGGCAGGGGGCAATTCAAAACTCACACCAATTTGAGGCTGGTGTAAATCTTTCCAAGTCACACTTTGCAAGCAAGATACTGGAAACAGTCAAATGATTCTCTCACTTGAATATCCAAGCAAACTGAAGGGGGTGGGGAAAAGCTTCTGGTGGGTGAAAGGAATAATAATAATAATAATAATAATAATAATAATAATAATATGATTTCTCAGAATCAGGCTGGAAATACTGCCGGAAAAAGAAAAGAGCCAAGATTAATGCAAGGGATGGCAGGAAGAAAAATTGGCTAGACCGGGTGAAACACAATTAGAATGAGAAGGCCAAAAACAGACCTGTCTTGTTGAATGATTTTGGGGTAGATATGGCTGTGAGGCACAATAACCAATTGTGTGTGTGTGTGTGTATCTGTCTGTCTGTCTGTCAGTAGCACCAGAAATCTTTATCTCAGCATTGAGAGGTGTCACTTAGACTATAGCTATTTGTTCTTCATTTTGGAAATAGTGTGCCTGTTTTTATGAGTGTGTGAATTTGTGTGTACATGCACTTACTAACCCTGTTATATTCCCTTCTATGTGGCAGCAGTCTAATTTTAACCCAAACTCTATATCTTCTCTCTCCCCCTTTTTCTCTTTATCCCTTTTGAAGCAGGAAATATTAAATTCTAAATCTGATTGGTCTCACTGTTGCTTACCCCAGGGCAGCTTTTTTAGGCTTATGAAAACTGCCATCAGTTGACATTGTCATCCCTGTCATCAAGTGAGTGAGAGCAAAATCCTCACTATTTCCATTCTAACTAGACAATAAGGCAGAGTAACTGATAAATGCTGAGGTAGGACAGATTTCTGTAGGGAGGTTTCAAAGACTAAAGCTCTCCCCACCTCCTCCCTGCCCTGCACGGTTTTTATGCTTGGCTGTGTTGCTGCTGATGCCACTGACTCTGTCAGGGTATTTTTGTTTTCATTAACAGATCCCTTCAAAAGCAATTGGGGGGGGGGGGAATTGTACAGGCCCTGTGGCCAATGACAATAATTGAGGATCTAAGGATTATGTATATCCTCCTGTTTGTCACACTGCTTGATTTTATTTTCTCTTGTCATTTTTGATATAAAGCTCTTGTCTGGCTGAGAAACAAATTGGTAAGTCATTGGTGTTAGCACCACCATACATAGGGGGGTTGCAGACTGCCAGAAATAGTGCAAACTGAGTCCACTTTTAAGGTTAGGGTTAGGGTTAGGGAATCATGGGAAGTGTATTTTATTGTAGCACCAGAGCTCTCTGACAGAGAAGGCTTAATGTCTCAGAAAAAAAACAACTCCCATGGTTCCCTAGCACTAACCCTAACCCTAAAAGTGGACTCAATTTGCACTATTTCTGGCAGTCTGCAACCCCCCTTAGATACTCTACAAAATAGTGGTGGGGAGGAATTTTGTTCAATTTACATTTTGACATGAAGTTATTGATCTGCAGAGGTTGCAAAGCTTACTTTTTTGACTACATCTCCCAGAATCTTCCAGCTAGCTTGGGTACAAGCTGTGCTGGCTGAGAGATTTTGGGAGTTGTAATACAACAAAAAAGAGATTTCCCTCCCCAAATTCTCCTGAATTCTCACTTCCCAAAGTGAACTGGAATGCAAACTGGAATGTGTGCGCACACGCACACACACACACACACATGCACTGTTCAGAACTTTGCAATGCATTTCTCTGGACAAAATATGTGTATGCTAATGTGCCTATACAGGAAAGGTACACACAAAAATGTATATCTGTGTGTAGAGTGTCTCTACAAAAGTATAAAAAAGGAACTTGCACAAAATGCCTACACAGAGCTAGAAAGTCAATCAGCTTTCTAATTACTTTTTTACAGTAATGAACTGGAATTTAGTTACTTTTTACATGTAAAGGGCATGGATATAATTAAGTAATTGGAGGGGGAGGAATGTGGGTCACATGGGTGGCTGCCTCATGTTGTATTCAAGAAGGAAGTAATGTATTTCACGGTTTTCTCAGAATATCCTAGACATAATATCTGAATTAGTCATTTGGAGGAAGCAATAGCATTTTCTTGTATTTTTCAGGGGTCTAAGAGTAAGATTAATGAGAACTTGTTAGTAACAAATAAAATAGTGAGGACAAAGATACCTTTCTTGACTGCAGTAAGAGTAATATGTAATGAACTTTTGGGTGATCAGAGTAATGAGTAAAGTAACTAATGTAATTTAAAAATAACATGTCAAGCTCTGGCCATACATTATGTAAAAAAGTGTAAATCTGAATAAATGTACATGAAAAAATTTGTGCAAATTAGTTAATGAGAAGTCATAAATTGCAAAGAGGACGGAATGTAAGGATGAGAAACTGAAGCAGACAGATTCATCCATCACTATTTACACGAAAGTCTAAAAGCAAAGCTTCTGTTATCAGAAGTTTATAAAACAAAGCAGCCAGAGAGAACATAGTGGTTTATATACAGCAAAATGTGAGGCTTTTCTCCAAGAAATTGGGCAACCTTTGTGAATTTTCTCTCCTGAGAAGTTCAGGTAAAGGAAACAATGTGGCAGAAGAGAAAGACTGAAAAGAACAGAGATCAAAAAACATTGCTTGGCCCAACAATGTCAAAAGATTTTGAGTCAAATGATCCACAGGTGTGTTTCCAAGCCATTAAAATGATGGATGGGGATTTGTACTTAACAGTTCAGGGGGATCCTGACAAACAATATACTCAGAGAATTTATCAGAAAGTTCTTTTGTGATAAATTACACTGCAGCTTTTCATGGAATTTGTCTTGCTTGAGTTGCTACTCATTGCTTATGGCCACATGAACAAGCTGATAAGTGAAGACTTTGGTGTTTTTCTTGTCTTGCCCTGGGGTTGAACTCAGTAGTTATTTATTTATTTGATTTATATCCAATTTTCTGCACAGGAAACTTTTTTCCCTGCACAGAAAGCAACTTTTCTGCACCAAAAAATATTGTACAGGAAACTTGTTTTTTGCCCAGAACACGATGTTTTCTGCACACACAAACACATACAATACACTCACTTTTTTTTGCACAGAATAAGTCCCAAAATGCAAACGATCTTTGACAACTTCAGTTTATGAAGATGTTCTCGCAAAAAGAAAAAGAGGTAAGATTGTTCACTTTTGTCTGAAAGAAGAAAACTTATGAAGATTCACATCCTTACTTCTTACACTGATTTTAGTACTATCATTCCCACTTATTGTCTTGCTTTGGGAACATAACTGTTGCATTGTTGTTACCAAGAAAATAACTCACCTCAGTTAATACAAGTGTAGGTGTTGAGCATAAGACAAATCCACAAACTAGGCCAACCAAAAAAAGCACAAAATTTTCTATGCAAGCTTTCAAAATCAAACATTTCTTCATCAGGCAACTATATATTTTGAAAAGCATGCAGGGGAATGTAGGGGGTGGAGTGCACATGTAAGAGTTAGATCATCTGTATATTGTCTTCAGATGGTTTGAGAGGAAGATCTGCAGCCTGTCAAATTAGGCTTATCAGGCCATACAACGCAATGCTTTCAGACACTCTGAGAACAATAAAGCCAATGAAAAGCAGAGTAGTAAAATTTTGTTTTCAATTTGTGAATACAAGGGATCTTAAGAAATATCAAGCTTGTGTCTTCAGTGTGAAGCTCACAGGCTCCTTTGTTGGAAGAGAGCAGTGAATTCCTGAGGTAGTCTCTCTATATTATCATGACTGAATTTACAATTAATAATCTTACCTATCAATTGTTCCTTTAGATTTCTTAATGGAGATAAGATTAGGTTGCCTGTATATATATCCTCGAGTAAGCAGAGACATATTTGTTTCTAAATTAAGCCTACAGGAAACAAAGGAAGTAAAGACAATCTTGAATGACTTGAAGAACTGAGGAACCTCACTGACCTCCAGGTGGCACAGAATGTTGACATAAAAATAAAAACAAGGCTGGAGAAAATTGGTGTTATACACCTTCTAACAGTAAACTGATGTGAAGGGGCAGGAGGATTAAAAATTGAGAGGAATAGGAATGCCCTTGTGAGCAATAAAAATGGAAAGAGTATTGGAAAAGTTGCCATAAAATGAATTTCTCAAATATCTGGAAAGCTTGGCAAGGATAATATTAGTCAAAGGAGATTCTTCAGAGTTTGGAACTTGTTATGTGTGAAAATGTATGTTTTTGCCCAGAAAAGGCTTTTTTATTGCACAAAGAATAACATTCTGTGTATAAAAAAGGTTTCCTGCATAGAAAAAAACTATTTTCCTGCAGAAATGCTATTTCTGTCCAAAAATGTACATTCTTCACAAGAATAAATCCTGAATTGTGAATAGTCTTCAAAGACTGTACAGTTTTCAATAATTTTCTCATAGCAAGGAGAAGAGCAGTAAAGTTAAACATTCTTGTTTGCAAGAATGAAATTTACAAACATTTACATCACTAGGAGCAAATATATAAAAAAAGAGTTCCTTCTTTAGTAAAATGTCTGAATGTGCAAGAGAATGTGTCTAATGGATACAGCAGATGACATTTCTATAATTTATAGCTGAATCTGTATTTTGTGTCACTGTAGTTTCAGAGATAAACAAATCCAATTCTGAATTATATTAACAATTGGTACATCAAAAACTAATGACTGTAAAGTCACTTTGCACTCTGTGATTTTATAAGGCAAAGTGAGAGATGGGAATGGCAAATTTCTACCTATCAGCTATACCCTTTAAAGGGAATGTTTTACAGTTTTAGGTGCTCATTTGCCATATGACTGAAAAATACTACTATTTTTTATATGTCAGATCTTTATCATCATATTTCTGATTTTTCCTGCTTAAATATGGTGCTGCACATTTATCCCTAAGCACTGATCCAGTAGTTAGTCTGTTAAAGTCATGTGAATCTTGATTCTGTCTTTTGAAGTACTAGATACCTTTCTCACGTTGAAAGTATCTTCAGGTTTGTTGGGCATTCCCTTTACTCATGAAGTTCAAGTCATTTACGGGCCCTTGGTATCTGCTGTGGTTTGATTCCAGGAACCCCCGCTGATACCAAAATCTGTAGGTGCTTACATAAATCAAGGTTTGCTTTTTGGAATTCATATATTTTAAAAGATATTTTAAAGTCATGGATGGTTGAATTCATAAATGGGAGAGAATAGAAGAAAGAGAATGAGAGAGAGAGAAAGAGAGACAGAGGGGGTAAGCAGACGGCGCAAAGCGCTGTTTTTGGGGCATGGAAGGGGAGGGGCAGCTGCATGGTGGGTGCCCCAACCCCTTCCCCAAAATGTCCTCGGAGCAGCCAGCCCTCTGCACGGCCGGTGCTCCGAGGATGACCTCCCGCTGCAGCGTCCATACACGCTGCAGCGGAAAAGTCGCTGAAGGTGCGCCGGCAGCCTTTTGTGGTACACCTTCGGCAATTTGTGGAAGGAGCGCTATCTTAGCGCTCGTTCCAGGGGCGGTGAAGCTGCTCCGCAGGGCCGAGGTGTGCGGATACCTCGGCCCCACGGCGCAGCTTCCTGGGGCGGCCTCGTGCCGTCCGTCTGCTTCCCCCCAGAGACATTAGTCTCACATCTTTTTGAGAAATCCATACTAGCTCTTAGTAATCACAGTAATCTTTTTAAAAGCTCAGAAACCAGCCACAACCATCTGCTGGGAGCAGATGTAGCGGAAAAGCCGTCTTATCCTCAGTGTTTCCTAATTTGCAGAGAACATTCACTAACTGTACAGCTAGGCCCCACAATATCCTAACAACTCATGTGCATTCAGCACCTCTCCCCTCCCACTGTGAGGAAGGGCCCACTATAATGGAGCATTTGCGGCTATAAGCCACACTATGCTATTTTGTTTTCTGTTCCTTAACAAATGCATGCACATGAGCATGCAAACCATCATGCTGTCAATGGCCATTCTTGCTTTGCCCAGCTGCTGACCCATTGGACACTCACACAACTGGCTGCTCGATCACACAACTGATTGACTTCCCATATGGTGTGTCAGTGTGTCCAGTGATGCATTGACACAGCACAATCTCATAGCCCTCCATACATATCCCATTGCCCCCCATCCCCCATGCCCCCCTGTTGGACCAGAGAGTTTGTTGATGTTGTTATTAAGTTCGTTGTATTGTTGGTAACATGACATATTTGTAATCATTGCACACAGCATGTGCAATGGGTTGATAATGCAGCTGCCCACTTTTGTGCTTGTGTGACTGATTCATGGTGGGTGACCAAAAAAATATGTCCAGCAATGGTTCTAACAGCTCATCTGGCCAAGGCATCTGCTCCTGACTGCTTCTGCACTGGTGCACAGTTTACATGCTTGTGTGACAGTTCACTCTTTCTGACTTGAACTAGAGAAAACTGGGATGCTTTGTTGCAGTGTTAAGCCCTGGGGCATGACTTGGGCCCATTTTCTTCCTGTTTCAGTCATGTGTGTCATCTAAAAAGGTAGGCTTCAAAATGGGAGGGGCTGTTTCTTTTAGCCCATGCAGACAATCCCTAAATTATATGATCTAGAACAGGGGTAGGCAACCTATGGCCCGGGAGCCGGATGTGGCCCCCCGAGGCCTTTGGACCAGCCCCAGGCCAGTCCTGCCACTGCTGCTGCTGCCCCCCGCTGCCCGCCATGATGATATTGATTATTGTTGTTATTACTTATTACTTCTTGGGGTTTTCTTGGCAAAATCTCCACAGGGGTTTTGCCATCATGGCTTTTCTGGGGCTGATTATATTTATTTATTTATTTATTTAATTATTTATTTATTGTGCTCCGGCCCCCCAATTGTCTGAAGGGACAGCAACCCAGCCCCTGGCTCAAAAAGGTTGCCTACCCCTGATCTAGAACCTAGGCTGGTGTTGATATCAAGGTGCCCACAAGATGTCCATGTCCTCTTTTCCCCTGTTTATACACAGGAGTATTTGCATACCTCCTGCCTGCCGGGACTTCCCTGTACTCTTCAAGAATTCACAAATAATATAAACCAAGGCTCTGAGATTATGGGCCTTTGCAGACTGCCAGAAATAGTTCAAATTGAGTCCACTTTAAGGGTTAGGGTTAGTGCTAGAGAATCATGGGAATTTTTTTTTCCTTGGACATTGAGCCTTCTCTGTCAGAGAGCTCTGGTGCCACAATAAAATACAGTTCCCATGATTTCCTAACCCTAACCCTTACAGTGGACTCAATTTGCACTATTTCTAGCAGTCTGCAAAGGCCCTATGTCTGCAAGTTCCTTTAGTACCTTTGGATGCCACTCTGCTGGCCCTGGAGGTTTGAATTTATTTAAAGTATCTAGTTTTCCTGTATCACCTCTTTACCTTTCTTGGACTGAAAGTCCCTCATGACATTGTTTACTATATTTTCCAGCAGTGTTGTTTCCTTTTGGGAACAGACAAAGCTGGTGGTGAGCAGTTCCACTTTTACTCTGTCATCTGTTAGCAATTCACCATCATTTCTATGCAGTGTGCCTCCATTTCTTTGGGTTTCCCCACCTTTTTTCTGCATATGGCAGTGAGGGGGAAAACATTTGTTACTATTGTTAAGTTCTGTAGTAATCCTGAGTTCATTCTGAGTTTTAGCCCTCTTTTTCTTCCTTGGTAATTTGCCCCCCTTTTTTTTAAACACACACCCCTTTTAATTTTCAGCTCACCTGAAACTCCTTATGCATCCACCTGGTTTTCTTTTGATGTTTCTCACTTCTTTTTTCTCATTGAAATTTTTGAGATTTAGGACTAAAAATTACCCTTGACATAGGAGATTACTGCACACCCAAATAAAGCATCCTTTTCCCCAATGGGATATGCTACCAGATGTTATTGCATGCAAAAATGCTGACTCTGTTGCAGGATGACTACAACCCATCTCCCAACCATGCTTAGCCCACCAATTTTCAAGTACGGAAGATTCCCATTCTTGAAAATCAGTGGGCTAAGTGTGGCTGGGAGATGGGTTGTAGTTGTCCTGTGACAGAGTTGGCATTTTAGCATGCAATAACATCTGATAACAACCTGTAATGTGACCTTATCCCATTGGGGAAAAGATGCTTTATTTGGGCATGCGATAATCTCCATAGTTACCTGGAAGCTTATTTTCAATCTACTTGAGAAATCCAAACTAATTCTATTAATGCTGTGCTCTGTGCTTTTGTGATTCAGTTTGGTGATTTGGATTGGTTTGATTTAAATGACTTTGGAACTTATCAAAATTTGGAATAAAGTGAGCACAAAATCACCAAATTGGTTTAGTGAGCACAAAATTACCATAGTAAACACAAACCTGCCACCAAATTTTGGCAGCAGCCTTCTTTCAAAAATGTTTGTCCTTCCAAGAGAGAGTGTAGGAAAAGAGCATAAAAGAGAGGAAGGGCCTTTACAGACTGCCAGAAATAGTGCAAATTGAGGCCACTTTAACTGTCTTGGCTCAGTGCTAAGGAATCATGGGAACTGTAGTTTATTGTGGCACCAGAGCTCTCTGGCAGAGAAGGCTCAGTGTCTAACAAAAAAATGCAATTCCCTTGATTCCCTAGCACTGAGCCAGGACAACTAAAGTGGCCTCAATTTGCACTATTTCTGGCAGTCTGTAAAGGCTCGAATATATTTTTCACCATCCTTCTTTCAAGCAATGTGATTGGAAAATGATGCTGAGATTTCTCCCCAGAATTAGAATTAGATCTGCCAATAAGTAAAGTTCAGCTCTCCACCCTGATCTTTTTCTTACGCGGTGTTGGTTATTAGCATTTTGGAGCCCCACTGTTTGGATTTATTTTACTGAAATTTGATATCCACATCACTGAATCAGTCCATATTACTTTTGGATCACACCAATTCAGGTCCACTCCAGACTGATCCAATCTAATTCAAACAGAATACTGATTGTTCCAAAGTAGCCAAATTTGGTACAGGATATGGCAAAATCAGTTTTGCAATCTCATCTTTCATGATCTTGTTAAGAGAGAAGCATGTTAGGATATGGATGGGCTATACAGTCAAAGGTGAAATGTAAAGATGTGTGTGTGTCTGTAATTTTCCACTTGAACAGCTTTTGGGCAAAGCACAAACAACATTTAGAGAAGCAAAGTGAATCAACACCAGGTGGCTAACACAGACATCAACATGTACTTTCCCAAAGATACAACTCTTGGACACAGACTTTATTATGAGAAAGTCTTGATAACAATTATATGTAAACATTGTTAGCTTGGGAAAGATAGTCACTTGGTGGATGATGGACAACAAGAGGCTGGGTTAGTAGACATCATACAGACATTATCCAATTAACATGAGGTTAACGCCTAGAAGGTGGAATATGGAAAGGGCCTAGAGAATCCTTTGTCTAAAATTGTTATTGTTCAAGATGTGAGTGTATGTGGCTGGAAACAGTGGTTTTAACTGCAACAAGTTGGATCCTAATGTTTTGGGATTGTTAAAGATGTAATCTTGTATGGCTGAACTGGACAAGTTCATCACAATGGATTTTACTTAGTTATCTTATTTTTACTTTTTATATGCATTAATAAAGCTATGCTTTTGGACTTTACAATGTGTCTTCTTGACTGAGGAAGACAGTTTCCTGAAGAAGGGAAGCTGAGCCAGTTGTTGGTAAGAATTACAAAGTGGCTGTGGATCACAGCAGCCAGCTTGTACTGCAGATTCTGCTGGGTGCTAAAGAGCATCACTACAACACTCATCATCCACACACTAACAAAGCACTCTTTTGATAAAATGATAATTAGATCAGCAAGAGGCTAAAGAATTGAAAGTTTAAAACAATTTCCTTCTGTTTTACTTAGGCTGGATATTATTGTGGTTCTGTTCTAGTTGTCAGCATTGATTTCCCATTTTGTTCAATTATAGGTTTCTGTCAAGAGACACTCTCATACATTTGTACCACCAGTGTGTATTTTGTTATTTTGGGGCCTTTTACCTTCAGAGCTCATAGCAAAAACTAAATTTCTCTTCTTTTGAAGTTTACTTACACATGACTGTTCTCTGGTTGTTCTTTTACAGGGGCATTCATTGTCCACAGGACTGGAACAACAAAAACCAGGAAGCGCCATTCACTATGAAACTTATCAATGGGAATTAGCTATGGTGAGTGAACAATAACTTTAAATGGCAAGGCTACAAAAAGAGCTAGGACTGATAAAGGCATACCAGTAATTACAATATTAGCACTCCACATGCTGAATTTTAATACTGTTTTAAAATATAATAAAGCATTCTTTTTCAGTGGCACCAAGAATCTGTGTGCACAATATACAATCCTATAAAGAGGAGAGAAGTTTCCTAATGGAAATCTAATGGAAAGGTCTATAGGGAAGGAATTACAGAGATGGAGAGGGCAGAGTTTAGGTTACCTTTTTGGTCTGCAATTCTCCAAATCCCCTAGTCCTCATGGCCAGTGATTCAGCAATTTCATTGTCCCTCATTCACTATTTTTTTCACTAGAATGAGACTACAACCATCAGGTTAAATCAAAAGTCATAGGATCCCTTGGTTTCAAGGGTGGGGAAAGTTTGGTTTGTGAGTCACATATGGCTCCTCTTATTCTTTTGTGACTTTTCAATTCCTCCTCAAGAATCATGCAATTTATTATTTTATTTTATTTTATTTTATTTTATTATTATTATTTTGCTGTCTGGAGTGGTGGTAACATTTAAAACACTCCCAATGCTATTTTCGGTTGTTGATAACAAAACATTTTTATGAGAAGAATGTTCATGTGTTTATAAGATCAGCATCATGTGACCTATGGTTTATCCAAGAGCAAGAACAAGTATATCTTAACAGAAAACTAATAAGAGCATATTGTTTCATAGAAATACAGGCCAGAATCCTAGATCAACTACTTAGGGCCTAAGCAGATGGCTTAAAAGGCCGTCTTGGGGGCAGGGAAGGGGAGGGGCAGCCGTACGCTTAGCACCCCCTCCCCCTCCCGAGGTTGTCCTCGGAGCAGCTGGCCCTCCGCATGGTCGGCGCTCCGAGGAGGACCTCCCGCCACAGCCTTTCCACGTGCTGCGGCAGAAAAGTCAGCGAAAGTGCGCCGCAGCCTTTTGCGGTGCACTTCCACTGACTTGTGAAAGGAGCGCTAATTTAGTGCTCCTTTCAGGGGCAGCAAAGGTGCGCCACAGGATCGAGGCATGGGGATGCCTCGGTCCCGCGGCGCAGCTTCCCAGGGCGGCCCACAGCCGCCCGTCTGCTTAGCCCCTTAGTTAAGGAAAGATAACTAAGCAATGTCTCCTGATCCACCTTCCCCCCATCCACATTAAGAACCAGCCTCTGGATCGGGCACAGGAGATCCATTCTAGTGATCAGAGTCCAAGGAGGATGGTGCTTTCAGCTCACTCTAACTGCAAGCGAGGCTGCAACAAGGACTTGTAACAGAGGTCCTGCATCTGATGGTTGCAGGCTTGCTTAGTGGCATGTGGTAGTTGAAATTGTTGATAATTTGGCTGTGGTGTGATTGAATTGCAGCAGAGCTCAGGAAACCAGCTTCCTTCATCAGCCTTCCCATGCTGAAAGCATGCAGACTAATCATGTATATCTAAAGTAGAGCTTTATTGTTCCATAAAATAAAAATAAGAAAAGAAAACACACAGTCCACCATAGGATCACATCTTGCTGATGTGGTAGAAAAGAAAAGTTACAGATCCATGTTTCCAGATCCAGGAGTTACATTGTAAAAGCAGTATAAGCATACTAAAAGCCAAAAACTAACTCCATAGTTTAAAACCATTGCCGAACACACACACACACACTCTCTGCTTGAATATAAACAATCTTAAGCAAAGGAATCTCTAGGCCCTTCCCCTACTTCACCTTCTGGGTGTTAACCTTATGCTGATTGGATAATGCCTGTATTATGTGTTTTAACCCAGCCCCTTGCTGTCCATCATCCACCCATGTGACTACTTTCGCATGATCTAAAGTTGTTTTGTATTTGTTATCTCTTTCCCAGCTAAATCTGTCCTGTTTATGTCTACTAGGCCATCTGGTCTGAGTTCTCTTTGGGCCTTTGCAGACTGCCAGAAATAGTGCAAATTGAGTCCACTTTAAGGGTTAGGTTTAGTGCTAGGGAATCATGGGAATTGTTTTGTTTTTTTCTGAGACATTGAGCCTTCTCTGTCAAGGAGCTTTGGTGCCACAATAAAATACAGTTCCCATGATTTCTTAACCCTAACCCTAACCCTTAAAGTGGACTCAATTTGCACTATTTCTTTCTCTAGATGCTGTTCTCATGAGGAAAATTCCACACACACATCTCTACATTTCACCTTTGACTGTATAACCCATCTATATTCCAACAGAAAGCTCATCCTCCTTGGATCCCAATCCTCAGCTGAATGGACCCCCTTCACTCAATCTGGTATCTGGTTCTTAAATTTTGCTAGGGGGCTGTTGGCTGTTCTAGTAGGCTGTGACTACGTCAGATTAGTGAATAAAGAGCACTTACAGATCCACGACACCAGATTATTAACCACTTAGTCCAATACTGAATATCAAGCCATAAATTATAATATTGTTGTTTTACTGTAAAATCTCTTTTGAAATTGAAAATGGCTACATGAAATAATGTGAAGCCCATTAAGCATTCATCACTTGCAAGAGCCCTGGTGGCACAGTGGTTAAATGCCTGTACTGCAGCCACTCACTCATAAACCACAACTTGTGAGTTCAATACTAGCCAGGGCCTGCATCCTTCTGAGGTCGCTAAAATGAGTACCAACTGTTGGGGGGCAATGAGCTTACAGTTGTAAACTGCTTAGACACCCCATAGCATGGTATGAAGCAGTATATAAATGAAGCTGCTTTTGCTTTTGCTTTGATATTCTACATTTAATTGACATAATTGAGGCAGCAAACCTATACAGACCCACCTGGGTGTACATTTCAAAGTGTTCAGTGAGAGGTATTTCCGCATTGACATCAATAGAATTACATTGTCCACATAAATGTCCTTGGGCTTCATTCTTTAGTACATTTCCTTTATATTCCCACTGAAGGTTAGAACTTTCTAATGGGTAAACATGCTTGCATTGTAGATATTGTTCTATTTGTTTGGCAGCACTGACTTTATTAATACCTGGACAGACCATTATTTGTCAGATCAAAATGCTGCAGTGTTATTTTCAAGGTCCTTTACCACTAAGTATTTTCTTCTAAGTATTTTCATACATATATTGGGGTATATCTTTCATGATTCATATCCAGAGAGACTGTAAAACAAAGTGCATGTTTTGGGGAGAAGTACCATAGATTACAATTATACTTACATCTGGATAAACATGTTTTACATTGCACTGAAAGGCTCAAGTATAGTATAAACATTACAATCTGTTCTTTTCTTAGAAGGATTACCAGCAAATACAGTTTTGAAACACTATACCCTTGTTTGTTTGTTCATGTAATTATTTAATTTTTTTTTAAAAAAAAACTTTTATGCAAACAAATAATAGTTCATTCTGAATGCAAAAATACATATAGATGACACAAACAGATAATGGAAAAGACTAATGTCTAATACATTAATACGTTTATTAATAGAATATAAATACACTAAACAATATTTGTGAATCTTTACAATTTTAGGGCTATACAATTACTAGACTCTTTGTAAAATCAACAGTTCAGTTCAGTACCAGGAGCTACTTTAATAAGTTACCATATATACTCAACTATAAGTTGAAAATTTATGCCCCAAAATTGACCCTAAAATCCTGGGTTGACTTATATACGGGTCAATACACCAGTACTGCTTAGAAAGGTCCTAAAACAAGCAAGCCTGATAACCCAATCTCCATTTAACAACAGTTCCTTCCCTCCCCAGTCCATTTTGCAAGACCTTGCTTCCTATGGGAAAAAACTCTCCATTTAAATCCATTTGCTTCTCTCACTAGTCCATTTTGTAAGACCTTGGTTCCTATGGAAAAAACTCTCCACTTAAATCCACTTGCTTCTCTCTCTAGTCCATTTTGCAAGACCTTGCTTCCTATGGAAAAAAAAAAACTCTTTCCATTTAAACCCACTTACTTCCCTTCTCAATCCATTGTTAAAACTTCTCCTCCAGCACCTGGGGATCAGTAGGGAGAGGTCCAGAGAAGGAGGGATGGAAGTGGTATTTCCCTCTTTCCATCCTTCCTTATAGCCCCCTAAGTTTTACCCTTGACTTGCCCACAGGTCATATCAAAATCCAGGTTTTTGATCCTTAAACCTTCCCTTGACTTTCCCATGAGGTCAATTTGTACACGGGTATATACAGTATTACATCCTGATAAATCAAACCCAATTGTTGTCCCTCTTGAACTTAAACCGCATATCACTAATATAGAAGATCACCCAACCTTTTTAACAGATCTTTGTGGAAAATTCTTATCTGAGCAGAGCAAAGAATTGAATTCAATTAAGAACTTTTTGTCTCAGTGTTATTCACTGCTGACTATACTGGTAGAATTCAACATAAGAAACGATCAGGCTTTTAATATTGATGCATCCAATAATACATGTAAATTAGGAGAACCCACACAACCAACTAAAATCAAATCAAAAAAGAAATCAAAACAGAAACTGCAATGTAAAATCAAATCAAATCACAGAGGTAAGCTTCAGAGTAAGGTACTTAAAATTAAAAAGCCTCTTGTACATCCTAAGAAACAAGATAAAATATGTCAAAAGTGTTGTAACCACTCAGATTATTCTTCACGTTCTAACAACCATGTAACTACAAGTACCACTGAGCCCCTCTTATCTGTTAACCCTTCCAATGTGCTTCCATCTCCATCAAAGGAAATACAAGACCCTTGGCAATATGTGTATGCCCAAAGCTGCATACAAGGCACTAAGCAGAGTAATCTTGCTCATGAAGATATTAAACACCACTCACCCTCCTGGAATTTGGTTCTAGACCATTCAAAGTTGGTTTTCTCTAACTTCTCAAAGCCAAGAGGCTGGCTATCCCAGTTTCAACGTAAAGCCCATTTTGTGCATCTTATTGGGAAGGAAATAGTTCCATCTATTAACACAGACAATATCCTTAACATTGATTATCTTTTTTACAACTATCGCTGTGCCCGTGCAGTTGTGACTTTCAAGACCAGAGCAATTTCTTCCGATATTTACAGACATAAGGCCAGATTTGCAGCCTTAGATATTGGAGTCAGCAGATTTTTTAAGAACATGTCTGTTTCTTCCCTTTTCCATAATACGGCACAAACAGTTAAACAATGCAAAACTGATGTTTTGATAAGTTTTGAGAATAATTATCCAATTGAAGCCAGTTCTGATGAGGTAGTTGTTTCTAAAGACCATGTTCTGTTTACAGAAGAGGAAAGAAAATTACTAAACTCTTTTTCAACCCTCCCTCCTGCTTCTCAACAAGAAATCCTTCAGAGATTGAATACTTTATGTAACACCCTCACTTCATTTCAACGCCCTCCAGAATCTGTCCATAGCAAGACGAGTGGTGTTTCAGCCGGAGAAAGAAGTGTTGGATATGAACTTCAAACAGATGAGGAATTCCTTCCACCTATACTCAATTCAATGATGAAGTGCATTGTCTTCCTCCTGAACAGAATTCTGCCTCTCCAATCAAATTGGTTCTTTTTCCTCTGGAACAGTTGCAGGGAAAATCTTTTACGGAAGTTGCTCAACACACCAATCTACACACAGCAGAAAGTCCTCTATTCTTCCAGGTTGTGGGTGTGTATTTCATGATGAGGTTGGAAAGCTCAATCAAATTATTGAGTTGGATTGACTTAAAGATCAGGGTAATCATATTTCCTCATTCATTCCTGTACCCTTCTCAGTTATGCAGTTAAACACCCAGCCCAAGGCAAATATATTATTCAAGGTTCTATCTTGGAATGTTGCAGGATGGCCCTCCAAGTTGGCTGACAAAAATTTTAAAGACTTTTGTGCACATTTTGAGATTATTTGCATTCAGGAGACATGGATCACTTCATCAGATTTCCCCTCTCTCCCTGGTTTTGTTGCCTTTTCTCTCCCTGCCTCTAAATCAAAGTGCAGAGGTTGTCCTCACGGTGGCTTGGCATCCTTGATTGCAGTGGATTCGAACTCAACAATTTCTCAGATGGATTTGGGGTTTTGTGAAAATATTCTTACCCTACAAATAGACTGGTCCAGTGGTGTGAAACTTTTTTTGATTAATATTTACTGCCCTCCCCAAAATTCAATATATGAATATGATTTCAAATGGTCAGACTTAGAACTAATCCTTACATCTCTGTTTGATATATATACTCACCCATTAATTTTAGTGGCTGGTGATATGAATGTGAGATTGGGCCCTAATAATAACAAAATATCTGAGAAACTTGGCTTAAGTCCCGAGGACATTTCTCATATACCAATTAGAAGCTCCAAGGACATGGGGATCAATGAGGCAGGAAAATCTCTTTTTTCTATCATTTTTAAGTTCCATCATTTTCTATGCAATGGAAATGATTGTGACCATGAGACTGGCTCATATACTTATATAGGGCCAAGAGGGAAGAGCGTGATCGACTATTTTATCCTTTCTCAAGCAGCATATTTATGGTTTGCTAACTTTAAGTTCTGGTTAGACCTGAGAGTGACCATATGCCAATTCAATTATCCTTAATGCCACCGTTTATCCCCATCCCTTCTGGAAATAAAATGCTGGGATCACCTGAAAACATGATCCCTTACGGGGACAAAAGGCTTAAGTGGAATGGGAAAGTTAACGAAAATGTGAATACCTTCCTAATGTTGCCAAGGATGCTCATGTTAAGAGACCTCCTTTTGTCAAACCAAGACTCTTTGGGTTCCTTGAACAAAATAGTCCAAGAAATCCGGCCTTTTTTGGTGAGCACTAATACCTCTTGCTCTATTAACAAGCATAATCATGGTTGGTTCGACAGCCAATGTGCCTCTCAGAAGCGTATCTTAGCAAGAGCTATTAGGAGGTTAAGAGAAGAAGATTCCCCAGAGAATTATATGTGTTATATTAATCACCAAAGGGAGTATAAAAATTTGCTTAGGGCAAAAAAAAATTGAATTTACACGTCAGGCTTGGATGGATCTGGGTCAGGCCCTTGTTGAAAAAAAATCCCTTAGATTCTGGTCCCTAGTGAACAAAGGCACTAGAAATTCTCAAGGGATTATTACTAATCAGATCACCTCTGCTCAATGGCAAGATCATTTTTCTGGCCTCTTTTCCCACTCTTCCCATGATAAAATTCAGAGTCCTATTACGAGATTGGACTTATCTTTATTTTCTTGTTGCCCCACTTGGGATCCAGTTACCACTGATGAAGCCAATTCTCTGATTAAATCCCTTCCTAATAATAAAGCACCAGGAGAAGACATGCTTCCCAGTGAATTATTTAGATCTAACTTAGATTGGTGGGTTCCTCCTCTTGCTACCTTATTTACTTATATAAATCAAAATGGGAATATTCCGCAGAGATGGGCTGTGAGTATTGTTATTCCTATCCATAAAAAAGGTTCTATGGCTGATCCTAAAAACTTTCAGCCTATTAGCCTTCTGAACATCATTTCTAAGCTTTATGCTAGATATCTGTTAGGTAAACTAGAGGACTGGGCCACGGAAAACAACATCTTTGCAGAAGAACAAGCTGGGTTTAGGAAGGGTAAATCCACACTTGATCAATGTTTTGTTTTACACCATCTGATTCAAAAATACTCTCAAAAAGATAGAAAGGAACTTTTCACTGCCTTTGTTGATTTCACTTCTGCCTTTGACCTAGTCGACCGTGATCGACTTTGGTCAAAGTTAGCAGCAGCAAATATTGATAGAAGATTGCTCCTTTTAATTCAAATGCTACATCACAATACTTCCATTAGGGTTCGTCTAGGGGCAAATGGTGTTCTATCTGATAGCATCCCCACAGATAGAGGTGTACGCCAGGGATGTCTCTTGGCACCTTTTCTATTTAATTTTTATATCAATGATATCGTCCAGACCTTAAAAGGATCTAACTTTTTCCCAGCCACTATCCAGGATGTTAAACTTTTGGTTCTGTTATATGCCAGTGATATTGTGCTAATCTCGATTACCTTAATCGGAATGCATAAACTCTTAAGGAAACTAAGTGAATATTGTTCAAAGGAAATGTTAATAGTTAACCATTCTAAAACCAAAGTAGTGGTCTTTGGACTAAAGAAAAAATTGCATCAGTGGAACCTTGAGACAAAAACTATAGAACAACAATCTTATTACAATTATCTGGGTTTAAGATTTCAATCCAATTTGTCATGGAAAACTCATTTTGTTGCTGCCAAGTTAAAATCATCCTTCTCTATAAATTCTTTGTTAAAATTCCACAGACTTCAAGGAGGCCATTTAGTAGCACCCACTTTAGAGATTTATCAAAGGAAAATTGTTTCTCAATTATTATACGGAGCAGAAATTTGAGGATACAACAGTATATCAAATTTAGAACCTGTTCAGAATTTATTTTTGAGATCTCTGTTGGTTGCCCCTAAGTGTACCCCTGTCTCTTTTTTGAGAGCAGAAACAGGTCAAACTACCCTTCAAGCCAGTATCCATCTTGCTTTTTACTGGCTAAAGTTGTTATCCATGAGTGATTCCAGGCTCCCCAAAAAATGTTTTTTGGAACAATTATTGGTCAACTCTCCAAGTTTTGGGGTATATTTAGTCAGGATGATACTGTTGAGCTATGAGATTAACGTGGACTCACTTCTAAATTATGCCACCCGTAGAGTTAAGCAACTGATTAAAGAGAAAATTCACCTTGCTGCTAAATGGGCTGATTTACATTCTCTCTCAAACATTCCTTTTTCGTTTTGGTACCCATTATATAAGACATCGTTTGGACTAGAGCATTACTTTATTAACCTTACTCTGGCCCCTATTAGAAAAGCTTTTACTGCCCTTAGATACCAATGTATGCCTTCTGCCTATTTGACGGACAGATATAATAACACTCCTGTCCATCTGAGATTTTGTATTTGTAATACTGGGGCAGTGGAGGATATTGTACATTACCTTTTGTATTGTCCTCATTATACATCCCCTAGTAAAAGATTTCTTGAATGTATTTTACATTCTTTGTCCGATAGATCTTGTCTGCACCAAATTTGTCTTCTTCTGGCTGGCAATGATGTATTTATCACTTGTATGGTTGCAAAATTTGGTTTAGCGGCCAGTAAGATTAGATTCAATTCTCTTAAGAGGAATGATGACTAAAACCTGCTCAGTTGTATCCATTATCATTATTAATGATTTATTACAATGTTTTATTGTATTTTGCTGATAGCCCTCCTCACTTGGCTTTCTATGTTGATTCATTGTCAGTTTTTGTGTAGTATGTTTTACTTAGTTATTTAGTATTAATACTGTTTTGTTTTTTAAATGTTTTGGGGTTTTTTTTAATGGATGGATTTGTTTTATATATTTGTTTTATATTCTGATGGCTTTTAACAATAAACTTCATTCATTCATTCATTCATATACAGTATTACATTTACTTGAAGTGGGAGACAAGAAAACAAACTTTTGCACTGAGGGAGAACAGCAGATGGAGTTATGGATCAAGCCCATGCAGCCACTTTCCCTACTGGGTGGCTCTGACATACACAAACTGAGAGAGGGAAAATAAAATAATTTTCCTTGACACCACTTTAACTATCAAGAGTCTGGCCTATGGAATAAAAGCAACAACAACAAAACCAACAACAATGTCTATTTCTAACATCCTTTTTACCAAAGGGTGGAACATTAGATATATATAATCAAGAATGAAACACAACACTATAATATATTAAAGATAAAATCCTCACCACCCCACCAGTTGCTACCCATCTCAGCAACATTAGGCATATTCAAAAGCTTAATCCAGTTAACCAAAGAGGGAGCACTTCAAGCCTTTATGAAAATGGGTATGATCCAACTGGAGGTACAAAGGAAGACTGTTCCACAAATGTGGAGCCAAATCCTGAAAGGCTCACAGTCTTGACAGAGCCATATGTGTTGGTGGAACCACCAATAATCTTTTGCCTGTAAATCTTAGGTTCCAAGATGGTACATACCAAACTAGCCAAGCTGCCAGGAACTGGGGAAAAATAAAGTATAGGGCCTTAAATACCAAGACAAAAAGTTTGTAATGAGCCCTGGCCTAAACTGGTAGCCAGTGGAGGAATCATGGAATTTGTAGCTGATACTGAGAAATCTCTGCAAGAGAGCACTAGTCCATTCTCTGAATGACAGCACTAGAGCTCTAGCAGACAGTTCTAAATATTCCACCAAACTACACCCCCCCCCAAGATTCTGTATAATGCCATAATTGTTAAAATGGTAGCAAATGGCCTTTATTTTGGGCAAGTTACAATAATCCATTAGTATGTTTAATGTTGCCTGATCAGTGCTGGGCACTAGGATAAATGAAATGTTTTCCTCAACCCCATCTGACAGGGGATGCAGACCAGGGCGTCAGGGACACCCTGGTCCGGAGCGCCGCAGGACCTCGGCAGCTGGACCGCGGCACTCCTGCGGCGTCCCTGGAAGGAGCGCAAAATCAGCGCTCCTTCCACAAGACAGGGAAAGTGCACCCTAAAAGCGTAGGGTGCACTTTTCCTGCCTTTTCTGCCGCAGCGCGTCCGGTCGCTGTGGCAGGAGGCTGCCCCGGAAGCGCCGGCTGTGCGGAGGGCCGGCAGCTCCCAGGGCGACCTCAGGAAGAGGAAGGAGCGCCGCTCGTGTGGTGGCTCCTCCTCTTCCGGGCCTCCAAGACGGCTCAATAAGCTGTCTGCCGAGGCCCTATATTTCCTCCTTTCTTGGCTTTTCCACCCCTTCCCCCACTACTCACTGTCTACTCACCTCTGTCAAACCTTTAGGAAGGTTGATATCCTATTGAACTCCAATGTAACTTTAACTTTCCCTCCCCTATTTCCTTCTCCTTTGGCATTTCTGCCCCCCTCCCCATTAGCTTTTTAACTAACTTCTTCAGTGAATCATGTACCTTGAGGGACTTGATAAGACAGTGAGCCAAATTCACTCCTCCCTATCCCTGCCTATGTTTTTCTTTTTTGTACTGTACTCAGAAATAAAATTCTATTGAGTTAAATGAGCAAAACAGATGCTTAACAAATCATGCAAATCATACTTTTTGATAGATAGTGGGAAAGTAGAAAACATATAATGCATATATCAGGGGTAGGCAACCTTTCCCCTTTAAGGACGAGGGACTTCAGCTCCCAGAAGCCTCAGTCATGTTGGCTAATAGTTCCATGTTGGCCAATAGCTCCTGGGATTCTGGGAGCTGAAGTCCCTTGGCCCTTAAAGGGGAAAGGTTGCCTACTCCTGGCATATATGCTCAGAGGAACTGAAAACATTTCTGTACATGTATTGTACATTTATAGATGTTGGTGGGGTGGAAGGATATAAAAGATGTAATAGAGATGCAGATCAGTGAACAAACTGAACAAATAGGATCCCATAGTTTAGGGCAGCTTCTCCCAATGTTGAAGTCCTACCATTCTCAGGCAACAATGGTATTATGGGCTTTGTATCTCTATGTGGGGGAAATCCAGTTTTAGGGAAGGCAACTTTAAAGTGAAGTAGCCAATAACACATATGCACCTCTGGCATCAGTGGTGACAATCTCAGTGCCATTCTGTGTAAAATTTGTGTTCTGTCCTCAGAACTAATAATTTGCATAATGAGTTAATTCATGATAATTTAATATTAAATGCTTTGCTTGCTTTTATATCTCATCCTTCCCAAGCTTTGGGATTTTTAGTGGCAATGAATTAATTCCTCAACAACATTTTTGAATTAATTTTCTAACCTAACATTCCAGGCTTTGTCCCATCTTTAACCAAAGTTCTCATGGTGCCTAACAGATAATATCATAATTTTTGTGGTGATTCATTAAGGAAAGTTGTATTCTTGCTTGTGTGCATGCATTTTTTTTAAAAAAAAAAAAAACACAACCAAACAAGAATCCCAAGAAATTAATAGGGTTTAGGAAATGTGTGTTTGCGTCTTCTTTGAGAACTTTACATGTTTCTTCATACTTATTTCTGAATTCAAAACATTTCTTCTCAGCATGTTTATGGATGTAATTCCTTTCTAGGTCATGCTATTTAGTAACTTCCAAGGTGAAACAGAAATTTGGGATGTTATACAGAAATGCTGAGTCAAATAGTAAGGATTCACACACACACACACACACACACAGGGATGATATATTTTTCACTTGTAGCTTAAAGGAAGAAGACTAACATATTTAATTTTGCGCAGTGTTCATCTGGGAGGAAATGGACTCCAGCCTTGTCTTTAATATTTAATAAAAACTTTATTAATTTTTTAAATAAAAGAATTCATTCTGATTTAGTCCTACCTCTAAGCTAGCAGTAACATTTTTCTTACATGTTGTCAGGTTTGCATTTATTTGAACTCGGGGTTTTGCTTAATTGTTATTGTATTTTGTTATAGTTTTCTTTGGTTTTAAAATTATGGAAGTAAAATAAAGAAGCTAAAAACATTTG
Organism: Phrynosoma blainvillii; assembly: GCA_026167975.1. Classification (NCBI taxonomy): domain Eukaryota; kingdom Metazoa; phylum Chordata; class Lepidosauria; order Squamata; family Phrynosomatidae; genus Phrynosoma; species Phrynosoma blainvillii. The sequence goes on along the minus strand of JANUYF010000001.1, from coordinate 89,281,681 downwards.
TTTTGCATTTCTATACCAGTTTCATTGTTTCTCAGCACAATATCTATGGTCACAATTCAAGTACATAGCCAATTAAATTCACGGGCTTAAGTCCATGTAACACTGTGCAGGATTAAGATCACAAAAGCCACATTAGACCTCCTTAGATTCAAGAGTGTGCCAAGTGGAATGTTGACTTTTTCTTTTTCTTTGTAGGGACACTCCTATAATGCACTGTAATACAACATATTATAGTTTGCTTTAGAAAACACCTTCAGTTTCATGTATGTATGTGTTACTGTTTGGCACAGATGGCTGAAAATCCAGGTCCCTTTTGGAGGCATAGATGTACTTGAATCTCCACCTAAATGTATAAAGGCAGATGTAAAACTATAAAGTTACATCCATGATATAGTGAGAGCTTAAAACTCGATACCCTGAGCACTGGTAAGAACTAAAAATTGAGCCTCCTCACTCATAAATTCTGTCTTAATGAGACTGCTGCCACTATTTATTTATTTTGAAATTTTATATCCTAATGGGTTTGGGGCAATTACTTATTTTTTTAAAAAAATAAATTATGTTAATCATTTTATTATTGACTCTTTTTTAAATTTTATTTGTAATGAAGTTGTTAGCTGCCTGTCATGTTGTCTTTTTAGCAGCAAGGTGGATAAAAATGGAACTTATTAATGCAGAAAGGTGAAAATCTGATGCATGCCAGAAACTGAAGTACCTAGTAAAAAGCAGGGTATAAATCTGTGACTATTTCTTCCTCACAAGATAAGTTGAATAATTTTTGTAGTTTTCTCCCTGCTGTGGAGAAAATGAATTTTTCTGCACAGTTTTTGCCTGGTGTTCACACATCCCAATGTATTTCAGGAAATTATTCTGTACAGAAATAAGTATTTTTTTGAACCAAAAATGGCTGCTTTGAGCATGGGGGGAAGGTTTTGTGCAAGACTGTTTTTTGGTGAAATCTCCTTGTGCACTGTTGCACAAGGAGTGGTTGTTTACTTTGTGCAAGAGTGTTATTTTTAATATAAAAAAACAAGCAATTTGCACAAAAACCCCATATAGGTAACTGGAAACATTGCTTTTGCACTGGCACAAAGGACACGAGACGCCTCTTTTGAGGTTTAAACAGGCCACAACTTTTATTTTCTGCTGTACAGGGTCTAATTGCAAGATTTACAATTATACTCCCAACACTTTGTCACATGTGTGTGTGAAGGTGTAACCCACCCAGATGGGTGGTCCTTCATCACATGTGACAAAGTATGTAAACAAATAACAACAACAAATTTACAAAACCCTCCCTGCTGGAAATGATGTCATATTACATCATACGATGTCACTAGTTAATGACATCATGCATTTAATTGCATACGTCACTTCCTTTAATTTAACCTTTGCCAAATTTACCCCAATTAAATTTAATTAGCCAGATTAATTTTCCTGTGGGGTGGGGGTCATTACCTGCCACAAGAGGGGGTCAGCCCAGCTAGGCATCCTCCCAACTGCTTTTTTGATATGTTCGAAGAGTGCCTGAACATAACTCTCCGAACCTTCAGCAGAGAGGTGCACCCCATCCCCGCTGTACAGTTGAGGCCTATCCAATTTAATTCCCGAATGTTCAATTATGAAAATGCCAAGTCTTGATAACTGCTTGGCCACATAACGATTTAGCCACCATTGAGCACTATTAATGGCAGCATCTTTGCGAGCTCCAGGCCAGCTATGCCTTGGCAGCCGCTTAGTCCATAGCAGTATAGCTCCAGGTGCAATTTTTCTAATTTCCTGCAGGTCTTTCACCATCTGCTTCACCAGCTGAAGGCAAGGGACTTTCACTAAGTCATTATCCCCCAGGTGTATGACTAAAACCCAGGGTTATGGGTAAGACCTTGACAGATGGATGATCCAAGGGAGCAGTGCTCCCCATATCATACCCCTGCAGCCAAACCATTGAGTAGCGGCGATGTTCACCAGGCCCAAATTAGTATCGCACCAGAGCTCAAAAGGTGGCGTTCTACCCAGAAGACTAGACTGTGGCACACAATCCAAATCTTGTCATGGAAAAAGCAGCTGAAATACAAATAAAGGAAATTAATATAGTTGATCGGGATTTTTGTTTCCAGAAGGCCGAACATAGGACTTAAATGCCCTGGAACGCCACCAGCCAATTTGGCAAATATCGGCTTCACTTAGACCGTGTGTGGCTGCAGCTGTTGCTGCGCCAATGCAGAAGGAGTGAAAAGAAAAATAAGCCTGAGGCAACTTAGCTCGCCTTCGTGTCTCCTTCAACACTGCCCTAAATTGAAATTGAGTTAAGGACGTGCCTGATAGGTGGAGAAACAGATAACCTGCCACTTTTGGCCTAACCTTGAGGTAATTGGTCATTGCTAACACCGGGCAAATTTGCCCATTAGGCGTTTTGGCTAAGGAGATGGACTGACCTTTCGCCAACTGATCAGTTTTGGAGCGCCTAATACAAATTTGAATCCCCTGTTCTGTTAAGATAACATCCAAAATTAAAAGTGCCCTACCAGACTGATCATTGCGAGATCCGGGCACAATCTTGCTAATTCGTAAACCTGCAAAGAAAGCAATGGCAAATACTGCCTTGAATAAAGCCGCTTCCTCAGATGAATAACATGTATCAGCTAGTTGTTCCCACAATTTATCCAGGACTGATCCTGTTATTGGCCATCGTGAGTCCTTTACTACAGGGGATTCTCTAGACCAACCTTCCACAGCTTTTTTAACCCTAAAGTCTGTGGTAGGACTTTAAAACAACCCCTTGCCCTGGAGTGAAAAGCGAGGGTGGCAGCCTGCCCCTAATAGTAACAGGTGACAGACCTGCATGCCTAAAGTGTAATATGAAGTGCAGGACCATATCAACCCTACTAGGCCAGTCTTCTACCTCTCCAATTTCCAATAAAAATTGGTTAAATGCATTCAAAGCTATCTGGTAGGACTTGCGTGTAGATGGGGTGATGGAATGTAGGATCACCCTGTGAATTTCTAGTCTCCAAGGCTCCATAGCAAAGCCGGTACCTCCATCGGGTGTGGCGACGCCTCGGGAGCCTGCTGCCAGAACCTGGAGAACTGAAAACGAGAAAGGGCATCCACCAAAGAGTTAAGCACACCAGGAACATGCTGAGCTTGGAATGAAACATTAGAGTTCAAACACTGCATGACCATCGCCCTCACCAAACACATGACTCTGGGAGAATTGGAAGACTGAGAATTTACCAGCTGAACAACCACCTGGTTGTCACACCAAAACCAGGTGTTAGCAAATTGGCTTGCCCACATGTGCACAGCCACTACAATAGGAAAAAGTTCCAAAAACGTCAGGTCTCTAGTCAGACCACGTTCAATCCAAGCAGAAGGCCATGCCTCTGCAGCCCACTGGACATTCCAATAAACACCAAAGCCATGGGCTCCAGCAGCATCAGAGTGTACCTGTCATATTGAGGAGGGAACAAGCTTGTTTTCTGCTGCTCCAGAGACTAGGACCCGAAACAATGGATGCAAGCTGCAAGAAAAGAGATTCCACCTCAACATTAGGAGGAACTTCCTGACAGTAAGGGCAGTTCAACAGTAGAACACACTCCCTCGGAGAGTAGTGGAGTCTCCTTCCTTGTAGGTCTTTAAGCAGAGGCTGGATGGCCATCTGTCGGGGATGCTTTGATTGGGAGTTCCTGCATGGCAGGGGGTTGGACTGGATGGCCCTTGTGGTCTCTTCCAACTCTATGATTCTATGATTCTATACCTGAAAGTCTGCCCTCAGCAGCATTTCAGATCTCCAAAATGAGGTCCCATTGAATTGCTCAAAAAGGACTCCCAAACCTTCAAGTCCTTGCGAATCCCCCTTGTGATCTTAATATGATGGTGTGGTGCAGACACCCCTATAGTAGCCCTATATAATCTTGTACAGAATGCCAGAACTATTACCTTACAGGTGAAGTTTAGTAATCCTGTAAGGGATTGAAATTCATGAAGTGTAGCTTTTTGCTTCCCCAGCATCACACTAACCTGCTGCCTCAAATTTGTCATTTGGTAATTGAGAAATACTGGCTACGGTGTCTATTTCAATACCCAAAAAGATAAGCTGTGTGTCGGGCCCTTTAGTTTTCTCTTCAGCTAGAGGAACTCCCAACTCCGACATCAATTCCTGAAAATCAGCTAAAGTGTCCCTACATTGGGAGGAATTGGGATTTCCAGCAATCAAGCAGTCATCTAAATAGTGGGTTATAACCCTGTTACCTGACCGCTTTACTGCACACCAATGAAGAAAGGTGCTGAAAGTCTCGAAAGCTGAACAAGAAATTGAGCACCCCATTGGCATGGCTTTCTCAAAATAATACTTTCCTTCAAACTGAAAACCCAGTAAGTCAAAATCATCTGGGTGTACAGGGAGCAGCCTGAAGGCAGATTTTATGTTGTACTTCACTAAGAGGGCTCCCTTGCCTAAATTCCTAACCATCTTGACCGCTGAGTCGAACGATGCATACTTAACAGATGTAAGCTCAGGATCTATGGCATCATTCACAGAGTCACCCTTCGGGTAGGATAAATTGTGAATCAACCTGAATTCCCCAGGGGCTTTCTTGAGAACCACACCCGAAGGGGATAAACGAAGGGTGGGAATTGGCAGCTGATCATGAGGTCCTGAAATCCTTCCAGCAGCTATCTCTTTCGCTAGCTTGTCCCTCACGATAGTTGGTAAATCCCTCACAGAATGAACATTGGGCACATAGTGATGTACCCTGGAACCTGTGTAAGGGATGCGAAAACCCAAGGAAAAACCATGAAATAAGATGCAGCCTCTTTGTTTGGGTACGTCCTCAGCCAAGCCACCACTGCATCTAACTTAATTGGTGATGGAGCCTTTACCTTCTGGTGATACTGGCTGGGGGGCACCTCCCACTCCTGACCGCTTACTTCTGCTACAGGAAGCACCGGGGTGACCACCCCCGCAGGTGTTATACTTGTGATCATACCTGCAGGGCTGCTTCTTGCACTTCCCTGTGTTAAAGTACCAGCATATACCAAATTGCTTTCTTTCTCCCATGCCAGGCCTTGCATTCTGCCCTTTCAGCTGAGTAACCATGGGGACAAACCCATTGTTACATCTGTTCGAAGGGGAGGCCCCGACCATTACATCTGCCCATAATTCGGACTGTACATGTCTCCAAGACAGGGAGCAATCTTGTGCAGCTCTCATTCTAAACTGCTCATCGTATTGCAGCCAGGCTGCACCCCTAGCGTTATGATGGCAGTTGATGTAAGCTTTTATCATGAACTTCTGGTATTTAGAAAAGTCAGGAGACCTAAGGGGCTCTTTTTCCTCTATAACTCCCCTGTAAATAGTAAAATCCATAATCCAATTCACAAAATTACACTCCAGCTTAGGGCATTTGAGCACCTGAAGCTCTTTTGGAAGGCTGAACACAATCCCATCCTTTACCATGATCCTTGGTTCAGGATCCCTAAAAGTAAGAGAAAATAAATCTATATAATTTCCCTTCCATATTCTTTCTTTAGTGGAAAGAGGAAGGTGTGAGCCAAGGGGTGTATACATTTCAGCATAAGGAATGGATTCAGAATGCACAGTTACTCCTGATAGCACAGGAGCACCCAAAGCAGACACCGCCGGGGGGTCGCTAGCCAAAGCAATTGGCTAAACTACCTGCACCCTAGAGTCAGGGACCTGTGTAACTGCAAGTGCCTGCACAGGTGCACCCAAAGCTGCAGGGATGGAGCATTCCAAACCCACACTCTGACCAGGTTGCCAAAAGTGCTGGCAATAGGGCTGGCGGCTGTAGCCTGTAGCCCCTTCTGGGCAAGCTGGTTACAGACCGCCACACAGGCCTGTACTGTCTTGCCCAGTTGTGCTAGCTGAGCAGCAATCTCATAATCTCTGCTGGTAGACTGAGAAGGCCTTTTTGAAGCAGAGTGACTAGAGCCAGGCACAGCCGGAGCTGTGCACCTCTTAGATTGGGCCTTACTGCGAGGCATCACTCCCCTCAGTAAGTGTAAACACGGGTCCTATGCACAGTCACCCAACCTTGGATGACTAAAACCAGGCCAAAGGCCGCCCTTCCCCAAGTCTCAACAAGAGATGCAGATAGCCAGGAAGCATTGCTGGCAACAACCAACCAGGGGGGAAGGTGTCCACCAAGGGTCCTATTAGGCACCCTGCCCGAAGACAAGTATTGCCTTCACACACCCAGCACTGGGAAGATGTGTAAAATCTTCCTGAATCAGCGATGGGGTCCTGACCTTACCAGTCCGGAGTAAACTGAGGCGCCGCTGGGCCTGAGATCGAGCACAGGGTCCGCATACCCGGTGGAGAAGACGCCTGGCGCAGCACCCACCTCGGACAGGTGTGGAGCCCTCTGAGTGTTGGAGATGGGCAGGCCGCCCTCCAGGCCCCAGGCAATCGGCCCAAATACCTCACCCGGCCTCTTTCTCCCAACAAGCAGGGAGACTTACAATTTAGAACTCCCACGGTGAATAGTAATTGTGGATCAAGTAAATAATCAGCAAGACCCAAATTGCAGCAAAAGCCAAGAATTCGCTAGGCCAAAGCCAAGCAAATAGCCAGAGCAAAGAGCAGAGCGAAGTGACTCGCTCAGTTGAAGCTCTAAAATGGCTGCCGCCACGTGGCAGCACAGAGGTATAAAGAACAAACTCTTGTAGAAAGTCTCACGAGAGTACAATCACCATGAGACTTCCTTAACTCAAGCAAGCATCGTGATTGGACCAAGCGCACAGGTACCCAGAGGCCCCTGCGTGCTTGTCCAATCAGGCCTCTCATGTCCTTATATGGCTGGCGCAACAAGCAACTCCTCCTGACTCATTGGGGGGTGTCTTTAGCCCCAAAATATGTAGGAATGTTTTGTGCACAAAACCTACAGTTGTCACCCAAACAATATTTGTGTATTTTCGCACAGAATAATTTTGCAAAATATTTCAGGATGGGGGAATATCAATGAAAATTACTCATGCCCCCCCAGGTCTTCCTGAATGATTGTAAAGACATTTTTTATCCCAGGAAATGAATGACAAATTGCCATCACTACTGAAAAATAATGTGCCTAATAGATAGATACAATTAGAATTTATGGGGGTGGCACAAAACAACATCAATTATATGTTTTATAACTGTGAGTATTTTATGCTACTGAGGTGAGCATAAATTTTTGATTCCATTGTACTTTGAAAAGAGTCTACATATCCTTTTTACCCTGTGACAAATATGAGAACTGCAGAAGCCTTCTGTAAGGAAAGGAGTAGTCAGTGGTTTTGCTCTGCATTTGTACTGGTGTAATTGAGAGGACAATTTGCCTCCAGGACTACAATAAACAAGAGCAACCACAAATGAACTGTGAAGGTGATTGGTTATTCTCTCATGTACAAAAGCAAAAGTACATGGCAGATTCCACTCCTGCAGGATGTGATTAACTTCTCTTGACGTAATTGTGTCTTGTTGGGAGAGCTGGGCCTTGCAGTAAAAGTATTACTGGCAGCATGTTCCACAGTTATGCTCTCTCTCTCTTGATTTCACAGAGATACTGATACAGACTATGCAACAAGCTTTACAAATATTTATCTTTTAATAAAATAAAATAAAATAATTTTGAGGCTCTTTTTGGAAACAAAAAAGAACATGTCTTTGGTCTTTCCTTTACAGCAGACTTCCCAGGTTTCCGTTGACAGAAAAGGCAATGGCTGGGGATCTTGGGATTTGTACAGAAGCTGTGGACCCAAAGTTCAGAACCATTGTTTTCCCACCTGTTCCTTTGTTGGGCCACAAAGCATAATAGGAGATACCTAGATCTGTTGTTGTTGTTGTTGTTGTTGTTGTTGTTGTTGTTGTTATCATCATCATAATCATCATCATTATTACAGTTTATATACCACTGTAGATTTACACAGCACTGTACATACAGTCAATAAAATAGATTAAAATAGATTAAAAAACCTGCCGATGACATACATTCTACAAAATAATAAAATACATATTAATACAAAGAAGGCAACACATTAGAAATATCAAATAATCATCATACAATGCCTGCGAATGCTTTCCTGAACAGTATAGTCTTTAACTCAGCTTTAAAGCTGGTTAAAGAAGTGATGCCCCATGCTCGTGGGGGAAGGAGATTCCAGAAATGAGAGGCAGCAAGTGAAAAAGGATGGATCCAGGACAGAGCAGTAAAAATTCTAGGCTGAGACAGCAGACCTTGAATTCCAGAGCGGAGGGTACGGGTGGGACAGTAAGGGGAAAGAAGCTCTGATAAATAAGGAGGGACCAACCCATGCAGGGCTTTAAAAGTCAACAATAGAAGCTTACATTGAATACAGAAAGGGAAGGGGAGCCAGTGAAGGGATGACAATAAAGGAGAAATATGGTCAGGGGTGGAGAGATACAGCTGAGTGTCATCAGCGTACAAATGATAGGAGAAGCCAAACGAACTGATGAGTTTTCCTAGAGAGAGTGTGTAAAGGGAAAACAGTAGGGGACCCAAAACAGAGCCCTGGGGAACTCCAACAGATAACAAAACAGAGGATGAAGCCTGACCACCCGTGACCACTGCAAAAGATCTGTCTGACAGATAAAATTTAAACCAATCAAGGACAGAATCTGAGAACCCAAGGTCAGAAAGTATATCAACTAAAAGACAGTGATCAATGGTGTCAAAGGCTGTAGACAAATTGAGAAGAACGAGAACAGAGAAAAGACCATTAGCCTTGGCCCGCAAAAGATAATCTGAGATCTTTGTTAGAGCTGTCTCTGTAGAATGCCGTGGGTGGAAACCAGATTGAAAGGGATCAAGAATGGAGTTGGCTTCAAGAAATTCAAGACAGCAAGAATAAATGACTCATTCCAAAACTTTGGAAAGAAAAGGAAGAAGAGAAATCAGACAATAGCTAGACAGAGAAGAGGGGTCAAGAGGTCTTTTCAGAACTGGGGAAACTAGAGCGTTTTTAAAGACCAAAGGGAAAGAGCCAGTAGAGAGAGAGAGAGAGAGATTAAAGATATGGAGAAGCGAGGGAAGAAAAGAAGGGGCTATAGAGATTAGAAAATGAGAAGGGATTGGGTCAAGAGAACAAGTAGCAGGTTTGGAAGAGTTCAGCAGCATGGAGAGTTCATCCAGAGAAACAGGAGGAAACACAGAAATTTTTTTAGCTGAGAGTTACACAAAATCAGTAGTAGATGAATGATTGGGAAGGGCTATCTCAGAATGAATGGTGGTAATCTTTGAGATGAAATAGTTAGCAAAATTATTAGGAAATAATAAAGAGGCAGGAGGAGAAGGAGGTTTTAGCAAAGTATTGAAAGTGGAGAAAAAATGTTGGGGGCACCTCTCATTGGCACAAATCAAAGATTTATAATAATTCTGTTTTGCCATGGACAAGGTGAGTGAAAAGGAAGAAAGTACAAATTTATAATGAATAAAATCAACCCACTCCCTGGACTTTTTCCAAAGACTTTTGGGTGCTCGGGAGCAGGGCTGGAGTAACCTAATTGTAGGAGTAAGCCAGGGCTGAGGCCTGGTCATAGAAGAGGATGTGCGTACAGATACAGGGGCAAAGCTGTCAAGATTTAAAGAAAGAGGGAGTTAAAGACATTGCTGAATCAGCAGAGTCCCCAAAATTTAAAGAGGAAAGAGATGAATCCAAGGTCTGACTGAGATGGTCACGATTAACAGACTGAAGATCACGACAATAACATTGAACAGTATGACGAGGAGGTGGAATATAAGCAAGAGTAAAAGAAATTAAATAATGATCAGATAAGGAAAATCATCTACCAAGTAATCATAAATGACACATCTAGCAGCAAAAACTAGGTCAAGACAATGACCAAGTGAATGAGTTGAAGAGTTAGAATAGGGTTGAAGACCAAAAGAGGTTAAGAGGGAACTAAAGCGAGATGTTGTCAGATTTTTGGAATCGTCAAAGTGGATGTTAAAGTCACCTAGAATCAGCGAGGGGACTGCATCTGATAGAAAAAATGTGAGCCATGACTCAAAGTCAGAGAGAAACTGGGTAGCAGAGCCAGGGGAGCGATAGATGACTGCAACCCACAGATGTAGAGGAAAAAAGAGTCTAATAGAATGAAACTCAAACGAAGAGGAACAATAGCTGGGGGGAAAAGACAGAACCTGAAACTGGCAGGAATTAGACAGTAAGACATCAACCCTTCCTCCTTGACTCTCAGAGCGGCTATTATAGGTAAAAGAGAGACCACCAAAAGAGAGGGCCACAGAGGTGGCAGTATCAAGGGCCAGGAGCCAAGTTTCAGTAAGAGTGAGGAGATTAAGGGCCTTTGCAGACTGCCAGAAATAGTGCAAATTGAGTCCACTTTAACTGGCCTGACTCAGTGCTAGGGAATCATGGGAACTGTAGTTTTTTCTGAGACATTGAGCCTTCTCTGTCAGAGAGCTCTGGTGCCACAATAAACTACAGTTCCCATGATTCCCTAGCACTGAGTCAGGGCAGTTAAAGTGAACTCAATTTGCACTATTTCTGGCAGTCTGCAAAGGTTGTGAATTGCCGCCGCTTTTGAGGCAACAGAGCGACAGTTCCAGAATGAACAGAAGAATGGAAGCTGGGTGATAGGAAGAGGGTGAATGGGGATCAGGTTAGGAGACATACGTGGAGCCATGGGAAAGAAAGGATTCACTGCCCAATATTCAACAGAAGAAGATATAACAATGATAAGATCAGAAAAGTAATAGCCAAAAGGACACAATAACATTGCCTGTCACCACAAGAAACCAGGGGTCTAATAAATGAGGTAGTCAAATGTTGCTGGGCAGGGAAACTACTGCTGCTGCTGTTGCTGCTGTTGCTGGGAGGGTGTGGAAAGTGCAGGAGGATGTAGGACACGTGGCTGGTTTTAACAATACCTGTTTTTTGAGATATTCTCATTCAGAATGCAAAGATGGAAAAGCACACTGTTTTGTTCCCAACATCTGGCATTGAGAGCCATATGGCTTTGGTACATGAACATTCCATTAATACCTGTGAGTTAGGGCCCCTGCAGATGTTTTGGCCTAGAGCTACCAGAATATTTGATCATTGTTGGTTAGCATCAGTGGGAATTTAGTCCAAAACATCTAGCCAGGTTGGAAAGGCTGAATTTACTACCTTGGGCAACAGTCATGAACTATGATTACAAGAAAACAGATTGGATCAGACCAGAGACCTATCTAATTTAGCACTCTGTTCACATAGTGGCCAAAAAGATGTCCATGAGAAGTCCACAAACAGGGCATGAATAGCATAGCATCCATCACATTTATTCCCTAGCAAATGGTGCTGAGGACAGAGCTTCCTATTGTACTACAAATAATAAATTGCCATCATGACTGGTAGCCACTGATAGCTTTATCCTCCATATGCTCCATCCACATCTGTGGCCATATCCCTCATCCACATCTGTGCTATCACTATGTTTTGTAGTAGCAAATCCTTCAACTTAACCATGTGTTGTGTGGAAGAAGTATGGCCTTTTCATCTGTCCTGAATGTTTTACCACCAGATGATGCCAGGTTCTAATATTATGGGAATGTCTGCTTTACCTATCCATAATATTCTCTATCCTGTGCAGCATAGCTAATCCCCCCCCAAAAAAAACCCTAAAGGGACCTAAAATAACAATGTGCTCTCATTTAGGAATGTCTGTTGGAAGAATTATACATTAGATTATCATTTCCTTCCTTCCTCCCTACCCCAACTCTCATTTAAAGTGGCTCAGTGGTTAAATGCCTGTACTGCAGCCACTCACTCATTGACCGCAAGGTTGTGAGTTCAATACTAGCCAGTGCTCAGGCTAGACTCAGGCCTGCATCCTTCCGAGGTCGCTAAAATGAATACCCAACTGTTGGGGGGCAATGAGCTTACAGTTGTAAACCGCTTAAACATCCCATAGCACGATATAAAGCGGTATATAAATAAAGCTGCATTGCTTTGCTTTATCTCTCAGTTTAACTGACTCTCTGAAGATTCTAAACTGTTTCCTTTCAGTCTTAACAGTCAGTAACAGTTCTCCTCTGAGTGAGGTTAACAGCTTTCTTCCTTCTATCTATTAAAGATGGTGAGATTTATCTCTCCTTACCCAAACCATCTCCAGTTAGATTAGGTTTTAGTTTTGTTATGTATATATTTATTAAAACCATTATTGTTTGTTTTTTAAACCACAAACTACATGTTTGTCATTTTTTTTGAGTTAGTCTTTATTCTTTAGGAAAGCATATTAAAATATAGTCTGACCCATGTTTTTTGCTGCTCTGCTGGTGAAAGTTGAAATCTAACAAATTTAACTTTCATACCTGCATATTTTAGTTTACTTTTAAAAGGGTTAACACATTGGGAAACTAAAATTGCACCCCACATGTTTGAGTTATGAACCCAGTGGAGACCTAGCAGAGGTCCCAGACTAGTCCCAGAAGGGGTCCCAGTTTAGACTCAGTGAGGTCTCAGAAGACATTGCAGCTTATTTTTAAACTGCTTCTTCTGAAGATACTGACTTCAAGAAAAAAAATCTACTCAAACAATAGAGAATGGCTTCAATTAATCTTAATTCCACAATGATTACTGAAATACTAACTGGAATAAATTATAAAACATGGTCATGGAAAATGCAAATGTACCTCCCTCCAATGGGACTATTTAAAACAATAAATGGTCAGAGGCCCACAGAAGCAGGAATACATCAACAACAGTTTGATGAAAATTCAGAGAAAGCAGTAGCATATATTTGCTTGTCTGTAGATCCCAGAATTGCATACCATATTGAAGGTTTAGCTGATGCAACCAAATATGGGACAAACTACAGAAAGTATTTAATTCTCGAAGTACTTCTAATCAAACAGCTCTCATGATCAAACTTGTTGACACCAAGTTGCATCATCCTCAATTTTTAAATCAGCATATTAATGGATTTATGACACTTTTGTCTAGAATTACAGCAACTGGAGAATCTTTTCCAGAACATTCAAAATTTGGACTATTTTTGGGAAGTCTTCCAAAATATTACTCTCTAATAATTAATGCTTTGCAAATTAAAGGAGATGTTTCTTTGCAAGATGCTATAGCTCAAATTGTTGAATTTCAAAATAGGCAGAACTTGATGGAAGACAACTTTAATACAAAAACAACAGACAGAGAATTCACTCATTTTGCTACAGAGGTTTTGAAAAAAGATACCTTTTCTCCAAGATCAAATAGAAACAATGTTAACAAGTCAAAAACTAGAGGTGAGCTGCAAAAGCTACAAAGTCAGGGACTGAATACTAAAAGCAAAGGCAATTTTAAGAAAGCAACTTTTGATACTAAACAGAAATATTTCAGTCATTTTGATATTGGTTTGATTCAACAACAATATTTCAAATTGCTGGAGATAAATATAAAAACCAAGTTCTAATTGATAGTGAAGCAAGTGCACATTACTTCAATAACAAAGAATAGTTTGTTGATTTTGAAGCAAATGTAACTTTTCCTGTCTATCTTGCTAATGGTCAATAGGTTTTTGCACAAGGAAAAGTGACTGTTACTTTGTAAACAAAGCTTGGTCCTGACAGAATAGGAATCTTAAAAATCCCAGATGCTTATTATGTACTGGATTTGAAAGCCTCCTTTTACAGTGTGAAAACCACAACATCAAGAGGCAACCATGTCAGTTTCAGAAAGCAAACCTGTTTTGGTCTTCATGATTAAAAAAATTGATTTTTAGACCAAACTTAGGATCTCATGGATGTTATCAGATTTACACTCATCTGTGAACAATGTGACCACATGTAATCACAGAGACTGTTCAATTTTATGGCATCACAGATTTGCTCATTAAAGCATTCAAAATATTAAGAGACTGGCAAATCAAGAGCTTTCAAGAGAGTTTAAATTCAAAGTATGCTCTAACAATGAAAAATGTACAGAATGTTTGAAAGCAAAGGCCACTAAAGCACCACACCTTTCAGTTACTGAGAGACAATGTAATAAGGCATTGGATCATTTACATGCTGATCTTTCTAGAGCAATGAATCACAAGTTAGCAGGAGGTAACTCTTATTTTATTGATATTATTGATGATTTCAGCAGATACACTTATCTTCTCAGAGAGAAGAGTCAAGCATTTCAGAAATTCAAAGAGTACTTTAATAGAGTCTCTAACAAATCAAAGAACCTATGCACAGACAACAGCACTGAATCTGTCAATACTGAATTTGATGAATTTTTGAAAGAGCATGGCATTGAACATCAGACTACACAGGCTTATTCTCCTGAACAAATGGCATGGCAGAGAGAATGAACAAAATTCTCAAGAAGATGGGAGTCATTATGCTTTTGGAAGGTAATATGCCTAAATACTATTGGTCTGAAGCCACTATGACTGCTACATACCTGTGTAACCAATTGCCAACAAAATCCAAAGATGTAACTCCATTCCAGTCATGGCATGACATGGAGTTAGGCCTAAATTAAATGTAAAAGTTTTTGGAAGCAAAGCATTTACCCATATTCCCAAGCAGGAAAGACGTAAACTTGACTGCAGGAGTGAAGAGGGAATTTTTGTTGGTTATGCTAAAAATTCTAAATTCAGATGGATGCACAATAAAATTAACAAGTGCTGTTTATGTTGATGAAAGACCACAGTCCAAATCTAATCAAAATCAAGATGTCTATTAAGATTTAGTTACAGAAGAAGACTCCCACTAGCAACTAGAGCACATGGAATTCTTTCATCCAACAGAGGTCTTGCATCCAGAAGGAGCTACATCTACAGTGGACCAACCTAATGATGAGGAACCAGACAACATGCAAGAAGCAGAGCCAGGTATCCAAATTCAGGTGAGAAGTCAGAGCGCTTCAATAAGGATGTGCCACCTGATAGGTTCTCTTATCAAGCACAGAGGACTCAATTCCAAAACCCTCTGATTGGAAGAAGATAAAGGGAATTCCAAAGACAGATTCTGGGAAGTGCATGTAAGCTGCTAGTGTGGAGATGCAACCTTTATATATAAAAACAAGATTTGGATGTTGTCAGAATTGCCAGAGGGAAAAAGAGAAATTTGCTGTAGATGGGTCTTTACAACAAAGCTAGATGTAGAAGGGGATGTTCAAAGATACAAAGCAAGACTTGTTGCTAAAGGCTATACTCAAAAGTATGGTGAAGACTACAATGAAATCTTTGCTGGAGTAGTCACTCATACAACCATCAGAACTCTCCTAGCTGTCACAGCCTACAAGAAAATGAATGTTCAACATCTGAATGTTCATACAGCTTTTCTGTATGGCAATGTCATTGAACAACTTTATATGGAACAACTTCCAGGATTCCAAGTTCCTGGAAAGGAACATCTTGTATGCAAATTGCAAAAAAGTATTAATGATTTAAAACAGGCTACCAGACCATGGAGTGAGAAACTAAACCAACTTCTTATCAAAGAAGATTTTACTCCAGGCACTGTCAACAAATGTGTGTACAAGAGATTCAGAAATAATAAATGGACTTATATCACAGGTTATGTGGATGATTTGATCCTGTGCACTGAAGACAAAGCAGATAGTGAAGAGATAATTCACATTCTGAAGAAAGAGATTAATATAAAGAATTTGGGAGATATCACACATTATCTTGGAGTGCAAATACAAAGAGGCAGTGATGGAAGAAGCTTCTTACTTAATCAAAAACAGAAGATACTGGATCTTCTGGACTGTCTTGGTCTAAAAGATGCAAATGCTATGTGAACTCCAATGGAAGTAGGATTCTTAAAAACATTAAGACATCCGATACTTTACAAAATGGACTGCAGTTGGAAAACTCCTATACATAGCCAACTTCACGAGACCTGAAATAGCAAATGCTGTTGGCATCCTATGCAGAATGGTCAACTCGCCTACAGAAAAAGATTTTGTTGCAGTTAAGAGAGTAGCCAGATATTTAAAAGGAACAGCAGATTACAAACTGATGCTGCCAGCCTGTCATCAACCACATCTGATCATTTATGCAGATGCAGACTGGGCTGCAGATCTGGCAGATAGAAAATCAACCACTGGAAATCTGATCTTCTAAGGTGGAGGAGCTGTATGTTGGACAAGTAAGAAGCGATCTACAATCACACATTCTTCTACTGGACCTGAGTGTATTTCAGCAAAAGCAGCATGTGATGAAATCAAATGGCTGCACAACTTACTACTGGATTTTGGAATAACAGAACTCAAACCAACCATTTTGATGTAAAATAATCAAAGCTGCATCAAAACTTCTGAAAGTGAAAAACCACTTAAGAAGAACATTGACATTGCTTTCCACAAAGTGCAAGAGATGTACAAAAGTGGACTTGTCCAGCTGGAATACTGCAACACAGAAATTATGATTGCAGAGATTCTCACTAAACCTCTACAAAAAGATCAATTGCATAGATTACGTGAAGGGATACAGATTCTTGATGTTGGTTCAAGAGAATAAGAAGAGGATTGTTGGAAGAATTATACATTGCATCCTCCTTCCCCTCCTCCTTCACTCCCTCCTCTCTCATTCTATCTATCTGTTTAACTGAGGGCCAATGCAGATGGGCAGGAAAAGGTGACTTGAAGCTGCCTTTTCTCTAAGCTGCAGCAACGCACCACCTGTCCTGAGGATGCCTTAAATGGGGACGGAGTAACCGCACTGCAGGGCAGTCAATGCAGCTTTTCTGAAGCTGTATTGAAGCCCCTCTCTGCTGCCCCAAACGGGCCATCTGCATTGGCCCTGAGTCTTTATTCTTTAGGAAAGCATTTTAAAATATAGTCTGACCCATGTCTTTTTCTGCTCTCCTGATGAAAGTTGAACAAGTTTAACTTTCATACCAGCAAATTTTAGTTTACCTTTAAATGGGTTAACACCCTGGGAAACTAAAATTGCACTCCACAGTTTCTCTAGCCCCGTGAAGAGCAGAGTTGCTCTGGCAATGTTTGCAGCTTTTTCAACTTCTGTAGTGTGCTTTATGTGGCCCAGAGAGCAAAATAATGTGCAAAATCCTAGTTTTGGTTGCACCATTGATTAGTATAAAGGTATTAGCATAATGAAGTTTTCTTTTCTGTTTCTTTCCATCATGGAGACTGTCATTTTTGTTTCTGTCACACAAAATCAATAGTTTCATTGGAGTATCTGCCAGAATTCCAAGATTCCATTCCTGTTTGTTTACCACTCCACAGCATAACATGTGGATCTGTCTAATTTATTTCTGACAGCCATCAAAGCTAGAGGATATCACCTTCTCTTGCAGCTTGACACCCACGATGGAAAACAAATATCACATCAATGGCTATAGCTGTTGAAAAATCACCAGAAATTATAACCATTTAAAACTTTAAAAATTATTGTTGTTTTTATTCTTTGTCTTCCTCTTGGGTTTTTAAAAGTCCGATTTCAATGACAGGTCAAGGGGACATTTTGGATTTGCATATCTGTTAAGGAACAAACATATACAAGTGAGCAATGACCTATTTTTCTTTTTCCTTTGGGAGAAGAACACTTCTGCTAAATCACACTTCTGCTAACACAGTTGGAAAATGGGGGGGGAGTACATTTGTTTTAGGTCAGAAAAGAGATTATAGTCTATACATCTATGGGGGGGATGCAGAACAGGGTGTCGGGGACGCCCTGGGATGGTGCGCCGCTGGAGCGAGGCACTCGCACGGCGGCGCACTGGCGGTGTCCCTGAAAGGAGCGCCAGATTGGCGCTCCTTTCAGAAGTCAGGGAAAGTGCACCCTAAACGCGTCGGGTGCACTTTCCCTGACTTTTCCGCCTCAGCGTGTGAGGACGCTGCGGCGGGAGGTTGCCCTGGGAGTGCCGGCCGTGCAGAGGGCCGGCAGCTCCGAGGGCAACCTCAGGAGGAGGAAGGGGCGCCACTCATGCGGCTGCCCCTCCTCTTCCTTGCCTCGGAGACGACCCAATTAGTCATCTGCCGAGGCCCTATGTCATCCCTGCTAACCACCAACCACCATTATAAATAAATAAATAAATTGTACTTAGTTTCATTTGAAAATTTATTCAATATATTTCTGTGAGCTACTGAAAAATCTCACATGTGAATGAGAAAGATTCAGAATCCAACTGAAAGCTTCTAAATGTTAGTTTTTAGACTAGAATGCAAAAATAACATTTCCAAGCTCTATTTAAAAATAGGTTTGATCTCTTTTTAAGAAACAATACACCCAAAGAGTATAATATGTAAGTAGTTTGACTCTTTCCATAATGTGAGTTTCAATATACCACCCAAAGTGGAAAAGGCCTTGTGGTACACCCCAAAGGTACTCTCCAACGAGAATGCCTTCTCAGTTAACTTCAGATGATCCTTAGATATAAAAACCATAGTATGTGAGCCACCTGCCCATTAATTCCTTACTTATACATACATACATACATACATACACACATGCATGCATGCATATGTGTGTGTATATGTGCCTTCATGTCACCTACTGACTTATGGCGACCCCATGAATTTCATAGGGTTTTCTTAGGCAAGGAATATTCAGAGGTGGTTTTGCCAGTTCCTTTTTCTGAATTATATCTTACAGCACCTGGCATTCATTGGCATTCTCTCATCCAAGTACTAACCAGAGCTGAACCTGCTTAGCTTCCAGTTTTCGACAGCATATGGTGCTCATACATACATACAATTCTGAATGCCTTGATAGCCATCAGCAAGCCTTCCATTAGAGCTTTCTACCAGTTACCTACTCTACAGAGATTGCTGGCAAAACCCATCTTTAAAATCCCACTCAGCAATCTTAGATGATACCCTTTTGATTCTAAGCATTGCATTTCCTGTATGTATCATAATGATTAGTGCGACTTACTACATTAAACCTGCAATATTATTTACATGATTGAATGCAGATGGACAGGATCCCATTTTCAATATATGGATGACGATAGAACTTTATACAGGTTTCAGGAACCACAAATCTTCAAACCTGACCAGAAATCTTGAGCAAGCAGTGGTAAGATATTTTAACTTCAAGCACCACAACCCCTCTGATTTGCTTGTGTTTGAAATAGTGGTGCCATCTCTTTCAAGTACTTGAGATATATGGAAAAATTTGTGAAGAGGAGTATCCCAGAAAAAAAAAGTGATGGAACCTCTAATTCAGCCCTAAAATGGTTGAATGGACAAGGAATTCAAATTCAAATTTGTGATACCCAAACTTGTCAAGAACATGTTGCACCCTGGCCTGGAAAATGACATGGATGTGGCCATTGAAGGGAAATGGAGCAATGGTAACAGGGTTACTACAGTTCAAGTGGCAGGTGCATGAGTCAGCATTTGGTAAGCTGTGCATCATGGGAGGTCTGGTGCAACATGCACAATGGATGAGACCAGCCAGGTTTCATTAGTTTTCGACAGCATATGGTGCTGTCATTAGTGCATGGCTGTCATGTGTTCCCAAGAAAACCACCTATATATGGGAGAGGGTCAAAATCTCCGTTGTTGGTTAGTTGTAGTTGATGTTTGGTGAAGCACTTTGTTGGTCTGTATAGCTGTGAGTATTCAAAACAGATATCTGATACGCTATGTATTTTTGTAAATATTTGCAACAAAGATTAAGACCCTCATTGAGTGAAGTCTCACTATCCAGCAATTCATTTCTCCAAGCAGAAAGCAGCAGCCTGTGTGTGGGAAGATTTTTCCTATGCCGTCTGGAGCAAGACTTTTCACAGAAACCACCTTCTAGGTGTTCCTGCCTATGTGCATCAACTCTGTGTGTGTATACTAGATCCCGCTTGTCTGCATACCCCAACATTACCTCAGCCCAGATGAGTGAATCTTTTCATTTTGGTTTATCCTACTTTAGAATCTCATTTTTTTTTTGTTGGCATCCCAAATATGAAGAAATTTACATATCTTGTAATGTTCTCATCAATATAGAAATTCTCACCCATTCTGACAAAGGGGCAAGGGAAGTGTGGTATTTTGGGTTCAAAAATTATCATGATCATGACCATTATTTATTTATTTATATAGCACCATCAATGTATATAGTACTTTACAAGTAAAATAACATATTTTGTACACAGTTTTCACAGTTTGCAGCATTCATGGAAGAATTTGAGACATCATGGGGGGTGTTTAAATGAAGCCAGCAACTGTGCCTGTCCAGATTGTGGGACACTAACCAACATTATTCTGGATAATTCAATTAACAGGAAAGTAACAGTGCAGGTTTATATATTTATAAAGATTATTAGAATGTTAAAGAACTGGGAAGTGTTGCTGGAAAAATGTCAGAGCTCAGCATGGGGCAGCCGGAGCTGCTTAGTAGTTTTCAGTGTAACACTCTCAGCAGGCACTGATAGTACAATAGCTTCTGTAACCTCTGCCTGTTCCCTGTCACTTTTTGTGTTTGGTATTATTTGTTTTATGCTGATACTGTCGGTTCACTGAAAGAGATTATATATTTTTTTCTGTGGCATAAACAAAATGACTGGGATTTCACAACGAGAAAAATGGTAATGACTAGTCAGACTTGGAGGAGACTGATAGCAAGAGGAAATAAATCTTGTGCATTCAACTTGAGTTAGATTCCACTACTTTCTAGCAAATATCATGTCAGCATATGGGAAGGAAACAGAGCAAAGTGAAGCTGAGGGTACCAATTCATCTCTGAGTAGTCAAGTTGATGGTGTCAGACTGGTCTGTACCATTATCATCCCTACAAATGCTTTGGGAACATGTAGGGCATCTGGTAGATGCATGGCTTACAGCCTCTGTCCCATGGCATTGTAATTTCTGTAAACCATACCAAGATTAGTCATTTTTTTTTTTTACAATGATGGTGTCACTTTTTGAACTATCATGATTTACCATGATCAGCTGTGATGTATGCATCTCAGCATAGAGATAGTAGCACACATAAATATTGCAATGTGAGCATGGCACAGGCATGGTTACATGCCTGTCAGTGGCAGCCCTTGGCCAAAATCTGAGCAGAGTCCTCCCAAATTGATTGACCTCCAGATGTATTGGACTGAACTCCCCAAAATGCCCAACCAGGCTGCAGTAGTATATTGGCAGCTGACAAATATGACATTAGCTATTGGTTCAGTCATAAAATGGAAATAATTGTGTGGAACTTTGAACCATAGTTCATTGGTATAGCATTTTGTAAATCATAGCTTGGACATATCAAGAAATGACATGACTGATTAGAAACATCTATAATGTTTGGTAAGGCTGAAAACAGTAGAAAAAAAATCACATTAAAGGTGGATAGACTCTGGCAAGGAAGCAGTTGTCCTGAATATAAAGGACCTCATCAATGTTGTTAACAACATAGTGTCTTGGAGGTCTATCACTCATAGAGTCATCATAACAAGTAAAAACAAAAATCCACCAAACAGTGATGCCTTTATTGGGCCAACCAAAATGCACAATATACATGTTGCAAGCATTTAAAGCTACTCTGGCTTCTTCATCCAGCAATGTGTTAAAAACCATACAGGAGAAGAAGAAGAAAATGAAGATGTTAGTCATAGGCCTGCATTTTTCTGTTTTTGTTCTCAGTTCAGTTGCTATGGTGGAGTATTTCTAGCAGGCTGCAACCTCCTCCTTCTGGCCATGTGGCTACTGGGAGATTCTCAAAGTCCAGGAAATTTAACATCCATTTGCAACACAAAAAGATGCTTCCTTTGCAATCCAATATGTCTCCATCCTTTGTGAGGCCACAGGCACTCACTCACAAACCGCAAGGGCTCAGGCTTGACTCATGCTTGCATCCTTCTGAGGTCGCTAAAATGAGTACCCAGCTTGTTGGGGGCAATTAGCTTACACATTGTAAACCGCATAGGGAGTGCTAAAGTGCACTGATAGGCAGTATAAAAATGTGCTTGCTATTGCTATTGTTATTGTTATTGTTATTGCTATTGCTATTGCTATTGCTATTGGAGACCGAGGACCATAAATTGATTCCAACTTGACAGTGACCCCTAACAACAACAAATGTGTCCCTGCAGTAGTGTTGGAGGGTGGAGTGGAAATAAAGAATAAAAATATTCTGTGACCAAATGTGGTGTATGGGACTGGCAACTGGAAGAGCCAAATTCTAGTACCCATCAATTTAAGAAACTCATTGAGTGAGTTTGGACGAGCCACTATGTCTCAACCTTACCTCAGAGAGTTGTGATGAAAATACAGCATGAGGGAGGAAAGCCATGAAGGCTTGACTCTTATCTGACAAGACTCATCATAGGAATTTTCTTGATTCCTATCGAGAGGCAATACATGCAGCACAGAAGTCTCTCTCCTCTGCACGTATTGCGTCTGCAGAGTCCCGTCCAGCAAAACAGTTTAGGGTGGTGAGGGAACTGACACAGGTTCCTCTTGTGCAGAACCCTCTACTTAACCCAACAACGGCCTGCTGTGATGCATTTAACAACTACTTTGCAGATAAAATCTCTTGGATAAGAGCTGACTTAGATGTCAATATTACAACAGAATCTACAAACGTGGTGTCCAGCAACTCAGTTGATGTAATTTTACTGGGTCAGCTTCAACCTGTGAGTACCGATGACGTGGACATCCTCCTTGGGAGAGTGAGGAAGACGACCTGCCCCCTTGATCCATGTCCATCTTGGCTGGCCATCCAGGGGGGTGACGCACTGAAAATATTTCTTAGAAATATTATCAATGCGTCCTTTAGAGAAGGCTTCATTCCACCTTGCTTAAAGGAAGCGGTGGTGAAACTGCTCCTGAAAAAAACTTCCCTGGACCCCCTGGACAGGAACAACTACAGGCCGGTTTCCTTGCTGCCTTTTTTAAGCAAGGTGATCGAGAGGGCGGTTGCCTCCCAACTCCAAGCTGTCTTGGATGACATTGATTATCTAGATCCATTTCAAACTGACTTTAGGACAGGATATGGAGTTGAGACTGCCATGGTTGCGCTGGCTGACTACCTCCGCTTGGGTATCGACAGGGGTAGTGTGACCCTGCTGGTGCTCTTGGACCTCTCAGCGGCCTTTGACACAATAGATCATTCCATCCTCTTGGATTGCCTGAGAGAGTTAGGAATTGGAGGCACTGCTCTGCAGTGGCTCCACTCCTTCCTCTCAGACAGATCTCAGAGTGTGAGGCTCAGGGACAGCTGCTCTACTAGAATAGAGCTTAATTGTGGCATCCCTCAGGGTGCCATACTGTCCCCGATGCTATTCAACATTTATATGAAGCCGCTGGGAGAAATCATTCGGAAGCACGGAGCGCGGTGTCATCAGTATACTGATGACACCCAGATATACTTCTCCACGTCCCGGTCATCAGCTTTGACTTCAGATGGTGTCTCTCCTCTCAATGATTGTCTTAAAGCAGTAATGGACTGGATGAGGAAAAACAGACTGAGACTAAATCCAGACAAAAAGGAGGTACTAACAGTTATGGGCCCGAAACCAGGTCTGGGAATACAACTTCCATTCCTGGATAAAGTCACACTCTCCTCGAAGGACTGTGTTTGCAGTCTGGGGGTACTCCTAGATTCGTCGCTTCACATGACAAATCGGGTGAATGTGACGGTCAGGAGTGCCTGTTATCAGCTTCAGCTGATATGCCAGCTGCACCCTTTCCTGGAAATTAGGGATCTTGAAACTGTGGTACATGCTTTGGTAACCTCTCATTTCTATTTCTGTAACACGCTCTACATGGGGCTACACTTGTGCTTAAGCCGGAAACTTCAGTTAGTTCAGAACATGGCAGCCAGGTTGGTTACCGGTATCTTTAGGAGAGAGCACATAACACCTGTGCTTAAATCTCTCCACTGGCTGCCTATTAGTTTCCGGGCACAGTACAAGGTGTTGGTTATGACCTTTAAAGCCCTACACGGCTTGGGTCCAACTTATCTCTGGGACTGTCTCCTTCCATATGACCCTTCCCGTGCACTTTGATCCTCTGGGAGGAATCTACTACAGCCGATGAAAACTAGGCTGTCGGCAACCTCCCAGAGGGTCTTCTCTGCCGTCGCTCCCAGATTATGGAATGGCCTGCCAGACAAGATCCATCTCATTACCACTCTAGACAGCTTTAAAAAAGCTGTCAAAATGGATCTCTACCAGCAGGCCTTCCTTGGCTAGCTTTCCTGGCCCTAGGATTCAGCCACCAGCCACTGGAGCTGCCATTGCTGAGTTATTCCTTTTGTATGACTTGGTTTTATTCTATCTTCTGTTTTAAAATTGACTAGTTTAATACATTTTTAAGGGGTGGGTGGGTTAGGGAATTGCTGTATTATGGATGTTTTTTAATTTGTAAGCTGCCCCGATTGCACTGCAGGCGGGCTGGATAAAAAATAAATTTTATTATTATTTATTATTATTATGTGCACTAGTTTGAATATACTGGAGCAAATAATTATGTATTTCAACGAAACAATAATCTAGCTTTTAATATGTTTATCATCACAATGAACTTATGAGACCAGTCATTCCAATTCCTACTGAATGCATGTGAACTGAATCTGAAAAATTGTAGTTTGCCCAAAAATCATCTACATGACAGGAGTGGGAGCTCTTCCAGATAATATTGTTCACTCAGCTACTTTTTCTGTGGAATGTACATGGCTTCCACTCATATAATGTGGAGATGATGTTAGTCTACCTGCCTCTGCTCATAATGCTATACCTGCTGATCCTTGCAGCAGGGAACAGGAGTATGCCTAGTGATATGGCATATCATATATTATAAAGGAATCAGCAGAGGAGAGGAGCCCTCATATAAATGAACCCTAGGCTGAAACATGGGTGAAAATTCTTTTGGCACACTCTGGTAAGGACTCTCCAAAAATACTGTGCAATTATGGTTCAGAACAAAGCAAATAAAATAACAGATTCTGTTAATCTGTGAGGGTTTAAAAGTTCAGCTATAGATCAGACAAGTTCTGTTTTTCACTCTCTGTGTCCCACTGAAGAAAAAGAAGCTCAAAATGTCTGGGACAATGGAAATGATTTGGACCACAACATAATGCTGCTTCAAATGGGTTGGATTCATCTTTCATTCAGAAAATGGACAAAATATTATGGGTCAATCTTTCTTTTTCTTTTTGGATTCTGCTTTATTTTGTTGTTTCTCCTGTTTCGCTCCTCCTTTTAGCTGCCACCCATTTAGTGAATGGTGGCAGCCGGAATGCTGTGTGAGAATAGCATTAAATATGTGTAATGTGCCATAAATAAACAGAAATAGACAGCCAGGAAGTTGCAGTAATCATGCTTTGATGTAGCATGAATTATGGTCTCTATGAAAGTTTTGTGGCTCTGGGTATGCTTATTTTTGCTCAGCTGCTGCTGCTTTGGGAAGACACTGAATCCATTTTTCCATCTGTAGATCCTCCTCAATATCCATTTTTGCATTGACAGCTGTTGTCCCTTGACAAAGTGGAATGCAGATTCCCCTTCTCTTATTTCCCACCCACTTTCTTTTTGCTGCCCTGCCATAGGCACAATGACACTGGTTAGTTGGCCCTCTCCCAGGGATGAACTAGACCAGTGTTTCTCAACTTTTTAAAAAACAAAACCACACCCTTTTTGATAAACATAAAGTGCATGACCTTTTTCAAGCATTCCTCCTCCTACAATTATACTTGAAATCTGACATAGGAGATTATCATGGACAAAACCCCCGACTTTACCCCAACAGGATCCAGGTTGGAATAATCACATGTAATTGGCTGCTGATTCTGCTGGGCGAGTGCAGCTTGGCTGCAGCCCAGGTCCCAGGTGCACTTTGGAGGTTGCTTTTGAAAGCTTTGAAAAGCAGCCTCTGAAGAGCACCTGGGACCTGGGCTGCAACTGGGCTACACTCGCCCAGTGGAATCGGTGACCAATTATATGCAATAATTCCCACCTGCATTCCGCATCCCAGCTGCATCCCATTGGGGTTCAGTCAGTTTTTTTGTCCATATGATAAACTCCATAGTTAAGTCAGCATTTACTAGGGAGAGGGCTGAGGAACTCTATTCCACTGGGAGAGTGATAGATTTTGTAGGAAGAGCTTTGGGACAAGGTACAAAGAGGCACTTTCCACTCACAGTGAACTCAACAGTACAACATAACCCAGAGATAAAGAAAGAGGAAAGAAAAAGTAGCTATACTGTTGGACCTCATAGGGTAATGCAGTAAACTGCATATTAAGAAAACAATAGATATTGTTTCCTCCATTTTCCAAGTAAAAAGTTACATTGTAGCAGTAGACACACTGTTTCAAACTATATATGCCTTCTCTGAAAGCCTGATATGGGCCTGATGGTTTGAGAATCACTGAAGCTTGTTATTGTTATTCACCGTCCTTGTGTTGACTTTGAGTCATGGCTACTATGTGAATGAGACATCTCTAAGACTGCTTCAACTGCTCTACTCAGGTCGTACAGGCTCAGTGTCATGGCCTTCTTGATTGAGTCTTGATTGAGTCCATCTGGCATGTGGTCATACTCTCTTTCTACTGCTCTCCACCTTTCATAGTATTATTGTCTTTTCTAGGGATTCCTGCCTTAACAAAGCAGACAATGGCAATTCAGGCTTCCTATGTAAATTTCTAGGCTAAAACCATGGCCCTCAGGCATTGGAAAAGTTACCCTTTTGGACTACAGTTTCCAGAATCCCCAGCCAGTGTAGTCACTAAACACAGCTTCTTGAAACCTCCTGTTTTGTTTGCCCTTTCCGCTTTCCTTAAAATGTCCCTGTGTTGAAGAGACACCAATGCTCCTCAGTGGCTTACAATTGAAATTATGTCTCTGGTGGCAATTTAATCACTATGCTATCTAGCCAAACTCAGAACAAGCTTTTAAAAATTAACAAATACACTCCTCCCTCCATTTTCATGGACTTTGAGTCCACAGTTTCAGTCCTTCACAGACTGGCAAGTGGGGAGGGTTAAAATTGGGCATGGATATTGCGGATTTCCATTTTTTGGGGGGAGGAGGGAGGTCTGGAATAGATCCCCCATGAAAATGGAGGGACAACTGTAAAAGGTAAATGGTGAGATCATTGCTAATCTCACGCATCTGCCATGCCTAGCTGTTACTTACAGATATGGCACTGTCGACAGATTTCTATTGACATTTTTTCCTTAGAGTTGCATCCCACACTGGATGCTTGAAGTAATCTCCTGTCAGATCCTGATGCACTAGAAAAGCATCTTATTAAACCATGCTTGGTTTTTCTTCACTTAAAAAAAAACACCAAAAACATTTACTATGTATTATCATTTTACCTTCTCTTGACTGTTTTTGTTGTTTTCAAATTTTTTAAAAAAATCTTTTCAAATTGCTTGGTTGGAATGGCCACAAATGAGATGAAAAGTGCTTAAGTGCTGCTAAGGTTCAACAAATCCAATGACCTTATGATAATTTAGGTGTCACAGGGCACCAATAAATGTCAAAGAGCTGTCTTCCATTTCATAAGTAGCTAGATAACTGCTCTAGAATGCGATAAAGCTTCAAACCTGCTTGCCAGTACTCTTAATGGACTAAAATTTCATTCTTTAGACTGATGTCTATGAGAGTCCTCTAGTGGTAGAAAGTGTTAAAACATCAGTAGCTATAAATCATATTGTGGCTTAAACTCTGTTCTAGGAAGATAACTTCCCAACTTTTTCAGATGCCTCAGCCACAGAGCAAGGCAATAGCAAACACGCCCTCTGAAGAAATCTTGCCAAGAAAACCCCCTGATAGGTTGGCCTTAGGGTACCATAAGTTGAAAATAACTTGAAGGCACACAACAACAAACACAGTTGTCCCTCTGTATCCACAGATTCTGCATCCACAACAATGTAAGCAGGACAGGGGGTGCAGGCAGAATAATGTGTGATGTAGGAGTAAAACAGGAGTGATGCCATGGAAGATGGTTTTGATTTTCAGTAATATTAAGTAGTCATATTTGTACAATTCAAACATTATTTCCTTTAAACCCTTATAGAATCATAGAGTTGGAAGAGACTGCCAAAAATAGTGCAAATTGAGTCTACTTTAAGGGTTAGGGTTAGGGAAACATGGGAACTGTATTTTATTGTGGCACTAGAGCTCTCTGACACAGAAGGCTCAATGTCTCAGAAAAAAAACAACAACAATTCCCATGATTCCCTAGCACTAACTCTAACCCTTAAAGTGGACTCAATTTGCACTATTTCTGGTAGTCTGCAAAGGCCCATAGTTATGTTAAGCCAAGTGTCCCCCATCCTATATCTATTCTTTTCATTTTTCTGCCCTAAGTTTACATTTCTCTGTGTTGAAATTCATTTTGTTAGTTTTGGCCCAGTTTTCTAATCTATTAAGGTCATTTGGAATTCTCATCCTGTCCTCTGGGCTATTTGCAAATCTTCCTAATTTGGTGTCAACTGCAAGTTTGATAAGTATGCCCCCTATTTTTTCATCCAAATCATTGATAAAGATGTTGAATAACACTGGACCAAGGACAGAACCCTGTGGCACCCCACTGGTCACTTCTCTCCAGGATGAAAAGGAGCCATTGTTGAGAACCCTTTGGATTTGGCCGGTCAACCAATTACAAATCCATGTAACAGTTATCTTGTCTAGCCCACATTTTAGTAGCTTGTTTGCAAGAATGTAATGGGCAACCTTGTCAAAGGCCTTACTGAAATCAAGATATAATATATCCACAGCATTCCCTTTATCTACCAAGCTGGTAATTTTATCAAAAAAAGAGATCAGATTTGTCTGGCATGACTTTTCTGAAAAACATGTTGACTTTTTGTGATTATGGCATTCCCTTCTAAATGATCACAGACTTTCTGTTTAATCATCTGCTCTAGAATCATTCTTGGTATTGATGTCAGACTAACTGGACAATAATTGTTGCGATCCTCTTTTTTTCCCTTTTTGAAGATGGGGAAAATGTTTGCCCTCCTCCAGTCTGCTGGGACTTC
Organism: Phrynosoma blainvillii; assembly: GCA_026167975.1. Taxonomy (NCBI): domain Eukaryota; kingdom Metazoa; phylum Chordata; class Lepidosauria; order Squamata; family Phrynosomatidae; genus Phrynosoma; species Phrynosoma blainvillii. Next base: position 89,252,773 of record JANUYF010000001.1, on the reverse strand, counting down.
TCCTGTTTTCCAGAAGTTCTCAAAGATTATTGCCAGTAGCTCCGAGATTACATTTGCCAGTTCTTTAAATATCCTTAGATGTAGTTCATCTGGTCCTGGAGACTTGAATTCATTTAGGTTAACCAGGTATTCCTATACTTCCTCTTTACCGGCCGCTGGGTTTATATATTGGTCTGTGTTGTTTTACTGTATTGAATTGCTTGTTTTAATCTCTATTGATTTAATACTGTTTTAAGGGGGGGTTGGGGTTGGGTACTGTATATGTTTTTATGATTGTAAGCCACTCTGATTGGGTTACCATAGGGTGAGATATAAATAAATTTTATTATTATTATTATTATTATTATTATTATTATTATTATTATTATTATTATTTTGTGCTGCATTTCCCCTATTGTGTCCTCTGCTCCATTTTCCTCAGGTTGAGCACCCTTTTCTTTTTCTGAATAGACTGAAGCAAAGAAGGTGTTGAATAGTTCTGCCTTTTCTTTGTTCCTTGTTACCATTTTGCCATTTTCTCTGCAGAGTGCCCTACCATTTCCTTCTTCCTTTTGCTACAGACATACCCAAAAAGTCTTTTTTGTTGTTCTTAACCTCTCTAGCAAGCCTGAGTTTATTCTGTGCTTTAACTTTTCTGACTTTACCCCTACATATACTTGGTATTTGTTTGAATTTCTCTTTGGTGATTTCCCTTTTTTTCCATTTCTTATACATCTCTCATTTAAAACCTAGCTCAGTTGAAAGTTTTTAAATCATCCATCTTGTTTTCTTGAGAATTCCCATTCTTCCTCCTCATAGGAACTGTTTTAAATTGTGCTTTCAGTATCTCCCTTTTGAGAAACTTCTATCCATCCTTAATTCCCTTCTCTTCTAGTATTCCTGACCACAGGATCACCCCCAGTATTTCCCTAAGTGTACTGAAATCAGCTCTCCTAAAGTCTAGAACGCATGTCTGACCATGCCTGGCTTTCCACTGTATAACAAACTCCAGGAGGATGTGATCACTCCCAACTAAGAATCCCACCACATGCACCCCATTAACCAGTTCATCCTTGTTGGTTAGGATCAGATCTAAAATAGTGGATCCTCTTGTTGCCTCTTCCACCTTTTGGACAATAAAATTGTCTTTGAGGCAAGTGAAGAATTTGCTAGACCTTAAAGTTTTGGCTGAGTTTGACTTCCAGCAAGTATCTGGATAGTTAAGGTCACCCATCACTACCACACCTCTCCTTTCTGAGTGTGTGGTCATCTGTTCTATAAAGGCATCATCCAGTTCCTCCATCTGACTTGGGGGTCTGTAGTAGACTCCCACAATATCATCCCTATTGTTTCCCACCCCTTTAATTTTGATCCAGATGCTCTCTACTTGGCTTCCAGGACTGAAGTTCTGGACTTCTTCACTGTGTAAATATCCCTGATATATAATGCTATCCTCCCTCCTTTCCTTTTTGGCCTATTTCTCTTGAAAAGATTATACCCCTCTATTCTTACATTCCAATCATATGACTCATCCCACCAGTTTTCAGTGATGGCTATCATATCGTATTTGCTTTGTTGTGCTAGGAGTTCAAGTTCATCTTATTTCCCATGCTCTGTGCATTAGTGTAGAGACATCTAAGACCATGGGTCCTCCCTACTTGCTGCCTGTGTGAGTTTTTTTGCATACCACTGTTAGGCCCTTGCATCATTTGCCTTGTTCCCTCTATAACACTTTGACTATTATCTCCAACCCATGATGTGCTCCTGCCTTCCAAGATATCTCCCAAGATATTGTCTCCTTTCCCAACATGACTCAGTTTAAAGCCCTCCTGATCAAATGTTTGAAACTATTGGCAAAAATGTTTCTGCCAACTGGTGAGAGATGCAACCCATCTCTTGCCAGAAGTCCACCCTCATGGAATCGCAGCCCATGATCCAAGAATCCAAATAGTTCTTGGCGGCACCATGCACGGAGCCAGTTATTTACATCTGCTATCTTCCTCTCCCTTCCTGGACCATGCCCTTCAACTGGGAGAAGAGATGAGATAACAACCTGTGCATCCAGCTCTTTCAGCTTCCTACCCAAAGCCTCATAATCCCTTCTGATATTTTGAAGGCTATGCCTTGCAGTATCATTGGTTCCCACATGGACCAAGAAGAAAGGGTAATGGTTAATAGGTTTGACAAGTCTTGTCAGCCTGACTGTCACATCATGGATTTTTGCCCCAGGGAGACAACACACCTCCCGGGACATCTTGTCAGGCCCACAAACCACTGCTTCTGTACCCCTCAACAAGGAGTCCTCCCACCACCACCACACGCCTCCTCTGAGACTTTGCAGTGGCTGTTCCCTTGGTAGTACTCTCAGGGTCCCCTGCACTGTGCCTGAGGATTGTCTCTGCTACTCTTCCTCTTCATCCTCTGTAAGAGAGAGAGCTTCAAATCGATTCTGTAGCTGCAAGTTCCCAGAACAATCCCTGGTTTCCCTACTTCTGTGGGTGATGTTCCTCCAGCTGCCTACCTCCTATGTGCATGAAGTGACCTCCTCCTCAACAACTTCCTCTGTGTGGTCCCTGTCCAAGACCATTCTGCTCTGTCCAGGAAAACCTCTTGCTCCATAATATGCTGAAGTGTAGCTACCTGGGCCTCCAGCTGCTGGACTTTCTCTTCCAGGAGGACTACCAACTTGCACTTAGTGCAGGTGAAGTTCCCCACATATCTTGGCAAGAAGACAAACATCCCACAAGTGTTGCAGGTGACTGCAACAGCTCCCTCAGTGGCCATATTGAGAAATCTTAAGTAAGCACTGAAACAGGACTGTGGGGTTCTCCTTCAAAAAGTCCCCTGGTAAAAAAAGAAGTGGGATCATTATTTCACATGTGGTGGACATGTGAAAAAGCATCTGAATTTTGGAAAATGATACAGAAGGAGATGGAGAAATCTATGCAGCTTAAAATACCTTTGAAACCTGAATTATTTTTATTAAACATCTTAGACATAATTGATATTAAATTAAGCCAGGATAATAAAAGTATTATTTTATATATGATTACAGCTGCTAGGATGATCTTCGCTAAATTTTGGAAATCAGAAATTACACCAACGCTAAATATGTGGAAAACGAAAGTCAAAGAATTAGCTATAATGGATTGTTTATCAATGTATATATCAGAAAGATCAGATCAAGTGTATAAGAAGAAATGGGAAAGGATTTATAAAGGAGAGAAATAGTGTTAAAGCAATGGAAACATTTTCATAATTTGTAAGTGAAATTAAAAGCAAATTGGTAATATATAAATCTGTCTATTTAGGGGGGGAAATCAATCAATTATAATTAATTATAGTTTGGAATATAGATATAAAGATATTTTTTATATGAAAATAACTTTACTTGGTTGTGTCTTAAATATTAAATATGATATATTAACTTTTGAATTTTCGTTTTGGAAATGTAAAGCAGAAGGGATCTTATCTTTACATGATGAAGATGCATACCAATGCTGCAAGAAATATCTGAGTTATGTAATTTGCTGATATATTTGTAAATACAGTAAATTCAATAAAAAAAAATAATTTGGAAAAAAAAGTCCCCTGGTAAAGACCCACATAAAGGGCTCCTGTTCTCTTGGCCTTTTCACCAGGCTTTGTCAGCGAACTCAATCAATTGTGTTTCTAACTCTATAGAGAGCTCCTGGTTACTACCTTATTCTGGAGGCAAGTGCTGACTCTCTTCTTCCACTCAAAATGCCCACTTCTGCCTTCTTCATTTACTATATGCAGCTCACCTTTCTCTTCACCAATGGAAGAAGGCAGAAGCAAAAAAATTGTGCTATTTTTTTATTAAGTTCTCTTTGTAAATCACTTTACTATAATACTATAATGTTATGTCATTTTCAAGAGGCCTAAATACCTCAAAGGCACCAGATCCTGTCTGATCTTGGAAGCTATGCAGAGTAAATCCTGGTCAATATGTGAAAGGGAGACCACCAATGAATACCAGGTGCTTTAGGATATATTTCAGAGGAAGGAACTGGCAAAACCACCTCTGATTATTTCTTACCTAAGAAAACCCTATGAAATTAATGGGGTCCCTGTAAGTCGATAAATGACTAGATACACACATACATGCCATTCTCATATTTGTGGACCTTCTTCAACACAGAGTATCAGAGGGAAGTAAACTGATAATTTTGTAGCTCTCTTTCAGTCCAACAATAAACCTTGCCTGAGAAACAAGTAGAGAGGTTGAAGTGGAGGACTAAGAGTGGCAACAGTGAGAGAGGGCTAGAATAGAGTTGTCCACATATATTATAGTAATTGGGACTGCTGACTCAGGGCCTTTGCAGACTGCTAGAAATAGTGCCAAATTGAGGCCACTTGAACTGCCCTGGCTCAGTGCTAGGGAATCATGGGAATTGTATTTTTTTTCTGAGACATTGAGCCTTCTCTGTCAGAGAGCTCTGGTGCCACAATAAATTACAGTTCCCATGATTCCCTAGCACTGGGCCAGGACAGTTAAAGTGGACTAAATTTGCAATATTTCTGTCAGTCTGCAAAGGCCTTCAGTTTCCTACAAGCTCGATCTCCCTAGAAGGCTTGGACTTCTTCATCCATTGGACATGCTAGTTGGGATTTATGAAAGATGTCATTCCAAGCATTTAGAGAAAACCAGAATAGGGAGGCTAGGTTCTAATCTGCACTGCAGAAATAATGAAGTTTGACACCACTTTTACTGTCATGGCTTCATCATATGGAACTTTGGGATTTTGTAGTTTATTGTGGTACCAGAACTCTCTGACAGAGAAGGCTAAATATGCCACAAAACTACAAATATCAGCATCCCAAGGCATTGAGCTATGGCAGCTAAAGCAGTGTCAAACGACATTATTTCTGCAGTGCAGATTAGAACTAACTTGACTGCTATAATAATCTGCAGATTTCATGTCACTAGGGCTTTCATTTAAAGTCAGCTCTTTGCACTGTCCCTTTGATTAGTGGATGCTTAGGCATGAGGGCCAACAGTGACGAAAAGATTGTGTATTTGGTCTAAATGTAACTATATTTGTTTGGCCTCTTTTGGCAGCTACTGGATTCAATGAATTATTGGTTTGGGCCAGAAATTAACAGTAATTATTATATTAACATGTTTACAGCTTTTTTTTAAAAAAAAAATACACAAATTATTCTCATCTGCTTTATCTCTAAAATAATCTCTAAAATAATCCCTTCTTACCATTTGGGAATTCTCCAGTGTATCCCTTTCAGTGTGGGTCAGATCACCCCCTGTATGTATGGTGTGTGAGTTCTGAACACACTACAACATTGTTCTTAGTTCCAAAGATTTATTTTCCCCTTCATGAGTAAATGGCAGCAATTAATTTGCATGAAAGAATCAAAAGGAAGCTAGGAATAGCAAATGAATACCTCAAAATGACTGTGTCCCAACACAGCATGAATTGTGTCCCTTAGAAACCGAAGAATTCAGAGAAAACCACAAGCTTCAAAAGGAGCTTCTGAATAGTAAGCCTGTTACTGTGCCCCCTAATTCCACACCTTTAACTGCATTGGTGCATCCTGGGTTCCATATCACAGTCACACTTATATATGAAAAAATGGTATGAATTGGCATCCATCCATCCTAGTATAAAGAAGCATCTTTTCTAATCCATCTTTGGGTCATAAACATTGTCAAGCTGCCAGTTGCTTGTTTACGTATCAACTAATCATTTTAATTATATTTAACACATAAAAATAATTTTGCTGTGATTTATTCTTGTTTCCAATAGTCATTAAAATATTGCATTGGAGTCTTCCTTTATGAGCTGCATACATTAACCTTTCATTGGTGTGTTCTTGGGAAGCTTACATTCAAATGCATCATTAAGAGTTGCTTGCAAAATCTGTCTAAAAAGATTTTTTGTCTGAGTACTTAAGGAGGAAAATACTAATATATGCAATTGTTTCATGGTTTCTCCTGGTGATTTCTTTCCAAACTAGGAGAAAATGGCTTTCTGAAGAACTCTATTTAACAAAAATTGTTACATTTGCAAGGAAGTAGTACTACCAGGAAACTGTAGTATTTGTTCCCAGAAAAAGATTACCGTTTCTCAAAATTCATCCTTCTAATTGAGGCTCATGTGTCCATGCATGGTATTTGAATGTTTAAACCTAGTACAACAAAAGGGAGGAAAGGAGGTGAGTGATAATTTTCTTTTAGTTTATTTGATAAGAATGTCCCAAAAATATTTTTTCATTTTATTTGGGATGGGAAGAATTGGAGACTTGGGGTGGGGGTGGGGGCAGATATAGGAGAAAGTAAAACTAACAGATTTATCCAGGCATTGAGACTTTAACTCTGGAAAGTCTGGGTTTGAATTTCTGTATGTTCATCTTCATCTTTGTTATTTCTGAATTAGGATTGCAGTTTCTCTTTTCAGAGAGGCTGCTCAGGTACATGACCCTATCTTTCTCCTGCTGGCACTAATTCATGAAAAATTAATTTGTTACCCTACTTTGTTGACTCTTTCAACAGCAAAATTGAAATATGTTATTTTAATTTCAAAATGCTGAACACCCATATTGTAATTATTTATTATTTTTACTGCTTGTGGCCATTCTCAGCTATATGAAATGATAGTTCAACCAATTTAATACATAGAGTGGACAAATGAATTAATTAATGAATTAAATCTCTGAATGTTTCAAGTTCAATTACATTTAATTAACAATTTAATGGTGAAGCACCAGCACTACTGCTAACAATCTTGGTGCTCCTCTAACATGCACTATCTATTTCCTTAAATAGCCATCATATCTCTTGATTCTTTTTCAGTTTGTATTCTCTGGAAGCAGTCCATGGGTTCAGCTTGCTTTACATCCTGCAAGAATTATTCAGTATGTTGTCTTCTTTTTGCAGAAATACATAGTTAATTATTATAAAGGAGATTAAATCACTGTGCTTTTAGGTTGTCAGCTCTCTTATTGATACATGATTTCCCCATGTCTTGTAACATGTCAATGGACTTTCCACTGGGTATGTTGCTCAGTATTATTGTTGACTGTATTTATATCCCACTTCCCCCCCAAAATTGTCACTCAAGATTGCTTGCAAATTAAAATGCTTACAACATGATTAAAAACATATAAGGAGTCACATTTAAAACAATTCAGCTATTTACCATATTAAAACAATTTAAAATACTGTATACACTTTAAGAGATAAAAAAACAATTGAAAGAGTGCAATATTTAAAAAATGCAGCACCCTCTTACACCCCTTTTCTTAAAAGCTGTCAGTTCTAAAATTCTGTCTGAATAGAAAAAGTCTTCATCTACTGGCAAAAGGACAACAAGGAGGGGCCATTCTAGCCTCCTTAAGGAGAGAGCTATAAAGTTTTTGTGCAGCCACCAAGAATACCCTATCTTGTGTTCCCACTAAGCATATCTGTGAAGGGGGTAGGACTCAAAGGAAGGCCTCTCTTGTAGAACTCAGGGTGCAGGTGGTTTCATAAGAGAAGATAGATTCTGTCATGTAGCCTGAATCTAAGTTGTATAGAGCCTAGTGTCATGCTTGGTAGCAAGAAACTTGAAGAACCAGGAAAACATTTTTAAGTGTAAGTTCACTTTAGCTTTACTCCAGAATCAAGATACTTCACCACAGCAATTCTTTTAGAAACAACTCTGAGTCTTTCCCACCAAACCAGTACTTTAAAGCCCTCTTAACAAACCTCTTTTCCCCCTCCCAGTAGTCCAGTTGTCCATATCAAAGCAACTTTGAAGTTTAGTTCTTCCATGTCCATCTCCTTTCATCTCCTGGGATCAGAAGGCAAACTCTCATCCCAGTCATAAACCTGCCTCAATGTCCTCTCTACTATTTACAATGCCCATTTGCCATTCCCTTTTATTTCCCACCCGCCTACATGCGTCACCCCCTGGTGGTCAGATTTCTATGAGAAACATAGTATCCTGACACTCTTCCACCCTGAAACATTTTATCCTATTTTATTACATATATCAATCCCTCCTGGCTTGTTTGGATATTGTGAAGTCGTAGGCTTTCATGGCCAGCATCCATAGGTTTTTGTGGGTTTTTTGGGCTGTGTGGCCATGTTCTAGAAGATGCTAGCCACAGAAAGAAACTCTTCTAGAACATGGCCACACATCCCGAAAAACCCACAAAAACCTTTGTCTGGATATTGTTCGTGAAACTGTTGGACCAAATCTGGGGCATCTACATGTCTGGCATTTACCCATTCATTATGTGAGTCTGGAAAGTGTCAAGAGCTGACCAAATATTGTAACTTTTTCCTATGCCACCTGGAATCCAAAATCTTAACCACCTCAAAGTAACAGAGGTGGAGGTTCAGGCTCTTCTCTCCAAGGGTCCTCTTCCAGCACTGGCTTTAGCAAATGGAAATGGAACACAGGGCTAAGTGTCTTAGGGTTTTGATAGATCCAACTCAGCTGTCACCTTATTGATGATTAATTTTACCACAAAAGGTCCCAAAAACTTTGGGCCCAATTTTTTGGAAGACTGCTGAGTCTTTAAATGCTTGGTGGACAGATAGACTCTGCTCCCAGATCTCATCTCCCACTCTCTGTCCCTCTTTTAATCTGTGAACTTCTTATAGATCTGTTTGGCCTCATCTAGGGCTGCCACAATGTGAGGCCATGCATCGTAGATTTTTGTAATCCACTGGGAGAGCGGCACCAGATCCATAGGTTCTGTGGTCAGAGCTGGCAACATTTTTGGTTCATAAACATAAACAACCTCAAAGGGAGAATGTCCGATACTTTGGTGAACCATCCCATTGAAAGCAACTTCAGCATGAGGCAGTAACTCAAACCAATTGTCCTGCAAATAATTGCCAAAGCATTGAATATATTGCTCCAAAGAACAATTACTTTTCTCTGACTGCCCATTTGATTGGGGGTGATGAGATGTACTCATGGCCCCTTTGACTCCTAATTTCTCCTGCAAAACCTTCCAGAATTTTGAAGTAAATTGTCAGCCTTGATTGTTCACAATTTTATCTGGAAGTCCGTGGTTTTTGTATATATGTCCAATGAATAAATCTGCTAATTTGGCTGTGCTGGGCAATCCTTTGCACCCCACAGAGTGTACCTGTTTTGAGAACAAGTCTGTGACCACCCATATGGTATTTCTTCCCTTAATGTCTGGTAAGTCCATAATAAAGTTCATAGCTATATGCCTCCAGGGGCCACTTGGCATGGGCAATGGTTGGAGCAACCCCTGAGGCTTGCCTATCACTGGCTTGGAGTGGGCACACACAGGACAGCCTTTCGCACAAGTCTCTACATCACTCCGAACTCCCACCAGTACTGTTTTCTTACCTGGAGCCAGGTCTTCAGGAAATCACCAGTGTCCTGCTGTCTTAAAGGCATGGCACAATTGCAGAATTCTGGGTCTCAGCTCTTCTGGAATGTAGACCTAGGGGGGATGCAGACGAGGGCGTCCAAGACGCCCTGGTCCGCAGAGCCGCGGGGCCAAGGCAGCCTCACCGCAGCGCCTCCCCGGCGAATCTAAAAGGAGCGCCAAATTGGCGCTCCTTTTAGATTTCAGAGAAAGTACGCCCCAAAAGCGGCGGGCGCACTTTCTCTGACTCAAACGCTGCGGCGCGTGTGGTCGCCGTGGCGTGAGGTCAACCCGGAAGCGCCGTCCATCCGGATGGCCGGCGCTTCCAGGGCCGACCTCAGGAAGAGGAAGGGGCGCCGCTCGTGCGGCTGCCCCTCCTCTTCCTGGCCTCGGAGACGGCTCTATTAGCCGTCTGCCGAGGCCCTTAGTCTCCTTTGCGCCATAGCCCGTCTTTGAGGTCTTGGGTGTCCAGATGATCTGCCATCCATTGATCATTTTTCTCCACTTCTCTGATGTCTTGAAACAAAGGATCCAGAGGGGCAGCTTGGGCCAGGTCCTCCTTCTCTCAGCGCACTTGACTCTGGGTGGTCACTGCCAGCCCTTGTTGTTTGGGATAAAAATAGTTTTTTCCAGCATTTCTCTTTGGCTTTCATGTTGGGGCAATCTGGATAAAGCATCTTCAAGCACATTTTCTTTTCTTGAGAAGGCTTTAAGCTTGAATCTTAAGTGGTAGAATTCTTTAGCCCACCAACTCTGCTTTGGGCTTAGTATTCGGAAAGCTTGAAAAACTGCTAAATTGCCATGATCAGTCCAAAACTCAAAGGGGTGGCTGGCTCCTTCCAGTAATTGGTGCCAAGATTGCAGTGCTCTCTTGATGACCACTGCCTCTTTCTCCAAAGTAGGACAATTTAGGGGGGATGCAGACAGGCAGCTCTAGGCCACCCTGGGAAACAGAGGATCGGGGCCGAGGCTGCTGGAAGCATTGGCTCCAATCCTCCCTTTTGCCAGCCCAGAAAAGAGCAGCAAAATGCCCCTCCTTTCAGAGCTGGCAAAAGGGCACCCTAAGAGCTGCCACATGGCTCTTTGATGCCCCTTCTGGTGCAGCACAACAAAAGGCTGCACTGGAAGGACATCCTGATGCTGCACACCATGCATAATGGTGCGTGGCATCAGGACATCTTCGGGGAGGGATTGAGGTGGCCAGCGTACAGCTGTCCCTCCCCATCCCTGCCTCCAGGAGAGCCCAAAGAGCCCATCTGTAGAGGCCCTTCGTTGTGCTCCCTGGAACTTTTTGGAAAATTTAGCTCATAGTCTTAGCCTCCCTTTTGGGTCCTTTTACATTAATACAGACCCAATGCAACATCACTGGCATGAGTTTACACAACAAATGGCTGGGCTGGATTAGGGTGTTTTAAAATAGGCTCAGATAAAAAGAATTATTTCAGCTGTTCAAAAGCTGCTTGACAGTCCAGAGTCCAATGCAACTTGGTGGATGGCTTGGGTTCCTTGTTGGGTTCCCCAGGATGAGTCTTGGTTTTTAGTAGGTCGGTGATGGGCAATGCCAGTTGAGCGAAATTTGGGATGAACTATCGGTAAAAGTTGGCAAAGCCCCAAAACATTTGCACCTGCTTTCGCATCTTAGGAAGGACCCATTGCAGGATCATTTGCGCTTTGGCTAGATCCATTCCTATTCCCTGGATGGACATCAGTATCCCCCAAAGTCCAACTTGTCTGTGTGAAATTCACATTTAGGCAGTTTCACATATAAATGATATTCCAGGAGGCACCTCAGGATCTCCCTCACTAGCTTTATATGGGAGTCTAAGGGGGGAAGCAGACGAGTTAACTGGGTTGTTTTGGGGCTTACCTGAAGGCACAGTCTTTACATGACGCACGCCAAAAAAGCACCCCCTACTTGACTTTTCCCGTGAAAGTGCGCTTTAAAAAGGAGCCACTTTTTTCCGCTCCTTCCTGCAACATGCGCACTTTCAACGGTACGTCAGGATGCAACGATGGAGGGACGTCCACATAAAAGCTGCCGTCGGCGGTGTGGATACACATGTACTAAGGACGCCGCATTTAGAGCGGCCCTTGAGGAGCATGCGCTCATTGAAACAAGCCTCAAATCAAAGCGTTTTCGAGGGTTCAGGTGTGGGCGTCCCGACGCAGGTGCGTCTGCTTTAGAACCCTAGCGCTAACCCTAATGTACAATGTGAGCATGCGCCACAGCGGGAAGGTGAAACTGATGCTAGCTGATGTTGACATTCTTGTTAAAGAGATAAAGGGGAAAGTTTCACTTTTAAGCTGGACCCCCACACACATTCCAGCGCCATTTTCCCAAGAGAACTTTAGCCAGCTGCAGACCTCCACAGCTCTCCATTTCAGGGCTGCCTTTGTCCACAGCAGGGACAATGGCACAGCCAGCCACAAGCGGAGAGCTAAGAAGAGGGAGAGGGACGTCATGGACCCACGCTGAGACGGCCGACCTCATAGCTCTGTGGTCGCAGCCACACATTTTGGACAGATTGAGGAATTCCTTTTTGAATTCAGAAACATTTAAGGAGTTGGCAGCAGCCATGAGGGCCAAGGGCCACCAACGCACCTGGGAGGAGTGTCGTCGGAAGACCAAAAACCTCAGGTCCGACTACAAAAAGTTTAGGGACCACAGGGCCCGAACCGGCCGGGCTCCCTCCACCATGCCCTTTTACAGGGAACTCCATGCCTTTCTCACCACGGATGGAAGCATACGCCCAAGCAGAATAGGTACTAGCAGCGATGCTACAAGGGTCCGGGTCGGCCAGACAGCCAAAGCACAAGCCATGGAGGACCCCTCTCTGGGAGAATGCGCCCAGGAGCTTTTGCCCCGTCAAGGTAAGATGCCACAGGGACCCTGGGAAGGGGTGCAGGGGGCAGCAATAGGGTGGCCACAGGGCACAGATGGCCATATCCTTTGTCACTTTTAGGTGACCAGGAGGAACACCCCGACTCAGATGAGACATCCTGCAGTCAGAGGGCTATGGACATCTCTGTCACGAGACCACCATCCTGTGCCTCCACATCATCCACCAGCAGGCCAGGATCCCGTACTTCACATTGGAGCACTACAACTTTCAGGAGCAGTAGCCACCGGGATCGCTCCCCTGTCCCAAGGACAAGTACAGCACTCAGTGACGATGACAGTGAGGGAGAGGAGAGGGCAGGCCCCGGGCCATTCACTCAGCTTATTCACCAGGTCCAGGCTGCACATGGTAAATTCCCTGTTATGACAAAAAGTACACCCCGTCGCATGTAAGTCTGCACCCCCAAAAGCAAAGCAATTTCCTTGGCTTTTGTGACGTTTTATGCGTCTGTTCACCGGGAACAGAATGTCCCCCTTCCTCGCACACCGGTTGTGTACCCTAGCGTGTGGAGGGGGGGGGGAGAAATGTTAATGCATGTGTTCCATTCTGAAAATCCCTCGCATGAGCACCACCTGCATGCCTCCAGTGTGCACACACATACCTCCCTGGCATGTACCTCTCCCCTCCCCCCTGAAATGTGTGGAAGATGTTGTGTGTGAAAACGGTGTCCTCTGACATATGATGTGTCTCTAGAATGAGAAGTAGAGGAACAGGGATAAGAGCAGCAAGATCAAGCGGCTAATCCCCGAGCTGCAATGTCACCGGCAGGCCGCCTGGCCGAGATTAGAGGGAGGAGGACACATCGCCCAGCAGCTGCAGCAAATACGAGTGTCCAGCAGGAGTACATGGAACAGAGCATCAAAATCATGGACAAAGGCATAGAGCAGGATAAACAAATAGCTGACCGTTCCCATGAAATGGCAGAACGTTCCCATGAAATGGCACAACATTCTCATGAAATGACAGAACGTTTCTATGAACTAGCTGAACGTTCCTATTAGCAGAGGCAGGCCGAGATTGAGGATCGGAGGCTGCATGATCAACGTATGGCCCACGAACAGCGGCGTGTAGCTGATTCCCTACAATTGCTGACTGGCCTGATGGATCGAGTGGTGGATGTCATGGAGAGGTCCCAGAGGGCCATGGCAGTCAGCGGGGAGGGTGTGCAGGAGGGTGGAAGAGGGAGGGCTATCCACCAAGGCCAGGAAAAGATGGGTGTGGTGGTCAGTAGAGGAGGGAGGGGTGATGTCCCACCCCTGGATGTAGAGCATGTTGTGGGGAGAGGGAGGAGGGATCCACCCCTGGTTGTCGAGCCTGCTGTGGGGAAAGGGAGGTGGGAGAGGGATCCACCCCTGGATGTCTAGCCTGCTGTGGGGAAAGGGAGGCGGGACAGGGATCCACCCCTGGATGTCGAGCCTGCTGTGGGGAAAGGGAGGAAGGGTCGCTGTCCCCCTTTAGCTGTTGAGCCTGCTGTGGGGAGAGGGAGGAGGAAGAGGGGGCCACCCGTGCAGGAGGAGGCTCCAATGGAAATGGACATCATTGAGCCACAGCCCTCACAAGAGTGTAGTAGCCCTTTCAGCAGTGATCTAGTAGTCCCACCACCCACTGCCCGCCCACAAAGACAGAGAGCAAGCAGAGGGGGATGGAGATGCTGCGACCAGCAGCACTAGTACCGAGGCCGCCATCCCATTCTGCTCCGCACGTATGCCCAACGCACTGATTGCCACCGCCGCCACACACTGATCCCAGTTCACTGGTCACCACCGCAGCTGCCGCCGCCGCACACCATGCCCACTCCACCGCCTCTGCTTATTGGGAGCTTGTATGGATCCTCCGACGGGCCTACACAGCTTCGCATAAAATGCCAAACGCTATTTAAAAATGGAAGGGTTATTAGAAGGCAATGATTGACGCGCCGACGTCTGTGCGCATATTACGTCATAATTTTTTAAAAAATAAAGTTTTATTTCTTTTCAACAAAAAACTATTTACAACAGTGTGCAACTGGGGCAAGGGGAGGGGAGAATGGACAAAAGGGTTTCAAGGGGGATGAAGGAGAGGGAGGAGGGCAGAAGCAAGAAGAAAGGGAAGGGGGAGGGAAAGGGCCATCAAGGATGGGGAAGGGGGGTGGATCGGGGGCTGGGGAAGGCCCAGGTGCTGGAGGATGACTGCCATGGAGGTGACCACCATCCGCATCTGCTCCTCCAGGGCAGCCATCCTTTGTTCCATCCACCGATCTGCAATGGAAAAGAGAAGAGAAAAGTGTGGTTAGAAGGTTTCCCTGCACCCCATCACTGTACGCTGCAGCCAGGGTCCCTGGGGGGCCCCACCAACCCCCTCCCCCTGTGTCCCTGTCATACTTACCCCTTTCGGATTCTTGGATCGATTGGATGACCGCCAGGCAGGCAACACCAATGAGACCCTGTTGTGCTCCGCCTGGTGGCCTGCGACTCGGCCCGGTCTCCTCCTCCTCAGCAGGTCTGCCTGTGAAAGTAAAAAAGACACTGTTTAGAAAGCCAGCTTGGAAAGTGGAGGGGGATGGGAGGGTCAGGAATGCCATGGAGGCCGCAGTTATGCCTCCGGTAGTACTCCCTCAGGGGCCTACCTTCAGCCATGGGAGGCTGCTGTGCTTCTAGAGGGAGAGCAGGGCCTCCTTCTACACGGGCCTCCCTGGCTGGCCCGGCTTCCCTATCCGAGGAGGATGAGGGGGAACTGGCAGGATCTCCCCTCCGTCCCTATCGCCGCCTCCGCCGCATGCCTGCATTGGGAGAGAAGGGGAACACCATTAGTATGGGATGGGGATGAGGGGCAGGGGAGGCAAAGGGAAGAGTGAGGGGGAAAGGGGGGCATGGGGGAGCTAGCTACGAGGGCCACACTTACCAGGGGCGTGGCGATCCTGCCACCGAGGGCGGCCGGCCCTCACCCATAGCTCCCGGAGCTGCTGCCAGAAGGGTGGCCGAACCGGAGGATGCTCCCCATAGTCGTCCAGGGCTTCAAAGAACACCCCCTTCAATGCCTTAAACTTTGTGCGGCATTGTTGGGGGGTCCTTATGAAGCCCTGGTCCCGGAGGGCCCAGGAGGCCTGGGTAAAATACCCCCGGTTCAGCCAGTTGGAGCTGGCCATGACCCTCCTAGCAGCCGGCTCCGGGTTCAGGGCTTGGAGGAGAATGCCCACTTCCTCATTGTTCCAATAGGCGATCCTGATGGGCACTCTCCTCCTGGCCTCCATCGTCCTCCTCAGAATCGCTGGAGCTCCGCAGGAGCATTTATAAGTGAATGTTGCAGGGGCAGATGGCCTTACCTGGGCCCTGACCAATGGAGACCCTCATGTGGGAAGTTTGAATGTGATCCCCAATGGTTGCCCTCTGGGCTACCAATTGATACAATCGAATGGGCCATTGGGAAAGTTGACTGTTGGGAATTTGGCAACATTGTCAGAGGTTTCAGTTGGTGGTTTGTGCACTGTATCCTTCTACTGCCAGGAAATCTGGCTCCAGGTGACCCCTCCAAGCCCTTTCGTGTGTGTGTCTCACTGTGCCATGAAAGCAGGATTGCCATCCATATGCAGAGTGGGCATCACAGGATCTCATCATGGGATGGTGCAGTGCTGTCCCACATAAATGGAAGCCACACACAGGGTGGGGATACCGGTACATCTTTATTGAGGTGCTTTCAGGCTCATGGCCTACTACAATGGTGTCCCACATTTATGCAAGGCACATATGGAGAGGGTGGGTAGTCAAGGCAAGGGGGTGCTGAAATGCTTTCAGGCTCATGGCACAGTGCAGTGGTGTCCTACATTTATGCAAGGCACAGACAGATAGGACAAGGGGGTGATGAAATGCTTTCAGGCTCATGGCACAGTGCAGTGGTGTCCTACATTTATGCAAGGCACATATGGAGAGGGTGGGGAGTGAAGGCAAGGGGGTGTTGAAATGCTTTCAGGCTCATGGCACAGTGCAGTGGTGTCCTACATTTATGCAAGGCACAGACAGATAGGACAAGGGGGTGATGAAATGCTTTCAGGCTCATGGCACAGTGCAGTGGTGTCCTACATTTATGCAAGGCACATATGGAGAGGGTGGGGAGTGAAGGCAAGGGGGTGTTGAAATGCTTTCAGGCTCATGGCACAGTGCAGTGGTGTCCTACATTTATGCAAGGCACAGACAGATAGGACAAGGGGGTCTTGAGGTGCTTTCAGCTCATGGCACAGTGCAGTGCTGACCTTGGGTTACAGTTGGAGAAGAGAGCATGCTTTCAGAACCTCCTGGTCTCAAAGAACTCTGCCAGGGCCTCCCGCACAGCCTCCCCTTCTCTCTGCTTTCTGAGATCATTGTGCTCCATGGGTGCCCCCAGGGTGGGAAGCACAAAGCGGCGCCTGTAGCGCCCTCCCTCATCCAGGACCCTTCCCTTGGTCTCGCAGATGTTGTGGAGGATGACACAGGAGGCGATGATGGGGATGACATTCTCCTCTGCCACAAGGAGTGGGGCAGTGAGGCACCTCCACTGAGCCTTCAGGTGGCCGAAGGCCCTTTCCACCACATTCCTGGCGCAATTCAGCCTCCTGTTGAATCCATGCTGCCTGGCATTGAGGTTGCCCTGGGGTAGGCGCTGTTGGCGAGCAGGAGGGGGCCGATCTGTTGGCCTCTCAAGGTGACGGTGGGGTTCCCTGGCATGTAGATGCTGGCCTCCATGGCCTGAAAGATGATGGAATTCCTCGCCACCCTCGCATCGTGAGTCGATCAAGGCCAGCCCACTTCCACATCTACAAAGCGTCCCTGATGATCCGTGGTCCCTTGGAGGACAACAGAATAGGTGTCCTTTCGGTTCACGAACTCGTTCCTCCTCCCCAAGGGTGGCACGATCAGACAGTGGCACCCGTCTACGGCACCCATTACTTGGGGGAAGCCGAGCTCACCGAACCCTTGCATGATCTGTGGGTGACAAGAAGGGGGAGAAGGGGACAATTAATGAAGAGCCATTGCATTTGCTAACTGATGACGTTTTCCCCGTCCCTGCGCAGGTTCATCGGCCCTTGCTCCCGAGTATACAGGAGGACTTTGACTGCACACTCATAGCGAACTAGGCATCCCGGCGCAGGGTCGTCGGCCCTTGCTCCCGAGTATACAGGAGGACTTTGACTGCACACTAGTAGCGAACTAGGCATCCTGGCGCAGGGTTGTCGGCCCTTGCTCCCGAGTATACAGGAGGACTTTCACTACACGGTCATGGCGAACTAGGCATCCCTGCGCAGGGTCGTCAGACCTTGCTCCCGAGTATACAGGAGGACTTTCACTGCACAACCATGGGCCACTAGGCATCCCTGCGCAGGGTCGTCGGCCCTTGCTCCCGAGTATACAGGAGGACTTTGACTGCACACTAGTAGCGAACTAGGCACCCTGGCGCAGGGTTGTCGGCCCTTGCTCCCGAGTATACAGGAGGACTTTCACTACACGGTCATGGCGAACTAGGCATCCCTGTGCAGGGTCGTCGGACCTTGCTCCCGAGTATACAGGAGGACTTTCACTGCACAACCATGGGCCACTAGGCAGCCCTGCGCAGGGTCGTCGGCCCTTGCTCCTGAGTATACAGGAGGACTGTCACTACACAGTCATGGCCCACTAGGCATCCCTGTGCAGTTTCATTGGCTAATACAGCTGACTCTGATCAGTGACAGCCACACTGTATGCCATGTCATGACATTTCCTGCGCAACAGGGGAAAGTGACAGATGTGTGTGTGACTGTCCTTACCTGTTGGGGGTCCCCCAGATACACTGTGCATGACAGGAGCAGCTTCTCCATGGTGAGGGCGAACTCCACCAACACTTCTGCCACAGTGGTTTGGCTGACCCCGAACTGCTCTGACGTCTGCTTGCAGCTGGCTCTGTGGGCGAGCACCCAGATGGCCATGGCGACCCTCTTCTCGACCAGGATGGCCTTCCTCATCACGGTGTCTTCCCGCTGCATTTCCGGATGCAGTACTTCCACTAACCTGTGGAAGAGGGCACGGGGCATTCGGAAGAACATCCTCCATTGCTCATCTGCCCAGATGTATGTGACGAACCCGTCCCACCAGTCGGTGCTTCTGGGGAACATCCACCACTGGCGCGGGGCTCTCTCGGGGGCCATCAGAGCGACATAGGGCATGGTGGTGAACCGTGTGACTCATCTTGCGGCACCCGGTCTCATGGCTGTCACTTCGTTGACAGCGACAAAGGGGCGAAAGTCATCACGGCTGCCTTCCCTGAATGTATCTGTGGCATGGACCATGGCGGAGGCTGCTGTGGCTGTGCATTGCAGGGCCAGTAGTAGCGCCGAGCACTCGGTTGGCGAGGCAGCCATTGTTCCTCTGCAGCATATAGTGCGCAGGTCCTGAGTACTGCCAACATTTCTGTTAAAGGGACCGTGCTTTCTCTGAGCACGTGCGCATGCGCCGGAGAGAACAGGAAAAAAAATTAAAGCCGCCGCTGCCGCCCGTGTGGTGGCTGCATTCTTATTTGGGGCAACCTCGGGCATGGCAGTGCGGTGGCTGAGGCTTTAATAGAGCCTCGGAAAAGCTGCATTGACTGACTCCAATGCGGTTGCTGCGTCCCCAAATAGTGCACCTTCAGGGCATGCAATGTGGTTGCTGCGGTTTCGGGAAAAGGCAAATTCAGGTCACACTTTCTTTCCCGTCTGCTTAGCCCCTAAGTCTTGGGAGTAAATCAGGACATCATCCAGGTAAACTAGCCCCCTCTGCAGACCAGGGCGTCGGGACGCCCTGGTCCGGAGCACTGGCGGAGCTCAGCCTCCGCACCGCGCCGCTCCTCCGGCGACTCTAAAAGGAGCTCCAAATTGGCGCTCCTTTTAGATGTCAGGGAAAGTGTGCCCTAAAAGCAGCGGGCGCACTTTCCCTGACTCAAACGCTGCGGCGCGTCCGGTCGCCACGGCGTGAGGTCATCCCCGGAGCGCCGGCCGTGCGGAGGGCTGGCGACTCCGAAGGCGACCTCAGGAAGAGGAAGGGGCGGCGCTCGTGCGGCTGCCCCTCCTCTTCCGGGCCAAGAAGACGGCTCAATTAGCCGTCTGCCGAGGCCCTAGGACTCGCTCAAACAACAAGTCATGTAAAACTTTGTTCACAAGTCTCATAAAAATGCCAGGTGTGCCTGAGAGCCCAAAAGGAAGAATGAGATATTCAAAAGACCCCAGGAGGCAATTAAATACAGTCTTATATTCATCTCCTTCTTGTATGTGCACCCGATAGTAGGCATCTCTCAAATCCAATTTGGTAAAGATCCAGCTGGTGTCTAGCCAGCCTAAAATGTCATTCATTAGAGGAATTGGATATTTGTTAGTATTGCAAATCCTATTAAGGTTTATGTAGTTTGTTACCAGACATAGCAAACCATCTTTCTTCTCCCAGAAAAACATTGGGACCCCAAACATGGAGGTGGATGGGCAGATGAATCCCCTAGCCATGTTCTTTTCCACAAAGTCCTTTAAGGTTTTCATCTCCAGTGGGGTCATGGAGTATAGCTGTGACTTGGGAGCTTCTGCCTCTGGCATCAGTTTGATTGCGTGGTCTGTTTCCCAATGGGGTGGGAGTTGGTTGCACTCCTTTTCCTCAAACACCTCTGCCAAGTTTCTACATTCTGGAGGATAGCCTGGCGGGTCCTTCATGACTGGGCTTCTGACCCTCTCTAGCAGTAAGTTCAGTTGCCCCAATGTCACCACTGTGCACTTGTCCACTCTCGGTCTGGTATCTCTGGTGTGCGCTCTGCACCCCAGATCATCAAAAAACAGTTCTTCCAACCACCACCAGAGCCCCGGTTTATGGAAATGCAACCAGTCTATGCCTAGGATCACTTGGTACTCCAAAGTGTGGCCTAGCACAAACTGGATCTGTTGGAATAATGTTCCAGGGAAAATGCACAATGTGGTGAAAGGCAGCAGCCATGATGACTAAGCATTTGGCCACTGCTGAGTCATGCAGCATCAAGGCTGATGAAACAGGAGGTGACATAATGACAGGGAGTCACCTGGTGCTGTAAAGCACAGTAAGTGCTGCAAAAGGGCTGCAAACAAGCTGTGTCATGCTTATGATTGACAGGTGCCCAAAAGGAAGAGGCAGGGCTAGAAAGCCATGTGGAGCACTGGCTATATAAGGGACAAGCCTCTGGACACACATGTGGATTGATGTGGGTTGATAGTGGAAGGTGGAGATTGTTGGAGAGTGCGTTGGTGTATCATTGTACATAGCCTTTGTATATAGAACGTCTGAAGATTAAAAGCCTCTTAGGGCCTCGGCAGACAGCTAATTGAGCCGTCTTCTGGGCCCGGAAGAGGAGGGGCAGCCGCACGAGCGGCGCCCCTTCCTCTTCCTGAGGTCGCCCTCGGAGTCGCCGGCCCTCCGCATGGCCGGCCCTCCGGGGATGACCTCACGCTGCGGCAACCGGATGCGCCATGGCGTTTGAGTCAGGGAAAGTGCGCCCACCGCTTTTAGGGCGCACTTTCCCTGACATCTAAAAGGAGCACCAATTTGGAGTCTCTGACGCCCTGGTCTGCAGAGGGGGTTAGTGAGACATCTGCTGAGTCTCTCTCTGCTCTTTCTGGAGGGGAAAGGAGTTTTCCTGTAACTGACAACGTTGCTTGCTTCATTGAAGACAGTCTGGATCTTGATGCTTCACGTTACGTGGTTCCCACGTGCTGCATCACCACACTAACACTGGTTATGGGCCCAGTCTGTACCAGAGGTTCTGACTAGATGAAAGTAAGTGACTGTTTTTGTCTGAATCCAGAAGAGCTGCTTTCAACTATCTAAAATGCCGGTTGGCAAAGGGTTAAGAGCCTAGCTGTTTAGCTGCCCTTATCTGCTACTGATAGTGAAAGCTGGGAAGGCTGCCAACGCTGTGCTGTTGTTTTGCTTAATTGCAAGAATGGAAGGCATAAAGTTTCCTAAACTGTCTGATAACAATTACTCGCAATGGGCAGTTTACATGGAAGCTACCCTCGTCCATGAGGGGCTGTGGGATCCTGTGGAAGAGGGTCTAAATGCAAGGAATGCACAAACAGACAGGAGAGCCCATGCAACTATCTGTCTTTGTTTGGATCCCAGCCAGATGGACCATGTGTGAGATAAAGGGTCTGCCCAGGAGGTTTGGCTTGCTTTAAAGAGTGTGCATCAGTCTGATTCCTCATTGTCAAAGATGCTTTGGACAAAGAGACTGTATGCATGCAAAATGGTCAAAGACCAGTCTGCAGAGCAGCATCTGGCTGAAATGAGACATCTGTTCCTGGAAGCACACACTAGAGGAATAGAGTTGTCAAGGCTGCAGAAGGCACACATTTTGCTGAGCAGTTTGTCGTCAGACTTTGACCATATCCGGTACAGCCTACAAGGGGTGCCAGAGACCCAGATTTCTGTGGATCTAGTGACCACACGTGTCTTGGAGGAATGCCAGAGACGGCGTTTTGAAGCTGGCATTCAGAGTCAGCAACAGGTCCAGCCAACAACAACAACAACAACAACAACAGAAGCAGTTCAAGAGACTGAGAATGCAGCTTTTGCAGAGCAAAACAATGTTTCTCTTGTGGACAGCCAGGACATTTTCAAAGGAACTGCAGGAGGTCACCAGCTGCCAGAGGGAAACAGCTACCACGCCAGTCTCCTGGGAACAGGAAAGGGGCTGTTTCGGCAGTCAAGGAGAGTGACTCTAAGGCCCACCATACAGATGCTGACACACATCTCTGGGTGATTGACAGTGGAGCCACACACCACATTGTCAATAAGAGGTCCTTGCTGAAGGACAGGAAGCCCTCCAGTGTCAGCAGAGTGGGTTTGGCTGATGGAGGTTCCAGCCAAATCAGAAACATGGGGACTGTACATTTCCCTGGGTTTGAGAGGGATTTTGAGAACATCCTCTGTGCCCCCAAGTTACGAAACTGCCTGATCAGTGTCTCAGCCTTAGTTTCAGAGGGCTATGCAGTGCAATTTGAGGGGGATGAGTGCCTCATCACTAGAGGGGGGCAAGTTTGTGTCAAAGCACACAGGCACAACAAATTATACTTTCTTGCTTCCCAGGCAGAGTGTGCCACAGTTGGGAACGTGCCACTGCACTCCAACTGTGTGCACTACCTACACAGGGTCCTAGGGCATGCCAGGTTCAACAGTTTGGACAAGCTGAAGGGGGTATGTCCTGGGCTTAAGTGGGAGAATTGCAGTAACCACCTAGAATGCTCTA
Organism: Phrynosoma blainvillii; assembly: GCA_026167975.1. Classification (NCBI taxonomy): domain Eukaryota; kingdom Metazoa; phylum Chordata; class Lepidosauria; order Squamata; family Phrynosomatidae; genus Phrynosoma; species Phrynosoma blainvillii. The sequence goes on along the minus strand of JANUYF010000001.1, from coordinate 89,230,301 downwards.
TATGCAGCAGGATTAAGCTGAAAGCCTTCCCTGTTGCAAAAAGGAGCAAGGGCACCACCCAGAGGCCATTCCAGGTAGTGCATGTGGACATAGCAGGCCCTTATAGCAAGTCTATAGGTGGGAATAGGTACCTTATGGTAATCGTGGATCTCCATACGAGGTACACATATGCCTTTACTCTGAAGGAGAAAAATCAGGCAGTTCCCACATTCAAGGCCTGGGTGGAGAGAGTGGAAAGGAAGTTTGATTTCAAGGTGGGCTCCCTTGTTACAGACAGGGGTGGTGAGTTTCTTTCTTCCAGCCTACAGACCTGGTTGAAGCAGAGGGGCATCCGCCACAACACCACCAACCCTGTGAAGCCCCAGGAGGATGGATTGGCTGAGAGGAAGATAGGCATGCTGACCCAACTCAAAGACTGTATGCTATTGGATGCTGAAGCTCCAGAAGGTCTTTGGGGGGAGGCAGTCTTGGCAGCATGCCACATAAGCAATCGACTGTGGCATTCCGAGGTGCAGCAAACCCCATACTACATGCTGTATGGGAGGCCACCCAATCTGAAATACCTGAGGGTATTTGGGCAATTTGCCAATGTTTTGGTTCCCCAGAGGTTCCGGAAGAAGGGCGACCCCAAATGGAAAAGACTGAGGTTTGTGGGGTATGAGGGGAACAGCTATAGGTTCCATCTGGGAGGTGGGCACATCATGTTGTCCAGGAATGCGAACTTTGAAAGGCACTTGGGGTGGGAGAGAATCCACTCAAATCATGAAGTCTTCATCAGACTAGGACAACAGGGTGGTGGCAGTACTGGGAATGGAGGGGTGGAAACACCAAAAGACACCACAGAGAGTCAGCCCCGCACTTCCAGGCAGCCCACAGGCACCCAAGCTCCCACTATCACAACACCCAAGAGTGAGGTGTCAATACTCACAGCCACAGACAGGAGTGTAGAGAGCAGCACTGACAGTGAGGATGAGAGGGGTAAGACAAGAGTGGTCATCCCCAGACAGACACAATGGGTGAGAAGGCCTCCAGAGCGTTTTGTAGTACAGAATGCTAGGGTGTGTGCTGCAGTGGCAGAGGAACCTGAGAGTTTCCAGGAGCTTCTCACTTTTCCCAGAGAGGAAAAGAGAAGTGGTTCCAGGCCATGGAGAATGAGTTTGACTCACTAGTAAAGAGAGAGGTTTTCGAGGAGGTAGCCAGGCCAGGAGACCAGAAGGTTGTAGGTTGCAGGTGAGTCTACAAAAGGGAGGAGATGCCTGATGGGACCCAAAAGTACAAGGCCAGGGTAGTAGCAAGAGGTTTCTCTCAACACCGATTTGAGAGTTATGACAGGACATTCTCTCCCACAGCCAAGCCAGAAAGTCTCAGATTAGTGCTTGCAGTGGCTGCCAGGAAAGGGCAGATAGTGAGGCACTTTGATTTTGAGACCGCCTACCTCAATGCCAAGCTTGAGGAGGAGGTGGATATGGAACAGGCACCTGGGTTTGATGATGGCAAGGAGGGTAGGGTCTACAGACTCAAGAAAGCCCTCTATGGCCAAAAGCAGAGTGCGTGCTGCTGGAATAGGTGCATCCATGAGGAACTGGTAAGGCTTGGATACACACGGAGTGTGCCAGATCCATGTGTGTATAGGAGAGGAGAGGTCACTTTAGTCATCTATGTAGACGACCTCTGTGTGGCTGCACAGATGGAGCAGGAGGTGAAGGCTGTGCAGGATGAGCTGGCAAGGAAATTTGTCCTGAAAGACTTAGGGAACCTCAAGTCCTATCTTGGGATAGAGGTGGAGAGAACAGCAGATGGCAGATTGATGCTGAGTCAGACAAAGAATATTCAGAGGTTGCTGGAGAAATGTGGACTAGAAAGTGCAAAGGTGGTTAGGAGTCCCACAACACCTGGGTTCACAAGTAGCACAGAGTCTGACAAGGTGTTTGAGCGTCCTGATCTGTACAGGTCGGTTATTGGCAGTTTAATGTTTATAGCCAATAACACGCGGCCAGATATAGCCTTGGCTGTTGGCATGCTGAGACGTAGAGTGAGCAATCCCAAGGTAGAGGACTGGACTGCGGTGAAAAGGGTATTGAGGTACCTGAAGGGCAACAAGGAGCAGAAGCTTGTGCTACAGGGATCTGGAACACAGCTGGATTGTTTTGTAGATAGCTCCTTTGCATCTGAGCTGCACGATAGAAAATCAGTGACAGGTTTGCTGATTAGGTACGTAGACAGTCCAGTGGTTTGGAGAAGCAGGAAACAGAGCTGTGTGACACTGAGTACCTCGGAAGCTGAGTTTGCAGCTTTGGCCGAGATGGCAGGAGAGGTGCAATGGCTAAGACAGCTGCTGGAAGATCTAGGTGAGGCATGCACAGGACCGACGGTCGTGCATGAGGACTCACAGGCCTGCATTGCCATGTCAGAGGCGGAGAACCTGAAAAACCAAACAAAGTATATAGGTGTCAGGTATATGAATGTGAGGGAGTTGGTCCAGAACGGCGTTCTGAGACTGGAATACATTTGTTCGGAGGACAATGTAGCTGACATCCTCACGAAGGCTCTGCAGGTGGAGAGGCATGAGCGATTGGCCTCGGAGCTAGGTCTGGCACCAGGAGCAGCAGCAGAAGCTCAGGTCTCTGAAGAGTGGTAGGTGCAGCCTAGGAAGTGGCAGAATGATAAGATCATCTAGGCCAGGATGGCAGGTAGATCTAGGCTAGGGTGCGGTTGCACCAGGTGAAGAAATGTGTCTGGAGTGGTGAACAGTTTCCAGTAGAGTGCATATCAGGAGAGTGCTGATGGAGGAAAGAACGAGGTTCGTGGATCTAGACCGGAGCTCGGAGATCTAGAACAGGGTTCTAAAGTCTGGGGCGCACACAAGTCAGGTTTGACAGTGGCACAGACAGAGGCCAGAGCACTGAAACACAGCAGGAGGACATTGGACATGTCAGGCTGGTGGGATATGTCACAAAAGGGAAACAGAAAGGGAAGCCACAGGTAAACACTCCATGATTGAAGAAGAACACACTACATGAAAAGTGTAAAAATAAGATTTGTGCACACATTGTTCATTTTGGAGGGGAATGTTGGAATAATGTTCCAGGGAAAATGCACAATGTGGTGAATGGCAGCAGCCATGATGACTAAGCATTTGGCCACTGCTGAGTCATGCAGCATCAAGGCTGATGAAACAGGAGGTGACATAATGACAGGGAGTCACCTGGTGCTGTAAAGCACAGTAAGTGCTGCAAAAGGGCTGCAAACATGCTGTGTCATGCTTATGATTGACAGGTGCCCAAAAGGAAGAGGCAGGGCTAGAAAGCCATGTGGAGCACTGGCTATATAAGGGACAAGCCTCTGGACACACATGTGGGTTGATGTGGGTTGATAGTGGAAGGTGGAGATTGTTGGAGAGTGCGTTGGTGTATCATTGTACATAGCCTTTGTATATAGAACGTCTGAAGATTAAAAGCCTCTTAGTGAGACATCTGCTGAGTCTCTCTCTGCTCTGTCTGGAGGAGAAAGGAGTTTTCCTGTAACTGACAACGTTGCTTGCTTCATTGAAGACAGTCTGGATCTTGGTGCTTCACGTTACGTGGTTCCCACATGCTGCGTCACCACGCTAACAGGATCTTCTCCCAATAATCTGCCACTCTTAGTCAAATGGTCTCTGATTCCTCACTGGTGGGTGCTCCTCCCATCGAGATGCCATTCATCTGGTGAAAGTTGATGGGGTGCCTCAACTCTTGGATGTTCAGTCCCATTTGCCTTGCTATGGTGGAGTTGATGAAGCACCACATGCACCCTGAATCAATAGCCGCCACTAGGTTCATGCTTCTGTTCCCACCCCAATCTTCCACCTTCACATCCAGGGTGTATAAGGGAACCCTGCCACTCACCCTCATGGTATAGTGCTGAGATCTTATGGCTGGCCTCCTGCCACTGCCCGAGGCCAGCCATTGAAGATTTCCGTTGGTTCTGCATTGTCCTCCATCTCTGTCATGTCCAGGGATGTCTCCGGATCTGCAGCTACAGCTGCAGCCTTGAGGGCTCGACTGCCCAGTCCTGTTCTAGAGCATTGCTAGTCTCCCGGCAGTGGCGGAGGGTGCTGCCCTTTTGTCAGGCTGCTTGTCTGCCTGTCTGTCCTTTCAGGGCACACCACCATCAGATGTTCCTTCTGTCTGAAGGTCAGGCACAGTCCCAGTTGTCTCCATCTCTTGAGCTCTGTCTCCTGGGACTTATTTTCTTTCTCCTTTCCTCAGGAATGGCTTGAGTTTGCATTAGTTCCCTTGCTCACCCCCAGTTTCCAGTGGGTCATCAACTGGAACTCTTGCTGTGCCATTTTGACCTCTCCCACCAGTTGGAACCACTCTCTCACCATTTGCGAGTTGTCGATCATCTGGACCCACTTCTGAAGGTCTGCTCATAAGCCCACCATGAAGTCTTGCACCTTAGTAGCTTCAGGCCAGTCCATGACTCGGAACTCCATTGTATACTCAGTCACGGAGCATGTCCCCTGAGTCATCACTATCAATTTAACCTGGCCTTTCTTGATCCTAAAATGGTCCTCAAAGTGGGCTCACAGGGCTGCTATGAATGCAGACAGGTTCTCCAATTCCAGAGCTTGGGCATAAAACAATTGCACTAGCCAATCTGTCACAAAGCCTTCCAGGTGTCAGGTCACACACACCACTCTGGTGCACTTCATAGGCAATGTGGTCCCAACTCCTGAAGAAGGAAATGGTAGGGCCGCTGTGCAGAGAAGATGGAGAAATTCTAATAGGGGACAGAGAAAAGGCAGAACTACTCAACACCTTCTTTGCCTCAGTCTTCTCACAAAAAGAAAAGGGTGTTCAACCTGAGGAAAATGGAGCAGAGGGCACAATAGGGGAAATGCAGCACAAAATAAGTAAAGAGGAAGTACAGGAATACATGGTTAACCTAAATAAATTTAAGTCTCCAGGACCAGATGAACTACATCCAAGGTTATTAAAAGAACTGGCAAATGTAATCATAGAGCCACTGGCAATAATCTTTGAGAACTCCTGGAGAACAGGAGAAGTCCCAGCAAACTGGAGGAGGGCAAACATTGTCCCCATCTTCAAAAAAGGGAAAAAAGAGGATCACAACAATTATTGTCCAGTAAGTCTGACGTCAATACCGGGAAAGATTCTAGAACAGTTCATTAAACAGAGAGTCTGTGAACATTTAGAAGGGAATGCCATAATCACTAAAAATCAACATGGGTTTCTCAAAAACAAGTCATGCCAGACTAATCTGATCTCTTTTTTGATAAAATTACCAGCTTGCTAGATTAAAGGAATGTGATAGACATAGCATATCTTGATTTCAGTAAATCTTTTGACAAGATCCCCCATGATATTCTTGCAAACAAGATAGTAAAATGTGGGCTAGACAATACAACTGTTAGGTGGATTAGTAACTGGTTGACTGACCGAACCCAAAGGGTGCTCAGCAATGGCTCCTCTTTATCCTGGAGAGAAGTGACTAGTGGGGTGCCACAGGGTTCTGTCCTGGGCCCAGTTCTCTTCAACATCCTTATCAATGATTTGGATGAAGCAATAGGGGGCATGCTTCTTAAATTTGCAGATGACACCAAATTAGGAGGAATAGCTAATACCCCAGAGGACAGGATGAAAATTCAAAATGATCTTAATAGATTAGAAAGCTGGGCCAAAGCTAACAGAATGAATTTCAACACAGAGAAATGTAAGGTACTGCACTTAGGGGGGAAAAAAGGAATATAAGATGGGGGACACCTGGCTTAATGAGACTACGTGTAAAAGGGATCTAGGAGGCCTAGTGGATCACAAGTTGAACATGAGTCAATAGTGTGATACAGCAGCAAAAAAAAAAAAAAAAAAAAGCCAATGCAATTTTAGGCTGCATTAGTAGAAGTATATTATCTAGATCAAGGGAAGTAATAGTGCAATGTATTCTGCTTTGGTCAGGCCCCACCTGGAATACTGTATCTAGTTCTGGGCACCACAATTCAAAAAGAATGTTGAAAAACTGGAGTGTGTCCAGAGGAGGGCGAATAAAATGGCGAAGGGTCTGGAAACCATGCCTTATGAGGAAAGACTTAGGGAACTGGGTATGTTTATCTTTGAGAAGAGATGGTTAAGAGGGAATATGATAGCCCTGCTTAAATATTTGAAGGAGGGTGCTAGCTTGTTTTCTGCTGCCCCAGAGAACAGGAACTGGAACAATGGATGCAAGCTGCAGGAAAAGAGATTCCACCTTAATATTAGGAGGAACTTCCTGACAGTGCGAGCTGTTTGACAGTGGAACACACTCCCTCAGAGTGTTGTGGAGTCTCCTTCTTTGGACGTCTGTAAACAGAGGCTGGATGGCCATCTGTTAGGGATGCTTTGATTTTGAGTTCCTGCATGGCAGGGAGTTGGACTGGATGGCCCTTGTGGTCTCTTCCAACTCTATGATTCTATAATTCTATGATTCTATTATTCCTGCATGTGTGCTGCTACCTGGGCCATGAAGTAGGATAACATACTAGATCTCCTGTCAAACCACACCCCCAATTGTCACACAACTGGGTTCTGAATGCAACTCATGGGTACTATTGCGGGTGTGCAGAGAGTTGCTTCTCCCCATGCTGGTCATTGCACTCTCATGGCTCACACTGGCATGGCCAGAGTCACCAGAAACTGGTCCCACCACATAGCTCCATGGGTTGGGGTTTCTGCTGCAGTGTCTGCCTGCTACTGCCTGCTGCAGTGTTGGCCCCTTGCCAGGATCCCCATCCTGCCTTCTCCACCATCCTTGTTGTAACAATGAGCCCCCACTAGCCATCAGGGTCCAGAACCACTTGTACTCTCTCACTGTTTCCAGCGGGTCTTTGGAGGTGTCCTCCCATGGCTCATCCAAGGTTTCTTTGGGCCCTTCTTCTTCTGTGGCCTAGTCGTCCGAGTCCAGGTAAGTTGGGGCCCATCCTGTTCTTTGTCTCCACGCTGTCTACTGGGCCTCCTCCTGAATCAGGTTGCCACTCCCAGGGCCTTCCCCAGCTTCCTGGGGTCTCCTCGCTACAGTCACCTGGCCAGAGTTCACTCGGCCTTTCCAGGCTGTAGCCACCAAGCTGCCACTTCGCTCCCCCTGGGAAGATTCCTCCAGGTTAGATTTGCCTTGAACCTAAAGCAAACCTATTGTGGGGCTTATTTTGCAGGATTTGTTCAGGGAAGAGGTTGCCTTTGCCTCCATCTGAGTCTGAGAGAGTGTAACTTGCCTGAGGCCACCCACTGGGTTTCCATGGTTGAGGTGGGATTTGAACCCTGGTTTCCCAAAATCCTCATCCAACACTATGCTGGCTCTCTAACACTACACCACACTGATGGCCATAATGTTCCCATTTTCCAGCTCCCTAGACCCCTGTGGGCTGAATCCATTGAAAACTGCATGGTCACTTCCATTTTTTGGGGGGGGGGGGAATATTTGGGCCTCAAAAAGTCCATCTACTCAATTAGAATTAAAATCCCTTGGAGTTTTCTGCAATGGTGTTTTCCAGTTTGGGGGCAATATTTTCAACATTGAGGTCCCTAGAGGATCCTGTGGAGAACATGGGGTGCTGTATACAGGCCAAGATCACCTAATATCCACCTCTCTCTCAGGGCATTTCACACATGTCTAAAATCTTTCATTGGGAAGGGATTCACACATTTGAATCCCATTTTGGGAGAAAGGCAGGATACAAATCCAATAAAGTAAATATAATATAATATAATAAATATAATATATAATGTATATGCATGGGCAGAGTGGCACTACAGCAACCAGCCCCAATGTCCATAAATATGGATGTGCTGAGAGTTACAGTCCCCAAATTTAAGTTTTCCAAACTCTGTATACTATTAGTGACCCTTAATTGTTTCAGCAAAGACTAGCTTCATTCAAAACATAGATTTAGGGTGACCATAAATCTGTGTGAGTAGCAAACATTACACCTTTGAAAGTCAAAACAATGTTTATGCCGTGCATTTATTTCCATTTAACAGTTTTTGAATGCACACGTAAATTAATAGATAAACTTGTTAACATTGGCAGAAAAGAATCTAATTAGTTTGCTGATGTAAATTGCAACTCGGCAGGAAATTTAGGCCTGCAAAATGATCACACAATCTTAGTTGTTGATGGTTTCAGTGCTGTGAATCAATTATTTTCACAACTTTTACAAAGCATCCAAGAGTTTGCTGAATTCTCTTACTTACAGCCATCTTGTAGCTTTAGGATTTTGGAGCCACTTTGCGTGTATCCACACTGAAGAAATAAAGCAGTCTGACACCACTTTGAATGCCATGCTAAGGATTTCTGGGATTTGTAGTATTGTAAGATATTTAGCCTCCTCTGTCAGAGAGCTCTGGTACCTCACCAAAGAGCAAATCTGAGAATTCAAGTGCATGGAGCCATGGAAGTCTTGTAACCTTTTGTTTTTTAGCTTGTGTCCTGTACAGGACAATTACAATAACAAAAGCGAATGGAAGGTTGTAAGGAGGAAGTGTAAGCATCTATGATGGGGTGCCATTCAAGGTTACAGTTCAAGGCAATGGATAAAGGCCTGAAGTATTTGGTGGTTTGTGTCATGGCCTAAACCATATACAATATTGCTAAATATTTAAACTGGCCTAATGGAATGGAGTTCCTTTGGACACTATCTTTAAAATGCTTGCTAGAATTATAGATATTAGGCTCTCAATACTTCAATGTCTCCGTTTATAGTTTCCGTTGTCGAAAGATAAGCTTGATTGTTCTCATATTTTTTTTAAATTATGATAAACACATATAAAATATACATTACATACATTACATAACAATACAACATATCTCACATACTACAAAACATTACCTCTCCCATACTCATCAAACATAACTATCATACGTTTCAATATCTATAACTTCAATGATTCTTATATAGTTAAATCCTTCATATAGACATTAGCTTTTAGGTCTACTGAATATATATATATATATATATATATATATATATATATATCTTACAAAATTTACTATCTCAATGGTTCTTCCAACAGGTGTATCTCTTCAGATCTTATACTTGAAGTTTTTCCTTTCCTTTTAATTTATTTCACTGTCTCTATCTTCTTCCATTTTATTTAAACATATCCATTCATCTTTTTGGTCTTTTCCTTTCAGTTTTGTGGTTAGACTATCCATATTGGCAGCTTCTCTAAGTTTAACCAACCATTCATCTTTGGTCAGTATTCTCTTCGTCTTCCAATATTGTGCAAATAAGATTCTTACAGTTGTAAACATATATAGTAATTTTTTAGTATGATACTTCCTGATGTTTTCATCTAATTTATTTATCATATTCAACAAGATAATCCTTGGGTTGGGTTTTATGTTTATCATAAGCATTTTGTTTATATTATTTATTATCATTGTCTAGAAGCGCTTGGCTTCCTGGCAGCACCACCACATATGTATGTAATCTCTGCCTTGTTTCTGGCATTTCCAACATTGATTGTTTCCTGTTTTATATAATTTATTAAGTTTTGCTGGGGTCATGTGCCATTGGTAAAACATTTTATAATAATTTTCTCTGTAGTTTTGACATAAAGTAAATTCCCAACTGTCTAAATCAATTGGTTTCCCAATATTTTGGGCCCATTTTGTCATTATATGTTTAACTTTTTCGTTCTCTAAGTCTCTTTCTTTCAATAATTTATAATATTTTGATATATGTTTTCCTTCTTCCCCAAATATTATTTTATCAATTTCATTCATTCCGTCATTAAATTTCTTAAATGTCTTTAAATCGTCTCAAAATTGTGCACATAATTGGTTATACAGGAACCAATTTATTTTTATATTATCTTCTTGAAGTTCTTCCATGGTTTTGAACTGAGGTATTTGATCTGATTTTATAATTAAAGTATCCTTATAATGTAACCATTTCTCTCTGTTTTTTGATTAATATAAAGCTTCTTGTGAAGAAATCCATAAAGGTGTAGTTGTATAAAATTGTTTTTGGATTTTTTGCCATATTCTTAAAAGAGCTTTCCTGATCAGATGTCCATCAAAATCTTTATTAGCTTTTAGTTTGTCATACCACAGATACGCGTGGTATCCAAAATGCAAGTTGCTGCCTTCTAGAGTAAGTAATTTTCTTTCTCTAATTTTATCCAGTCCTCCAACCAGCTTAAACAGGACGAGTAATAGTAAAGCTTTAAATTTGGGAGTGTGAATCCCCCGTTTTCTTTGTCATCAGTTAATATCTTCCAATTAATTCTAGCTTTTTTCCCTTCCCATAAAAATTTTGATAGTTCTCTTTGCCATTTTATGAAACAATTTTCATTAGCCAAAATTGGTACGTTTTGAAAAAGGTACATAAACTTGGGAAGGATATTCATTTTGATGACAGAAATCCTGCCAGAGAATGAAAATTTTAGTTTTGTCCATCTTTCAAGATCTTTTTCAATTTCTGTCCACATTTTCTCATAATTATTTTGAAAGAGGTCAATATTTCTTTTAGTCAAATTAATACCTAAGTATTTAGCCTTTTTTTGTATTATGAAGTTTGTTGCAGTCTTTAGTTCCAGTTCTTCCTGGGATGTCATATTTTTGGTCAATATGGTTGTTTTCTCTTCATTAATCTTGAAACCTGAGAGTTTTCTGAATTCTTCTATTGTATTCTTCAAGTGCTTTATATTATTCATTGGATCTTCTAGGAAACAGATTAAATCATCCACATAAGCCTTCAACTTAAAGTGTTCTTTTTTATCTTTACCCCGCTTATCTCTTTATCTTCTCTTATTTTATGAATTAAAACTTCTACCATTATAAGGAAAAGCAACGACGAGAATGGGCAACCTTGTCTGGTATCCTTTTCAATTCTAATTATATCAGTTTTTTTCTTCATTTACAATTATTCTTGCTTTTTGATCCCTATATATTGTGTTTATCCAAGAGATAAAACGTTCACCTATATTCATTGTTGTCAATGTTTCTTTCAAAAAAGTCCAATTGACTCTATTGAAGGCATTTTCTGTGTCAATCATTATCATTGCAAACTTCTCGTTGTTATATTCATAATGCTCTATTATGTCAATTACAGTCCTAATGTTACTCTTTATGTGTCGGTTCAGTAAAAATCCATTTTGATCCTCATGGATAATTTCATTTAATGTTTTTTCAGTCTTTCAGATATAATGATAGTAAATATTTTGCAATCTATATTTATCAATGAAATGGGTCTATAATTTTTAATATCTCTGTTGTCACGGTTTTCTTTTGGTATTACAGTGATATTGGCTTCTTTCCAAGACTCTGGGATGCCCTCGTTATGTATATTGTTCAATACATTACGTAATGGTATCAGTAATATTTCTTTCAATTTTTTATAATTTTGATTGCTCTCATATTTCATTGTCTGAATATGTATCCAAAGAGAACATTTTTTAAAAAAAATTGTAATTGTAATTATTATTCATTGTTCTTTTTAAAAAATATATATTTAATTGTTTTTTTGCCCTTTAAAATCTTGAGGGCACCTGTGGCCATCAGTCATCCCCCCTCCAGGTATTTCAGTGCTTAGGAATAGATGAACCAGTCATGTTCAGTTATGTGGTACATTTTTTTGTCTCTACCAGCTTTGTCCCATATAATTCTCTTTTTACAACTGATTTTCTTTTAGGGCAAGTTAATATTTTTAGTCAACAATAAAGACAAAACTTGTCTGAAGATGCAGATAAAGTATATTTCTTTTATTCTCAGATAAACTCAACATGTTTCTGAACCTAAACGACCTCCTGGACTTGCCATGACAATATTCAGGATAGAGACTGATTTATGCTACCACGAGCTCTCTGGAGGAAGGAAAGAATACAAATCAGACAAATAGATGACAATAAAGTCACCTATTCCACCAAACAGAGACCAAGGCTCCTAACAGGAATATCCATGGGCAACGCATGGTGGCCAAGGCAGCAGCCGGGGCCAAAGGAGGACTCCAGAGCCCAATTACTGTCACCTGGGCACCCACAGCAGCAGCCTCAGCAGCAGGAGTGGCACTGAGGGGAAATGCTGCGGGTTTAAAAACCCGCCAGAACATCTCCCCTCGGCAACACATGGTGGCCAAGGCAGCAGCTGGGGCCAAAGGAGGACCCCAGAACCCAATTACTGTCACCTGGGCACCTGCAGCAGCAGCCTCAGCAGCAGGAGCAGCACTAAGGGGAAACGCTGCGGGTTTAAAAACCTGCCAGAACATCTCCCCTTGACAACTCATGGAGGCTAAGGCAGCAGCTGGGGCCGGCATGGTCACTAAAGAGGTTGAGGCCGGGAAGTGGGAGGTCCTTAGTCCACCCAAATCTGTCTCCGAGGGCATAGTAACACTATAGTATTGGACCAGGGGGCGGCTTCAACTCTCTTCTCCGTATTCTCCCCTGCTTATAACTTCTAGGGAAATTGGAGGACTGGTTATGTTATCCTAAGTTGGGAGGAGTATGTGCCTTGGAAATAGGATTGTATCATCAGCCAGTAGGTCCCGTGCTATCTGATTGTTATACCATGGGACCAAAGGGTTGGGTTGTTTTTATGTCCCAATTATTGTGTCTTGCCAATGGTTTTAAACTTTACCACCTTACCTGAGGCCAGGAATGAGATGGGGACGGCTATTGGAGTCATGCTGGGGAACGGGAGGTATGGCTGGAACAGTGGGAACCAATGTTACAAAAGAAGACGGGATCACTGGTTGAAAGCTATCCCGCCTTCAGTTCCCTCTGTTTCTCAGAATGGCTTGGAGAGCAGACCAACCATGCCACAGAACCTCACTCTGCTCCTTTGCAATGCCAGGTCGGTCAAAAATAAAACCCATATCATCCAGGATCTTCTCCTGGATGAGGATGCTGACCTGGTTTGCTTTACGGAGACCTGGCTGGGGAAGGATAGCGCTGCTAAGTGGACGCAGGCCCTCCCAGCCAGGTACTCCATTAAGGAGCAGGTGAGGGGAAGTGGGGGGCAGTGTGGCTCTGGTTCATAAGAACACCCTAACCTTGACCAGGATACCTGTCCGGAACATGGTCCGCTTCAAGTGTATGTACCTTAGCCTGAAGACCAGGGATAGTTTGCGGATTCTGCTAGTCTACCACCCACCCCATTGTCTAGCAGACTCCCTGACTGAGGTGACACAGCTGGTCTCTGAGCTGCTGTTGGAGTCTCCCAGACTTTTAGTTTTGGGGGACTTCAACATCCCGCTCGAGACCAGCTTAACAGGTGCGGCTCGGGAGTTCATGAGGACCATGACAAACATGGGCCTATCCCAATTGGTCATTGGGCCCACACATTGTGCAGGTGATACACTGAATGTGGTCTTCAGTACAGAACAGGAATATCTGTGGGCGGAGGTGGTAAGTACCTCCACAATGTCATGGACGGATCATTTCCTGGTCAAGATGGAACTGAGAGCCAATATCTGCCAGGGGTGGTGGACCCATTAGAATGGTCAGCCGTCGAAGGCTAATGGAGCCAATTGGATTCCAGAAGCCTTGGAGGGTTCATTGGTTGGAAATGTCGGTCGACGCTCTGGTCAATATCTGGAACATCGACCTTACCAGGGCTATCGACACGATCGCTCCCAAGCATCCTTGCCAACCCGCTTCGAACCAAAGGCCATGGTTCACACCAGAGCTTAGGAGAATGATGCGGTTTGGACAATGACTAGAGCGCAGGTGGCGGAAGACTTGGCTCCTATCTGACAGAACTCGCCATAGGAGCTTTCTTTGTTCCTATTGGGAGGCAATACATGCAGCAAAGAGAGCTTTCTCCTCTGCACGTATTGCGTCTGCAGAGTCCCATCCAGCAGAGCTGTTTAGAGTGGTGAGGAAGCTGACACAGGTGCCCCCTGTGCCAAATCCCTTGCTTAACCCGACGGCCTGCTGTGACACGTTTAACAACTTCTTTGCAGATAAAGGGCCTAAGCAGACTGCCAGAAATAGTGCACATTAAATTGAGGCACTGCCCTTGCTCAGTGCTAGGGAATCATGGGAACTGTAATTTATTGTGGCACCAGAGCTCTCTGACAGAGAAGGCTCAATGTCCCAGAAAAAAATACAATTCCTATGACTCCCTAGCACTGAGCCAGGGCAGTGCCTCAATTTAATGTGCACTATTTCTGGCAGTCTGCTTAGGCCTAAAATCTCTCAGATAAAAGCAGACTTAGATGCCACTGTTGTAGCAGAATCTATAGGCAAGGTGTCCAGCAACTCCGTCGATGAAGTTATTCTGGATCAGCTACAATCAGTGAGTACCGAGGATGTGGACAAGCTGCTTGGTAAGAGGAAAACAACTTGCCCTCTCAACCATTGCCCATCATGGCTGGCCATCCAGGGAGGGGATGCATTGTTGAGATTCCTCACGGATATCATCAATGCATCCTTCAGGGAAGGACATGTTCCATCTTGTTTAAAGGAAGCGGCTGTTAGGCCGCTTCTGAAAAAACCTTCCCTAGATCCCCTGGATATGAATAACTACAGGCCTGTTCCCTTGTTGCCATTTTTGAGCAAGGTAATCGAGAGGGCGGTTGTCCTTCAGCTCCAAGCTGTCTTGGATGAAACCAATCATCTAGACCCATTTCAAACTGGCTTCAGGACAAGCTTTGGGGTTGAGACTGCCATGGTTGCCTTGACTGACGATCTGCGTTTGAGCATCGACAGGGGTAGTGTGACACTGTTGGTGCTCCTAGACCTCTCAGCGGCTTTTGACACAATTGACCACGGCATCGTCTTGGACCACCTGTGGGGGTTAGGTATCGGGGGCACGACTCTGCAGAGGTTCCAGTCCATTCTCTTGGGCAGGTCCCAGAGGGTGCTGCTCGGGGACAGTAGCTCCAGGAAGAGAGACCTCACTTGTGGGGTCCCTCAGGGGGCTATTTTACCCCCAATGTTGTTTAACATCTCTATGAAGGTGCTGGGTGAGATTATACGGAGTCATGGTGCTGGGTGTTATCAGTACGCTGATGACACCCAAATCTATTTCTCCATGTCTTGTTTGTCGGCCTCAAATTCTAATGGCGTCTCCTCTCTCAATGAATGTCTTCGGGCGGTAATGGGCTGGATGAAGAAAAACAGATTGAAACTGCATCCAGACAAGACGGAGGTGCTCACGGTAGCAGCCCCGAAACCAAGAATTGGGTTGCAACCTCCAGTCCTGGATGCAACCTCCAGTCCTGGATGGGGTCACACTCTCCTCCAGTGACTGTGTTCGCAGTCTGGGTGTGCTCCTTGACTCATCGCGCCTGATGATAAATCAGGTAAATGCGACAGTCAGGAGCGCCTGTTATCAGCTTCAGCTGATACGCCAGCTGCGCCCTTTTCTGGAAGCAAGGGATTTTGAGACTGTTGTGCACGCACTGGTAACCTCACGCCTAGACTTCTGTAATGTGCTCTACATGGGGCTACCCTTGTGCTTTGTTCAGAAACTACAGTTGGTTCAAAACATGGCAGCCAGGCTTTTGTCGGGAACATCTAGAAGGGACCACATCACCCCAGTTTTGAGGTCCCTCCACTGGCTGCCTATTGGTTTCCAGGCCCAGTACAAGGTGTTGGTGATCACCTTTAAAGCCCTAAATGGCTTGGGTCCAAGCTATCTCAGAGACCGCCTCTTCCCATACAATCCTCCCCACGCCCTCTGGTCCTCTGGGAGGAACCTGCTGCAGCCTCAAAAATCTAGGCTTGTGATGACCTCCCAGAGGGCTTTTTCTGTTGTTGCTCCCAGGCTCTGGAACGACCTGCCGGATGAGATCCGTCAATTAACATCCTTGGACAGCTTTAAAAAGGCTGTCAAGATGTATCTCTTCCAGCAGGCCTTTCCAGACTAAAATACTCGGCCTTGGGATCTTGGGATTTCCCCCCTCCTCAAGAATGTCGCCATAGCCCCCTTTTTAGAACTGAAGTTGCAGGGGTTTGATCGGTTTGTATTATTTGTATTGTTTTTAATTTGTCATTGTTCTAAATTGTTAATTGGTTTTAATTGAGATGTGGTTTAATAACTTTTTAAGGGGGGGGGGAGGGAATTATATTGTTTTAAGTTGTACGTATTTTAGTGCTGTAAACCGCCTGGATTGGCCTGCCACAGGGTGGTATATAAATAAAATTTATTATTTATTATTATTATTAACATCTCTTCATGAAAACCACAGTAAATTCATTTTTTACCTTGAGTTCAGTAGCTAAAAATAAACCCTCATAATCATACAAGACAAACTGGAGATCTTCCTCTCAGTGAATGAGACTTGTCTGATATATAGCTTGAGGGCTATATCTATATAAAGCCCCCCAAAGACTAAGAAACACCTTATATTCTTAGAGCTTTGATTTCTTTCTCACACAAAAATGGAGAGTTTCTAGCTCATAGGCAGTACCCTTCGTGGTCTCTTTCACTACTCTCACTAGTACATTTGAGGTGACCTGAAAAAGTTATTTCAGAGTAAATGGTCAAACCAGGTCCCCTGCCATTTATTATTTTGTCCATCCCCATGAATTATCAGCACAAAGCTGCATTATTCTTTGTAAAGGGCTATAGGACAGGTAGCATGGATTTATGAACCCATATATCCTTACAAAATATTTTGAAACAATGAAATGGTTTTAAATGATTACTATCCTCTGGATGCCTAGCCATGATGATTATGTACAATCTTAGGCTAGAAGTGATACTTATGTTTGGGGATTTCTACAATATAAGAATCATTTCAGCACAAAATTAAAATCTGGCTTTTTATTAAAACCTCCAGGCCAAAATGAGTTTATCTTGGTTGCACTTGTTTTGTAGACTATTATTCAAGATTGTTTTAACTGGTTTAAAATTGTCTTTTTACATTGAAAAAATATTTTAAACTTTTAAACTTTTGTAATTATTTATTTTTTTAAGTTGGTTTTATTGTAAGTTGTCCTGAGATCTTTGAATAATGGGTGAAATATAAACAACTAATTAAATTAATAAATAGAATGCTGAAAATGGATGCAAAACCTGTTAACATCAATGTAGTCAGTGAGAAAGCTAAGCAGATTCAACAATCCCTCAAGCCTTGCAACATTAGATTCAAAATATGGATTTTAATTAGAGTTAAACTGAAATAAGGGAGTTTTGCAGAAGTTTTCACCAGTTGCAAAATAAATAAATAAATGTGTGCATGTATATGCTTCATAGAGTAATGGAAATGTTATCCCAATCAGAGTGAGTGCGTTAGGCTTCACTCCTTTTCTGAACTGACTTTGTAATGCCATATGAAAATCTAAATAGCTATGGGGCATCATGCCATCACACTATATAATTCACAATTGGTTGAGATGGCAAAGGAAAGAAAGAGAAGAAATGGAGGGGGGAGGAGGAGGAGGAAAAGTGCTTTTGTTTCTAAAATAATGCTGAAGCAGCCATCAAACAGGGAACAAATAGGCTGTGAACACCCACTCACCCAGACAAGGTGGACATATTTACCCACGCTGATTTTGTGCTGAGAATTTCCACTTA
Organism: Phrynosoma blainvillii; assembly: GCA_026167975.1. Classification (NCBI taxonomy): domain Eukaryota; kingdom Metazoa; phylum Chordata; class Lepidosauria; order Squamata; family Phrynosomatidae; genus Phrynosoma; species Phrynosoma blainvillii. The sequence continues at coordinate 89,212,802 of JANUYF010000001.1, read as the reverse complement.
TAAATGCCCAGCACAGCCCCAGTTGGTAGATTAAACAGAACAAGATTGATAAAATGATATTATCATAAACTACCCTGGTAACACATTTGGGATAGATACAAGTAGGATAGGGTAATCCTACTTTCTAAAATTCCTTTATAAAAGGAATTATAGTCAACCAAACCACTATCTCAATTGCATTCATGTATAGCCCACAAACAAACAAAAAATTGTAAAATGTTTGGAGGCATAAGAGAAAAGCAGGCTTACATTAAATGATATTGATAATCTCCCATATGATGAGAGAAATCTCATTAGTGGTTAGTTTGTTCATTATGTCAGTCCAGCAGTAGGGTTGCCTAAGCACCCAGTTTTGCCATGTAGGGTTGCTAGTCATCCAGTTTTATATATTTGGAGACTGAAATCTGGTCCTGAATCAGGGCCATAAAGGATAACCCAAATCCTGTATCTCTTAATGTGGTGGCTTAGTGGTTAAGATGCCTATTCTGAGGATCAGAAGATCAGAAGGTTGGCAGTTCGAGGTCTAAGTGCCACATGATGGGGTGAACTCCTGTGACTAGTCCCAGGTTCTGCCAGCCTAGCAGTTCAAAAACGTGCAAATACAAGTAGATAAATAGGTTGCACTTTGATGAAAAGGTAACATCATTCAGTGCAGTCATGCTGGCCACATGGCCACTGGAGTCATCTTCGGACAATGCTGTCTCTTTGGCATAGTAACGGGGATGAGTACCACACCTACAGTCAGTTCCAAGTAGACATTCTTGTCAAGGAACTACCTTTATCTTTTAAATCAGACCTTACATACCAAATGCCAGTGGCCCACCTACTAGGATCACAGATGAAATGCCACTGCTCTTCCTCCTCCTCTGATCCATCTTATCAGACAAAGCAGCCCCAAATCCTGTATTTTTCTATTTAGTGTGAGTGGGAACAGGGGGTGACAGCCACATACGCAACACACTGACCCTGGAACATGTGGCTCGCCGAGAGCTGGGCTGGACTTTGTCATTTAGCCGCCCAGCTCTCCTTCTCACCTGGATGCCGTGGGAGCCAGGTGGAGTTTGCTGGGGCTGGGAGGGATATTTAGCCCTCCCCAAACCCCCCTCTCCACTGGGACCAGCGAGTCGAGAGCTGGGCTGGACTTTGTCATCTAGCCTCCCAGCTCTCCTTCACACCTGGATGCTGCGGGAGCTGGGCAGAGTCTGCTGGGGCTGGGCGGGATATTTAGCTCTCCCCAAACCCGGGAGAGGCCTGGGCGGGGCTCTAGGAATTTAAGGCCACCCTTTCCATCACCCTGGCAGAGCGGCAACAGCAGCAACCACAATAGCAGGGACAACCACAGTAGCAGCATGGTTGGGAGGGTTATGTGGCTCTATTGACCTTTTCTATTGGATAAGACCAGGAATGTGTTGGGGGCAGGAATCGGAGTTGTGCAGGGGAAAGGGAGGTATGGTTGGAACAGAGTGAACAGATGTTACAAAAGAAGGTGGGATTGCTGTCTGAAAGCTATCCCACCTTCAGTTCACTCTTTTCCCCGAAATGGATTGGAGAGCGCACCTACCATTCCACAGAACTTTACTTTGCTCCTTTGCAATGCCAAGTCGGTTAAAAATAAAACTCATATCATTTACGATCTTCTTTTGGATGAGGATGCTGACCTGGCTTGCTTCACAGAAACCTGGCTGGGAGAGGACAGCGCTGTTACATGGATGCAGGCCCTCCCAGCTGGGTATTCTGTCAGTGAGCAGGTGAGGGGATGTGGGGGGGGGGCGGAGTGGCCCTGGTTTATAAAAACACCCTTACCTTGACCAGGATACCTGTCTGGAACACAGTCCACCTCAAGTGTATGTACCTTAGCCTGAGGACCAGGGATAGTTTGGGGATTCTGCTAGTCTACCCTGTTGTCTAGCAGACTCCCTAACTGAGCTGACACAGCTGGTCTCAGAGTTGCTGTTGGAGTCGCTCAGACTTTTAGTTCTGGGTGACTTCAACATCCCACTCGAGAACAGTCTGTTAAATTTAACGGGTGCAGCTCAGGAGTTCATGGAATCCATGGCAAACATGGGCCTATCCCAATTGGTCATTGGCCCACACACTGTGTGGGTCATACCCTCGATTCGGTCTTTAGTATAGAACAGGAATATCCATGGGCTGAGGTTATTAAAACCACCACATTGTCATTGATGGATCATTTCCTGTTCAAGACTGAACTAAGAGCCACTATTCGCCCCACTGGGGGGGGGGGGTGGACCCATTAGAATGGTCTGCCCTCAAAGGCTAATGGAGCCAATTGGATTCTGGAAAGCCTTGGAGGGTTTAATGGTAAGTAACACCACCGATCTTACCAAGGCTATCGACACGATCACTCCCAAGTGTCCTGTCCATCTCGCTCCAAATTGTAAGCCATGGTATACATCAGAGCTTAGGAAAATGAAGCAGGTTGAACAACGACTAGAGCACAACTGGTGGAAAACTTGACTCCTATCCAACAAGACTCATCATTGGAACTTTCTTTGGTCCTATCGAGAGGCAATACGTGCAGCGCAGAGAGCTTTCTCCTCTGCATGTATTGCACCTGCAGAGTCCCGTCCAGCAGAACTGTTTAGCACCCTAAGCAGGCCCAACAATGGCCTGCTATGATGCATTTAACAACTTCTTTGCAGATAAAATCTCTCGGATAAGAGCCCATTTAGACACCAGTATTTTGACAGAAACAATTGACTAGGTGTCCAGCAATTCCATTGATGTAAATTTACTCAATCAATTTCAATCTATGAGTACCGAGGACATGGACAAGCTACTTGGTAGAGTGAGGAAGACAACTTGCCCTCTTGATCCTTGCACTTCATGGCTGGCCATCTGGGGTGTGTGTGTGTGTGTGTGTGTGATGGTGTTTCTCAGGGAAGGGTGTGTTCCATCTTGCTTAAAGGAAGGGGTGGTTAGGCCGCTTCTGAAAAAAACTTCCCTGGACCCCCTGGACATGAACAACTATAGGCCGGTCTCTATGTCACCATTCTGAGCAAAGTGATCGAGAGGGTGGTTGCTTTTCAACTCCAAGTGGTCTTGGATGAAACCGATTATCTAGACCCATTTCAAGCTGGCTTTAGGATGGGATTTGGAGTTGAGATTGCCATGGTTGCCTTGACCGACAACCTGCGTCTGAGCGTCGACAGGGGTAGTGTGACCCTGTTCGTGCTTTTAGACCTCTCAGCAGCTTTTGACACGATAGATCATTGCATCCTCTTGGATCATCTCAGTGGGTTAGGAATTAGAGGCACTGCATTGCAGTGGTTCCATTCCTTCCTCTCGGGCAAGTCCCAGAGGGTGCTGCTTGATGACAGTTGCTCCAGTAAAAAGGAGCTTACCTGTGGCATCCCACAAGACACCATTCTGTCTCCAGTGTTGTTTAATATCTACATGAAGCCGCTGGGTGAGATTATTCGAAGTTATGGGGTGGGGTGTTATCACTATGCTGATGACACCCAGATCTATTTCTCCTTGTCTCGATCGTCAGCCTCGAATTGTGATGGTGTTTCTCCTCTTAATGACTGTCTTAAGGTAGTAATGGGCTGGATGAAGAAAAACAGATTGAGATTAAATCCAGACAAAATGGAGGTGCCAAGAATTGGGTTGCAACCTCCATCCTGGATGAGGTCACACTCTCTGCGACGGACTATGTTCGCAGTCTGGGGGGTGCTCTTTGATTTGTCGCTTCAGTTGACTAGTCAGGAGCGCCTGTTATCAGCTTCAGCTGATATGCCAGCTGCACCCTTTCCTGGAAGTAAGGGATCTTGAGACTGTGGTACACGCACTGGTAGACTCTCGTCTGGATTTCTGTAATGCACTCTACATGGAGCTACCCTCGTGCTTGGTCCAGAAACTTCAGTTGGTACAAAATATGGCAGCCAGAGTGGTCTCAGGAACATCTCGCAGAGACCACATAACTCCGGTGTTAAAATCTCTCTACTAGCTGCCTATCAGTTTCCGATCCCAGTATAAAGTGTTGGTTATTACATATAAAGCCCTAAATGGCTTGGGTCCAATTTATCTTTGGAACCACCTCCTCCCATATAATCCTCCCAGCTCACTCCGATCCTTTGGGAAGAATTTGCTTCAGCCACAAAAATCTAGGCTGTCTACAACCTCCCAGAGGGCCTTTTCGGTAATCGCCCCCAGATTATGGAACGACCTGCCGGACGAGATCCATCAGATGACGAGCTTGAGTAGCTTTAAAAAGGCGCTAAAGACCGATATCTTTTGGCAGGTTTTTCCTGATTAGATCTTGGCCTCAGGAGCTGCACCTTTGCCCTTTTGTGTCTCTGATTTGCCTGCTGTTTGAGTCTTTTTATTGTATATTCTATGTTATTTTAAGATTTAGTTGGATTTTAATGGATGTTTAGTTTAATACGTTTTTATGGGGGAGGGTGGGGTTTGGGGTTTCTTAGACTGTATTGATGTAATTTTTAACTGCTGTAAGCCACCTCAATTGTTTCAAAAGAGGGGTGGGGTATAAATAAATTTTATTATTATTATATTATTTATTATTATACAGCACAATAGTCACAAATTGGATACCAAATGCTGTAGGAGGATCCACTGTGACTTTGGCTGGCTCCTGCCCTTAGCTCCCCAGGTCCAGGGGACTGAAGTGAGTGACATGTGAGGCAAGCCTATATAAGCTCACTTTAAGTCTTGCAAGACTTTTGCAAGAGTTCTGGGCATCTGTGAGATCTCTAAACTTCTAGGAGCCTGAAACTCTCATTAGAGGGACTCTCTATGTAGGGCCATTTTACATATACCAACAAGTCTTGAGCTGATCTGGCAGCAGAGAAGACTGCCCTGTTTTGTTTTGTGGCGTCTCTCCTCTCAGTGAATGTCTTAAAGCGGTAATGGACTGGATGAGGAAAAACAGATTGAAACTGAAACCAGACAAAACGGAGGTGTTAACAGTTAACGGCCCCGAATCCAGGTATTGGGACACAATTTCCAGTCTTAGATGGAGTCACACTCTCCTCAAAGGACTGTGTTCACAGTCTGGGGGTGCTCCTAGATCCGTCGCTTCAGATAACAAATCAGGTGAATGCTGTGGTCAGGAGCACCTGCTATCAGCTTCGACTGATATGCCAACTGCACCCTTTCCTGGAGGTTAGGGACCTCAAAACCATGGTACATGCATTGGTAACTTCTCGTCTCAGTTTCTGCAATGCACTCTACATGGGACTACCCTTATGCCTAGTTCGGAAACTTCAACTGGTACAGAATATAGCAGCCAGGCTGGTCTCAGGTAAAACCAGGAGAAACCATATAACACCTATCCTAAGATCGCTTCACTGGCTGCCTGTTAATTTCCAGGCACAGTACATGGTGTTGGTTGTTACCTTTAAAGCCCTAAATAGCTTGGGTCCAACCTATTTTTGGGACTGCCTCCTCCCGTATAATCCAACCAGTGTACTAAGGTCCTCTGGGAAGAATTTATTGCAACCTATAAAAACTAGATTTTCTGCAACTACCCAGAAGACCTTTTCAGCTATTGCTCCCAGACTTTGGAACGGTGTGCTGGATGAGATCTGTCATTTGACCACCTTAAACAGCTTTAAAAAAGCTGTTAACATGGATCTCTTCCAGCAGGCTTTTCCTGAGTAGGTAATCGGCCACCGAAAATAGTTATGCCTGTCTCTGATGTTTGCTATAGCCATTTTAAATTATTTGTTATTCGTAATTTTGAAGTATGTTTTTATATTTTGTCTGTTTAATTGCATTTTAAGGGGGGTGGGCTATTGGGGGAAGGAATAATTTGTTTTATCTTGTAAGCCGCCTCGGTAGTTTTTACAGAGAGGTGGGATATAAATAAATGTTATTATTTATTATTATTGTTTTGTTTTGTTTTTTAAAAAATTAGCTTTCCATGCAGATAATCAGAAACTGATCATCAGAACCATCAAGTATCATGAAATATCTTTCCAAAATGGCCTCTTTGACCTTGTTTTCTAACTGGAAAGATGAAACAGAAAGATGAATTGTTGCCTTTGAATAAATGTGTCTTTATTCATATTTCCATATAATAGTGAGGGATGGAATATGCACCACCGCTTCAGTTGTGCCCAGCATCTTTCAGTGGAATGGACTTTGTAATTGAATTGAGATCTCATCTTGCCAATGTATATTGGTACGACCTAAGCACTATCTAAGATGGCTCAGACTGTGGTTGTTAGACATCCTATCCCATCACATTTATAAGCAAATATGAGTACACTTTCCCTCCTGAGAACATCCTTTAACCCTTTTATATTTTACCTTTCCATGTCAGAAAAGTGGGCAATTTAGTATGGCCCTGACTGATGCATGCTGCTGTTACTCCATGCATTCCATTGTCAATTTACTACATAATAATATATCTTTTCCAGAACTAGTGGCTGGCCAGCTGCTTTGTCTCAATAAAGGACAGATTTGGGGGCATTATTTTTTCAACAATGGGAGATAGGCTGGGCTTGCTATGGCTCTTCCACAGGGAATATAAAGCATCATCACTCCTTTTGCTACAGCTGCTGAGCTCATTATAAACCATACTCCACTCTGGATCCAGCAGATAAACATGGGAGTTCAGTTAAATGTATTCTTTTATTAAGGGTGACTTAACTCCTGTTAGAATTTAGTGGACTTTGTTTATTCACTGTCATGGCTAATTGCAGATGATTACAGGTGCAGAGGTCATCAATTTCCTAGATAATGGGTAGTATCAATGCACATGAGTTTTGATGTAATTTTTTAAATTGCTAATTTACTTATTGGGGAAACTTCTACTGCGAGTCAGATGTGGGTTTACAGCTTTATGCAGCATTTTTTTTGTTAACCCTTTGTTCTGTGGGAGAGACTCTGTATCTTTGCTACAGTGGACATTCTCTAGCCTCAGGATTCTAAAAATAATAATAATAATAATAATTACTCAGGAAAATTCTTCATATCTGTCCTTCCCATTTTTAATAGGGGCATAAAATAGAGGGATATTCATCCCAGCTTCTGTAGAAGCTGGAATTGTTCAGCTGCTTATAGTATAAACTAGGTGGCCCTGGGTTCAAATGTTAACCTTGGGCATGAATGAATGAATCTAGCATTACATACATTGTATATGTTACACAGACTGTGCAACATATTTGACTTCCAGGCAGAATTGTTGTAAGAGTTAAAAATTGCTCAGACCCACACCAGCCCTTCTGTGTCTTGCCTTTGCTCCTCTGGATCCACCACCAATACCTCCATCTCTTTCCCATATTTCCTTGTTTCCCTTTATTAAATTGTGAGTTCCTGACTAGTGCCTTTTTGTACACTCTGGATCATTACCCCCCACTTGGATCACAGAACAACAAAGATGGGTAGTAATGTGCTGCTTTCTCACCTTCTTTAGACCCATTTTTCCTGGTCCCCCACCACCACTGTTGCAGCTACTCACGTCTTTTCCACTTATCTATCCTAAATTATATTGCCCTGCTGTTAGCTCACCCCAGAGCTCCTGCTTCTTCCCTTTGTCTCTGTCACATTATCCACTGGTCACCAACAGTCACATTCTTATCAGCTAAGGAATATAAAAATGGAAGGATATAGTTCTTTTTTTTATTTCTGTGGCTTGCACCAAGTTCTCTGCGATTTCCTGTTCCCCATGCCTATGTGGTACTCTCTGTCTTAGAAATTTAGTTATGCATTCAATGATTTGCCCATTCTTATTGTATCAGTGCCACCATGTCTACAATTGTATTTGAAAACTTTTGCCACCAGCATAGCCAGTAAAGATGTGTGTGCATGTGAAACAGAAACTGTATTATTAGCAATAAACAAGGCTTAACAATATCCAGTGTGCAGAGGCATACAATTTCATATAAGCACTTTCTTATATGTTTGTTGCTGATACCAACATCTATCTATCTAGCTATCTACCTGGTTCTTGTAAACCCATCCTCACTATTAACTAAAACAATACACAATGATGATTCTGCTTTTTTACCTTATTATATACTCATAAAGCAACTCCAACTGCTTTCCTCATTTGTTACCCACCAGCTTTCAAACATTCTCTTTCAGAGTCTCAGCCAGCCAGCAGTCATTCAAAACATTCTGAGAATTGTGTCCCCTCTCTATATAGACCACTTTTCCCAAGATATCTGATATTTACACACTTATACAACACCATAAAATATTAACCTTTACTGTATTTTACATAATGCCTGGTTTGTTGTTGTGTGCCTTCAAGTTGTTTCTGACTCAAGATGACCCTAAAGTGAAACAAACACAGAAATTTTTCACTGAGAGTGTGTGACTTGCCCCAGGCCACCCAACTGGTTTTTATGTCCAAGCAGGGAATTAAACCCTGATCTCTAGTCATAGTTCAACACTCAAACCACTAAAACACACTAGCTGTCATATAATATATACAGAATGACTTAATTGCTATTCCCAACTAACTAGACTCATTGCGTCAGTTGGATTTACTTCCATGTTAACTCAGTAGTCAACAGTTTCTTCAACTGGTTTACTCTTGTTGGGACTAGCTAATAGAATTTAGCTCAATAACGCTGACTGCAGAATATCAGATGCTGACTTCACAGTCACTCCATTAAGACCTTCTTGTTTCTCATTTTTAAACCAAAACACTACCCCATTTTCATGTGTGTTAACTCTCTTGAAACTTTTGCCTCTCAGTGTTCCAGGATGTTTTTATTTTGTTTTGCATCTGCTTCACTATCAAGGATGTAATGATTTGCTAATTTCAGTTCTGAAGGAAGCAAATAGTAATTTTAGCAAGTGTATTCCCCATATTTGCAGTTCAGGACTCATTCTGTGCAAAATTAACATGTGGGTTATTGCTTTTTTTGTTGGGTTTTTTGAACATTTTCTGTGTAGCATTATTTTCTGCACAGAAAATTGTTTCTTATGAAGAATATACCATTTTCTGCTCAAAAAATATATTGTATACAAATATTGCACAGAATAAGTGTCCAGCTACAGTATTTTTTGCACTAGAAAATGCACTTTCTGTACAAAATTATTTATGTAAAGAAATAGTTACAGAAATGCTGTGTCTGGTGCAGAAAATGCAGAATAAGTGATGAACTTATCAGTCACCAGTTCAAAATTCACCTTGTTGGAGTTTCTTGAGAAACCCCCTTTCACAATTTTTTCAAATGTTCTCAAATATTATTTCCATCCCTATTCACTCTTTATGGTCACTATTATTTTACATCACCATAGCACTGGAAAGGAAGAATGATGACATTGATATTTTTTTAAAAAAAAAACCTTTTATTTATTTCAATTTCATAAGACTGAAAATATTTTAACAGCATAGAAATTTGTTCAAAAACAGAAAACTCCACATTGTTGTACATCATTGTACAAGTCTTTCTTTTAAATAAGTACATATTTCAACAACTTCATTGCTACTGTCATGAAAGAATATGAAAATTATTAATATACAGATAAAGAACAAATAAGGAAATGAGAAAACAATAAATAATGACAAAAATAAAATTTAATTCACAACTAGTGTTCCAGTCTGTATCAATACAAAAGAGAGAGAGAGAGAGAGAGAGAGAGAAAAGTAGAATCATTACTATTCATATAATGTGGTACACACAACAGCTCATAGGACTTACACATAAAATATTTACTTCTTCCTTATGACTTTTGGGGCATAAGACTGGCTAAAATGTCTTTCCAACAAACAACATGATAATCTGTTCAAGAACAGGATTCTCCACATCATTGCATAAGTCACTCTTTTAAATGAGCAGCTATCATTTCAGCTGCTGTCATTATAAATATATGCGATGCCTAGAATTTTGATTGCCTAAATCCAGTTTCAAATTGTTTGAATTCAAATGACACTTGTTGGGCATTTGCAAATGCAAGATATGGACACATATAATAAACCACTGTGCTTTTCTACATCTCTTCCAGGAGATTATTTACCCGGGTTTCCTCCTACTATTTCAGTTTATGTTTTAGTTCACAATAAGTTAAATATATGTATTTCTTATCCAAATACATTGCCACATAGCTGCAGTTTATCCAACTAGAAGCACAAATTATATAGCAATGCTAGCAGCAGTGTCCCCCAAATGGCAGTTATAAAGGCATAAGGTTTGGAAATATAGTCCTAAGTATTACCAATATACTTTGCAAACAGATTCTCAGTGCAGAATTATGATCATCATATGCAACAGTTATGGTGCAGTTTATTTGAAAGATACATTTTAAAACAACATCTCATTTAATGAAAACAAAACAATTTTGAGGAAGAAAAGGCTTGGTTATTTACGGAGAATCAGAGCCACAGATACACTGAAGAAAAAGGGTCTTTGCCTCAAGAACATGCAAAGGGGGAAAAACCAATCAAATTTGGCTTTGAGAAGCCCAGCTCTTTTAATTAAAATCCTTTGAAAAGTGTTTTGTGGCTACAGGGCACTAAATAAGAACATGAGGACTGCAAAAAAATTCTGGTGACACAAAAAGTAGTGCCTTTTTTCAGAATTTAATTTGAGAGCTGCTTCATATGCACAGGTGTTGCCAAAGAACTGAATTACCACTGCTTTTGGGCAGCTTGGTTTGACTGCCAATGTTACTACCCGGGAAGAAACACAACTGGTTAAAGTTCTGAATTTTCAAGATCCTCCAGCCAGCATGGCCACTTCAGAGGCACTCAGAGGCTGGACATTTCCTGAGATCCCAAGATTAACAAAAGGCCAACTGCTAGACTAACCATGTGTCTTACTCTAAAGAGGATCTTAGTAAAGCCCTCCATTTGAAAAAAACAAACCCTACTCTTTTTAAAAGTTAATTTTGAATTCCTTTTACATTGTTTACATAGTTTTAAAGCTTTGTTTATTGTCTCTACTGTGACCTGAGATCTCAGAATATAGATCAGGATAGAAATATATTAATAAATAATAAATGCATATTTGAAATCTATTTGCATCCAAATCCAGCTGAAAGAAGGGAGAGTATGGGCCCTGAAGTTGTTCATCAACAGCTAGACACCTGGAGCCCATTCATACTACAGTATGATAGTGCTATGACTCCATTTTAACTGCCATGGTCCTGCACTAGGGAATCCTGGGATTGACCGTTTAGGAAGGGGGAATTTGAAACTCTCAGCCAGAGAACTCAGGTTTTTAGAGAAGTATCTGAGTATTTCTACAACTACAACCCCTAGGATTCCATAGGATGGAACCATGACAGTTGAATAATAGTGCTATATCTGTCTACTGTGGATGAGCCCTTTGTCATAGACCAGGATCCTTTCATATTACACAGATATATTACTATGATTCCACTTTAACTGCAATGGCAATATCCAATGGAAATCATGAGATTTGTAGTTTGGCACTTGTTGTTGTTGTATACTTTGAAGTCAGTTCCATGATGAACCTATCGTAGGGTTTTCTTGGCCAGTTTCTTCAGAGGAGGGTTGCCATCGCCATCCTCTGAGACTGAGAGTGTGTGACTTGCCCAGGGACACCTAGTGAGTTTCTATGGCCAAGCTGGGATTTGAACTCTGGTCTCCAGAGTCATAGTCCAGTCCTGAAACCACTAAACCACATTGGTTCTCTCTACTGCCACTAGAGAATGGAAATTCTAAATACCTCTCTCTAAACTGCAAACCCTGAGATTTAAAAACAACAACATTTTATTGAAAGAATGAATATGAAATACAATTTATGAAACAAACAAATTAAATATCATCCTTGCAAAATATTCAAATAATGCAAACTTATATGTGCAACAATACTAGGGAAAGAATATTAAAAAATATTCCCCCCCCCCCCCCCCCCCAAAAAAAAAAGGCTGAAAACATGTTTTTTCAGGTTGTGAGAAACCCTGATGAGAAGAATCCTGGACTGACAAGAAATTTTTGCAGATTGGGACTTAAAAAGTAAAGGTAAAGGTAATCCCTTGACATGAAGGTCTAGTCTTAACTGACTGTAGGAGGGCAGTGCCCATCTCCGTTACTAAGCCAAAGAGCCAGAATGGTCCAAAAACAACTCTAGTGGTCATGTGGCCAGCATGACTGCACCAAACACTGTTATCTTCCCACTGAGAAGAGGTTCCTATTTATCGACTTGCATTTGCATGCTTTCAAACTGCTAGGCTAGTAGAAGCTGGGACTAGTGACAGGAGCTCTCCCCATCATGCAGCACTCGGGCCTTGAACTGCCAAACTTCCAATCTTCTGATCATCAGAATTGACATCTTAACCACTAAACCACTGCATCCCATAGATTGGGACTTATTCTATGTGCAATTCACATGTGATTGTTTTACACATACAAAAAGCAACAGCATTTTCTGCACAGGAAACATTTTCAACATGGAAAATGGTATTTCAATACAGAAATGCTAATTCCTGTGCATAAAACACTTTTTTATGTGCAGAAAATGCTGCACATTTCTGTCACAAAACACAGCAGCTGGATGCAGAGGAAACTTATTTTTCCAGCAACAACATATTATAAAGTATTTGGGTAGTTCTGAATTAAAATCTATCATCTTTACAAACACCAGCTCCTGGTACAAATGAAAACAGCTAAGAACTGGTTTGTTGAATCACATTAACACACTTGCATATATTTTGCAACTCTTCTTGGGATTGTGGGTTCATATCATGATGAGGAGTGCCTGCACTTCAAAATTTCCATTTTTGGGGAAAAGACAGGCTATAAACTGAAACAATACAATACAAAATATACTGTTTCATCTCTTGGGAAATGAAGTGACAAACATTTGAAGAGTTAAATAAAACAAAATCAAGGGCTGAGATCTTGTGTCATGTTTGCAAGCATAAATTTCTACATTTGAAGTTATGCATTGTGCTACACAACCCTTGTGTTGAATGGCAGTGTGTAATTGAATGTACACTTGCCAGTACAACAAATTCACATACACACCTTCAAGTGCATCTACATGCATGATGGCACTGCATATACATTTCCATTTTTCCAACCTTGAACTGAATGCAAGCGTTCTGAGCCAGACAAAAATGTCCAACTGCTTATCTTTTGGAAATTACATATTTATATACCATCAGGATTCTGGAAATGATTTTTACCTCCCAGACCTCTACCCCCGATAAGCTTAATAACAGATGGAAAAATTTAACCTGCCTCTGCATGGAATGCACAGCTGCAAAAATTAACAGGGTTCACGTAACTTTAATGCAATCCAGCAGACACAGGCTACAATACAGGTATGAGAATAGCTACACGTATTGAATTCCCCTCTGCTTCATGACTATTAAGGCTATAGGTTGTTTGACCTGCTTTTGCATCTGGCCTCCTGTGTCCCTGGTATTAGTGCAGCATATAAGCCATGGGCAACAATTCTCATCTCTGTTTAAACCTATGTCCTGAAATGAACTTTGGGATACATTGAGCTGACCATGGGTGACAGAACTGCTTGCTAGATATTTCAGCCATAATCCTTCCTACTCTCAGACTCATGTAAGCCTTTTGGATGTGTCTAAAGAAATATCAAAGTCAGTGCTGGAGTGTGGCTGTTGGACACTATGCTGTTAGCCAGAATAGCATAAGGAAATATAATCTTTGCATCTGCTATGGACATGAAAAGCTGAGTATCCAGTATGTAGAGAGATCTTGTAGCACCTTTGAGACTAACTGAAAGAAAGAAATTGGCAGTATGAGCTTTTGTAGATTTCAGTCTACTTCTTCAGATGCATTTGGTGGAGTGGAGGCCAGGCACAGACATGGGACGTTATCACACGGGGGAAATCTGTTGGTAAATCCACACAAATCCCAAACAAAAACTGAATTTGTGCCTCACGATTTCACACGACGTCATACAGAAACTGGTCAGAAACTTGACAGAAACTGGTATTTTCCGAGATCTTTTTAATTTCGGGAGTTTAGAGGAAATGCATTTGCGAAATTACAGTAATTTCGCATTTACTGTAATGTGAAAAGCAAATACGCACGGACAATTCTCTTTTAAAACCTGGACGAGGGCCAAGAGGAGGAGGAGAAGGGGCCTCCAGGGAGGGAGAGTCCTAGGCTCCTTCTCAGTGCCAGGGAAGGGAAGGGAAGGCAGCCCAGGAGAAAAAAGTTTGGGATGGAGGAGAAGTTTGGCATTTGGGATAGAGGGAAAAGGAGGGGAAAGAAGGCTTCCCTCGCAGCAGCTGTGGGGGGATGTGGGTGCAAGTGTGGGGTGTGCTTGTGGAGCAACTTGGAGCTCCATCTCACCATGAAGTTCTGCCCTGCAGGTCCTACAAAGAGGAAAGGCTTATGGGGGGGCATGGCAGCTACCTCCAGTTTCCCCCTCTCAATCCCTCCCTTGCCTTGCCTTGCCTTGCCTTGCCTTTCCAGCCTCCTCCTCCTCCTCTGCTCTCTTGAGAGGTCCTAACCCCAACGGAAAGGGGTTAGGACCTGTGCAGGAGGACATGACCCCAAATGTAGGACAGTCTCACATTTCCTCCTGGGAAATGCAGGACTCACCCTGGAAAAGGAGGAGTCTTGTCACAAAACACACCCATTTCCAGTACATGTACAGGTTCTTTTCACTTGTGTATGAAAGTTAAAAACATCTTTTTTTGCTTTTAACTTAATTCCGTTATTACTGTAATTACGTGTGAAAAGCTTTTGCGCAATTAAGCTCTATTTTCACTTTCTTTTCGGGATGCTTCATTTCCACTTTATTATCTCTTTAACAATGAAACTGGCCCACGTGTGATAACGTCCATATATATGTGAGGATGTCAATTCAAATTACAAGTTGTATGGAAATGAAGTGGCAAGTCCAGTGTTAACAATGGTTGTTAGTGCTCAAAGACATAGGAAACTGGTTCTTGTGTGTGGGAATGAACTGGCAAATCCAGTTTTGTAATGGGATTGTGCACTAACAACCATCGTTAAGACTGGAGGTGCCACTTCATTTCCATACACAAAGGATTTGTAATTTGAATTGAAATCCTCATATATATATATATATATATATATGCCTGTGCCTGGCCTCCACTCCACCAAATGCATCTGAGGAAATAGACTGAAGTCTATGAAAGCTTATGCTGCCAATTTTTTTCTTTCAGTTAGTCTCAAAGGTGCTACAAGACCTCTCTACATACTGATTCTACAGGATAACATGGCTATATCTGAGTATCCATGTCAGTGAGACTGAAAATCAAGATCACTATCCAATTTGACCTTAGAAAAGAACTCCTGAAATACTATAGTTTCTCTAATGGGAGTGAATTGAGTGAATTAATCCCTGCTCTTTTATTCTTTTATTTATTTTATTCTTATTGTTTTGTAAGCAAAAAACAGGTGTCCTGCAGAAACCTCTGTCTTTTCTTTCTGCCCAGAAAACATGGATGGAATCCAATATTACCATTCACTCAATGTAAACTTGCATGTACTTAACTGAGTAGCAGAGGGGCTAAGAAACTTGGTTACTGAATCAGTAAGATGTGTAATGGCACACCAGCATCTCTCTTACTCCTCCTGGACTGTATTTTTACTGGTCCCCAGCTCAGAAATGCAATAACTTTTCTAAAAGAAAATGTAATTTCTTTCACCTTCTTATATATAGCAGCCAGAGAGATAGTTTGCTAAATATATGACAAACAATAACAGAAACTCCATCAGTCTATCTTGAGGGGTTTGGGTGGATATCTTCCACCAGCCCACCAATCCATCATCCAACTTGTACAAATGCATCTATTTCTAATAGTCCTGATCAGTTCCGACAAATAAATTTGAGTGAGTCAAACAGATTTTGTACCTCCACCCCTTTTGCAGATAAAAAGCTCCTTTGGTGATTGTGAGGGAAAGAGTGAAGTCAGAAGTCCTTGGAAAAATATTTATTGGCTTTATTCCTACTATTAAGTTTCCTCAATGACATTACCATAGGACCATGTGCCATTTGCTGTATACTACTATGAAATCACTCCATACACCCAAAGACACATCTAATCAATTATCAAAAATCAGATCTGGTAAGCCTTTTACAAGATGCTTAATTTTGTGATTCATTACAAAATAAAGTAACTTGAAAAACTGGAGTAAGGTATGTCCAATTATGACAAGGTAGGAAGGAAATTATAAAGGGATTTCTGGTAAAATGTGTTTCAGCAGGACAGAAAGATATCTTAAAAGCCCTTTGAATTCTGGGAATACTTACCTTTTCAATATTAGTTGCCAGCATTGTTTGCTTAACCTGATGCTGCCACACTGACACTGTTTTTCATCTAATAATTATTGCTTGTTCTTCCTGGCTTAGTAACATAGGTGATCCTAGCCAACTGAGGATCAAATAGCAAATGGAAAGATTTCACAAGGCACAATAACAAATCATAAACAGATATGGCTATTTGCTGATGACACTAAGGTCAGACAAAATGTCCTAAATGAAAATGCTAGAATATATCCTATATAGTATTTTGTCCTGTGCTTAGAAGCAGCAAAAATTGGGTGAGGCCAGAAACTAGTAGAGCAGAGAAGTTATAGGAGAACCAGGAGACTCCATGTCCTACATGTGCCATCTAGGAGGTTATTTGCCAACAAGAGGAGGTGGGTGACAAGGTTTCAACTATTTCAAAACTGTTCATGGGAAACAAGCAGTCATAAAGAACAAACCTGAGGAAAGAGAAACACAAGGCATATACACCACTGGGTTGGGAATTTTAAAAATTCAAAAGGAGAAGGGAGAAAAACCCACAAAATCCATAGAGAAGGGAGAGTTTACAAGGTCAGTTGTCTGCAAGGGGATTCTGCTCTGCAGCTGCAAAATTTATAGCTGCCAGACCTTGACAGCCAGGTGGCTCATTGCTGAACATCTGGTATTGAAGCCTGCATATGAGGCTCCTCTTCTGTTCATAGTTGGCTCACCAATACAGTGCAAAGGACAAAAGTCTCCCCTGAGCCTCTACATGTTCTGGCTGAAGTGGAGGACTCATCAGCCAGAGAGTCTGCATTTCCTGTGTCTCCTCTTGATTGCTTGGGTTCTCGGAAGAGGCTGTTGTCTGGAGCTGTAGGCTTTTCTTAATCTTACTGCCCTGAGTTAGATTCCTCAGATTCTGCAATATGACTAGTGATGTAATTCTTCAATAAGTTTCTTCTTGAAGGAAACAATGAGTAATCTCAACAACTTTCTCCATGCTCCAAGAAATTCTTTGAAAACCACACAGTTTTCAAAACCTGTTTGTAATTTGGAATTTAAAAGTACTGTTTTCTATACAAATCATATCCTGCACAAATACGTCCACAATTAGAACATTTTCTTTACTGGAAATACTATTTCTGCACTATTTCTGTTCTTGACATTAGAAAAACATGTTTCTTTTGACAAGTTTTCAAATATTCTTTTTTCACTCTGGGATTGTGCACATGATCCTGTCCAGACAGTGCAGGCAAAAACCCCAGGCTAGCATCAGGCTGGATCCTAGCAAACTAGACATGGATCTGGTGGATCTGGCCCAATCCCAGAGTATTTGATTTCTGGCTTGCCATGGAGTTTCCTGAAAACTCTGCCGCAAACCCTGGCTGTTTAAATGCGCCCCCCCCCATATTCTTTGCTAAGCCATCACTCCTATTGAGAAGCCTTCCGTTGCTGTGTTTGAAATGGAAATTGGGCACCTGGCTGCATTTTCACTTCAGATGCAGTGACAGTAGGCTTCTCCATAGCACAGCATTGAGTGAGTCCCAGTCCCAGGATGGCATGGGGATGGGCATGTAAACACCCACCTAGTCCTGTGCCAATCCAGGGACCAACCCAAGTGAGCACCCAGGCCAGAATAGCATGGGCTCAGTCCATGCTATCTTGACCCATCTGCTCAGCCCCTAGATGTGGCAGGATTAAAAAGGTAAAGGTTTCCCCTTTGACAAGTTTATCTAGTTCTGTTCCACTGTAAGGGGTAGTGCTCATCTCTGTTACTAAGCTGAGGGAGCCAGCATTGTCAAAGACAACTCTGTAGTCATGTGGCTAACATGACTGCATAGAATTCTGTTACCTTCCCACCAAAGTGATACCTATTTATCTACTTGTATTTTTACATTGCTGAGTGATAAATTAACACTTATATAAATCCAATTGATTCACTGGATTTACTCTACTTGGGAGTAGCAGTTAGATTTATGTTACTAAGTTTCTAGTTGAGGCAGTGCTTTAAAGAATATGAAGTCGTAGGCTTTCATGGCTGGCATCCATAGTTTCTTGTGTGTTTTTTGGGCTGTGTGGCCATGTTCTAGAAGAGTTTCTTTCTGACGTTTCACCAGCATCTGTGGCTGGCATCTTCAGAGAATGCTGGAATGGAAGAGAGTGGGTATATATATATATATATATATATATATATATATATATATACTGTTGAGACCCTGGGTAGGGAGGAGTGATTTGCAGATACTCGTGGCCGTAGCTGCATATATTCTATGTTGTTTTAATTTGTTTGTTTTAACTCTTATCTGATTTAATATTGTTTTAAGGGGAGGGAGGGAATGGGGGTTGGATATATTGTATTTTAACACTGTAAGCTGCCCCAACTGGTCTCAGAGGGGCGAGATATGATGATGATGATGATGATGATGATGATGATGATGATGATGTAAACTGTGTATTGTTCTGTTGTTGATTGTGTCTTGTTCTGTTGTTGATGGCATAGCTTCAGTGTGGGAGGATATGCAAACAAGGATTATGATCTGCTAACTGGTGATCATTGTCTGCTGGGAAAACCCCTGACCCTGGGTGGTTTCCCATTTGCATTTGCTGAGTGCTGATTTTCCTATTTTGCAGGACTGGTATTTTACCCTTAAAGTAAACAAAGGGGGGATGCACACGGGCTAAAAGGGTTGTTTTGGGGTTGACCTCCTTCTGAAAACATGAGCACCTTCAATGGTATGTCGGGATGCAGCGATGGAGGTGCGGCAGAAATAAGGGCACTCGAACACAAAAGACACCGGTGTAAATGCACATGTACAGGTGTGCTGCATTTAGAGCTGACCTTGGGGAGCATGCACTCATTGAAAAAAGCTTCAAATTAAAGTGTTTTTAGGGTTCAGGTGTGGGCAAACCACCACAGGTGCATCTAAAAGCAAAAGCAGCTTCATTTATATACCGCTTCATACCACGCTATGGGGTGTCTAAGCAGTTTACAACTGTGAGCTGATTGCCCCCCAACAGCTGGGTACTCATTTTAGTGACCTCGGAAGGATGCAGTCCTGAGTCGAGCCTCAGCCCTGGCTGGTACTGAACTCGCAACCTTGTGGTTTATGAGTGAGTGGCTGCAGTACAGGCATTTAACCACTGTGCCACCAGGGCTTTATTTAGAACCCTAGAGCTAACCCTAATTTTCACAGTCCGCATACACCAGAGCGGGAAGGTGAAGCTGTTGCTACCAGATGTTACATTGTGTTAAAGAGATAAAGGGGAAAGTTTCACTTTTAAGCTGGACCCCCACACACATTCCAGCACCATTTTCCCAGTGCAACTTTTGCCAGTTGCAGACCTCCACAGCTGTCCACTTCAGGGCTTCTCTCGTCCACAGTGGGAACAATGGCAGAGCCATCCACAAACGGAGAGCCGAAAAGAGGGAGAGGGACATCGTGGACCCATGCGGAGATGGCCGATCTCATAGCTCTGTGGTCGCAGCCATACATTTTGGAGAAATTGAGAAATTCCTTCTTGAACGCTGACACATTTAAGGAGTTGGCACAAGCCATGAGGGTGAAGGGCCACCAATGCACCTGGGAGGGATGTCTTCAGAAGACCAAAAACCTCAGGACAATTCACCCAGCTGATCAACCAGGTACAGGCTGCACATGGTAAATTCCCTGTTATGACAAAAAATGCATTCCGTCGCATGTACGCCTACACCCCCAAAAAGCAAAGCAATTTGTTTGGCTTTTGTGACATTTTTTGAGTAGGTTCGCAGGTTTGCAGAATTCCCCCCGGCACACCGCTTTTGCACCATAGCATGCGGGGGGGGGGGGGGCATGGAGGAACATTTGTCCATGTGTCCCATTCACCATGTCCTTTGCATGACCACAACCTGCATGTATCCAGTGTGCCTACAAAAACCTCCCTGGCATGTACCTCTCCCCTTCCCCCTGATATGTGTGGGACATGTTGTGTGTGCAAATGGTGCCCTCTGCCATATATGTCCCTAGAACGAGAAATAGCATAACAGAGAGAGGAGGAGGAGGATGAAACAGCTAATGCCAGAGCTGCAATGCCACCGGCAGCCCGCCTGGCTGACATCAGAAGGAAGAGGACACATCATTCAGCAGCCGCAGCAAATACGAGTGCCCAGCAATGCATGGCCCACGAGCAGCGGCGTGTCACTCCCTACAACTGCAGACCAGTCTCCTGGCCCATATTGTGGATGTCATAGAGGGGCCCCAGAGGGCCATTGGTGGCAGCAGGGAGGGTGTGCAGGAGGGTGGAAGAGAGAGGGGCATCCCCCAGGGCCAGCAGGAGGTGGCTGTGGTGGTAAGCAGAGGGAGGAAGGGTCACTCTTCACCCCTGGAAGTCGAGGGTGCTGTGGGCACAGGGACAAGGGAGAGGTGTCTACTCATGGAGGAGGAGGCTGCTATGGAGGTGGAGATCATTGAGCAACACTCCATAGAAGACTCTAGCAGCCTTTTCAGCAGTGATGTGGCAATGCCACTGCCCACTCGCCACCCACAAAGGCAAGCAGAGGGGGATGGAGATGTTGCAATGATCACCACTAAGTACCGAGGAAGCCATCGCCAACTACTCTCCACCTATGCCCACCTCACTGCTTGGCACCACCACCGCACATCATGTCCACCTCACTGCTTGGCACCACCACTGCACACCATGCCCACCTCACTAATGCTGCTCACTGGTTTCCTGTAGGTTCAATGAACCTACACACCTTTGCATAAAATGTCAGACGCTGTTTAAAAATGAAAAGTTTATTCATAAAACCTGGCAATTGCCGAACCTGTGTACGTGCACATATTCCGTCATAATTTTTTTTTTTAATAATTTTTTCTTTTGATAAAAACAACAACTATGACAACAATTTACAAATAGGAGAAGGAGAGGAGAGTATTTACAAAAGGGAGGGGAAGTTACAATAGGGGAAGAAGGGGAGGGAGGAGGTTGGAAGCATGTACAAGGGGAAGGAGAGGGGAAGGTGCTTCAGGGATGGGGGGTGGGGTCGGGGGAGGCCCAGGTGCTGCATGATGTCTGCCATGGAGTTGTTCAGATGTTGTACCTGCTCCTCCATGGCAGCCAACCTTTGGTCCACCCATCGATCTGCAAAGGAAAAGAAAAGAGAAACATGTGGTTAGGAGGTTGCTCTCCACCCCATCACCCAATGCTACAGCCAAGCTTCCTTTGGGGCTCCCACAACTCCCTCCGTCTGTGTCCCTGCCATTCTTACCCTGCTCAAAGTCCCAGGTGGTCTGGATGACCACCAGGCGGGCAACACCAAAGGGACCCTGATGTGCCCCGCCTGGCAGCCGGCGACTCAGCCCAGCCACCTCCTCCTCAGCAGGTCCACCTGTGAAAGGAAAAAAGATACCATTTAGGAAGGCACCATGGAAAGAGGTGGGGGAGGGGAGGGACAGGAATGCCATGGAGGCCACAGTTATGCAGCCATTATCCCTCCCCTCAGGGACCTACCTTCAGCCATGGGAGGCTGGTGTGGCTGCATTTAGAGAGAAGTGAAACACCATTACCACCCATGGGATGGGGACAAGAGGGAGGGGAGGGATAGGGAAGAGTGAGGGGAAGGGAGGGCATGAGGGACCATGGCAGAGGCCCAACACTTACCAGGAGGATAGCGATCCTGACATCTTGGGTGGCCTGCCCTCACCCACAGGTCCCGCAGCCAGTCATAAAAGGGTGGCCTTCTGCAAACCGGAGGGTACTCCCCATAGTCCTCCAGGGCCTCAAAGAAGACCCCCTTCAATGCCTTGAATTTAGTCTGGCACTGTTGGGGGGTCCTCCTGAAGCCCTGCTCATGGAGGCCCTGGGAGGCCTAGGTGAAGTATGCCTGGTTTGGCCTGTTGGTGCTGGCCATCACCCTTCTCACGGCTGCCTCGGGGGTGAGGGCCTGAAGGAGAATGCCCACCTCCTCATCGCTCCAGTAGGCGATGCGGATGGGCACTCTCCTCCTGGCTGCCATCATCATCCTGGGGATCTACAGAGGTCTGCAGGAGCATTTATGGGCAATTGTTTCAGGGGCAGATGGGCTTACCTGGCTCCTGGCCAATGGAGACCCTCAGAAGAGAAGTTTGTATCTGAGCCCCAATGGTTGCCTTCTGGGCTACCAATTGTTACAATCAAATCGGTCATTAGAAAAGCTGACTGTTGGGAATTTTGCAACATTGTCAGAGGTAGTTTTTGCACTGTATCTTTCTATTGCCAGGAAATTTGGCGCCAGGTGACCCCTCCATACCCTTTTGTGTGTGTGTCTCTGTGTGTCTGTGTATGCATCCCTTAGGCTCATGTTCAGGATATCTACCTAAAAGCATGATTGCTATCAATACACAGAGTGTGGATTATAGGATCTCATCATGGCATAGTGCAGTAGTGTCCTACATAAATCCTAGCCATACACAGATTGGGGATAATACGAAATGTTGTGTTTAGGTGCTTATGCTCATGGCATAGTACAGTGGTGACTTAGGATTACAGATGGAGAAGAGGGGATACTTCAGATCCTCCTGGTCTCACAGAACTCTGCCAGGGCCTCCCTCACAGCCTCCCCTTATCTCTGCCTCACAAGGTCATTGTACTCCATGGGTGCCCCCAGGGTGGGCAGCACAAATCGCCGCCTGTAGCGCCCTCCCTCATCCAGGACCCTTCCCTTGGTCTCGCAGATGTTGTGGAGGATGACACAGGAGGTGATGATGGGGGACAACATTCTCCTCTGCCACAAGGAGTGGGGCAGTGAGGCACCTCCACCGAGCCTTCAGCCACCCGAAGGCCCTTTCCACCACATTCCTGGCATGATTCAGCCTCCTGTTGAATCCTTTCTGCCTGGCATTGGTGGTGCCCAAGTAGGGCTTCATGAGCCACTTCTGAATGGGGTAGGCACTGTCAGCAAGCAGGAGGGGGCCGATCTGCTGGCCCCTCAGGGTGATGGGTTGGTTCCCTTGCCAGCCTCCATGGCCTGACAAATGATAGAATTCTAGTGGCACAATAAGACATTGGCACCCGTCTACGGCACCCACTACTTGGGGGAAGCTGAGGTCAGTGAATCCTTGCATTATCTGTGGGTGAAAAGAAGGGGGAGAAGTGGAGGATGAATAATAAACAGTTACGGCATTTGCCAACTGATGACGTTTTCCGCGTAGCTGTGCAGGTTCAACGGCCGTAGCAGCTGAATCCATGCAGTAGGAGGCATACTGTATGCCTACTCATGACATTTAAGGTGAACCTACGCAGGTTCAACAGCCCTAGCAGCTGAGGATAAAGTAGGAGCCACACAATATGTGGAGTCATGACATTTTAAGCAAACTTGTGAAGGTTGAATGGGCTTAGCTGCCGAGGATACTGTAGGAGTCACACTGTATGTGGAGTCATGACCTACTAGGCGTCCCTGCACAGGTTCAATGGCATAAGCTACGTGGTATACAATATGAGCCACACTGTATGTCGAGTCATAAGGTAATCCTAACCCTAACCCTAACCCTATCCCTAAACCCTAAACCCTAACCTAACCCTAACCTTAACCCTAAACTCTAACCCTAACCCTGTGCAGGCACAACTGCCAAAGCTGCAGTCTCCATACAGTAGGAGCCAAACTGTATGCCAAGGCATGACCTACTAGGCGTCCCTGCGCAGGTTCATTGGGCTTAGCTGCCGAGAGGATACAGTAGTAGCTGTATGTCAAGCCATGATGTTTTAGGCATCCCTGCGCAGGTTCAATGGCCTAAGCAGCCGACTCTGTACAGTGTCAGCCACACTGTATGTCATGTCATGATGTGTTCTGCACAGGAGGGAAATGTGACGAGGGTGTGTGACTGTCCTTACATGAGCAGCGTCCCCCAGGTATACTGTCTGTGACAGGAGCAGCTTCTCCATGGTGAGGGCAAACTCCACCAATGTGCCTTGCGGCACCCACTCTGACAGGTCTCACTTCTGGGTCCTCCAAGTCATCACTGCCGTCTTGCATGAATGCATCTGCAGCAGGGACCATGGCGGAGGCTCCTGTGGCTGTGTATTGCAGGCTGAGTACCAGCGCAGACCACTCGATTGCGATGGCATCCATGATTTCTCTTCAGCACATAGTGCACAGATCCTTAACAATGCTGACATTTCTGTTAAAGGGGCTGTGTTGTATCTATGTACGTGTGCATACGCTGCAGAGGGAAAAAAAATTAAAGCCGCTGCTATCAGCCCGTGCAGTTACTGTATTCCTATTTGGAGAAACCTCAGGGCCAGCAGTGCGGTTGATGAGGCTTCAATATAGCCTCGGAAAAGCTGCATTAACTGTCCCCCAGTGTGGTTGCTCCGTCCCCATTTAGTGCACCCTCAGGGCATGCAGTGCGGTTGGTGCAGTTTTGAGAAAAGGCAAATTCAGGTCGCCCTTTCCTTCCCTTCTGCATAGCCCCAAAGTTTGGCTACCAGGAAACCACCCAGGGTCAGCAGCTTTCCCAGCAGACAAAGGGGCTAAGCAGATGGCTAATTGGGCTGTCTTGGGGGCAGAGAAGGGGAGGGGCAGCCGCACGATCGGCACCCCAACCCCTTCCCCAGGTCGTCCTCGGAGCAGCCGGCCCTCCACTCGGCCGGCGCTCCGAGGAGGACCTCCTGCCACAGCATTTGCACACGCTGCGGCGGAAGAGTTGTCGAAGGTGCGCCGAAGCCTTTTGTGGTACACCTTCAGCGACTTGTGAAAGGAGCGCCAATTTAGCACTCCTTTCAGGGGCGGAGAAGCTGCGCCGTGGGACCGAGGCGTGGGGATGCCTCGGTCCCACGGCGCAGCTTCCTGGGGTGGCCCAGGGCCACCCGTCTGCTTCCCCCCAATGATCACCAATTAGCAGACAATAATCCTCGTTTGCATATCCTCCCACCCTGAAGCCATGCCATCAACAACAGAACAATACACAGTTTACATGGGAATCACTCCCCTCCCCTCCCCTCAGTCTCAGTGTTGTTTTATATGTTGTATTACCCTCACTTAATGGCTATTCCTGAAATGTAGACATCAATATGTTTCCCAAGTCCCATTATGATGATTAAATCCCAGGACTCTTGGTCTTACTATCTCTGCTACTTAATGCTACACTATCTAACTACAAATGAAGCTTGCTAATGGCAAAGGAGAAGTGAATCCTGACTTTTGTATCAAGTGTATGCTGTATAGCTTTGGAATGGATTATGGGTTTCTTATATATGGGGCATAGCAGTATATTTTAAATGCAAAACTCTTAATGAAATAATAAAGCTATAGATCTTAGATGAAAAAGGTCATGAACTGCAAACTTTAAGGATTCTATGACATTGCTAACCTGGTGGCATTCTATGGATGGGATATCTTAATAGAAAAATTGAAAAGGCAATTTCATCTAAGCTGAATACCTGCTCTGCAGCAGGGTGTGCTGTACCCCAGGTATTAGGGAGATAATGCTTACTAGTTGTTGATCTTTGATCAAGCATCTTTCTGCTACCAAGGAAGTACAAGCTTGTCTGTTTCATAGAAGCCTTTTCTAAATGAAGTTATTGTATCCTTCAAACTTCAGAAGGTGAGGAAAGGTCGTCATTGTGGTACATGGGAGAACAGTTCTATCACCAAACATGCTCACATATCACTGGTGGTAAAATACATTTATTGTGTGCAAAATTTTATCACAGTACATGTTCTTTATTTTTGGGAGTTGCAATTAATTGAAAAGGGAATCATTCTGAGAAAAAAAAAAAAAGAATGGGACATTACTCATTTATCTCTCTTATATAGCTAGAGGGCCTGCTTATGTAATTCTCATAACCCATTAGGGGATATGGTGATGGGGTGGGAAGCTTCTATGCTGAACAACAATTGTGACCAGTGCTGTAGTGGAGCTGGGGCTGGAAGGTTGTTGTTATAATAAAGTCATCTGCTAAACTCCTTCCCCAGCTTTATAATTCCCTCTGAATTTAGCTGCAGTGCTTACAGTGTAGATTTACTAGTAATAGATTTTCCCAGCAACATTGTAGCAAGGTTTATGTATGTGTATATAGATAAATAGATTAGAACAGGGGTAGGCAACCTTTCCCCTTTAAGGGCCAAGGGACTTCTGCTCCCAGAATCCCAGGAGCTATTGGCCAACATGGGACTATTGGCCAACATGGCTGAGGCTTCTGGGAGCTGAAGTCCCTCAGTCCTTAAAGGGGAAAGGTTGCCTACCCCTGAATTAGAACAACTGTCTATGCTTTTCGGATTCTCATGGTCATGGATATGCAAACCAACATGATAAGTGCTTGGACTTCAAAATTTACTGCTATGCCACTGAATATGATACTACTGTTGAACTAATTAAGAGGATGTGCCTGACCATTGTTCTGTCCTAAGACACCATTTAGCTCATCTCTCTAACCAAAGGCAGCCCAGCAGCTTCTTAGGGTTATGAGTCCTAGGATTTAAGCCCCTTGTATAGGCAATCCTAGAAAAGCATAGGTGTGTGAATTGTCTCTATCTGAAGGCCTAAGACAGAGTTATGTGGTTGCAGGGGGTCCTTTAATTTGTCAGGCATCTCAGTATATTAAAAGCTCTTTGAAATGATGGGGTACATCACTTTGAAAGCCAACTAAGAAAACTATTCCAGAGACTACAAGAGGAGTGTTTTCATCTATTCAGTCAGTGACTGAGATGAAATGGCATGGAATTATGGGAACTAGGCTGGGAATGTGATCCACCGTTGACTCTCCTGTATACAAATAGCTAAGGGGAGCTTTCAAGTTTTCATGGGAGGGGATGAAATCCATAGAAGATTGCTGTGACTGTTCTTGGTTTTATTAAAAATTAAATTGTGCCAGAACAGAGCCTTTTAAAAGAATTTGGATTCTTGTTTCCTTTCTCTTTCTTTCTTTCTTTCTTTCTTTCTTTCTTTCTTTCTTTCTTTCTCTCTTTCTCTTGAAAAAAAGGCTCTTATAATAGCCAGAGATAAAGATACTCCTTCAGAATAATGACGTGTGTAGTGAAACACAAAGCTGGGGGGAAGCAGTTCCCCTCCCTGCCCTCCTGGAATAGTGTCCCTAATAGAAAATCTTTTGTTTGAAATGTTTTGCCTACCCAGTGCATGCCATGAGAACTGTATTCATTTAATAACCCAGCCCCATCTCCTCTGGGAAGGGGAACAAAACTACTGAAAGGACAGTGGCATGCGGCAGGGCATTGAAAAGTACCTTCAGTGCATAGGCATGGCTGCCATAGGTGTGTGAACAAAGCGGCTGTTCTATTTGGTCAGGATACTCACCCATGCCAAACAACCCATGCCAAATTGTTGGTCATAGCTCAGAGGCTGCTGCCCAAATGTTATTCACTTGAGAAATACTTGTCTCTGAGTAATGCTTTAAGTTGGGCATTGAAGTTTCTGGGGCATGAGAATTTCTCAGTCCTGGAATGAATAAAAAGCCACTTCCATTCTCTGCAGGCAAGAAAAGACTTTAAATTCCCTCTCTGTAGGCTCTTCTTTGTTTCTAGTCCAGATACTGTCTTAGATCCAAGCCAGCCCAAACAAAAGCTGATTATCTTGCCTTTTAAACATAGGGATTGCTGTAGCATTTGAAGCTGTGGAGGATATGTGGCCAGCACTTGACCAGCTGAGAGAGAGTACAATGCTGTATGCAAAGCAGAAGTGGAGAGGAGAAGGAAGGGAAAAGAATCCATGCTGAAGTTGGAACAGCATTGCAACCCTCTCTGTTTCTCTCTGTTTCATTTCTCAGCCTGTGTATAATACAGAGGCATTAGCTGCTGACAACTTATGGCCAGACAGAATATTTGTGTAGATTTCTGAAACTTACATGGTCCTAACATATATAGTCACTGGTAGTATGAATGGTGGCAGAACTGTGAAAAGAAATGTTTTCTTCCATTTTGCACAACGGTAGGAATTTGCATCTGGATTATTTTCGATTAGACAAATTCAAGTAATGTGAAGCATTTACCATCTCTCTTTTGTTACCACAGAGCCAACTTTCAGATCAGTAAGGGCCAGGACAAGTCATTGGCCATGATAGCTTGAGGATTCTGGGAGTTTTTACATTTTGGTCAAAACCAGTGAAGACTGACACATTTTGCACAGAGAAGATGGAGGCTGTGGCAATGGTAAGTTAATGTTAAGTCAAAAAAGAGTTGTGAGCTTAGTCATGTTAGGGTGTATTCACACTACATAATTATATTAGTTTGACATCATTTTATTTGGCTTCATCCTATATAATCCTGGATTTCATAGAAGGGCCTTTGTAGACTGCTAGAAATAGTGCAAATTGAGTACACATCGGGCCTAAGCAGACTGCCAGAAATAGTGCACATTAAATTGAGGCACTGCCCTGGCTCAGTGCTAGGGAATCATGGGAACTGTAATTTATTGTGGCACAAGAGCTCTCTGACAGAGAAGGCTTAATGTCTCAGAAAAAAATACAATTCTCATGATTCCCTAGCACTGAGCCAGGGCAGTGCCTCAATTTAATGTGCACTATTTCTGGCAGTCTGCTTAGGCCTATCAAGGGTTAGGGTTAGGGTTAGGGAATCATGGGAACTGTATTTTATTGTGGCACCAGAGCTCTCTGACAGAGAAGGCTCAATGTCTCAGAAAAAAAAAAATTCCCATGATTCCCTAGCACTAACCCTAACCCTTAAAGTGGACTCAATTTGCACTATTTCTGGCAGTCTGCAAAGAAGATTCTAGTGCTGTCTCATGCACTGCAGGACATTCTAGCAGACAAATGTAAGTATCTCATGAAACTAAATGCTGGAATCTTGGTGGATTCCATGGGCTGGCACCATGAGAGTTAAACTATTATCAAAGTGCTTTAACTGTGCTGTAATTCAACTACTGTAATATGGGAGATAAACTGGGGAAGGGATAATTTCTAACAAAAAGAACTATCACATGGAGTTAAGAAAGAGTCACAATCAAAGAAATCGGGGATGACAATGAGGCCAATACAGACAGTTGGAAGCATGTTCAAATAAAGGATAATATTTTTCAAAGGACTCAGACAGCATTAACATATTTAAGACCACAAAAGAATAAAGAAATGTAAAATTGAACAGTATTCTCTCCCCCCCTTGACATGAATTTCTGGATGTTTGTATTATAGAATTGCCAGACTGAAAACAGAAGTGGGCTCCTGTGCCTTTAATTCTTGGGTACAAGAGAGAATTTCAGCAGAAATTGAGGGACAAGCAATGTTTGCACACATTTCCCCTTGTACACAGTATTTAAAGGTACAGCAGTCCCCCACTTGTCAGTCTGGCAACCTTGATTTCTCAAAGGAACACTTAATGAACAAGTATGTCCAATATGGAAATGTGAAAAGAAATGTTACTTGTCCTAAAATTCATGTGATAAATACTTTCAATAGTTGGCACTATCAGGAGTGAGTTCAGGCCTCATGCTCAGTGGCCCTCAATGTTAGCTGTATTAATCATATAAATTTTAGGACAAGTGACAATTTTTCAGTAAATTCTTCGCACAGAAAACATATGTGTAACCTGGAATATTTTGGGATATGAGAATATGTGGAAAATATAGCACAGAAATAGCATTTTTATCCCATGGCTGGGGAAAAAAACCTTTGGAAATTATTTCTCCCTGCATGAAGAATGAGTAAAGTCCATCCTTGCATGCAAGGATGAAATATCTGAAGATGTACATCCCTAAGAGGGAATTAATGATCTGGTAATTTTTTTTTCTTGTAATCTACCACTCCATATTGAGCATGTGTGATGCAGTTGAATGCTTTCATGTTAATATAACTCTTTACAGAATGAGTAAAATCTATTAAATTACAGCTTCCTAACTTCCCATTCCAAAGTTGCTAGGCCACTGGGTAAGCCTCAGAAAATTTTTCAAGGCTACCAGGTAAGGGAGACAAAGATCAAATTGAGGAGGGTTGGTAAAAGAGAGAGCTTGATTTTGATATGTGGGGTAACTTTACAATCTGGGCAACCATCTACATCCATTTCTTGCTGGTCAGGGGTCTCTAGATCAGCACAAAAATGTGTGTATGTGTGTTGTGGTGGTGCAGTGTTGGTGCACCAAAAAAGCCAGAAGCTGCTTGTAGGAATGTAATTATGGTATCTTAGGGAGGATGCAGATGGCAAAAAACACCATCTTCAATCCCAGGAAGGGGAGGGGCAGCCAGACATTGGGCGCCCCATCCCCTTCCTGAGGACGTCATCGCTGAGCTGGAAGAGATGCCAAAGAGGCACACCACACCTCTTGTGGCGCCCCTTTTGCAGCTTGCAGAAGGAGCACTATTTTAGCGCTCCTTTTGCAGGTGGCAAAAGGGAGGATTGGGGCTGAGATGTCTGGCAGCCTCGGCTTCGATCCTCCGCTTCTGGGGGCAGCCCAGGGCCACCCGTCTCCATCCCCTCTTAGTGGTATAAATATTCAATGTAGCAATCCAAGATCCAGATTGTATATTTTGGATCAGGTGGAGAGATTAGAAATATTTAAATTACTAACTTTAATATTATTACTTTAAAGATGACTATGATAGAGCCATATTTAAACAGACACTTTCAATGTGAATATAAAGAATCTGGAAAGTATTAGGAGATAGCTTACGAACCTTTTTCTTCTGATACCCAGTGGTAGATACTCAAGACAAAATGGAAAGAATAAAAGGAAACTTTAAATTTGTATGTATAATAGATAAGGAAAACTTTAGAAATGTTAAAATGATATTATTTGTTGTATTTTAAAATCAATAAAAATTAAATTTAAAAAAACAAACAAAAAAGCCAGAAGCAAGGAGAAGGGATTGCATAGATGCATACATGTGGTCAAATGATGCCATCTGATGGAAGTCAGGGAGTGAAGCATTAGCGCTGCAATTCATGAGTCTTCTTTTTGTAAAAGCCCTGGCAGTGGTTCTGCAGGATCAGGGGCGGGTGGACCCCACAAACCCTGGCAATAGCACAGGATTTGGAAAAACATTCCACATGTGTGCTATAAATAAGGCCATTTGGGATGCAAGCCCTATCAGGAATGTTAGCAAGTGCTGTAGTTACTGTGTATATTTTGCTGCTCACTGGAAAATGCTTGCTTCACCTCCTGGCTCTGGGTTGACATATACACTGATTAGCTGGATTTTAATCCTAAAACAATTTACCTGGATTGCCTCTATGGTCATTTCTACTGTCAGCTGACTTAATAACAATTCTGGCCTGACTCCCAATCCTTGCTTGCTCTGCCTCTTTGACAGCACAAGGGACAGCTCATGATCTCAGGTTTTTGACCTAAGATCTCAGGAAATGACAAGATAGGAAAGACACCCAACTATGCTGCTTTGGGTGGCAGTTATGGAGGTGGGGAAATGTTAGAATGATGATGGCAGGTCATTTTTGTTTTATAAATATATCCTCAGGGAGGTGAAAGAGGTTGCTGCACCCAATCCCCATCCCCAATATGTATATCAGTCCTTAGAGGTTTGGGAAGGAAGCATCTCCAAATAATTAATCCATAATTCTAGGTGACAGAACCTCAGCTTTTTGCAGTGAACACAGAATAGCTACTTCTCAACATTGAGATGATCTTCTCACTCTCTGCTGATTAGTGGGTACTGAGGGTTCTGTGGGCATTTTGGATTTGCAAATACACCACCTAGGGCTCCAGCTGTGACCACTCATATCTTGAAAAGTAAAGCTTGCCAAATTCTCCTCCTCCTCCTCCTCCTCCTCCATCATCATCATCATCATCATCATCATCACCATCATCATCATCATCATCATCTGTCCATGTTCTCTCAGGAAATGCAGGATGAGTGCCTCTTTTCCCAAACCCAGGGATCAACTGTTACTTTTGTGCCAAATGAACCTGGGGGTCAACTGTAAACTCCCTTATTCTCCACTACAGAATGGCCTACATTGTGATTTATTGAATACAAGAAGGTCTCATGGAGCAGTTGTATCTTGAATGCACCTTGACTGCAAGGATATGATACCACACCAACAAAAAGAGGATTAAGAGTAAGGATTACTGGGGAGTGGGGGAACAGAGGAAGAAATAGCAGAATGAATTAATGGTGAATAGCAATAATGTTTCATGGTTCTAGTTAGAAGCTATTCCTACTAAGTTACAAAAAAGCCTCCTAATGATCTCATCTCATCTCTCTCTTAAACAGGCAACTGGAAATGAAAATAGCAAGCCATTAAAACCAGTCATTTGACAAGTTGTATATTATCTTGATTCACTGTGTAAGCTTTTTTAAAAGGTGCTTTGTTTATTTCATGGGGAAGACAACAATCAAATTCAAATTACCCTTTAAAGAAAATTTATCCAATTTGGATGATGATGTAGAGGAGATGTCATTAATACTGCATTTCTGAATTGGAAAGAAGGATCGAACAATCAAGAAGCTAATCTTGGCTTATATAAGTTCAGATCAGATAGATTATTTACTATTGCTGAACTATAAACCATTTCCATTTATACAGTTGAAGAGAATTTGAAAATGAAATGGAAAAAGAGATGTAAATCATATTTGTGATCTGAATAATTAAGAAAAATTTTTTCAGATTGCTGTTGCATCAAACAGGAGACATTACATCCAATAACTCTTTATACAAGTGTTTCTCTGTTAAGCCATTGGTGCCAACACTCAGCTTACAGGCCAGTTGGTAGCCAGACACAGATCCTCTCTATGTAGTCAAACACCCACTGATTGGCCAACAAAGTGCCTAAGGTACCCAGAAGGTACAAATGTGATTGTCATTGCTGATAACTTCACACCTTATCCCTCTTTGCAGCCCCCTTCTTGCCAAAATGGCACCTAGCTTTGCAGTTTATGAATAGTGTTGGGAATCAAGTCTAATTTTGGGGAATTTATAATTAGCTCAAATGTGCAAGAGTGAAATGCCCAACTTCGCTTCACGAGATCTATCCAGGTGTATACCAGAGACTTAAGAAATCTGGCAGAGAATGACGCTGAGATGGACCAAACTCCAATTAAAGTCTAAAATATTTATTAACACAATCAGCAAACATCCAAGTAAGGCACACACACACACACACACACACACACTAGAAGGAAAAGTGGGAGGGAGTGGGGAAAGCAGAGAGGGAGACCATGGTGTGAGGGATATGCTTACGCCTGAGAGACTCCTCCGGATTTCTGGCAGCGAATGCGGATGGATTCAGTGGAAGGGCATGGCCAGCAAGAGGGGGGGGGGGGGGGGTCGCAGGAACTATCTCAGAGTGCAGACTGACAAATTCAGCATGCACTTCCAAGGTAGCACATGGACTGCCGAAATCCAGGGGTTTTTAAGGGCAATTCCTGCCTCCTAGCTATGAACCTAACAATTGGAGGACAAAGGCTTGATGAGCTTAACTTTGTTTTCCTGAGTATGAGCATAGCCTAAACAATGCATTTGGTTTGAAAACTATCAAGGAAGGGAAGCTAGAGAAAGGGGCACAATCAAATCTGATCACTGTCCCATTAGGTGTGAGACTTAAGACAAACAGACATCATTATGTATCTTTTCCAGTCTAATGGGATATTCCCAAGGGCAACTCCCAAGCCTTCCTGTCCAGGAAATCTCTAGTGGTCTTGGGCAACTCCAGCAGTGCCTACATGACCTTACATTTAGGGGATTATGGCTGCCATCTCCCAAGGGTCAGGCTGGGGTCATAGGGAACTCCACATGCTTCTAAAATACCAAGAAAAATGGAGAACATTCATTAACAATAAGGTGGAAGAAATAGAACATGTGATATTTTGTCACAACATTTTAACATATTGCGCCAATGTACCAAATATAGATCTTTCAGTTTGCAAATCCTTCTTATATTTGTGTTCATGGAGTTCATACATACTTCCAATGACCACTTTCTAGAAAGAATGCTGTCAGAATATGCAGATGTTCCAAAGTCTTAAGAGACCCGCAGGCTTTATTTCAGTTACAGCACTGCCTAGAATATGGCTGCTTGGGGGAGTTCAATTATGAGTCTCAAAAAGTGACCTTCTTAAAGACACATTCATGTACTAATGTCATTCTTCACTCACAAGGAGTGAAGGACATAGAGCTGTCCAGAATGAAAAACGGTGCGTACATAATTTGAGGACCTTTTATTTGGCCAGTTTTATGTTTAGTCTCCATATCATGCTTATATTTCTAAAGAGTTTGGAAGGTAGTTTTTTAAATAGTAAATTACAGTTCCAAGCCCCCAAATAATGAGATACCATTATAGTTACATTTTTTTTAATAAAGCAGGATTATTTCCTGTTTTTCAAAAATGATAAAATATGTACTTTCTGTTTACTTTAAAAACTCTGAAATCTATAAGCTGCTGGCCTAGTCTACAAAGCACACTCTCCCACTATCTATCTCATTATTATTTTAACATTCTAAGCAGAGCATAAGACAATAGCATAAGCACAGCACATGCAAATATATGAACCTCCTGCATCATTTAATAAGGCCAACTTTACAGTTATGCTGTGAAAGGGATGACCTTGTCCCTCTACAATTGTAACACAATATAGTTATAGCTTTCGGGAAAAAATTAATCGCAAGTAACTAGTTAATTAACTTCTTCCAGTAACAAATGAATAACTGATGCTGCATATATACTTCAGAATTAATGCAATTTGACACTGCTTTAATAGCCATGGCTCAATGCTATAGAGCTGTGGAATTTGTAGTTTTGTGAAATGTTTAGCTTTCTTTGTCAAAGCCTTCTAGTTCCCAAACAAACTACAGATCCCAAGATTTCATAGGATGGGGCCAAGACAGTTAAAAGCAGTGTCAAACTACATTAATTCTACAGTGTGATGGCAGCCTAAGTTTCATTATGATTTTAACTCATTCAGTGCAAACTCTAATATCTAGGAGTTGCTGAGACTGAGGGAGAAGCAGATTGGCAGCATTTGGCCCCCAATTAGCACAAGACCACAGTGACCAGACAGCGCACTCTGTAAGTGGGCCACTGATGTGGTCCCAAATGGACCACCAGCAAGGAGCAGATTTTCCTTGCTCCTTCTGCTGGTGGCCCAAGGTCACCTTAGACGACCTCAGAATGACTTTCAGTTACTCCAGGGGTGCACATCATCTTATTTATTTAGAATATTTATACCCTGCTCTTCAGCCACAAAGGCTCTCAGATTGGCTTACAAATTATTAATTTGACAGTACTGTCAGCATGATTACGTGAACAGCGTTGTACCATGTTGATGCTGTGCACCTCGATGGCCACCAAAGAAGTGGCACAGAGCTCTGTGCAGGCTAGAGAACTCTCTCTCCCCATCTAGAAGCTGGCAAATATGACAACAGGCAGATATCTGTCAAGCAGGCTCTTTAATCTTTGTTCCTCTGTGTACAAGCTTGTCCTGACCAACAAAGCTACTTGCATTACACCACACACCAACAATCCCACACTGTACAATATCGCTCCTCCCTTATATACATTATCCCCTCCAGGGTGTCTAGTCCAGCCCACTCACCTGGCTGATGCAACACAGCAGGATTTCACATGTCTGACTCAATCCTCTGCTTGGTGTTGCATCAGCCCCCTGTGACTCAGTACATCATACTGGCACTTCATGGCTGTTCCATTGCTCAAGATAACACTGTTACCTTTTATCCCACATCTGAACATTTCCCCCAGGATCCATTCCTTGACAAGTTCCCCATAAACCCATTATAATTACAAATCCCTGGGTTCCATAAGATGTTGCCATGACAGTTATAGTGGAATCATAGCACAAAATCTGTGTAGTGTAAATGGGCTCCAGGTTATGCGATACTGTGTTTTGTTCCTATACAAGCACTTTTTTTACTGTCAGTTTCTGCACTGATTTGCACAATTCACTCCATTTATACAACTCTCCCCCATTGAACAGAACATGTTTTGGCTTTTATTTTTTCAAGCGTATACACTTTATTTCTTGGAAATGTTCTACAAGCTTCACAAATGTTCAAATGATCAAGGTAAAGTGTGCACATATGTATTTATTTGCCATAGGCATGTGGAGGTATAAAAATACTACTGTTCTTGAGATTGTCCTCTAGAACTTATTTACATTAGCTGGGCATAGTAAAAGGGGGATTTTCACTCACCTTCCATTGAATATCTTTCCATCCAGCTTTGTGGATGCAGTAAATTTTAAGCTCGTGATTATGAGAATGGGAATGAGTAAGATTATGTGTGTGGCATGCATCATATGTGCATCTGAGAAGCAGAATTCTAAATCTGCTGAGAATATGAAGATGTCATTGTCATGATCCTATGATTCTCATAGGGATCTGACAACAAAATGTGATGAATGTAAGGGGGAAATCAAAAATGTGATGGATGTAAGGGGGGGGGAATCAAAGCAAATGTGAATTGGGGGGAACAGATGTCTGGAGCAGGAAACTTGAAGTTGTTTCTGATCTTTATTGAGGATGCCTTCCTTCCCTCCTTGGGAGTTGGGGAAGGTAAGAATGGAAGGGGTGAACTTCAAAGGTCTTTTGATATGGATAAACAGCCCTGCTTGCAAGTGTGCTAAGGGGGGGGGGGGGCTGGACAAAGGGATTTTAAAGTGTTGTTTAACCTGGGAAAATTTGGAGATGATTCTATCAGTTATGGAGTAATTTGTGTGTCTTAGAATCCAAAATAGATCCGATAGTTAATTTTCACTAAACTGCTGCCCTGGTTCTTCAAGCCTCTAACTACCAATCATGACAGTTGCTTGCCATTAATTTAAGAAAAATCTTGTCATTGCATTATCTTCCTTCTGATCTTAAGCATTTTGTAGCATTTAATAAAGTGTAAAGGGCGACTGCTTAATTAGACGGATTTGTGTAGTCATTAAAGGTTTTCTAATTGCTATTGCAACCTCCCTCAGGCTCTTTCCCCCTGGTCTTGATAGTCTTTACAAAAGTAAGCTGCTGATGCTCTGGTGTGTATTATAAATGTCTCACTGGTATTATTGATGGCAATGGGATTTCTGATGAGAGCCACCTGAAAGCCTATTGAAGTTTCATAATAGAGTAAACCACAATGATTCATAGACAATGCTTACTGTACCTAGATTTGGCCATCCACACAGTCAACAATTTACAACTGATGCCTTTATTTTCCTATTCCCACCTTATACAGAGCTTATACTGTGATTCCATTTCTTAGTTTTAGCCCTCCCCCCTAGTATTTGGTTCTCCAAATATGCTAAAAAACAAAAACATAATATTTTGTTCTGCTCAGAGATAAAACACAGATTACTATGTAGGTCAAGATAATGCATGGGTTCCTTTTAACTTCCCTGTCATTTTTATTTATTATAATGTATTTCTGTTGGTTAAAATCCCAATAAGGTACTATATTATAAAGATAAGGCTTTCTATGGGATGACATTTTTATTCAGAGAAATGGAATGTGCCCAAAGTTAACCTAAAGACTTCTTTGATAACAAATGTATCTGTTATCTTGTTAGCAAAAGAGGTGATTGTGAGCACAGTACTGTAAGGTATGTGTGTGTGTTTGGGGAGGTACATTGCACCCATCCCTTTTTAAGCATCTCTGGAGTACCGGTTACTCCATAACCAGTAGAATCAACTCTGAATTTTCCCAGGTTAAACAACACTTTCTTTAAGTCTGAGGATGTAAATAGTCTAAATTATATGGAGTAAGACATCCCATCAGAACCCACCTTTCCCTCCCCCCCAAAAAAAATGGTACTAGAAGCAGATTCTCTCCTTAGATAAGTAGCAGCTTGGAAGAAGGACGTACAATGTAAGAAGAAAGGGGTCTCTTCACACTACATCAGGGGTAGGCAACCTTTCCCCTTTAAGGGCCGAGGGACTTCAGCTCCCAGAATCCCAGGAGCTATTGGCTAACATGAGACTATTGGCCAACATGGCTGAGGCTTCTGGGAGCTGAAGTCCCTCGGCCCTTAAAGGGGAAAGGTTGCCTACCCCTGCACTACATAATCATAGCACTGTGATTGCACTTTAACTGTCCTATGGAATCCTGGGGTTTGTGGCCCCTCCCTAAACTGCAAATCCCAGGATTCCATAATAAAGAATGATGGTTACAGGGTATATGGTTGCTTCCCGGTGCAATGACCTAAGCCAGATTGTTCTCCCAAGTTCCTTTTAAATATACACTGTACAGTAATACACACGTTAAATGTATTAAGCTGTTTGATTAATTGTTCAGTTGGAAAACTTAATAGAAAACATACATAAATACCTCCTGGATCTCTCCACCAATAAAACAATTTTAGTCTTACCCTAAAAAGTGGTCTAAAATTCCTCAAAGTTTATTAAATCATCTGCTTTCCTTATCTTGTCAATCAGTGATATTTAAAAACATTTGCAAGTTACCCATATTGCAGTTCAGGCACTTTTTTGAGACACTGAAGGAAGAATGAGAATTTATAGCTTTAAAAAATCCTATTGATTGTTATTTAAAGAAAAACTCATTATATTTTCTTTTTCATTCCTTTCAATGGTAAAATATAAAATTAAAAGAACCCTCAAAATTTCAACACAGCCTCACTGATTAAAACTGACCCACACCAATTATAATTGGCCTGTATCATTTTATTGTATCCTTGACTCTCAGCTCTACAGATTAAAATTTACCCTCACCAATTAAAAATGACCTCCATTAATTAATCAACTAAACCATTAATTGATTAATATACTGATCAAAGCTTGCAACCCTACTGTTTTATGTTGTCAGTTCTTGGAAGAAAAGTGACTGTAGTAGATATTTTCTTCATAGTGGAGGCTTATGTGTGAACTGCTATACAATGTGATCCTATACATATCTACTCCAGTGTAAGTCCCATTGAGTTCAAAGAGATTTCCTCTTTGATAAGCACCCTGTTTTAATCACTCTGCTTATCCTAAAGAAACTTAAAGCTGGAACAGACATAAAAGCAAAAACAGAGGGAAAGATTGCCAAGAGATATCTTTATCAAAATTATATCTCATATATAAACATATTTAATACATGAGTAGTCAATTCTAGTGTAGAGTAAGCAGATCAGTAATCAAAAGCCAAGCTAGAGTAGACATGCTGCCTAGGTTTTCCAGGGTGGATACAGGAAAGGGCTCATTTAACTATAATCCTGAACAAATCATGGAACAGCATGAGGTACTTCAATGCTAGATAAATGTACTTGTCCTTCTTCCAAATTTCAGTCTTCAGCCAAAGCTTTCCCTTCCCAAACAGTTACCACCTTGTGGACAGCAGGAGAGGGAGTATGAAGGAGTGCCCATCTCTGTTCTTTTTGCCCCCTCACCTCACCTCTCCAGCATGTATAAAGTGATTCAACATGTGCTCCCATGCAAAGATCAGGAACTGAGTTAAAATGAAGTCCAGTGAACTCTTTGGATGAAGAAAGAATGATTTATGACCAGTCTCAGTAAACACAGAGAACAGGCAGAAGGGTGAGGCTAATCTCATGACTGAGCCATAAGACACAAGGTTGCTGGTTGATTGCAACCCTCAGGATAGGGGTAAATAACATATATTTACCATATCCGAGAATGCCAGTATAACCAAACCATCGGGATTTTCTCTCTGTAACAGTAACGCTGAATTTATGCAATCATTGTTAATATACTACAGTGCTGATGTACTGCAATGCACTGCAAATGCTACCAGAAATGTACATAAATGCATTTATAGAATGCCTGAACAGAAGAAATATGAATTTTGATGCCTGAGCACTGTATAAGTAATGTTCCTTACCACTGCGATGTCTTACAACTACTAAGTTCAATGTACTACCAGAATGATATACCTTATGAATTTCAAGTGTATGAGAGATAATATACCTAAGACTCCTAAATGATATAAGGGGGATGCAGATGGCACAAAGCACCATCTTGGAGGCAGGGAAGGGGAGGGACATCCACACTCCGGGCACCCCAACCCCTTCCCAAAGGCATCATCAGAGTGCGTGCCATTGCACATGGTGAATGTTCTGATGACGTCCTCCTGGCGCAGCATCCTGACAAGCTGCACTGGAAGAGACATGTGGCATCTCTTCAGGCGCCCCTTTTGCCTGCTCTGGAAGGAGCGACATTTTAGCGCTCCTTCCAGGACTGGCAGAAGGGTGGATTGGGGCTGCTGCATGTGTTAGCAGCAGCCCCAATCCTCTGCTTCTCGGGGCGGCCCATGGCCGCCCATCTGCAGAGGGCCATAAAGTCTAAGAAGGCAATGTGCATAGACTATATAAAGTCTATGATAAGATATATAAGCATAAACTCAGAAAACCTAGTCTCTTATGAAAGAGAATGTGAATAGACTGGAAATGTTTATGTGCCATGATGCTCCTCCCCAAGGATTATGACATTCAAGGGTTTTCTCTTGGTCTGGCTATCAGCACAGGTATGACTGGTGAGGATTTAGAAGAAAGTCTTTTTGGTAGCTCCTCCTAGTCTATGGAATTCTCTTCTGAGAGAGGCTCATTTGGCCCTCTCGCTATTCTCTTTTTGCTGGCTGGCAAAATCCTTCCTATTTAAACAGCTCTTCAGATTGTAATTGGTTTTGGTAATGTAATGGGTATGCTGCTTCTTAATAAGTAACAGTTTTTAAAGGTTTTAACTCTTCTAAATTTATGGTTTTAATATGTATTGTTGTTTTACTTTTACTTTTATTTTGTATTACAGATTGTTTTAGCTATTTTGTTTTAACATACTGCATAAGCCACTTTGGATCTCACATGAGAGAAAAGTGGGATATAAATTAAATACATACATGCATACATACAATAAAGCGTATGTAACTGGATAAGCTACTTGTTTTATTTTAATAAATCTACCAAAGCAATATATTTTTCCCCTCTTATACTAAATTTCCTAAAAGTCCAAAGCTTAAGAAATTATTAAGGGAAATGTAGATGTTGCTTTACCTTCTAGACTATACTGTTGTTTCCAACCCTAGGATGGTGGACTCTAGCTGGATATATATTGACAAGTATAAGGTAGCAAACCATCAGTTGCTCAAATAGGGTCAGAAGCAGGTGGAGGGGAAAAGCCAACTTACCCTAGATTTCCTGATTTGAGGGAGAACCTTCTGACTGCACCACTGGCTCCCACAGCAGCCCAATAACTGACAGTCCACACTGCCCTCCTCTTGCTGTGAGGGAGGACCTACCATAATGGAGCATTCATGGCTACAAGCTGTGTCGTGCTGTTTCCCCCCATTCTGTTACAAATGAATGTGCATAGATGCTCTGCCTGCGGCTGCCAGTGACCCCTACAGCCCACCTAGCCAATGGCCCATTGGATGACCCAGGCAACTGGCCATTCGATTGCATGACCAATTAAGTGCCCATAAGGTGCATCAATGTGTTCAGTGACACACTGGCACAGAAAAAGCGTGATGCCCCCACTGTACGTACTACCCTTTCTCCCTCATCCCCCCACTCCAATGGCCTATTGTTGGACTGGCCAGTTTGTTAATGTTTTTATTAAACTCATTGTATTGTTGATAACCTGATGTGTTTGTCATCATTTCACTCCACAGGGCATGCAATGGGTTGATGATGCAGCTGTCCACCCATGTGATTATGTGATCAATTTGTGAGCAGGTGATGAAAAAATTATGGCCAGCAATAGCACTAGTCGCTTACCCCACCCAGGGTACCTGCTCTTGACTGCTGTCACATTGGCATGCTGATAGTTCACTCATTCTGCCTTGAATCAGAGTTAACTGAGATTTATTTTGCTGTAGTGATAAGCCTTAGACAGTCGCTTGGTCCATTTTCCTCCCATTCCTCTTGTTTCAGCCATGTTTTTTATCTTGAGTTCTGAAATGGAAGGGGTATGGACAACTCCTCTTACCCATTTGGGATAACTTCTAAGAGATAACTGTGGAGAAACCATCCCTGTTTCAACCTTTCCACACATACCTACAACTACTGATTTTCAGACACATTTGGAGTCCTTTTTTCTGGGAATTCTAAATAGCTCATTCACTGATCTTGAAAAGAATAATTACTACTACTACTACTACTAATAATAATAATAATTTCTCTTGTAGTGCCAAAATAATTGGCAGTTTTGTTTTAATCTATCCAATTATTTGATTTATTAGGCTTGGCAATAGCATCAAACTAGTATATTTGATGATATTTATACTGTCAGTATGTGGATGATGGGTGTTGCAGTGATGCTCTTAGATGTGTATTGTATTGTCTTGTATTGAACCATTCTTAGTTTATTGGCGGGACACTAACCACTCAAGGTTTTATCTCAATCTGTTGTAACAATTGTTTATGTTGTTTTATCTCCAGAACCTTTGTTAATATATCTGTAGTGTTGTGTTTTGATTTTATATATTTGTAATATATTTGTAGACACACAATTTTATTTTAAACTAGCTCCCTGGCATTCTGTTACCTAACTCCAATGTATTTTGATCTATGCTTTAAATTTTCTGTTTTTGTCATGACAATGCATGTCTGTGAATCTTCATATATCATAACTGACAATTCACAATTTAAATCCTGTAACAACTGTTTAATCTACTCTACCACATTTAATGCTATAAATTCTGTTTTATTAGCGCTTAAAGCTATATATCTTTATTTTTTATCTCTCCAAACTATTAGGCTTTTTTCCACACTGGATTGACAATCCTTAAACTGATTATCTATCATATAATTTTAAAACAAATGAACTAACTATAAAACACTCTAATCCAATGTAGCTGTTCTAAATCACTAGCACCTTTTCCCTTGTTTTCCTTTAAATATCTCACCAAATGTTTTATTGTTGTCTAATCTTCTATCTTAAAACAATTTATTTTCTTATTAAAACTCCTATTGCAAACACAATGTCTAGTCTATTATAGTTAACTACAAACATCAAACTTCCAACAA
The DNA here is from genome assembly GCA_026167975.1 of Phrynosoma blainvillii. NCBI lineage: Eukaryota > Metazoa > Chordata > Lepidosauria > Squamata > Phrynosomatidae > Phrynosoma > Phrynosoma blainvillii. Next base: position 89,169,804 of record JANUYF010000001.1, on the reverse strand, counting down.
TGTTTTTGTATATATCTGGATTATTAAAACCCCTTGTTATTTTACTCCCAACAAAACCTATTGACTGTAAACCTGTCACTATCTTTGTACTTTGCAAACCACACTTTTATATCTTTCTTTGCTGACTCAATAAACATTTTCTATCAGCAGTCTATTGTATCTCGACTCCAAGATCAGATCTCAAAAATCAAAATCTTTAATAACAAATCTCTCTAGACAATCCTCCTTTCTGTCTTGAATCTAAATAACCAAAATGACGTCTCTTTTTGTGTAAACACACGTATCAGCATTTAAATAAGCAATCTCAAAAACAAAATGTTGTACGTATTGGCCCCTCTTTGCTGTTAAAGTCTATATCAGTCTCAAGCTCTCAGCCTTGGACTAAATGTTTTATCAACTTTTTTAAACCTTTGCTGAGCAAATCCTTTAACCTAGCTTTGTATTTCTGTTTGCCATCAAGCATCTTTCTTTCTTCCTTTCTTTCTTTCCTTTCTTTCTTTCTTTCTTTCTTTCTTTTTTTTTTTTTTTGTATATCTATTCATATCCAATCACCTTGTGATCCTTAGGTTTATCAACTACTTTAAACACCTCTTTGTCAACTAAACACTTGAACTCCTGCTGCACTGCAGAATATCATTTCTCTCTTTCCTCAACAGGAAAAAAACTTTTAAAATTTCTGAAACTCCCTGGCTCACCAGCCACTACTGTACAAACTCTTGTTTCCTGTATAATAAATTTGTCTGGTGATTTTCGCACTCTATGAATTCTCCTTGATATAAAATGTACTGTTCTCCCTCTCTCATCTTTTGTGTCTGAAATTGTGTGTCCTTTTCTTTTGTCATTTTCACTTGTTGTTGCCCTTGTCTGTATTGACTGATCTGAAGTGTTTTCCTCACTTCCAGAGGACACTGATTAATGTTTGTAGTTTGTCTGCCCCTCTGTTTCTGGCACTTGTGTTTAACTGTCTCATCCTGAGTAAAACTTCTTTGTTTGAATGTATCTTTTCTCAACCTGAATGTTTTTCAAAATTGGTACTCTTGGACATTAAAAATTTCCCCACCAAGGTGAAATCTTTAACTGTTTTCTGAATATCCCACAAAATCAGTCTGTGGCTCTTTCGTTTATTTTTTTCCTTTTTAAAACATGTTGGCACATGTATATTTGCATCCTGTCCAAAAACTGTCAGATACTTTAGATTTAGTGGTTTCCCATATAACATGTGAAATGGTGTTGGATTTCTTTTTTCCCCAGCCAGTTTCTTAAACTGTGAGCCAAGAATTCTCTTTTCTGGCCTGTGATCAAAGACCCTACTTTGTAATCAAATTTTCTTTTATTCATGCTTATCCATTGTTTAAAACTTTTAATTGTATCACTTTTCTGTTTCAAAACACTGACATATGAAAAAACTCTGGAAAATCTATCCACAATCACTAAGAAAATATTTGTTGCTACATAGTGAGACACACATTTCCCTTTTGCTTATAAGCATGGACCAACCTCAACAGGTCATTTTAGCAATTTTCTTGCTCCAGTTTTGTCACAGGAAAAGCCTTGACTTTTACTCTGTTGCAAACCAAATATTCCCCCAAATGATTTGTACACTGAGACATTTTAAATTCAGGACCTATATCCCCAGCTTAAACTAGCTATCAAATCCTATGTGCCTTAGGATTCTATTATTATTGATGTGCATAACCAGAATGCAATGATTCATTTCTTACACCTGCACATTTAGCATTTTTCTCACTTTGTATAAAATACATATTCTCCCTTTTTATAGCTTTTGTATACACCTCCCCATCCAGGGTGATTTTACATTTATCCCCTATAAAACTCAGTGCATCCCCTGACACACTAACTAAACAGTTTTGTAAATCAGGTACACATAAAACATTTTTCAAAATTTTTACCAAAACTTGGTATGGAGACATTTCCCATCTCTTTGACATCTCTTACCCCGCCATCAGCTAGATCAATGTCATTGATACTGGAGGATTTCTTACTTTTCAGCAAATCTGCATTCATTATCATATGCTTGGTTGTTTCAGAATTTAGAATCTATTTTGTCCTTAGGTTTTTACCACCTGTTGAGTTCCAAAATCTCTGGGTTGTTGATTCTTGTCAGCTGCAAACTTTCTGCATTGCCGTTTTCAAATATCCTGCTCTGCTGCAGTAAAAGCATTGTTTCTCCCATACATCAGCTGCCTTTTCCAGACGCATTTTCCTTGAAATATCAGGTGCTGTCCTAGGTGCTTCAAACTGGCATTTCTGACCTTCCTCAAGTAATCTGCTTGCCTCATCATGTTCCATGTCAGCATAGCTTCAGGAACTCCTGGCATCCAGCATAGAATAATAGAATCATAGAATCATAGAATCATAGAGTTGGAAGAGACCACAAGGGCCATCCAGTCCAACCCCCTGCCATGCAGGAACTCCCAATCAAAGCATCCCTGACAGATGGCCATCCAGCCTCTGCTTAAAGACCGCCAAGGTAGGAGACTCCACTACTCTCCGAGGGAGTGTATTCCACTGTCGAACGGCCCTTACTGTCAGGAAGTGCCTCCTAATGTTGAGGTGGAATCTCTTTTCTTGCAGCTTGCATCCATTGTTTCGGGTCCTAGTCTCTGGAACAGCAGAAAACAAGCTTGTTCCCTCCTCGATATGACATCCCTTCAAATATTTAAACACGGCTATCATATCACCTCTCAGCCTTCTCTTCTCCAGGCTAAACATCCCCAGCTCCCTAAGTCATTCCTCATAGGGCTTGGTTTCCAGACACTTCACCATTTTAGTTGCCCTCCTTTGGACACACTCCAGTTTCTCCACATCCTTTTTGAATTGTGGTGCCCAGAACTGGACACAGTATTCCAGGTGAGGCCTGACCAAAGCAGAATAGAGTGGCACTATTACTTCTCTTGATCTAGACACTATACTTCTACTGATGCAGCCTAAAATTGCATTGGCCTTTTAAGCTGCTGCATCGCACTGTTGACTCATGTTCAACTTGTGGTCCACCTGGATTCCTAGATCCCTTTCACACGTAGTCTCATTCAGCCAGGTGTCCCCCATCGTATATCTGTACTTTTCGTTTTTCCGCCCTAAGTGCAGTGCCTTGCATTTCTCCGTATTGAATTTCATTTTGTTAGCTTTGGCCCAGCTTTTAGTCTGTTCAAGTCATTTAGAATTTTGATCCTGTCCTCTGGGGTATTAGCTACTCCTCCTAATTTGGTGTCGTCTGCAAATTTGATAACTATGCCCCAATATCGTCATCCAAGTCATTAATAAAGATATTGAATAGCACTGGGCCCAGGACAGAGCCCTGTGGCACCCCACTGGTCACTTCTTTCCAAGTTGAAAAGGAGCCATTGTTGAGCACCCTTTGCGTTCGACCAGTCAACCAATTACAAATCCATGTAACAGTTACTTTGTCTAGCCCACATTTTACCAACTTGCTTGCAAGAATGTCATGGGGAACCTTGTCAAAGGCCTTACTGAAATCAAGATATACTATATCCACAGCATTCCCTTCATCTACCAAGCTGGTAATTTTATCAAAAAAAGAGATCAGATTTGTCTGGCATGACCTGTTTCTCTGAAACCCATGTTGACTTTTTGTGATTATGAAATTACCTTCCAGATGTTCACAGACTCTCTGTTTAATGATCTGCTCCAGAATCTTTCCTGGTATTGATGTCAGACTAACTGGATGATAATTGTTGGGATCCTCTTTTTCCCCCTTTTTGAAGATGGGGAAACATTTGCCCTCCTCCAGTCTGCTGGGACCTCTCCTGTTTTCCAGGAATTCTCAAAGATTATTGCCAATGGTTCCGATATTACATTTGCCAGTTCTTTTAATACCCTTGGATGTAATTCATCTGGTCCTGGAGACTTATATTCATTTAGATTAACCAGATGTTTCTGTACTATCTCTTTACTTATTCTGTGCTGAAATTCTCCTATTCTGTCCTCTGCTCCATTATACTTAAGGTGAGCACCCTTTGCCTTTTCTGAGAAGACTGAAGCAAAGAAGGTGTTGAGTAATTCTGCTTATTCTCTGTCCCCTGTTAATTTTTTGCCATCTTCTCCACACAGTGGCCCTACCATTTCCTTCTTTTTCCTTTTGCTGCTGACATACCCCCAAAAGCCTTTTATTGTTCTTAACCTCTCTAGCAAGCCTGATTTCATTCTGTGCTTTAGCTTTTCTGACTTTACCCCTACACATGCTAGCTATTTGTTTGAATTCCTCTTTGGTGATTTCCCCATTTTTCCATTTCTTATACATGTTCCATTTAAAACATAGTTCAGTTGCAAGTTCCTTAGTCATCCATCCTGGTTTCCTGAGACACCTCCCATTTTCCCTCCTCGTTGGCACGGTTTGAAATTGTGCCTTCAGTATCTCCCTTTTGAGAAACTCCCATCCGTCTTGAACTCCCTTCTCTTTTAGTATTCCTGTCCATGGGATCACCCCCAGTATTTCTCTAAGTTTAGTAAAATCAGCTTTCCTAAAGTCTAGAATGCGTGTCTGACTATGCCTGGCTTCTCCTTTCCACTGTATAATAAACTCCAGGAGGACATGATCACTCCCGCCTAAGGATACAACCACTTGCACCCCATTAACTAGGTCTTCCCTGTTAGTTAGGATCAGATCCAAAATAGCTGACTCCCTCGTTGCCTCTTCCACCTTTTGAACAATGAAATTGTCTTCGAGGCAAGTGAGGAATCTGCTGCAGCCCCACAATGGCACATTAGCATGGACCACTGTGCAAAAACTCTCCCTCACCAGGGATTCTTTATTTTATTCCAAGAACTGTAAAGTCCTTTGTCCACAGCATTTATGATAAAGCTGTGCTGGATTGATGAATTCCCTTCAGTTTCCCAAACATCTTTGGCTGAAGAGCATCCTCTCACAAAATTTTAATTGCGACTCAGAGAGGGTTAAAATAAAGATTTCTTTTGGCATTTTCATCTGCCTCCAGCAATTCTGCTGCATAAAAACTCCATGCATTGTAATTTGCATCTGTGACTTGAGCTTTGGTAACTCACCTGCTTCCATTTTAAATACAATGGCCCTTAACAGAGTCTCTTGTAGCTTTGTAAATTCCACTGCATTTTATTTTGCAGTTTTCCCAGAGTTTCCCAGGCTGTCACCCTCGCTTTTTGCTGTTTGTAGAATGGAGACCATCAGACAATCATCTTTAAAGAGTTCTGCACTCTGCCTTCAGGCAAAAACAGCTTAGCAGAAAACATATCTGTTTTACTTACATCTGAAGAAGATTTGAAGCCACCTCTGCTTTCCCAGCAAATGCTGAAGCATGGTTCTTCTGTCCTGGTGCAGCAGAGGCATGCTGGGCCCATAATCTTTGTCAGTGTGTGGATAATGGGTATTGCAGCGATGCTCTTAGATACCCAGCAGAGGCTGCAGAACAAGCTGGTTGCTGTGATCCACAGCCACTTTGTATCTCTTATCATCAACTGGCTTAGCTTCTCTTCTTCAGCCATCCAGTCTTCCTCAGTCAAGAAGACACATTGTAAAGTGCAAAAGTATAGTTTATTAATGCATATAAAAGTAAATAAGACAACTAAGTAAAATCCATTCTGATGAACTTATCCAGTTCAGCCATGAGAGATTACATCTTTAACAGATCCAAAAGCATAGGATCCCAACTTGTTGTAGTTGAAAGTTAAGTTGAAGTTACAGATCCATGTTTCCAGATCCAGGAGTTACATTGTAAAAGCAGTATAAGCACACTAAAAAACTAAAAGCCAAAAACTAACTCCATGGTTAAAGCCACTGCCGAACACTCTCACACACACAGTGTTTGCAAATATAAACAAACTTAAACAAAGGATCTCCTTGGCCCTTCCCACACTCCACCTTCTGGGTGTTAACCTTACGCTGATTGGATAATGTCTGTATGATGTGTATTAACCCAGCCTCTTGCTGTCTATCACCCCCCATGTGACTGCTTTTCTCATGAGCTCAGATGTTGATGTACTGGCTACCTTTTCCCCAGCTAAAACTGTAATTGTTATGACTTCTTGCCCACCTGTTATTGAGTTCTGTTTACCATTTAAAACTTTCTCATGGAAAACTGCATACATCTTTTACATTTCCATAACTCTGTATCCCATGCATAACTTCTAAGAGATAGCTGTGGAGAAACCATCCCTGTTTCAACCTTTCCACACACATACCTTCTTCTCTTCTTCAAACACAACTACTGATTTTCAGACACATTTGGAGTACTTTTTTCTGGGAATTCTAAATAGCCCATTCACTGATCTTGAAAAGAATAAAATACTACTACTATTACTACTACTACTACTAATAATAATAATAATAATAATTTCTCTTGCAGTGCCAAAAAAATTGGCAGTGTTTGTTTTAATTTATCAAATTTATTAGGCTTGGCAATAGCACCAAACAAGTGTATTTGATGATATTTATACTATGGCATAAATAGTTTTGCCAGTATGCTATTGGCCAGATTGCACCATCTCCTCACTGTGGCATCAGTGAAAGTGTTTGCCATTCCTGTGCTTTTAATGGTGCTTCTGTCATTCTTTCCAATTCTCTGGCTGTACAGTTGCCCCTCTGTTTTCACAGGGGATCCGTTCCAGTCACATACACACCGAGAAAATGGGAACTTGCCAATATTCAAGCCCCATTGGCTTGAATGGCAGCACGTGCCTGCAAGCACACATGAGTGTGTGCCATGGAAGTGCACCCTATTATGCACCCCTCCGTTTCTCACTCACAGGTAGGTGCAGGATGCAGATTTGAAGTCCATGAAAACAGAGGGGTGACTGTATAAATAAAGTCGTTTGCAAATGGATAATGGCTTACCACCAGATAAATGTGCACATGCTAGGAAATATGTTGCAGTATTATTTGCACCCAGCAATTTAAGGTCAGATAATGCTTCCCATAAGAATACATTCTCCGTGTAAAATAAAAGAAACGGTTACTTCAGATGAAGCCTATTCAGAACAGAATGCACCAAAGTGTTGCTTTGAAAGGGGATCCTTGTCTACCTTTTTAAAAAGGCAAGCTATTTATGCACCAATACGTGCTAACAAAAGATATTGTTGTATAAGAAAAATATTACCAGTGCTTTCTTCTTTTCTAATATGTACTGAACCCAAGAGTGGTGAGACTTCTGATTAAATGAATAGGGGCAACTTGAATAACAGTTGAATGTACTAAATGACTTAATATACTAGGTCCTGCCTTTTACTTGATTACTATCAGTAACTAATAAAGTAATTATGGCATCTTTAAAGTTTACAGCCCAATTTTGATATCTCTTCAGCAGCACAATCCCATTCCATTCACATATGAGATATAAACTGAAATAAAGGGGACTTTAAGCATTGGGGAATTTTATTTTCAACTATCCCTGGTATCCAGCACACAAGACTGGCTAGAAGCATTATGAGAAGCCTGTCTTCAAGACACAATTAAGATTTTCATAAATGAACCCATATATCCATTGCTTGTTACAAGGACTGCTGAGAAGCAGACATCACTGGGAATTTGCTAGGACTGCTTTATCTACTGAGTCCAGGAAGGTATTAGCTGCTTGTTTGCTTGCCTATTATTAAATTAATAAATTGCACCTTGCACCTTGCAAGCACCTGGGGCATAATAAAATGTATAATTAGAACTCCACATAAAATTATGAAACATAAGTAAGGCAGTAAAATTTGAGAACAGCAGTAAACTTAGGAGCAACAAAACATAAGTCCAATAGAACAGAACTGTTTTTGCAGCATTAAGGAAGGAGCACATCTAGCCTCTCTCAGGACTGAGTTCCAGAATCAGATGCCATGACCAAAAGGCCCTGTCTTGAGTGTCCACCTAGCTAAACTCTTCACATAGTGAGACCTGTAAAAAGGCCTCTGATAATTACTGTAAATTATATGTGGTGTTATGATTGGTAGAGACTTGAAGAACCAGGACAGTATTTTAGTGAAAATTAACTATTGTGTTTATTTTGGATCCTAAGACAGACAACTCCATAACTGGTAGAGTCGACTGAATTTTCCCAGGTTAAACAACACTTTAAAATCCCTTTGTCCAGCTCCCTTCCCACACTTGCAAGCAGGGCCATTTGTCCATATCAAAAGAGCTTTGAAGTTCACCCCTTCCATTCTTACCTTCCCCATCTCCCAGGAAGGGAAGGAAGGCATCCTCATAAACAGCTCCAGGTTTCCTGCTCCAGACATCTGTTCCCCTCCAATTCACATTTGCTTTGATCCCCCCTTATATCCATCACATTTTAATTCCCCCCCCCTTACATTCATCACATTTTGTTGTCAGATCCCTATGAGAATCATAGGATCGTGACAGGTGACTATCTTGCCAAAGGAAAGAAAATTCTTTTCTGTGATTTGAAAGCAATTCAAAATATCCCTTTGTGGTTGCAAAAGCCTTATGATTTATTATACAGCCAGAAATATGCATAGATCATACCAAGCAACACCTCTGTTTGACTGCTGGGAGCCCCAGAGAGATAGCAGCAGAGTGGACTCCTTCTGTAGCCACTGAGGAACATGACACCTCAGGCCTGAATCGGGGTATGATCTAAGAATGGCACAATCTTGGAGATATTGACAATATCTTTGTCCCACTTTTCCCTCTTTGGTGGGAAGGTAACAGCATTCTTTGCAGTCATGCTGGCCACATAACCATGGAGTCGTCTTTGACAATGCTGGCTCCCTCAGCTAAGTAACGGAAATGAGGACCACCCTTTACAATCAGACACAACTAGACAATCTTGTCAAAGGGTTGGAGCTACAGCATGGACCTTCAGGCTATGTATTCAGGTGGATGATTTCATAGGTGTTAGCCATGAGCCCAACAACACTTCAAGGTCTACTATCTTTAGATTCTTACTTATGCTGTTCCAGCTATCTGCTATGTCTCTGTCTGGGTCTCTGTCTGGACAATTATTTATTTATTTATTTATTTATTTTTGTATATTCTATTTCATGCTTTTGCTGCTACTCATGGAATTACACTGATGATTCATTGCTCAGAGTTCAGTGGTGGCAGGGCAAACCTTTTGATAAATTCTTTTAGAATTTGATAAATTCTTTCTCTGAAGATGCCAGCCACTGATGCTGGCGAAACATCAGAAAGAAACTCTTCTAGAACATGGCCACACAGCCCGAAATACCCACAAAAAACTATGGATGCTGGCCATGAAAGCCTACGTCTTCACAATTCTTTCAGTGTCTGAATGTTAATTTTCTCTGATTATGCATTAGCATAATAATGTGAATAATTGATTAATGGCAGGATGTCAATGTAAACTCCAGTAATAATTTTAGGGCAATTTTCTTCCTATCTACACAATGGGTATTACAGGCTAATATTCCAGTGAAGATTGTTCCCAATATACTGCATCTAACTAGTAGTTCAGAACTATACAAGTATAAAAAAAAATCAAACAAACAAACAAACAAAAATCCTACCTGTCCCATTGGGAAGATTGGTTGCTTCAGAACCAGAAAATATGAGAAGGGAAATGAAAATTTCTTTCCTATGTTGTACATTAAATTGGAATATCCAGGACTACAAACTGTACAGTATCATGTATTTACTGCTTAGCAGAAGGCAATATGGTGGATCTCTCTATCCAACATCTAGGGTAGGAAAACAACACAGAAGCTCCATTCTTTCCTGAAGGAGCATGATCAAAGAGTGACGCTAGGAGATTCCTGCTCAACTCCTTGGCCATTGGAGGTTCAGTGTTGTCTTCTATGCTATTTAACTTCTACATGAAACCACTGGGAGAGGTTGTCTGGCATTTTTGAGTAAGATCAAGCCCCATCCCAGTGAGGTGACTCAGAAGGATACCATGGTTGATGGTATCAGAAGCCACTGAGAGGTCCAGCAAAACTAACATGAACACACTCCCCTTGCCTAATTCCTTGTGTAGGTCATCCATCAAAGTGATCAAAGCTGCTTTTGTCCCATAGCCAGGACTGAAACCAGACTGATATGGATCTAGATAATCCATCTCATTCAGGAATCCCTAGAGTTGAGAAGCCACCACTTGGTCCAGCACCTTGCTCAAAAATGGGAAGGTTGGAGACTGGTCTATAGTTATCTGGTAGAGTAGCTGTGAATGCTGGACATCCAAAAAAAAAAAAAAAAAAAAAAAAAAAGAGGTAGGAAGAATATCAACTTATTTAAAATGTGGTGCTGGAGAAGTGTTAAGAGTTTGAGTTCCTGCATGGCAGGGGGTTGGACTGGATGGCCCTTGTGGTCTCTTCTAACTATGATTATATGAAGGGAAGACAATCTTATCAGAAATTTCTATAAAATTCAGAGAATGAGACACATGGATAGCATTATAAATCTCTTTGTGGAACCACCGTACACTTTGTACAAAGTTTTCTTTAAGTATTTTTTTTTGGGGGGGGGGGGGATTTTGACAGTTCTGTTACATGACTTATCTGCCTTGGATGTAACTGGATAATTCAATCAACCCCAGCATATTGATGCAGAAGAATTAATTCCCATTAGAAGAGGTATGCCTAGAAACAATATTTTTAAGGAGTTCTTTTAGATTGTTTTAAGAAGTTTTTATTTGTGTATTTTATTTTTTAAAACTGTTTTTAACTGCTCTACATCACTTCAGTGCCCTCATGAGTTGAGAAGTGGTATATAAATGCCACAAATGAATAAACGAGCAAACAAAATGACTCAGGGTTTGTCTATGCCAGGGGTAGGCAACCTTTCCCCTTTAAGGGCCGAGGGACTTCAGCTCCCAGAAGCCTCATCCATGTTGGCCAATAGTCCAATGTTGGCCAATAGCTCCTGGGATTCTGGGAGTTGAAGTCCCTCAGCCCTTAAAGGGGAAAGGTTGCCTACCCCTGGTCTATGCAATTAAAATACTCCGCATTTTATTCTAATAAAATGTGATCCTTTCACACACATTTCAGAGTCATCCTGGCTTTTTTTGGGGGGGGGGGGAACTCATCACACTCCACAGAAAAAGGAATCATGTTTTTTTTTACAAGAGGATAAATGAGGATGATATATCACATGTGGCTGGCTGGCCATCTGTCTGCTTCATAAGAATTCTCATGGTTGCACACTTTTGACAGAGGGAGGGTGAATGGATGCAACTCACATCCGGATGAAAGGCAGAGCCAATAGAGGGAGGATGTGTCTTTGATACCCTCCATGAATGAGGCCATAGAATTTTAAAAATAAGCATGGCCCAACAGGCCAAGCGTAGGCACATGATGGGAGGTGGAGCTCAGGTATATTAAGCTGAGCTGCCCCCCATTTGGCCTCTTTTTGTGAAAGCAGAGACATCGCTGGAGACTGGCTAAGTTTTGACCCCTCATTACCTTAAGATCCGTAGTTGCCCAGGCAGGCTCTGGTGCTCTGAGGTTTTTGTGAGACCTTCTCAGCTGCAGGCTGTGGTGTGGGGCCTTCTTATCAGACACCCCGCCTGTGTCCCAGTCTCAGCTTGTTTTCCCAGTGGCTGGCAATCACATCAGGTGCTCTCCTGGCCTCTTCCTGCTTTTTTCGGCTGCATGTGCTCATGCCAGGCCTCCCTGGGCCCTGTCTCTATCACTGGTGGTGGTGGTCACACCGAGACTTCTGCCGGCCCTGTCGTAGGCTCGACAACTAACAGCCACACCGAGCTTTTGCCCTGCCCCGCTTGGTCTCCATGACCAAGAGTGGTTGTGCTGGGCCTGCTTGGGTCCCCCAGCCATTCCTTGACAGTTGGTGAACTCACCAGGCTTTTTTCCCAGTGCTGCCTCTGCTCACTGTCCCAGCTCTGTGCAGTTGTGCTGGGTCTTTCAGGATGCCTCAGTCCTTCTCCCTGGCTGGCTCACTCTTCCTGGCTGTGGGCATTTCCGCTGGGCCTTCAGGTGCCTCAGGCCTTCTCTCGGCTCCCACCTGCTTTCCCTGGCTGTGCACGTTCACACTGGGGCTTTTTTTGGGGGGCCACTTGTTTTTTCAGCCCCACTTTGCTGACCGTAGGTCATGCTGGGCCTTCCCCGGTTACTACCTGACCTCCCTAGCCCCCCCCACCTTTTCTTGAGTGGCGAGCTGGTGGGCCTGGCCTTCTCCCATGTGGGGTAAAGGCAAATCGGGCCCAGGCACCATTTTGTTTCTGTAAATGTGGTGGCTGCTATTTTGTGAGGGCTGTATGGTTTTCAAGTCACACACTCTCAGCCTCATCCTGATTAATAAACACTAAATAAAAAAAAAATAAGATATAAATAAATAAATTGCTAAACACACTCCCTTTATCCCAGGGCTTATAGGGGATATAATTGCTACCTTACTTGGGTGCTTTATCAATTAGATTCCAAGCTATATTTCATTACAGTGACATTTCATATATTTAGCCAAACTGCAAACACATAATTTCTTTATTAGGGACACTACAAGAGTATTGCATCTACTTCACATTGCACCCCTTACTGAAGTGATTGTATGATTTTATAATGGTACCCACCTTGGGTTTCATTCACAATGCCATCAAAAAAGGAAAGTGGAAGGGCCAAAGGTAAAACACTCATCAAAAGGCCAGCGCAAATGCAGCTATCCCCTATTCCCTCTGATACATCTAGTGATGAGAGTGATATGGTCACCAGGGCAGCAATGTAATACACACTGGAACGGCTCAAGGAGCTTCACGCAGGCAGCCAAAAGATCAAGCCACATGAGACAAAAAAGACTTCAAATGAATCATGTAATTGTCTGGCTTTGTCCCATTTAGAGACACTCGATAGAGCTTATCAAGAGCAATTCTGGGATGTACCTGTTGAGGATGAGGTCCCCCAGTCATCTGCAGATCCAGCTCCTCCAGCTTCAACAATACTAACAATGATTCCTGCTACAGGTACACCTCCTGTTTATTCCATGCCACAGCTGCCTTACATCAACTGGGCTCAGGCTTCTGTGGGGTGAAGACGGGCTTCTATTTTCACCTTTGGTGGAAATGTGAAACTGCCCAAAAATATTGGAAAAGTATTAATAAGGAAATTATGGTTGTATTGACTATGAATATAGGAATGGACCCGAAACTGTATCTTCTTAACATTATGAAAGATGAGGTCGAGAAAAGAGGTGGAAGATTGTTATATTTAATGATTACCGCAGCAAGAACACTTTATGCCAGATATTGGAGAAGGAGGGAAATCCCTACAGTTGAAGAATGGAGGTATAAAATGTATGAAATATATGAATTAGAAAAACTGACCTGGCTAAGAAAGAATAAATCTATTTCGGAATTCCATTTGGAATGGAACTGTTGGTATGAATATGAAGATAAAAAATCAAAAATTGTGATTACTTTTTTAAAAGATTAAAGCCTGTGTCATTAAAGATGGCAGTAGAAAAATAAAGTCCAAATTGCGGGTTATAAATTGGGATATAAACTGGGATACCTCTGAAGTCGATTAATCCCTTTCATTCATTAGATTAATTTTTCATTTGTTAAAATTGATGTATGTCACCTTGTATATAAAAGGGAATTTGGAAATACACGCAATATGGATTTTTGTTATTATTAATGGCACTTGGGCTTGTATAAGTATACATATATATTTATATATGAGTTTAGATGAGTTTAAGATTATGGTAAATATATGAGATAGAATATATATTAGATAGAGCCTATATAGAGATAGAGTATATTGTCACATGTATATATAGGAATATAGAGATGTATTATTTGAAATCATGATAAGATTTAGGATCCAGAATTATTGATAAAGGAAGTTATACGAGGAATTACCGTTATTGTTATGAAGATTATAAATTTTCAGAATATTTAAAGTGTCTATGTTTTGAGCTGAAGTGTTAATTTGTTATGAAGATTATACATTTCTCAGAATATTTAAATTGTTTAGGTTTTGAACTGAAGTGTTAATTTTACACCGAAAAAGATGACTTTTCTCTGTGATGTATGATTAAATTTCAAATAGAGGTCTAGGGACAATGCAAGATAAGTTAATCCCCTGTTTTGATCATGGAAGATCCTTGTGTGTTTATGTATTGTTGTTGTTTTTCTTTTTTTTTTTTTTTTTTTTGGTTTTCTTTTTATTTTATGTTTGTGTTTATATTTCAGTTAATGTCTTGATTTTTGTTATGTATGTATGTTTTTTTAGATTTTCTAATAAACTTTAAAAAAAAATAATAAAAAAAAAACTGGGCTCAGGCTTGGCCCTGGGGTATTTGGAATACAACACCTAATAGGCTACCAATTGACACACCATTAGCAAATGACAGCACATGCGCATCAACTCTTCAACCAGGTTCCATGCAACCTCAAGGGTTATTGGTGGGCGGGATACCCTATGTTGGTTCAGCTTACTAACCCCCTGCTCTTTCATCTATTCTTGCATATCCCAACCTTCCTATGCACCAGGTTGCACCAGGAAGTCAGGTTGCATTACAATCAACACCAGCAGTTTCTTATTCATTTATACCAAATGGGGATCTAGATTCTTAAAGGGGAGTTTATTGATATATTCTCACTTTTATATCAAGAAGTGGGGGGGAAAGGATTGGGGAGTATGGACGAAAAAGAGAAAGAAAAGGTACACAAGAGAAAGGAATTGGAGTAACTGGCTATCGGGTATGTTTATCTCTTTAGGAGTCATAGCAAGTTGCAACCGACCAGAGCTTACTCATTCACTATAAGGACATAATTCATAGGGCCTGTGCAGATTTTACAGGTTTTGCATGGCTTCAATATGATCAGGCCTTTAAAATGAAAGTAGCTGGGACTCCAGCACTTAGGTGGAACCAAGTCCACTCTCAATTATGGATGCAGTTAATGACCCAAGCACAGCCCATGCAAGGTGAACGTGCTTACAGTGGCCATATGGTCCAAAAATCCCAGACTAGTTCTTCAGCTAAGAATCCATCGACCCCTACAGACTCTTCCAAGATATGTTGGGACTTTGGTGTGCATGGTTCCTCTAATAGACATCCTTGTAGGTGATAAGTGTTCCATTTGCAAAGGGTCTCACTCACCAATGTCCCAAAGCCAAGACTTTATCAGGTTTCAAAGATGCCTCAAACAAAAAGGAACCTGAGGCTCCTGCTTACCAGCAAAAGGGGCCCAGACTAATTAAGTTGGACTATTTGTTCAAGCTGCTTTTCATTTAACCTAATGTTCTAGTAGTGGACTATTTGATGAAGGGCTTTCATGATGGTTTTCACATTCTGTTTTATGGCCAGGGTAGACCTTATAATTCTAAGAATTTGCATTCCATAATAGGCTTAGAACATATAGTTAGGGCTAAGGTACAAAAAGAAGTTGATGAAGGGAGAGTCGTAGGCCCCTACTTATCACCCCCAGTTCCCAATTTCACAGAGTCTCCTCTAGGCATTGTCCCCAAAAAGGCCCCAAGGAAATATAGATTAATTCATCACTTATCATTTCCACAGGGTGATTCAGTTAATGACAGTATTACTCAGGAGCTTTGCTCAGTGTGATACACTTCCTTTGATTGGGCCCTGGCTACAGTGTGTATTAAAGGCTTTGCTGCTGAGCTTAGAAAGTGTGACATTAAATCTGTTTTCAGATTGTTACCATTTTGCCCACAGGATTTTGAATTATTGGGATTTTCATTCAAACATAAATTCTATATGGACAGGGCCCTTCTCATGGGCTGTTCTATATCCTGCTCATCATTTGAAGCCTTTAGTACCTTTATAGAATGGGTGGTGCATATGCAATCTGGTCTTCATGGAGTAGTACATTACTTGGATGATTTTTTGCTTGTTGGTAGGGCAGGGTCTGGCCATTGTCACCTTCTGATGCAGCAGTTCACATTGCTCACTGACAACTTAGGAGTCCCTTTAGTACATGAGAAGACCAAGGGTCCCACCATTTGTTTGATGTTTTTAGGCATCAAAATTGACACCATACATCAGCGTTCCGCACTACCCCATGATAAATTAACCAACATCAGATAAAGGCTTTATAAGTTTCTGCATTCATGCAAAGCCACCCTTCAAGAATTTCAAAAATTGATTGGCCACTTAAATTTTGCCTGCAGGGTAATTGTCCCAGGATGTACTTTTCTTAGCCACTTGTGTGCTGCTACTATTGGGGATTCTCAACCCCATTACAGGATACAGGTTACTGGTGAAATTAAACACAATTTACATGTATGGCTTTCATTCTTGGAATACTTCAATGGTGTTTTTTTTCATTCTGGAGGGACATTTTGAAGCTTCACAGGGCTTTACAAGTCACCTCAGATGCAGCAAGTTCTATTGGTTTGGGGGTATATTTTAACAAACATTGGTGCACACAGTTATGGCCACACGATTAGATGCTTGTGGGCCTATCCACAAATCTCATCTTTTTGAAATTCTTTCCAATAGTAGTAGCAGTGCACACTTGGGCAGACGAATTTGTCATTTCATTTGTCCATTTCTGGTGCGACAATGCGGCAACAGTGCAGGTTATCAATCGTCATCCAGGTCCCTCGGGTCATGAATTAGCTTAGGATATTTGTCCTTAAGCATTTGATGCATAACATCCTGTTCACGGTCTTCCACATCCCAGGGGCCGACAATGAAATCGCTGATGCTCTCCCCCCCCCCCCCCAGCAGATGTTTCATTTCAGACAGCTTGCTCCAGAGCAGATCTCAACCTGGCAGCGATGCCGGAAGAACTGTTGATGCTTGGAAGGGTCAGGTGGCAAGGTCCTTAAGTGCTTCACTTTCGGACAACACACATTTTAATTACAAATCATGCAAGGTTTTTGAGCATTTTAGACATGCTCATGGTGTAAGTCCCACATGACCCATTCCAGTGGAGCATTACTTACAGTTTTGTGTCTGTCTACATGACAAAGGGCTCATGCCTCAAGCCATTAGAAATAAGTTATCTGCCTTAGTCTTTGCTGCCAAAACCCAGGGGTTGGTTGATCACATGGTTGATTTTAGGATTCGTAAAACTTTAAAGGGATAGGCCAGGATTCAGGGCATCAAGCATGATGATAAGGTGCCCATCACACCTGAGATTCTCAGAGGTTTAAAAAAATCAGTGGGCTCACTTATGTTCTTCCCCTTATGAAACCACTTTATTCCATACAACAGCTTTAACTGCATTTTGGGTGCATTGTGAATTAGTGAGCTAGTCTTTTCATCAAAAAATGACACCTCAAATAAGGCCTTACTAGTTAATGATTTGGTTCTAACAAACCAGACAGTGATTATGAGGATTAGGAGGTCTGAGACTGACGAAAAGGGTGAAAGGGAGCTATACCACATTAAACAAATGTCTTTTAGTGGATCTTTGCCCCATTCAGGTCTTATTGGAATATTTACCCCTACGGGGCCAGGTTCAGGGTCCCTTGTTTCAACATGTTGATCAAATTTGACCAAATCTCAGTTTTGGACAGTGGCAGCTAAGGCTTTTGCAAACATTGGACCTAAGAGGGTCCAATTTGGTACCTGTTCCTTCCGCATTGGCACAGCATCCACTGCTGCTGCTATGGGGATGGGAGATGCGACAATTAAATACTGTGGTAGATGGAAATCTACTACTTTCAGAAAATATGTGCAGAATGTTCAAAGTTAAGTAAACTTAACTTTTGCCTTTTGTTAGATTCCGTGTTCTCATCTGTGGCCACAGTATGATTTACTGGGCAACACATCAGCATGAACCAGCATCTGGGTTCCCGCCTCAGTCTTAGTGACATCATCACAGTTGAATGATTGGGCAGACAAGGCCTGCGGTGGAATGGTCTACTGAAGTTGCTGTTTGAAGAGTGTGTTGACCCTAAACCTGACGTGCTGGTGGTACACCTTGGTGGAAACGATCTGGGCTTGATGAAGGGCAAAGCCCTGATTTGGCAAGTGCGAGCTGATTTTGACTCCATATGGCACACATGGCCTGGTGTAAGAGTAATTTGATCTGATATTTTACCCCAACAGATTTGGAGAGAGGAAGGTAACCCATATAAATTGGATGTCACCAGGAAAAGAGTTAATTCTCTATTACAGAAGTCTGGCTTTATAATTAGCCATCTTTAATATTATTCTGATGCCCCAAGCTTTGCAGGTCAGATGGTGTTCATCTTTCATCTGAGGGCAATTTGGTATTGTTGAGGAATCTCCACCTGGGGGGGGAGGGACTAAGTAAACACTTCTCCCTTATTTGTGACCCACATGGGGGGATAAAGAACTATTTGATGCACACCATTGCCACCCCCTTGTGCTGAAAGATTAGGCTCTGAAACAGCTTCAGCAGGTCAAGGGATCTGGAGATTGTGAAAGAACCTGCCTTTGGGGTGGACATGGGGTTTTTACTTAACCTTACAAACTTGAGGGACTTTGGGGGAGAGTGCCTTATGTTTACCTCCCTAGGTCTGGTTGAAGATACAATTGGAATCATTGGATTTACTTCAAGGTCCATCGTTGACACCCAAAGGGAAGGCTGAAGAGGCAGTCTGGGATTGACACCTGGCTTCAGCTGGACCTGCACTAGGCTTTTTTCACTTTAGTTGATTTCTCTCAAGACTGTTGAAATTTAAATCTTGATGCTCAAGAGTTTAGCATTAAATATGTTATAGGTCAAATAAATGGCCCTGTCTGTATTCATCCAATTTACATGGCTAGTCTCTTTATTTTGTGGTTGGTATCAAATAGATGCAGACTTGCAGAGGAAGGTGAAGACAATTAAGGGCCTAAGCAGACTGCCAGAAATAGTGCACATTAAATTGAGGCACTGCCCTGGCTCAGTGCTAGGGAATCATGGGAACTGTAATTTATTGTGGCACCAGAGCTCTCTGACAGAGAAGGCTCAATGTCCCAGAAAAAAATACAGTTCCTATGATTCCCTAGCACTGAGCCAGGGCAGTGCCTCAATTTAATGTGCACTATTTCTGGCAGTCTGCTTAGGCCTTAAGTGTCAATGCAACTGTGCAAAAATCAGCAGCCATTCACATAATGCACTTATATGTAGACTAGCCCTCAGGCATACATCACATCTGAAAGTTCTTATCCTTTCCTTACTTGACTGTTCTTGCTGTTAATTGACTTTATGAATTAAATTGTTGTTCCTTGCATTCTTATTCGGGGGGGGGGGGGGAACCACATGTATAACTCAGCATTTAGAAGCCTAGGAAACACAGCAATATACTGCAGCTTTCTCCACTGTATCCAGATGACTTTAATATGTTGATGGGTCCAGATCCCATCTGATCTTGGAGGCTAAGCAGAGTGAGTTCTGGTTAGTATTTGGATAAAGGTAAAGGTAAAGATTTTCCCTTTGACATGATTGTCTAATTGTGTCTGACTATAAAGAGCAGTCCTGATTTCTGTTAGTTAGCTGAGGGAGCCAGCATTGTCAAAGATGACTTCATGGTCATGTGGGCAGCATGACTGTATAGAATGCTGTTACCTTCCCACCAAAGTGGTGCCTAGTTATCTAGTTGCACTTTTACATGCTTTCAAATTGCTAGGTTGGCAGAAGCTGGGAATAGTGATGGGAGGTCATTCCGTCACGTGGTACTTGTGTCTTGAACTGCTGACCTGGTGACCTTGCAGTCATCAGAGTCAGCATTTTAACCATGTTTCTGGATAGGAAACTGCCAACCAATACCAAGTGCTGTAACTATGGGCCTTTGCAGACTGCCAGAAATTGAGTCCACTTTAAGGGTTAAGGTTAGTGCTAGGGAATCATGGGAATTGTTGTTCTTTTCTGAGACATTGAGCCTTCTCTGTCAGAGAGCTCTGGTGCCACAATAAACTACAGTTCCCATGATTCCCTAACCCTAACTCTAACCCTTAAAGTGGACTCAATTTGCACTATTTCTAGCAGTCTGCAAAGGCCCTATATTTTTCAGTTTCCAGCTCAGCCATAAAAACCACTGAGTGAACCTGGGCAAGTTTCATGGTCTCAGCCTCAGGGGAAGGCAATGACAAATCTCCTCTGAACAAAACTTGCCAAGAAAACCCCATGATAGGGTTGTCTTAGGGTTGTCATAATTTGGAAATGATTTGAAGGCACACAACATACACACACAACTGACAAAAAAACCTCTGAGTATTTCTTGCCTTAGAAAACTCATTATGGCATTGCCATAAATTGACAGGTGACAGGCACACACATGCAGTCCTGTGCACCAGGTTCCATTGCTAGTTGAGTAAGACAAAGAGAATTCATTGCCCTGTGGGGAAAAGTGATTCCTTTGACTAGAAATAGGCAACGTGTCATAGAATCATAGAATTGGATGAGAGCACAAGGGCCATCCAGTCCAACCCCTGACATGCAGGAACACAGAATCAAAGTACTCTGACAGATGATCATCCAGCCTCTTTTTAAAAACCTCCAAAGAAGGATACTCCACCACACTCCGAGGGAGTGTTTTCCACTGTTGAACAGCTCTCATTGTCAGGAACTTCCTCCTAACGTTGAGGTGGAATCTCTTTTCTTCTAGTTTGAATCCATTGCTCTGCGTTGTCTTCTCTGAAGATGCAGAAAACAAGCTTGCTCCATCCTCAATATGACATCAGGAAGTTCCTCCTAATGTTGAGGTGGAATCTCTTTTCCTGTAGCTTGCATCCGTTGTTCCGGGTCCTTTTCTCTGGAGCAGCAAAAAAACAAGCTAGCTCCCTCCTCAATATGACATCCCTTCAAATATTTAAACAGGGCTATCATATCACCTCTTAACTGTCTCTTCTCCAGGCTGAACATACCTAGTTCCCTACATCTCTCCTTATAAGACATAGGGCCTAAGCAGACTGGCGGCACAGGGCTGCCATGGGAAGGTGCGCCGCGGGACCGAGGCATCCCCACGCCTTGATCCTGTGGCGCACCTTCGTCGTCCCTGAAAGGAGCGCCAAAATAGCACTCCTTTCACAAGTCAGTGAAAGTGCGCCGCAAAAGCTTGTGGCGCACTTTCGCTGACTTTTCCGCCGCAGCGTGTCCAGACGCTGCAGTGGGAAGTTGCCCTTGGAGCGCCGGCCGTGCGGAGGGCTGGCGGCTCCGAGGGCAACCTCGGGAGGAGGAAGGGGCACCAAGCGTGCGGCTGCCGTTCCTCTTCCCTGCCTCCAGGACAGCTTTTTAAATCGTCTGCCGAGGCCCATAGTTTCTATACCCTTCACCATTTTGGTCACCCTCCTCTGGACATACTCCAGCTTCTCAACATCCTTTTTGAATTGTGGTGCCCAGAATTGGACACAGTATCCCAGGTGAGACCTAACCAAAGCAGAATACTATTACATCCCTTGATCTAGACACTATACTTCTATTGAGGCAGCCTAAAATTGCATTGGCCATTTTAGCATCACATTGTTGACTCATGTTCAACTTGTGGTCTATTAGGACTCCTAGATCCCTTTCACATATAGTCTTGTTAAGCCAGGTGTCCCCCATCCTATATCTATGTATTTCATTTTTTCTGCCTAAGTGCAATATCTTACATTTCTTTGTGTTGTAATTCATTTTGCTAGTTTGGGCCCACTTTCTAGTCTATTCAGTTCATTTTGGATGGGGTGTTGTTGTATTGTTTTAACATATTTTTAACATTTTTATCTTTTTAATTGTATTTTATTTTATTCTTTTAACATGTAATTTGTTTTAATATCATAATATTATCCTCCCTCCAAATAGTCTATCCAGAAAATGCCACCCATACAGATGACTGAATGTTGCAGCTAAGAGTTTTTAACAAGTTTTTGTTTTCTCTTTGCTACCATCTTCTTGACTTGTATTATTGGAGACCTCCTAAATTGTTTGCTTACAGGAACAAAATTGGACAAATGTATCATCTGCCACAGGACTTGAACCCACTGTCATCCTTGGAGAGTGCTTCTATTAATGGATGAAGATGTCAAACTATGTTACAGCCATATCCACCATGGCATATTTATCACAGTGTCATAGGGTCTCTTACAAACCAAAGGATTTCAGTGTTTATTCACAGTGAAGGCACTTAATTAATGACTAGGTCTAATCACAGTGTTTTATTATTTACAGGGATACCAGCATGGCTTAGCTCAACTGATAGGCAAACAAACCATCCTCATCTCAGTTTAATTAATAATTCTCAACCAGGCTCACAGAGTGGCACTGTCAAGTTGGTCTTCAGTGATTTACAACACTTCCTCTGCTACATTCACATCCCTTGCATGCAAATGAGTAGCCATCTCTGCAGATCTTACCATTTAAAATCCAAGATGTCATGTTGGTGGCTGCAGTGCCCTTATCTTGCACATGACTTAATGAAGACAAATGTTTGATTTAGCCAAGTTCCTTGGGTCTTGCATAGGCACACACTTACAAAGGACAGCATTTTGAATGAGACAGGTGCTAAGGAGAAGAGTGGTAGGAACAAGTCCTTTATTACCTATTGTCCTATCCTTAAATTGTTGTGTAGAGATACCTTTACATAGATTTAGAAGTATTAAATGTGTGTTGGGAAGTCTACATTCTGCTCTGATGTTGATGCTGAACATGTCAAATCCTACAATATTCATACAGTAAGTTACATAGAAAGAGGATGAGTAGGGATGAGGAGGATATATTGAAAGCTAAAGAACGTGGACACAAATGAAGAACTGTGAATGTCAATGACCAATAGACTGTATTCTTTTTCATGCTGTTCACAACAGCCAACTGATAAGTAGGAAATACTAGTGACATTTGTGATACTGAAGATTTGGAATAATTTGGTATAAATGTAATAGGGTAGGTAAAAAAGGCTGAGGAGAATCTGTAAGATACGGTTTCCTGTAGTGAGAACTAGGCCGTCCTGTGGAGTTTCCTTTTACTGTAATGCAGAATTTCATCTACAGTTAGGAAACAGCAAAGTTGTCCTTTGTTTCTGCAGATCCATACTTTTTTCAGAGGCCAATTGAAGCCTACTAAGAACAATTCAAAAGGAGTGAGTCATGACATCCTAGGTAATGCTTCAGTCACAGGCTTAACCCTCTTCTTATTGGCATTGTTAAATATATGCTGTTCAAGAAGAGAGAATGACATCCACCTTATATATTAGTTTCTCTCTCCATGGAATGCCCAAATTAGAAGTCATTAGACAGGTTGTAGGGGAGAACACAGCAATGGTCTCTTACTCTTTTCCTGGAACAGCCTTTGGCTTAAAGAAAGGGAGGCTGTGTTGAAAGCATGAACAATCTGATACTCTCCAATTTGTGAAGAGCCAGACCCTTGTCAGTATTTCTATCCTGCAATAGACTAACAGAAACAGGGGATTAGTCTACTCTGCTGTGTTTTTTTTTTCATCTTTCATTAATAATTTGGCATTCTAAAAGAAACCTGCCAGGCCACAGAAAGTATATTTGAGATTGTAGTTGATTTACCTAGATAACCTCTGCTGTTACTCCTGCTGTGGTACAGTGGTTTGAACATTGGACTAGGACTCTGGAGACCAGGATTCAAATCTTGTCTTGGACATTTTAACTCATTGGATGACCTTGGGCAAATCACACTCTCAGCCTCAGAGGATGGAAACGGCAAACCACCTATGAAGAAACTTGCCAAGAAATCCCCATGATAGGGTTGCCTTAGGGCAGGGGTAGGCAATCTTTCCCCTTTAAGGGCTGAGGGACTTCAGCTCCCAGAAGCCTCAGCCATGTTGGCCAATAGTCCCATGTTGGCCAATAGCTCCTGGGATTCTGGGAGCTGAAGTCCCTTGGCTCTTAAAGGGGAAGGTTGCCTACCCCTGCCTTAGGGTCACCATAAGTCAGAAACAACTTGAAAACACACAACAACAACAACAACAACAAGCTACATCTTGCCTCTTGATTCACAGAGCCTGTCTACATTTAGGCAGGCTTTTGAATTGTAACTATGGCATTGCAGTGTGTAAAGTGGTTTAGTGTTCTCTTGCTCTCTCTGTATCTTAAGTAAGTTGAAGTGAAAAGGGGAAAAAATGGGTTGGTCAGCCATTGCCCTTTGGAAATACCCTTTCTGTGCCTCCAGAGACTGCAAATGGAAAGGAGTACCTTGTACCTTGGAATGTTTTGAAACTATATGTTTGAAAAGTGTGCATGACTGAATATATGTACACTGACAGAATGGATGCAAACATCCTACAGACAACAGGAAAATGCATTTAAAAACATAAGCACTTGGTGTGGAACAGAATTATGCAAAAAAAAAAATTCTACATGAATTTCTGTGAAAGAAGGGGAAAAAAAAACCTTCAGCCTAATATGGAGCTGGGACAGAAGGAGAATGCTGTATAATTCTGAAAAAAGCAATGAGAATTTAATTGGCAGATATTCACATCTATACAAGGAAACCATGGGATACTGTGGTGTTAAGCAAAATAGCCATAGGATACTTTGTAGGTTGCAGCATTAGGTCTCTTTGACCCTCCAATATTTAGGAAATGACAGGATAAATTTGTTATTTTTTATGCTGCATTTTAAAAACTTGGAGTCAGACTTATAACAAGCTCTAGAGAGTGAGAGAGAATATTCGAGTCTGTGCTTTGTTGACAAAGAGCTAAAACAGCTCATTTTAGTGCCTTTTTATAAGGAAGAATAGTCCTAAGAAAAGAGAGGAGCTTAAATTAAATGAGCACGGAGGGGGAATAACACATAGGGGTACAAAACCCAGGCCATTTTAACTATCCCCCTTATGGCTCATTTCCTCACTAGCAGGGATAAGTGTGTTATCCCACTGTAACTCATTATGTTTTCTACCTCCCTCAGTTCCTTTGTATTATGACAGTCATTAGTTAGTTCTGTGCCATACTGTTAGACATGAAAATGTATTTGCAGAGCAAATTTTAAATTGCCTGGTTGAAATCCCCCTATTCCATTAGAGAATACAATAAATAGCAATAAAGTATCCTTGTTGTGAAAGCAGAACACAAAGGGTTTAGAAAACATCCTGGTACATGATACTCTATAAAGAAATTCAAACTGTGACTGTTCATTCTTCAAGACTTCACATCTGCAAAATATTACCTGTTGAAATACATCCCCAGGTTGGCCACCTGAAACTTACTTCCCAGAAAACCTGATCTTCTAATCCTTTCCCAGAATATCGAGGAGTTCATGTCTTACCATTTGGCTATGTGCATATATATATATATATATATATATATATATATATATTGCAGGGGGAAGGGGGAGGGAGGAAATCACATCAAGAAAATGAAACGGTAGTCACACCATGGTGATCTTGCCTCATTAAAAACACTCACAGCCATTAGCAATTTATTTATATACCATGTTTCCAAGAACTTCACAATACAATTTCAACTGCCATAATAATAATACACTATAAAATAACTTTAACAAGTTAATTTCAACTCATTTAAGATATATCAAACTTTTAAATGAGTATATATGGTCAACACAAATGAGCGCCAGTGTGATGTAGAAATTTGAGTGTTGGACTATGATTCTGGAGATCAGGGTGTCAAGAACTGCTCTTTTCCACCCACAGTTCAGTGAACCAGTCTTCTGTGTTTCAAACAGTAAAACTTTATTCCAGTAACCACAGATGTTAGCAGAAAGAGGTCTGCAGACAGTACTACTGTTATTTCAAGTGCAGTGAATGATGGGGCATCTTGGAGATGTCTCATCCACAGGGTCACCATGAGTTGGGATCAACTTTGGGGCAATTAACAACAGAACATATGCACTAATCTTCTAGTTAAAGCAGGGATGGGCAAAATGTGGCCAAAAAGGCTTTTTTTTTTTCTTTTGTGTTTTTTTTCCTCCCCCCCCCCCCCCCCCCATTTGGCTGTTAATATTTCCAGGATTGCTAAGCTACCTTTTTTCTGATCAAAAAGGAGGGGATTGATTGCCTCTCTGGGAAGCCTCCAGGAGAAGCAATTCACCTTTTTAAAAAGTTGCAGTGTCTCTTCTTTTCCCCCAGCACTGTTGTTTTTTTTAACCACCCAGAGGTCAGAAGTGGACTTTGGGAGTCTGTGTGGCTCTCTGGGCCTGTTGTAGTTTCCTAAACCTGAGTTAAAACATATTGAGTTCCCTGATGCTTAGCAATTCAGCCCCAGATGCTTAGCAACAGTTCAAGAAATCAGGAATTATTCAAAACTCTCCATAGGCAAAACTCAAATCGTTACTGCAAAAATGCAGATATTTCTTCCTGCCCAGTATGTTAGCCAAAAAGACTGGACAAGAAGCAGAGAATTCAGCAGGAACAAAACTTTATTTGGTTTTGCAAAGCCAAAGAAAGCTGACCAGACCAGAGGCAAGCTCAAATCAGTCTGGCAAAAAAACAAAGAGCAGTTCTCTACTTATATACTTTTTTTTTTTTTTTTTTTGCAAACTCATCATTACATCATCCATGCTACTAGCATCTGCCATTTAAAGCTAATTATATCAATTAACATATATAGTTACAAATGACAGATGAACACTCTAACATATCCATTGCATGGACATAGGGGGGTTGCAGACTGCCAGAAATAGTGCAAATTGAGTCCACTTTTAGGGTTAAGGTTAGGGAATCATGGGAACTGTATTTTATTGTGGCACCAGAGCTCTCTGACAGAAAAGGCTCAATGTCTCAGAATAAAAACAATTCCCACAATTCCCTAGCACTAACCCTAACCCTAAAAGTGGACTCAATTTGTACTATTTCTGGCAGTCTGCAACCCCCCATAGTGACAATGGAACATTCATACCAGATTAAATTATCTTAAAGACCATACGCTTTCCAGCTGTCCTTAAATAGTCTAAAGAAAAGGGGTACATGGTATCCAGCTGCCTTTTAAGTATAATTAACTAAAAAGAAGATATAGTTAGATCATTATACTATCATCTGTTTCCTGTAAATTGAGTGTGCCATAGAACACAAGGCCTCGGCAGACGACTAATAGAGTCGTCTTCCGGGCCCGGAAGAGGAGGGGCAGCCGCATGTTCGGCGCCCCTTCCTCTTCCTGAGGTCGCCCCCAGAAGCGCCGGCCATCCGCATGGCCGGCGCTTCCGGGTTGGCCTCACACTGTGGCAACCGCACTCGCCACGGCGTTTGAGGCAGGGAAAGTGCGCCCGCCGCTTTTAGGGCGCACTTTCCCTTAAATCTAAAAGGAGCGCCAATTTGGCGCTCCTTTTAGATTTGGTGGGGATGCACCACGGTGAGGCTGCCTTGGCCCCGCAGCGCTGCGGACCAGGGCATCTTGGACGCCCTCATCTGCACTTCCTGATAGTTCTTTTACTGAAGAAAGGTCAGGTCACCATCTGCCTCTGCATGTTAGACAAAAGACATCTTCAGGTTCAATATGTTTTAAGACTATCTTTTAAGTTTTAAAAGGAGGAGTTGAAGTTGAAGAAGTTGAAGAGTTGAAGAATCACTCTTAAATGTTTAATCTCTCCAAATCTCACAGCTTCAAAACCACCTCTTTGCTCGGGAAAAAGCTAGTTCTGAAAGAAAAAAATCACAAGGAAAAGTTCTGACCAGGGAGGAGAAAAATCTCCCCACACCCAAAATTAACAAGAATGAATCAAAATTTTGCAAAAGACTGTGGAAAACTCAGCATGGAAAACTTACCCAATAGGGAAACAAACAAACTGAACTTTCTCCCAAAATCAGGACAACAATGGTCCAAAACATACTGCAGTTTGAGATCCCTTTAACTGCCCTGGCTCATTGCTAGTGAATTCTAGGAACTGTAGTTTTGTGAAACATATAGCCTTCCCTGTCAGAGAGCTCTGGTGCCACAAGATTCCCAGCATTCCCTAGCACTGAGCCAGGGCAGTTAATAGAGTCTCAAACTGCATTATTTCTGCAGTTTGTTTTGGACCAATGAAAACTAAGATGTCCCATAATAAGCAAAATCTTTGAAGAAAATTCAAGATCAGAAGAAGTAAAAAATCAAATGAGAAAGGTGGAAAAAGAATAGCACTCTTCTGCTGGGATTTAGTGCTCTTTGAGTCACTGAGACTTCTATTTTTCCTACTTTCTAGTTGGTCTCTTTTTTTCATCATTAACATTTTGTTCTGTATCAGTATGCAAAGGGATCTAGTGGCTCCTATGAGACTATGGGGGGAAGCAGACAGCTTAAAGAGACATTTTGGGGGCAAGGAAGGGGAGGGGCAGCCGTACGGTGGGTGCCCCAACCCCTTCCCCAGGTCGTCCTCAGAGCAGCCGGCCCTCTGCACAGCCGGTGCTCTGAGGAGGACCTCCCGCTGCAGCATTCGCACACGCTGCAGTGGGAGAGTCACCGAAGGTGCGCCGGCAGCCTTTTGTGGCGCACCTTCAGCGACTTGTGGAAGGAATGCCAATTTAGCGCTCCTTCCAGGGGCGGCGAAGCTGTGCCACAGGGCCAAGGTGTGGGGATACCTCGGTCCTGCGGCACAGCTTCCCGGGGCAGCCCACGGCTGACCATCTGCTTCCCCACTATGGCTGCATCTGCACTGCAGAAATAATCCAATACATTAATTGCCATTGCATAATGTAATGGAATTCTTAGATTTGTAGTTTCTTGTGGCACCACAGCTCTCTGACAGAGGTTAAATGTCTGACAAAAAAGAATTCCATAGCATTGAGGGATGGCAGTTAAAGTGGTGTCAAACTGGATCATTTCTGAAGTGCAGATGCAGCCTGAGTGAAAGAAGTTGTAACATAAGCTTTTGTACACTTGGTCCATTTCCTCAGATTATCATAGACCAAGTCTGCAAAAGTTTATGCTACAGCTTATTTTGCTCAGTCTTAAAGGTGCTACATCAGGTGTAGGCAACCTTTCCCCTTTAAGGGCTGAGGGACTTCAGCTCCCAGAATCCCAGGAGCTATTGGCCAACATGGGACTATTGGACAACATGGCTGAGGCTTCTGGGAGCTGAAGTCCCTCGGCCCTTAAAGGGGAAAGGTTGCCTACCCCTGTGCTACATGGTTCTTTTGCATATTGATATTCCAGACTAACATCTTTATGTCTCTGAATTCTGTTCTAGGAATTGTTACCGCCTAGAAAAAGGCAAATATTCTCTCTAGCTCAGTAAAATACCCAATGTCCAAACAAGGAGTCAGAGGAAAAACAGAAACCAAGAATTGGGTTGCAACCTCCAGTCCTGGATGGGGTCACACTCTCCTCCAGTGAGTGTTCGCAGTCTGGGGGTGCTCCTTGACTTGTCACTTCTGATGACAAATCAGGTAAATGCGGCAGTCAGGAGCGCCTGTTATCAGCTCTGGCTGATACGCCAGCTGCGCCCTTTTCTGGAAGTAAGGGATCTCGAGACTGTTGTGCATGTGCTGGTAACCTCATGTCTAGATTTCTGCAATGCATGGGGCTACCCTCGTGCTTGGTTTGGAAACTACAGCTAGTAGAGAACATGGCAGCCAGATTAGTGTCTGGAACATCTAGTAGGGACCATATTACCCCGGTTTCAAGGTCCCTCCACTGGCTGCCCATAAGTTTCAGGGCCCAGTACAAGGTGTTGGTTATCACCTTTAAAGCCCTAAATGGCTTGGGTCCAAACTATCTCAGGGGCCACCTTCTCCCCTATAATCCTCCCCACGCACTCCAGTCCTCTGGGAGGAATTTACTACAGCCTCAAAAATCTAGGCTTTCGGCTACCTGCCAGAGTGCTTTTTCTGTTGTCGCCCCCAGACTATGGAACGGCAAGCCGGACGAGGTCCGTCAATTGACATCTCTAGACAGCTTTAAAAAGGCTGTCAAGACAGATCTCTTCCAGCAGGCCTTTCCGGGATAGATAATCCTGCCCTCAGGAACCCCTTCCTTAAGAGGGTCTCCAGATTCCTCCTTAAATATGCAATTGAGAACTGTTACCGTACTGTGGAATTGTCTTTAATATTATTGTTGTATTTTAAATTGTAATATATTTAATAACTTTTTAAGGGGGGGGGGAACTAGATTTTGTTGTTGTGTGTTATATTTTATTGCTGTTAGCCACCCCGATTGATCTCAAAAGGGCGGGATATAAATAAATTTTATTATTATTATTATTATTAACAAGACTTTATTTGTTGATTTATAAATCAAGAAATGACTAAACCTGGCGTTCTTGGTAACTCAGATCAGGACTTAGCCAAGAAATGACAGCTTCTCAACTACTTTTATATCGTGGCAGAGCCACTGTACTTCGTTATTATTTTTACAGTCCAACATACATTATATATGTATATATACCAAAAAAGGTCTGGAAAGAAAACCCAATGAGTCGAACATCATCCATGGTTATAAATATCCAAAGCAGTTGTCTTGCATAAATTTATGGATTTTTGTTTTAATCAGCCACTTGCGTTTCACAGAAATAGCCTATAGCTTGTTATCTCTCTTGTTAGACAAGGGTATTTAGTCATTTGACCTCCCCAGAGATAGTTATGGAATTCCTATAGCTTGGCTTATGTTATCTCTGCACAGCTAAGGCTTCTTTTTAGAGAGAACAATTCAATGTTAAGAAATCATCCTTTTTATATCCTTAATTTTCTATAAATCTTGCTTCTTCAATATCAAGTCAGAAAAGCATACCAGACTGCTTTTCATTATTGCTCAGAAACAAGATCTCTTTGTGTGGGAGCAAAGTCCTCATGATATGAGGGCCTTGTCAGGATAGTCACTGGGCACCAGACCAATAAAGGCATCCAGCCTAGTATCTCCCAAATACTATTCCACTTTCTATTTTCACCAAGGCCTTTTCACCACATCATCCATCTGTTTGTCTTTTTATTCATTCTCAAGGGGAAGTGGGAAAGAAAACCAGTCTCCTAGTTTTCAGAAACAAACATCCCTGAATATGGTAACAAAGCATGTTTGACATTCAGCAGAGAGATTCTAAGCATCCCCGGGTCTCCATTTTCTGTTCTTTACAGCTTCATATATGTAAATAAACTACCTATTCTCCTAGTCTTTGCAAAAAAAAAAAAATACTTTGTATTTATATACAAATAACATCAGCTAGGCAACAAATCTGAACTGGTACAGAATTTCATGAATTACATAGCTAGAATGTCTGAAGGTGTCCCCCTCCCCCCCCCACACACACACCTGTAAAATATGTGCCAATATGTTTGATGGTCTGTTGGATGAACTCAGCAACAGCATCTTTGCCTTGTTAAATCTCCTTTTCAGCTCCACTCTCTCCATTCCATTTGTCCACATTTGCTCTTTCTGTTGATATTGACACAAGGCAAGTTTTGCTGAGGTTAGTTTCTCAATTCTAATAAATTCGAAAGCCGCTTTCAAAAATGATGGATCATCAAGGCAGCTCCTCCCTCCCCCCTCCCCTTCTCCTGCTATTAAAAGAAGAAATACTTCTGAAACTGAACCTTCTTTGCTCCTTTCAGTTTGCAGTCATTTGGTTTATAGTGTAATTTTCCAGCTAAGAGCTTTATCTTAATTACACTTTATCTTGGGACAATTCTGAAAACAAACAAGCAAACAAGGCGGCTTTTATCACTCAAATTGTTCTTGGGCACACAGAAGTCACATTAGGATGAGGATACTGCTTCTTCTTACCACACAAAAGCCATTACATTCCTCTTTGAATAAACAGTTGGCCCTCTGTATCCATAGGTTCTTTATCCATGGATTCAAGCATCCACAGCTTGAAACTATTTTAAAAAATATAAAGTCCAAAAAGAAAAAAATGATTTCTCCATTAAGGAATACCATTTTACTATGCCAATGTTTTAAATGGGGCTTGAACATCCACAGACTTTGGTATCCATAGGTGAGTTCCTCAACTAAATTGAAACAGATAACAAGAGCCCACTGCATAAAGATCTTACTTACACCAGTTCAAAGTGTGTGTATGTGTGTGTGCAATCTGTTGCTTAGAATGCTGATGCTGCAGCTTTGTATGTATTTGAAGAATGTCACTTTTGGATGCAAATGCACTGTGTTGCTTCAGGACAGTCACTATCTTGGCCTAACTTAGGGGGGTTGCAGACTGCCAGAAATAGTGTGAATTCAGTCCACTTTTAGGGTTAGGGTTAGTGCTAGGGAATCATGGGAACTGTTATTTTTCTGAGACATTGAGCCTTCTCTGTCAGACAACTCTGATGCCACAATAAAATACAGTTCCCATGGTTCCCTAACTCTAACCCTAACCCTAAAAGTGGACTGAATTCACACTATTTCTGGCAGTCTGCAACCCCCCTTACTTCACCTTACTTGTGAAGGTAACACAGGAGGATAGCAATGCCCCACTGAGCTCCTTGAGGAGAGTGGCCCAATGTTTTTTGCTACCTTGGGTAGAGCAGCAAAAGGTGCCCTTAACTAAAGAAGGGTGCCTAGTACCCAAATCCAGCTAAGTTATTTTGGCACATGAGGCAGAAAATCCCACCAACACTCCTTTCCATCTTTCCCTGGTAGCTGGCTTTCATGTTAGTGGGGGAAGAATCCATTCAGGATTTTTATCTGCACTTTTAACAGAGCTTTCCAAGGTACTGATTCCTAATCGTTAAACAGGCTCAATGTTTCAGATATTTCCTTTAATGTTCTCAGAACTGATTCACTACACCACTGATTTGGAGGCCACCAAACATCCTTGTGGTCTCTAGCAATAAAAATACAAGAGTCACAATTTAAATAATGAAACCTTGACCTTTCAGAATACCCCAAATTTGCCATCTGAAGAGTGGGACACTTCACTCCCTCTGTAGCTGGAACAGCCCTGTCCTTCTAAGAGAGATAGGATGGATGTGCATCCTTGGTCTCTCAGCAAGGATCCCTCTTTACCTACTTCTCTCTCTACATACCATGTGTAACTGCAGGAATTATACCTCTAGCCCAGGCTTTGCTCAAGTTGGTGCCTTCTAGATGTTTTGCACTATGGGCTACAACTCTCATAATGGTGGAAGCTATAGTCCAACAAATCTGGAGGACACTATATCTGAGAAAAATAATCTAGCCTGTTCTATAGTGGCTTGTGGTGTAGTGTTATATTATTAGTGTTGTTGTTGTTGTGTGCCTTCAAGTCATTTCTGACTTATGGTGACCCTAAGGCAAACCCTCATGGGGTTTTCTTTGCAAGATTTGTTCAGTGGAGGTTTGCAATTGCCTTCCCTTGCTCCAGCCATTGAAATCTAGGCTTTCTGCTAACTCCCAGAGGGCATTCTCAGTAGTCACCCCCAGATTGTGGAACGGCCTGCTGGATGAGATCCGTCTGATTACATCTTTAAACAGCTTTGAAAAGGCTGTTAAGATGGATCTCTTCTGGCAGGCCTTTCCAGAATAGATGTTCCGGCCTCAAAAAATTCCCGCTACTCAGTCCTCTCCCCAATTATGACTCTTGCCGCTTTCCCGCTACTTGGTTTGTTTTATTCATTTTATCTTGTTTTATGTTTTTAACTACTGTTGTTTAAATCTAATATGTTTTAATCCTATGTCTGATTTAATACTGTTTTAAGGGGGGAGGGTATTGGCATGTATTATATAATTTGTAATTTTAACTTTTATTAGCCACCTCAATTGTGCTCAGAGGGGCGGAGTAAAAATAAATTTTATTATTATTATTATTATTATTTCCCTGATTATTTCCCAGCATGAGACTTGCCCAAGGTCACCCATTGTCTTATTTTTCAATATATATACAGTACTTAAAATATATCGTTTTATATACGTTTAATACTTTTTTAGTATTAGCATTGAACATATATAAAACAATTTATTTTTAGCACTGTATATATATTGGGAAAAATAAGATAATGGCTTAAATTCCATTAATTTTAGTTACAACTAGAATAAAACCATCAAATCGACTGTTGAATAGTGAGTCAACACATAGGTAAATTTAATTTACAAAAGGAGTTGAATGTATTTCAAGTTTTTAGTGACACAAGTGTGGTTCCACATTCCTCTCTCTTTAGACAGGGATTGCCATTTGTCAGCAAATCTGGACTCTGTCTGGAGTCCCATTACCACCTTCTGGATACCTTGGCATTCAACTTGTGATGTTGATGAGAACCAAACAAGCAGAGTTAACATTAAGATTCCACTTGAGCATTCTTAAGCATTGGAACTTTGGGATATTTATATGGGAAGATGAGTAGGCTCGTTGGTAAACTATAGGCTATTTATTATGTGCAATCATAGATATACAAACATATACAGTCCCATCAGGAAGAATCACAGACTTCCTATAAAGTATGGATGCTTTGCTTTCATCACATTACATTGTATATATTATATATTCATCATATTACATTATTGTGTAATCCAGTATATGGCAAGTAAGGTGTTACACTTTCATAAGAACTATACCTTTAACTGTCTGACTCTTTAGCGGCTTCTTATTAGTTAACACAGATGAACATTATCATTTTAAACAATATAACTTAGCCATTTATCAATTTAGAAATAACATCTCATCTGTTGAAGATCGACACATCTCTAAACAGGCACCCAAGGGCCTAACATCCTTGGACATTGTTAAATCCATAATGACCATCCATAAAAATAATAATGGACAATATATCTGTTTTAGCATAACCTCATTGTTTCTCTTGCAAACAGTATCTATCAGCATGTTTTGGCAGGTTATCAATTCCTCAGGAACAGCGTGTCTTGAAGGCTACATTGCCGCCTTCTCTTGATGCTGTAGACTGCATATATTTAATATATATATTAAGATGGAGAGAAGAGCCATCAATGCCAAGTCCCAGCAGCTGGTGAGGTACCCTCCCTCCATTCCAACTGCCACTGATGTGGCCTCTGAGGGAGAGAAGAGCCATCAGGGGAAAGACTGAGGATCACAGAGACCATCAGGGGGCTGTAGGAAGGAAGAGGCTGCTATGTTTGTTACTGCCTTGAACCTCTGCTTTCCTCAGTGGTCTAGCTCTATGCAGGACTGAAGCCCTGATTCAGCAGGCACTGCTGTTTACAATTGCACTTTATTCTTGCACTGGATATAGAGGGCAAAGGTTTGTCCCTTTGCTGGACAGAGGGGATTATCACATGGAAACTTACCATTAGTAAAACATCCCTAAATCATCCAGAAAGCATGAGGGTGTGATAGATGGTCACGTTTGTCCCCATTATTAAATCATCATAGAGGCATCCCCTTGCTTCTCCCATCATTACAGCATTAGCAGAACTGCCATTTCTCAATAACTGGAATTTCCCACTATTGAGAAATGGCAGCTCTGCTAATGCTTTAGTGACAGGAAAGGTGAGGAAACATCTCCATGACAATTTAATAATGGGGACAAGCGCTACCGGCTATCACAGCCTTGCACTTTCTCAATGATTTAGGGATGTTTTACTGATGGTAAACCTATGTGTGATAATCTCCAGAGATAAGAGTCTGTTATCTTCATTACCTCCTCAGCCTCAGAGGGAGAGAGGCAGGCTAGCTCCATCAGGCCTAGCCTAGATTAAGAAAGAGAACCAGTCCATTTGCCATGGTCCAGGCCTCAGGGGGAGAGAAGAACTGCTGGACTTGATCCCCTTCCCTACTGCCATTCCCATTTCCTTTTGTGTCATGTCTTTTTAGATTGTAAGCCTGAGGGCAGGGAAGCATCTAATTAACTATTTTGTAAGCTGCTCTGAGAGCCTTTGTGGCTGAAGAACTGGGTATAAATGCTCCAAATAAATAAATAAATAAAAACAGACTTTCTCTCTCTTCTCACTTCTTTTATTCTCCACCCAGCTTATCAACTGTCCTCTTGGATCCAATCAAAACAAAGGTGCTGATCTGATGGTGCTTTGTTTATGTCGTCCAATCAAAACAGAGATCTTAAATATGACATCACAAGAGGTACAATTAGAGTCTTTGGATGTCTGCCATACTGATTGAATCAGCCTGTACACCTACTATGAAGTTTATTAGTGGTCAAATATGCTTATATCTCACAGTTGATACAAATGCAGGCATCCTCATATGTTTACAACTGAGTAGGATCTAGGCTGTTGCTAGGCCAGTAACATGCACGTTCTGCTTTCTGCTTTCTATTTTACACTCTATATGTTATACTCTGTATTCTATATGTATCTTTCCAAACCTCAGAGTTCACAA
Organism: Phrynosoma blainvillii; assembly: GCA_026167975.1. Lineage (NCBI taxonomy): Eukaryota > Metazoa > Chordata > Lepidosauria > Squamata > Phrynosomatidae > Phrynosoma > Phrynosoma blainvillii. Next base: position 89,133,875 of record JANUYF010000001.1, on the reverse strand, counting down.
TCAAATCACCTGGCCCATAACATCACTGTGAGAAACAGCAGGCATCTGATTTTGGTTTTCTTTTTCAATTTATACACAAGAGTCACTTACTGATGAGAAATTCTAGTGGGCTAAACTGTGATAAGGGCTTTTAAATTTAGCAGTCTGATATTTTCCCCTCATATCTAAAGATAATAAATGTCCCATACTAATGAAACTAAACATTTCTTCATAAAATCTGGAGGATTTTATAGGGAATGTAAATACAGATTCACAGCTCTTCCACACTGCAGAAATAAAGCAGTGTGACATGACTTTAACTGTCATGGCTCCATCCTGTGAAATCCTGGGATTTGTAGTTTGGTGAGATACTCAGCATGGTCTGTCAGAGAGCTCTGGTGTCTCACCAAACTACCAATCACAGGATTCTGTAGAATAAGTCATGATAGTTAAAGTGATGTCAACCTGCTTTATTTCTACAGTGTTGCTATACTGTAAGAGATAAAAGTGAAGAGAAAATTTATAAGAAAGAGATAAAGTTAAAACAAAATTAGGGGTTTTTTTCCAGAAGGGTGGAGGAAGATGAGAAATTAGGTTTTTGAACATTTATGCAGCTGTTTCCTTCTCTCCTAATATCAAAGCAGGGGGGGATAGAGGTGGTATCTTGGATGTCATTTTCTAGTTTTATTCTGGTAAAGTTTTTAGTTCAGACATCTAACTTTAATTAAAAAACTAATTTATCATAAATTTAAGAATTAAATATTTCCCTTCCCATTGTAAGGGGGGTTGCAGACTGCCAGAAATAGTGCAAATTGAGTCCACTTTTGGGGTTAGGGTTAGGGAATCATGGGAACTGTATTTTATTGTGGCACCAGAGAAGGCTCAATGTCTCAGAAAAAAACAACAATTCCCATGATTCCCCAGCACTAACCCTTACCCTAAAAGTGGACTCAATTTGCACTATTTCTGACAGTCTGCAACCCCCCCTAAGTTATTTTCAGAGATACTGATAAGGTCAGGTCATACTGGAATTCTCAAAGATCCTCTTCCTTAAGTCTAAGCCAAGATGCATCCACTCCTCACTCAAGCATTTAACCTCTAAGGCTCAGAAGAAGGAATTGGACTCTGAAGAAATGTAGTGTTTTTGTGCCACCTAGCAACATTTTTAAAAAGGCAGAAATGTTTTGTACCATATGTTAAAAGACAAATTAAAAGGCAAATAAGGATGGAACAATGGCAGAGATTGATCAGGGTCAGATAAAAGGAAAGAAGGACTAGCCTTGGGAGAGTGGTTGCATGATATATAAACACCTTCACAGTGAATTGAAGCACTGATTTAGCAATATCACTGAGTATCCAGCACTTTCAGGAGAGTCACAACATGGAAGAGAATATTTGCAGTGTTTGGCTGATTCCCAGTGCTAAATGAATAATAGCAGGGAACTTATCTGCTGTCTATTTTCATGTGGGTGTGATTAAGTAACTGAGAAAAAAGGTTATTATAAATATTGTGGAATGATCTGAAAAAATAACTCCTGTACATTAACATTCCAAAGCACAGAAAATTAATATGGCTATTAAATTCTGTCAAATGAGTTCCAGCATCCAGCAATAAAATAAAATAAAAATGTTTTCCCTCCTTTGGTCACATTTGTCATATTGAGAGACTGCTGCTAGAGAATTTAAATGAAGACATTTCTGTAAATATACTGAGAAGTCTATATGAACATATTTTTGAGGGCAGTTCTCCCAAATGTTCTAGGTCTGGCACATAACGAAACCAGTATGTTGCACATGGGCTGCGTGTATAACCTAGGCTGTTCATTTCTTAAACTGTTGGATTTATTTTCCACCTTTCTCCATAAATGATCTCAAGATGGCTAACAACAATTAATAAAACTATAAAAACAACATAGATGCAATGTAAAGCAACAATAAAACAACAGAGGTTAACAATAAAGGGAAAACTCAAGAGAATTAAAGCTAAATAACATTAGCTGTATGTGAAGATAAACTTTGCATGGCACCAGTATGGTAAGAGACAAAACAGAAACCTGTCAGCCATGAATGGAACCAGTATTCTGGACACATGGTTGTGATGTACATGGATACTATGGTACTGAAAGTTACTAACACCTCCAAGAGATTCAGAAGAATCTCTTTTCTGTAAATTATCTAACAGAAGAAAACTATTTTGGTTTCCACGCCATGTCAGAAGTCAAATTAAAAAGGATCTAGAAAAATCATAAAGTTGAGAAAGTAACTTTTTAGGGCTACAGCTTTCTGAAACTACCAGCCAGGATTACTAGTGGCTATAGCAAGCTATGTATTCTAGAAGTTTTAATCCAAATCATATAGGACTATGAGGATTTTGATTAGCAAACTGACTAAATATATAATAGATGGGAGAACTATCATATGGATCCACAATTGATTAGGAAACTGTTCAGAGGATCATCATCAGTGTCTGTGCTTCAAAATGGAAGGAGGTCTCAAGTGAAGTGCCACAGGTTTCTGTTCTGGGGTTGGTGTTCTTCAATATTTTTTTATCAGTGATTTAGAGGATGGGATGGAGGGAATACTTATCAGATTTTCAGATGATCCAAAACTGGGTGGGGTAGCTGAAACATGGGGAGATAGGAACAGAATTCAAAAGGACCTAGATGAATGAGAAAATTCAGCAGAAATTATAAAATGAAATTCAACAGAGAAAAATGCAAAATGCTACATTTAACCACATACACATGTGGGGGGATCCTTGGGTCAGTAGTTGTATATGTGAAAAGGATCTTGTGATTATTGTTGATCATCAGTTGAACATGAACCAGCAGTGTGCAACAAAGAAGGCAAATGCTTTTTTACATTAATAGAAACACAATTTCCATGTTTAAAGAAGTAATAATCCTCCTATATTCTACACTGGTGAGGCCTCATATGGAATAGTGCTTTCAGTTCTGGACTCCTCAGTTTAAGAAGGATATAGAGGGGATGCAGACGGGCGGCTATGGGCCACCCTGAGAAGCAGTGGATTGGGGACGAGGCTGCCCCATGCCTCGGCCCCAATCCACTCTTCTGCCGGCCCAAGAAGGAGCGCTAAAATAGCGCTCCTTCCTCAAGGTGCGGAAAGGGCACCAGAAGAGGCAGCACATGCCTCTTCTGCATCTCTTCTGTCACAGTGTGTCTGGACGCTGTGACAGAAGGACATCATTGGAGCGCTCACCGTGTGCAATGGCGGGCGCTCCAATTACATCCTCGGGAAAGGGTTGGGGCTGCCACAAAGAGGAAGGTGCTGGCTTGTTCTCTGCTGCTTCTAAGGATAGAACTGTTAGTATATTTTTGCCCCAGGCTGTGTAAAATGTCTCAGGTGCATGCAATGGGTTAAAAAGAGGAAATACTGAATCAGAAGAAGCTGATGCAACTTGAGCATGGAGATGAGTCACAGCAGATCCAAACTGCACTGTCATTGTGGACTGATGAAACACTAGCAGGGGGTTGGATCAGAATCCTAGCTGTGTTTGTGTATATAAGGATGAATGTGTATATAAGTGTGGTGATGTGGATGTCAGTTGATGGTGGAGCATTATGTCAGTTGGTGTAAATATTGCTGCATCATGTTTGTAAATACTTTGCTGGAAATAAGACTAAAAAGCCTCTTCAGAAGAACCCAGCAGTTGGGAGTGACTTTCCAGACTTGACAGTGATGTTTGTTTTCTAGTTGGCAGCCTTCATCGTATGGACTCAATTTTCCCTCTGCACTAACAAGAACGGGGGGTGGGGGTAGATTTTGATTTAACATTAGAGAAAATCTCTTTATAGTGAGAGTGGTTCAAAACAATTGCATAGAGAGGTAGAACCAATTGCCTAGAGATGTGGCATGGTTTTCTTCTCAGGATGTCTTCAAAAAGACACTAGAAAGCTACCTGCTTGGGATGTTCTAGCTGGAAATCCTGCAGTGAGCAGAGGCTTAGAGGGCCCATAGGATGAGTCTATGCTTCTATGAAATAATGAAATAGTTCAAAAGAGCATGCACATCCTGAATATCAAGAAAATGTTCCAAAACCAAAATTTACTTGTGTCATTACTTCTTACCAAAAATGTAACTACTATGGGATAGCTCCAAATCATATGCCTGGAGTTAAGCATGTATCACCCACTCAAGGACTTTAGCTCCCCCCGCCCATCTTCTGATTTCTCACTGTTGTATTGGTCGTATTGACTTGGGAAGATAGGAGTTGGATTTAAACAGCATCTAGAGGGTCACATTCCCTCTTCTAAAACTTCATTGCTGAATTTTAAATTATTCTGTTATCTTCCCAAATACAATACTGTGAAATATGTTAGTTTTTTCATCCTTTGCTCATGCCCTTTTAAACTAATGTTTTCATGGAGTTCTAGATTCCATTAGCTTTCATTCTCTACCTCATCCTTTGGTTTCTCAAACCTTTGCTCATCATCATCATCATCATCATCTGGTATTGTTCTGATATGAACTCATCTCTCAGGAATCTAGTAATGCAAAAGAGGGGCTTTATCAAATAGCTTGCCAGATTCTGCAGTTAGTGAACTATGACAGTTTACGTAATACTCATCTCTGCAGCTCAGAACTTTTGATTATACTGCATAAATAGGCAACTAAGTAAGGTGCTGAAAAATAAATTGTACTTCTACAGATATCAGAGTGAGCTTTGTAGAGGAATTATAATTGATTTATTATATTATTCATAGTTGAATAGTGAATATTCAAACCCAGTCAAGATATGGAGAATCACTGCTTGCCATTTGCAGGGCTGAGCACAAATAAAATAGATAGGTTTTTCTTACCTTCTTACTTACTTAATAAAGTCTCCCTTCCTGGCACAAAATTTCAGTAAAACTAATGACTGCTCTCATTAGCTTGCAAACAGATAATTTTCATTCGCATATCTTTGGCCAAATTGCATGCTAGACCCTTGAACTCCTTAGATTTCAGAGAATAAGGACTGTATAAAGATGTCTGATTTTCTCTTCTTCTTTTGGCAGCAATCTGGATGATTTTGACTGCAGTCTTGAATGTTGTAAAGCTGCAAATCTCATAGTGCTTATTCTGGAGCAGTCCACTGGGAAGCCCTCTTGAGCAAACCTCATTAAAATAAATGGGAAACACTTAACAACACAGTTGGGACAACATCCTAGTGGAGTGTGCCTGAAGGGATCATTCCAGATATACAAAAATGTTACTAAGCTTCTTTCAAATTACAGTTTAGAGGGAAATATTTGTGACTGAGATACAGGATGAGAATTTGTGAGTTTGCATTGCTTTCACAATATTGATAGGAGGGAAGCAGCAACAAGGAAATGAATTTAGAGCACCTTGAACTCTGGTTTGTGTGACCAAAGTTGGGAAATCAAGGGAGGATGCAAAGCAGTTGGTGATGGACATGAGAAAGTTAAGAGAAACTGATGGGAGGACGCACACTCTTTGCACTCCTCAGTGATGAACACAGATTTACTGGCTACCAGTTCTGCTGTCAGTTTCCATGGCCAGCTTCTTGTGCATTTGAGTACAGCAGTACTGACACTAAGTGCATTGTAGTTGTACAAAGCAGAGACAAGTTTGAATTTTAATGTTATAGAGAATATACAAGAGGGGTCTATAAGTGCTCTACAGTATTTGAATCACTGTATTGCATAATCACAGATATAATGAAACATTCAAATATCTACTGTCAGCCAGAAACCTTTAATTCCAAATAAAAAACAGTCACTTTATATAATCATGGCAGACTCATGGTGATGGAGTCTAAGGGGCTATGCAGACCGGCCCAAAGAGCTGGCCTGGGAGTGGAGTTGGGGCAGAGCAGCTGCACGCTTGCTGCCCCAAACCCAGCCCCATGCCGTCCTGACGTCACCTGCCCTTACGCATGACACGCAGTGTCAGGATACCCTCCAGGCACAGTGTGCAGACACGCTGCACCAAAAGGGTGCGGAAGAGCCGTGGTGCCAGCTCTTAGGGTGGTCTTTTGCTGCTCCTAAAAGGAGACCATTTTGCTGCTCTTTTAGGGGTGGCAAAAGGAAAGATCGGGGCTGTGGCCCCAATTTGCCGCTCCCCGGAGTGGCTCTCTGCCACCCCAAATAGGCCGTCTGCATTGACCCTAAGTTTATCTGGTTCATAACTGAATACAAAACGACTTAATTTGCATCTTCCCAATGAATATCCTTAGGTGGGAGTGATCACATTCTTGGAGTTTGTTATACAGTGGAAAGAAGAAGCCAAGCATAGTCAGACATACATTCTAGACTTTAGGAAAGCTGATTCCAGTAAGCTTGGGGAAATACTGAGTGTGATCCCATAGTCAAGAATACTAAAAGAGAAGGGAACTCAGGATGGATGGGAACTTCCCAAAAGGGTGAAATTGAAGGTACAATTTCAAATGGTTCCAATGAGGAAGAAAAATGGGAGGTGTCTCAATAAACCAGGATAGATTATTAAAGACCTTGTGAATGAGCTAAGTTTTAAAAAGGACATGTATAAGAAATGGGAAAAGGGCAGAATCACCAAAGAGGAATTCAGACAATATAGCTAAAATGTGAAGGGGGAAAGTCAGAAAAAATGAAGTGCAGAATGAACTCAGGCTTGCTAGAGAGGTTAAGAACAATAAAAAGGGCATTTTGGTATGTCCATAGCAAATGGAAGAAGAAGGAAATGGTAGGGCCACTGCATGAAGAAGATGGTGAAATGCTAACAGGGGACAGAGAAAAGGCACAGCTACTAAACACCTTCTTTGCTTCAGTCTACTCACACAAGATAAATGATGCTCAACTGGAGGAAAATGGAGCAGATGATGCAGTAGGGGAAATGCTGGAGCTCTAGTGGCACAGTAGTTAAATGTCAGTACTGCAGCCACAATGTTGTAAGTTCGATCCCAGAGGGCTCCAGGTTTACTCAGCCTTTCATCCTTTTCTTGGTCATTAAAATGAGTACCTAGCTTGTTGGACCCAATTGGCTTACAGACTGTAAAGCGCTTAGAGAGTGCTGAATTCACTATGATGTGGTATAAAAATGTAAATGCTATTGCTAATGCTAGGGGAAATGCAGCACAGAATAAGTAAAGTAGTAGTACAATAATACCTAGCTAATCTAAATTAATTTATATTTGCAGGGCTAGATGAACTAAAGGGTATTAAAAGAACTGGCAGAAATAATCTCAGAACCATTGTCAATAATCTTGAGAACTCCTGGAGAACAGAGGTCCCAGCGGACTGGAGGAGAGCAAATGTGGTCCCTCATCTCCAAAAAGGAGTGGGGAAGGGAATCCCAACAATTACCACCCAGTTAGCCTAACATCAGTACCAGGAAAGATTCTAGAGCAGCTCATTAAACAGAGAGTTTGTGAACATTTAGAAGGGAATGCCATAAGCACAAAAGTCAACATGGGTTTCTCAAAAATAAGTCATGCCAGACTAATTGTATCACTTTTAAAAATAAAAATAAAATTACCAGTTTGATAGATGAATGGAATGTTGTGGATGTAACATATCTTGATTTAAGTAAGGACTTTGACAATGTCCCCCACAATATTCTGGAAAACAAGCTAGTAAAATGTGGGCTAGACAATGTAAATGTTAGGTGGATTTGTAATTGATTGAATGGCCGAACCCAATGGTTATTAACAATGGATCCTCTTCAGTCTGGAGACAAATGACCAGTAGGATGGCACAGGGTTCTGTCCTGGCCCGGTGCTATTCAATATCTTTATCAATGATTTGGATTAAGGCATAGAGGGCATACTTATCAAATTTGCAGATGACATCAAATTAGGAGTAGCAGCTAATACCCCAGAGGACAGGACCAAAATTCAAAATGACCTTAATAGATTAGAAAGCTGGGCCAAAACTAACAAAATGAATTCCAACACAGAGAAATGTAAGGTACTACAGTGAGGGTGAAAAAATGAAATGCACAGATATAGGATGGGGGACACCTGGCTTAACAAGGCTACATGTTGAAAGGGATCTAGGAGACCTAGGAGACCACAAGTTGAACATAGGTCAACAGTGTGATGTGGCAGCTAAAAAAGTCAATGTGATTCTAGGCTGCATCAATAAAAGTTTAGTGTCTAGACCAGGGGTAGGCAACCTTTCCCCTTTAAGGGCCGAGGGACTTCAGCTCCCAGAAGCCTCAACCATGTTGGCCAATAGTCCCATATTGGCCAATAGCTCCTGGGATTCTGGGAGCTGAAGTCCCTCGGCCCTTAAAGGGGAAAGGTTGCCTACCCCTGGTCTAGACCAAGGGAAGTAATAGTGCCATTATATTCTGCTTTGGTCAGGCCTCACCTGGAGTACTGTATCCAGTTCTGGGCACCACAATTCAAAAAGGATGTTGAGAAGCTGGAGCAGGTCCAGAAGAGGGTGATCAAAATGGTGAAGGGTCTGGAAACCATTCCCTATGAGGAGCAACTTAAAGAGTTGGGTATGTTTAACCCGGAGAAGGGAAGATTAAGGAGTGACATTGTAGCCCTGTTTAAATATTTGAAGGGATGTCATGTTGAGGATGGGGCAAGCTTGTTTTCTGCTGCTCCAGATACTAAGGACATGGAGCAATGGATGAAAACTACAGGAAAAGAGATTCCACCTCAACGTTAGGAGGAACTTCCTGACAGTAAGAGCTGTTAGGTAGTGGAACACACTTCCTTGGAAGTGTGGTGGAGTCTCCTTCTTTGGAGGTTTTTAAACAGAGGCTGAATGGCCATCTCTTAGGGGTGCTTTATTCCTGCATGACAGGAATTAGACTTGATGACCCTTGAGGTCTGTATGATTCTGTGAATATGTGAATTCACATGCAATTGTCTTTTAGTTTTCTTTTTCCTCTGAATTTTAAAGTGCAGTTCATCAGTTAAAGATGCCTATATAAATGCTCACAAGAGTGGATATAACAGGGAATGTACTTGCAAAAATTATGCAGTAGGGAAAATTGTACAGATACAATTATTTTGTGTACAAAAATATGCATGGCTTTTCACACAGATTTTTCTGATGTGGAAAAAAAAGAGCTTGAAAAAAATGGAAATGCTATAGAAAGCAAGACACAGAGATTTCCCTGTAATACTACAACATCACTAAACTGAGACTGATGTACTTTGGACATATCATGAGAACCCATGTGTCACTGAAAAATACAATTATGCTTGGTAAGGTGTAAGGCAGTAGGAAAAGAGGAAGATCCAATCAATGATACTGTAGCCCTGAATTTGCAGGACTGCTGATGATAGGGTGATTTGGAGGCTTCTTTTTCATTGTGTTGTTGATGTGTGCCTTCAAGTCATTTCTGACTTATGGTGACGCTAAAGCAATGCTATCATGGTGTTTTCTGGGGCTGAGACTGTGAGACTTGCCCAAAATCACCCAGTGGGTTTCCATGGCCAAACAGGGAATTGAATCCTGATCTCCAGAGTTCTAGTCCAATGCTCAAACCACTACATTGCTCTGGCTCTCTTCTCATTCATAGGGCCATCATAAGTTGAAGCTGACTCGACATTAATTGACAACAACAAACTTCAACAAACCAACAGACCAGAGTCCAAAATGAATTAATAGAGCAATTTAATTGTATATTTGGGCAGCACTCTTCAATATGTACCTGGCATGACTGAGCAATATGTCTTGAGGTAGTAGGCCCGGTGCCTGTGGTCTGCACACTTTTCCCATTAAAAAAGAAGAGGCAATCCTTTCTCAAATCATTTTTGTGTGAAATCAACCACATTTTTTGCGTGAAATCAACCACAGATTGATTTCATCTTTTGAATGAATTAAATCATTATAAAATGGTTCATGTACCCTATCAGTGCTGCTCTTGCTATTTTGTATAGGACAGTTATTATTATCTTACCACTGATTTTGCTATCAGTTTTCATTGTTGCAATCTGTTGATAAGTGGTTCACTATGTCCAATATCTAAGTGTGTTATTCATTTGTGTCATAAAATTATCATAATTACTTATGAAACCCAATCTTTGGAAACATCCTTATTTGCTAATTTGGCTCAGGTGTACCAGTGCAAACCATTAAGAGATCACAGAATGCCACCAAACATTTGGTTTTCAAGCTTTAAAGATTAAAAATGCCTCAGTCCTATAACATACTTATGGGAGTAAAAATAGAATGTGCAGTCCCTCTGACTGGAGTTGAGAACAGATCATATCTCTGTGAGATTTACCTCTTTGCAAATACTCCTGAAATCCTTTAAACCCTTGAAATCATAAATGATTGCTCCACAGAGGAGTGAAGTATAGAGCTGAATCCCAGACAGTATTTCATTCATTGTCTGCAATTGCAATGGAATTTTCAGGGCTAAAGGGCCCCTAAAGTCAAGGGAAAAAAATTAAAAAAAAATGTTACTTTACATTGTAATGATTTTGTAAACATCATTTTTCTGTAAGGATTAAATAGGAAGGACCTCTAGGTTTATGCAAGAATGGACTACACATAGTTCAAATGGCATTTTTTCCAGTGAGAGTTGAGTCCTGTATATAGGAGACCTTGACTCAAATCCCAGGTGATCTGTAGATTTGTTCATTGTCTACAAGATTTAGTTTCCATCTATAATGAAAATAACTGAAGCTTAAATCACTGGTTGGTTGTGGTAATGAAAGAGAAAAAAATCTCTGTGCTCAGCTTGCAATCCTATACATCCTCATTCCCTAAATAAGGGCCTTTGCAGACTGCCAGAAATAGTGCAAATTGAGTCTACTTTAACTGCCCTGGCTCAGTGCTAGGGAATCATGGGAACTGTATTTTTTTTCTGGGACATTGAGCCATCTCTGCCAGAGAACTCTGGTGCCACAATAAACTACAGTTCCCATGATTCCTTAGCACTGAGTCAGGACAGTTAAAGTGGCCTCAATTTGCACTATTCCTGGCAGTCTGCAAAAGGCCCTATGCCTCATTGAACTCATTGGAGCTTTTTATTAGTAGTCATGCATAGAATTACATTATTTTAAAAAATGTACAAAAGTTCCAAAGTATTTGAATGTGAAAATGTGAATAATAGATTCAAAGGAAAACAGTGAATGTTAAAGTCATTCAAATGCTGGACTGTGTGGTCCAGACCCAACTCAGTACAAATAATCTGGCATCCTGTTCATAAATTATGCTGGAGTAGGGGTTGCAGACTGTCAAAAACAGTGTGAATTCAGTCCACTTTTAGGGTTAGGGTTAAGGTTAGGGAATCATGGGAACTGAATTTTATTGTGGCACTAGAGTTCTCTGACAAAGAAGGTTCAATGTCTCAGAAAAATAACAATTCCCATGATTCCCTAGCACTAACCCTAACCCTAAAAGTGAACTGAATTCACACTATTTTTGACAGTCTGCAATCCCCTAAGTCTAATGTGAAAGCCAGTATGGTGTGGTGGTCTGAGTGTTGGACTAATACTCTAGGAAACCAGGGTTCAAATCCTCAGTTAGCCTGGGAAGTCCATTGGGTGACCTTGAGCAAGTCACAGTTTCTAAGCCTAAGAGGAAGGAAAGGGCAACCTCCATCAAATAGATCTTGTCAAGAAAAGACTAGGATAGGCTCATTACAAGTCAAAGTCATTTGGAAGGCATGTGACAACAACAAGTCTGATTCACACCATTGCAATTCACTTTTACTATCATTGTGTAGATCACTTCTGACCATTCAAGAACTAACTCCCAAATTTACCTTTTAAACATGGCCATGACCATGTTTAATGATTGGGGAATGATTGAGGATGCATTCAGTTCTTTTCTTGTATCTGAACACATTGTGACACACATCTACAGGGACATCTCAACCACAGTGTATCCAGCTACAGGAAAAGAGTTGGATGTATCCTTGTTAATCCCTTCACACTCCAGCAACATGTAAATGGCTGTGTTTGAGGTGGAGCACTGATTAAAAGGTAGGATTTAGGGTTAGTATTGGGCAACATAGCTACATACCTGTTGCTATGTCTCCCAATACAGGATCTCAGCCAATGTTTTCAACAACATAATTAAATTATAAGAGTTTTTTTTCCTGTTCCTCAGGTATCAGAATACAGGTTGAGTGTCCCTTACCTGGAATTCCAAAATCCAATATATTCCACAATCCAAAATTGTCCACATGGGTGGCTGAGATACTGAAACCTTTGTTTTCTGATAGTTCGGTATATCCAAACTTTCTCCCTTTGCAGACGGTGCTTTGCGCTGTCTTTGAGGCAAGGAAGGGGAGGGGCAGCCTCATGCTGGGTGCCCCAACCCCTTCCTGACGACATCATTGGAGTGCCCGTTGTTGCATGTCCAGACACGCTAAGCCGGAAGAGACGCCAAAGAGGCACATGCCGCCTCTTGTGGCACCCTTTCCGTGCCTTGATGAAGGAGCGCTATTTTAGTGCTCCTTCCAGCGCCGGAATAAGAGTGGATCAGGGCCGAGGCATGGGCAGCCTTGGCCCTAATCTGCAGCTTCTCAGAGCGGCCCATGGCCACCTGTCTGCAGAGGCCCTTTGTTTCATGCATACAGTTATTAAAAATAGTGTGTATAAAATTACCTTCAGGCTATGTGTATAAAGTGTATACAAAACATCTGGGTTCCATTTCCAAGATATCTCATTATGTGTATGCAAATATTCCAAAAGCTGTAAAATGCAAAATCCAAAACACTTCTGGTCTCAAGCATTTTGGGAAAAGGAGATTCAACCTGTGCTATGTCACTACAACATAGCAGACAGCATAATCTGACTACAACTGCCTCACAGGTTCTACTTGATTTCCACACAAGGTACAATGACAGAAATTAAAACTGGTTGAGTTGTGACAAAATATTATTAACCCCCTGACACATACACATATGCACACAAATACAACTTTGTTACACTATTTTACTGATTCATCATCACATTTATTGGGATGAAATGCCACTGAACTCAATATGCCTTATTTCTAATAAAGGATTGTTGGGGGGAAGCAGACGGCGCAAAGGGCTGTTTTGGGGGCAAGGAAGGGGAGGGGAAGCCGCACGATGGGCACCCCAACCCCTTCCCGAGGGCATCATCGGAGCACCAGCCCCTCCGCATGGCCGGCGCTCCGACAATGCCTTCCCGCTGCAGCGTCCGCACACGCTGAGGCGGAAGAGTCACCGAAGGTGCGCCGCCAGCCTTTTGTGGCACACCTTCTGCGACTTGTGGAAGGAGCACTATTTTAGTGCTCCTTCCAGGGGCAGCAAAGCTGTGCCGCGGGGCCGAGGTGTGCAGATACCTCGGCCCCGCGGCACAGCTTCACAGGGCAGCCCAGGGCCGCCCATCTGCTTCCCCCCATTGTTATCCTTTAACCTTATAATTGATACATAAATATTCTAAACAATCTTAATAGTCATGTCACATACTTTCATATATACATATTTACATTGACTTCCCATGTACATCCAGGTATTAAACTATTCTCATTTAAATCTTATTGTCTTCACGTCAAATGTAATATTTATATCAAATCCTCTGTGTGTTAAACCAACAATATTATATTATTTTGATAATTTCATTACAATTACCGTATTTTTCGGCATATTACACGCACTTTTTCTTCCCCAAAATGACGGTGGGGAAGTTGGTGCGCCTAATAGGCCGAATGTAGCTCCCCTCCGAGGCCGCTGCTCGTCCTCGGTGGTTCAATGGGCTGCTCCTGGGATCGGAGGCTGAGCAGCCCATTGAACCACCGAGGACGCAGGGGGACTTCCCTGGGACCATGCAGGGGTCGGAGCACTCCTCCGACCCCAGGATCACCCCAAGGAAAAAAAGGTTGCTTTCCATGGGGCAATGCTGGAGTCGGACGACGCCTCTGACTCCAGCATCGCCCCATGGAAAGCTTCCTTGGGGCGATCCTGGGGTCGGTGGGCGCCTCCAACCCCAGCATTGCCCCAAGGAAAGCAATGTTGCTTTCCTTGGGCGGATGCTTGGGTCGGAGGACGCCTCCGACCCAGGCATCCACCCAAGGAAAGCAACCAGGCTTTCCCTGGAGGGATCCTAGGGTCTGAGGCGTCCTCCGTGGGCCGGAGGACGCCTCAGACCCCAGGGTCCCTCCAAGGAAAGCCTGGCTGCTTTCCTTGCAGGGATCCTAGGGTCTGAGGCGTCCTCCGTGGGCCGGAGGACGCCTCAGACCCCAGGGTCCCTTCAAGGAAAGCCTGGCTGCTTTCCTTGCAGGGATCCTAGGGTCTGAGTCGCCCTCCGTGGGCCGGAGGACGCCTCAGACCCCAGGGTCCCTCCAAGGAAGGCCTGGTTGCTTTCCCTGGAGGGATCCTAGGGTCTGAGGCATCCTCCGTGGGTCGGAGGACGCCTCAGACCCCAGGTTCCCTCCAAGGAAAGCCTGGCTGCTTTCCTTCCAGGGATCCTAGGGTCTGAGTCGTCCTCCGTGGGCCGGAGGACGCCTCAGACCCCAGGGTCCCTCCAAGGAAAGCCTGGTTGCTTTCCCTGCAGGGATCCTAGGGTCTGAGTCGCCCTCCGTGGGCCGGAGGACGCCTCAGACCCCAGGGTCCCTCCAAGGAAAGCCTGGTTGCTTTCCCTGCAGGGATCCTAGGGTCTGAGTTGTCCTCCGTGGGCCGGAGGACGCCTCAGACCCCAAGGTCCCTCCAAGGAAAGCCTGGTTGCTTTCCCTGGAGGGATCCTAGGGTCTGAGGCATCCTCCGTGGGTCGGAGGACGCCTCAGACCCCAGGGTCCCTCCAAGGAAAGCCTGGTTGCTTTCCCTGCAGGGATCCTAGGGTCTGAGGCGTCCTCCGTGGGTTGGAGGACGCCTCAGACCCCAGGGTCCCTCCAAGGAAAGCCTGGTTGATTTCCCTGGAGGGATCCTAGGGTCTGAGGCGTCCTCCGTGGGTTGGAGGATGCCTCAGACCCCAGGGTCCCTCCAAGGAAAGCCTGGTTGCTTTCCTTGCAGGGATCCTAGGGTCTGAGACGTCCTCCGTGGGTCGGAGGACGCCTCAGACACCAGGGTCCCTCCAAGGAAAGCCTGGTTGCTTTCCCTGGGTGGATGCCGTGGGTCTGAGGCGTCCTCCGTGGGTCTGAGGCGTCCTCCGTGGGTCGGAGGACGCCTCAAACCCCAGGATCCCTCCAAGGAAAGCCTGGTTGCTTTCCTTGGGCGGATGCCTGGGTCGGAGGCATCCTCTGACTGTATTTTATTAAGAATCTTTTTTTCCTAGATTTTTCTCCTTTAAAATTGGGTGCGTCTTATATGCCGGAGCGTCTTATATGCCGAAAAATACGGTACATTTTCTCTAAGTTCTTGAGAAAATTATTACAAAATAAACCTTTCTTTCTTACAGTATTGCAGTACTGGGGGCCAATCCTGTTCTACTTCTTCTATATTTTGTTTGTTTAATCTGGCAGTTAGCACATCCATGCTCGTCATTTCTGTGAGTTTCCAGAGCCAGTCATTAGTTGATGGTACTTCTGTCAGTTTCCTTTTTTTTTTTTTTTAGTATTAGCATCGTCACTGTTGTCATATATAATAACAATCTTCCACAGTTCTTTTCTATCTCTTTTGATGTCTTATTTGTCATATTTAGTAGCTATATTTCCGGTAACAAATTATACCTTATTTTAAGAACCTCACATATTACTGTATGAATATTTCTCCAATATGATCAAATTACTGTACAGTTCACCACATATGGAACCATCCTCCAATGGCTTGATTGCACTTCCAGCACTTGTTAATATTTATTTTGTAGATTTTTGCCAATTTTATTGGTGTTAAGTGCCATCGATGTTCCATTTTAAAGTAATTTTCTTTTAAGTCCTGGCATCAAGTGAATCTTTGTGTTCTTTTTCTTTTCTGTTCCCAGCTTTCTAAATTGATATCTCTTCCAATGTCTGTTGCCCACTTAATCATTGTTTCTTTTATCACATTTTGCTCTAATTCTCTTTTTAATAGTACATTATAGAATTTTGAAATCAATTTCTGGCCATTTTGTTTTATCACATTATCCACCTCATTTCCAGACTCTTCAAATTCTTCTTTTTAATAATCTATTTTGAATCTGTCAACTAATTGTTTATATGGGAACCAATGGATGTGTGCATCCAACTCTTTCAAATCTTTTAATGGTTTTATTTCGTATTGTCTAGCATGTCTTTTGTTCAAAATGTCTTGATATCTTAACCATTCCAAAATCTCATGCCATCTATCAAAAAATGCTTCCTGAGTTGACACCCACAGTGGAAATTTTCTGTAAATTTTTTCTTTTTGCTTTGTCCAATTTCTGAGTAATGATCTTCTAATGTAATGGTGTTCAAATTCTTTATGTATACTAGCTTTATTATACCACATATAGGCGTGCCACCCATCCATTCCATGATCCATGTTAGGGTGTTTGCCTGATAGTAAGTTTTAAGATCTGGTAAATTATGTTATCCTTTAACCTTCTATTTGTAAACCCTAGTAATATAATTATGTATCACTACAATTGATGAGTATCTTAAAATCCAAAAAACATTCAGGGGTAGCCATGTTGGCCATATCGCATATCCAATAACATCCAAACAATGATACCTTTATTGTATGGAGACAGTCTCAAGGAAAATGTCCAATGTGGGTTTATATACAAGTGACCAGGAATGAAAGGGTCACTGGCAGCCATAATGACACAGCACTTTCCACCAGGTGCTGTGTCATAGGAAGTGATATTGGCTGATGGTCACAAGGTGCTGGGAAGCACCAAAATGGCTGCAAAACTGCAAAGTCACCCAGGTTAAGTGACAGGTGTCCAAAGGAAGAGGCATGGCCAGAAGGCCACATGGAGCCCTGGGTATATAAGGGAGTTGCCTCTGGACACATGTGTTGGTTGATAGAGGGGGTTGACTGTGGTTGATGGAGTTTGTCGTTGTTGCTGTATATAGCCTTATACATAGAGGAATCAAGATTAAAGCCTCATCTGAGAGACATCTGTCTGTAGAGTTTCTTTACTCTTTCTGGAAGGGGAGAGGTGCTTCTTCAGCTCACAAGCTACTGCCTGCATCTGAGAAGGTGGTGACACTGGTGCTGCATGTTGACATGGATCATCACGTGCTACATAATCACGCTAACATATTGGGCCAACCAAAAATGCACAATTACATGTTGCAGGCTTTTGAAGTCACACTGGCTTCTTCATCAGGCAAACAGGAGAAAAAAATTGAAGATGTTAGTCATAGGCCTACATTTTCTGTTTCTGGTCTTAGTTCAGATGGGGGGGGGGCTATCTACAGGCTGGCACCTTCCCCTTTGGCTATGCAGTCACTGGGAGATTATCAAAGTCAAGGATATTTAGTGTCCATTTGCAACTCAAAGAAGATGCTTCCTTTGTGAAGCCACAGGCTCCTATGTAGGTAGAAAACACTGAATATCTCAAGAAGCCTTCATGTTTTGCATCAGGAAAACTTTAGGTGGTATAGAGGTACAGTGTGCCAGTCCAGTCCTAATATTAGAAAAAAATGTATCAGCTTCTCTTTAAATGTTGAGGGAATTAGCTTAAGATTGCAAGCATCTGGATAACTTTAGGATCATTGGCCCCTGTGTATACTAGTACTCACCAAGGAAGATTCCAAGTTTGAAAATATGCAAGAGTGCAATCAAACACACAATAGAAATTCAGTCATAGCATTCAGAGTTTGCTGAAATTGAAATATAGAAATTGGATAGCAGAGATTTAGGGGTGCGGGGGTGATAATTACCTATTTGAGGAGTAAACCACAGAAAGTGGGAGTGGCTCAGACTAGGGTCTAGGGGAGATAGAAGGAGTGGAAGAATCTTTCTGTGCACATTTATATCTGAGATCCTACCCTCAAAGTTTGTGCCATCTTGCAAGGTTACAAAGATTTGATGTTCTTCTCAGAAATTAACAATGGAATTCTGGACTGGTTGATGGCTTTAACTTTAGGGTAACAAAAACAGTGAGGACAACCCAAGGATGAAGGGACAGAGAAGCTGGCTGGGAAGATAGCAGAGGTTAGGTATAAAGTGCTGGTTTACTGCTTCAGTGCCATGAGATCTCATTTGTCTGTGCAAGAGGAAATGCAAAAGGGCCTGAGGTGAGGAAGCAATCAGCACAGCTATTTAGCTTTGATTGCAGCACTACCTGGGTCTTACACATTTCTTGCAATCTTCCCTGGGAGTTCCACAGGTCATCATGACTTCTTATGAACATGATGGCTCCAGATACATAAATATGGAGACCCCAGACAGAATGCAGGGTATGCAGGTTATACTAACATTGTTTACTAATTAACTAACAGGACCTGTTTAGTATCACTGTGTGATGTTATTGTATTCCTTCAAGATATTTCTAACTTATGGCAACCCTAAGGCGAACCTCTCACAGGGTTTCTTGGGAAGATTTGTTTACAGGGGGCTTGCCTTTGCTTGTCTCTCAGGCTGAGAGTCACCCAGTGGGTTTCCATGGCTAAATAAGGATTTGAACTCTGGTCTCTAGAGTCATCATCCATTGCTCAAATCAGTACACCATACTGGCTCACCAGTGTGTGATATTGGAGCCTAATTGGTTTTATACAAACTCACACAGGTGCATGGTTTTAAATAATTTTAAACTACTTAAAGTAGGTTTTAATCTGTCTTCTTTTAACTTGTTAAAATGGCTAATATGGTTTTAGCCTTATAAAATCATTTTAGTGTTTCCCTTGTTTTAAGTTGATCAGGTTGACTTTATTGTATGCTGCCCTGAGTCCTTCAAACAGGAGAAATATTTTGGTAAATAATAGGATGCTGTTGTAGCTTTATTAAGGCTTTCATGGGCTGCTGTGCTGCTTTTAATTATATTGTTTTAAAATTGCTTTTTTATTACTTTTAATTATTATTTTGAATTATCTGATGATATTTGAGAGAATGAGAGGGATATGTCCAAAATGAGGGTTTTGTGGCTGTAGCTGCACTGCAAAATTAATGTGGTTTGACACTGTCAGGGCTCAATGCTATGGAATTCTGATAGTTTTGTGAGATATTTTTTAGCCTTCCTTGTCAGAGAGCTCTGATGTCACAACAAACTACAAATCTCAGGATTTCTTAGGATACAGCCATGACAGTTTTAGTGCTGTCAAACTGAATTATTTCTGCAGTGCAGATGTGGGCTGTTTCTGCAAATCCCAAGGAGGGTCTTGTCACTCTTGTTGTCAAGAAACAGAGCCCAGGAGGCATTGTCTTCTTTCTTACTCAAATATAATTTCCCTTTGCGATGTCATCACTATACCCCTGTTTAGGTGCCACTTGCTTGGTTTGAATCAACCCTTGAGAAGTGGAAGGCTTTACCTTGCCTGCCTCTCCCTTCATTGCTTTTCTCACATGGAAGGTGCAAAGTCTAAAGAAAAACAGTTTGGGTTCATCAAGAGAGTTTGCATGCAAACAAGGACATTGAGAAATCAAGGTTCTTGTTGCATGCAAAGTCTCCCCAAGAACTAAAACTGTTTTTCTTCATACTTCTTTTCTATGTGAGAAAATGATGGAGGTTTATGTGATCCCTAGTTGGCTCAGATTGTTGTTGTTGTGTGCCTTGAAGTCGTTTCCAGCTTATGCTGACCCTAAGGTGATGAACCTATCACAGGGTTTTCTTGGCAAGTTTCTTCTGACATGGTCAAGAGGGGATTCAAACCTTGCTTTCCAGAGCCATAGTCCAACTCTCAAACCACTACACCAGACTGGCTCAGATTAAGGATATGATTTTATCAATTTTCTTCCCGCTACAAGAAAGACTTCAAAAATTGCATGGTTTTTGAAGATTAGTCACAATTGCAGACTGTGAAACATTCACATATAGTATATTTGCAAAGAAAAAAAGTCTGGGGAGGATTGCCATTTTCCCCCTTAAACTTTGCACTATTCACAGTGGCATAAAACTCTCCCTTCAGATCTCTCTACCAGCCAGCAAGACTTCTGGGAACCCTTTAGGAATGATACAATATGACATTACACCAGGGGTAGGCAACCTTTCTCCTTTAAGGGCCGAGGGACTTCAGCTCCCAGAAGCCTCAGCCATGTTGGCAAATAGTCCCATGTTGGCCAATAGCTCCTGGGATTCTGGGAGCTGAAGTCCCTCGGCCCTTAAAGGGGAAAGGTTGCCTACCCCTGCATTACACTATGCCACTCCCCAGGAGGTGGAACTTGTGGCTTCCATGCCAGTGGTATGATGAATCTACTGTGAGTTTTTCCCCAGACTTTAAAGGTCTGGATATTCAGCTATCCCATGGTGCTGAATATATTTGGTGGATGGGATCCAACCCCTTGAATGGATATGGAACAAAACCCAGACTAGATCAACTACACTACTAACATGAAAGCCAATGGCAACCCCTTCTTGCAAGTGACATAGTGAAATGTCATTCTGTGCCATTCCCAAAGCTTCCCAGAAAGTGTTGTTGTCTGGGAGATACAGACAGATCCTTATATTACTCCTGCTTCCAAGACACAGAGATCCAGTCTCAGTGGTGTGAAGTTTTACATTAAAAAAAAAGAAAATAAAAGTGTGTGGGGAGAAAATCTTCATTCACCCAGTAAGTTAAAATGAGGCAAATAGCAACTGCCACCTGCCACAGCTCCACCACCCACTGCAGAGACCTTTCTCTTACAACCAAAAGATCAATAGAAAACCACCCTCCATTTTCTCTATAGGAAATGGTTTTGGAAAAAGTGGACACTGGGGACAATTGGATCAATGGCAGCATTGTCTTAGGTGAGAACTAAACCATGTTTAAACTAGACTGTTGAGGACGCATAGTGATTCTGACAACCATTGTGGTGTACACTTCAATCTTCACATTTCACAGAGGCCTTTGTAACAGCCAAACTGATTTTCAGTTCTGTTGGGAGGAAGCAATAATATAGCTGTACAGATAAATAGCAATACAGCCATTCCTTTTCTGCTTCCTCTGCCCCCACCTCTCAGACCTAAAAATTACTTCTGTCAGTTATTCATGTCAGAAACTCTTTTGTTCAGACAGCAGAGAAAGGCAAACAGGAGGCTAAGTAATGTATGTCAAGCAAAGCTGTCTTAAGCAAGTGCACATGTGAGGAACAATTGGTACAACTGGTGGGATTTCTGTAGCTAATTAACTTCACACAGACTTCATAATGTCAGATGTAACATAATATATAGACTGTTCCCTCTGGTGCTCCCTCTTATCATTTAGGTATATCTGACAGACATTTCTACATTTTGCTAGCATGTGTGGAAGCAATGCCTTTTAGATAACAACTCCCAACTTGGCATCATGCCAATCACTGAGCATTTTGCTTTAGTACCTCACAGTCATAATTAGGTGGACTCAAAATCACCTGTATTTAGGCTGATAATGTGCCCCTCCATTGTTTCCATTCTCTTTCATGGCCATTTACAAACAGCTTTGTGAAATTTGCACGAGTGATATCTCCCATTCTCTCCCCTATACCTTGGATTTTCCTAACAGTATGGTACTCAACATTTGTTCTAGCTTATGAAGAATCCCTCATCTCTCTTCACTTGAGACAGTCCGATTTGATAATATCTCCTAGTCAGACCTGGGGGAAAATGTGATGTATAAATTAATAAGGGAAGCAGTTTGACACTTTGAAACTAAAAATTATTATTGGTACATAATTATTTTCCTACAGTTAAATTTTGTTTGATGTCATGTTGTTTCATGTCAAAGTGTGAATGGTCCATTTTCAAATTTTTATCACTGTGTTAGATATCCAGGCCAACAGAGAGAAGAATAACTCAAGTAAGAAAAGGCAGAGAGGTAAGCTGAAGAGCAACACTGCACAAGTGAAAGTCAGACAGGCCAAAGGCCAGTTGATTAATGACACAGAGAAGAGAGAGAACCTGGGAGCATCTCTCAATAACAAGATGAAGAAAGGTGAAAGCTCTGTAAGCTTTATTGCACATAATGGCACAAGATTAGTTCTCTTCTATCACATAGAGTAGGAACGTATAAGCCATGTTGTCTCATCTGGAACTAGGGTGTCCTAATTGGTCTGAATGCAATTGAGGCTGTGCATTTTTCACCATTTTTCATGGATGCTTGCAAACCTTTGATAGAGCTGTCTGAACTGTATCTCCTTGTCCGGCCCTAATGCCAGAAAATCTGACTAGAAAGAGAGGGGAACAGTAGTTGTACTTTCTGAAGAGTATTTACAGGATACAACCAAATATCTTTTTCTTCTAGGGAGATGAGTGTGAAAATTTGGCTCCCCAGATGAATCTACCTCCCATCCCTTACCATTGACCATGATGGGAGAGTCTGATAGAAAATGGAGGCCAAATATCAGAAGAACCAAAAGTTCCCCATCTTTTCTGCACTAGAACCAGGGACAACTGTATCTACAAGCTCTGGAAGGAATGTATATTACACTTACTGTTCTTGCCAAATGATTCTATTTTGTAACTGAAATATATAACAATGGGTAAAAATCCCCCTCCCCCTCAAGATCTGATACAGGTCACACAGAAACCATGCTACCCCCAAATGGTAGCAAATTATACCATTGAATATCAATAGCAAATGGCAAAAGGCTCTTTTAAAGGACTAGGAAATTTAAGCTTTTAAGGAGTTTCTCAGTTTGCGTCATTTTCTGTTTGCATGAAAGGATCTATTTGGAGTAACACCCTGAAATTTGGTAACACATGTCAGGAGGTACAAGAACAAGATGCATGTGCATGTGGGTGTGTGTGCATGAAGTCTGTGGTCCACACATTGCTCATCAACAGCCTGATCGCTATTTTCAACCCATATTGCATAGCCCTCAGTAAAACTAAAGGGGGAGATCAAATTTTTGTTAGATGCTGTTTCTTTTTTTGTAATATTTATTAAGTTTCATCATTATAAAAACATAACACATTTGTATAATCATTCATACTTACATATAAACACAGACTAACAACATTAAACTAACACGAACAGTATTTACACTATATGTACATGCATTCATACTAACAACCCCCCCTTTTTTAAAAAAAGTTTCATCTATTGTACATTGAGAATAGATTGGGGTATTTGAATCCCTTCTATCCCCATGTAAGAAATTTCAGTGATCTTAAATTCTTTTGCTTCTCTTAAAAGTGTATTTAAAATTTTCACAAAGAAACTTCTTAGTTGTTATTAACTTTCACTTTATGTAAAATGTATTTACCTTTGATTCCTCTCCACTTTTGAGCTTTAAGTTTGAATTTATCTGTCATTCATCTATTGCCCACTCACTGCATTTACTGTGATGCTGTAATTTTGAGAGGTTTAAAAGAATGTTTTCTTTTGTTACCATATGTTCTGACTTGGAAAAATCATCAGCATTGTAAGATGTGTTATATATTTCTGTAAGTAATTAATTAATGTTAGGAGGTTTTCCTCATTTCTTTTGAATGCTTAATATGAAATTTCTGTTGTGAACACTATTTACTAGTGTAAATATATCAGACTCCTATTTTCAGCGACTTTCATTTGTTATGATTATTGTAAGTTAGAGCAATGAGGTTCTTTTCTGTTCTTCAAGTGGCCCTAAGTGAAGCACCTTTTCATGGTATCCTTCTAGACCGCCTGAGGGAGCTGGGTATCGGGGGCACTGCTCTGCAGTGGTTCCGGTCCTACCTCTCAGGCAGGTTCCAGATGGTGGAGCTGGGGGACTGTC
Source organism: Phrynosoma blainvillii (assembly GCA_026167975.1). Classification (NCBI taxonomy): domain Eukaryota; kingdom Metazoa; phylum Chordata; class Lepidosauria; order Squamata; family Phrynosomatidae; genus Phrynosoma; species Phrynosoma blainvillii. Next base: position 89,110,291 of record JANUYF010000001.1, on the reverse strand, counting down.
ATTCCGATAAGAGGGCCCTTACATCTGGTGTCCCTCAGGGAGCGATTTTGTCCCCTATGCTTTTCAACATTTACATGAAACCGCTGGGAGAGATCATCCGGAGACATGGGGCGCGTTGTTATCAGTACGCTGATGACACCCAAATAATCTTCTCTGTGTCTCCGACTGATGCAGTAACTAAGGATGGCATCTCTCCTCTTGATGCCTGCTTAGAGTCGGTAATGGGCTGGATGAGGGAGAACAAACTCAGTGTGAATCCAGGGAAAACGGAAGTACTGGTGATAGGTTCCCCGGTTCCGGGTGGCGAGATTTGTCATCCAGTCCTGAATGGGGTCATGCTCCCCTTGAAGGACTCGGTGCGCAGCTTGGGAGTACTCCTTGATTCGTCGCTCCAACTGACATCCCAGGTGGATGCGACGGTCAGGAGTGCTTGTTATCAGCTTCGGCTGATACGCCAGTTGCGTCCCTACCTGAATCGTAGGGACCTTGAAACTGTTGTACATGCTTTGGTAACCTCTCGATTGGATTTCTGCAACGCGCTCTACATGGGGCAACCCTTGTACCAAACCCAGAAGCTGCAATTGGTGCAGAATATGGCAGCTAGATTGGTCGCTGGTAGTTCCAGGTCGGACCATATAACACCTATCTTAAAAGACCTTCACTGGCTGCCTATTCGCTTCCGAGCTCAATACAAGATGTTGGTTTTGACCTATAAAGCCCTAAATGGCTTGGGCCCAGGGTACTTGGAGGACCGCCTCTCCCCACATAATCCGCCCCGCACACTCCGATCATCTGGGACTAATCTGCTAGAGGTCCCCAAGTTTCACTTTGTGAGGACCTCTCAAAGGGCTTTTTCCATCATTGCCCCTTCCTTCTGGAATAAGCTTCCTGCAGAGCTTCGCTCCTCTGCATCACTCGTCTCTTTTAAGAGAAATTTAAAAACGTATTTATTTCAGTTGGCATTTCCACCTTAAGTAATGGTATTTTTTCTTTCTCTGCCCCATGTGTTTTCTTATTGACCCCGGATTGTTTGTAATTTGATTCCTGCACCGATGTTTTTAATCTTTATATTGTAACAATTTTAACTTTTTGTAAGCCGCTTTGATCATATTCATGGAAAGGCGGGGTAAAAATAAAATTTATTATTATTATTATTATAAAAATTATTTATTTATTTCATTTGTATGCTGCCTTTCTCCCAGAAAGGGACCCAAGGTGGCTCACAGATGAAATAAAACTCTATCACAGGGTTTTCTTGACAAAATTTGTTCAGTGGGGGCTTGCCATTGTCTTCCTCTTGAGGCTGAGAAAGTGTGGGTTGCCCAAGGCCACTCTGTGGGTTTTCTATAGTTGTGGAGATTTGAACTCTGGTTCCCCCATTGTCTTAGTCCAACATGCCTACTAAGAAATAAGCCCAACTGAATTCAAAGCAGCAATAGCAGGTGGCTTCCACATTGTTGGGGTCGTAAATCCACTCCACATTTCACTCCAAACACTAAAGGAGATTTCTTCCAAGCAAGGGCCTTTACAGACTGCCAGAAATAGTGCAGTTTGAGGCCACTTTAACTGTCTGGCTCAGTGCTAAGGAATCATGGGACCTGTAGTTTATTGTGGCACCAGAGATCTCTGGTAGAGAAGGCTTAACGTCTCAGAAAAAAAAAATACAATTCCCATGATTCCTTAGCACTGAGCCAGGACAGTTAAAGTGGCCTCAAGCTGCATTATTTCTGGCAGTCTGTAAAGGCCCCAAGTTCAGCTCCTTGAACAGCTTTTTAAAAGTCCAGGTTAAACTCCAGAGCAGGTTCATCACCCCACTAACATGGATGACACCAGCTGCCCTGATTCAGTGGAACTTATTCTCAGTTAAGTGTTTATAATATGGCAGCTGCATCATGCATTCCTCTGCATGTCTGTTCAGATGTAGCTGCCTTGAATTCCTAGGGATAAATGTTTTTTAAATAAATAAATATGTCCCATAGTATTCAATAGGACCTCCCAGTAAGCATATATAATATTCAGCTTTTTTTCTTGAGGATGTCAAAGTGGGCCATTTTTTGAATGATGCAGTGACATATGCATTTGCTAAAGATTTATATTATTCTAGGGAAAGCAAATCATTATTACAGTTGAGAAATTTACAATGAGGATTTCATCTAGCTATGCAGACTGCCAGAAATAGTGCAAATTGAGTCCACTTTAAGGGTTAGGTTAGTGCTAGGGAATCATGGGAATTGGGTTTTTTTTTTTTTGTTTGTTTTTTTCTGAGACATTGAGCCTTCTCTGTCAGAGAGCTCTGGGGCCACAATAAAATACAGTTTCCATGATTCCCTAACCCTAACCCTAACCCTTAAAGTGGACTCAATTTGCACTATTTCTGGCAGTCTGCAAAGGCCCATAATTTATCTAAATGGCCATAAGCTGCTAACAAATAACTTTATATAAGTGTTCATTTGTGTGTGTGTGTGTTTTGGCTCTTGATGTTGATAAAAGAGATATGAATAGAAGGGAAAGATAAAGATAATATTCCTAAAAGTAGGCAATACATTTTTAAAAAACCTACATTGTATCAAAATGTTGCAGTTCAGAGTGTTTCTCTTCTATTTTCAAATCAGTAAGGTGCGCCCTTCTCCATCATATCTGATACTCCCATGCATCACCCACACAGTATTAGCCTCTGTTTTGAAGGTATTAACTCAGGGGTAGGCAACCTTTCCCCTTTAAGGGCCGAGGGACTTCAGCTCCCAGAATCCCAGGAGCTATTGGCCAACATGGGACTATTGGCCAACATGGCTGAGGCTTCTGGGAGCTGAAGTCCCTCGGCCCTTAAAGGGGAAAGGTTGCCTACCCCTGTATTAACTAATTGTTTTGTCATTAATTGTGAGAAGAAATTGCCTGCAATTTTTGTTAGATGTTGGCAGAAAAAGTAGGTAATCAGACCACAATCAAAACATTATTGGAGGCAATAGTGGGTATAGTAAAGATAAACTGGATGTATTATTTTAAGTGAATGTCAAAACTCTTTCAGTCCATGATCATAGACTCTTCAGACAATGGTCTTTCCAGCCTTATCTAGAGATGGCAGGGACTGAAACTGGGACCTTTCTTCACAACAAAACTATAGCTCTTTCCTTTATATCAGGACCATGAAAACAGAGTGGCATGACAATGCAGAGGATGAATCTGAAATAAGTAGTAGCTGTATCAAAATGTTGCAGTGCAGAGTGTTCCTCTTCCATTTTCAAGTCAGTAAGGTGTACCCTTCTCCAATATATTTGATGCTTCCATGCATCACCCACCTGAGTCAATCAGCATTCTGTGGCTACTCAGTCCTGGCTGGAATGCTTTGTGAATGTTGAGGTCACTTTTAAGGTTTCTTGTTCTAAACAAAATGTTTATACTTCTGAAAACCTTAGGATTCACCAAAATCTGCCAATATAGATCTCTTTGAACATGGATAGTGTCATTTGGGGTACAAAGAATTGCACTGAACATTAGAAGCAGAAGAAATGATAGGTTTTGCACTAGTCTTCTAGGTGACTGTTCCTATACAGTTATCTGTTTAAGGTGATGGATTAAGGGGTATCTCAAGTCTGTAAATCTGAGAAACCAGGCAAACTATGACTTGTCAGTGAAGAATGTCCCTGTACTATGTCACTGTGGTGCCACCAATCATTACTTTAGCCTGACTCTGATTCATCAATTCAATGTTGTTCATTGGGAGACAAAGGCAGAAGGACAGATGTTGCCTAAAGTTAAGGTGAGTAAATGACTATATGAATGGTTTCCATGTACAGCCCAGCAGGGAGTGAGCATGGAGAATATGGGACTTGGTGGTCAATGCACTATTACAAGGTAGTACCTGTTGTCAAAAAGAAAAAGGCCCTCAACCATCAGTGAGGCCATGGTCCTCAGCACATGGATCAATGCAGAACTTTGCAAAGTTCTTTTGGGGGACTACAACCAGCAATATGGTTGGATGTTGGATGTTGAGGTCTTAAAAACAAGAACTTTGTCAAGATCAGTGGATTACTTTCTTTCTTTCTTTATTCAGCCTTTATTAGGCATACACAGTGGATTACCTGAGACTTGGTTTGATCCTAGTTTGATGCTGATCCATACAGTGATTCACTTATACTCTAACTGGAACGCTCCACATCCCTGAACAGTAGCAAGTTGTAAGTTAAGGTTTACAAGCCAAATTTCTTATTGAAAAAATAAAGATGAGTTTATATTATATTAGGATTAGTCATTTCCCACCATATGGAATACTGACTTACTGGAGATAATTGAGAACACCAGTAGTTATTTTAGCTCAATTTTTAGTGTAATCTTCCTCAAACAAAGAGCCCCTTTAATGGATCCAGAAGTTTATTTGGGGGACCTGTTCTGTTATAAAAACATTGTCCATTCCTGTCTTGCTATCTGATAGCAGAAAAGTAACACTTTTCTCTCCTATTATAGTGATCTTAGGTAAAGCCACGGGTAGAGATGAAAGCAATACGGTGGCTTAGTGGTTAAGACACCAATTCTGATGATCATAAGGTTGGAAGGTTGGCAATTTAAGGCTCAAGTGCCACATGATGGGGTGAGTTCCCATCACTAGTTCCAGCTTCTGCCAATCTAGCAGTTCGAAAGCATGTAAAAGTGCAAGTAGATAAATACTTTGGTGGGATGGTAACAGCATTCCATGCAGTCATGCTGGCCACATGACCATGGAGTTGTGCTTGGCAACGCTCACTCTTTGGCTTAGTAAAGGAGATTAGCACCACTCTCTACAATCATTTATGACTAGACATTCATGTCAAGGGAAAACCTTTACCTTTACCTTTACCTTTAGAGATGTATATCCTAGTGCTCTGATCCTAGCTAAAAGTAAGTTTTAAAGCTATGGATTTTATTTCCAATAGTAATCGGAAGAGCTAAAAGACAGAAAACAGAAATGAAGATGTAGGACACCATCAGCAATTTCACACAAGAATACTTAAGGTCACTACCATTAGGTTAGTTTGCTTTAAAGGAGAATTAAACCCATACTGAGCCAGACTACTGGTTTTTGTACTATGAGGGGGTTCTGAAAGTTTTTGACCTGACCCACTCCCCAAAATCTGAACATAATTTTGTCACTGTAGAGTGTTCTTTAAAGAGTGTTCTTTAGCATTATAGATTATCAATTTGCAGGATTGTAACTCTAATTTCTGATTATTATTTTTAATTCATAGAATCATGTAAACGAAAAGTATGGAATGTTCAAGCGATAAACTCCTGGCCATGATGAAGTTCTTGTTTCTGCAGAAGAAAATTCCAAAGGAAATCTACGAGTGTATGATGCAAACTTTTAGTGATAAGTGCCCAATATATTCAACCATGTATCAGGCCCTGAAGGAACCAAGTTCAGAAACTCAGGTTTCAGCAGGTAAAACTCAGCAAGCCTTTATTCAGTAACTATAGTTTCACACAAGACATTCATTGCCAAAACTAAACAGCAAGCATTAAAATGCATAATTAAATTTCACAAAAACTGATGGTGGGCTCAATTCTCATTCATTATAATATATAAACATATTTGCCCTTCTCAGATCCCATACTCTTTGTTCTTAGAGCCAGATTCTTCCCACAAGAACAACCTTGAACAGGTTTAAATCATGCCTGCCTTCCCTCATGTTACCACACCATCTGTGATTGAGATTACAATTTCTCTACAATAACTGTTCCACTGTAAATCCCATCAGATTACCTTCATACTAATTTTTTATGGCAGGTAATGTGCATATGCAACACCTGACACAATGAAGAAGTGCTGTGCCAACTTTCAGCATAGAGACTGAGTCCAAAGATACCGCAAGATGTAACAGTGTCAACTCCTGAAACTGTTGAGCATGTTCATGACCTGATTTTGACAGATTAGTAAAAACAATTGCTAAGACACTAGAGATATCTCAGGAATGCAATGAGTGTACAATTCATGACCAGTATAATTCATGACCACTATGCAGAGGCTGTCAGCCAAGTGAGTGCCAAAAAATATGAATGATGACCAGAAACAAAATTGAGTGGACACCTCCAAGTTGATTTTGTAGCATTTTGAACTATCTAATGATATTTTAATGATCTGTTATTATTGATGAAACATGGTTATATCCCTGTGATCCAGAAACCAAAGAACAGTTCTTACAGTAGCAGCACTCAGGTTCACCATGGCCCCAAAAATCAAGACACAAAAGTCAGCAAGAAAGGTAATGGCCACAGGGTTTTTGAGATAAGGAAGATATTTTGATGATTGACTATCTTCAGACAGGCCAAACAGTTAATGCAGAATACTTCTCTAACTTACTATGCCAATTAAAGGAGGCATTGAAGGGGAAATGATGAAAGAAGCTGCAGAAAGTTGTTCTATTTTTGTAGGACAATACACCTGCTCACTGGGCTGGTAAGGTGATGGCTGTTTTGAAGAATTTGGGTTTTGAATATGTAGACCATCCACTATATTCCATTCCATGACCTCCTGTTTCCAGACCTTCAAGGGAGTTTGAAAGGAAGGAATTTTTCAAATCATTCATAAGTGATAGCATCAGCAGAGCAATATTTCAGTGGCCAATCATCAGAATTTGGGTGGGGAGGGTTAAAGAAACTTGAGAAATGATGTGCCAAGTGTGTCAAACTTCAGACTGAAATTGTGGAATAGCATATACGTTTCACTGTTCTAGATCATGCCCTTCTTGTTGGGCCAAGAACTTTTCAGAACCCCTTCATAATTGGTTTCAGAGACCCCTTTCCTAGACATATCTGGAGATATCTGGAATTAAACATGGAATCCTCTACATGGAAATGTTGTGTTTTGTCATTGAGCTACTAGTTCTTCCCTGTTAATGGCTACTAGTCATGTTGGCTTTATGGAAACTCCAGATTTAGAGGCAGCATACAACTGCATGCTAGTCTGCTGCAATAGCTGAAGAAAAAGAGCTTTCATGCCTTGGTTGCTGGATTTCTCAAATATATCCATTTGCCCACTGCAGCAAGCAGGACTAGATTGATTTTTGACCTGACCTAACTAGGATCTTCTAATGTTCTGAGGTCATTTCTACAAATGCACATTCATAAAGAATATTGTATCAACACACCTAATACTAAATCCAAATGTCAGTCCTAACTGGAAGGCTGAATAATTTGCCTAATAATTAAGTCAACACAAACCCATAGATTCATTCTAGTTGGAACCAACAATTGAACTTAGGGCATTGTTACTAAATGAAAGTACCACTGCATTCAACTAAACTTTGTTACAAATTAAGACTGAATCTGCACTACAGGAAGTTTATCTGATGTTATGCACTTTGAAATCTTGGCGACAGCAATAACAAGAGTTTCAAATGTACGTTAAAATCTGAGCAAAATCAGCAGGACATTTTTGTTTGGCTTTGGATGAATCACATCTTTTATATTATTCTTGCTCTAATTGTGAAAAATGTGATCTCCTTATTTGGGGGAGGGATATCACAGATATTAATTTAAATGTGCACTGTTTGGCAATGCAACACTGAAGTTAAGCTCACACTAATGTAAATCATATTGAACAGAAAATATTCTAATTATATTTCAAAAATAGCAAATATATATGTAAATATTTTAATCTTTCAATAATAATAACATATGAGGGTCATTAAAACAGAAAAATACAAAATAAGTACAAAAGTTTAATACTTTGGAAACCATTAGAGGTTGGATCTGTATTCTTGCTTATTGAATAACCAAGTTATAGGTTAGGTTCCTGCGTGTTTATATACTTCATTCATTTTCTCATTAGTTAAGCATTTAAAACACATTTCTACCAAAGTGAGACTTCTAATCTTCCAAGTGTTCTAACCCTATGGGGTGCATGGCCAGAAAATGCAAAAGCCCTAAGGACAATTTGAAGAAGACATTTGCATTTTCAAAGCCTTTTTTAAAAGATTTTTTTCACTTCTTCAAACATTTACAGACTTTCATCTTTGGATTGTTGTAGTTGCTGTGTGCCTTCAAGTTATTTTTAATTTATGCAGACTCTAAGAGAAACCTATCATGGGTTCTTCTTGGCAAGATTTTTCAGAGGGGACTTGCCTTTGCCTTCTTCTGTGGCTGAGAGCATGTGATGTGCAAGCTAATCCAATAGGTTTGCATGGTCAGGCAGGGACTGTGGTCTCCAGAGTCACAGTCCAACACTCAAATCATTACACCATGATGGGTCTTCACCTTTGGATTAGCCCAGGGGTAGGCAACCTTTCCCCTTTAAGGGCCGAGGGAGTTTTCTTCCTTTCTCTACTAGTAATGGAAATAATTTTTAAATGGCTACTAGTACAATTTATCATAGTTAAAATTGTATAGTTTTTTACTCAAAGCAATCTAAAGTTTACTTTATTGGGAAACTTTTTATTAAAAAACTAGATGCCTATATTTGGCATTATCTATGTTCAGCATTGATCCTGGCAACACTGATATTCGTAGAAATTATATTATCAGAAAAATTAATTGTTTAATTGATTGGTTAATTACTGAGTAGATGAATTGTTGGCTAGACTAACTTTTGCCTATATTTCATCCATTGTATCACTAGTTCATTTGCTCTGTTTAGTTAGGGGGCAATCCTTGGATATATAGCAGGGAGCCATCCTTGGATATGGTAGTGGTTTGAGTGTTGGACTACAACTCTGGAGACCAGAGTTCAATTCCCACCTTAGCCATGAAAGTGACTGGGTGACCTTGGGCATGCACATGCTCTCAGCCTCAATTCCTCTGAACAAATCTTGCCAAGAAAGCCTCATGACAGGTCCCCCTTAAGGTCACCATAAGTCAGAAATTACTTGAAGGCACACAACACACACACATACACAAAAATATTTTAGTGCTTTTAGCTTGTTTTAATGCTATTGTAAGTTGCCCTGAGATTTCGTGATAGAGAGTAGACAGCAGGGGTTGGCAACCTTTCCCCTTTAAGGGCCGAGGGACTTCAGCTCCCAGAATCCCAGGAGCTATTGGCCAACATGGGACTATTGGCCAACATGGCTGAGGCTTCTGGGAGCTGAAGTTCCTTGGCCCTTAAAGGGGAAAGGTTGCCTACCCCTGATATATAGGATATGCAGCCCTCCTTTTCTGCACATGGAAAGAGAGGTCTTCAAGCACAGGCTTCTTATTGAAGTCATAGAAACTTCAGAAGCCATTGCATTAATTCTAATTATGGTAGAGGGTAAGGATGGTAAAACTGTTAGAATATGGATGGGTTATATACAGTCAAAGGTGAAATGTACAGATGTGTGTGTGGAATTTTCCTCATGAGAACAACATCTAGAGAAACAAAGTGAATCTAACACCGGATGGCCAAGAAGACATAAACATGTACTTTCCCAAAGGTACAACTCATAGGCACAGATATTGTTATGGGAAGAAGGAGATATCAAAAAGATAAACAACACAGCTACATCATTAGGTCATGAGAAAATAGTCACGTGGTGGATGATGGACAGCAAGAGGATGGGTTAATATACATCATACAGGCATTATCCAACCAACATAAGGTTAACACCCAGAAGGTGGAGTATGGGAAGGGCCTAGAGAATACTGTGTTTAAGAATGTTTATAATTAAAGATGTGAGTGTGTGTATGACTGCCTGGCAGCAGTGGTTTCAACTACAACAAGTTGAGATCCTAAGCTTTTGGGATTGTTAAAGATATAATCTCTCATGGCTGAACTGGACAAGTTCATCACAATGGATTTTACTTAGGGGGGTTGCAGACTGTCAAAAATAGTGTGAATTTAGTCCACTTTTAGGGTTAGGGTTAGTGCTAGGGAATCATGGGAATTGTTATTTTTCTGAGACATTGAACCTTCTTTGTCAGAGAACCCTAGTGCCACAATAAAAAACAGTCCCCATGATTCCCTAACCCTAACCCTAACCCTAAAAGTGGACTGAATTCACACTATTTCTGACAGTCTGCAACCCCCCTTAGTTATCTTATTTTCTTTTATATGCATTAATAAATTATGCTTTTGGACTTTACAATGTGTCTTCTTGACTGAGGAAGACAGGATCCTGAAGAAGAGAAGCTGAGCCAGTTGATGGTAGGAGTTACAAAGTGGCTGTGGATCACAGCAGCCAGCTTGTCCTGCAGATTCTGCTGGGTGCCAAAGAGCATCACTGCAACACCCATCATCCACACACTGACAAAAACATGCATTTGAAGAAGTATGCTGAAGTCTACAGAAGCTCATGCTACCAACTTCTTTCTTTAAGTTAATCTCAGAGGTGTTACAATATCCTTTTGCATACTGATGGTAGGGCGCAGTGATGCAATGGTAAGTTCTGAAGCTCTAATATTTGTCGTGAGGCAACTCTCTTGATCCATGTCAAAAACCAGAAAAAGTTTTTTCTAGAAGTTTTTGAACTAAATCAAATTGCTAGTCCCAGAAGCATTTGAATCAGTTGCTGAATGATAAATTAACACTTACATAGGTACATTTAATCTCATTTTGAAAGCAAAGCAGGATATAAATCCAATAAATGATAAATAAATAATATATTGAACCAATTGGTCTACTCTAGTGTTGAATTTCGGCCACTACATCCACCATAGGTATCATGCAATGATAATGGCTTACCATTGTCCATTCATGCCAAAGTACTTTACATTACATTGCAGAGGTACCATATTTCCTGGCTTATAAGATGACTGGGTGTATAAGATGACTCCCAACTTTTCCAGTTAAAATATAGAGTTTGGGATATACTTGCCATATAAGACTACCCCTCTTCCAATGCACACCAAATAAAAAATGTTAAAAATCAGATTTGATTTCAATATGGTAATTTTAATTCAAATGCTTATGACATACAGGTACTTAGCAGGAAAACTGTCACTTATAAACACAACAAACTACAGCTCCCATGTTCCCTGGCATTTATTTCTGCAGTGTGTTTTGGGCCTTATTATTTCTACAGTGTGTTTTGGACCTTGATGACCTCCGCTTGGGCATCGACAGGGGTAGTGTGGCCCTGCTGGTGCTCTTGGATCTCTCAGTGGCCTTTGACACTATAGATCATTCCATCCTCTTGGATCAGCTGAGAGAGTTAGGAATCAGAGGCACTGCCTTGCAGTGGTTCTGTTCCTTCCTCTCGGGTAGATCCCAGAGGGTGAGGCTCGGGGACACTTGCTCTTCCAAAATCGAGCTTAATTGTGGCATTCCTCAGGGCGTCATCCTGTCCCCGATGCTATTTAACATTTATATGAAGCTGCTGGGTGAGATCATCCAGAGGCATGGAGCTCGGTGCCATCAGTATGCTGATGACACCCAGATATACTTCTCCATGACCAGATCATCAGCTCAGACTTCAGATGGCGTCTCTCCTCTTAATGACTGTCTCAGAGCGGTAATGGATTGGATGAGGAAAAACAGATTGAAGCTGAATCCAGACAAAACAGAGGTACTGACAGTCACGGGCCCGAAACCAGATTTGGGAATACAGTCCCCAGTCCTGGATGGAGTCACACTCTCCTCTAAGGACTGTGTTCACAGCTTGGGGGTTCTCCTAGATTCATCGCTTCACATGACTAGTCAGCTGAATGCGGTGGTCAGGAGCACCTGTTATCAGGTTCGGCTGATATGCCAACTGCATCCTTATCTGGACATGAGTGACCTGAAAACTGCGGTACATGCTCTGGTAACCTCACGTCTGGATTTCTGCAATGCACTCTACATGGGTCTACCCTTGTGCTTAACCCGGAAACTGCAACTAGTACAAAATATGGCAGCCAGGTTAATTACTGGAACATTGAGGAGGGAGCACATAACACCAATGCTAAAGTCCCTCCACTGGCTGCCGATTAGTTTCCGGGCACAGTACAAGGTGTTGGTTTTAACCTTTAAAGCCCTACATGGCTTGGGTCCATCTTATCTTTGGGACCGCCTCTCCCCATACAATCCCCCCCACGCACTTTGGTCCTCTGGGAGGAATCTGCTGCAACCAATAAAGACCAGGTTTTTGCAGACCTCCCAGAGGGCCTTTTCTGTGACCGCTCCCAGGCTGTGGAATGGCCTGCCGGACGAGATCTGTCTTATTACCACTCTTACTGCCTTTAAAAAGGCAGTAAAGACTGATCTCTTTCGGCAGGCCTTCCCAGAATAACCGCCCGGCTTGAAATATTGAAATATTGCAATGTTGAAATTTTGATATTGTGGAGGTGACCTACTGTATTGTATTTTATCTCGGCTTATTTTTAACTTCATGATGGTTTAATTCTGTTTTAAGGGGTGGGTGGGTAAGAGGTGGGAGGTAGGAATTGTTTTTATCTGTTATATTTCTAATCTGTTGTATGCCACCCCGATTGCCGAGCAGAGGGGCAGGTTATAAATAAAATTTATTATTATTATTATTATTATTATTATTATTATTTAAAAAATAGTCCAGATTTAAATGCTGCTCTAAAATTATTTCTATCTCCGAGCTATGAGATGGTTGGGGGGAAATGAGAAATTGTTGGAGGGAAGGACTGCCAATATACTAGGTGATGCATTCTGGGATATGTACAATTTGTGGCCAAGTAAGTGACCCTGGGCATGTCACACACTCTCAGCCTCAGAGGATGGTAATGGCAACCCCCATTTGAAGAAACCTGCCAAGAAAACTCCATTATAAGGTTGCCTTAGGGTTGCGATAAGTTGGAAAGGACTTGAAGACATATAAAAACAACAAAAAAGTCTGCAATTGTTTCATAGGTAGTACATGGGAATAGGCCAGCATGGTGTAATGGTTTGAGTGTTGGACTACCACTCTGGAGACCTGGGTTTGATTCCCCACTCTGCCATGAAACCCACTGGGTGAACTTGGAAAAGTCACACACTCTCAGCCTCAGGGGAAGGCAGTGGCAAACCTTCTCTGAGCGAATCTTGCCAAGAAAACCCCATGAGCACCATAAGTCAGGAACAATTTGAAGGCACACAACATACACATATAACCTCCAAGTTAAGGAACTTGGTTCTTCTTTCGATAAATCTTCAAGGGTACACACACACTCTCTCTCATTGTGCATAACTATTTTTTAAAGAAGCCATGCCCAAGCAACACATCAACTTTGGCTGTGTCTGCATTGCAGAAATTTATTAAAGCAGTTTGACACCACTTTAACTGCCCTGGCTCATGGCTATGGAATTCTGGGATTTGCAGTTTTGTGAGATATTTAGCCCTTTCTGTCAGAGAGCTCTAGTACCACAAAGGAAACTGCAGATCCTAGGAGTCCATAGGATGGAGCCATGGCAGTTAAAGCAGTGTCAAACTGCATTATTCCTGCAGTGCAGATTCAGGCTGCATCCATACTGTAGAACTGGCTTCCTTCTCCTTCTCCCCTCCTCCTCCTCCTCTCTCTGGCTTCCTTCTCTCTCTCTCCTCATCCTTCTCCTCTCCCTGGCTTCCTTCTCTTTCTCTCATCATCCTTCTCCTCTCCCTGGCTTCCTTCTCTTTCTCCCCTCATCCTCCTCCTCTCCCTGGCTTCCTTCTTCTCCCCTCATCCTTCTCCTCTCCCTGGCTTCCTTCTCCTTCTCCTCCTCCCCTCATCCTCATCCTCCTCATCCTCTTTCACTGGCTTCTTTCTGTCCTCCTCCTCTCCCTGGCTTCCTTCTCTTTCTCCCCTCATCTTCCTCCTATCCCTGGCTTCTTTCTCCTTCTCCTCTCATCTGTATCCTCCTCCTCCTCTCTCCTGGCTTCTTTCTCTTTCTCCCCTCATCCTCCTCCTCTTCCTAGCTTCTTTATCTTTCTCTCCCCATCCTCCTCCTCTTCCTGGCTTCCTTCTCTTTCTCCCCTCCTCCTCCTCCTCTCCATGGCTTCCTTCTCCTTCTCCCTTTCTCCTTCTCTTCCTCCGCTTCTCCCTGGCTTCCTTCTCCTTCTCTTTCTCCCCTTGTCCTCATCCTGTTCCTTCTCTCTCCTGGTTTCCTGCTCTTTATCCCCTCATCCCCCTCCCCCTCCTCCTCTACCCAGCGTATAAGATGACCCCCAACTTTTGAGACCCTTTTCCAGGGTTAAAAAGTCATCTTATATGCTGGAAAATACAGTAGTTCTCAACAGTATCTTGTTGCTGGGCAAGCATACCAAGCTGTTTTGGGTGGAGCTGATAACTGATGCAATAGTCACTGATAATCAAATAGTCCTTGTGTCTTGATTTTATGAGACCTACAGACACACACCATTTGTGGAAAGAAAAATAAAGGGCTTGGTTTCAGTGCTTGAATCCACAGGACCTAAAGTGCCCTATGTACAAAGACTTCTCCCCTGCCACACTGCAGAATTAATACAGTTTGACACCACTTATCTATCATGGATCCATCCAATAGAATTCTGGGATTTGCAGTTTGTTGTGGCATCAGGGCTCTCTGATAGAGAAGGATAAATATCTTATACAACTACCCAGAATTCCATAGCATTGTGCCATGATAGTTAAAGCAGTGTCGAACTGTATTAATTCTGCAGTGTAGATGCAGCCTTAGTCACCTTCAGCTCTGTCCAGCAGGGAATGGAAATAGTATTTCCTCCACAGACCTCCTCAACTTCTGCCAGTTAATTAATTCCTGAGTGGATACATGCAGGAATCTAGCAAAAGCAAAACGTGTTTCTATAGTAGAATACTGCTGTTGTTTATTATTAAAGGTAAAGGTATTCCCTTTTGACAAGGTTGTTAAGTCGTGTCTGACCATATGGGGCAGTGCTCATCTCTGTTACTAAGCCAGCATTGTCAGAGAAGAGCCAGTGTTGTCAGAGATTAGTCTGTGATCATGTGGCCAACATGATTGCACAGAATGCTATTAACCTTCCCACTAAGAACTGGTACCTATTTATCTTCTTGCATTTGCATGATTTCGAACTGATAGGTTGGCAGAAGCTGGGAGTAGTGATGGAAGCTCACCCCCTCCTGCAGCAGCCGGGCCTCAAACTGCCAACCTGCCAATCTTCTAATCAACAGAGTCAGCATCTTAACCACTTGTGCCACTGCATCATTGAGCCATGTTTATTATTACATTATTTAAATAAAAGGAAAGGAAAACATTTAACTAGTAATCCCTTCCTTGCACTAAAACAAACTTGTTACAATACTACTGAATGGGAAGGAGTGATGCCTGTATCAACTTGCACAAGGCATGGGGGGCAGGGGGGGGGAAGCACTCCAACTATATGCCCCTGCAGTGGATATCTGAACAAGTGAGTAACCTCTACAGACACAGTGAAGCTTCCATAAATATAATGTCTCATCCAGAGGATAGCATGTAACCTGACTGTTTAATGACTCAGGACTGAATGAGTGAGCTGGATCCAGAGCTGTATGATACATAAATTAATGCAAGTCTACATTATTACATTCTGCACATGTTAAAGCATGTCATCTTATAGATTGTGAAAATGTATGTAGAACTTGTAATAATTTTCAGCAGAAGAAAAAAAAGCAGAAGCCCACAGAATTGTGACTAAAGCGTATTCAGTCTAGAAAGAATATATGAATATGTGTGTCAACTTGAGATCCATGTCTATCTGTGCATTGGATTGCAATATAGCCACAACAAGGGAATCCTAAAGAGAAAGCCAGTGGACTGTGACCTTACTATCTGTGGTTTTTACTTCCAACAAAGGTAAAACATTTTCCCCCCTAAAATTGGGACTGCATTGGCATGTTTTAGCTGTGACTACTGACATAACAAATTTCTCCAGGTTGGAGCAAGAATGCAGTCAGTCAAGAGCTTTCTGAAGATCAGGAAAGAGGAATGCCAGGTCTGCATGGACCAGAATATTTTAGGAGAAGCCTGGACTATTCTAACCCAGAGTTGCCTTGATATCCCCCCCCCACATTACCTGGGGGGCCCCATTGCGACACTGGGTGGCCATTCATACATGTATCCTGCTGTGCCACCTGTTGCTGCCACTATGATGAGTCACTCACTCTGAGGTCAGAATAAAGTGCCTAGCCTCAATCTCATGGCTGGGCACCTCATTCTGACCTCAGAGTAGTTGGCATCAGGTCGCATAGCAGAACTAATTTGAACACACACACACACACACACACACACCTATCACAACAGAAGCCTCTGGATTATCTAGACCCATTTCAAACTGGCTTTAGGACAAGATTTGGAGTTGAGACTGCCATGGTTGCCTTGACCGATGACCTGCGTCTGAGCATCGACAGGGGTAGTGTGACCCTGTTGGTGCTTTTAGACCTCTCAGTGGATTTTGATACTGTTAGGTTTAAATGGGATATAGAGTCAATGTTAAAAATGTTGAAATGTAAAAGATGTGTGTCTGTATTTTTCCATGCTGTGAAAAAGTTGTTTTTCTGAGAGCTAGACTCAGTTATCAGCCCAGATGTGTTCTTAGCCCAAAACAAGGAGCTAACAAGCTTCAGTTCTGTGAGAAAGAAGTTTTGTTTATATTAAGGTTTTTGTAAACACAATATTGTTATGGGAAATGTAGTCACATGATTTGTTATTGTAATTAAGGGTTGGACTAGAACACGTCATGTATTATCATCCAATCAGCTTGTATAGGCGACACCCAGAAGGGTGGAGATTTGGAGGGCTGAGGGCTGGGAATCTAAAAGTTCTTCACTTGCTTTTTGTCTTTTGAACTGTAATGACCTAATTAAAACATTCTTTTGATGATGCTACTAACACATTTTGAATCATGTAGCAAATAGCTTTTATTCCTGCTTAGCCAGCTTTGGCTAAAGTGAAGATGTTATTATTATTATTATTTGTTTTTGCTTTTGTTCTTTTACAATAAAGAAGTTTGCTAGAAGTTCCAGGTTTGGATGTTTGGTTTTAAAGGACTGTTTTCAACACTCCATCATCAATATTTTTAACATGTGGTAGCAGAGGATGGTTCTGATCCACCGGAACTCTGAAGCAAAACCTGGATTTAAAAAGCAACATTTTTTCCTTTCTCCTGGCCAGCGGGGATCCGTGAAAGGCTAGAGGGAGGCAGCACACAGATGGGCTGGAATTCCAGGCTTGATTTATGGCAGCAGCTCTACAGCCGGGAGCTGCGGAGGCAGGAGCCTGGATTTTCACGTCTGATTTATGGCACAAGCTCCACAGAGGACTGTAAGTAGAAAACCTCCCTTATCTCAAGGCAATTAGTTTAAATGGACTGTTGTCTCAGTGCTGTAAAGCAACAAGGAAAGCAGCAAATTAGCCGGAGGCTGTGAAAAGCTGCAGTTTAAAGAGGCAGAGTCCTGGAAGGAGGCACCCGTGAGGGGCCGTCAATTTTAAGACTTGTGCTGGACTATTTTAAAATTAATTAATGATGGAACAAGCACGGTTTCCAAAGCTGAACTCTGAAAATTATGCATCCTGGAACATTTATGCAAAATCTCTTTTGATAAGGGAGGGCTTGTGGCAATCTGTGCAGGCTGGTTTGGGGGCTGCTCCATCTGCAGCTGACCAGGACCAAAATTCCCGAGCTGTAGCCACCCTCCTACTCCTCTTATCTGAGGGACAATTAAATCTTGTAAAAGATTTTACTTCAGCAAAAGAAATATGGGACACTTTGGCTAGGATTCATCAGTCCTCTTCTGATCTAGCAAAGATGATTTGGGCAAAATGATTGTTTTCATGCAAAATGGGAGACAAAGATTCTGCAGAGACTCATGTTCATAAAATTAGAGATTTGTTTGCCCAGGTTCAAGCAAGGGACATTGCCCTAGATGAAACCCTCAAAGTTTATATTTTATTGGGTTCTCTCAATGAATCTTATGACAATATACTGTTAGGATTGCAAGCCTTGCCTGGAGTTCAATTGACTATGGAATTAGTCTGTGAGAGAATTTTACAAGAAGCTGAAAGGAGGAGGTTTGAGGCAGAGCAACGAAAGCAGGGGTCTGCAACTACAAAGCCTCATAATGTCCCAGAGGGAGCTCCAAATGAGATGCAAACTGAAAAAGCTGCAGTATCAAAGGGAAAAATGTGCTTCTATTGTAAAAAATTTGGACATTTAAGAAAAGATTGCAGAAAATTGATTGCAGATACCAGGAGGGGGCAGCAGTACCAGCAACAGCAGCAACAGCAGCAGCAACAGCAGCCACGTCCCCCTGGTGGACAAAAGAAACACAGTGCTAACCAAGGATTTGTTGCTACAATACAAAGCTGAGATGGTGTGCCTCAAGTTAAGCCATCCATAGTTTGGCTTCTGGACAGTGGAGCTTCCACCCATATGACAAACAAAATTGAACTGTTCCAGAACAGAAAACCAGCCATGTTTCTTCTGTTGCTTTGACAGATGGACAAGGGCCAAAAATTGAAAAAATGGGAACTGTTTGCATTCCAAGTTTTGGTACCAATTTTGATGATGTCTTGTATGTACCTACATTGCAAAACTGTTTAGTTAGTGTGTCAGCTTTGACCTCAGATGGGTACAAAGTGAATTTTGAAGGGGATGAATGTTTAATCTTTAAAAATGGTGAATTTTGTGCTAAAGCTATTAAGAAAGATAAGCTGTACCATATGATAGACAGAGAGAGCTGTGCAGTCGCACAAAATAAGCCTTTGCATGAAAATTGCATTCATTATTTTCATAGAGTGATGGGTCATGCTGGTTTTCCAAATCTTTTGAAATTGAAACAGGTTTGTCCTGAGTTTAAAATGTCACCATGCTCAAACCACTTGGAGTGTTCAGTTTGCAGCAGGATTAAGCTGAAGGCTTATCCTGTGGCAAAAGAACAAAACTTAAAGCCCAGAGACCTTTTGAACATGTACACTATGACCTGGCTGGGCCATTTAACCCCCCCTCACAGGGAGGGTATAAATACTTCATGGTAATTGTGGATCGCTTCACAAGGTTTTCTTATGTGATTCTTTTGAAAGAAAAGGGTGTAGCAGGGGAGAGGTTCAAGGAATGGGTAAACATGATAGAGAGACAGTTTGACTACAAAGTGGGAACTTTGGTCACAGATAGAAGAGGAGAATTCTTGGCTAGTCATTTGACCAATTGGCTAAGAAAAATGGGAATTAGGCATTTTACTACTAACCCATCTTGCGCGGCTGAAGATGGCCTTGCTGAAAGAAAAATAGCCATTTTGAAACAAATAAAAGATTGTATGATGCTTGATGCCAATGCTCCAGAGCACCTTTGGGGGGAGGCTATTCTCACAGCTAATTACCTGACAAACCGCACTTGGAACTCTGCTGTGCAGAATACTCCTTACCACATGCTTTTCAAGAGACCACCCAATTTAAAATATCTTAGAGTGTTTGGGGCAGTATGCAAATGTGTACATACCTGCAGCTTTCAGAAAGAAAGGTCAGCCCAAATAGAGACGTTTGATGTTTGTGGGTTACACAGGAAACAGTTACAGGTTTTACCTGGGTGGAAATCAGGTTCTTTTTTCCAGGAGCGCAAACTTTGAGAAACATTCTGGGTGGGAAAACATTCATTCAAACAAAGAGGTGTTTTTCAGACTAGGTCAGTTAGAAACACACACACCACCATCTTCCAGAAATGGAGGGACAGTGAAGCAAGAATCAGATTCTTCAGAAGGTGAGACTAGCACATCAGACAAGTTGTCACACACACGCCCACTTGCACCTAAAATGACAGAAACAAAGAGACACACAGACAGGGAAGCTTCAAATACAGACACTGAGGATGATGAAGGAAGAACAAAGACCATAGTTTTGAGGAGGACTACTAGAGTTAGAAAACCTCCAGATCATTTTAAAGTGCAAGAAGCTAAGGCTTGTATAGTCATGGTAGAGGAGCCTAAAAGTTACAAGGAAGTACAGGAGTGTTGTGATGAAGAAAAGCAGAAATGGGAGTCTGCAATGAAACAAGAGTTCAAGTTTTTGGTAGACAAAAAGGTGTTTGAAATTGTTGACAGACCTGCAAATCACAAGGTGATAGGTTGCAAATGGGTTTACAAAAGAAAGCTGATGCCGGATGGTAGTCAGAGATACAAGGCCAGACTGGTAGCTAAAGGATTTGCACAACAGAGGTTTGAGAATTATGACAAAACTTTTTCTCCAACAGCAAAACCTGAGAGTTTGAGGTTGGTGTTGGCTTTGGCTGCAAGGAGGGGCCAGGCAGTGCATCATTTTGATTTTGAGACTGCATACTTGAATGCAAGTCTTGAGGAAACTGTTTTCATGGAACAACCTTTGGGTTTTCAACAGAATGGTGATAACAAGGTGTACAAGTTGAAGAAGGCGTTGTATGGTTTGAAGCAGAGTGCCAGAAGCTGGAATCTTTGCATTCATGAGGAGTTGGTGAAGCTAGTCTACAGACGCAGTGTAGCTGATGCATGTGTTTACACAAAAGGAGATGTGATCTTGGTAATTTATGTAGATTACTTGTGTGTAACAACAAATTCAAAGCAAAAAATTCAGACAGTTAGGAAGGAGTTGTCACAGAAATTTAGTGTTAAAGATCTTGGAGTTTTAAAGTCTTATCTAGAAATAGATGTTGAATGGAGTGAAGATGGGAGTTGTTTGTTGAGTCAACAGAGGAAAATTCAGAGTTTGATTGAGAAGTGTAGATTGCAGGATGCAAAAACAGTGAAAAGTCCAATGTCTGTTGGTTATGTGAATAGTAAAGGGACTAAGGAATTTAAAAATTCAGAGATATATAGAAGCTTTGTGGGAAGTGTGATGTTTATTGCTAATAACATGAGGCCTGACATTTGTTTTGCCGTGGACATGCTTGGAAGAAAGGCAAATTGTCCTACAGTGGAAGATTGGACAGCAGTAAAGCATTTGTTGAGGTATTTAAAGGGTAGCATAGACAGGAAATTGAAGTTGCAAAACAGTCGAGCTGGTCTTGAATATTTTGTTGACAGTTCGTTTGCTTCTGAGCTACAGGATAGAAAGTCAGTGACAAGATTGTTGATTAAGTTTGGAGAAAGTGCAATTGTTTGGAGAAGTAGAAAACAGAGATACATAGCGCAAAGTACAGGAGAAGCAGAATTCGGGGCCTTATCTGAGTTAGTTAATGAGATTGAATGGATTAGACAGTTGTTGAAAGATCTGAATGAAGAATGTGTTGATCCAGTGATGATAAATGAGGATTCTCAGACATGCATTGCTATGG
The DNA here is from genome assembly GCA_026167975.1 of Phrynosoma blainvillii. NCBI lineage: Eukaryota > Metazoa > Chordata > Lepidosauria > Squamata > Phrynosomatidae > Phrynosoma > Phrynosoma blainvillii. Next base: position 89,089,211 of record JANUYF010000001.1, on the reverse strand, counting down.
CTGAAGCTGAGAACATAAAGTGCAGAACAAAGTACATTGGTGTGAGGTATCAGAATGTCAGAGAAATGTTATAGAAAAGAATTGTGAGTCTGCAATAAATTGAATCAATTCATAATCAAGCAGACATCTTGACAAAGGCATTGACCATTGATAGACACGCACAGATGTCACGTCTACTTGGCATGTCTTAAGTTTAGGCCTAGCCATTGAGCTATGTTAGTTTTACAACAGTTTTAGCTTAGTGTACAACATACACACATCTTACATTTCAGGAGGGGATTGTTAGGTTTAATTGGGATATAGAGTCAATGTTAAAATGTTGAAATGTAAAAGATGTGTGTCTGTATTTTTCCATGCTGTGAAAAAGTTGTTTTTCTGAGAGCTAGACTCAGTTATCAGCCCAGATGTGTTCTTAGCCCAAAACAAGGAGCTAACAAGCTTCAGTTCTGTGAGAAAGAAGTTTTGTTTATATTAAGGTTTTTGTAAACACAATATTGTTATGGGAAATGTAGTCACATGATTTGTTATTGTAATTAAGGGTTGGACTAGAACACGTCATGTATTATCATCCAATCAGCTTGTATAGGCGACACCCAGAAGGGTGGAGATTTGGAGGGCTGAGGGCTGGGAATCTAAAAGTTCTTCACTTGCTTTTTGTCTTTTGAACTGTAATGACCTAATTAAAACATTCTTTTGATGATGCTACTAACACATTTTGAATCATGTAGCAAATAGCTTTTATTCCTGCTTAGCCAGCTTTGGCTAAAGTGAAGATGTTATTATTATTATTATTTGTTTTTGCTTTTGTTCTTTTACAATAAAGAAGTTTGCTAGAAGTTCCAGGTTTGGATGTTTGGTTTTAAAGGACTGTTTTCAACACTCCATCATCAATATTTTTAACAGATATGATAGATCATGGCATTCTCTTGGATTGCCTGAGTGGATTAGGAATCGGAGGCACCAGATTGCAGTGGTTCTGTTTCTTCCCATCGGGCAGATCCCAGAGGGTGCTGCTTGGGGACAGTTGCTCCAGTAAAAAGGAGCTTAGTTGCAGCGCCCTCAGGGTGCCATTCTGTCCCTAATACTGTTTAACATCTATATGAAGCCACTGGGTGAGATCATTCGGAGTCATGGAGCTGGGTGTTATCAGTACGCTGATGACACCCAGATCTATTTCTACATGTCTTGATCGTTGTCCTCAAATCCCAATGGCATCTCCCCTCTCAATGAATGTCTTAAGACAGTAATGGGTTGGATGAGGAAAAACAGACTGAGAGTGAATCCAGAAAAAACAGAGGTGCTCACAGTAGCGGCCCTGAAACCAAGAATTGGGTTGCAACCTCCAGTCCTGGACGGAGTCACACTCTCTGTAAAGGACTGTGTTTGCAGCCTGGGGGTGCTCCTTGACTCGTCACTCCTGATGACAAATCAGGTAAATGCAATGGTCAGGAGTGCCTGTTATCAGCTTCGGCTGATACGCCAGCTGCACCCTTTTCTGAAAGTAAGGAATCTTGAGGTTGTTGTGCATGCTCTGGTAACCTCTCATCTGGATTTCTGTAATGGCCTCTACATGAGGTTACTCTTGTGCTTGGTCTGGAAATTTCAGTTAGTACAAAACATGGTAGCCAGAATGGTTTCTGGAACATCTAGGAGGGACTACATAACTCTGGTGTTAATGTCCCTCCACTGGCTGCCTATTAGTTTCCAGGCCCAGTATAAGGTGTTGGTTATTACCTTTAAAGCCCTAAATGGCTTGGGTCCGACCTATTTTTGGGACCGCCTCCTCCTATACAATCCTCCCCACACACTCCAGTCCTCTGGGAGGAATTTGCTCCAGCCATTAAAATCTAGGTTGGCTGCAACCTCCCAGAGGGCATTCTCGGTAATTGCCCCCAGATTGTGGAACGGCCTGCTGGATGAGATCCATCAGATTACAATGCTAAACAGCTTTAAAAAGGATGTTAGGATAGATCTCTTCCAGCAGGCCTTTCCAGATTAGACTTCCCGGCCTCAGGAACCCCCTTATTTGCCCTCTCCTAATTTGGATGCTGCCGCCACTCTGCTCGTTCTATCTATTTTGTTGTTACTGGTTTGATTTTATTCTATGTTATTTTAATCTAAGATATTTTAACTAGTGTTTGGTTTAATACTTTTTTAAGAGGTGGGTGGGTATTCGGTCTTTTGGATTTATATAATATGCATTTTTAATTGTTGTTAGCTGCCCTGATTGTGCACAGAGGGGTGGGGTACATATTATTATTATTATTATTATTATTATTATTACTGGAAGATCTGGAGCAAAAGGTGTTTGGTTTTTGTTTTTTGGTTTTTTGTTGTTTTTTTTAAAAAAAACAATTTAGGGGGGTATATGGAGGCTTCAGTGCTGATCTGGCTGGATGTCTCTGGACAATTCACACCAGAATCGAGGACTGGGCCCTGTGTCATCCAGTCACGTTGTTTTATTTGTTCCATATAGATAGGGTCAAAGTCTAAGTGAGGGTTTGGACAGTGGTATTAGAGTTTGCAGTAGCAATATCGGCAAGATTACATTTTTAGGCTTCAGTGCCTAGAATCTTTCCATGTGCATGATTCCTGGCCACGTTAGCTGGAGGATTCTTGGAATTCCAGTTCAACCAACCATCCAACCAACCAACCAACCAACCAAAAAGCTTTTGCCAAGCTCAGCTTTACAGTACACAAAGTGGCCAGGAGCGGGGTCCTCTTTTTCCTTTTTCTTGGTATTTTCATTTAAAAAAACAAAAACAAAAAAAATTCACCCTCACTGAGGAATTAAAGAGGTTCTTTGCCATTTAATTACTGGTAAATGGAAATAAATTAAAGATTCACTAGCTTTAATTACAAATAAACAACAACCCATAACTACTCTAAAAATATGCAAAGCAGAGCCTCCGATTCCCAACCCCCTCAGGCGATCCAAGAGGATGCTGTGATCAATTGTATCTGACTTAGTAGTTTCTGACTTATGATGATCTTAAGGTGAATCTATCATGGGTTTTCGTTGCCATGTTTCTTCAGAAGGGGGTTGCCATTGCCATCCTCTGAGGCTGAGAGTGTAACTTGCCCAAGGTCACCCAGCGGGTTTTCATGGTCCAGCTGGTATTCAAATCCTTGTCTCCAGAGTCCAAGTCCTATACTCACACCACCACACCACACTGGCTCACTGAACTACTTATTCTAAAATGCCATTCCAAAAGGCTAGCTGGGTGCTGAAAACTAATCAGCTTCAGAAGCTTCTAGTGAGTAACTAGTGGCCTTTGTCTTTTCCTTTCTGCTGAGACATGAGACATGGAGCAGGGGAATCTTGCTGTAGCTGTTTAGTTTCTAAAAGAAAAAAAAAAGGGGGGGGAACATGGGGGCATGGTGGCCTTCAAGTACATAATCTTCATGGACTGGGATCCCTCTATGGTAGAGAGAAAAAGTCACAAATTGCTTTGTCTCATCCTGATTCTTTTCAGGCCTATTCTTATGTGGTGGCCCCATTGTGGACTCCAGCCTAATATACCTAGTGATAGCCAAGTTCAAGGGTGAGGAATTCCATAATGGGGAATTGCTTTTCTGCTTTGGAAGCGGGGGGGGGGGGGAGAATGCAGGGTCCAGATTTAAGGGTGGATCAGGAAATCCATCTTGACAAAGATCATTTTAGCTCCTTTGTATTTTGCCCCTGCAAAAAAGGGTAGGTGCCTGCTTTGGCAACTGTGGAAATTGCTATGGTCTCTAGCTACCAAAGTAGCTTAGCTCAGTCTCTTGGGGTCTCTCTCTTTGGGTTGTACAACTCACAGCAGAAAAGGGTTTGTTTGTTAGTGCAGGATTTGACAGTTAGTCCGAACAGACAACCAGATTGCCTGATCACAATATTTCCCACAATGCTGAACTATAGTGTGTTTTCATTTACATTTAATGATTATTTCTAAAGTTGGGTCAATACATGCAAATTAGCATATGTAAATGTTATACAAATCTCTACCCTATTCTCTCCTCTTTTTTTGGTGATGTGCAAGTGGTCATAATATGAAATTATAACTTTCACGTGTATTGCTTTTTAAGCTTTCTAATGGGGGGGGGGGGACTAACAACTCCCCTTGCCTGTGTGACAGGGATTGGTACAATATTTGTGCTCACTAGTTACAATTGTCTCTCTCTTGGAAGCTCCAATCCACAGACCAGAAGTTTGAGCTACTGACCACTTCAATATATATGCACATTTCCCATGTGTGCATATAAGAACTGCCTTTGTCAATGAGAGGACAAATATATTTGATCAAAGTCTGGAGTTCCATATGGGCCTGAACACATGGATGTAGATACAGAGAGTAATTGTCCATATAAATAAGAATTTTTGCCCCTTCATGAAATTTTCTTTAATTCCCCAAATTTCAGACACTACCGAAAGTAAGACACTGAAAACTATTCAGATCTGGAACTTTTATTTTACTGTATTCTCATTATCTTGGTAACAATGCCTCCCACTTTTCTTTGGCTTTCTAAATTTGTATTTCTGAATGCTCAACTGAAATTTTCAATTACTGCAATGTAAAGCTGGACTATTTGTTGTACTTTTCACATCTTCAGTAACTTTTTATGTCAGGTAACATAATACCATTTTTGTATGACTTGATTTTTTGGAGCTATGTGAATGCTTTTGTAACTGTAACATTTTTCCCTTGGCACTGCACATTTTGTATTTTTACAAAGCTATGCATCTATGTGCAGGGGCTCACCATATCCAGGAAAACAGAGTAACTTGTGGGCCTATATCTGGGCCTATATCTGTAGCACACCAAAGTGTTCTAGTAACTGCTTTACTCAAAATATCATGGTAGTTGTACCAGGTCCATTAGTCACCACCACACATCCACAGCCTGACTATATCCTGAATTTCTTTGCAGAAGCTATTGTTGGTTGTTATAACTTTATAGTACATTAAAATAAGAGACCATTGGTAACTCATTTGCCTAGGAGATAGTTGCTAAGATAGACACATGCTTCCCCTCAAAATGAAAATGAGAAACAGTATGACCCCACAAGCAGGAGCATCTTTAGAAAGAAATATCCCTTATGAAACATCATCACATTTGTGATAAAATCAGTGCTTATTAGCTGGAAATAATAAGATGGTTCAGCATGAAGTAACTGTGTGTGGTGCATAACACAATCTAAAGGAATAATCGCAAAACATATTCCCATAAATTAAAAAAAAACTGCTTTTAGAACGGTAGGCCTAACTAGGGGCCTTATCACACGGGGTCTAAAGCAGTCCCATCCCTGCGCCATCCCTGCGCCATCGTGGGTTTTTTTCCGTGTTTCCACATGACGTCGCAGAGAAACCCCGCCCATCCCTGCGCCATCCCGGATCCTTGTCCTGTGTTTCCACACGACGTCGCAGAGAAACCCTGCCCATCCCTGCACCATCCCTGCACCATCGTGGATCCTTGTCCCGTGTTTCCACACGACATCGCAGAGAAACCCCATCTATCCCTGTGCCATCCCTGCGTCATTCCAGCATCACCCGGCATCATCCCCGTTCTTTTGAATGCCGGGTTCTTTTGGGAATTACTTTGCTGATGCCGGAATGATGCAGCTTTCTATACCGCAAGGGAAAAGGAACAGCGGTGGCTCAGGGATGGCACAGGGATGGGACTGCTTTAGACCCCCGTGTGATAACATCCTAGATATCCATTCTTCACAATGAAGAACAAAGCAGCAAAAATAATATTCTTTGAAAAAATACACTCTCTAAATTGTACAGTTTTTCATTTAATAAGTTACTGCCTAATTATTCATTTAAATATCATCCTAATAACAACTTGTGCTTAGAAAAGATTTATACCATTTATATAAATGTCTCTTTATCCTGGTTTCCATAGGGTGGATGAAAAATTCTCAGCCTAAGAGTCAGACTGTAAGTAATATCAATTGCTTGATAGCAATGAACATACACATCCCCCCCCCCTCGTATAACTAAGCACTAGCAGGGACGAGGTGAACAAGATCAGGAACTCAGTGGGGAGAGAAGTTTTTAGCCCTTTATTTCCAAACTGCAATTCCAGTGAAAAACAATCTATCCACCTGAGCTGCTATTACACCTCCTGGGACCATCAGCAGCTCCAGGGATAGGAGCTTGATATTTTCATAGAGGCTGCGACATGGGAGAAATATTTAAAACAACAACAACAGCAATAACGGCCCCATCCTGATTCACCTTGCCCCCAGTCAGTGGTGATTTACATGAGAAAAATGTGCATGTTGATCTATTGACTGTTGATTTTCTTGGTTGTTGTAAATTGCTACCATGTCAGCTTTGACTTAATGGTGGTCCTATGAATGAGAGCCCTACAAGAGACCCTGTTATTAAGAGCACTGCTCAGGTCTTCCAAACAAAAGGCTGTAGCTGCCTTGATTGTGGGCTCATCTACACTGTAGAAATAATGCAGTTGAATACCACTTTCAGTGTTGTAGTTCCATCCTATAGAATTCTGGGATTTGTAGTTTTACAAGGTCTTTAGCCTTCTCTGCCAAAAATTCTTGATGCCCCAGAAAAATAAAAATTTCAGTATTCTGTAACATGGAGCCACGGTAGTAAAAATGACATCAAATTGCATTATTCCTATAGTGTAGATACACCTTGAATCAATCCACCTGTAATGTGGTCTTCCTCTTTTCCTGTTACCTTCAGTTTTGCCTAGCATAATTTTCTTTTCTGATGGGTCATGTTATCTCCTGCTATGTTCTAAGGACAATAGTGTCAGTTTAGTCATTTTGGCTTCTAATGAGAGTTCAGGCTTGATTTGTTCTGGGACACCCCCTCCCTTTTTTTGGAGTGTGTGTGTCTTTTTTGGCAGTCTATGATATCTATAGAACTCTCCTCCAGCATCGCATTTCAAATAAGTATGCTGCTTACTGCTGTCGATTCAAATGAGCACGTTGATTACTACATGTTGATTACTATCATGGCAGATAATGTCACAGTTTGGGTCTCAGTCTAAATTCAAAATTCAGCCACTCTTGATGAAATGAGTTGTTTGTGATAGTATAGCAATTATCTACATGTTGTAGTGCTCCAGCTTCTTTACTGAGTAGATATATCCTATACACACAAGTACTACAAACAACAACAACACAACAGCCTTTATTCTGAGGAGATATGCCATTGCCTTCTTCTAAGGCTAGGAGAGTATGATTTGTTAAAAGCCATGCAGTGAATTTCTATGGCTGAGCAAGGGTTCCAAACCTGGTGTCCTAGAGTCCTAGTTCAACACTCAAATTACATTGACTCTTACTCTTCATTATTAAGGCTTTCCATTTGCTATTAAACTAAAGTGAGCCAACAATTTGTCTGGCAAATGGGAAACTGCTTCATTTACAAAATGGCTGCTAACAGACCGAAAGGAACATGTACTTCAAAATTTGCCCAGACATATTCTACATATTTATATGGAGTAACAAACACTCTTCTTACATTATGACCTATTAAATTGGTTTATAGAATGAAATGGATATGTTCCCTGCTTGGAAACCAAAATACGCATGACTCTTGTTCAAGGCTTCCCCTGCATTTTGAGAAAGCATGTTTTTATAAGATCTTCACTGTATCTTGTGATTTCTCACCGTTGCCTTGTTTGTAGGCTAATTTGAGCTAGCAACCATATATCTTGCATTCTGTCCCTGTAGTCAGACTTATGTTCTTAAGTCTAGCATGATAGAGGGATGATTTTAAATGAGGCAACACAGTTTGTAAACACTTTGTCATGTATCAGAGCATAGGTTTTTGTGGGTGCAAAATGGGTGTGGGTGTGTGAGAACCCTTTTGAATTTTTTTTACTTATGCCTCTGTGTTGGAAACAGTGTTTCAGCACAAATGAAGCTCTGCACAAATTTCCACATGGATTTGCTTCTCCAAAAATCCACATTAACATGTGGGGCACTCCATTAATTATCTGTCTGTCTGTCTTTGTCCTATTTCTACCCTAGCTTCAGGGAGGTAGCTATGAAGTTATCAAAATGAGGGAATTCCAAATAAGAATTCTTCCCCTCCCATGAAAATTTGCATCAGTGCCAAATTTTCTAGCACTGCAGTAATTTAAAACTTCCATCAAGCATTTATAAATAAGAGTTTAGGCATCAAAGAAAAGGGGCAGACAAAGTTGCCAAGGAAATGCAAGCACAGCAAGTATAAGACCTGAACAGGTTTCATTGTCTCATCCTGCAACTTTCTTCTAAATTGGGGTCTTACGTCATCTCACAAGAAGACTAAAAACAGATAGAAATAAAACTATAAATTTGTATAATATTAAACATAATTAATCAATTATAATATTAAAAACAGATGAATTAAAAGTAGTTTAAAAGTACATCGGTTAAGAAGTAAAGATACAGCATCTGTTAAAATCCTCTTTCCCACAGCCAGTGTGCTATCAAAAGCCCACCTGAATAATGAAGGTTTTCCCTGTGGTGGAAAGACAACAGAGAATAGAGAAGAGCCAATTTAGCCTCCCTTAGAAGGGAATTTCACAGCCTGGGAGCAGCCACCAGGAAGGTACTCTCTCATCTCCTCTTCCTATGTTCACCTAATATAGTTACTACTTTTTTAAAAAATGCATTTCTAATAGATTTTTAAAAGTCTCTTCATCCAATCACTGGCTGTGGATCACCTTTCTGTGTTGGGAAGAAGGAGAAAACTGATAGGCATCCATATTCCAGGCCCTAGGCATAGCCAATAGGTATAATAAGAGCCTATAATAATAGGTTTTCCAGGACAAAACAGGGCATCTTGTATTTTGGGTCCTAGATTCAGTTCATACAACTGGATGATAGATTGACCTGAGCCCTATATTTGAGAGCAAGATCCCATCTGCCCTCCCAGCAGGCCAACCCCTGAGTATTTGGTATATGTGTAGCAACATGGCATTACATATGAAATGCTAGGAAACTGTTTGCTGGGATTGTGGCTAGAGTAGCCCTGCTTTGCCTCCTCTCTGTCTAGCTGGACTGATGCCAAGTAGCTGAGTAAATGTCTCACTTTGTGATTGCTAGCCTGGCATTGCAAGATTTATATGGAGTTTGGGTTCCTTAAAGATCTTGTAAGAGGCCATCCCCTCATGAGATTTGAGGTGGCTTTATATAGGCCTGCCTTAGACAACCTGTCTGGCTATCCAAATAAGCTGGCAACCTTATTCAGAACAATTGTTTTCCATCATCCTTTTAAAAAAATGAAGATAATTGCATAAGCTATCTGCATGTACTGCCCTAGACATGTATCTCTGAAATCAAACATAGCTTTGGATAACTAATACCCTCTTCCACAAGGTCCCCACCCTAGCATGTAAACACAGCCAAGGGGCTGCCAGACACAAATCCATCTCACTGGCTACTGACTTGCTAGAAGGGCTTGTTCTGGCAACTCTTGAGTATTGTGGGAAGAAGGAGCAGCCCTATATAGGAAGCAGAGTCTGTCTCTTCTTCCTTCTAGGCTCAAGAGCAGCATGAAAAAGCCTGAGGGTAGCCCTTGCCCCTCAATAGTTGTTGTATACTTAGGGAAGCATCTGGGTAGTGGGAGCAGTCTCTACCACCACTGTCACCTCCTAAAAAGTCCACCAGCAAGAGACTAACACTGCCATTGTAGTGTAAGATATTGGCTATTTACTCCAAAGTGTTGAATAAGACTTTCTAAGTGCTTTGCAGATTGAACATGTTGCCCAATTAAATTAAAATGACAAATGCTTGAGAAATGCCCCACCCGGATCACTGAGGACATGTAAAGAATGCACATCACTTCTTTCACCTGATAGCTGCCTTAGCACACACATTTTATTTGATGGAGATTGACTTTACAACAAGTAATATGGGAATCAAGACATATTAAACAATTATATAAAATGGACTAGTGATTCCTACAATGTGTGGCTGACCAGTCTCCTTATAAATGGATTTAGCTGTGATTAAAAGAAGAACAAAAAGGGAAGAACAAGAGACCTCTATCAAAAAATCTGAGAAATTAAAGCCAAGTTCAAACTGAGGGCAGGGATGTTCTCTGGAGAGAGAAAAAAGAACATAATACAGGAACAAGAAGACATTAAAAAAAACCCACTGGAGGCAATACACCAAAGAGTTATACAAAAGAGATGAGGGAATGAATGATATTTGGAACGAGGGGCCATATGAAGACAAACCCCAAATTCTAAGAAGTGAAGTGGAATCTGCAATAAAGGTAATGAAAATAAATAAATCACCAGAAACAGATGATATCCCAATTGAATTGCTACAGTGCCTACAGACAGATGAAACTTTAGTGCTAACTGAAATATGCCAACAAATATGGAAAACAAAGCAGTGGCTAACAGATTGGAAATGCTCAATATACATACCAATCCACAAGAAAGGAGATACAAAAGACTGCAGCAACTATAGAACAATAGTACGAATCTCATATGCAAGCAAAATAATGCTCAAAATTCTGCAGTATAGACTCCAACCATACATGGAGAGACAAATTCCAGAGGTGCAAGCAGGATTCAGAAAAGGAAGGGGCACTAGGGACACATTGCAAACATACGATGGCTAATGGAGTGCACCAAAGAATTCCAAAAAAAGAATCAGCATGTGTTTCATAGACTACAGCAAAACATTTTATTATATAGATCACAAAAAACTATGGAATGCACTCAAAGACATGGGGGTGCCACTAAATCTGATAGTCCTGATGAGGAATCTGTACCAAGGACAAGAGACCACCATAAGAACAGAATTCAGGGAAATGGAGTGGTTCCCAATGGGCAAAGGCTGCATCCTGTCACTCTACTTGTTTAACTTATATGATGAAAACATCATATAAACATCATATATATATATATATATATATGAAAAGCAAAATTAGAAACAGGAAAAGGAGGAGTTAAGATAGGAGGAAGCAACATTAACAACCTAAGATATGTCGACAACGGCATAATATTAGCAGAAGACATTAAGGAATTGGAACAGATAAAAGATGAAAGTGCAAAGGCAGGTCTGATGCTAAACATAAAGAAAACAAAAATAATGACCACAGAAGAAATACACAAATTCAATCTAGACAATGAGGAAATTGAAATAAAGAATTCCCATATCTAGGATCAAGCACTGACCAGAATGGAGACTGCAGTCAAGAAATAAGAAGAAGACTAGGAATGGGAAGAGCAGCTATGAAAGAATTGGAAAAGATACTGAAGAGCAAAGACATACAACTGAGCACTAAAGTAATAATTGTTCATGCCATTGTATTCTCAATTACCATGTATGGATGTGAGAACAGGACAGTGAAGGAAGCAGACAGAAAGAAAATCAACTCATTTGAAATGTGGTGCTGGAAAAGAGTACTTAGGATACCATGGACAGCCAAGAAGACAAACAAATGGATTCTTGAACAGATCAGACTAGGGCTCTCCTTGAAAGCAAAGATGATCAAGTTGAGACTATCGTACTTTGGCCACATAATGAGAAGGCACAGATCACTAGAAAAAATAATAATGCTGGGAAAGGTATAGGGTAGAAGAAAGAGAGGATGACCTTAGACCAGATGGATAGACTGTTATGGAGAAGGGCTTGCAGGGTCTGGGCAAGGCAGTGGAAGATAGGGATTCTTGGAGATGTCTCATCCACTGGGTTGCCATGAGTCAGAACCAACTGAAGGGCAGCTAACAACAACAAACTGTCAAAATATTATTGTCATTCTGTTCTTCACTTGTCATCCTGGATGAGAGAAACTTGTAGCAAATTGTGGCTGCAATAATATACACATGGACCCAAGAGGAACTTCCACTGAACACAGTAAGGCTTACAAGAAAGTTGCTTTTGGGTGAACAACTCCCAGAATCCCTGAGTCAGCATGTGCATTTGCCACAGTGGCTGAGGGGGAATTCAGAACCCCAAAATGATGTTTCCACGCTCATATTCCTTTGTACACTATCATAAGATAATATCTAGTGAAATAAATGGTATTTACCTTTGAGTAAGCTTGCACAGGCTTGGGCTTTAATTCTTTTTATATATATATAAGTTTGGATTAAACAAGTTTAGGATACTGTACAGTCAAATGAACTAATCAGAACCAACTCAAGGGTAGCTAATAACAACAGCAACAAAAGAACTTTTAGGACAATGGGCCTCTGCAGACCGGTCCAAAGGGCCCGCCTGGAGGCAGAGATGTGGAGGGGCAGCTGCATGCCAGCCGTCCCAACCCCAGTCCAACGACGTCCTGATGCCACGTGCCATTATGCATGGTGCGCGACATTAGGACATCCTCCTGGTGCAGCGTCCTGATGTAGTGTGCTGGAAGCGGTGAGAAAGAGCCATGCGCTGGCTCTTAGGGCACCCTTTTGCCGCCCCTGAAAGGAATGGCATTTTGCAGCTCTTTTTGGGGTGGCAAAAGGGAGGATTGGGACTACGGCATGTGGTAGCCACAGCCCCAATCCTCCGCTTCCCAAGGCAGCCTAGAGCTGTTCGTCTGCAGCCCCCCAATATTGTACAAAAATCTTACAAGTCAGCTCCCCTTCAGTTTCATATATTTGGGATAGGAAGAGGCAGTATGGTGACTTGCTGTTTTTTGCTCTGTTTTTAAATTGCAGGATAGCATCCTGTTTGGATGTAGACTATGTGGCTGTGTCTATGCTGATTTAAATTTTCCTTGTTCACCACTCCTAATGTGTGCATGCTTGTATTCACCTGTTAAAGTCTTTGGATTTGAATATATTCCCGGTTGCATTGCAGAGGGGTGGGATAGAAATAATTTTATTTATTTATTTATTTATAGAGGTTTTTAAAGCAGTATTTTGTACATAGAATCATAGAGCTGGAAGAGACCACAAGGGCAATCCAGCCCAGCCTCTTGCATTACCAATAGATGGCCATCCAGCCTCTGTTTAAAAAACCTCCAAAGAAGGAGACACTACTACAATCCAAGGCAGTGTATTCCAATATCAAACAGCAATTATTGCCAGGAAGTTCTTCCTAATGTTGAGGTGGAATTTCTTTTCTTGTACCTTGAATATATTTCTCCATTATCTACACTCTGGAACAGCAGCAAACAAGCTTGCTCCTTCTTCATTTTGACATCCTTTCAAATATTTAAACATGATTATCATGTCACCCTTTAACCTTCTCTTCTTCAGCTCCCTAAGCCACTCCTCATAGGGCATTGCTTCCAGAACTTTCACCATTTTGATCAACCTCCTCTGGACACATTGCCACTTGTCAATGTCTTTCTTGAATTGTGGTGGCCAGTACTGGACTTCATCAATGTGCTGACTCTTGCAGTACTGGACTTCATCAATGTGAAGTCTGACCAAAGCAGAATAAACTGGCACTCTTGCTTCCCACAACCTACTTAATGTGTGTGTGTTTTCTATGTGTATGTTTCAAATGCATACAATTATCTTAGTTTTGTCTGCAGAAATCCATCACTATTAGGATTCTAAAACATTCCACAGATGATCTGGGACTGTGACAAGCCCACTGAACCTGGGCCTGTAATCAGATTCCTTGCAATTCCCTTATGGTGGATCTTCTTGGTGTATGAAGAATCTGTAGGAATCTTTGGGAATCACTGCAGTATAAAAGTGCAACTGGTTGACAGCTACTTCATAAGTACTACCTAAGTTCAGTAGCAACACTGTTGAAAGGTAATTCACAGTCAGCACACAGAGAAATCTCACTTTCTTCACTGCAGCTGGTAGCTTTGGCCTGAACCAGTAAACTCATTTTACAGAGGTCATTTGAGTCACCAGCAGAGCATAACTACTTGTAGGTCTTTGCCTATGTTGATTCAAACCAATGACCTAGAATAGAGAGTATTTGTAACATGTTAGCAGCTTTTCTGGTAACCTAGACCTCTGCACCTTTGATTTAACATATTTAGCACTGTGTCAGTACAGATGTGAAAAGCTGTAAAACAGAAGAAGATAAAGCAAAGAAGAGAACAATAGCTGTGGCAACTGAGATAGCACGAAGGCCATGGGAAATAGTCCCAGATATGATAGTTCCAGTTTGTGTCCACCCAGCAGTGGTTTTAACACTAGATATTCTCAGGGCCCCTAAGGGGTGGCTCCGTGCTGCCCCTGGGAGTGCCAGATTGGGGCCATGGCAACCGCATGCCGTGGCCCCAATCTGGTAGTTTACTGCTCCAAAAAGAACTGGCAAATATCACTCCTTTTTGGAGTGGCAAAAAGCTACCCTTATTGCCATTGCCACAGCTCTTCTGCTCCCCTTTGGTGCAGCATGACTAAACGCTGTGCCAAGAGAGCACCCTGATGCCACATGTCATGTGGTGGGGTGCACAGCATGGCATTGGGGAAGAGTCGGAACAACCGGCATGCAGTCGTCCTGCCCCCAACTCCACCCCCAGGCCAGCCCTTTTGGCCAGTCTGTACAGGCCCTCAGTTATTTGATTTTAGGTTGCACCAAAGGGCTGGAAAATTGTTAGAGGTCTATTCTATTGTACTGATCTAAACTACGGATTCAAAGAAGAGTGTGGTGCTTCTGGAATTTTCTTCCTCAATTGCCAAAATAATTTAACCAGCTATGACATGAGGGGAACACTATTTGCTGCTCTGTTTGAGACATATCCATGCAAAGCTTTTCAAGTAGTTTAATTACCCACTATTTGGGGTACAGCAATTGTGTGAAGAATGTAACATTTGAAAAGTAACATAATAGGTGGGAACTAAGGGCCTGTACAGACTGGCCAAAAGGGCTGGCCTGGGGGTGGAGTTGGGGTGGGGTGACCGCACACCAGCTGCCCTGACTCCACCCCGACACCAGCATCATGCCTCCAGCATCACACTGGCAAAGCAACTGCATGGCGGGCAGCAAAAAGGCCCATCTTTAGCACAGTGTTTAAATGTGCTGCACCAAAGAAGTAGCAAAAAGCCACTGCCGCCACATGTAGGTGCCCTTTCTGTAGTGCAAAAAGGAGCTGCTTTTTGTGGCTTCTTTTTGAGCTGTGGAAAGGCCAGATTGGGGCCATGGCATGTGGTTGCCATGGCCCCAAACAGGCAAGGAAAGGGGAGGCATCCTGCCAATCTTTAGGGGCCAAATCTTTATAGCCCCCAAATTACTTTATTGGTATAACAAACAATATTTTCCTTCTTCAGTTACTTTCAAACTTTAAGGACATCTTTGGGCATTTTTAGAAGCCAGAGGTTTTTCAAGGTTTGTTAATTTTTTAAAAATCAATCCTGAGTGTTTCTCCCTCCAAAATGAAAGTAATGGAAAGTCACAGACAAGTAATAAGCATTACAATAAGCAATATGAGTTAGTTTTCAAAACTGCAATGATGAACAAGATGGGTTCATTTCCAAACACTGCAATACGTACTGGGAATGAATAATTTTATAAAAGTAACTGCCTAACTGCTGGACTTTTCCCATTTATTGATTGTTACTTACAGTACTGTTAGTTCTTAAAAGCATGAAGTCTGTTTTCTCCCTTTGTTTTGTTTTCCTGTTCACTTTGGTATATAATCTGCCCCACACCCTCAAGTCCTCTGGGAGGAATTTACTGCAACCGATAAAAACTAGATTAGCAGTAACCTCCCAGAGGACATTTTCTGCACTGCTCCCAGACTGTGGAATGCCTTGCTGGAAGAGATTCATCAAATAACCAACTTGGATAGCTTTAAAAAGGCTATCAAGATGGATCTCTTCCAGCAGGCCTTCCTGGAATAGACTACTCTAAATGAACTGTGCTTGTCCCTGATATACATCTCTGTTATACATTCCTATTGGTGTCCCAGAATGTATGTTGTTTTAATCTTCATGCTTTTATTATTATATTTAGTTTTAAGGGGAGTATTGTATTACGGTTTTATGGCATGTATGTTTTTAATCTGTATTTGTACTTGTAAGCTGCCTTGATTGCCAAGGCAAAAGGTGGGGTATAAGAAATAAATATTATTATTGTTGTTGTTATTATTATTATCATTATTATTTATTCTCCTGCCACAGAGCTAAAGGAATGAGTCAGACCTCCAGGGAGGTGCACAAGTCACTACCTGCTACAAATGCTTCACAGAATAACAGCTGCAGGAAAATCATTCAACCCAGTAAGGGGGACTGCAATTGTCCATTAATACTAAACGTAAAGGTACAGGTAGTCACTTGACATGAATATCTAGTGGTAACCGACTGTTTGAGGCGGTGCTTATCTCCATTACTTAGCCAAAGAGCCAGCGTTGTCCAAGAACTGCTCTGGTGGTCATGTGGCCAGCATGACTGCACTGAATGCTGTTACATTCCCACTGAAGTGGTATCTATTCATCTACTTGCATTTGCATGCTTTTGAACTGCTAGGTTGGCAGAAGCTGGGACTAGTGACAGGAGCCTACCCCATCATGCAGCATTGGGCCTTGAACTGCCAGCCTTCTGATCTTCCAACCTTCCAATTGTCAGAATTGGTGTCTTAACCACTAAGCTATCACATTCCATTAATACTAAGGGTCCTAAATTTGGTAGTTAGGATGCTTGCACATTAGAAGAAATTGAAAAGCTCTTACCAAAACATATGGTTGTTTTTCTGTTGCTGTTGCTGTTACTACTTTAAAAAACAAAACAAAAAAAAAACTGGAAAGATGGGGGAAAGGGCAGTCATATATATTCATTAGAGTGTTCTCCATTCTGTCTAAAAGGGCATGTAGTTCATCCTTATTTGAAATTTGTAGATATTTTTGCTTAGATCTGAAGGATATCCATTGATAGGAGTGAGATGTGTTATCAGGGTCAATGTGAAAGACTTGTGTTTCACCTGGATTCTGAAGTACTTTAGATGGCTGTAAGTTTTCAGTGATGGTTTTCGAGCTTCCCGCTCTCCATATTTTTAAAGCTTTTTTCATAATTGTAGAATTATTTCTATTTATTATTTTCATTATAATTATTTCACATTAATTTCCTGAATAGTAGACTGTTTGCAGCATGAGTATTCTCCAACCAAAGGCTTTTTTATTGTGATGGATTTCATCTAGTCTATGGAGTAGTAGCCTTATAACCCTAGCCAATTTCCCATTTCCCACATAGAAACAGTATGGAGTAGGTGAAAAGCCCATGGAAAGTGGGGGGGGGGATCCTACCTGGCCCAGAAGTGACCAATAAACTTTATACACTACCAGTGGCAGGAGGGTGAGTCGATCGCTCCGGCCAGAACGAGAAGTTGGGGGCAACCAGCTACAAGTTGCCTCTGGCCATACCCCAGCTTCTTCCCACCATGGCATCTTTCAAAACTTGTCTCTAAGTCTGGGGAGGGCAGCAAACTATATGTCCCTCCCCCAATGCCTCTAGTGCAGGTGTTATGTAACTTTTCTTGAGTAGGCAGGCAATTTCTCAAGACCAGGGGAGGCACTAAGGACCTCACTTCTGCCAAATTTGATGTTGCCATAGTTGGCATGCAGACTCAGTGGCTGCTGCCAATTTTCAGTGGTGATGTTTCAGTGGTTGGCAGCAGCAGGACAACATGGTGGGGCAGTGATGGGTGGCAAGAGAGCTATTTCTCAATTTCAGTTAGAGTCAACCCTAGCATTAAAAAGACTGAGGCATTCACCTGAAGCCATAGATGGAAGGAGATGGGGAACAGCAGCAAAGCGTTGGAGGAATGAGCTATGAGTGCCATGGAACCTGATGGTTTTGTTCCTTGATATTCAGCCAAAAATGAATTTGTACTCCGGTAAAGAATAATTTCCCAAAGCACTTTGGAATATGGCAAAACTTTTTCATCTCTGTTTTATTCTGCACAACTGAATGCCTTTGCAGACTGCCAGAAATAGTGCAAATTGAGTCCACTTTAAGGGTTAGGGTTAGTGCTAGGGAATCATGGGAATTGTATTTTTTCTGAGACATTGAGCCTTCTCTGTCAGAGAGCTCTGGTGCCACAATAAACTACAGTTCCCATGATTCCCTAGCACTAACCCTAACCCTAAAAGTGGGCTCAATTTGCACTATTTCTAGCAGTCTGCAAAGGCCCTGAGTTTCCCATCTGTGAAGAAGCTTATTTTGTTTTGTCTGGGAAATGAATAACTGCAAATCCACTCCCATCTGGGAGAAAGCATGTCCTTAAATCTGTCCAAGGTGCTAGACCTATTTGGGGGTAGAGTTCAGAACTTTGGATAGTTCCTTCAGTGTTCCACTTGGAATCCTCTAGGATGGCTCAGTTGCCTTGTCTGTGAATCTGTGGCTGCAGCAGAACTTAGGAAGGTACTTTTAAGAAGAATGAATGTGATGACATGCTGGGTCCAACCATAATTCAGCAGTAGTGGGATGATGCCCAGACCACACTTCCTGGGGTATGATGGAAGTTATAATCTAAAAATGGATTCCTTTAAGCCCTGCTTAAACCTAGCATGCTACCAACATGCTACATTACAGTGAATCACACAGCCACTGTGAAGAAAGACACCCCCCCGACGTGTCGGGAGGGGCCTTCTGTTGTGACAGCCCCATAAAAGGGCACCGATGCGCGATTGGCTGAGCAGACCGGAAGGCCCCCCCTTGCCGGCCTGCTTAGCCAATCAAACAGAAGTCTCGCTCCTGGGTCTCGCAAGACTTCAAATCTTGCGAGACTACGAGTGAGATTTCAGGAGGCTATTTAGCCTCAAGCTGCCATGTGTCAGCAGCCATTTTGGAATTGCAGACGAGTGAGGAGCTTGTCTGCAGCTTCTTTGTTCTTGGACCGCTCCTGTGGAGAATGAGGTTTTGGCATCGGCCCGGGTTATCTGGGCCTGCCAGGATTTTGGCTGTGGCCTAGTTTGGGCTGCAGCCGTTTGGAGGACATTTGGAAGACGGGGCTGATTTGGGGTCGGCCCATGTTGCTATGCCCGCAGGAGTGACGAACAAGAGCAAAGAGGCCTAGATGGCCAAGGTTTGAGGCACAGCCCTCCTTGAGTGGGGGTGCCTTTGGGGTTTATTTCTGGGAAAGTCAATTAAATAACAACAATAATAATAATAACAATGGTAATAATAATAATAATAATAATAATGATGATGATGATGGAGGCCTTGTGGCCAGTAGTCCCATAGGACTGTTTTACATTCAGTTTATATAATAATAATAATAATAATAATAATAATAATAATAATAATAATTTTTATTTATAACCCGCCCTTCTGCTCGGCAATCAGGGTGGCGTACATCAATTTAAAAATACAATAGGTAAAACAATTCCTGCCCCCCCACCTCCCACCCACCCACCCACCCCTTAAAACAAAATTAAACCATTAACAAGTTAAAAATAAAGCCGAGATAAAATACAAACAATTAAATCTATCCAGCCAGGTAGCTAGTTGGATAGTGATGTTTGAGGATCACCTGCTAAAAAGATTCCAACTGACGACAGTTTCAGCATTAAGTCTTCACCGAGCCGGGCAGTTATTCCAGGAAGGCCTGCCGAAAGAGATCCGTCTTTACTGCCTTTTTAAAGGCAGTAAGAGTAGTAATAAGACGGATCTCGTCCGGCAGGCCATTCCAAAGCCTGGGAGCGGTCGCGGAGAAGGCCCTCTGGGAGGTCTGTGACAGCCTGGTCTTTATCGGCTGCAACAGGTTCCTCCCAGAGGACCGCAGGGTGCGGGGGGGATTGTACGGGCAGAGGTGGTCCCTAAGATAAGATGGACCCAAGCCATGTAGGGCTTTAAAGTTTAAAACCAACACCTTGTACTGCGCCCGGAAACTAATTGGCAGCCAGTGGAGGGATTTTAGCACAGGTGTTATATGCTCCCTCCTCGATGTTCCAGTAATCAACCTGGCTGCCATATTTTGGACTAATTGCAGTTTCCGAGTTAAGCACAAGGGTAGCCCCATGTAGAGTGCATTACAGAAATCTAGACGTGAGGTTACCAGAGCATGTACCACGGTTTCCAGGTCCCTTCTATCCAGATAAGGGCGCAGTTGGCGTATCAGCCGAAGCTGATAGCAGGCGCTCCTGACCACCGCATTCACCTGACTAGTCATGTGAAGCGATGAATCTAGGAGCACCCCCAGACTGCGAACACAGTCCTTGGAGGAGAGTGTGACTCCATCCAGGACTGGAGACTGTATTCCCAAATCAGGTTTCGGGCCCGTCACTGTCAGTACCTCTGTTTTGTCTGGATTCAGTTTCAGTCTATTTTTCCTCATCCAATCCATTACCGCTCTGAGACAGGCGTTAAGAGGAGAGACGCCATCTGAAGTCTGAGCTGATGATCTGGTCATGGAGAGATATATCTGGGTGTCATCAGCGTACTGATGGCACTGAGCTCCATGCCTCCGAATGATCTCCCCCAGCGGCTTCATATAGATATTAAACAGCATCGGGGACAGGATGGCGCCTGAGGGACGCCACAATTAAGCTCAATTTTGGATGAGCAACTGTCCCTGAGCCTCACCCTCTGGGATCTGCCCGAGAGGAAGGAACGGAACCACTGCAATGCAGTGCCTCCAATTCCCAACTCTCTCAGGCGATCCAAGAGGATGGCATGATCAATAGTATCAAAGGCCGCTGAGCGATCCAAGAGCACTAACAGGGTCACTAGCAGTCTCCACTCCATAACCTGTCCTGAAGCCGGTTTGAAATGGATCAAGATAATCAGTATCATCCAAGACCTCTTGGAGTTGGGAAACAACTGCCCTCTCGATCACTTTGCTTAAAAAAGGAAGCAAAGAGACTGGTCTGTAATTATTTCTATCCAGGGGGTCCAGGGAAGGCTTCTTCAGGAGTGGCTTAACGGCCGCTTCCTTCAGACAAGATGGTACCATACCTTCCCTGAAGGATGCATTGATTGTATCCCAAAGGAAAACTCTCAACGCATCCCCCCCCCCTGGACGACCAGCCAAGATGGACAGGGATCGAGAGGGCAAGTCGTCTTCCTTATCTTACCAAGAAGCTTGTCCACGTCATCAGTACTCACAGACTGAAAATGATCCAGTAAATTTCCATCAACAGAGTTGCTAGACACCTCGTCTACAGTTTCTGACAAAACAATGGCATCCAAGTCGGCTCTTATCCGAGAGATTTTATCTGCAAAGTAGGTATTAAATGCGTCACAGCAGGCTATCGTAGGGTTAAGCAGGGGACCTGATGCGGGAGGAACCTTTGTCAACTCCCCCACCACCCTAAACAGCTCTGTCGGATGGGACTCTGCAGACGCAATGCGTGCAGAACAGAAGGATTTCCGCGCTGCACGCAAAGCCTCCCTGTAGGAGTCAAGATGCTTCCTAAGGCGAGTTCTGTCGGATGGGAGATGAGACTTCCGCCATTCGCACTCTAGTCGTTGTCCAGCTCGCTTCATCCTCCTAAGCTCCTCGGTATACCAGGGCTTACGATTCGAAGCGGGCTGGAAAGGACGCTTGGGAGCGATTGTGTCAATAGCCCTGGTCAGATCGATGTTCCAAGTATTCACCAGGGCTTCGACAGAATCACTGGTGTTACCAACCATTAAACCCTCCAAGGCCTTCTGGAAACCAATTGGTTCCATGTGCCTTCGAGGGCGGACCATTCTCAAGGGTCCACCACCCCCGGGGGGGGACTATAGTGGCCTTTAGCTCAATCTTGACCAGAAAGTGATCCGTCCATGACAATGCAGAGGCTGTTGTGACCTCCGCCCATGGATACTCCTGATCAGTACTAAAGACCCCATCGAGTGTATGGCCAGCACAATGTGTGGGCCCGTCCACCAATTGGGATAGGCCCATGCTTGTCATGGTTTCCATGAACTCCCGAGCTGCGCCTGTTAGACTGGACAAGCCGGTCTCAAGAGGAATGTTGAAGTCGCCCAGAACCAAAAGTCTGGGCGACTCCAGCAATAGCTCTGAGACCAGCGAGGTCAGCTCGGTTAGGGAGTCTGTTAAGCAACGGGGTGGTCGGTATACCAACAGAATCCCCAAACTATCCCTGGTGTTCAGGCTAAGGTACATACACTCGATGTGGGATGTTTTCCTGACAGGCTTCCTGGTCAAGGATAAGGTGTTTCTGTGAACCAAGGCCACTCCGCCTCCCGCCCACTTTCCCTCACCTGCTCATTAACTACATACCCAGCTGGGAGAGCTTGAGCCCAGGTCGCAGAGCTTGCATCTCCCAATCAGGTCTCAGTAAAACATGCCAGGTCGGCCGCCTCATCCACTATGAGGTCATGAATTATATGGGTCTTGTTTTTAACCGACCTGGCATTGCACAAGAGCAGGGTAAGGGTCTGTGGAACGGTTGGTACGCTCTCCAAGTTATCCCGGGAAGCAGAATGAACTGAAGAAGGGACAGGTATTAGGCATCTGTCCCTTCTTCTTTTGCAACATTTGTACACTCTGTTACCGCCATATCTGCCCTGCCCCCGCACAACCTTAATACCCGCTCCCAGATTATGCCCGGCTCCAAGGCATGGTGTCAGAGATTGGTGATCCAGCTAATAAATGGAGGGGTCGAGAGAGACTGGTCCCAAGAACTTATTCCAGTTCTGCCTCCTCCACGGCCCCAAAATGCCGTCGGTGCTGCTACATGTGTGCTGGGGGAGAGATGGAAGGCTCCTCCCTGGTGACGCAGCTGCGGCCGGATCAAGGGCTGTGCAGGTGGAGACAATGAAGCACAGACCTCTCCAGTCCAAGGACGGTCCCTCTGCCGCTGTGCTGCCCAGGGACAAGGTGGTATCTGAGGGTTTTTAAGCCCTCTGGTGTCCCAGGGTTCCACTGCTGGTGCAGTTTCTCTGAGGGCTGTGCAGGTGGAGACTATTAGGCACAGACCTCTCCAGTCCAAGGACGGTCCCTCCACTGCTGTGCTGCCCAGGGACAAGGTGGTATCTGAGGGTTTTTAAGCCCTCTGGTGTCCCAGGGTTCCACTGCTGGCGCAGTTTCTCTGAGGGCTGTGCAGGTGGAGACTATTAGGCACAGACCTCTCCAGTCCAAGGACGGTCCCTCTGCCGCTGTGCTGCCCAGGGACAAGGTGGTATCTGAGGGTTTTTAAGCCCTCTGATGTCCCAGGGTTCCACTGCTGGCGCAGTTTCTCTGAGGGCTGTGCAGGTGGAGACAATGAAGCACAGACCTCTCCAGTCCAAGGACGGTCCCTCCGCCGCTGTGCTGCCCAGGGACAAGGTGGTATCTGAGGGTTTTTAAGCCCTCTGGTGTCCCAGGGTTCCACTGCTGGCGCAGTTTCTCTGAGGGCTGTGCAGGTGGAGACTATTAGGCACAGACCTCTCCAGTCCAAGGACGGTCCCTCTGCCGCTGTGCTGCCCAGGGACAAGGTGGTATCTGAGGGTTTTTAAGCCCTCTGGTGTCCCAGGGTTCCACTGCTGGCGCAGTTTCTCTGAGGGCTGTACAGGTGGAGACTATTAGGCACAGACCTCTCCAGTCCAAGGACGGTCCCTCCGTCTCTGTGCTGCCCAGGGACAAGGTGGTATCTGAGGGTTTTTAAGCCCTCTGGTGTCCCAGGGTTCCACTGCTGGCGCAGTTTCTCTGAGAGCTGTGCAGGAGGAGACTATTAGGCACAGACCTCTCCAGTCCAAGGACGGTCCCTCCGTCGATTATGGCTTGGCCTTCATGTCCCTAAAAGGGAGAGGGCAGGCCTAATTGGCCTTATTTGAGGGGATTCTGTGTCCCTAAAAGGAAAAGGGCAGGCCTAAGGGGCATTATTTGATGTTTTACCATATTGCCAGTATATTTTGGCTTGGCTTCTGTGTCCCTAAAAGGGAAAGATCAGGCCTAATTGGCCTTACTTGTTGTAATATCACTTGCCAGTAGATTCTGGCTTGGCTTCTATTGTCCCAAAAAGGGAAAGGGCAGGCCTGATAGGCCTTATTTAGGGTAATATCACTTGCCAGTGGATTCTGACTTGGCTTCTTTGTCCCAGAAAGCAAAAAGGCAGGTCTGAGAGGCCTTATTTGGGGTAATATCACTGGCCAGTGGATTCTTGCTTAGCTACCTGAAGGCCATAGGGAGGTGCCCCCCCCCCCATGTTAAATCAGGTTTCTGGGCCTGGGCTTTGGCAGATGCTAATGCAACACAGGCCAGACCTGGTAATGGTGTGATAGGCCACAGGTCTTGTTTTGCTGTCCCCGCTGGGGCGAAGTTGGGGCTTAATGTGGCCTGGTGTTCTGCCTGCGCTGCAGATTACATTGGTTGGTAGGGACACGTGCCAGTCGTTCTTATGCCCTGATTTGGGCTTCTCTTTTGACCCCCACCTTTTCCCCTCCCATACAAGAGTGGGAGTTGGTTATGGTAAAAGTAAACAAAAACAACAACAACAACAACAATAATAAATTCATTGTAGTTAATTGGGGGTGACCTGACGGTTGAGTGCACATTCAGGGACTTGCTAACCTCGGCCTAATTAAAACTGAGGTTGATTATTTAATTGCCTTATGGTAATAATAATAATAATAATAATAATAATAATAATAATAATAATGAAATTTATTTATATCCTGCACCTTTGAGGTTAATACTAATTGTATGATTATTGTTTTAAGGATATAGCTTTAAAAAGAACACTATATCCTCTACACATTAGTTTGAGGTCTTAATATAATCCTTTGTCATCGATAATGCCACGTGACAAGCTACAGCTTAAACTGCACACATCACCTGCTGACCCTAAGAATGGCCAGTCTGTGCATAAGCGGGCTTCTACTCCTTAAAATAGGGATGATGAGATTGCTGTGCATTTTGGATAAGATTTGGTCACAAAATACAGGTATATGCAGCGGTCTCTGAGCTATTAGCTCAACAGGGGACATGGGGGGTCTAATTTGGGGTCACAGGCTAGTACTTCTTCAGTTGTCAATTGAGGTGTATGTGCAATGCAGATTCAGGGCAACCGGCTGCGACACATACGACACCTCCGGTGAACATGGCACATGGTTCTCCTATTACATCAGCTATGGAGGTTGGGCATCCAACCGTAGCTGATGCATTGGAGCTTGAAAAGAAAGTTCCTGGTGTGGGACAACAGGGTGCTGCTGCCCCTGTGTTAGATCAACCCACGTGACTGATCTGTTGAACTTAGTTCAAAAGGTGAGTGTTTCAGGTAAAAGCAATGGGCCGACTCCTGAGACTGTTGGCTTGCAGCAGAGACGTGGCAAGTGTTTATGTGAGACAACATAATACACAAGCTGCTTCTGCGACGCTTGCGGTGTGAGCTCTGCAAGCATCAGCTGATGCTTCACACCTTGCGAGGAGCTCAGGTTTGACGCATGCTGTTAATCTGGTGGCATGATGGCCCTCTTCAGTAGAGGCATTCGGTGGGCATAAGGGGCTGAGCTCCAGAATTGAGCGCCCTATGTTTGCAACACTGGCGACACCTTGACAAATCCTGGGCTAGCTCAGGCTGTGGATTTGAGGGTGCAGGGCAACCAGAATCTGGTTCATATGATGGGGATGCAAGGGGAAGGGCACTGGTGGGTGCTTGGACATTTCTGGGGCTGACAGGGTGGTTGTCTATAATCCATATTCAGATAGCTCTATGCCCCTTGGGTTAACACCTCCCCTTTGCTGCTGAGGAGAGAATATTTGAACAGTGACTACATTAAATTAATTACGCTCACTTTCCGGGATCCTGAAACGAGGATCATGGTTAGGTTGTGGGGGTTTTTCTTTGACCTACCAAAAGAATTTCAGTCTCACGACTGCCCTAAGCTTGAACGGAATTTTGTGAGCTGAAAAAGGGTTTTTTACCATATGCAGGTGTGTAATTGATGAGAGAAAACTGGCTAGATCTCCGAATTCTACAAAGATTAGGAGATAATGATTATGGCATACACATAGTGCCAATTTAATTCTATGGGGGTCCGCCTGGTGACAATATGATGAGCATTCAGGCAATACAGGTAAGTGGAGGAGGAGGCCCTGCAGGTTTGACCATAAATGTAATACCTGCAGAGGTAATCATCTAGGATCATCTGGGAGGGTGTGTGAGGCCTCAAGGGAGGTTGACAAGATGCAAAGCTAAGGCCACGTTACACAAATTTCAATACATTACAGGTTCATTAAACTTTGTGTGTGAAGTTGTAGTGCCAGGCGCACAGTTGTAAAACGCCACTAGGGGTGTGATGGCCCCTCCCCTCATCACCGCATCAGAATTAATTCTGGGATGGGGGAGGATTTATAGATCCGGGAGCCAATTTTGGATCATTTAATGGTGTGTTTTTGTGAGGAGATCTGAAATGCTCTAATGGGCAGAACTTCAGGTACACTCCGATGATGGTGGGGCACTTGGTTTTGGGGTATATATTTCTAACGGTAAGTGGGAGTTTGAGGGATGGCCTCAATCCTGGGTTGATAATGGGTGGACAGGACCTCACTTGCTTAGAATTATCCTATCATGGTTGTGGTCCAATTGTGGCAGAATCAATTGCAAACAAAATGGTGTGGTTATGGTGTGATGACAAAAAAATGTTGTTCACTTAGTGTACTCCCAGATCTCTAAATGTATTAATACATTAACACTGGTGTGCAATATAGTGGCACAATGTTTGAAGTCTAATGTTTTGTTCCAAGCTCAATATGTTTTTGAAGGACTAAATCTCTTTGAGGACTTCCTTTCACGTTTTCAGTGTTGCAGGTTTGGTCAACTGGCTCCCGAGGCAGCTGCCTGACCAAGGGAGATATCAGCACATCGTGGAAGCCTTGGACAATAAAAATTGACTAGGAGACTCTCCAGTCCGTAGCCCCTTCGACAAGCAAGTCCTATCAGTTTGCATTACAAGCATTGGGATCTTTCTTCTTAAATGTCGGGGGGTAGAGGGTTGGCCCTTGAGGGTGGAGGTGATCATTCATTTTGCTGTACACCTTAGTCAATTAGGTTATCTCCAGTGCCATTAAAGGCCGGATGGCAGAGATGTCATGCTTAATTTAGAGTTCATAGGGCTTTCAAGGGATGGGCTAGGGAGTCCAGTTATTACTGAATAACTGTTTGCCATTATCAGGTACAATACTGATTAAGTTTGGCAATATTTCCCATTAGCATGTTTCACACCCGAAGATGTGACATTGCCTGGAGTGGCAATTTTATTGCTATTTTCTGCTGCCTTGGTAATTAGTGAAATTGTCCCTGGTTCTACCCTGATGAATCTGGCTGGACTCTTTCATATTTGGATGTCCATATTTTTGATCAGGAGATTCATTTGACCGTTCGGCGGTCAAAGTCTGATCAATTGGGAATTAGGATAATCTGTAATTTTGTTATGGCACCTGATGTCCATATTGGTTTAGTGTTGACAGTGTCAGAATGCCTGAGAAGAAGGCCAAGAGTAATGGAATATTTAATTTCACATTTCTCTGGCCTTCTGTTAACACACTTTTAATTTGATACAGGAATGCGGGAGGCTTTGATACATGTTGGTTGTGCCAGTGGCACAATTTTTCTTTCATTCTTTTAGGATTTGGACAGCCACGGCTGCTACAGTACTTGGTTAAGCAATACTTCAAGTTGCAAACTTGGCTGAGGGCATTCTAGGACTGTTAAGTCTTATGTGAGCACTTGAGGCAAATTGCACTTTTATTTCACTGACATGTTTACTATTGTATTTAGCAGATTTGAATAGCAGAGACATATAGATGCTTGGACGCAGCTTAGTGTCTGGGGCCGAATGGTACTTCATTGAAGAATCGACCATGGGATTGAGAGATGTCAGAACTGTGAGGTT
Organism: Phrynosoma blainvillii; assembly: GCA_026167975.1. Lineage (NCBI taxonomy): Eukaryota > Metazoa > Chordata > Lepidosauria > Squamata > Phrynosomatidae > Phrynosoma > Phrynosoma blainvillii. Next base: position 89,061,582 of record JANUYF010000001.1, on the reverse strand, counting down.
GTTGGGGTTGTAGAGGAATGCTACCTAGAATTATTGAACTGTTGGCATCTTTTACACACCCCAAGATCTTACTATTTCAGTTACAAGAAACTGATTTCAAAAATGACGGCTTACACTTAGCAAAAAAGAATTGTTGCTGGAATGCAATAGGTGAAGCGAAGGATCCCAATTAATGTTCTCACGTGGTCAAAGTTGTTACTTCGGTTATCTTGGTAGCATTTGATATTGGCTGCTTAGAGCTGTGAACAAGACCTTGGGGGAAACGGGAGTTATGGTTGAGTATGAAAGAATTCAGGTCTATCTCTCCCTCGTGGGAAATAAAGTATTGGACTTCTCTGTAATCATACATTAAAAGAGCGATGGGGGGGAGGGGATGCCAAGCGAGGCTGGCCCCCTCCTGTGGTGGGCAGGGACCCCCCTCAGGGAATATTTAGGTTAATTAGAAAATACTAATTGGGTTAATAAAAATTTCCTAAATTCGGTATATGTCATTAGGTTAACCAAATTTGTATGACGTCATTTTAACCGTGGATGATGTCATAATGTTATGATGTCATAAGAATTCTTATGACATCATATCCAGTTGGGGGAGCGATTATTTATTGTTGTGAAATGCTGCCTAAACTAATGGACTTGACGCATGCTGTGTTAGAAGCAATTAATTCATAGCGCATGCGCTTAACTACACGTACGCATGCGTCAAGAACAAATTCTTTTTTCAAAAAAACTGTTATTTAAATGTTTAATTGATTGATATCAAGACCCTGTACAAAATAAAAGTTGTGGCCAATGATTTACCCAAAATAATCCCGTTCGGTGTCCTTTGTGCCGGTGCAACAAGTTTTAACAGTAAAATTTAAAGTAAGGTTATGGCATTATAAAATAAAAACCACATAAAAGAAAAGAGGACAATATTGCAAAATCTCAGGAGCAGCAAAAAAGATGCTCAAGATGCAAACAGATGCATATTATGAGACATCCATTACAAATGCTAAAATGGTCATGCCTAAAATGAAGCAGCAAATGATTTTCTGCCCTCACCCCCACCAAGGTCAATATGGATATGTGTAACAGCCAAGGCTAGGCAAATTATTTTGGCACCTGAGGCAGAAAATTCCACAAGTCCTCTCCCACTCCAGATAGTAAAAATACCACAGTAATGAATTAATGAACAGTTTGCTGCCCTTTTATGACTCTCAGAATCAGCTGCCTGAGGCAAGAGATGCTAATGAATGGAGGCCAAGACATGCAAAGAAGATTATTAGCACAATCTGCTACTTATTCAAGCATGGTCCTCCAAATCCAGTCTGTAGCTGCAGGTCTTGCATGTAGTGCCTTTTTGTAGTAATTGTCCTACATATATCATTATTTTGTCACCAGTGAGACTTCTTTACAAATGTGAACACTGAAATGCCATGTATCATGGACCTGCAATGGGCCACAAATATTTTGCTGCCAGAGATAGAGCAGCCAGTGCAAACTCACCAAGTTATTTTGGCACATGAAGGAGAAAATCCCCAACAGACCTTCCCTGCTTCCATTCCTGGCTACAGCCTCCTCCTCCTCCTCCTTCTTCTTCTTTGCTCCCCAGTCATAATATCATAAATATACCACCTGAGATAGTTGCTTCATTTTACCTAGTGACCTAGGGTCCAAGGAAGAGTTCTATTTTGCAGCATGAAATTGTACCACTTCAAAAAGTCAGTACTAGTGATGTAATTCTTCAACAGGTTTCCTCTTGAATGTAGCAATGAGCAATTTCAACAATTTTCCTTCCAATGTGAGAAAGCCACATTGTGTTGAATCACACAGGCTATTTGCAATTTGGGATTTAATCTGCACAAAACTTGTATATGGTTATTTTACACAGAAAACACTGTTTTCTATGTGGAAAATAACATTTCAGTGCAGTATTAATTCCTGTACATGGAATTCTGCTCAGAATTATTATTATTATTATTATTATTATTATTATTATTATTCTGTTTATTTATATCCCACCTACCTCCCATACTGGGACTCAAGGCAGCTAACAAATCTAAAACAGTCCAAGTTAAAACAGTATAAAACATGAAAAATACAAAGTTTAAAAAGCAATTAAACAATTCAACAATTAAAAACATTACATTGTTAAATGTAAAGAAAATGCTGTTTGCTGTGCAATTTAACAATGTGCAAATTTTACAAAGAATAAATCCCCTATTGCAGCATTTTCTGTGTAGAAAAAATATATTTCAGTTCAGAAATACTAATTCCTTCACAGAAAATCCTGGTTTTGATGCAAGGCAATCATGTGTGAATTTTATGCAGAAAATGTCCTGAACTGTGAAGATTATTGTCAGGGTTTCTTAGCACTTGAACGACAGATTTTTGAACCATTTTTAAAAAATATTTTCAAATTGTATTTCCATCTCTATTCAATACCAGTTAATATTACCCCATAGGGGGTGCTCAGTAATTCCCACCCACCCCCTTCTCTTATATCACTGCCTGCAGATGAAGAGGATTCCTGGACCGCATCATTTCTCCAATAATACACATTTTCAGTGACTCTGGGCCTTTTAGGTGTTTCAGGCCTTTGTTATCTATTGAAGGACACGAATAATAAAAAAATTGAGTGACAATATACAGACATATGCCATTCACCATATTGTATTGATAATATAGACACTTTCTAAGGAGATTTTCAGATGGGCATAGCAGGATGCTCCTGTCAATGTCACACGATTGGGCAAAGATTTTCAGACAATGTCACATGACGTCATCTGAAAATCTTTGCCCAATCACACAACACTGACAAGAGCATCCCTCTATGCTCCCGTCCCTTCAACCCATCTGAAAAAGTCCAAAGATTTCAGTTCAATAAGGATGATTTTCTTATTGATTTATAGATAAAATTATTAAAAATACTAAGTGTTCAATCTTATAAATGAGATGAGATTTTGGATGTTCAAATGTCATGGAAACATGACATAAATGCAAACCAAGAGTAGAGACAAGAGCTTTATCTAAATGGAATTTCTGCCTTGCCAGCTTAAAAAAATGGTGCAACCTTTGGAAAAAGAGGCAATGGCATCACATTTGGGAACCTTCTTTGATGTCCTGGATTGTGAAATAGTTTCAAAGTAATAAAAAAGAACCCAGCTCAGGTGGAAAAATTTGTAGATCAAGTGCCCTTAATTAAGCACAGTGTGAGTATCTTTATGTTAAGCAAAAAAGGTGCAGTAGAAGCTGGTACTGAAGATGAAGTGAAGGCAGTAATAAAGTTGAGAGTTGCATATAGCTGCAACATTAGCTACCTAATGGAACAAAGCAGATGACTTAAGAAATAGCTATAGGTAGTCTTGTTCTCGGCAATCAGAATTTCCAATTCAGAGCAACTTAACAGTATAAACCCTGTGAGATCCTGGAATATTAACTATCAAGTCTATACCTTGTCGTCATTTGTTCTTTCCCCTTACGACCCATTCTTATTATTCCAGACCCATTTTAATTTCAATTACCTATGGAAAAAATTTCTTTTATTGAAAGTATGACAGTAAATATAATTTTAAGTGTAAAATTCAGGTTTGGATCAGCCACTATCTGAAGTAAGTAAATAAATAAATAAATATTTTTTGTACCCCACATCTCTGAGTACAATCGAGGTGGCTAACAAGATTTAAGACTACATACAATATAAATCCACAAGCAAGGTCACAGATAGGCAGATCCTTTAAGGATATGGCCCAGTTAGGTTGTCCATTCTTTTTACAGGACCGTAGTTGGCATGTCAGTCATGATTCTAGCATTAAGAAAGTTCTGAATAAACAAAATATTGTTGATATCATCTGAAATGTGACATGCTCCCTATGTGAAAGAAACTCTGTGTGCCCACATGTGTGCCTGTTTTCTTAGGCTTTTTGCTGGTTTTCAATGAGGTTCAGGGATTTTTGTTTTATGAAACATAGGATTTTCCATTATGATTCACTATCAAGCTCACCCACCTGTTTAAGCAGACTTTTGTAAGAGGGCTAATTCCAGAAAAAGAATTCTGCTGCAACAATAGACACCACATTTGAAAAGAGCACAATGATTCTTCACTTCTGCCTTTGTTCAAGTCACAAGCCCTGTTTGATAATACCCCTGTACTGTCCTAACATGCCTGTGATGCTGCAGTTTAGCTTCTTCACAAGCACCACATTGCTGGCACATTTTGGATAAGGTAGTGATAAATTGTTAAGTTATGGCACTTTGTGACTGTCACTATAGTCATACACCCATGGACAGGCAGCTCCATTGATCCACAGGAATAAACCAGTTCTAATAGTTTAATCTTCACCAAGAGCAGGACCAGGTCTTTTGTAAAAGCAACGTGCTTTGCAACTGCCAGAAATAGTGCAAATTGAGTCCACTTTAAGGGTTAGGGTTAGGGTTAGGGAATCATGGGAACTGTATTTTATTGTGGCACCAGAGCTCTCTGACAGAGAAGGCTCAATGTCTCAGAAAAAAACACAACAATTCCCATGACTCCCTAGCACTCACCCTAACCCTTAAAGTGGACTCAATTTGCACTATTTCTGGCAGTCTGCAAAGGCCCTTGGTTTTGCATAAACCAAGGCATAAGCCTTCAAGGCTATGGGCTCTTCCAGGCTGCTTTAAAGAAGTAAGCACAATGTAATTTCTTGGATTTTGTTGCTGTTTATGCCGCTTCTGGATCCACTTGTTCCATTATTTTGGGGGCAATGTAGCCATTTCTTGGATCTGTACCTTAAAGAAAAAGCCAGGGGATGATTTGCTTATGTGGTCTTGTAGTTCAAAAGGCAATTCTTCTCTTCTCTGATTTTTTTTTTTTTAATGTTAAGGTTATAGTACAAAAGAGTCATTTCATTGATCCATTTAATTTTTAAGAGAGAAAGGAGGAGGAGAGAAGGATACATTTCATCTCCAAATTAGAAAGAACTCTATTGGAGGTTGAGAATAAAATGTTACACTTGGTGCAAGAAATTACCTGAAAATAGTCTGGGACAACAGAAATATTGTTTGGAGACAGATGGTAGGTCAGTCAGCCCTCTGTATCCATGGATTCTGCATCCACAGATTCAACCATCCATGGCTTGAAATATATATATATATATATATATATATATATATATATCAAACCGTGCAACCTTACTGTTTATATACACCATTGTATATAATGAGATTTGAGCATCCATGGGTTTTGGTATCCATGCAGGATCTGGAATGAAATCCCAGTAGAAACCAAAGTCCCACGATAGACAGACAGACAGATAGATAGATAGACTACAGTCACAAATACCATAACCTCTTGACACACTTGCCCAATTTGGATGAGCCCTACATTACCCCAAAATACTTTCCATTATAAAACAGAAACTTTACAACAATATATTATTGGTAGGAAAATTCCCCAACCCCATGCATAACTCCTGTGCAGATTAATCAAGAGGGAACAGGGCACCTGAGGATGGGAACTAATCTAAATTTCCCAGAACTTTGGTGTTGTGAGCCCTGCTGAACGATGACTCTTATACAGGACAATAAAGCTGACAAAAAAGCTGACTGCCTACTCCACTTAACCTCTGAGGAATAGTGAAATTTGCAGTTGCAAGGTGACAATGTTTCTTTGATGGCTGAAATACATTGAGGAGGCAGACTGCCTACACAAAGATCTCCTTTAATCACAGACGAGGCATTTGAAAGAGAATAATAACACACTTGATACTCCCACCTTTGGTGACTCAGACACATCTACCAAGCCTTGGGAAAGACTTTTGTATGTGTGGGCCACACAGAATGATGCCAATATCTCATCCAATAAAATTATGCTCTCAGCAACATGAAGGATAATCTTTCTGGAATAAGATGACACACATCATCTTGTAGGTTTCCCACACACAGATATTATATCAGTATCTTGATGGAGTTAGTTAAAAAGAAGGGAATAAGAGAGGTGTCATGATTTGAGCATTGGAATATGACTCTGGAGACTAGGATTTCCAACCCTGCTCATACATGGAAACACACTGGATGACTTTGGGCAAGTCACACTCTCTGAGCCTCACAGGAAGGCAAAAGCAACCCACTTCTGGAAAAATATTGCCAAGAAAACCCCAAGCCTTAGTGTCATCACACATCAGAAACAACTTGAAGACACATAACAAGAAAACTGGATATAGGAGGAAACTGTTTGCTTTTAAAGGTATTCAAAAGCAGTGCAGTTTGGCTGAAAGCATCATTTTAAGCAACTGTTAGTTATTTAGGGCCAAAGCAGATACTATTTTAAAGATATAGCTAACAGTTATATCTCCCCTCCATTTTTACTTTACAGGAAGCCCAGGAGCCCTTATATGGACTGGGAACCTAGTCTGGACTGAGGAGTTTTAATCCTCCCCTCTCCCATGGAATTGAATTGGATCTTCCCATTGTAATTTATATTGCAAAATTATGACTCATTTGCTTTACAAATCAATATTTTGCAATATAAATTTCAGATGCAGGGAGCTGAGGGCAATCCAGATTTTTATATGAAGAAAGGGAAGGATCTCTCTCTCTCTCTCTCTCTATATATATATATATGATGCATAGGACTCTGACACAGGTCCTAACTAGATTAGGAAACCTGTAATTAGAGTGATTTTTTTAAAGTTTTGCTAGCTCCTTCTTTAAAGCAATATCTCTCTAACCAAATGAGAAAAACAGTCATTGTAACAGGGAAAATAACTGCATTGTTACTATTGCATTTGCACTCACATTCTTGCTTTGGCATCCCTGAAACAATAATGTAGGGTAAAATCTGTGTTTGGACCTACAGTATTTAGACTGGATCTACTGAAATCAACAGGAAGCTAGCCATGACTAAACAACAGTAAATCCCATTTATTTCTGTATGTTTACTCTGAGTACAATTAAGTCTATTTCTACTCCATATTTCTGAGAGGTGGCTCAGTATGTTGCCTGCTCTCTCTTTCCTGATGGTTGGGGGAGGCAAGATGGCGATGGAGGCAGACACATAATAAGAACGCTCCTGTCCCTACAAATAGAAAGCTACAAATATTCTCCCAGATCCTCCCAGCTGCATCCTTTAACAACAAAACTGCAAAAGCAAGGCTGGTAACTTCTTTCGTGAGATTTGATAAGTATAGAAAAGGAAAAGGCTCTATTAGGTTCTAGCTGTTCAAAATAACTTGGATAAACATGAGTAAGAGGAAGGATTGTTGTGAAAATAGCTGAAACTCTCCCTTCCCTCTCCCCCAAAGTCTGCAAAACAACCAAAGATAGAATAATTCTTCAAAAGAATACAAAAGACAACAGTAAGTAAAACAAAGGAATTTCCTACTCCCCCTACAGCAGCCCTTGAATCAGTAAAATTAGTAGAATGGACTCTTCAAACCGAGCTTGAAAAACAACAGCTGCTAGATTCTTCATCTTCATCTTCGGCTTCTACTAGAGATGAGCTAAATGAAAATGAGAATATTTTTCATTTTGGATTTTGAATCAATTAGTTAGCTCTCCCAATCTCAAGGGAAATGAGTTTAAAAACAATATAAAAAAACAAAAACAAAAAAGAATTTGGAGAGACTTCCCTGGCAAAGTACAACAGAATATATGGCCAAGCAATATCTTCTTACATCTCAAACTGTTATTGCATTGTTTGAGCAATTGCCTGATATTAAATACAATCTAGACATGCTAAAAAAAGATTTTGAAGCTTTTGTTTCTAAACTTGCTGCTATTACTAAACAAAATGCAAAAGCCATGGGAAATCAAAAGATCTGGTTTTTTCACTCAGTTAAAGGGCAAGTCATTTTATCACCAGATTGATAAAAGCAAGCAACACCCCTAACAACAATACTCTTAACAGATTTCAGCCCTCTGACAAGGCAAAGGGAAGTAATTCTGGTGTTAACTCCAATGTCAGATCAGCTCAGGATTTCTCCTGTAAACAAAAATTCATATTACAAATACAGAAGGTTGCACTCTGTATTTCCTTAAATAAGACCAACATGGGAAGTTGGAACTCCAAGAGAGCAACTAAAATCTCATTAGGACAACTCTTGCACTGTCATCAAAGAATGATAGATCTAGAAGCTATTGAATGGCTTCCTACAGTGCAAAATAAAAATGGATTGTATTATCATTTAAACAGCCTATTATTCCAACTATGATATCTAAAATGAGATCATATTTAGCATGTTTTCACATTTTTCCCACTAGAGTGTTTCAAGAGGCAATAGTTAATCCTTTATTTAGTGCTGCTGTACCTAGAAGCAGTTCTTTCACCAAAACTCCAACAGAAACAAGTTTCCCCTCCTTCACAAATTCCCCCAAAAGGCAGAGAGATCCAACATTTTTCTCAATCAGACAATGAGGCTAATTTTGCTGATGAAAGACTCATTAGTGTCTTTGGCCTATTGCCCAGGAAAGATCAAGACAACATTATATAAAAGTTAGAAAATCTCAAGAAAACTTTATGGGATATTATGGTGACAGCAGAGCATCTTATTGTTCTTGTATCTCCAACAATGGACACTAATTACCAACACTTGGTGGGCAAAGCTGCAGAGGATAAGCAACACTCAATCAACAATTGTGCTACTCCATGTGAAGTAAACAGATATCAGCCCATGCAAATGTTTTCTGGCATATAAGACGACTGGGCGTATAAGACGACCCCCAACTTTTCCAGTTAAAATATAGAGTTTGGGATATACTCGCTGTATAAGACGACACACACCAAATAAACACACACCAAATAAAAATTTAGTGTCTTCCAACACACACCAAATAAAATTTTTAAAAAATCAGATTTGATTTCAATATGGTAATTTTAATTCAAATGCTAATGACATGCAGGTACTTAACAGGAAAACTGTCACTTATAAACATAACAAACTACAGCTCCCATGTTCCCTAGCATTTATTTCTGCAGTGTGTTTTGGACCTTACTTTAAAAAAAATAGTCCAGATTTAAATGCTGCTTTAAAAAATATTACCATCTCCCAGCTATCAGATGGTTGGGGGGAAATGAGAAAGTGTTGTTGGGGGAAAGGACTGCCAATATACAAGGTGATGCATTCTGGGGTATGTACAATTTGTGGCCAAGTAAGTGACCCTGTGATGTCACACACTCTCAGCCTCAGAGGATGGTAATGACAACCCCCATTTGAAGAAACATGCCAAGAAAACCCCATGATAAGGTTGCCTTAGGGTGGCCATAAATCGGAAAGGACTTGAAGACACAGAAGAACAACAAAAAAAGTCAGCCATTCTTTCATAGGTAGTACATGGGAATAAGAGCCAGCATGGTACTGTAGTGTTTTGAGTGTTGGACTATTACTCTGGAGACCTGGGTTTGATTCCCCACTCTGCCATGAAACCCACTGGGTGAACTTGGACAAGTCACACACTCTCAGCCTCAGGGGAAGGCAATGGCAAACCTCCTCTGAGAGAATCTTATCAAGAAAACCCCATGATCACCATAAGTCAGGAACAATTTGAAGGCACACAACATACCCATATAGCCTCCAGGTTAAGGAACTTGGTTATTCTTTAGATAAATCTTCAAGGGTACACTCTCTTTCTCTCTAATTGTGCAGACTTATTTGTTAAAGAAGCCATGCCCAAGCAACACATCAAATTTGGCTGTGTCTGCATTGCAGAAATTTATTAAAGCAATTTGACACTGCTTTAACTGCCCTAGCTCAAGGCTATGGAATTCTGGAATTTGGAGTTTTGTGAGATATTTAGCCTTTTCTGTCAGAGAGCTCTAGTACCACAGAGCAAACTGCAGATCCTAGGAGTCCATAAGATAGAGCCATGGAAGTTAAAGCAGTGTCAAACTGCATTATTTCTGCAGTGCAGATTCAGGCTGCATCCATACTGTAGAACTGATGCAGTCTGACACCACTTCAACTGCCATGGCTCCATATTATGAGAGCTCTTGGATTTGTAGTTCAATGGGCTACTTAGCCTTCTCTTTTCCAGGACATGCCCTCCATGTCAACCCTCTAAGCATGGCTAAGAAGCATGGATTTACATTTATATTAGTGTTTTTAGCTTTCTCTACATTTTTTCATTTATGTCCTACATTTTTGTAGTGACTTGTCCTCCTCTGCATTGAACACATTTGGTCACCCTATTTGAGTATCAGAGTATGACTCTGGAGGCGAGGGTTCGAGTCCCCACTTGGCCATGAAACCCACTGAGTGACCTTGGGCAAGTCACACTCTCTCAGCCTCAGGAGAAGGCAATGGCAAACTCCCTCTGAAGAAACCTTGCCATGATAGGGCCACCTTAGGATGCTATAAGTCGGAAATGACTCAAAGGCATACAACAACAACAACAACAACAAGCTTAGAAGTGGCTTCCTTCTTCTTCTCCCCCCCCCCTTTTCACCCTCCTCCTTCTTTACCTTGGGTCCTTTTTTCTCTCCCTCCGTTTGCTTTCTGCTCTTTCTGGGTCTTTTTTTCTCTCCCTCCGTTTGCCTTCCGCACTTCCTGGGTCTTTTTCTCTCTCCCTCTGTTTGTCTTCTTCTCTGCCTGAATTCTTTCTTCTCTCCCCTCCTTTGCCTTCTGCTCTTCCTGGGTCCTTTTTTCTCTCCCTCCATTTGCCTTCTGCTCTTTTTTTTTTCTCTCCCCTCCGCTTGCCTTCTTTTCTGCCTTGAGTCCCTTCTTCTCCATCCTCCATTCTCATCCTCCTCCTCCTCTACCTGGTGTATTAGATGACCCCCAACTTTTGAGACCCTTTCCCAGGGTTAAAAAGTTGTCTTATACACTGGAAAATACGGTAACTGAGGAGGCACCAACTCTCACACCACAGATAGATGCTGACCAGTGCCTTTTTAAAAGTGACTCCTCAAAGAAAGATACCCAGGGGCAGACTCAGAATTTACAGGAGACATGCCAATCTTTGCTAGAGGCTTGGTTGCCCACCACTGGTTCTGTTCAACACAATGATTTTACATCATCAGCCCACCAAAATCAAGCTTTATGGCAGTTCTTAAAGGATGATGTAATCTCCTTTTTAACTTAGAACATCACCGGCTGGGCAGTACCATAAAAAGACCAATCTTTTTTTAATTATCTGTCATGATTTGATACTCTTTTTTTCTCCAGGAAACCTGGGCCACATAAGAGGTGGAGATAGATGGCTATTGGGCTAACTCAATTTTGGCTATCCCAAGCAAGGCAGGAGGGATAGGTGGCATTGTGATTTTAGCACAGTCTTACCCAGGGGTAGGCAACCTGTCCCCTTTAAGGGCCGAGGGACTTCAGCTCCCAGAATCCCAGGAGCTATTGGCCAACATGAGACTATTGGCTAACATGGCTGAGGCTTCTGGGAGCTGAAGTCCCTCAGCCCTTAAAGGGGAAAGGTTGCCTACCCCTGGTCTTACCATTTAAATGTGTATCATTACCTTGGTTGGAACCATAGGTAGTGGCCTCTTTGCTTTCATTTAATCAAGCTGAAATTTTGCTTCTTAATATTTATATTCCTCCTTTTAAAACACATGCTCAGATTAACACCATTTGGGAGAGGATAGAAAATTATATCCTTATTTGTTTAGATAAACATTCCACAGCATCAATAATAATTGGAGAGGATCTGAATGCTAGGATGGGACCAAATGATTATCCATTATTTTGCCAATTCAAGATTTTTTTATGAAGACAGTATTTAGTAGATCCATTATCTGCTAAGGAATCTGAAGTTTTAAAATCTAATTGGGCAGGCGTATGCGCTAGAGACAGATGGCTACTTGTCTAGAGATGTATATTCTTAATGGCTCTGTAGCAGGGGATTGCCCAGCAGAATGTACTTACTGGGGGGCAGGAAAGAGCTCCATAGTTGATTACTGGATGGTTTCAAGCAATTTTTTTTTAAAAAACAACAACAAAACTCTACAGTGGTTGGTAATAGAGCCACAACTAGAGAGTGATCACCATCCTCTAACACTATCCCTGGAAACATGTTAGAGCAGAAATAATCTTTCTTCCAAGGTTTGAAAATAATAACACTGTGGTGCAAATTCAATGGAATGATAATGATGCAATGACAGTTGCCAAATGATGGCAGGTTCAGAAACCATGGAAATTCATGCACATTTGTTAAACAATAATTCCCTAAAACCATACTTAGAAAACTATGAAATGTTAATGGCTAATCTCAAATCACTTTTTCATTAAAGAATACAACAACACCCTGGAAACTGAGATGTGAAACATAGGAATTGGTTTGACCAGGAGTGTGTTCAGATGAAATATGCATATGATAAGGCTTATAGAAATAGAAGAAATCTCCCTCAGAGGACCAAGTAAAGTGCTAAAGAATTTAAAAACTCAGTATAAATCTCTCTTAAAAGAAAAGAAAAAAACTCAGCAATGCAGGAGTCCTGGTTGAAACTTATCTGTTCAGTCAGGATGAAAGATTCAGCAATTTTTTGGCAGGTTACTGGAGGGCTGGGATCAGGTTCCGACTAATGCTTGGGAGGATTTTTTTTAGAGTTATACATAGATTCAACCAATACAGTGAATGAGAATCAGATCGATCTGAAGCAAATACAGAAATGCCTACCAGTTTCAGTCCAAGAGGTTTCCCGATTGATTGAATCTCTTAAGGTTAACAAGGCTCCAGGTGCTGATTGTGTAATGCCTGAAATGATCAAAAAGAACACAAGCTGGTGGGCACCTTTATTAGCATCTCTGTTTACATTTATAGACCAGACTGGTCATATTCCAAGAGTCTGGAAGTTAGCAATAATTGTCCCAGTTTACAAAAAGGGTAGCAAGAATGAGCTATTTAATTATAGGTCCATTAGCCTTTTGAGTGTGGTTAGCAAGCTATATGTTAAACACTTAAATCTTAAATTACAAGACTGGATTGAGTCAGAGGACATAATTCAAGATGAACAGGTGGGTTTCAGAGAAGGGTGATCAACAGTAGATCATATACTGGTACTCCATCATTTAGTACAAAAATACACATACAAAAAGAAATTGTCCCTTTTTGTAGCATTTCTGGATTTTAAACATGCCTTTGACTCATTATCCAGAAATGTGCTTTGGGAATTTTTTTAAAAAATACAACTATTGACAGCCACTCCATCTTATGCAGAAATTATATTCTAATTCCACATTAAGAGTGAAGTGCAACCCTCTTGGGGCCCTCTCTGACATGAAAATGTGTAGGGAGGAGTCCAACAGGATTGTATTCTTGCCCCTACTCTTTTTAATCTTTATATTAATTCATTTGTGGACCTCTTAGAAAATGTGCATTTGCACAGTCCTAGTTGTGGCACTCTTCACATCCTCCACCACCTGTAGATTCATAAAGGCAAACACAGGAAGACCTCTTTCCATATGCCACCTCATTAGCCACTGGTTTTATGTAGCAAAAGGGGACTCCGTTGCAAGTGGGGGACTCGGTCTGGCTCTCTACGCGTCACCTGCCCCTGCAGCGGCCTTGTCGGAAGTTGGACGCACGGTTTGTGGGGCCCTACAAGATTGTGGCCCGGGTGAATCCAGTGGCGTTCCGGCTCCAGCTGCCTGCGACATGGCGGATTCATCCAGTGTTCCACCGCTCCTTGTTAATTCCAGCCTCGGAGGTTCGGCCTGATGCTGGCCTGATGCGTCCGCCAGAGCCGGTTTTGGTGGATGGGGAGCAGGAGTTCGAGGTGGCCCAGATATTGGACTCTCGTCACCATCGGGGGCGCCACCAGTACCTGGTGGACTGGGTTGGCTATGAGCCAGAGGAGCGCTCCTGGGTGGACGCTGTGGATGTCCATGCTCCACGTTTGGTTTGGGCTTTCCACCGCTGCTGTCCAGACAGGCCATGTTCCCCGCCGCCAGAGGGGGACCGTTATGAGGGGGGGAATGATGTCATGGTCAGCCCTGAGGAGGACGAGGAGGAGGATGGGTCTCCTCCAGAGAAGGAAGAGATGCAGGCTCCACCTGGTTCTCATGAGGACTCAGAGGACGAGGAGGAGGATGGGTCTCCTCCAGAGAAGGAAGAGATGCAGGCTCTACCTGGTTCTCATTCTGCTCTCCCAGCCCCAGAGCAGGAAGAGATACAGGCTCCACCTGGCTCTCATTCTGCTCTGTCTGAGCCAAGCCCGGTTCTCCCAGCCCCAGAGCAGCCAGGTCTTAGTGCTCCTTCCTTGGAGGCTCAGCTGCCTAGTGGGGAGAAGCAGGAGGATACAGCAGAGCCAGTGCCTTCCTTTAGGCAGAGGAGAGCTGAGAGTGCTGGCAGTCGCAGGTCCAGGAGACTAGCTGAAAAGCAGCTGCTGAACAAGCCTCAGCTGGCACTGAGGTAGGATTTGACTATTTAAACAGTTGCAAGAGGCTTCCTCAGTGCCAAGACTTATTGTAGTTTCCTTGGGAGACTATGGTCAGTGTGGCTCCTTGTTTCCTGCTTTGTGCCTCTCACTCTTGCTTTGTGGAACTCTGTTGCCTTGACCTTGGACCGGACTGGACCTTTGCTGATTGCTGCCTGCCCTGACCTTAGACTGACTGATGCTGATTTCTGGACTCTGCTTTGCTGGTGCTTCAACTACAGGAAGGTTTGTGGCTGGCCTTGCTGTTTGCAGCTCACTCTTTCCATCCCTAGCAGCTGTGGGAACTGAGGCTGGCTGTAGTGGAGGACACTCTGGGAGGTCTGCGAAAACCTGGTCTGTATTGGTTGCAGCAGATTCCTCCCAGAGGACCAGAGTGCACAGGGGGGATCATACGGGAAGAGGCGGTTCCTAAGATAAGATGGACCCATGCCATGTACGGCTTTAAAGGTTAAAACCAACACCTTGTACTATGCCTGGAAACTAATTGGCAGCCAGTGGAGGGATTTAAGCACTGGTGTTATGTGCTCCCTCCTAGATGTTCCTGTGATTAACCTGGCTGGCATATTTTGCACCAGTTGCAATTTCCAGGTTAGGCACAAGGGTAGACCCATGTAGAGTGCGTTGCAGTAGTCCAGACATGAGGTTACCAGAGCATGCACCACAGTTTCCAGATCCCTCATATCCAGATAAGGGCACAGTTGGCGTATCAGCCGAAGCTGATAACAGGCACTCCTGACCGTCGTATTCACCTGACTAGTCATATGAAGCAACGAGTCTAGGAGTACCCCCAAACTGTGAACACAGTCCTTAGAGGAGAGTGTAACTCTGTCCAGCACTGGAGACTGTATTCCCAAACCTGGTTTTGGGCCTGTGGCTGTTAGTACCTCCATTTTGTCTGGATTTAACTTCAATCTGTTTTTCCTCATCCAATCTATTACTGCTCTGAGACAGTCATTGAGAGGAGAGATGCCATCTGAAGTCTGAGTCGATGATCTGGTCATGGAGAAGTATATCTGAGTGTCATCAGCGTACTGATGACACCGTGCTCCATGCCTCCGAATGGTCTCTCCCAGCGGCTTCATGTAGATGTTAAATAAAGTCGGGGACAGGATGGAGCCCTGGGGGACGCCACAATTAAGCTCTATTTTGGAAGAGCTGTCCCCGAGCCTCACCCACTGCAGGCAGTGCCTCCAATTCCTAACTCTCTCAGGCGATCCAAGAGGATGGCATGATCTATTGTATCAAAGGCCGCTGAGAGGTCCAAGAGCACCAGCAGGGTCACACTACCCCTGTCGATGCCCAGGAGGAGGTCATCGGTCAGAGCAACCATGGCAGTCTCAACTCCATATCCTGTCCTGAAGCCGGTTTGAAATGCTTTTACCCATACTAGCCGCCCTCAGGGTCAAGGAGGTGGGGTCGGTATCTGACTGTCCAACTCTTGTCAGTTTCAAGTTCTTTCCTTCCCTCCAAGCTATTGTTTCTCCTCATTTGAATCTCATTCCATGGGACTCTTTTTTCCTTTATAACTTCGGGTTGCAGTCATCTATCGTCTTCCTGGTTCTGCTACCCAATTCCTGTCAGACTTTGGGTCTTGGCTGACAGTTTTTCTATCAGACGCAGTACCTACATTGATTTTAGGTGACTTTAACATCCACCTGGACAACCCCAATAATCCTCCAACATCTTGCTTTAGTTCTCTTCTAGCTTCTTTTGGCCTTCAACCTCTCTCCACTTCTTCAACCCATTCTCTCAGTCACTGCCTTGATTTAGTTCTTGCTGCCAAGTGTGTCATTTCTGACTACCCGGCATCTGATTTTCCATTATCTGATCAACATTTAATTTTGTTTACTCTTACCTATATCCCACCTCCTCGTCATACTGCTCAATGCTATTTTCGTAATCTTCAGTCTATTAACTGTGACCTTCTTAGTCAGTCTTTGGATTCTTCCCTCTCTTCTTTATCTTTTGGGGACTCCGCTGACTCAGCAATGTCTTTATTCAACTCCATTCTTTCTTCAACTCTGGACAGCTTTGCCCTGTATCTGTTCGCATGTCCTCTATGAACAGGCCTCAGCCCTGGCTTACTCCCATAGTTATGTTCCTCCGGTCATGCTCTCGAGTGACTGAACTTCTTTGGAAAAAGTCCAGGGAGTGGGCCGACTTCATTCATTATAAGTTTGTTCTTCTATCCTTCACACGCGCCTTGTCGGTGGCAAAACAGAACTACTTTAAATCATTGATCTGTGCCAATGAGAGGTGCCCGCAGCATTTGTTTTCCTGCTTCAACACCTTGCTAAAACCTTCCTCCCCCCCACTCTTTCTTCATAATTTTCCCCTTCCAACTTTGCTAATTACTTTATCACTAAGATCACCACTATCAGATCTGAAACAGTTCTTCCTAACTCATCTTCCCCCATTAATCTTTTGGAACCATCAAATAATCAATTCTCTGTGTTTCCTCCTGTTTCTCTGGATGAACTCTCTACCTTGCTGCACTCTTCCAAACCTACAACTTGTTCTCTTGATCCAATTCCCCCTTGTCTCTTAATCTCTATAGCCCCCTCCTTCCTTCCTTCCTTCGCTTCTTTCTATCTTTAACCTCTCTCTTTCTACAGGCTCTTTTCCCTCTGACTTTAAACATGCCTTTTTCCCCTATTTTGAAAAAAATCTTCTCTTGACCCCTTTTCTTTGTCTAGCTATCATCCAATCTCTCTTCTCCCTTTTCTTTCTAAGGTTTTGGAACAGGTCTTTTATTCCTGCTGCCTTGAGTTTCTCGAAGCCAACTCCATCCTCGATCCCTTTCAGTCTGGTTTCCGCTCATGGCACTCCACTGAAATGGCCCTCACAAAGATCTCTAATGATCTTTTATGGGCCAAGGCAAATGGTCTCTATTCTGTGCTTATCCTTCTCGATTTATCTGCGGCATTTGACACCGTGGATCATTGTCTTTTAGTTGATATACTTTCTGACATTGGGTTCTCGAGCTCAGTTCTTGACTGGTTTAAATCTTATCTGTCAGATAGATCTTTTGCAGTGGTCACAGGTGGTCAGACTTTGTCCCCTGTTCCCTTATCTGTTGGAGTTCCCCAGGGTTCCATTTTGGTTCCCCTATTGCTCTCTTTTTACACCTTGTCCCTAGGAAAACTTATTAGTTCTTTTGGTTTTTCCTATCATCTGTACGCCGATGACACCCAACTGTATCTTTCCACTACCGATCTCTCTCAAGAGCTTGAACAGCAAGTTTCATCATGTCTTTCAGCTGTCTCTCTCTGGATGCGTCATCGCTGTTTGAAGCTCAATATGTCCAAGACGGAGCTTCTTGTCTTTCCACCTAAGTCCTCCCTTCAATCCTCTTTTTCTGTTTTTGTTGACAACACTTCTATTTATCTGGTCCAGGAAGCCCGCAGTCTCGGTTTCATTTTTGATTCCTCATTGTCTTTTATTCCTCATATTCAGGCCACAGCCAAAGCCTGCAGATTTTTCCTTACAACATTGCAAAAATCCATCCTTTTCTGTCAGCCTCCACTGCCAAGACTCTGGTCCACACTTTGGTGGTCTCCCGATTAAATTATTGAAATCTTCTTTTAGCTGGGCTTTCTCTTTCTCATCTTCACCCTTTAATTTCTGTCCAACATTCAGCTGCCCGCATTATTACTTCTGCTCATCGCTTTGATAATGTTTCCCCTTTGCTGTCTTCTCTTCACTGGCTTCCCTTCCCTTTCCGCATTTAATATAAGCTTTTGTTGTTAACTCTCAAAGCCCAGTATGGGCTAGCCCCTCCTTACTTATCTGACCTTCTCTCTCCCTACACTCCCACCCGTATCCTTCGTTCTAGTACTCAAGGCCTGCTGTCCCAACCGAGGATCTCCACTGCTTCATCTCGGATTTGCCCCTTCTCGCTTGCCACCCCTCACTCCTAGAACCTTCTTCCCCCTCAAACATGGGCTATTATTTCTTTGTCCACTTTTAAATCTGAGTTAAAGACCACCTTGTTCAGGGAGGCATTCCCTGGCATTGTTTGATATACATTTACTTGTTCTGTCACTTGGGTTTACAGTGGATGTTGTCATTAATTGTTGTAATTGTCTTTGTTTTAATTGACTTTTATTATTTTGCTCATTGTTTTACTTAGATTGTACATCTCTGGAAGGTTTTATTCTGTTTTATCTTTGATTGTCTTTTGTACAGTGCTGAGTACACCAACAGCGCTCTAGAAATAAACTATAATAATAATAATAATAATAATAATTGTGAATCCTCATGAACCAATGTAGGCTCAGTACATTTTTCACCTAAATCTTCAAGTAACTTTCATATCCACTGTATTTCATTAACCATCTCTGATAAATGCTCCAAATTCTGCCTCAGTTGTACTCAATGCTACACAGCTTTGCTTCCTGCTGTGCCAAACTATTGGACTTTCTGCGAATTTTATCAACAAACCAGTAACTGATTTTCTGTCATGTAACTCTGAAGCAAATTGACTATCAACAAAACATTCAAGTTGAACCATGCTGCCCTGTATCACCAGTTTTCTGTCCTTGCTACCTTTCAAGTACCTCAGCACATGTTTCAATGCTGTCCAATCCTCAACTTTTGGATTGCTCATCTTTCTGCTAAGCACGCCAACTGCAACCACAATATCTGGCCTTGTTTTGTTTGCTATGAACAAGTTCCCAACAATGCTTCTAAATAATTCTGGATTGTCAAACTCCTTTGTTGACTCACTATTGGCATAACCAGAAGTCATAGGGCTTTTTATTACCGTATTTTCCGGCGTATTAGACGAATTTTGAACCCTGGAGGAGTGCCTCCAAAATTAGGGGGTCGTCTAATACGGCAGATATAAATGGAGGAGGATGATGACGAGGCAAAGGAAAGAGAGAGGGGCAAGTCCCTGGGAAGAGACGGAGGGAGCAGAGAGGCTGAGGAAGAAAGGAGGTGGGGAAAGCCAGAGACGACGGAGAAAGAGGTGCCTGGGAGGAAAGAGGAGGAGGATTGCCTCTCTCTCTTTTCCTTGCTTCGTCGTCATCCTCCTCCTCTTTCCTCCTCTTGCGATTGGATGAGGCATCCTGCCCCCATCGCTCCCACCACCACCTTCCCAGCTTTGCCCAGGCTTTCCCTCCTGCCCCCATCGCTCCCCCCAGCACCTTCCCAGCTTTGCCCAGACTTTCCCTCCTGCCCCCATCGCTCCCCCCAGCACCTTCCTAGCTTTACCCAGGGTTTCCCTCCTGCCCCCATCGCTCCCCCCACCACCTTCCCAGCTTTGCCCAGGCTTTCTCTCCTGCCCCCATCGCTCCCCCCACCACCTTCCCAGCTTTGCCCAGGCTTTCCCTCCTGCCCCCATCGCTCCCCCCACCACCTTCCCAGCTTTCTCTGTTTTTTCAGACCTTTGCCACCCTCTGAGGCTGAGAAAGTGTGACTTCTAAGATTGTTGTTTTTGTATGCCTTTGAGTCATTTCACTAAGGCAAACCTATCATGAACCTATCATGTCTTGCCTATGTGTTTGTTTTTTTCAGACAGGGATTACCTTTGCCACCCTCTGAGGCTGAGAAAGTGTGACTTCTAAGATTGTTGTTGTTGTATGCCTTTGAGTCATTTCACTAAGGCAAACCTATCATGAACCTATCATGTCTTGCCTATGTGTTTGTTTTTTTCAGACAGGGATTACCTTTGCCACCCTCTGAGGCTGAGAAAGTGTGACTTCTAAGATTGTTGTTGTTGTATGCCTTTGAGTTGTTTCCAATTTACAGCAACCCTAAGGCTGTCCTATCATGTTGTTTTATTGGCAAGGTTTCTTCAGAGGGAGTTTGCCATTGCCTTCTTCTGAGGCTGAGGCTGAGAGAGTGTGACTTGCCCAAGGTCATTCAGTGGGTTTCATGGCTAAACAGAGACTCGAACCCTCACCTCCAGAGTCATACTCCAATACTCAGACAGGGTGACCAAATGTGTTCAATGCAAAGGAGGACAAGTCACTACAAAAAATGTAGGACATATAAGAAAAAAATGTAGAGAAAGCTAAAAACACTAATATAAATGTAAATCCATGCTTCTTAGCCATGCTTAGAGAGAGGGTTGACATGGAGGACATGTCCTGGAAAAGAGAAGGCTAAGTAGCCCATTGAACTACAAATCTAAGAGCTCTCATAATATGGAGCCAAGGCAGTTAAAGCGGTGTCAAACTGCATAAGTTCTGCAGTATGGATGCAGCCTGAATCTGCACTGCAGAAATAATGCAGTTTGACACTGCTTTAACTGCCATGGCTCCATCCTATGGACTCCTAGGATCTGCAGTTTGCTTTGTGGTACTAGAGCTCTCTGACAGAAAAGGCTAAATATCTCACAAAACTTCAAATCCCAGAATTCCATAGTCTTGAGTCAGGGCAGTTAAAGCAGTGTCAAATTGCTTTAATAAATTTCTGCAATGCAGACACAGCCAAATTTGATGTGTTGTTTGGGCATGGCTTCTTTAACAAATAATTCTGCACAATGAGAGAGAAAGAAAGTGTACCCTTGAAGATTTATCTAAGGAAGAACCCAGTTCCTTACTTGGAGGTTATATGTGTATATTGTGTGCCTTCAAATTGTTCCTGACTTAATGTTGATGATGGGGTTTTCTTTGCCATTGCCTTCCCCTGAGGCTGAGAGTGTGTGACTTGTCCAAGTTCACCCAGTGGGTTTTATGGCAGAGTGGGGAATCAAACCCAGGTCTCCAGAGTGGTAGTCCAACACTCAAACCATTACACCATACTAGCACCTATTCCCATGTACTACCAATGAAACAACTGCAGACTTTTTGTTGTTCTTGTGTGTCTTCAAGTCCTTTCCGACTTATGGTGACCCTAAGGCAACCTTATCATTAAAGAATGGTATGTTTCTTCAAATGGGGGTTGACATTACCATCCTCTGAGGCTGAGAGTGTGTGACATGCCCATGGTCACTTACTTGGCTGCAAATTGTACATATCCCAGAATGCATCACCTAGTATATTGGCAGTCCTTCCCCCCCAACACTTTCTCATTTTCCCCCAACCATCCCATAGCTGGGAGATGAAAATAATTTTTACAGCAGCATTTAAATCTGGACTATTTTTTTAATGTAACGTCCAAAACACACTGCAGAAAGAAATGCTAGGGATCTGTAGTTTGTTGTGTTTATAAGTGACAGTTTTCCTGCTAAGTACCTGCATGTCATAAGCATTTGAATTAACATTACCATATTGAAATCAAATCTAATTTTTTACATTTTTTATTTGGTGTGTGTTGGAAAGGGGGGTCGTCTTATACGGAGAGTATATCCCAAACTCTATATTTTAACTGGGAAAGTTGGGGGTCGTCTTATACGCCCAGTCGTCTTATACGCCGGAAAATACGGCATTTTAGTATTTTGCAGTTCACATTTCTCTGTCAGCCTTTCTATCTTTTTCTGTTGACTCAACAAACATCTACCATCCTCAATCCACTCTACCTCATTCCCAAGGTAGGCTCTGAGAGAACCCAAATCCTTAATCGCAAATTTCTTTGCCAATTTTTTCTGCAGTGCTTGAATTTCCCATTCTGACTTTGCTGCAACACACAAGTCATCAACGTAAATCACCAACGTAACATCACCCTTTTTGTAAATATACGCATCAGCAATGCTGCATTTGTATCCTAGTTTCATTAACTCATCATGAATACAATGATTCCTACTCCTTGCACTCTGCTTCAAACCATACTTGTATGCTTTTCTATCACTGTTTTGTTCAAAACCCAAAGGTTGTTCCATGAACACATCTTTCTCAAGACAATCATTCAAATAAGCAGTTTCAAAATCAAAATGCCTCACCAACTGGCCTTTCCTTGCTGCTAAACCAAAACCAATCTCAGGCTCTCTGGCTTAGCTGTAGGAGAAAATGTTTTGTCAATGTTCTCAAACTTCTGCTGTGCAAACCCTTTTGCCACCAGCCTGACCTTATATCTATGGGTACCATCCGACATTTCTTTTCTCTTGAAAACCCATCTACAACCTATCACCTTGTGATTCTTAAGCCTCTCAACAACTTCAAACACTTCCTTGTCAACCAATGACATGTACTTCTGATCCATTGCAGAAAACCACTTCTCCTTCTCCTCTTCAGGAAAACTCTGCAAATCTTGAAAGCTGTCAGGCTCATCAGACACCACTGTACAGACCCTAGGACCTTGCACTACAAAATGATCTGGAGGCTTTCTCGCTCTCTGATTTCTCCTAGGCAAGAACATCCTTGTTCTACCTCTCTCATCTTCACTGTCAGAACTTGTCTGAATCTCTGTATCTCTGTGTCTCTTTGTCTCCGACATTCTAGTTGTGGTTGGTTGTGTCTGTGTAGACTAGGGATAGGCAACCTTTCCCCTTTAAGGGCTGAGGGACTTCAGCTCCCGGAAGCCTCAGCCATGTTGGTCAATAGTCCCATGTTGGCCAATAGCTCCTGGGATTCTGGGAGCTGAATTCCCTCAGCCTTTAAAGGGGAAAGGTTGCCTACACCTGGTGTAGACTGATCTGAAGTACTAGACTCACTGTCTGAGGATGCTGATTCTTGCTTTACCACCCCTCCTTTTCTAGTACTCATGTCCAACTGCCCCAGCTTAAGAAAAATCTCTGTGTTGGAATGCAACTTCTCCCAACAAAGAGATTTTTCTTAAGTTGGGGCAGTTCTGCCTGAGTGCTTTTCAAAGTTGGCACTTCTGAACAGCAAGATTTCCCCATGACCAAGATGAAACCTGTAGCTATTCCCAGAATATCCCACAAACATCAACCTGCGCCACTTGGGTTCACCCTTTTTTGTGAAACTTGCAAGAACATACATATTTTCATACTGCCCAAACACTTTCAGGTATTTCAGGTTAAGTGGTCTGCCATAAGTGGTCTGGGGATTTCTTTACAGAGGAATTCCAGACATGATTTGCAATATGGTTTGCTGTAAGAATCGCCTCGCCCCACAATTGTTTGGATGCCTCCGCATCTAGCATCATACAAACTTTCATCTGCTTTAGGACACCTATCCTTCTCTCTGCCAACCCATCCTCCTGTGGAACCACAGGGTTGGTGGTGTTTTGGCCACAGGAATTCCCTTCTTTCTCAACCAATTTTTCAATGAATTTGATAAGAATTCTCCACCCTGGTCTGTGACCAAAGACCCTACCTTGTACTCAAACTCCCTTTCAATCATGTTAACCCAATCTTTGAAATGCTCTTTTCCTTCAAGTGCATCACATAAGAGTACTTGGTAAAACGATCCACAATTACCATAAAATACTTATTGTTTTCCAGAATTTTCTGAAAAGGCCCCGCAAGATCTGTGTGCAGACATTCAAAAGGTCGTTTTGTTGTGCGTTTGCTGCATTTGGCCACAGGAAAAGCCTTCAACTTTATCCTGCTGCAAACTGAGCATTCTAAGTGATTTGAACAAGGAGACATTTTGAATTCTGGGCACACCTCTGCCAGTTTCCCAAGACTATTGAAACTTGCATGTCCCAGCACTCTGTGGTAGCAATGGACACAGTCAGAACATTCTGCCTTATCAACCATGTAATACATTTTGTCCCTTTTCACAGCTTTTGCACAAACTTCATCATTCTCAGTGATCTCACACTCCCCCCCCCTTAAAAGTCAATGCATAACCCCCAGTGATCAAAGCAGGCACACAAACTAAACAGTTTTGCAATTTAGGTACACAAATACATTATCAAAGTCTTTTACAAACCCAGAGATGAAAATGGTTCCCATTTCTATGATTTCCCATGGTGCTCCATCTCCCAAAATGACAGAAGCCACATTGGAGGGTTTCTTACTTTTCAGAAGCTCAGGAGTGTTTACCATATGTCCTGTGGATCAAGAATCAAGAATCCAGTCTGGATTGGGCTTGACTTCCTGGTGAGTCATACTGTCACTGCCCTTTGTCACAGTCACAGTGCCTCTCCTGCTCCCAGAATCCTTGGGCTGATCTTTTTGTTGTTTCTCCTTCCTGTCTGTTGCAAATTTCCTGCAATCCCAATTCAGATGACCAGCTTTGTGACAGTAAAAACAATTCCTCTCTTTGGACACAGCTGCCTTCTCTGATTACAGCTCCCTGGAACCCTCAGGTGCATACTTGGACCTCAGCACTGCTTGCGGCTGCCTCTAAAGTCCTACCTCAAATTGGCATCTCTGGCTTTCTTCCAAAATTCTGGAAGCAACCAGCTCCATTGTGAGTTGAGCTTCAGGGACTCCCCGAAGGCCATACAGTATATACTCATAATCTCTTGAGAGACTTCCCAGCAAAATATAAGCCTTTTGTTCTCTAGGAAGGTCAACACCTCTCATCTGGACTTGATTAAACAAATCTTGCATGATCTCCAGGTGCTTCTCAGGAGACTGTCCATTCTGCATTTTTCAAGCATAAAGTTTCCTGCACCAAATCATTTTTGACAAGGCTGTGCTGGACTGATGAATATCTTTTAGAGTATCCCAGACTTCTTTGGCTGATATTTTATCTCTGACATAATTTATCTGATCTGGGCAGATTATGAGGAGGAGGGCAGCTTTTCCTTTTAGGTCATCCTCCACAACTGCTACTGCAGCTCCAGCAGGCACCCCTGCTTCAACAATGGCCCAAAGACCTTCTCGGATCAATAATGATTGAGCATATGTGCTCCAAGAATTGTAGTTTGTAGCATCCAATTTGGGAAACTTCACAGGCTCCATGGCTAATGAAAACTCAAAAGTCCTGGCAGCCTTCCCAGTTTGCACTGTCTAAAGAGTGTTAACACACAGCTCACAATCCTTTGATCTTAAACACTCTTTGCCTCCATCTGCGTTTTTTTCCATGCATGGGTGGGCAAAGCCAAACCTCTGCAGATGGGAAGGGTCTACTATAATTTAACATACAGCATTAATTGAGGACTCTAAAAAGGTAAAATTATTAAAAGAAAAGAAAGAGAACTAATAACCAAATGAGTTAATTATAGAAAAATAAACAGTCCAAAAATGTATTCTTACAGTTTCATGTATTAAATCAGGGGTAGGCAACCTTTCCCCTTTAAGGGCCAAGGGACTTCAGCTCCCAGAATCCCAGGAGCTATTGGCCAACATGGGACTATTGGCCAACATGGCTGAGGCTTCTGGGAGTTGAAGTCCCTCGGCCCTTAAAGGGGAAAGGTTGCCTACCCCTGTATTAACTACTTGAGGACCACTTATCTGCCCATAAAAGGAAGTATAGCCCATTATGATCATACTCACATGCCTCAACATCAGATAACATTCTAAGATTGTACTAATTATTGGGATTAATGTTTAATCAGACTGGTAGAATTGTGGGGACTAGTGAAAAGAGGGATTTAATACAGTGTAGAAAATCTTTTGTGAGTTTGGAAGGACTTTCAGGGGTGAGGGACCTATATTTCTTTCTTTTTTTCTTTTTCTTTTTTGCAGGAAAAGAAGATAGCACAGTTTGAAAAATCTTATTTTAAAGCATTAGTCCCTTTTTGCCTTAAACAGATTTTACTGCTGCTTTCCTGTTGTGACAGTGACCCTCCTTTATCAGGGACCATTTCACACACAGTGCATCTGAAGAAGGATGTTACATATCATGTCTTTTCTCAGAATCATTTTAGGCAAGATGGCCCATGACAGGAGCAACACTGCTGCCATAGGGAAACAGCAGGAAAATGTTGAAGAAAGAAAGAAAGAAAGTTTCTTACTGTGCTAGTGATTCTGAAGCTGACCCTGAAGCTCTATGCTAAAAAATGAAAGTGCTTCATCTGAGAAAACCATCTAGATTTTTCTAGCTACATTCTCAAAATTGAAAAAATGAAGTTGAGATGTTGGAAAACATTTTCGGGTCATTCCTACAATATTCAATTCAAATAGCATTAATATTGTGATTCCTATAAGCTGCTGAAGTTTTGCACCCACATTTCAGTACCCAAAAGCTGAACATGAGGATTAGTCAGTGTAGAAACATGATATCTGGATCTTAATGCTTTTGTGCCTTGGATTCTAGCAGTTCTGGCAATGGGACATTATCTTCTATTAAACCTGAGGACTGTGATCTATTTAGCAGTTTGATATTTCTTAGCATTAAGTGTAGTCCTGAACTGAACAGATGTATGTATTGGTGGGAAAGGTCTAGCCATTGTATTACCTGTAACAGCTAGTCAATCAGTGATGATTTTAATAGCATGAAGATAGAATATCACCTGTTACATTTTACAGATGAAGATATTGTTGATCATGGTATCTCCCCTGCCAGGTAAGTATGCAGATGAAGATATTGTTGAAATCCCCCAAGAAAGGTCCAGTGAAAGAGCTGGCAATCCAAATTGGGCTGGTTTCTTGATAATATTAGCAGATCCAGAACAGCTGTCAAAAACTCTTGGAAAGAAGTGTGTTATCCACAAAAATGGGAGTTCTTTAGCCCCAGTGTGAATAAGCCAGGCTGGATTCCAGATGGCTCTAATATCAGTAGAGTGGTTAATCAGCTCCTTATTTTAGTCTGAACTTCAAATAAACTATCCAACTCCCTGAACTCTATCCTCAAAATAGATTCAGCCTTTCAGATAGCTTATTTAGTTCTTCTTTAATCAATAGGGCATCCATCAGGATTTCAACAGGAAGCTTAAACATGAGAAGATAGAATTCTTGAAATGGATAACAGATATCTTCATGTGTATATGTGTGTGTGTGTGCGCGCGCATTTTCAAGTCCCTGTTGATATTTGGGGAGCCCATGGATTTCATACAGTTTCTTAGGCAAGGTATATTTAGAGGTAGTTTTCCAATTACTTCATCCTCTCAGGGGCCAAGATTCCCCTCCCCCAAGAAACACAACTGAAGAAAGAGAGAAAACAAGCTAGAGGTTGAGATTGGGAGACTCATCGGGAGGGGCTTCTTGTTGCGCCGGCCATTTTAGGACAGGAGACACCTAATTGGCTAAGTGTGCAGAAATTCCCACCTTAATTCATGCGCGCTTGGCCAATCAGGTATTTTGTAGGATGTTGTAATTTCCTGTGGGATTGTAGGGCTTTATCCCCTTGGTGGTTTCGCCAGTGAGGCTTCCTGGCATTTGGCATCCCTCGTTGGATTTTCAAAGGGTGGCCCTTGGGCCCAGTAGTGTACTCATCCGAGGCGGGTGACGTTTTAGGAGGACCCGTGCTTTCTTGTACTTGGGCATACACTTGCACAGGATAATGCCCCACAGCAAGGCTCAATTGAAGAGGCACGCAGCTCCGGCTACGTCAGGCCACTCTGTGCCAAAAAGGCCCTCTCACACAGCCAGGAGAGATGATGAAATTGTGGCACAACTAATGCAACTGGGCAAGGCGATGCAGGCTTGTTTCACAGTTTGCAATCAGCTTGCCCAGAAGGGGCTTCAGGCTACAGCCGCTACCCCTACTGCCAGCATTTCTGCTACACAGATCACAGAAGTGCTCCCTTCTCAGGGACAACTATCTTCACTTGAGTCTCAGGTAGAGGAAGCAGCATGTGGTCCTACGGTGGCTACGGCTATGGAGGTTGGGCAACTGACCATACATTGGCAGACCTCTATAATCTCCTTAGAGGAGCGGTTGTTTCAGGTGAAGGCATGATGGAGCAGACCAGGTGGGGAGAAGAGACCAGGCAGGTGCCTCTGCGTCTTGACCTGACACCCGAGCTGTTGCTGGGCCACACTTCGGGGGATCCTTGCAGCCAACTGGTGATGCTTCCCAGCAAGCCTCGACATCAGGTTTGTCTCTTCCTAATTCTTCACAGGTGACTTGGCCCACCTTGGTATGGGCTCCAGGTGGACAAGTTGGACAGGGCTTGGGTTTGGAATGCCCCATCTCTGCATCACTGGGTGCACCTGCGATGGCAACTGAGTCTTCCCAGGTGCCTGACTCGAGGGTGCAGGTTGGTCAGTTAGTAGTTTCTATGGCTGGTGATTCCTCAAGAGTGTCCACTTTAGGAACGGCTGGCTTGATGGGAGTGGACAGAGTGGCGGAATGCAACCCATATGCTGGGATGTCCACTCATCTTGGTTCGCACCTTCCGCTTACCACCAAGGAAAGAATTTGGAAAGGGGATTATATTGATTTATTTTCCCTTACATTTTGTGATCCTGAACCAAGGATCATGGTAAAGGATGGGATATTGTTTAACCTCCTAAAAGAGTTCCAGGCGCTTAAGCGCCCTAAGGTGAAATGCAATTTTGTGAACTGGATAATGGGCTTCACTATCTACAGGGGAGTTATTGAAGAGAAAGAACATCACAGGTCACCTGATTTCTCTAAATATCAGGAGATCATGATTAAAGCTTATACTAACTGCCATCACAATTCAAGGGGTGCAGCGTGGTTGCAATATGATGAGCAGTTTAGAATGAGAGCCACCCAGGACTGTTCACTGTCTTGGAAGCATGTCCAGTCAGAGCTGTGGGCAGATGTGATGGTAGGGGCCTCCCCTTCAAGCTGATGTGACAATGGGTTTGTGCCCATGGTTACACAGCCAAGAGGGCAGAATGTGAGGCCTGGCATGGGAGAAAGGAAACAATATGGCTTTTGCTGGGACTTCAATACAGGTAAGTGCAGGAGACAACCCTGCAGGTTCGAACATAGGTGCAACACCTACAGGGGGAATCATTCCAGCACTTCCTGTATTAGTGGTAAGAAGTCAGGGGCAGGAGGTACACCCCAGCCATCATCACCGGGAGGAAAAGGCACCATCACCAATTAAATTGGATGCACTGGTGGCATGGCTGCAGACCTACCCCAATAGGAATTCAGCTTTGTATATATTCCATGGTTTTTCTATGGGTTTTTGCATCCCTTATTCAGGTCCCAGGGTCTACCGTTATGCGATTAATGCTCATTCTGTAAGGGACTTGCTGGCTATTGTTAGGGACAAGCTGGCAAAAGAAGTTGCAGCGGGAAGGATATCAGGCCCTCATGATTATTTGCCAATTCCTACGCTTCGCTTATCACCTCTGGGTGTAGTGCCGAAGAAGGCCCCAGGGGAATATAGGTTAATCCACAATTTATCATGCCTAAAGGGTGATTCTGTTAATGATGCCATAGATTCTAAGCTTACATCTGTCAAATATGTCTCTTTTGACTCCGCTGTCAAGATGGTTAAGGCTTTAGGTAAGGGAGCTTTATTAGCGAAGTGTGACATAAAATCAGCCTTTAGGCTGCTCCCTGTACACCCAGATGACTTTGACATCTTGGGTTTTCAATTTGAAGAGAAGTATTATTTTGATAAAGCCATGCCGATGGGATGCTGGATCTCTTGTTTGGCCTTTGAAACATTTAGCACCTTCTTGCATTGGTGCGCTGTCAAGAGGTCAGGTAATACTGCAATCACCCACTATTTGGACAATTTCCTGATAGCTGGAGATCCTAATTCTTCAAAATGTAGTGACACCTTAGCCTCCTTCCAGGGCTTAATGGCAGAACTGGGAGTCCCTTTGGCTGAGAAGAAGACGCCTGGCTTACCTTCTTGGGAATCGAGATGGATACCATTTCCAGGATATCTTGTTTGCCAATTGACAAGCTGGTAGCTATGAGGGAACAGGTTAGGTTAATGATGGGAAAACATAAGGCTACACTTCATGAGTTTCAATCCCTTACAGGCTTGTTAAACTTTGCATGTAAGGTAATAGTCCCAGGACAAGCATTTTGTGCACACCTTTATGGGGCCACCAAGGGGGTGTCCACCCCACACCATCATATAAGAATCACCAAAGGGATTCGAGCGGACTTGAAGGTCTGAGAGTCTTTCTTGGACCAATTTAATGGTAATTCGTTCTGGAGGTCTGAAATGCTGCTGAGGGCAGATTTTCAGGTACACTCCAATGCTGTGGGTGCCCACAGTTTTGGTGGTTATTGGAACGGCCAATGGGCTGCTGAGGCTTGGCCTCATTCTTGGGTGGAAAACTGTCTGACTAGAGACTTGATGTTTTTGGAACTTTTTCCTATAGTGTTGGCTGTACACTTGTGGGTGAATCAATTTGCTAACAAAACAATATGGTTTTGGTGTGACAACTGGGCGGTTGTCCACATGGTAAATTCCCAGTCCTCCAAGTCCTCCAGAGTGATGTCTTTGGTCAGGGCCATGGTGACTCAATATTTGAGGTTCAATATTTTGTTTCAAGCTCACCACGTGCCTGGTTTGCTTAATCCTTTGGCGGATGCTATCTCTTGTTTTCACTTCTCCAGGTTCTGACAGCTGGCTCCCAAAGCTTCTGCGCACTCATTGGAGGTACCAGCACTTCTTTGGAGCCTTGGGGGCTAGAAATCGACAGGACGATCCTTCAGTCTGTCGCCCCATCTACACGCAAGTCTTATCAGATATCTCTGACTGCCTTTAGACATTTTTTGTTGAATGTTGGGGAGGTGGAAGTCTGGCCCATCAGGGTGGACATTTTATAGTTCATCTTAGGCAAACGGGATTGTCTGCTGTTACCATTAGAGGCAGGTTGGCTGCCCTGGCCTTTTACTCCAGGGCCAGTGGTCTTCCTGATCCTACTATTGATTTTAGGGTTAGGAGAGCTCTGGAGGGTTGTGCCAGGGAATCCCCTATGGTTAGGGACACTCATTTGCCAATAACTGGCCCAGTGTTGGTGAAATTGTGGCAACACTTAGCTAGTACTTGCTTTTCCCCTGAAGAATTGGCTTTGTTTAGGGTTGTATTTGCCGTAGCTTTCTTTGCAGCCTTGAGAATTAGTGAGATTGTCCTTGGCTCTTGCAGTGATTGATCTGGTAGGGCACTTCTTCTTTCTGATGTTATAATATCAGAACACAGGATTCAGATTTCTATCAGGTGATCAAAGACCGATCAGCTAGCTAGAGGTCAGTCTATCACTTTGGCTAGGGCTGGCTAGGCCACCTGAGGCCCAGATTTGCCCAGTTTTAGCATTGGCAGACTATATGAAGGTTAGGCCGAATGTGTCAGGATATTTGTTTGTACATGTGTCAGGCATTCCACTAACACAGTTTCAGTTCAGGGCGGTTCTGAGGGAGACTTTGAGGTGAGCCAATTTGCCCACCACACAATTTTCTTCTCATTAGTTTCATATTGGGGCAGCAACAGCTGCAGCTGTTCATGGATTAAGTGACGCCGATATTCGCTGAATTGGTCATTGATGATCTAAAGCATTTAAAATTTATGTACGCACATGATTGAACTGCTCAATTATTCTTTGTAGAATTAATCAACATTATTCTGTTACTTTCAAGCAGGTTTTTTCCAAGGGAAGATCTGGATAGTGGGCCACAGTGTCGTGTTCTGGGCAGAGCGCCACATATTAGAACAGCTTCATGACTCGAGCTTGGGATTGTCAAACATTGGCATTTTACAGTGGTTCAGTCGCAGGGGCATGCAATGGGGAGCCTTGCTTCCCTTGATCATTGAATTCTCAAGGGCCCATCTGCACCCCTGGGTTTTAGTGATACACCTGGGAGAGAATGACCCCATTAAGGTTCCTTGTCTCCAGCTTTCAGAGCAAATTGTAAAGGACTTGCAAGAGATAAGGAGGCGCCTTCCCGGTTCTGTATTGTTATGGACAAAATTATTGCCGAGGCACAGCTGGCCAGGGGCCCGTAAGGACACTGCCATTAATGGCACATGACACTGGCTCAATAGACCTGTTTCGAAGCAGCTGATCAGATTGGGCATTTTTGTTATTGACCACACTGGTATACAAATCTCGATGCCACAGCTGTACAGGAGGGGATGGGGTACACCTCTCCTCGGAGGGTTCGGATATTTATGTGCAATTGCTTTCCAATCATATCAAGAGAGTGGTTTGTGGGAGGGGGGAGAGGGGATGCCAAGCTAGACTGTACCCCTCTTGTGGTGGGTAAGGACCCCCTCTCCACAGGGAAATAATTGGCTAATTAAAATTAATTGGGGTAATTAGGCAAAAATTTAAAAAATGGGGTAATGATGTCAGCTATTAAGAATATGACATCATCAAAATAGTTATATCATATCAGTAAATATGACGTCAGTTCTGGTTGGGAGGGCCAAAGTTAATTGCTGTTAATTCTTACATGTTTTGTCGCATGATGTGAAGGACCACCCACTTGGGTTGGTTACACCTTCACATACACATGTGACAAAGTATTTTTTGATTGTAATGTTTTTGTGAAGAGACCCTGTACAGAAAATAAAAGTTGTGCCCTGTTCATACCCAAAAGAGATGTCTCTTGTCTTTTGTGCCGGTGCAAAATATGCCCTCCGTTGAACACCTGATGACATGAAGGGAAAGATGGAGAAAGGATGTCATTTGGTTGGGTAACAAAAAATGCCTGAGGAATTTGTGGGAAATATTTAATTAGCTATAATGTAGGGAAAATGTAATAGAAAGATGTTCAAATGGTCTAAACTGGGAAAACCAATCCTCTCTTATGTGCAATGTCCGAATCACTAGCTTGATATTTAATATAAATATGGACAAGAAAGAGAACATAACCAGAAACAGCATCAATCTGTCTCCTTTCAGTTTTTTCCTAATGCACTTAGGACTTCTGTAACTGACTAGTGTGAGTGATGATTTTATAGTTGGTCCTGTCTGCCAACAACCCAACTACAATGAAATTGCCTTCTTCCTCCTGAGACGCACAAAATTTAAGTTGCATCCATCAAAGAAGCTGCCCATAGAGAGGGCAGGAGCAGTGAGTCATTTAGCATGGGGGGCGGGGGGAGCTGCACAATTTGTGTTTCCTGTAATTTAAATTAATTATGCTCACAGCTGCTTTTTTCTTTAATGGCATTTGTTAATTTAATTTATAGGCCTTTTAAAGAAATAGACAACATATTTATCATGATGGGGGGGGGGGAGATTTTTGGACTCACTGTTGCAAATTTCTATGAAAGCCTGAAATGAAAGACTGTTCCCACACTAAAGGAAGTGTTGCATAGTGGTTAGAGCAGGAGCAGGCAACTTTTCCCCTTTAAGGGCCAGGGGACTTCAGCTCCCAGAATCCCAGGAGCTATTGGCCAACATGGAACTATTGGCCAACATGGCTGAGGCTTCTGGGAGCTGAGGTCCCTCGGCCCTTAAAGGGGAAAGGTTGCCTACCCCTGGATTAAGACTTTAGGGATTCAGTTTTAAGTCCCCCTAGAGAGACATGAAACTCATTGCGTGTTTGTGGACTTGTCAGTTTCTCTCAGTCTGACTTACCTTGTAGGCTCCTTGTAAGAATAAAGCTGAAAGATGAAGAGCCAGGTACAACACCTTGAGTTTGTTGCAGGAAATGTAACTAATACATAAAATAAGTCAGGGGTAGGCAACCTTTCCCCTTTAAGGGCCGAGGGACTTCAGCTCCCAGAAGCCTCAGCCATGTTGGCCAATAGCTCCTGGGATTCTGGGAGCTGAAGTCCCTCAGCCCTTAAAGGGGAAAGGTTGCCTACCCCTGAAATAAGTAGTAGCATACATCTCATGTCCTACATTATTAAACTGTGTTTCCTACAGTTTGGCTGTCAATGTCTTATAACCTGTCAGTTGTGTGTATTGTCTTATAACTATGGAGAAGGAACTCAAGTTCCTGTCAAGAAAAAAACACGTATCCTTCATCACCAGTAGAGTCTCCGCTGAGCTGAATAGCAAACAGTATAACAGAACATAAAACTTAGATGCTTTTATTTCTTGCTACAAGAAAACCAATTTATTAAGATTGTTAGAGAGGTTCTTCTAGAAAAGGAAGGAGCAGAACTTATTAACATCTCTATAGTCTCTTTGAACTATTTTTGTAAGAAATTCAGCAATGCACCTTCACCTTAATGTTGGATTTTCAGGAAAAAAGCAAGGTCCATCTGTTTGAACAGATATTTGGTGGGTAAGCAGAGAAAAATAATCTGGTACTTAGAACATTGCTTTATACTAGGGGTAGGCAACCTAAGGCCCGGGGGCTGGATGCAGCTCCCCGAGGCCTTTGGACCAGCCCAAGGCCGCTGCCGCCGCCGCCGCCGCTGCCACCACCACCACCACCTACCATAATGATATTGATTATTGTTGTTATTACTTGTTCTTGGGGTTTTCTTGGCAAAATCTCCACAGGGGGTTTGCCATGGCTTTTCTGGGGCTGAGAGAGTGTGCATGCATATTTTTTAATTTTTCTAAAATTTTATTTATTTATTTATTTATTTATTTATTTTTGGTGCTTCGGCCCCCCCAATTGTCTGAGGGACAGCAACCCGGCCCCCGGCTCAAAAAGGTTGCCTACCCCTGCTTTATACCAAGTCACCATCACTGGTCCATCCAGTTCAGTATTGTCATTACTTAATGCAGTGCTTCTCCATTATTTTCTGTCATGCCCCCCCTAGGAGTCCTTTTGAACCCTAACTGGAGATGCTGGAGACTAAAATTGTGGTGTTCTACTTGTAAAGCATACATGCTGCACCACCAAACTATAACCCCTATTGTACTTGTTGTAAAATCTATAGTCCATGTAATGTTGTAAAATCCATAGTCTAGTGTTTTATTTCAAATTTGTTTTGAATTATGCTGCATATTTTGCCTTTTAAAATAGCTGATGTTAATGTGAGAGGCCCCCCCCCTCTCTCTCTCTCTAGAATACTTATCAGAAAATCAGCTAGGAAAAGAGAAATTAATCCATTTTCAGTGCTTGCCAATTTCATATCTGTTTAGTGGACTTCTTGCTGGACACTACTGAAAACATCTGTGGTTGTTTAGAATAGAGGTGAGAATGTCCCTTCAGATTTGAACTACACTTTCCCCATATTCCTTACCATAGTGATCAGAGTCCAAAACATCAAGAAAACCAAAGTTGCCAATCCCTCTCTTAGAAGTTGCTAAATGCTTCTTCTTCAACAGTTACCCTCTTGCCTTTATATGTTTCATTATAATGTTGCTGCAAAAGCAATCAGCAACTGGAAATAGCCATGATTAGCCAGCTTTTTTGACGGATAGCCTTTGTCAAATGTAAGAGAAGGGGGGAACCATATTAGGCCTCTTATAATTGTATATTTATCAAAAGAAGAAAAAGTAATTGCATCTTTCTGACAGCTATCCACCTTGAATATTAGTCACCCTCAGAGAATTGTGTAAGCCCATTTTGTCTTAAAATGAATGAAACTTGAAAGCATCTTAGGTCCTTGGCAACTACATCATAAATTCCATTTAGTGTTTTACATGCACCTCACACACAATTTTCAGCAACGGGGAGGAAGAAAGAAATGAAATGAATTCTTCTCTTTCTACTTGCTTCTTTCTTCAGTGGTGCATAATTTCATTGCACAATCATGTGTGTACATGCTCCCCCTCGACAACTTTTATTCAAAGAAAAATTACAAAGCTGTAACATCAGTGGATATCAGAAATAATGCAGGACTTTACACAGAAATCATAGACAGATGATAATTTGTAGGGAGTTTCCCAAGAAACTAATATGGAAGACTTCCAACTTGTGCTTTGTGATGTTTAATTTTAAAGCAATAAACAAAGAAATTAAAATATCAAGGGCATAAAAAGGTATGCAGAAGGAAAATGATTCCATTATTTTTGAAAATATTTATGCACTATAATTACAGGCATCATTTCCCCAGTGCTTGGGTCCTTTGTGCCGTTGTGCTTTGTTCATTTGAAGGAACATTGACTTTAAAGTAACTGCAAATCCTAGAATTCTGTAGGATGAGGTCATGACACTTAAAGTGGTATCAAAATGCTCGAACTGGGTGATGTGGAAATACTCTATTAAAGTAAAAGATATAAACCAGGAGTATAACATGAAAATAAAGGCACCCGCTGCCACTCTTCATTACAAATTCAACATGCTTCTTGTGTCCATTTCCCATATCACACATATGCAAACTCAGATGTGAGGCTCAAGTATGTCCACCATTTAATCCCATCACAGGTTATAGAAGATCCTTCAGCAGGTGTCATTCAAAAATAGCTACAGCTATATCTATAGATATAAAAAACTATGCTGCATCAAAGACCTTTCTAGTTCAGCATGTTGTATGCACAGAGCACAACCCATTGTAAGATGAGCCTGTTTCTTTTCTTTCCTATTGGCTAAAATGTCACTTTTTTATTTACATACCTAGAAATATTTATCCTGAAGACACTGGGATGCTTTAGGATTGAAATTAGCTGCGGACAGACTTTTGTTTATACCCCACAAGAAATTAATATACAGCATTTCTGTACCTGAAGCATAATTATTGAAAGATCAAAATTTCCTGGCTACAAAATGCTAGAGTCAATAACACAATGAAAACTAATTTTTGCTAAAGCCTGCAATGTTAGTGAATATATCTATGATAAATAACTCTGTACAGTGGACTTTGCAGAAGCCTCTTGCTGTGTTTCATTTAAAGTAGTGTAGAATCTACAATAATTGGTTGCTCATATTGCCTTGGAGGGTTCCTTGGTTGGCAAAGCCAGCGATTCTGTTGAAATCCTGGTGAATACTTGGAACACTGATCTTACCAGGGCTATCAACATGATCACTCCCAAGCGTCTTTTCCAATCCATTCTAAATCATCAATCTTCGTTCACAGATGAACTTAGGAATATGAACCAGGTTGGACAATGACTAGAGCGCACCTGGTGGAAAACTCGACTCTTATCTGACAAGACTCATCATAGAAATTTTCTTCATTCCTATCGAGAGGAAATAGGTGCAGTGCAGAAATCTTTCTCTGCTGCATGTATTGTGTCTGCAGAATCCTGTCCAACAGAACTGATTAGGGTGGTAAGGGAGCTGACACAGGCTCCCCCTGTGCAAAACCCTTTACTTAACCTGACAACAGCCTGTTGTGACGTTTTAAACAACTGTTTCACAGATAAAATCTCTCAAATAAGAGCCTACTTGGATGCTGGGATTACAGCAGAAGTGACTGATGAGGTGTCCAGTAAACCCGTTTTTGAGATTAGACTGGATCAGTTTGAGCTGGTAAGTACCGATGACATGGACAAGATCCTTGGAAAAGTGAAGAAGATGATGTGCCCCCTCTATCCCTGCCCATCTTGGCTGGTCGTCCAGGGGGGTGATGTCTTGATGGCTTTTCTTAAAAGAGTCATCAGTGCATCCCTTAGGAAAGGAACTGTTCCATGAAGCTTAAAGGAGGTGGTTGTTTGACCGCTCCTGAAGAAACCTTCCCTGGCCCCCCTGGACCTGAAAAATTATAGACCGGTCTCTCATTTACTATTTCTGAGCAAGGTGATCAAGCGAGCTGTTGCCTTTCAACTCCAAGTGATCTTGGATGAAACTGATTTTCTAGATCCATTTCAAACTGACTTCAGGCCTGGATATGGGGTGGAGACTGCTATGGTCACTCTGGTAGATGACCTGCGCCTTAGCATCGACAGGGGAAGTGTGACCAAGTTGGTGCTTTTAGACCTCTCAGCGGCTTTTGATACAATAGATCATGACATCCTCTTGGAATGCCTGAGAGAGTTAGGAATGGGAGGCACTGTATTTCAGTGGTTCCATGCCTTCCTCTCGGGTAGGTTCCAGAGGGTGTCACTCAGGGACAACTACTCCTCAAAAACTGAGCTTAAATGTAGCATTCCACAGGGTGCCATCCTGTCCCCAATGTTGTTTAATATCTATATGAAGCTGCTGGGGAAGATCATCAGGAGACATGGGGCAGGGTGTTATCAATACGCTGATGACACCCAAGTATATTTCTCCATGTCTCGGTCAGCTGCCATGACAGCAAATGGCAGTTCTCCCCTCAATCAATGTCTTGAGGCGGTAATGGACTGGATGAGGAAAAAATGACTCAAGCTGAATCCAGACAAAATGGAGACACTTACAGTAGGGGCCCCCAAACCAGGTATTGGGTTGCAACCTCCAATCCAGGATGGGGTCATGCTCTCCGCTAAGGATTGTGTTCACAGTCTGAGGGTGCTCCTGGACTCGTAGCTTCACATGACAGGTCAAGTGAATGCGACAGTCAGAAGTGCCTGTTATCAGCTTCAGCTAATATGCCTAGTCTCCTTCTTACATCTTCACTGCTCCCCAGAGTGCGCATTGTTTTAATTCTTATGTTTTAATTTATATCTGTATTTAATACATTTTAATGAGGGTTATTGTTATTTGTCAATATTGTTTTATTGTTTGTTTTGGGGTAGTTTTATTTAATCTAATTTTAGATGTAAGCCACTTTGATTCCCACAGCAAAAGGAGGGGTATAAAAATATTATTATTATTATTATTATTATTATTATTATTATATTTGGATCTGGCATCTAGTCTTCAGTCTCCTTTATTGTACTATTGCTATTCTCCTCATACTTTGCATAGCCTATCAAATTGACAATCTGTTAGCATATACACAAAATAACTTTGAAACATGAGATTAGATACTGATGAAGTTTGCCACACAGTACAGACCTTTATGGTATGTTACTTGACATGTAGAAGAGACAAAATCTTTCTCCATGTTTGCTTAAGCAATCAGTGAAGAAAAAGTCTGCAATATATTATATACTGTTTGACAAATATTTGCTGCACATGAAATAGTTTGAGGAAAGAAATGTGGATATGCAAATGTAGTTTTACTTATCCAAAATACCCTTTCTTCCTGCAAATTACTTTTCATAATAAATATGCAAATAACTTTGTAATAGTGTGACTCGAAGTTACAGCACACCTATTACCTCATTTTATTGTCTTAAAGAATATATAAGTGTGTGTCTGTGAGTCTAGATATCTGTATGAGTTGTATGAAAATGGGAAGATTCCATTCTTTGATGGGAGAATATCATGTTAGACACCCCCAACTTGTCGGGAGGGGTAACTTGTTGTACTGGCCAAATAAGGGCAAGGACTCCCCTTTGGTTGATAGGGGTGTAAAATCTCACCACTGCTTTAGCCAAATGGCTGTAGTTAACAATCTCGCTTAGTTGCAAGAGGTTTTGAAT
Source organism: Phrynosoma blainvillii (assembly GCA_026167975.1). Classification (NCBI taxonomy): domain Eukaryota; kingdom Metazoa; phylum Chordata; class Lepidosauria; order Squamata; family Phrynosomatidae; genus Phrynosoma; species Phrynosoma blainvillii. Next base: position 89,022,373 of record JANUYF010000001.1, on the reverse strand, counting down.
GAGAGTTTGTCTTTTATAACTTGTTGCAACCATGAGGAGGTAGCCATTTTGATAGTCGAGACAGTGCGAGCTCATCAAACTGTACTTGACTTTTGGCGACCCATCCCTCCCTCCCTTGTTCTGGATATTTAATCCTACTCTCAGGCTTCGGCAAATTTTTTCCCAAGGTTTACTTGGGTTTTCGCCCTCCCTGAGATTTTGTAATTAATGGTTGTTGTTCATTTGATTATTTAGTTGTTTGTCACAACTTTGGGCTCAGGGTCTTTCTCAAGTGTATTTAATTAATTGGGGCGGGGAATGACCCCATCACACAGATAAAATTAATTTGGCTAGTTAAATTGGGATAGAAAAATAATTTGGCTCTACACAAATTAAACAGGAAATGACGGAATTAAATGCAGAATTATGTCATAACAAATTGTGATGTCATATGATGTAATATGACATAACTTCCGGGGAGGGGTTTGTTTATTGGTTTATTTATTTATTTAATTATTTACTGGATTTAATTTCTGAGTTATTGATTTGCCACGGGTTGTGAAGGACCATCTTCATGGTGGGCTCACCTCTTTACATCTCTGGCAAAGCTAATTTATTATTGTTGTTAAAACTGACCCTGTAAATTAATAAAGTTGTGGCCTGATTTAAATCCAAGAAAGGAGTCCTTTGTGCCAGTACAACAGATGTTTTTGTGGATTGCTTCTTTATGACTCTGGAAACAAGGGTTCGATTCCCACCTTAGTCATGAAACACACTGGGTGACCTTGGGTAAGCCACATGCTTTCAGCCTCAGGAGAAGGCAATGACAGATCTTCTATGAACAAATGTTGCCAAGAAAACCCCATGATAGGGTCACCTTAGGGTCACTATAAGTTCAAAATGACTTGAAGGCACACAATAACAACAAGAACTCTCTAAAAAGCAAGCCAAAGGGATCCTAATGGTAGCTAATGGTGGCTTGGTGACTGAGAAGGAGGGTAGCTCTGCCCACCCATAGTTTAGTAGGCCTTATGGGAGGAAAAGAAGGGAACCAAGGAGAATTTGTTCAGTTAGTTTTGTATTCCTTTAAATTTAGTCTACATTCCAAGAGGTCATGCAATAATATGGGACAGGGATAGCTTGGATCTCAAGGAAAGTGAGTAGAAATTTTATTACCTGTCTTGTATTGCTCTTTGTCACTGGTCTCCATATGGCCAAGAAAGGGAATGGCCTCTGTCTGAATTGATCCCTCTAGACCAGGGGTCGGCAAACTTTTTGCTGGTGGGGCTGGTTGCCCTGCCCCCTGATCATCGGTGGGCCAAAGGGGGGGGAAATGGCACTGGAGGTGCATGCGCGTGCACGTGCATGCATGCGCACTACTCCCACCATCGTGCGCATGCATGCATGAGCACGGTGTGCCATTTTGGAATAATAATAATAATAATAATAATAATAATAATTTCTTGCCCGCCCATCTGCTAGGCAACTGGGGCGGGGTACAACATATTAAAACAGGCAACAGTTAAAAATATTCCCTCAACCCTCTCCCCAACCCACCCCCCTTAAAACTGAATTAAACAAGCAAAGATTAAAATACAATAGTACAATAAAATATACAAATATGATAAAAACAGGAAGCAGGAAGGGAGGGGGGTGGCAGTCGCTCCGATTGGGCAAGGGAGTCATTCTGGGAAGGCCTGCCGGAAGAGATCCGTCTTTACTGCTTTCTTAAAGGCAGCAAGAGTGGTAATAAGACAGATCTCGTCTAGCAGGCCATTCTATAGCCTGGGAGCAGTCGCAGAAAAGGTCCTCTGGGAGGTCTGCACCAGCCTGGTCTTCATAGGCTGCAGCAGATTCCTCCCAGAGGACCGAAGGGCACAGTGGGGCTCATATGGGAAGAGGCGGTCCCTGGGATAAGATGGACCCAAGCCATGTACGGCTTTAAAGGTTAAAACCAACACCTTGTACTGTGCCCGGAAACTAATTGGCAGCCAGTGGAGGGATTTAAGCACTGGTGTTATGTGCTCCCTCCTAGATGTTCCTGTGATTAACCTGGCTGCCATATTTTGCACCAGTTGCAGTTTCCAGGTTAGGCACAAGGGTAGCCCCATGTAGAGCACATTGCAGTAATCCAGACGTGAGGTTACCAGAGCATGCACCACAGTTTCCAGATCCCTCATGTCCAGAAAGCAAAATGGAAAGCAAAATGGCATCCGCACTCACGCACGCATGCGCATGATGGCAGGGCGCCATTTTGGAACACAAAACGGTGCTGGCATTTTGTGCATTCGCATGATGGCAGTGCCATTTTGCATTCCAAAATGGCGCCCCACCATCATGTGCATGCGTGCGTGACACGGGCCTCCATTTTGGAACACAAAATGGCGCTGTGCATCGCGAGTTCATGTGCACAACACCAGTGCCATTTGGTGTTCCAAAACGGCACCCACTGTCGTGCGCATGCATGCGTGAGACGGGGTGCCATTTTGGAACACAAAATGGCGCCACATATTGCGAACACATGCGCACGACGCTGGTGCCATTTGGCATTTCAAAATGGTGCCTGCTGTTGTGCGCGTGCGTACACGAGCACAGCTGCCATTTTGGAAAGGAAAATGGCACCCCGCGGTGCACGCGTATGGCAGCGACACCAGCCAGACCGGCCACAGGCCGGTTGCAAGGCCTCTGCGGGCTGGGTCCAACCCCTGCTCTAGACCATCCTAACTGACAAGAGAAGTAACATCTGAGACAAAATGTATGCCTGTGACTCTAACATTGGACCTTTGCAGACTGCCAGAAATAATGCAGCTTGAGGCCACTTTAACTGTCCTGGCTCAGTGCTAAGGAATCATGGGAACTGTAGTTTATTGTGGCACCAGAGTTCTCTGAGAGAGAAGGCTCAATGTCCCAGAAAAAAATACAATTCCCATGATTCCCTAGCACTGGGCCAAGACAGTTATAGTGGTCTCAAGCTGCATTATTTCTGGCAGTCTGTAAAGGCCCATCATCACTTTTCTTCTCCTATAGGATTTTTGACATCTTTGCCTAACAAAGAAGCCAGTGAATCTTCAAAAGCTAGCTTGATGTATTTTGCAGATGTTAGAAGGGCTAATAAAGAAGGAAAAAAAAGAAGTATCAGATCTCACTCATAGGAGTGGCAGTCAACAAGCTAAAAAGGTCAAGAAGTCTTTCTCTCTGTGTGTGTATGCATAGAGATTTCTTTATTTAAATAAAATAAATATGATTTATAGTTAATTGTCAAGAGTGTCATAAATAAGAAGTGGGGATGGTGTTGGGTTAATAACCACTGCAGATTTTATAATAATAAGGCAATAGAAATAATATTATAATATGGAATTCTGTTAGATCCAGTCTTTTAACCTCTATATGATATATATGAGTTTGTTTGGATTCATAAAAGAACCAGCACCTTTTATAACTGCTGCAGTCAGAATATTTTCTTCAAAGAACTGAATACCTTACAGAATATAAACAATACCTTATAGAAAAATTAACACACTACATTACAATGAATATTAAAAGGTTAATCACCAACCAGGGGTACATCAGTGGTTATTTCAAAAGTTGTTGCATTTCCCCTTCTGAGTTAGAAGAAAGTGAGAGTAATTTTGCAAAACTTCAGAATGATAGACTCTTGGGTGAAACAAGGCTTCTTTTGCATTTGGTGCAGATTTTTTTGGATTCTTTTGTATTCTATTGGCTGCTATGTAATTCTCACATACTTTTGTAATTCCACCTACTTCCTACTCAATAAAGCTTAGGTCTAGAGGAGGAAGGGCATTTTTGGCACCAGATTCTGAATATATTTAAACACTAGCAATTCACTGAGCTGGAAAATTGTAAATCTGCACTTTTATTTTTATTTTTTTAAGTTGGTTGCCCTATTCTTTGGAGACAGGTTTGGGGACAGCAGGATAATTAATGGACACTCAAGCAATGCAGGGGTATGAACAGCAAGTTTCAATAACATAGTGAAATGGGATTTGTGTGTCTGTGTCTGTGTCTGTGTGTATCTAACAGAGTAATGTCCATACAAGCCTTGATTATTTCTACAACTAATAAGGATTAATTAAAAACAAAAACAACACTGCAGTGAAGCCTGGGAGCTGTCAGTACCTGTACTGATTTTCCCTTTCACCATGTGAATTAAGGGGCACAAAAATAAATTATTATATTATCATTCAATCTAATCCAGGGATATGTTTTGGCAGCTGTTGGGTAACAAAATTTAAAAAGAATGGATAGGTCTCACTATAATAATTACATTTACAGAAGCCCATTCCTGCCAAATGCTGATAAAGGAGTTAGTCTATATGATCAACTGGTTTTTAATATTCACAGTATTGAAATTTAGTCTATCCAAAGAGGTTAAACTCAAGAGGATACATTCTGGAAGGCAATGCAAATTCCAGAGAAAGAAATATAATGCATCAAAATCTTTTAGTAGCAAACTCCATGACATGTTCTCCTCAAAACCCACCTATTTTTATGAGTGCCTAGAATCATGACATATAACTTCATGTAACACAATGCTTTGAAAGGAAGAGACAGAATAATAACATGGGAAGGAATCTTAGAGGTCATATGGTCCAACCTACTGTTTCGTTGCAATATATAACTATAGCATCCCAGACAGATTATCCTTCAGTTTGTGCCAGAATACCTTGAGTGAAAGAAGGTACATGGCTCAGCAGTGGTATACATGCTCTGCTTGCAGCAGGTTCCAGGTTCAATGCCTAATATTTCTAGGTAGATTTAGGAAAGAATCTTGCTTGAAAGCCTTGCTAGATATTGTTAGCCAATATTGTTTAATATGTTTTTTAGCTTATGTAAACTATCTTAGAGAGCCAGCATGGTGTAGTGGTTTGAGTGTTGGACTACAACTCTGGAGACCAGAGTTCAATTCCTACCTCAGCTGTAAAAGCCACTGGGTGACCTTGGGCATGTCACATGCTCTCAGCCTCAAGGGAAGGCAATGGCAAATTCCTCTGAACAAATCTTGCCAAGAAAGCCTCATGATAGGTCCCCCTTAAGGTCACCATAAGTCAGAAATTACTTGAAGGCACACAACACACACACACACACACACAAATATTTTAGTGCTTTTAGCTTGTTTTAATGCTATTGTAAGTTGCCCTGAGATTTCTTGATAGAGAGTAGAGTATAAATATTTTAATAAATAAATAAATAAGGTGAGGCCTGAGAAAACTGTTGGCAGCACAACATTCACTCATTGTTCTGGGCCACATTAAGCAAGTAGAACCACGTAAGTATATTTGGACAGTACACTGGAGGAGCTCCTGTGAATTTTCCTGAAAGGAGGAGTTGTCCCAGCAAATGCCTTACGGCAAGAGAGAACTTTTAAAAGAGTGACAGAGGCTGGTGTTTCAATAGCTTAAGAGGTGACATAATAGTCATGTTTGAAAGGATGGCATATTGAGGATGGAGCAAGTTGTTCTCTGCTGCTCCAGAGAAGAGGACACAGAGCAATAATTCAAACTACAGGAAAAGAGATTCCCCCTAAACATTTGGAAGAACTTCCTGACAGTAAGAGCTGTTCAACAGTGGAATACACTGCCTTGGGTGTAGTGGAGTCACCTTCTTTGGAGGTATTTAAACAGAGCAGGGTTGTCATCTGTTTGGAGTGCTTTCACTATGTGTAGCAGGGAGTTGGACTGGATGACTCTTGTGGTCTCTTCTATTTCTGTGATTCTGTTAATCATAAATCTATGGGTGACGTCTGTATCTATAGTCTTGTGTCCTGGGCAGCTGAGGGACAAAAGGCTGTGAAAGAAAGTCAGAGTCAGGAGCAGGTAAAAGAGCTAAACCAACACATTTCAGAAAAGAGTGTGGACTGCTCCTCCTGCAGTGCAGTGATCTGTAACCTATCTGAATCCAACTTTTTTCAGATAAGCCACAGTCACAGAACCAAAGACATGATACGTGATACCAGCCTAGTCCTATTAATCCATAATACTAATAATGAAACACCTTAATAAATGGTTTGTGCAGCTGCTCACAACTTCTCCAATCTGCAGATACAAAACAAAAAAAGCAGAATAATTAAAATTTGCCTCCCTGGCAGGTGAAGTCTTTTCACACTGATGTTTGGTTAACCCCACCCAATGGCCTACGGAATACATCACAGATTTGGGTGAGGACAATGGAAAACCTGAGCCTATATGAGGCCACAACAAAGTTAGGTCAGTGGCATTATGGATGATTAATTTGGTGTTCTGTTCCAAAGATACAGTTTTCTAGTTGCTTGTGACTATTATACAGTGCGAGAAAAAGATCCGAAATAACAGACAAAGGTGGTGGTGGGGAACAACTTGACAGGTTAATATTTACTCAATCTTATGTCATGAAGCCCAGCTGTTGGGAGAGGAGGACATCTCCAGACTTGCTTCTGTGGGTCATAGGGCTTAGGAAATAGAAAGGACTACTTTTGGGGCAGGTGTTTGCTTTATGTCATGGGATGTGTATGTGCTTGGAGAGGAAGGAGGTTCCCAAGGAAGGTATCATCATATGGGGTTCTAAGTCATGGTTGGAGGATCCCTTCCTCAAAACTAATGCCCTTAAAATGTGAAGGTCACTGGAGTTGAGTAATGGGAACATGAGCAAGGGGTCCTTCCTTAACAAGATTTGAATTCTAAGTGGCTATGAATAACTTAAAATAGTGTGGAACTAAGAGATGGGCAACTGCTAGAGATTTGGGAGGGTGCATTGGTCCCCATAGGACCTAGGGTGGAACCTTCAGAATTTTAAAAAACCTTTTCTCCTTAAAAAAAAAATCCTCTATTTTGAAAACTAAGGGCTTGTTCAAACTCTTGCAAAAAAGTGAGATATTTCAAAACAAAGCTTAATTGGTTGGGACTTCCTGGAAAATCTTTTTCAACCCACATGAACCTTTCCAGTCAACAGGGAGGGGAAGGCAGATGAAGGAATTGGGTAGACAATTTGGGTAGACAATAAAAATCAGATTTTATAATACCATTGACAACTGACCAGTCATAGATCTCATCTGAATCTTTCACTATTGGCCCTGGAGACTGAGTGGTCTTTTTAAAAAGATACTATTGTTACTGTTCTAGCATTAAGGCACTATGTTCCACCTCCTATTTAGTAAGGAATGCCCTTTAATTGGAATAAATAAATTACCAAAACTACAACCTTTTCAAAAAAAATTCCTTTTGAGATATATAATAGAATAATCCCCCATCTCTCATACACAGACAGAAAGAAAGCATCTAGAGAAGAATAACATGTTTTTGCTCATGCTGAGGATTGTCTATAAATATTCCATGTAAAAAGGCAACATCATGTTATTGTTTTTTTAAAAGCCTCAAGAACTATTGCAGTAGATAGAGCAACCAACAGTAACATATTGTTCATCTGTTTTTCACCTAAGAAAAATTGTCATGTCCAGGAACCCCAAATTGCTTTGCCCCTTGCAACTCTTGAAAGAAACAGCAGGTGGGTAGCAGGGCGGGACCTAAAGCAATGGCACCACAGGTAGGTGATGGAACCATTACTTACAGAATATTCAGCAAACAATTGACTTCCACAGGAATTTCTTAATTTCCAGGTACCACAGAGCATGCAAAAATTGCCACTTCTTTTTTCTAGGAATACCAAATGGTATAGTGGTTTGAGCATTGAACAACAACTCTGGAGACCAGGGTTTGATTCCTCACTTGGTCATGGAAAACCACTGGGTGACCTTGGGCAAGTCACACACTCTCAGCTCCAGTAAACCCACAGAATAGTCTTTGACAACACTGGTTCTTTGGCTTAGTAATGGAGATGAGCACCGCCCCCTGTGGTCGGACATGACTTGACAACCTTGTCAAAGGGGAATACCTTTACCTAAGTTTTTACTTGTCAATATCTATCTCATTTCATAGGACCACAGCCAAATAGTTACATGAACTCTAGATTTGAAATAAAAAACCCTATAAGTTTAATCTTTTATTACATTCAGCTCTTTTTAATTTCAAATTCTTTCTCTTCCATTGTTGAAGATACTTGTGATTTTGGACAGGTACTTGTTAAAGCTGCCCTGGTTGTGTTTCACAGAGAGGTGATATAATCATCATCATCATCATCATCATCATCATCATCACAGGGGAATTGCCCTCATCATTTGATAGGTACAGCTATTACCAACATGGAAAAGACTGTGTTGTACCTACATAGTTGTTAAAATGAGATGTCTGTCAGAAGAAAAAAAGATGTAAGGCTAATTTAGCTAGACATGGCTGAATATACAGGAATACAAGTCCAGATGTTTAAGCGCTAAGCTGTCAAAGGTTTGGAAGGGTGAATTTGTCAGTTTTGCTTTCTCTCATATATATTTTGTTTTAAATCACAGGTTCTTTCCATCCCAAATGTATCAATAATTGTAATTTTTCATAAATTCATCTAAAATGGTATAAAGCCAAAGCAAAATTCTCTCCTCTGTTTAGTGATTGAAGAGTATAAGAGAGATTGATTAAGAGAATAAATATTCTTTGTTTCACATTCCACTTAGTATTCCACCCAATGCCCAGTTTTGGAATGACAGCTCATTATTTTCAGCAGCTTTGCAATGTATCGGCCTTGCCTCTCACTTTGTTTGGGCTGATAGGTCAAAGGGTGATTCTTCATTGTAGAGATGTTGACATCTGACCACAAAACAAGCTCTGACCATTAGAATTTTCCATTACAAGTCCCATTCAGCTATTATTCTTTCTGTATATAGTCTTTCCTCTGGATTCGCTGACTTCCCATTTGCAATTTTGAATTTCTGCAGACAGGAAGGCAGGAGGGACAAAATGGTGCATGGGGGGGGGGGGATGTGCCATCCTTATTTTCAATGGGGCTTGAATATTTGCAGTTTTCTATTTTCATGGGGGGAGGGTTCCCTTTAACAAAACAGTGAAAATATAGAACACTATGTATTGAAATAACAACCAATTGAAGCAGTTCACAATCTATCTACCATGCACACAATGTTGTGTAACTACAATGACTTGAGAACAGGCAGCTGAAGAAGCATCACCCTCAGGTTTTCTGCCACGACAGCTTGTCTCAAGGCACACTGACTGGAAGAGTGCTGCAGACATCATTTCCCATCCTGATGTTGAAATGCTTTCAGTGGGTTCTTTGGGTCATGTTTGGTTGTTAATGGCTACAAACCTGAATTTCCAGCAGGTACAAGACTGGAAGTCCAATTTACAATCTTGTAACTCCTGAACAGAATGCCAGCTAAAATATTGCAAAATTGAGTAAATAAAAATAAATGAATGCATTTAATATATCAAGTAAAGCAGGGAAATGTAAAACCCTATTGCATGCCCAGGAGCTCTCAACTAGACCCTTTGTTGTGCTATTAGAACTCAACTACAATAGCTGTCTTAATAGTTGTCTCTGTGTGGCCATGCTCCTGATCACTTCTGATTGGTAAATCCTGAAGGGGCTCAACTACATAGGAATAATCATGCTCCAGTTTTTCAGGTCATTTCAGGGCAGCTCAGTCTTCTAGTCTAGTTTTCAGAAGAGTTCAAGCCCCTCTGCACTTCCTGTCCAGGATCCAGGACTGAGATGAAGACTGCCTCTGATAGTGGAGGTAAGGTATAGTTGTTGTGACCAATAGCCATGGCCAAAGAACACTGTGTGTTATTTTCCACATGGATCATCCCCAGAATTAAAGTCTGTGGTTGACATGCCTGAATTATTTTGCCATCATTACAGTGTTTATAATCAGGCTGTGCTGGGTGCTAAAAAACAAAATGTGCAATAAAGTATTGTGAAAAAGCTTTGCTAATTTTGAACCCCAACATTTGGAATCCCCTTCAAACTTGTGCCAGACCTTTGAAATTTGGGAAACTGGGGGGTGGCAAAGGGGTGGCAAATCAACTTTGTTCTATGGATTCTTCTCCTGCAGGTGGTCCAGGACCTCTCCCAGTGCCAAGGTTCTGTCTGAAATAGAGACTAGGTCCTGGATATCTCCTGTACAGTTTTGGGAGGAACAGCCATAAAAGCAGGAGGCAATTCACCTCTAAGCGTGCAATTCTTCATAAATTTTATTTGTTTATTCATTAATTCATTCATTCATTCTTTCTTGAATTTAATTAATGCAACAAATAATCAAAAAAATATTCTCCTTGCTGCAAGAAAGTCATCAAAAAGTGTGTGTTTTTTCAAAGACTATTAATTGTTCGGGACTTAGGAGTTTATCACATGAGGAAAATCCCATGCGGAAACGGGGCTTTAAATTAAACAAAACCCGCAAAAGCGGGTGTTTTTTCAGATGACGTCGCTGTTAAAAGGAGGTTAATCTGAATGGAAATTAGACAAAAAAATGCTTCTTTTTCTTTCGGTAGATCCCAAAAGTAAAAAGAAGCAGTGTTTGTCTAATTTCCATTCAGATTAACTTCCTTTTAACAGCGCTTTCACTTTTCACACAGGGCAAAACAGGAGAAATCCCGTTTATTAAAAGCTTCTGCTTTTGCGTTTTTATTTATTTATTTATTTACTTTAAACAGCGATTTTGCATGGGGCTCCCCATTTGATAAACTCCTTAGACTGTCAGCAGGAGCAAAACATATGGGTTTTTGTTTTTTTGTTTTTGCACAGAATATGGCATTATCTACACAGAAAACAAATTTCCTGCACATAAAATGATGTTTTATGTGGAGGAGAATATGTCCCCTTAGAAATGTTATTTTCTGTTCAGAAAATATTATTTTTTGTGTTTAAAAAAAATACCTATGTGCATTTTTCATGCAGACTATGTCTTAAATTCACATGAGTTTTGCTTCTCTAGGATTCTTCTCAACTGAGGGCCTTTGCAGACTGCCAGAAATAGTGCACATTAAATTGAGGCACTGCCCTGGCTCAGTGCTAGGGAATCATGGGAATTGTATTTTTTTTCTGGGACATTGAGCCCTCTCTGTCAGAGAGCTCTGGTGCCACAATAAATTACAGTTCCCATGATTCCCTAGCACTGACCCAGGGCAGTGCCTCAATTTAATGTGCACTATTTCTGGCAGTCTGCAAAGGCCCTGAGTTTCCTAACACTTTAGAAACTTGTTTTTTTAAATCATTTTTCAAACATTTTTCAAATATTCTTTTCATCCCTATTTGTCACCTTCAATAACCAATCTACCACCACCGATGTGAAACCTTATCAGAAAATTTTACCTGAAATGTCAACATTTCAAAAGGTAAGGCAGCCCTTTTAAATAAAATCTTTCAACATGATTGCCCTTGGCTTTTGGAACACATTGCCTCTGGAATGATAATATGTGCCAACAAATTTTAGCTTCACATGCATGTTAACACCACTGTTCTTAATCCAGTCCATCCCAGATTATTTTATAAATCCAATAAATACGTATGATGAACTAGATACATTTTCAAATACTTCAACATTGTATTTTAGATATGTGTGATTGTATTTTTAACAGTACAGTATTTTGATAAGTTTCCTTTTGTTAAGCAGCATATACATAAGTAAAATAAATAAATAAATAAATAAATAAGAAGAAAAAAACCTCTGGTCCTGCAACAAACTGCAATTCCCAGAATTTCATAGCCTTGAGCCATGGCAGTTAGAGTTGTGTTGAATCAAATTATTCGTGCAGTGCAGGATGCAGCTTGAGGGAGAATGGGCAGTTCTGACAGTATGTTATTACTAAAAATGAAACAATCAAAATTCTTGCTATATGGACCAAATGAAATTTGCAAAGTTACTCCCAGCATGAAGAGGATTGTTTATGAACCTGATATGATGCTGTTTAACATGCAGATATTGCCAGGAAAAAAAAAACAGTTAGGATAAATTAGATAACCCTAATTTAGCACCACAAACATGGCTGAATACAAGGGTACGTAAAGTCAGACATTAAAGTGCTAAGTAGTCACATCTTTCTGATGGAATGGATGAATACAGTAGTTTTGATTTCTCTCCAATTTCATATTTTTAAACAAGTTAAATTTCCTCTGACATGTTTAAGAAGAAATTCATAAAAGTTGTTAAAAGCTCATAAAGAATGATTGAAATGAATTCCCCTCCTATCCTTATCAGAAAGTGTGTCTGGTAAGGCTGAGTATAGACTTCTAAAGTTATTCTCTTTCCTTCTGTGGCAAGCTGTGGGGTAATGAAACCAGAGGTCATAGCTGTGAAGCCCAAATATATATTTTTTCATTACCAGGGACTACAATACTGTCATCCCACCTCCCCCAAATTCACTGAATTCATTCCCCCCCCCCCAATCACTCTGAATTTAGATGCAACCCCACATAACAGGAGGGGAAATTGATTTTTCAGCAATGACATGTTGTTATAAGTTATCCATGTTGTAATTCAAAGTACCTAGGAGTAGCTTTACAAAAGAACTGTTCTTAGTAGAGATGAAAACTTCTAGAATCTTTTTAGAGCAACATGGTCACCTGCAGGTTTGGACTCTCTATGAAAGTGTTGCCATAGAGCAGGGGAATGCAGCTATGAAAGTTGAAGGGGCCACATTAGAGAAAGGAGCATGGGGGAAAGAGCTGCCATTTGGCAGCCATTGGCAGCCATTGCCCAACTTGGGTGCCATTTGGCAGCCATTGCCCAACTTAGCAAAAATGTTGCTTAGGGAGGCACTAGATGCCTCTCGATGCAACATAAGAAAAACTGATGTAGCCCCCGGTTACACCAGCATAAGTCTATAAGAGGATTCTACCCAGAGTCCTCCAGAAAGTCCTACTACATAAAACCTGAATAAATAAATTTTAATGTTCAGAATACAGATCCATGTCCTTGGAGGTCTTAATCACTATACCAGGGGTAGGCAACCTTTCCCCTTTAAGGGCCTAGGGACTTCAGCTCCCAGAAGCCTCAGCCATGTTGGCCAATAGTCCCATGTTGGCCAATAGCTCCTGGGATTCTGGGAGCTGAAGTCCCTCGGCCCTTAAAGGGGAAAGGTTGCCTACTCCTGCACTACACAGTAGCCTTCACAGTGGATTGTGCCATACGTAACAATGAATCACACCTAGATGAACACAGATGTTTTTCTGCACGAGGTCTAAAATAGAAATTGATTCAATGCTTTAAAGACTAATATTTTCCTCTCCAGCTTCTTTGCACAGGGCAGAAAGCCACCCCCCCAGACTTGATCTTTTTGTTGTCATGGAAAAGCAAGACATTTTGAACTGTTCCATTGTGTTCATACACATGCCTAGGAGGCCAAATTAAATAGCCTGCAATATTCCTTCTGGCCTAAACATTGGCTGGCATTAGAATTTGGGAATATACAAGAAAACCAGTTTACCAGCCCACAGAGGAAATCAGTGCTCCATCATCACTGGTGTCATGGCAAACAATGTGGAACACTTATCAAAAATGTTCCAAACACATGCAGGCAAGCAAATTAGCCATGGACAGACCCAGAAGAACAAAACATAGACATCTTAGGAAGCACTTTTATGAAATTTGTGGGACTTGCTACATGATTGTTCTTGGCTCTCTATACAGTCTTGAAAAACATGTACTAAAGGGGATTGGTGGGGAGCCAGCACTGCAGCTTCTTTTGGAACTAATTTTGTTAAATATTCCGGGGGCCTTCAAAAGAACTGCTTGAGTAATTGGTATGGTTGGAATGAAATGGGAAACTGCAGACCAATTTTCTGTAGTGCCTGGAGGGACCCAACTGGCAGATGCTACAGCATCAATCTATGTATGATAACATTTTGAAAATAGCATAGAGGAAGAGGGGGAGGAGAAAGTCAGAAGGAGGTAAATGCCTTCCTAACCAATTATAGAGGTAGCCATATCATTCTCTCATATATATATATGGTGATTGATATTAATACCGTAAACTGCAGATGCTGAGATTCACCAGCTATAGTTTCCAAATTGATGCTTTGGTCCTCACAGTGCTGGATTTAAACATGTTGACATTTCTATAGTTTGTATGCCTATTCACAGTTTGTATTCATTGCAGTAGATCTTGAACAAGAGATGTTCCCAGGGGACTGTTCCTTCCAAAATTGCCCCTTCAAGTTCCTTTTAACTAGTCACTTTACTTTTGAGTACCCAAATCTGCAATTATGCAGTTATGGTGGACAGAGGAAAGTCTATCTCTCAATATGAAACTCACTGACATCCATAAGTGATTTAATAATAATTGTATCTTTAAGCAAGTCTTTCTTCAATTTTAATTCTTCAGGGCATGAAAAGACACAAAGAAATGGGGTGGCTTTCATACTAAGAGGCGATGTGGCAGAAGCAATCGAAGGATACAATGCAAATCAGACTGAATAATCTCAACAAGGCTTTATGGGAAACCTATGAATATCACCATAATTCAAGTATATGCACCAACCGCAGAGGCAGAACAGGATGAAATTGAAAAATTCTATGAGGGAGTACAGGAAGAAATTTACAACACAGCAGCACAGGATGTCAAGCTGATCGTTGGTATTGGAATGCAAAAATTGGAAGCAAAGAAGAATCAAAAACAGTAGACAGATTTGGTTTAGGGAAAAGAAATGAAACAGGTGAGTGTCTGATACAGGGGTAGGCAACCTAAGGCCCGGAGGCCGGATGCGGCCCCCTGAGGCCTTTGGACCAGCCCCAGGCCTGTCCTGCTGCCGCTGCCACCGCCACCGCCACCCCCGGCCATGATGATATTGATTATTGTTGTTATTACTTTTTCTTGGGGTTTTCTTGGCAAAATCTCCACAGGGGTTTTGCCATGGCTTTTCTGGGGCTGAGAGAGTGTGCCTGCATATTTTTTTAATTTTTTAAAAATTTATTTATTTATTTATTTATTTATTTTTGGTGCTTCGGCCCCCCAATTGTCTGAGGGACAGCAACCCGGCCCCCAGCTCAAAAAGGTTGCCTACCCCTGGTCTGATAGATTTTTGTGATGCCAACAGGCTATTTATTACAAACACATTTTCCAAACAACCAGAAAGAAGGCTATACACATGGACATCACCAGATAGCCAACACAAAAATCAAATAGATTATATAATCAGAAGTAAAAGATGGTGAAGTTCCATACTGGTGGCCATGACTAGACCAGGCGCTGGCTGTGGCCCAGATCATGAACTACTCATATCAAAAATAAGAGTAAAATTCAAGAAGAAAACAAAACCAGTCATCATACCAAAATATGATCTAAACAATATTGCACCAGAATTTATTGACAATATAAGGAAAGGATTTGAGCTACTAAGCATAATAGACTGAGAACTAGAAGAACTAGAGTTTGAAGCCAGGGACATAATAAAAGGAGAAGGCCGACAGACACTCTCAGTAGACAAAAGTAAAATGACAGATAAAATGATACAAGCAATAAAGGAAAGAAGGGAAGCAAAACAAAAGGGGGAAATGAACAAACTAAGAACTGTGAATGGAACAGTACAACAGCTAATATGAAAAGGTAAAGAAAACTACAACAACGATCAATGCAAACAAATAGAAGACAACAACAAAAAGGGGAGAATGAGAGATCTATTCCACAAGATCCAGGAAATCAAAAGAAATTCCAAAGCAAGGACAGGGAAGCTCTATGACAATATAAATAACATGATTCAAGACCAAGAAGGAATAAAAAGACATTGGATGCAATACACAGAAGGGTTATATAAACAAGATGATAAAATGAATGACATGTGGAATGAGGAGCCATATGAAGATGAACCCCAAATTTTAAAAAGTGAGGTGGAAGCTGCAATAAGAAAAATGGCAAAAAACAAATCACCAGGAACAGATGATATTCCAATTGGACTGCTGCAATCCATGCTGACAGAGTCAACTACAGTGCTAACTAACATATGTCAACAGATATGGAAAACAAAACAATGGCCAAGACATTGGAAATGATCAATATACATCCCCATCAACAAAAAATGAGACAAAGAAGACTGCAGCCACTATAGGTCCATAGCCCTAATCTCCCACTCAAGCAAAATTATGCTCAAAATTCTGCAGCATAGACTCCAACCATAAATGGAGAGAGAAATCCCAGAGGTCCAAGTGGGGTTCAGGAAAGGAAGAGGCACTAGGGAGCACATTGCAAAATATACAATGGCTAATGGAGTACATGAGGAAATTCCAAATGAAAATCAGCATGTGCTTTATAGAGGGAGGGTGGCTATGAAAGAACTAGAAAAGATCCTAAAATGCAAAGACATACAACTCAGCACAAAAGTTAGAATCATACAAGTCATTGTATTCCCTATTACCATGTATGGATGTGAGAGCTAGACTGTTAAGAAAGAAGACAGGAAGAAAATCATTTCATTTGAGATTTGGTGCTGGAGAAGAGTGCTGAGGATTTCATGGACAGCCAAAAAGACAAATGGGTCCTAGAGCAGATCAAGCCAGAAATTTCCTTGGAAGCCAAGATGACAAAACTTAGGGTGTTATACATCAGACACGTCATGAGAAGGCATGACTAATTGGAAAAAACAATAATAGCAATAGCAGGTAAATTTCTATGCCACTTATCAGTGCACTTAAGCACTCCCTAATACTAGGAAATGTGGAGGGAAGTAGAAAGAGAGGAAGGCCACATGCTAGATGGATGGACTCTTTTAAGGAGG
Source organism: Phrynosoma blainvillii (assembly GCA_026167975.1). Classification (NCBI taxonomy): domain Eukaryota; kingdom Metazoa; phylum Chordata; class Lepidosauria; order Squamata; family Phrynosomatidae; genus Phrynosoma; species Phrynosoma blainvillii. The sequence goes on along the minus strand of JANUYF010000001.1, from coordinate 89,005,789 downwards.
TCATGGATATGAATATATAAGAACTAAACAGAGTAGTGGAGGACAAGGGGTCTTGGAGTTGTCTCACCCACAGGTTCGCCATGGGTCGAGATCGACTCAAGCGCAGTTAACAACAATTAACTCTTCTGTCTTATATATCTCAGCTTCCCCAGATATACATTTTAGTTGGGACTAGGGGAAAGGTGTGCCCAAGCTTTGGAATGCCTTTATGAGGAAAGCTCTCTCTAAAAGCCTGTATCCTTCCATAGTATCTTCATGATCAATGGTTAGAAAGGGATGAATCTGTCAACTTCACTTTGTCCATGTTCAATGTTTTAAAATCTGAATTTAAGAAGAAATCAAGGTGTTTTAGTAAATTTTAAAATAAAAAACAAACAGTGAGATTCTTAATCATCCAGGTTGGCCAAATCCAACAAGTACAGCTAGTTCCAACATGGAAAAATCATGTTGCATCTGCGTAACACACGGGTGTTAAAGATGAAGAGTCTGTCAGAAAAAAAAGGAGGTGGCAATTCTAATTCAGTGCTACGGACATAGATGGATACACATGGGTTCAAAAACCCAGATTTCTAAAAGCTAACTACACAAACAGCTCTGCTTTAATGACTGGAGTTTTCAGTTTTGCTTTCTTTCACATTCTTCCTTTCTTTTGCTTAAGCTCAAATTTCAGCCATCTCAAATATGAAGAAATTTTCAGATTTGAAAAGTAATTATGAAAACCTATTCAAAAATTCTCAACCAACTATATTTATGGTCCTCTTTGATGGCTTTACTATATGTCATATAACATAAAGGGACTATGTGGGTATACCAGAGAAGGCGTTTGTTATACCAAAATCCTACTGTGTCCCTATCAGTGATCTTTCTGGGGAAGCATGCAGCACAAACAAACACAGACAACAGAGGGAGTAAAAATCTGCCTCTCTGCCCCTTCCACCAGCGCAGAGGGAGTAGAGACAGCTGACACAGGCTTTAAAAATCTGCCTCTCTGCCCCTTCCACCAGTGCAGAGGGAGTAGAGACAGCCGGTGGAGGCTTTTAAAATCTACCTCTCAGCCCCTCACCGCCTAGTCCAAGTGAGACTCTATATCCCGCCCGCCATCTAGCCTGCCCGCCCTTCTACACCTGGGAGCCCGTGTATTTGGCAGCAGAGGAGGAGCGGAAGTTATTTAGCCAGTTCTAGACCACAGCACCGGCAGCGAGGCCGCAGGAAGCCTGGGTGAAGCCTGAAGCCCGCCCAAGGGACCATCTTCTCCTGCGGACTCCATTTCCTCAGTGGCGGCATGGACTACATTTTACCTCTGGAATATTAGCCTGGAGGTGACACCAACGGTTAGGAGAAGTGCAGTCCTGGGAGTTTGCACCTAGGCCTTCTGCCACTCCATCTCAAGTGGCTTTATGCTCCACCACTTTACCTGAGTCCGGGAAGGAGTCGGGGTGCCTATTGGAGTTGTGTCGGGGAATGGGAGGTATGGTCGGAACAGAGCGAACAAATGTGACAAAAGAAGATGGGATCACTGTTTGAAAGCTATCTCGTCTTCAGTTCCCTCTGTTTCCTAGAATGGTTTCGAGAGCAAACCTTTCATTCCACAGAACCTCACTCTGCTCCTCTATAATGCCAGGTCGGTTAAGAATAAGACTCATGTCATCCATGATTTACAGAGACCTGGCTGGGAGAGGACAGCGCTGTTACTTGGGCGCAGGCACTCCCAGCTGGGTACTCTGTTAGTGAGCAGGTGAGGGGAAGTGGGCGGGGGGGCAGTGTAGTCTGGTTCATAAGAATAATCTAATCTTGACCAGGATACCTGTCCGGAATACAGCCCAATTCGAGTGTATGTACCTAAGCCTGAAGACCAGGGATAGTTTGTGGATTCTGCTAGTCTACTGACCACCCCGGTGACTAGCAGAATCTCTAACCAAGCTGACACAGCTGGTCTCAGAGCTGCTGCTGGAGTCCCCCAGACTTTTAGTTTTGGGGGACTTCAACATTCTGCTCGAGGCCAGTTTAACGGGTGCGGCTCGGGAGTTCATGGAGACAAAGACAAACATGGGCCTATCCTAATTGGTCCTTGGGCCTACACACTGTGCAGGTCATACACTCGATGCGGTCTTTAGTACGGAACAGGAATATCTGTGGGCGGAGGATATTACTATTGTCATAGACGGATCATTTCCTGGTCAAGACGGAACTTAGAGCCTACATCCGACCCACCGGGGGTGGTGGACCAATTAGAATGGTCCGCCCTCGAAGGCAATTGGAACCAACTGGATTCCAGAAAGCCTTAGAGGGTTTAATGGTTGGGAATGCTGGTGATCCTGTTGATGCTCTGGTTAATACTTGGAACACTGATCTCACCAGAGCCATCAACACGATTGCTCCCAAGCATCCTTGCCAATCCGCTTCAAACTGTAAGGGAGACATATGGTATACACTAGAGCTTAGGAAAATGAAGCGGTTTGGACAACGACTAGCGCGCAGATGGCGGAAGACTCGACTCTTATCTGACAGAACTCGCCATAGGAACTTTCTTTGGTCCTATCGGGAGGCAATGCATGCAGCGCAGAGATCCTTCTCCTCTGCACGTATTGCGTCTGCAGAGTCCCATCCAGCAGAGCTGTTTAGGGTGGTGAGGGAGCTGACGCAGGTGCCCCCTGTGCCAAATCCTTTACTTAACCCAACGACGGCCTGCTGTGACGCATTTAACAACTTCTTTGCAGATATATGGAGAAGGGAGACAACGTCCTGGAAGACAAAAGGACTGGAAAAAATAGTCAAACTGTCATAGAGGAAACAAGGCAAACAGTACAGGGACCCAACAGTGGAAGGCAAAAAAATGTGCACAGGCAGCAAGTAAGGGGGACATATGGTCTTAGATGTCTCTTCACTAATGCACAGAGCATGGGAAATAAGCAACATGAACTTGAACTCCTAGCACAACAAAGGAAATATGTTATAATAGGCATCACTGAAACCTGGTGGGATGATTCTCATGACTGGAATGTAGAAATACAGGGGTATAACCTTTTCAAGAGAAACAGGCCAAACAGGAAAGGAGGAGGAATAGCATTATATGTCAGGGATATTTACACCAGTGAAGACATCCAGAACATCAATCCTGGAAGCCAAGTGGAGAGCATCTGGATAAAAATTAAAGGGGAGAGAAAATCCTCAAGGTCTAGCAAATTCTTCACTTGCCTCGAAGACAATTTCATTGTCCAAAAGATGGAAGAGGCAACAAGGGAGTCAGCTATTTTGGATCTAATCCTAACTAACAGAGAAGACCTAGTTAATGGGGTGCAAGTGGTTGAATCCTTAGGCGGGAGTGATCATGTCCTCCTGGAGTTTATTATACAGTGGAAAGGAGAAGCCAGGCATAGTCAGACACGCATTCTAGACTTTGGGAAAGCTGATTTTACTAAACTTAAAGAAATCCTGGGGGTGATCCCATGGACAGGAATACTAAAAGAGAAGGGAGTTCAAGATGGATGGGAGTTTCTCAAAAGGGAGATACTGAAGGCACAATTTAAACTGTGCCAATGAGGAGGAAAAATGGGAGGTGTCTCAAGAAACCAGGATGGATGACTAAGGAACTTGCAACTGAATTATGTTTTAAATGGAACATGTATAAGAAATGGAAAAATGGGGAAATCACCAAAGAGGAATTCAAACAAATAGCTAGCACGTGTAGGGGTAAAGTCAGAAAAGCTAAAATGCAAAATGAACTTAGGCTTGCAAGAGAGGTTAAGAACAATAAAAAGGGCTTTTTTTGGGTATGTCAGCAGCAAAAGGAAAAAGAAGGAAATGGTAGGGCCACTGTGTGGAGAAGATGGCAAAAAAGTAATCAGGGGACAGAGAAAAGGCAGAATTACTCAACACCTTCTTTGCTTCAGTCTTCTAAGAAAAAGCAAAGGGTGCTCAACCTGAGGATAATGGAGCAGAGGACAGAATAGGAGAATTTCAGCACAGAATAAGTAAAGAGATAGTACAGGAATACCTGCTTAATCTAAATGAATACAAGTCTCCAGGACCAGATGAATTACATCCAAGGGTATTAAAAGAAGTGGCAAATGTAATATCGGAACCATTGGCAATAATCTTTGAGAATTCCTGGAAAACAGGGGAAGTCCCAGTGGACTGGAGGAGGGCAAATGTTGTCCCCATCTTCAAAAAGGGGAAAAAAGAGGATCCCAACAATTATCGTCCAGTTAGTCTGACATCAATACCAGGAAAGATTCTGGAGCAGATCATTAAACAGAGAGTCTGTGAACATCTGGAAGGTAATTCCATAATCACAAAAAGTCAACATGGGTTTCAGAGAAACAGGTCATGCCAGACAAATCTGATCTCTTTTTTTGATAAAATTACCAGCTTGGTAGATGAAGGGAATGCTGTGGATATAGTATATCTTGATTTCAGTAAGGCCTTTGACAAGGTTCCCCATGACATTCTTGCAAACAAGCTGGTAAAATGTGGGCTAGACAAAGTAACTGTTACATAGATTTGTAATGGGTTGACTGGCTGAACCCAAAGGGCGCTCAACAATGGCTCCTTTTCAACCTGGAAAGAAGTGACCAGTGGGGTGCCACAGGGCTCTGTCCTGGGCCCAGTGCTATTCAATATCTTTATTAATGACTTGGATGACGGTACTGGGGGCATAGTTATCAAATTTGCAGACGACACCAAATTAGGAGGAGTAGCTAATACCCCAGAGGACAGGATCAAAATTCAAAATGACTTGAACAGACAAGAAAACTGGGCCAAAGCTAACAAAATGAAATTCAACACGGAGAAATGTAAGGTACTGCACTTAGGGCGGAAAAACGAAAAGCACAGATATACGATGGGGGACACCTGGCTGAATGAGACTACGTGTGAAAGGGATCTAGGAATCCAGGTGGACCATAAGTTGAACATGAGTCAACAGTGCGATGCAGCAGCTAAAAAGGCCAATGCAATTTTAGGATGCATCAGTAGAAGTACAGTGTCTAGATCAAGAGAAGTAATAGTGCCACTCTATTCTGCTTTGGTCAGGCCTCACCTGGAATACTGTGTCCAGTTCTGGGCACCACAATTCAAAAAGGATGTGGAGAAACTGGAACATGTTCAAAGGAAGGCAACTAAAATGGTGAAGGGTCTGGAAACCAAGCCCTATGAGGAACAACTTAGGGAGGTGGGGATGTTTAGTCTGGAGAAGAGAAGGTTGAGAGGTGATATGATAGCCTTGTTTGAATATTTGAAAGGATGTCATATTGAGGAGGGAACAAGCTTGTTTTCTGCTGCTCCAGAGACTAGGACCCAAAACAATGGATGTAAGCTCCAGGAAAAGAGATTCCACCTCAACGTTAGGGGGAACTTCCTGACAGTAAGGGCGGTTCGACAGTGGAACACACTCCTTTGGAGAGTAGTGGAGGTCTTTAAGCAGAGGCTGGATGGTCTTTAAGCAGAGGCTGGATGACCATCTGTCGGGGATGCTTTGATTGGGAGTTCCTGCATGGCAGGGGGTTGGACTGGATGGCCCTTGTGGTCTCTTCCAACTCTATGATTCTATGATTCTATGAAAATCTCTCAGATAAGAACTGACTTAGAAGCCAGGGTTTTAACAGAAACCATAGACGAATCCGTCAATGTAATTATACTGGATCAGCTCCAATCTATGAATACCGATGATGTGGACAAGCTCCTTGGGAGGGTGAGGAAAACAACTTGCCCTCTCGACCCTTGCCCATCATGGCTGTCTGTCTGTGGGGGGGGGGGATGCATTGAGGAAGTTTCTTACAGGTATCATCAATGTGTCCTTCAGGGAGGGACATATTCCATCATGTTTGAAGGAAACGGCTGTTCAGCCGCTTCTGAAAAACCCCTCACTGGACCCCCTGGATATGAATAATTACAGGCCAGTCTCCTTACTACCATTTTTCAGCAAGGTGATCGAGGGGGCGGTTGCTCTTTAACTCCAAGCTGTCTTGGATGAAACTGATTATCCAGACCCATTTCAAACTGACTTCAGGTCAGGCTTTGGGGTTGAGACTGCCATGGTTGCCTTGACCAACAATCTGTGTCTGAGCATTGACAGGGGTAGTGTGACCCTGTTGGTGCTCCTAGACCTTTCAGAGGCTTTTGGCATGATAGATCGTGGCATCCTCTTGGACCGCTTGAGGGAGCTAGGTATTGGAGGCACTGCACTCCAGTGGTTCTGGTCCTTCCTCTTGGGAAGGTCCCAGAGGGTGCTGCTCGGGGACAGTAGTTCTAGTAAAAGGGAGCTCACCTGTGCTATTCTGTCCCCGATGTTATTCAACATCTATATGGATGACATTATACTGAGTTATGGAGCTGGGTGTTATCAGTACGCTGATGACACCCAAATCTATTTCTCCGTGTCTTGTTCGTCGGCCTTGAATTCCAATGGCACCTCTTCTCTCAATGAATGTCTTTGGGCATTAATGGGCTGGATGAGGAAAAACAGATTGAAACTGAATCCAGACAAGATGGAGGTGCTCACGGTAATGGCCCTGAAACCAAGAATTGGGTTGCAACCTCCAGTCCTGGATGGGGTCACACTCTCCTCCAGTGACTGTGTTCGCAGTCTGGGGGTGCTCCTTGACTCGTTGCTTCTGATGACAAATCAGGTAAATGCGACAGGAGCATCTGTTATCAGCTTCAGTTGATACGCCAGCTGCGCCCTTTTCTGGAAGTAAGGGATCTCGAGACTGTTGTGCACGTGCTGATAACCTCACGTCTAGATTTCTGTAATGCGCTCTACATGGGGCTACCCTAATGCTTGGTTTGGAAACTACAGCTAGTACAGAACATGACAGCCAGATTAATGTCTGGAACATCTCGGAGGGACAATATTACCCCAGTTTTAAGGTCCCTCCACTGGCTGCCTATAAGTTTCCGGGCCCAGTACAAGGTGTTGGTTATTACCTTTAAAGCCTTAAATGGCTTGGGCCCAAACTATCTCAGGAACTGCCTCCTCCCTTATAATCCTCCCCGCGCTCTCCGGTCCTCTGGGAGGAATTTGCTGCAGCCACAAAAAGGGGGCTTTCTTGGTTGTCGCCCCCAAACTATGGAACGGCCTGCCAGATGAGATCTGTCAGTTGACATCTTTGGACAGCTTTAAAAAGGTTGTCAATACGGATCTCTTCCAGCAGGCCTTTCCAGGATAGATAACCCCGGCCTCAGGAATCCCTCCTTCAGACGGTTCTAGGGCTATATTTTTAAATGCAATCAAGAACTACTGCCACTCACTGGAAATGTTTTTTAAAAAATATTGTTCTATTGTATTCTGTTTTTAACTGGAATTGATGTAATAACTTTTTAAGGGGGGAAGGGAATTAGATTTTGTTTGTTTTATGTATCATTTCATTGTTATTAGCCGCCCTGATTGACCCCAAAGGGGCGGGATATAAATAAATTTTATTATTGTTATTATTATTATTATTATTATTATTATTATTATTAACATTTTGTTGGGATAGAAAAGGCCACAAGTTTACAATTGTGTCACTAGCTGGGGTGTCCTGTGGTGTGGAGGGTGTCACTTGGGAAGGGTGCACGTTCGCCCCACCTGGTCTCCATCACCAGACTTCCTCCCCAGGGAGAAAGACCCAGGATGGAGCAGCCAGGAAGGGTGTGCATTCACTTCTCTTCCTCCTCCATCATCAGACCTCCTCCTCAGGGAGAAAGTCTGGTGACAGAACAGCTGGGAAGAGTGCTTGTTTGCTCCTCTTGCTCCAAAGGGGGAGGAGGGCCCAACCTGGTTCACCTCTGGGGTGTCACATGGTGTGGTCTGTACCCCCTGCACCCCCACATGAAGCCACTGCAAGGTTATACTTTACAGTTGTAGATACTTGATATATGGGGCAATCAGATCCAGGCATCAGACAAAATATGTGACAGCTAATGGAAAATCATCCATCTCAAGCCCAACTGCTGAGGAGGTTGAAACACAGCATGGCAGATATGGAATCCCATATTGCCTTAACCACTTTGTTTCCCCTGCCATCGGGGGTAAGGTAAGTCTGACAGCCTCTGTGCTGAGGATGTTCCCAGAAGTACTTGTGAGGGGATGTCTCACAAGGTCTAACAGGGAGCCCTGAAATTATATAATGGGTATGCAGGCCCAGTCTTTTTGTTTATGTGCCTTCAAGTCACCTATTGACTTATGGCAACCCCTTGAATTCAGTAGGGTTTGCTCAGGCATGGAATCCTCAGAGGTGGTTTTGCCAGATCATTCCTCTGAAATGTAGCCCACAGCACGTTGTATCAAAACAATCTTACCCAATGCAAAAATTCTCAAGAGTTGTGATAAAAGGAAAACAAGTCTAATATATAAACAAAAATTACAATTACACTTCCATATGCCCCATAAGATAAATAGAGGAAGGAAAGGGAGACCTGCAAAACTTACTACTGTAAATGAGAAGATGAGGAATAGTTCTGCAAATGGATCAGACTATCACATTTCAGTCCACAGATAAAGAACCTATCCCACTCAGTTTGCTAACAATGAACATCCCTTTGGCTGGCCTGGTAATGATGGAAAAGCCACCAGGTGACAAGTATGGAAGCTCCTAGGAAGGTGTAACTGAGCCCACCCAAGAGGTTAGTCACTTTTTGCAGCTTTCCCCTTTCATGGCAGGGTGCAAACAAATCTTCAGAGAGTTTTGTGATCCATGTTTAATGGGACTGTCTCCCAAGATCATTCCATCAATCCTGGAAGCCAAGTGGAGAGCATCTGGATAAAAATTAAAGGGGAAGGAAACAACAGGGATGTTAGTGTGGGAGTCTACTACAGGCCCCCAAATCAGGCAGAAGAATTGGATGATGCCTTTCTAGAACAGATGACCACACACTCAGAAAGGAGAAATATAGTAGTGATGGGTGACTTCAACTATCCGGATATTTGCTGGAAGTCAAAGTCAGCAAAATCCTCAAGGTCTAGCAAATTCCTCACTTGCATCGAAGACAATTTCATTGTTCAAAAGGTGGAAGAGGCAATGAGGGAGTCAGCTATTTTGGATCTGATCCTAACAGGGAAAACCTAGTTAATGGGGTGCAAGTGGTTGGATCCTTAGGGGGGAGTGATCATGTCCTCCTGGAGTTTATTATACAGTGGTAAGGAGAAGCCAGGCATAGTCAGACACGCATTCTAGACTTTAGGAAAGCTGATTTTACTAAACTTAGAGAAATCCCGGGGGTGATCCCATGGACAGGAATACTAAAAGAGAAGGGAGTTCAAGACGGATGGGAGTTTCTCAAAAGGGAGATACTGAAGGCACAATTTCAAACCGTGCCAACGAGGAGGAAAAATGGGAAGTGTCTCAAGAAACCAGGATGGATGACTAAGGAACTTGCAACTGAACTATGTTTTAAACGGAACATGTATAAGAAATGGAAAAATGGAGAAATCACCAAAGAGGAATTCAAACAAATAGCTAGCATGTGTAGGGGTAAAGTCAGAAAAGCTAAAGCGCAGAATGAAATCAGGCTTGCTAGAGAGGTTAAGAACAATAAAAAGGGCTTTTGGGGGTATGTCAGCAGGAAAAGGAAAAAGAAGGAAATGGTAGGGCCACTGTGTGGAGAAGATGGCAAAAAGTTAACAGGGGACAGAGAATAAGCAGAATTACTCAACACCTTCTTTGCTTCAGTCTTCTCAGAAAAGGCAAAGGGTGCTCAAGCTAAGTATAATGGAGCAGAGGACAGAATAGGAGAATTTCAGCACAGAATAAGTAAAGAGATAGTACAGAAACATCTGGTTAATCTAAATGAATATAAGTCTCCAGGACCAGATGAATTACATCCAAGGGTATTAAAAGAACTGGCAAATGTAATATCAGAATCATTGGCAATAATCTTTGAGAACTCCTGGAAAACAGGAGACGTCCCAGTGGACTGGAGGAGGTCAAATGTTGTCCCCATCTTCAAAAAGGGGAAAAAAGAGGATCCCAACAATTATCGTCCAGTTAGTCTGACATCAATACCCAGAAAGATTCTAGAGCAGATCACTAAACAGAGAGTCTGTGAACATCTGGAAGGTAATTTCATAATCACAAAAAGTCAACATGGGTTTCAGAGAAACAGGTCATGCCAGACAAATCTGATCTCTTTTTTTGATAAAATTACCAGCTTGGTAGATGAAGGGAATGCTATGGATATAGTATATCTTGATTTCAGTAAGGCCTTTGACAAGGTTCCCCATGACATTCTTGCAAGCAAGTTGGTAAAATGTGGGCTAGACAAAGTAACTGTTACATGGATTTGTAATTGGTTTACTGGTCGAACCCAAAGGGTGCTCAACAATGGCTCCTTTTCAACCTGGAAAGAAATGACCAGTGGGGTGCCACAGGGCTCTGTCCTGGGCCCAGTGCTATTCAATATCTTTATTAATGACTTGGATGACGGTATTGGGGGCATAGTTATCAAATTTGCAGATGACACCAAATTAGGAGGAGTAGCTAATACCCCAGAGGACAGGATCAAAATTCAAAATGACTTGAACAGACTAGAAAGTTGGGCCAAAGCTAACAAAATGAAATTCAACACGGAGAAATGTAAGGTACTGCACTTAGGGCGGAAAAACGAAAAGTACAGATATACGATGGGGGACACCTGGCTGAATGAGACTACGTGTGAAAGGGATCTAGGAATCCAGGTTGACCACAAGTTGAACATGAGTCAACAGTGCGATGTAGCAGCTAAAAAGGCCAATGCAATTTTAGGCTGCATCAGTAGAAAAATAGTGTCTAGATCAAGAGAAGTAATAGTGCCACTCTATTCTGCTTTGGTCAGGCCTCACCTGGAATACTGTGTCCAGTTCTGGGCACCACAATTCAAAAAGGATGTGGAGAAACTGGAGTGTGTCCAAAGGAGGGCAACTAAAATGGTGAAGGGTCTGGAAACCAAGTCCTATGAGGAACGACTTAGGGAGCTGGGGATGTTTAGCCTGGAGAAGAGAAGGCTGAGAGGTGATATGATAGCAGTGTTTAAATATTTGAAGGGATGTCATATCGAGGAGGGAACAAGCTTGTTTTCTGCTGCTCCAGAGACTAGGACCCGAAACAATGAATGCAAGCTGCAAGAAAAGAGATTCCACCTCAACATTAGGAGGAACTTTCTGACAGTAAGGGCGGTTCGAAAGTGGAACACACTCCCTTGGAGAGTAGTGGAGCCTCCTTCCTTGGAGGTCTTTAAGCAGAGGCTGGATGGCCATCTGTCGGGGATGCTTTGATTGGGAGTTCCTGCATGGCAGGGGGTTGGACTGGATGGCCCTTGTGGTCTCTTCCAACTCTATGATTCTATGATTCTATGATTCTATGATTCTATGTCCAATTGCAGTGGGATTAAAATGGACTTTGATTGATATATGGTAATTCATCAATTGATTAAATAGATATGGTCTATCTATCTATCTATCTTTTCAGTGCTATGTGGTGTGTTTTAGGGTGTGTCTACACTGGCCACTAAATTCTGGGCCAGTCCAGAGCATTCTGCCCTGGACTGGCCATGATGGTAATGAAACACTAAACTGAATCCTATGAGATGCTGCATCATTGTGCACATGGGCCAGCCAGGCCAACACTGCATTGGCCCTACTGGCCCATCCCCTGTTACTGAAATCACCACCTCCACTTTCTCAGGAATGGAACCTTTGTGTAAAGTCTTCTTGGTGTGCTGCTGAGGTCAGAAATAGACACCTGGACATATGGAGATGTGATCAACCAGTAGTCTAGGTGCCTATTCCTGCCCTCAGTAGAAGCAGTGGTGCGCCAGCCAGGCTTTACATGGAGCTACTTCCCACAAGGAAGCAGTGGAGCAGCTCAGAAAACAGGCCATCTCCTTTCTCTGTGCTTCTCAGTGTGGGGAATGGTGATGGTGTGGCTCTTGACATGTAGAGAACTGGATCAGCCCTAATCAGATCACACCCAGCTGTCCACACACCAAAGAACTGAAGGTCACTCTGGGGTTTCTGGGAAACACTGGGCTATCCCCCGACATCCCTAAGTTCAGAACAAAGCTGGCTTAGGGGCAGAAACACATGGATCCTCCCATGCATCATGAGGGCTACCAGCAGTGGCTTCAGGGTGAGTACAGCATTTTTCACCAATGTAGACATGCCCTTAGTTTCATTTTTAACTTTGATGTTATTGTTTGTGTTGGATGGAATTTTTTTTGTAGTTTCTGTTTTGGTTTCATGGTAAAAAAAAAAAAAATTAAAACAATGTTCTTGTTTGTGAGTGCCTAGCTAGCAGATAGAAGTCCTGATTTATAAATGTAGTAAGTAAATAAATAAAGGATTTCCACAAAGTTGTTAAAACCTTCCTCTCCAGACCAGCTTTGTCCATGAATGGTTGCTCTCATTTAATTGTTTTAAGTTGATAGAAGCTGTCTAATTAAATCGTGTTTAATAGCTATTTGTACTTTTCACCTCTCTTCCTTTGTTTTTATGTTGACTTTTGTTGTTGTTTTTATCTGTTATTGTAAAATTGTTTTAATTACTGTTCCTAGCCACCTTAAGCTCTGTTGAGGAAAGGTGAGATAAATAAGCAAGCAAGGAAGAAAGTTTTTTTTAAAAGGATTATTCTCCTATGTCAGCTCCATAACTGCTCTAAGGTCGCAATCCAATGCACATCTATTTGGCAGTAAGAGCTCTGAAACACAAGGGAATCTGTATTATTATTTTTTTTGAAATTGTACTTTTGACTGTTTTAAATCCTTTTAAAGAGTATATTTTAAACTGTTTTCACATTGTTAATCATTTAATTCTATTTTAATAGTGAACTTCTATACGTTTTTAATTATATTGTAATCATTTTAATTTCTAAACCCCCTTGAGTCCCAGTTTTGGGGAAAGGCAAGGTATAAATAAAGATTGTCACCAGTATCCTACATTGTCTATTTAGTTACAACTGTGCAACTTAGGCTGCATCTGCACTGCAGAATTAATACAGTTTGACACTGTTTTAACTGCCAGGGCTCAATGCTATGGAATTCTGGGATTTGTAGTTCTGTGATATGTTTATGTGGAATCTCTTTTCCTGTAGTTTGAATCCATTTCTTTGTGTCCTAGGACATTTTCACACTGGCCTTTTTGAGGACGCTAGCCGGCCTCCCGCCGGCCTCACTCCGGCGCCATTTCCCGTGTGTTCAGACACACGCGGCAGCAAACCCCACCCCTTCCGGTGTCATCCCTGCGTCCGGCCGGCTTTTGGCTCCATGTGTTCAAACACACGGAGCCCTAAGTCCGGCCTCACTCCGGCAGCGGCAAGCTAATTCCTGGTTAACTCCGGCTTCAGGTAATTCCGGGTGGCAAAAGGAATTAGCCTGCCGCCGCCGGAGTCATTCCGGTGTCAGCGGCACAGGGTCCAGCCGGCTTTAGGGGAAGGGCTCCAGCCGGCTTTAGGGAGCCCAGTGTGAAAACGTCCCTAGTCTCTGGAGCAGCAGAAACAAGCTTGCTACATCCTCAATATGTCATTTCTTCAAATACTGACTATCTCTGGTACATGGCTATCATGTCACCAATTAACCATCTCTTTCCAAAACTAAACTTAGCCAGCTCCTTAGGCCACTCCTCCTAGGGTACTCCTACACTTAGGGCCTTTGCAGACTGCCAGAAATAGTGCACATTAAATTGAGGCACTGCCCTGGCTCAGTGCTAGGGAATCATGGGAATTGTAATTTATTGTGGCACCAGACCTCTCTGACAGAGAAGGCTCAGTGTCTCAGAAAAAAATACAATTCCCATGACTCCCTAGCACTGAGCCAGGGCAGTGCCTCAATTTAATGTGCACTATTTCTGGCAGTCTGCAAAGGCCCATAGTATTCTGAAACCCAGAATGCTTAAACAGAGGCTGGATGGTGATATGTTGGGAGTGCTTTGATTGTTTATTCCTGTATGGTAGAGGTTGGACTGGCCCTGTGGTCTCTTCCAACTCTATGATTCCATGGTTCCTGGTAATGTGCAATTGTACCTGAGATAGTCAATATCAATAGTTCATCTTCATGAAGTGTATAAATTTGCTAACCCAAAATGTATGGGTGGAGACCAGTGTGGATAGCTTCAAAGCGGAATTAGATAAATTCACAGAGGAAAAAAACTAGCAGTGGCAGCAAGTTCTATATATTATTTCCAGTGTCAGGGGTACTATGCCTTTGCATATCTGTTGCTAGGGAACACAAGCAGCAGGGTGCTTTGCACTCATGTCCAGCTTAGGGGCTTGCCAGAAGCATCTGGCTGGACACTATAGGAAACAACATGTTGGATTATACATATATGCCTTTGGTCTTATGTTGGGAAGATGAGCTAGTCTAGAAGTTTTATTTGAGAGTTAAGAGATACCACATACTATTTTAATGAAGACCTTGCTATTTCTGGAAAGAGCATTATAAATCCACAATAAATTAATATGGAATGATAGAGATGTAAAGCTAAGCAGTTTGAATTTAATAAAGAAAAAATACATTTCCTTTTCTTCCTAAAATAGGATGCATCCCTTGTGACTGGAACTTGGCTAATGTATAATTTGTAGGCATAAAAGGTAAAATCGTTTTGATGCTTATGAATTGCTATTGTCAAAGCTACACAAGCAAAATACAGTACGTGGCATGTATATACACAGCAGCCGTCTTTATGTTTAAAACATGACAGAGTGCTTAACAAGTGATAACCTAAGATAAAGCCACTGTTGGGTCAAAGCATGAATTAAAGAACATTGCTTTTAGTCAACTTGAAAGCATTTATAGAAACAATGTTCTAAATCTCTCCTGGCAGAATATTCAGAGGTGGCTATGGAAGGAGCACTTAAGATGCAGTCTCTTTCAGCAATGGATTTGTAATGATATTCCTGTAGAGTGTTTGTAGATCACAAAAAAATAAAAAAATAAAAAAAATGACTTGGGCAGCAAAGAATACCTCAGCTGGAGACTCCAAGCCTAGAAGACAGATAAGAGTACTGGATGCTTTCAAGACCTACAACAAAGGCAGATGAATGGATCACTTATTGGAATGATAGCAGACAACCTCTTCCTCCCTTCCTTGCTGCCTGCTGCTTTGGGGATACTCTCCCTGTCCCTCCAAGTCCATGATATTCATTTTATCATTTCAACTGCACAGTGTTTTCTTTTGTTTCCAATTTAAATCAGTCATAGTAAGAGAAGGTTGAAGACTGACTACCCTTGAAGTTGATACCTGTTCTTCAGATGTAGACTGAAACAACTCAACAATGTCATTTAATCTGCTGCTGTGGGAGAAGATAAACAGGATATTAATTATCAAGAGGCTGCAAAACTGGAGATATATACTTGATCACATGCTTTCTTTATGTCACACACAAAAATTTGTGAAGTGATTAAAACAGAAGCTGGGTTAATAGGGCAAAGACAGCAGGTGTTTTGCATGGGCATTTAAGGGGGGGAGGCCTTGAATATTGTGGCACTGCCTATGTAAAACAAGTGAACATGAATGGTGAAAGAGCTGCTGAAATGACCTGTAGCTATGCTTTGTTTGTTTTTTGTGTGATGATGTGAGAAGCTACACCTGCAATAAGTATAAGTTGGTCTCACTGTTGGAGGAGAAGGTACAACAGCTTGAGAATTTACATTCAGTCTTATCCAGGGGTAGGCAACCTTTCCCCTTTAAGGGCCGAGGGACTTCAGCTCCCAGAATCCCAGGAGCTATTGGCCAACATGGGACTATTGGCCAACATGGCTGAGGCTTCTGGGAGCTGAAGTCCCTCGGCCCTTAAAGGGGAAAGGTTGCCTACCCCTGGTCTTATCAGACAGGATATTTGGACAGAGCACAGCAGATCCTTCCTGAAAAGGCAATGTACAAGGGATAACTCTAGGAAGGATGACAGTTACCAAACACAAAGGCAGGTGCTTGGAAGAATGTGACAGACAGAAACAGAACTATTAGGAACCATGTTGTAAATCTGCAGCTATGTAACTGATACCAAGTTGTCATTTTGATCAAAAGTGATGAGATCCAGGAAAAGAGACTAAAGTTTCAGTCCTCAGAGAGCAGAGTGTCCTTAAGTGTCCTTGTGGTTTAATGGAAGGGCTCCTGTCAGTTTCCATAGTAAGAAGGGATGTGTAGTGCTGGCAGGCCATTTCCTATGGAGAAAAACATAGGCCGTAGTCTGCAGGCCTGACAGGATGTCTTGAGTGTTGTGTTGTTTGTTATAGAATCATAGAGTTGGAGGAGAAACAAAGGGGGGAAGCAGACGAGAGCTTCCAGGACACCGCGGGACGGTGCGCCACGGGAGCGAGGCATCCGCACCACGGTGCACCGTCGGTGCCCCTGAAAGGAGCGCTAAATCAGTGCTCCTTTCAGAAGTCAGTGAAAGTGCGCCCCAAAAGCGTAGGGTGCACTTTCACTTACTTTTCCGCCGCAGCGTGTCCGGACGCTGCGGCGGGAGGTTGCCCTGGGATCGCCAGCCGTGCGGAGGGCCGGCTGTTCCGAGGGCAACCTCGAGATCAGGGAGGGGCACCGAGCGTGCGGCTGCCCCTCCTCTTCCCTGCCTCGGAGATGGCTCAACTAGCCGTCTGCTGAGGCCCAAAGATTCATGATGTAACAAAGAAGCTGACAAGACTCATTCAGCTCACCAAAGGTTACCCCCTTCCTCTGATCCAAGTGGGAATAAAAGATACAACAAGATACAGCCTTCACTATATTGCAAGGCACTATGAGTTTCTGGGTAGGAAACTGAAGGACTTTGGGGATAGGTTATTTCATCATTCCTTTCTGCTGAAGGACATGGCCCAGGAATAGAAACAAGTATACTAAAAATGAACAACTAATTCTTTAGAGTGTATTCTTAGGAACTACTTGGCTTCTTGGACTATCATATTTGGTTTCATGAAGAAGGCCTTCTGGCAAGAGGTGGGTCGCACCTCACAGAGGTTGGTAAAAGAATATTTGATAGGGATCTCACAAGCCTGATCAGGAGGGATTTAAGCTGCATTTAAAGTCTTCAGGGGAAAGGGAGAAATATTAATCTGGGGAAAGGTACAAGAGGCAATGGAGGCAATACTGTCTATGATATATAGGGGAAGTTGGAGTGGATTACACAAGAACCCACTAATGGGCAGAAACAAAACAAAGCAGCAACTGGAGAGTATGGCCCATGGTCTTAGATGCCTTTACATTAATTCACAGAGCTTGACAAAGAGTCATAATGTAATATATCTGTAAGTTATTCTCCTACATTAGGAAAATTGTATTCATGAGGGATGTGCACATGTACACAGCAGTCATTGCTGTTGACAATGAGGGATTTCCATAATGTTTGTTTTACAGAATGGATTGCCTATAATAAGTTATTCCTTCAATTGTATTCTAAATTTTATCATGTTTCACTAGAGCCCACACAAATCCATGTTTTGGTGTTGTGTATGTGTAACTTCTTGAATCTAAAACAAAATTGTCAACAAAGATGTGCAAGTCCTTTGGGAGAGCTGACTTTCTTATGGATAGTAGAATCTTCTAAGTGCAAACTACTTTGAGTTGTCTCCAATTCTACTAAAACCAAGAATTCTTACCAGACAGAACTCATACCTGGAATCTTCTGATCCATTCGTAGAATACATCTGATTTAGGTAGTGACTGTGAAAGAACTCAAACATGCAATACTGGCAACTTGCTGCGAGTCCAGTGGACAGAAGAACAGAAACCATCTCAGTAAGAAGAGAGATTCTGATTAGAAGCCTCAAGTTGCAGAACTCTCCTTCCAAAAAACAAACAAACAAACAAAAAACAACGCTCCCATCCTTATTCCTTCCCTTTTAAAACATTACATATATATGTTTGTGTGTGTGATTTGTGAACACTTCCATTTTCCCTCGGAGGGTCTGATGTAGTCCATAATAGATCTGGCTGTTTGAAAGAACCTTTCTTTATATATGAGCCTGTTTGAACTCTAAGATCCTTGAGAGGGACCTCCCGCCCCCACTCTCTTTCCAGACATGTTTGGTGGGAGCAAGACAGAGGGTGTTCTTGGCGGTTGCTCCTAGATATTCTCTATATCTAGGAAGGCTAGGATGGCTTCCTTCTTGCTCTCCTGTTGGTAAGTGAAAACCTTCCTATTATGTCAGGCTTTAAGGAATTGATGCAATGGGCTTTTAATGGTATGCTGGTTTTTTTAATTATTTTTAGTACTCTGTCTTTTAATGAATTTCAAATGGTTTTAATGTTACATATTTTATTGAATTGTTTTTAAATATATGTGTTTGTATGTTTTTAATCTATACTTTTAATAATTTGTAAATTGCCCTGAGTATTGGATCTCAGTATTCCCAATAATAGGGAAGATGAAATAATCTTTGTAATTGTCAAGATCAACATCATCACCTGGGAGAAGTGGCAAAAGGCTCCTAGACACTCCAAAGTTGCCCATCCCTGATTGGCCTATACCAGCTGCTGACAGCTCTCCCAAGTTCTAATCATGCTGCCCATTAACTCCACAGTCAATGGGACTATTATTGGAACGTGCTGTATGTACAGATTGGTCTTGCTCAATTATTCTCAAAAACTTAATTGGCAGATAATGCTACTGAATTAGTGTGTGTGTGTGTGTGTGTGTGTGTGTGTGAAGGTTGGCTAGTATCCATATATATCCATAACCTCCCAAACTGAAATTGAAAACACCTGGATGAAAATGTCTGAACAACTCTATCCATTGCAACCATATAGTGGGCACAATACTTTACCAGTCAGCCATTTTTCCCCTAAATCTTTTTAAATACATACACTGCATTCTTGTCTTACTTGTTCTCAGGCAATGGAAAATGGGCAGAGATTTTCTGGCTTGGTTTAGGCCAGGGGTAGTCAACCTAAGGCCCGGGGGCCGAATGCGCCCCCCCCCGGCCTTTGGACTGGCCCCAGGCCAGTCCTGCAGCCGCCGCCGCCGCCACCACCCCCCACCACGATGATATTGATTATTGTTGTTATTACTTGTTTTTGGGGTTTTCTTGTCAAAATCTCCACAGGGGTTTTGCCATGGCTTTTCTGGGGCTGAGAGAATGTGCACGCATATTTTTTAATGTTTTTAATTTTTTAAAAAATATATATTTTTATTTATTTATTTATGTATTTATTTATTTTTGGTGCTTCGGCCCCCCAGTTGTCTGAGGGATAGCAACCCAGCCCCTGGCTCAAAAAGGTTGCCTACTCCTGGTCTAGGCCATCCAACAAATCCCATGGATAGCCTATATGAGCCTGTACCTTGCAGAATTGGTAATCCATCATTTGATGGACCTTCAATTTATTCCTTGCTCTGTGGTTTTTAAAATGTCCTTGACAATGTAGTTTGCCAGTATCTAGTAGATCAGCATTTAGCCCAGATTCCAAGCATGGAAGATGGTAATTTTTTATCCTTTATTTTTAGAGAGCTCTTGGAGTGCTTTCCTGAACAGCAGGTGTCTTCCAAGTGTGTTTTGTTGTAGTACCTTGTTAGCACTACACCAAGGGGACATGCTAGCTGTACCAATCCAACCTGTAGAATATCATCTGAAATGGTATCATCCCTAAGGCTGCCATGGTGCTTGAACTGCATATGCTTAAAAATATTCACAAAGCAGTGTGATGCAGAAATATGCATTTAAAGGCAAATTCCAGAAAGCAAAATAATGCTGTTGTGCTGGTGGAATAAAATCCAAATATACATTTGTACTTGCCATTGCAAACAAAGAGACATGCTGGGCAGGTTGCCTCAAGCTAGCAGAATTTCTTTTAAAATCTTTTCTTGGGCTAAAGAGGAAAGAAATAATGCTTTACATTATTTATTGGCTTGGGAAGAGTCATTGTTTGTGGAACAACAGGCAGCCCTTATGCTACATCTATTGACATAATGAAACTCTCTTGGCATGAATTTGTTTTGATATCCCATTGACAGCTTTTTCCCTCCTCCCACCCCAAAAAGGATGGAATTTCTTGAATAGAATGCATTGGGCACATGTGTTGGTATAAATGCACAGTGAGGGGGACAGGGCTGGTGGCTACCATGTCAGTGAGGTAGTGACTGTGTTCTGTGTTTCAGTCTAATTCTTAAAGGGGCTGTTCAGGGTGCTGAACCCAATCCCCCAAACAGATTAATATTACTATCAAATCTGTGCTTTCAACAAGCGTAATTAGACATTAATTCCTATTCACATGAAGCCTATAAGTCTTCTGTTAGAACTATTGCTTCTGTTACTGTTCTACAGTTTCTGCTCTTGTAGCACCCACTGTGGAGATAAATACATTATCTAGACCCATTTCAAACTGGCTTCAGGACAGGCTTTGTGGTTGAGACTGCCATGGTTGCCTTGACTTGCCTTGATCTGCGTCTCAGCATCAACAGGGGTAGTATGACCCTGTTGGTGCTCCTAGACCTCTCAGCAGCTTTTGATATAATAGACCACGGCATATTGCACCAACACAAAAATGACACCGTACCCTACTTTATGGTTATAAAACTTGGCCACAACTTTATTTGTACAAGGTAATCAATTTTAACACTTTAATTTAACCAAACTTTTCATTGTTCTTGACACATGTTACTTTACATATCTATCCTTTTAATTCATGTGTCAAGAACATCAAGTACCAAATAAACCCCACATCGCAGAGGTCATCTCCCCCCAAAACAATGACATCATAGTTGAAGTCATGATGTAACTTGTCAATGCCATCATCAATTTGTTTTGTGACGACATAGCAACAATTGAATTAACTCATTGACGTATACTCTTTGTCCACTTGAATTTGAACCAATTTTGTAATCCCAATTATCTAACTTATCCCCGGGGGGGGGGGGGGGATCTTACCCGCCACAGGAAGGGGCTAGCCTAGCTTGGCATCCCCTCCCCCCCACCCCGGAGAACTCTTTCAATATGACGAGAGATAGACTCCAAGTATACATCACATCCAAAGGGGGATAGATGAACCCCATCTCCCCTGTACAATTGTGGCCTATCCTTCTGGATGGCCTTGTGCTCCACAATTTCAATGTCCAAAACTCCCATCTTCTTGACCATGAATCTATTGAGCCAACGACGTTCTGCATTGATCGACGAGTCCTTCTTTGCTCCCACCCACGCTCGCCGTGGCAAAAACTTGGTCCACATCACTACTGTGTTCGGGAGTCTCTGCTTAATATCTTGCATGTCGTTCAAGATCATTTTGGCCAACTTGTAACAAGGAATCTTTACCAGATCATTTTCTCCCAAATGTACCAAAAGAATCTTGGGCGGTGAGAATGTCGTAGAAAATTCAATGATTCGCGGAATGAGAGCTCCCCATAGCATTCCTCTCCTACCAAACCATCGAATCCATTGACTCTCTATTAACGCCGGATTCCGATCACAACCTGATTGGAGCACGTGACGCTCAGCCCAGAACACCAGACTGTGCCCAATGATCCAAATGACTTTACAGCTCATATCTGCTTTAAAAGAAACAACACATTAAGTATAACTCTAACACCTCAACTAGATATCTCTATGTCCAACCCATACCTTATGGGCGAATGTAGGACTTAAAAGTCCTGGACCGCCCCCGCCCAATCCGTCTTATTGTTGCATCATCCAGACCCTGTGACGCAGCAGCCGTCGCTGCCCCTATACAAAAGGAATGGGCCGAGAACTGGGCCACTGGCAAACCAGCATGTCTCAAAGTCCCTCGCAACACAGCTCTAAATTGGAACTGTGTCAAAGGAAGGCCCGAATTATGAAAGAACAAGTAACCTGGGCCAGTCGGGTGAATCTCAAGGTAATCTGACAAGGTTAAAACGGGACAAATTTGACCTGATGGTGCTCTCGTCAGTGTAACTATTTGACCCTTGGCCAACTGGTCCGTCTTAGAATGCCGAAAACATATTTGAACTCCTTGTTCATTAAATTGAATGTCAGATAGATAAAGTGCTCTGCCGGAACTATCCAAACGAGAGCTAGGAACCAGCTCGCTGATTCTAGTGGCTGCAAAAAACGCCACAGAAAAAACAGCTCTAAACAGCCTCACTTCTTTATCTGAAGAACATACTTCAGGAAGAGATTGCCAAATTTGGATTAAAATTGACCCTGTTACCAGCAAGCGAGTATCGCATGATGGAGGAAGCTCCCTGGTCCATCCATCTAATGCCCTACTGACCCTAAAGTCCCCTGTCGGGTCAATGAACCCTCCTGCCCTGGAATAAAAGGACAGAGCCGCTAACCTTGCCCTAATAGTGACTGGGGACAAACCCAAATGTCGAAGATGAACCTCAAAACGTAACACTGTCTCCACCCTCAATGGCCAAACCTCAACCTCCCTTTCCATAGGCAAAAACAGCCTAAAAGCTCGCATTGCAAGCTCATAAGACTTGCGTGTCGATGGAGCGACAGACTGGAAGATCGCCCTGTTGATTTCTAATCTCCAAGGCTCCATAGATGTTTGGGTACCTCCAGTGGCAGAGGTGCAGCCTCCGGGACGAGTTGACGAAAACTAGAAAACTGAAAATGAGAAATGGCGTCTGCCAATGGATTTAGTAACCCTGGCACATGGCGAGCCTGAAACAACACATTGTATCTTAAACATTGAGTAACCATTGCTCTAACCAAAGACATCACCCTTAATGACTTGGAGGTTTGAGAGTTCACTACGTGCACCACTGCTTGGTTGTCACACCAAAACCACACCGTTTTATTTTCGAATTGAATTGGCCACAAATGAACTGCCACCACAATAGGGAAGAGTTCAAGAAAAGTAAGGTCATGTGTCCAACCCTTATCAACCCAGTCTTGTGGCCACCTCTCAGCTGCCCACTGGCCCTTCCAATATAAGCCAAAACCATGGGCGCCTGAAGCGTCAGAGTGTACCTGGAGGTCAGCCTTTAAAAGCATTTCAGACCTCCAAAATGATACCCCATTAAAATGATGGAAAAATGAATCCCAAACCTTCAAATCAGCTCTAATCCCACTAGTAATTCTGATATGGTGATGTGGAACGGAAACTCCTTTAGTAGCATTGTAAAGGCGAGCACAAAAAGCTCGACCAGGAACAATAACTCTACAAGCAAAATTTAACAACCCAGTCAGGGATTGAAATTCTCAAAGTGTGGCCTTATTTCTACTGGTCATTATCCTTATCTGGTGTCTCATCACTTCGAGTTTTTCTAGTGGAAGGCGAGAGATTCCCTCAACTGAGTCTAACTCAATTCCCAAGAAGGTCAGACGGGTGCTAGGACCCTCCGTCTTTTCCTCCGCTAAAGGAACTCCCATCTCAATCATCAACACCTGAAATGTCGACAAGGTATCTACACAATTTGTAGTACCGTGAGCCCCAGCAAATAAGAAGTCACCTAAATAATGAGTAATGGCTTAATTACCTGACCTCTTGACTGTGCACCAGTGTAAAAATGTACTAAATTTTTCAAAGGCAGAGCATGAGATAGAACACCCCATAGGCATGGCCTTGTCAAAATAGTACATCCCTTCAAATTGAAAGCCTAACAAGTCAAAGTCATCAGGGTGTACTGGCAAAAGCCTGAATGCTGATTTTATATCACATTTTGCCAATAGTGTGCCCTTACCTAACGCCCTTACCATCTGTACTGCTGAATCAAATGATGTGTATTTTACAGATGCCAAAACTGGGTCAATGGCATCATTAACAGAGTCCCCTTTTGGATATGACAAATTGTGGATTAAACGGAACTCACCCGGCGCCTTCTTAGGAATGACGCCCAAAGGGGACAGCCTTAGTGTCGGCATTGGCAGATGCTGATGGGGCCCAGATATCCTATTGGCAGCCAACTCTTTAGCCAATTTCTCCCTCACTATCTCAGGGATTTCTCCCTGACTATCCCTTACCGAACGCACATTAGGCGCAAATCGGTGCACCCTCAAACCTGTATAAGGAATATGAAAACCATTTAAAAACCCATCTAACAAGTATTGAGCAGAATCCTTATTCGGGTAAATCCTCAACCAAGCAGCCAACACATCCAGTTTAATTGGTGTTGGCGCCTTTCCCTCCCGCTGTTGTCTGTTGACCGGAAACTCCGGCCCCACTTTTCTTCTACCTGAAACAGGAGGTAAGTGGGTGGTTACCCCTACAATTGCTGCATTTGTGATCGAATCTACATTGCTGTCTAGCACACTTAGCGGCATTGAAGCCCCAGCATAAACCTGTAGCTGTTTTGTCCCCCGTGCTAGGCCTCGCATACTGCCCTTTCGACAGCGTGACCATAGGCACAAAGCCATTATCACACCTGCTCGAAGGGGAGGGCCCCAGCATAACATCTGCCCAAAGTTCAGCTTGGACGTGCTGCCATGACAAAGAAGGATCCATAGCAGCTCTCATCCTGAACTGTTCATCGTATTGGAGCCATGCTGCTCCCCTTGCATTAAAATGACAGTTTGTATAGGCCTTGATCATTATTTCTTGATACTTTGAAAAATCAGGGGCCCTAGAGTGGTCATTTTGTTCTATCACACCCCTGTATATAGTAAATCCCATCATCCAATTTACAAAGTTTCTTTCCAACTTAGGACACTTGTGCGCCTGAAATTCTTTTGGAAGACTGAACACAACCCCATCTTTGACCATAATTTGAGGTTCAGGATCACGAAAATTCAAAGAAAATAAGTCAATATAATCACCTTTCCAAATTCTCTCCTTAGTAGATAGTGGAAGGTGAGATCCCAAGGGCGTTGACATCCCCGCATAGGGGTTGCATTCAACTGACCTATTGACTCCTGACAAACCTAATGCTCCCACTGAGACCAAAGGCCTTGTACCACTTACCTTGTTAACCATAAGCTGATCAGTTTGCACCATTGGGTCGGGCACCCCCAGTGCCACTGATAAATTTGAAGGTGCAGCTATAGAAGCATTTTCGAAACTTGTCCCACCCACATTGTGCCCAACTGCGCTACCAGAAGACCATACTATTGTGGGCCAAGAAGTTGTAGCATTCAAAGATGTGGACAAACCTGAACTAGCCAAATGCTGAGCAGCCTGTCCCGCTGTTTGTGATGTTCCCACCGAGTGTGCCTCAGCAACTGCTCGGGTGCCAGTCTGCGGAACAAAAGAAACACTTCCCCCATCTTTGTTAGCAATGTGTAAATTTTCAGGTGCAGACACACCATCCTGACTTGAAACCACAGCCGTCTGTAACAAACTATATAAGTCTGCCAGAGTAGGCTGCTCAAGTCCAGTAATAGACGCTCCCCATTGCGTCACTCCAGGAACTCTCTTCACCAGCTCCATCACATCTGCTACGGTTGGCTGACCAACCTCCATAGCAGATGAACTCAGGGGGCCACACGACACATCTTGAACAGACATGTCAGATGAAGTACTGGGTTGTACCAAAGTAACCTGCTGCCCAGAAACTTGATCCCCACTTGAATTTGTAGATGACTGGGACTCTATATTATGCCCCTGAACCGTAGTTTGAACTAGCTGTTCACACTCAGCAACACATGCTTGCATAGTGCGGCCTAATTGTGTTAACTGAGCTGCAATCCCATCATCTCTATTTTGAGGATCATTTGGTCTCTTTGGTGCTGCATGCCCAGAATTGGGCCCAGCAGAAGCTGCACGCCGCTTAGACTGTGGCTTACTGCGCGGCATAGCTTAGTTATAATTGTCCAAGAGACAGTAACAATATTTAATTCCAAAGACTTAGAGTAATAATTTTAATTAGCACTCTATGTCACATATATATATATATATATATATATATATATATATATATATCATCAATGTTTAGAAATACAAATCAATCTATATTATTATTATTGTTATTATTATTGTTATTATTATTATTAGAACTGGGCAGAGTGTCAACCCATATGAAAATGCTCGTGGCCCCCAACAACCTTCCCCAAAATAGGGAGCAGGTTAATGGCCGAAGGCCAATCACTTCCCTTTGTGGGACACAAGAACCCAGCCAGAGTATGTTGGCTAGTGTAAAACCACCAGTTAGAAACCCAACCAAAGGGCCTACCAATTACTTTGGCCACCAGAGGCCCAAATAATCCTTTTGGGGGGGGGGATGTAGAAAGCAAGCCTGGAAGCTTTGTGAAGTATATCTCTATGTTGTGTGTGTGTGTGTTTTATTTTATTTTGTTTTATTTCATTTATTTTACCATTTAACACTCTATGGGCTCAGGGCCCTTAAACCAAGCCTGTGTTTCTTAAAATTGTAAGCCTCTCCCAGCCGGGAGAATGATCAGGGCCCTCCGCCCCTCAGGCCACCCAGCAGAGCAGAGCCACTCCACCCGGGCTGCTCTCTGCAAGGCCTATGGGGCCCTCTCCAATGGGATAAATGTCAGGGCCTTGTAATTGCCCTTGACGCCTCAGGCACCCCAATCCCCATCACCTGGGCCTCTTTTATGCCCTCAAGGATGGTCCTCTCCCCGTCAGGGCCGTCCCACTTATGAAGGCGCAGCCGGCGATCCCAGCCTGTCACCCGGGCCGCTGTTGTTTAAGGCAGCACCGGGCGCTGCTGTCGCCACTGCCGCCAGCCACTGAGGGCCTCTTTGCGGCTACTCAGGAACGCGATCTGAGCCTTATGCTCCCGATCGTGAAGGTCCGCCAGACAAAGGGGCAGACCCAGCCAATGAGGGCCTCTTTGTAGCCTCTCCGGCGCTCGAGCGCGAGGCCGGTCCCTCAGACACAAAGGGGGCAGACAAGCTCCTTGCTTGTCTGCCTGTAAAATGGGTGCCGCCACAAGGCAGCCATGGGGCTTTATAGCCCTAAGATCTCGTTGGTAGTCTCGCGATAAGCGAAACCACCAACGAGATGGGATCCTAGAGATCCCATCCGTGATTGGCCGAGTGGCGAAGGAAGGGGCGGGACTTCCCCCACCACCCAGCCAATGACGCGTCCGGCCTTATTTTCCAGCCGGCGCAATAAAGAACCCCTCCCCAACGAGTCGGGGGGGGGTCTTTCTTGGACCGCCTGAGGGGGTTAGGAATCAGAGGCACTGCATTGCAGTGGTCCTGGTCCTTCCTCTCGGGTAGGTCTCAGAGGGTGCTGCTCGGGGACAATTGCTGCAGTAAAAGGGAGCTCACCTGTGGAGTCCCACAGGGTGTTATTCTGTCCCCGATGTTATTTAACATTTATATGAAGCCGCTGAGTGAGATTATCCGGAGTTATGGAGCTGGGTGTTACCAGTACGCTGATGACACCCAAATCTATTTCTCCGTATCTCATTCGTCGGCCTCGAATTCCAATGGCACCTCTTCTCTCAATGAATGTCTTCGAGCAGTAATGGGCTGGATGAGGAAAAATAGATTGAAACTGAATCCACAAGATGGAGGTGCTCACGGTAGCGGCCCCGAAACCAAGAATTGGGTTGCAACCTCCAGTCCTGGATGGGGTCACACTCTCCTCCAGTGACTGTGTTCGCAGTCTGGGGGTGCTCCTTGACTCGTTGCTCCTGATGATAAATCAGGTAAATGCGATAGTCAGGAGCGTCTGTTATCAGCTTCGGCTGATACGCCAGCTGCACCCTTATCTGGAAGAAAGGGATCTTGAGACTGTTGTGCACACACTGGTAACCTCATGCATAGATTTCTGTAATGCGCTCTACATGGGGCTACCCTTGTGCCTGGTTCAGAAACTACAACTAGTGCAGAACATGGTGGCCAGATTAGTATCAGGAACATCTAGGAGGGACCATATTACTCTGGTACTAAGGTTCCTCCACTGGCTGCCTATTAGTTTCCGGGCCCAGTACAAGGTGTTGGTTATCATCTTTAAAGCCCTAGAAGGCTTGGATCCAAGCTATTTAAGGGACTGCCTCCTCCCATATAATCTGCCCTGGGCACTCCGGTCCTCTGGGAGGAATTTGCTGCAGCCTCAAAAATCTAGGCTTGCGGCTACCTCCCAGAGGGCTTTTTCTGTTGTCGCCCCCAAATTGTGGAACAGCCTGCCGGATGAGATCCATCAACTGACATCACTAGACAGCTTCAAAAAGGCTGTCAAGACGGATCTCTTCCGACAGGCCTTTCCAGGATAGATAATCCCGGCCTCTGGAGCCTTCTTAGTGGAGTCTTTCCTCTGGAGTCTTTCTTTGGAGTTCCCCTCTCTTAGGGGAACCTCTCATGCCCTCTCTTGAAAGGAATTGTAACGTGGCCGCAATTCCTTATGTCCTATTATCTTTATTGATGTTTTTTAAATTATTGTTTATATTGTTTTAACTTGTAATTGATTTAATAATTTTTAAGGGGGGGAGGGATGTGGGTTGTTGATGTATTGGATTTTAACGCTGTAAGCCACCCCGATTGACCTCAAAGGGGCAGGGTAAAAATAAATTTTACTATTATTATTATTATTGCATGCAAACATATCAAACTCAAGTGATTCTCATATGCACCAACAGAGTGATGTTCACATTCTACAGCAGAAGTTGCAGAAAAAAACACACTGGAGTAGCTAGATTTGCACTGCTACTTCTTTCACAAGTGAACACCAGTTTCATTGCTCCCTTTCATTTGCAGAATCAATTAATACATGAATCTTTCTGAAAAAATCCAAGAGTTACTGTGGTTCCTAAGTCCCTTGCATCTACCTTAAAAAGACATGTAGCATTTGTGGCCTAACTAATTGCTTATCAAACATAGAGTAGACTCACTGAATGAGTAGAAATTATATGTAAGTTGTTGCTGTTGTTGTTGTGGTGGTGGTGGTGGTGTGTCTTCAAGTCATTTCCGACTTATAGTGACCCCCAAGGTAAACCTATCATGGGATTTTCTTGGCAAGATTTGTTCAGAGGAGATTTGCCTTTGCCTTCTGCTCAGGCTGAGAGCATGTGATTTGCTGAAGATCAGCCAGTAGGTTTGATGGCTGAGCTGGGAATTGAATTCTGGACTTCAGAGCACTCATACCATTATACCATGCAGCTCTCTATGTGTTGATTTACCATTCAGTGATTGATTAAATAGATCAGTTCTAGATTAGGTTAATCATTGGATTTTAGGTCTTTTCCCTATAGCGTGTATAGGAAGATGTTCCAATTGTTACTGATATTCCCTTGTATGGGAAGGAGTGGTTTACTATTAGTCTCTGTTCATTGTTCCGTTGAGGCAAGGCCTCAGGGCGGGAGAATATGAGAGGAGGATTAGTGTCTATTTAATTAATGGTCCACTGTTTGCTGGGAAACCCCCTGACCATGGATGAAGTTCGTTTGCATTTACTGAGTCCTGATTTTGGTGTTTTTGACCAAATGAGGTTTTTGACCAAATGAGGCCATTTTGAAAGGCAAGCCCTGGAAACTGCACCAAAAAATGCCCAGATGGTTCTAATACGTGGATGACACTTTCATCATTTGGAGCCAAGAAGAAGATTTGACCATTGTTTTGGAACCATCTGAACAACATCCACCTGAACATCCAATTTACAATGGAAAAAAAAAAGGAAGGAACATTGCCATTCTTGGTTTCACAGATTTACAATACACAGATTTACATGCTAATTTGCATGCTAATTCCCAGCAGACAAAGGACCATTAATTAAATAGACACTAATCCTCCTTGCATATCCTCCCTCCCAGAGGCCTTGCCTCAACAGAACAATACACAGATTTACATGCTAATCCTCTCAACCAAGGGTCACAGTAAATATACTCCACACACTTCCATGCCACCATTCTCTGAAGATGCCAGCCACAGATACAGGCGAAATGTCAGGAATACATTCCTTTAGAACAGGGCATCACAGCCCGAAAAAAGCCACAAAAACCTATGGATGCCAGCTGTGAAAGCCTTCGACTTCATATATATAATGCCCCACTAGCCCCAAACATCCCTGGGAGTGTGAAAGGCATTTTTACCATATTATCTTTGCTTTCCAGGCTATTTTAGGCCCAGAGGCCATACAATGTAAAAAGAAAAAAGAAAAAAAAAGCCCCTTCCTATGTTTGAGGTTCATTGGCTAGCACATATGTGAGCAAACCCACCCCACCCCCAGTTTTCAGGGCTGAAGCCCTTCATAGTCCCCTACTGTGGCCAATGTGACCTCTTATCTCTCAACAGTTGCTCACTTCTGTTTTAAACCAACCAAATTTCTTTATACACCTGTGGGCAGAAGTAGTGGGATTCATGGATAGGAGTGACCACAACATTGTAATACAGATAAAAGGGAAAGCCAACATTATCAGACATGCATTGTGGACTTCAGAAGAGCTAATTTCAGTAGACTTGGGGAAGTAATGGATGAGATACCAAGATCAGAAATGCTCAAAGAGAAGGACGTTAATGATGCATGGGAGTTCTTTAAAGGTGAGATATTGAAAGAGCAAAATAATGACCACAGATTATTTACATAACTTTAAAGTAGACAATGAAGTGATTGAAACAATGAAAGATTTTTTATACCTTGGCTAAGTCATTAATGAAAATATGGAGAAACAGATGGGTTTCTGGCAAGGGGGTAAGGCAAGCCTCCATTTTATCTGCTTAATTTGTATGCTAAATGTATCACACACAAAGCAGGATTAGATTTGGGAGAAAGAGGAGTAAAAATTGGAGGAAGCAACATTAACAATTTAAGATATGCAGATGATAGCATACTACCAGCAAAAGATATCAAAGAGTTGGAGTGATTACTGAGGACAGTCAAAGACAAAAGTGCAAAGGAAGGTTTACACCTGAACATTAAAAAAAGAAAATAATGACCACAGATGATTTACATAACTTTGAAGCAGACAATGAAGGCATTTAAATAGTTAAAAGATTTTCCACACCTTGTTGTTGTTAACAGCCATCAAATCAATTTTGACTTATACCAGCCCTATGAAGACTTCTGTCATCATGTCATTAACAATCCTGTTCAAGTCTTGCAGACTCAGGCCTGTGGCTTCATTGATAGTAGTCTATCTATCTAGAATGTGGTCTTCCTCTTTTCCTGTTGCCTTCTACTTTACCAAGCATTAATGTATTTTCTAGTGAGTCATGTCAGCTCATAAGAAAGCCAAAGTACAACAGTCTCAGTTCAATCATCTTGGCTTCTAGGGAGAGTTCAGGCTTGATTTGCTCTAAGGACCATTTACTGGTCTTTTTAGCAGTCCATGGTCGCCTCTGCCAGCACAGTTCAAATGAGTTGATTCTTTTCCCATCACATTTATTTACTGTTCAGTTGCCAAGTTTTCAGAGGTAGACTAAAGGAACTTGCAAATGTAATCTCAGAGCCACTATCAATAATGGTTGAGTATTCTTGGAGAACAGAAGAGGTTCCAACAGATTGGATGAAGGCAAATGTCCCCATCTTCAAAAAGGGCAAAAAAGAGGACTCAAGCAGCTACCAACATCATCTTGATGTTGGTAGCAGAAAAGGTTCTAAAACAGACAAACAAACAATATGTACACACTTAGAAAGTAGTGTTGTGATTACTAAGAGCCACTTCATGTCCAATTATAGTTGTCTCCTTTTTTGATAGATTTACCAGCTTAGTAAATGAAGGGGGGGGCTGTGAATGTAGTATATTTTGAGTTCAGTAAGGAATTTGGCAAGGTCCCCTATGATATTCTTGCAGAGAAGTTGATGAACTGTGGGTTGGAAAGTGCTACAGTTAGGTGAATCTTTAATTGGCTGACAAAATAAATCCAGAGAGTGCTCACCAATGGTTGATCTTCAACCCAGAGACAAGTACTACTGGAATTTCTCAGGGTTCTGTCTTGGTCCCAGTGTTGTTCAACATCTTTATAAATGAGTTTGATTGTGAATACAAGGCATGACCATTAAATTGGAGATGACATTAAATTAGGAGGGTCAGCAAATGCCCTAGAGGACAGGATCAGAATTCAACATGACTGTGACAATTAATGAACTGGGATAAAACATATAAAATGAATTTCAATAGGGAGAAATGCAAGGTAAGAAAAATTATATAAGTATAGGGGTACCACCTGCCTTGAAAGCAGGACATGTGAAAAGAATCTGGGATCTTACAAGCTACACATGAATCAACAGTATGATAGGAACAGCCAAAAAAGCCAGTGCACTTCTAGGTTCCATCAATAGGAGCACAATGTCCAGATCAAGTTGGAGCCCTGGTGGTGCAGTGGTTAAATGCTGGTACTGCAGCCACAACAATGTGAGTTCAATCCCAGGGCTCCAAGGTTGACTCAGCCTTCCATCCTTTCGTAGGTCAGTAAAATGAGTACCCAGCTTGTTGGAGGCAATTGGCTTACAGATTGTAAGCCACTTAGAGAGCGCTGAGTTCACTATTAAGCAGTATAGAAATGCAAATGCTATTGCTATTGCTATCGTATTTTCCTGCGTATAAGACGACTTTCTAAGCAGGAAAAGCTGGAGTTAAAGCTGGGGGTCGTCTTATACGGCGAGTATAGAATGGAGGAGGTTGAGAAAGACTCCTCCCACAGAGGAGGGAGGGGGGAAAGAAGGAGCCCAATGGGAGAGAAGGAAGAGGAGGAGCAGGAAGACCGCTCTGAGGCTGGGAAAAAAGCCTCAGAGAGAGAGAAGGAGGAGCCCGAAGAGGAGGTATTTAGTATTTTCCTTCTTCCATTTCCCCTTTTTCTGTGTTTCCAATCTGTACAGAGCATTCTATAAGCACCTTTTTAATGTTTAATTTTCTTGAGAACATGTCTTCCTCCTAGTAGGTGTGGGTGTGCATTTAATTGGCCAGATTTCCTTTGGGAGCAATAACTGTGCAAGGATCAAACTCCTGATGTAATGATTGTTTGAAATAGTCTGCATCAGGACATAGGATTTGCCTTTGCTTTCCCCTAAGGCTGAGACAATGTGACTTTCAAGACTGTTGTCTGCCTTCAAGTCCTTCCTGACTTTTGGAAACTCAAAGATGAAGTTATCCTGGGATTTCCTTCACAAGGTTTGTTCAGAAAGGGTTTGCCTTTGCTTTTCCCTGAGGCTGAGACAGTGTGACTTTCAAGACTGTTGTTGTATGCCTTCAAGTCCGTCCTGACTTTTGGCAACTCAAAGATGAACCTATCCTGGGGTTTTCCTTCGCAAGGTTTGTTCAGAAGGGGTTTGCCTTTGCTTTTCCCTGAGGCTGAGACAGTGTGACTTTCAAGACTGTTTTTGTTGTGCATCTTCAAATCATTTCCAACTGATGATGAATGAATGAATGAAATTTATTACAGTCAATGACCAGCAAAAGAAAAAAGAAAAAAAAGAACCATTATAAAAGCAATGTCATACATGATAAAAAGGAATTGTACAAGATAGTACAGTATTATACAAAATGAAATACTACGTTGCACCGGGACAAAATTTCAACAGCACAGAAGCTTGCCGTCTACATTAGTTTTCCATGTAGTTTTCCTATAACTGGATAATCTATAAATACAGATCACACAAACGGCCAGACAAAAACAACCCATATAAATGATAATGACAATGACAGTGACAAACAATAACCAGCATAAACATTATAGACTCCGGTAAACAATATAATAATATATACATTCTAAGAGAAAATTTGTACAAAACTGGCATGTTCTAGTACAATAAAATTAAGACACCATTTTACGTCGGCAGGCTATTGCAGCAACACAAAAACTTGCTACCTTAGCTGTAACCTTCAGCTTCTGATCCGCCAGGAGATAATCAGTATAGAATGCATCCGAGTTGCCTGGTATTTTTTGCAGAATTGGAGCTATAAAGTGCCGCTGCAAGTCCTGATAAAGGTACAATGCAATAAGACATGGCACACAGTTTCTACCTCCCCAGATCCACATGGACATAACCGTTCACAAAAAGTTTTTTTGTTATATCTTCCTGTGAGTAGAGCTGATGGAAGTACATTGAATTTGGCCAAAGTAAAGGCCTTCCTATACTTAGGAATTGTTAAATTTTTCAAATATGTGGCAATGACAAGGCCTCTCCCACTATCTTTAAACACTGAATGTAGGGATGCTGCACATATATAATTTTGTAATTCTATGTCCAATATGCGTTGACGAATATTCTCTTTGGTCTTTGCATACCCCATAGCAAGAATAGTAGATTGAGAGAAACCTAAGGATTGCACTTTTTCCTTAATCAGTTTTATCCATCTTGATTGAAATGTATCAGTAAGAGGAAAGTGATCACTTTCTGTTCTAATTATCACATTAAATTTTAAGATCTCATTTAGTAGATTGTGTGATACTGCAAAATAGTCTATTGTCGAAGCTCTGTTTCCAGAGGCAAATGTGAACTCTCCTTGTTTGTCTCCCTTGATACTTCCATTTAATATCACAAGATCTAAATAATTTGTTAATTGTAAGAGATAGAAACCAGAGAAGTTACAGATCATATCCTTAGACTGTCTAACAGGTATCAGGTGGTTATTTTCTACTTCAGGGGGATATTCTCCAAAGTGGTTGTAAATTGTCTCATCATTAGGCCCAAGCCTCGCGTTACAATCACCTGCCATTATTACAGATATATCTGGATGTAATGTTATTATACTGTTGATAAAATCCTGTAGTTTAAGCCATCTGTCCTTAATTAATTTTCTTTGGCGGAGAGGGGAAAGGTAAACATTGACCAATAACAAAGAAGTGTAACCTAGATTGATGATCAAAGCAATTGCCAAATTTTGTAGTGAATTAAAACTGCTAACAGAAACGCGCAGCTTGGTTGAGATCAGAATTCCAAGACCACCCATTGCTCGCCCCCCCCCCCCCCCCTTACACTAGACTCTGCTTTTAGGGAATATGTCTCAAAATCATTAAGTTCTAAATTCTCACATTCCCAAGTTTCCTGTAAGAAAATGATGTCAAATTTTCTTATAAAGTTATTAAATGAACAGTTGGTGCATTTGCTGCGCCAGCCAGCAATATTCCAGGATAGAAGGGCTAATTGGCTGTTCTTCTGGGGTGACATATGTCAATCTATAGAGTGTAAGGTTTTACTAGTAGAGGATTTCATAGTACTATCTTTTGAAGAGTGGTCCTCTCTGCGCCTCGAAATATCTGTAGCTATTATTAGGGGACTATCAGCCTCTGCTGACCTGTTAACTATCATATTGCCCCTTTGTTGGAAATGTAAATGACCCTCGGGTTGTTCTAGTGTGACAGGTTCTTCCATATCATTTTCAATAATAATCAAAGAGGTGTTTACTCTACTTACATTTGATACGTATGGCTTAGTGGTCTTACATGATGGTATGTCAGCTATTTTATGTGGGGTTCCCAATTCCCAGTCTTCAAGCTCTCTCATAGTAAGCCATGCAGCTGTAGTGTTCTTACCCACATCTTTAGAGTGAGCTATGATTATAGGGGCTTCCATTATATCTGCTTTTCTATGATTTAGTTGAGAAAGGTTTATTTCCGCAGAGATTTTATGAGAATGGGCAGATGGTTTCTCAGTCCACAATTTTAGCTCATGATAATATGCTGACTCTATTGATTCTGGTATCCAAGGTGGATTTTGTCCTTTTTGGGGCTTTATTCCTTCCGTTATTTTTTGTAAGTAAGATCTCAGGCAATCTAATCTAAGTAAAATATCACTTGAGCCTCTGTGGTTAAGGTACTAGAAGAATGTAACAGGTCTTTTTCGGTTTCATCAAAGAAATCCTTTCCCAGGATCATTGAAGGCAAAGGTTTAGAAATTTCAGCACTATGGTGTTCCTCAGTATTTTCTTTAACTACAACTGTAGAATTATCATCAAGGCAGCCAATATCAATCAGTTTTTGACAAGCTTTGACCTGTGAATTTTTTGGAGTGGGGATAACACGTGGCATCAAAGATATTGGTGGTGCCACATTTTTGAAAAATCTTGTGACATGCATACCTCTCCGCCTCAGCTTGTCCCTATGTTTATATACCTCTGCAGTAATTCTTTGTTTTCAAAATGTGACCACTACTCTTACACAAGTGCTGTTTGAATATAAATATTCAACATGTGTTAATCTGCAATGTTATTAAGAACACCAGGAATAACTTCCCCTAGTAGATTCCACAGATGCTTTTTACGTTCCTCATGGGATAGCATTCCTGGTGGTTTTGGATAGTTTAATAAAGCTAATTTCGTTTCACTTAATTTTAATTTCCAACGCCTGTCTATTGGCGGTCTCTCCTTAGATGCTTTAGTTATTTTAGTTCTGTTTTCTAACAGGACATGTGCCCATGGGTCTTGAACTGTTGGATTCTGTGAAGAGTCCATCTGTACTGCTGAAGGTAAATTTGGGGAGGCTGATATAGTATCACAGCCTTGCTTAGATGGTTCCTGCTTCTTCCTTGTTTTTGTCTTTTTAGTTATTGTTTCAGAGCTTTCTTTTAATCTTGATTTACTTTTATTATCTAATAATTTGTAAAGATTTTTAAAGTTTGTTCTTTTTTTCTTAACTTTTTTTGCCAGGTTTAACATTTTTCTCTTTCTTGGCTTTGGTATTACTTTTCTTGCTCTGTTTAGCTTTATCAGCTTTATGACTCTCTTTTGGAGGACTCGTCTTGAAGTTCAGTGTGGGGCCCTTGCAATCATTTGCAAGTTTACAGGTATCTACTAGGAGAGTTATAACCTTATTACAGTCTCTCAGAAAGCTTTTTATTTGTTTAATATCTTCTGTCAGGGCAATCATCCATTCAGTAATTGGTAATTCATATGCATCCATTACATTGTAGGATGCAGAAGGAATTGGGCTAGTGATTTTTTTTTGAAAATTCAGAGATTTGCCTTAACATTAACTCCTCTAGTTGATCTCTATGGTTTCTCTCATTTGTTTCTCTGCTTTGTGGGGAGAGTAGGTTAGAAGTCATATTATCTGTAATATTATCTATATTATCTGTATTACTATCCACATTGTTAACATCAATATAATCATTTTGATTGCTGATAGGGGAGGTCCCTTTAACAACACTGTTATCTTCTGGGGGCTCTTGATTTAATGTCACATCTTCTCTTTCCTTATTTGCATAGAACTGTGTAATTTTTGTTTGCCTCCTCGGCTTCCTAAGGGGGGATTTAATTGTTAATGGGGTAATACCATAGAATTTATAATTACTCCGAGTCATTACCATGTCTTAGTTTCTACTTAAATAATTCTTTGTAACTTCTACCTGGGACTGCAAATAAGATTTGATTTATTAAAACCTTGTTCTTATTTTTAAATTATAGAACATTAAATCTTTCTACAGGTCTTTCACAACCTTTCTAAAATTTAAAATTTTGTCACTATCAATTTTAAAATCAAACATTTATATAATCCAGTAATATACACGTCTTACGAATCCTTTGATGGAGGTATATCTTTGTTAGGGTCACGCCACCTGCTCAGGCTTACTAGGAGCGCATTGCCATCTCTAAATATCATAGAGTGAAGGATGTCCTGGGCGTGCCTAGGACTAAACGTCCAGTTTCCACTTCTACCACCACAATCTCCAAAAGCAAAAAATGTTATTGTTATTGGGAGGCGGGGGCTGGAACAGGCGTTCCCACAACCAAACACCTCTGGAGTCTTAGGTGGGGTGGAAAATGCTCTCAGGGCGTTCCTGCAGCCAAGCACCCAGTGTTTTCTCAGCCTTGCTCTTCGGAGGACAGGAGCTCTTCTAGGTGTTTTATACTCTCAGCCTGGGTGAGAGGCTGGAGCCACGCCTCCTCTGCCTCTGGAGCCTTGGGTGGGGTGGAGAATGCTCTCAGGGCATTCCTGCAGCCAAGCACCCAGTGTTTTCTCAGCCTTGCTCTTTGGAGGACAGGAGCTCTTCTAGGTGTTTTATACTCCCAGCCTGGGTGAGAGGCTGGAGCCATGCCTCCTCTGCCTCTGGAGCCTTGGGTGGGGTGGAGAATGCTCTCAGGGCGTTCCTGCAGCTAAGCACCCAGTGTTTTTTCAGCTTTGCTCTTCGGAGGACAGGAGCTCTTCTAGGTGTTTTATACTCTCAGCCTGGGTGAGAGGCTGGAGCCACGCCTCCTCTGCCTCTGGAGCCTTGGGTGGGGTGGAGAATGCTCTCAGGGCGTTCCTGCAGCCAAGCACCCAGTGTTTTCTCAGCCTTGCTCTTCGGAGGACAGGAGCTCTTCTAGGTGTTTTATACTCTCAGCCTGGGTGAGAGGCTGGAGCCACGCCTCCTCTGCCTCTGGAGCCTTGGGTGGGGTGGAGAATGCTCTCAGGGCGTTCCTGCAGCCAAGCACCCAGTGTTTTCTCAGCCTTGCTCTTCGGAGGACAGGAGCTCTTCTAGGTGTTTTATACTCTCAGCCTGGGTGAGAGGCTGGAGCCACGCCTCCTCTGCCTCTGGAGCCTTGGGTGGGGTGGAGAATGCTCTCAGGGCATTCCTGCAGCCAAGCACCCAGTGTTTTCTCAGCCTTGCTCTTCCTGGGGTTTTCCTTCGCAAGGTTTGTTCAGAAGGGGGTTGCCTTTGCTTTTCCCTGAGGCTGAGACAGTGTGACTTTCAAGACTGTTTTTGTTGTTGTGCATCTTCAAGTCATTTCCAACTGATGATGACACTAAGGCAAACCTATCATGAACCTATCATTTCTTTCCTATGTGTTTTTTCAGACAGGGTTTGCCTTTGCCACCCTCTGGGGCTGAGAGAATGTGACATCTAATATTGTTGTTGTTGTTGTATGCCTTTGAGTCATTTCCAACTTACAGCAAACCTAAGGCTCATAGTGTTTGCTTGGCAAGGTTTCTTCAGAGGGGAGTGTGCCATTGCCATCTCCTGAGTCTGAGAAATCGTGACTTGCTCAAGGTCACCCAGGGGGATTCCATGGCTGAGCCAGGATTCGAACCCTGGTTTCTAGAGTCATACTCTGATACTCAGACAGGGTGACCAAATGTCTTCAATGCAAAGGAGGACAAGTCACTACAAAAAATGTAGGACATACAAGAAAAAAAGGTAGAGAAAGCTAAAAACACTAATATGAATGTAATTCCATGCTTCTTAGCCATGCTTAAAATGGAGGACATTTTAATGGTCAAAATGGTGACTTTTAACCTTATCATGGGGTGTTCTTGGCATGTTTCTTCAAATGAGGGTTACCATTACCATCCTCTGAGGCTGAGAGTGTGTGACATGGCCAGGTTCACTTACTTGGCCGCAAATTGTACATACCCCAGAATGCATCTCCTAGTATATTGGCAGTCCTTCCCCCCAACACTTTCTCTTTTCCCCCCAACCATCTCATAGCTGGGAGATGGAAATAATTTTTAAAGCAGCATTTATGGTAAATCAGGACTATTTTTGAAAAAGTAAGGTCCAAAATACACTGCAGAAATTAATGTTAGGGAACGTGGGAGTTGTAGTTTGTTGTGTTTATAAGTGACAGTTTTTCTGCATGTCATAAGTACTTGAATTAAATTTACCATATTGAAATCAAATCTGATTTTTATTTGGTGTGTGTTGGAAAGGGGGGGTCGTCTTATACGGCGAGTATATCCCAAACTCTATATTTTAACTGGAAAAGTTGGGGGGTCGTCTTATACGCCGGGTCATCTTAGACACCAGAAAATACAGTAGGTAGTAGTGGCATTCTATTTTGCTTTGGTCAGATCTCAACTGAAATACTGTGTCCAGTTCTGCTTGCCACAGTTCAAGGAGGATATTGATCAGATGAAACATGGCCAGAGACAGGCAATCAAGATGATCAAAGATATGGAAAGCAAACCTTATGTAGAATGATGTAGGATTGGGTATGCTTAGAGATGAGAAGCGAAGACCAAGTGGTAACTTGATAGCAATCTTTAAATATCTGAAGAGATGTCATGTAGAAGATTGAGTGAACTTGTTTTCTGCTGCTCCATAGAATCAAACATAAACCAATGGATTCAAATTATAAGAAAAGAATGAACTCTCTTTCTTTAAACAGAAGTTGGATGGACATCTTTCAGGAGTGCCGTAGTTGTGTATTCTCACATGGCAGGGGTTGAACTAGATGGCTCTTGTGGCACCTTCCAATCCTAAGATTCTATTATTCTAAATTATGACGTAGGCAGCTCTAAGTGCTTATTATCATTCTTCAAAGGCATTTTTCTTTGCCCAAACACTCCAATTTAACAACAAAACTGCAGAATTATAAATAGTATTAAAATAAATATGAACCAAATTAACATAGCATCCTAAACATCATGTTAAACTGTAGTAGGATTGATCACAGAAACGTACATCTTGATTCACAAAGGAAACAACAGGAGTTACTGTTATTGGATTTTTTATGCATATATATATATCTGAGTCCATTTCAGTGTTTGGACCCTGAAGCACAGCCACTGGGAGAGTTTCAGTACCATGAATACAATTTTGACTGCATGTGCAATAAGATACAGCTGCAAATATAAGAAAGGGAAAGAAAATGAAGATGTCAGAGAAAGGATACACATGGCTGCATGCAGTTTGACCCTCAATAACAAAATTAAGTTTCGTAGAATGCTGGGCACTGGCAAAACAAAACTAGAGAATAGTATCAGTGTTGCTATCTAGTAGAATGAAAGACACCTTGCAAGGAGAAGTTTCCATTTCATTTTCATCTTGCAAATTACAAGGTAGCTTGTTATTTTTCTTTCACAGATGGCAAACCAAACTGTGTCAGCCTGTCACCCTACATAAATTGGCTGGTTCACCTTCCCTTATTGAATTACACAACAACAACAAATACAGAAAATGAACACTTTCATTTGTGTTATCTGGAAATATAAATACAGATCCTGAACTTTGTGTCTCAGGGGAGAGTGTGTGTGAGAGAGAAAGTGTGAGAGAGTTTATCTTTTCTTGGCATGTCTATAACTTTTGTGAATATTGAAAATGCTGGTATTTTTTTTTTTAAATGAAAATTAGCTTTCATACTCTCACTACTGTGGTTAAATTATCCTGAATGCTGTGGTTAAATAATTAATGTTGTCTTGGCTGCTAATGTGATGCTGGATGCTTGTTACTTTGGGCTCTGTGACTGGTTACACTTCAGTGCCTTTAATCCCTGTCTACTCAGGATGCTGTCTCGAACCAATTACGAAGGCTGGTGCTTTTTTTGTTGTTGTTGCTGGCTATTAGGAAACTTCTCAACACTTCTTGCCACTCATAATATTTTAGCAGCAATGGAAGAAGCTAGATGGCACCTCTAGTGTCAAACATCTCTCTCTCTCTCTTTTGCTACAGAGTGTAAGGAAAGCAAAGCTTGGAATCTATCGGTTTGCTCCTTCATAGCCTGTCAATCATTTGGCTTCTTTGAGTATATCCAGAATGCTCTGATCCAGAGGATCCTTTGCTCTTTTAAAAGAAGAAATGAGAGAAGCCTTACATTCACTGAAGCCATTTTTCTGTCTAGCCAAGTTGTCTCTTTCAACAGTAGGTCTCCTAGGCCTGCAAGGTTCCTACCAACTGAAAATATTAGAGACTGAATCTTCTGATGTTGAAAAAGCAACAACCATAATCTCTGGGCTATAATTCTTGTTTTTGAGTGTCTACAATATAGGGCACCCTTCTTCTGTGGTGCTCTCCCAAAGGTTTTTACCTACATTTCCTGACCATTGGATATGTTGGTTGGGATTGATAGGAATTGTAAATCAAAAGTCTGAAGAGTGCAGGTTGGGGAAAGCTATTTCACATGTGGTGGGTACCAGAACCTGTGCCTAGAAGTTCTTTGACTTCATAGCTGATTAGCAATAGTACATTGACAGCACTTTAGAAATAAACTATAATAATAATAATAATAATAATAATAATAATAATAAATAGTGTGAGATAACTCACGTTTTTATTGTATGTATGGCTGGATTTCAGCATGGATGCATTGGGACTAAGGGGTGTTGCAGACCGCCCTAAAGGGCTGGTCTGGGGATGGAGTTGGGGCAGGGCAGCCACACGCCAGCTGCCCCAACCCCACCCTGATGCCGTCCTGATGCTGTGTGCCTATTTGCATGGTGTGCGGCATCAGGACTCTCTTCCAGAGCAACGTGCAGACACTGCACCAAAAGAGTATAGAAGAGCCGTGGTGCTGGCTCTTAGGGCAGCCTTTTGCTACCCCTAAAAGGAGTGGCATTTTGCCACTCTTTTAGGGGTGGCAAAAGGAAGGATCGGGGCCACAGTGTGGGGTTGCTGCGGCCCCAATTTGGCTCTAACAGGGGCGGCCCAGAGCTGCCCATCTGCATAGCCCCTAAGTTAGCACAAAGCTCACACATTCAGATTATTTTACAGCCCTTAACCATAGCTTGGCTATTACCTGAATGCAAGGTGGGTAGTTTTGGTTATCTTATAATACAAATATTGTTTTGAATCCTTGGCATTTGTTCATTTTGAGCCCAAACATAAATTAATCTATTAACTATAGTTATATTTTTGAAAAATCCATGTATATTGTTGTCTTTAAAAAAAAAAAAAAATTAGCCACTCTGTGTTTCCTTCATTAAAGACATAATTCAAGTCAGTGCTTATCCAGATTTGAGTTTGGAAGGAAACATGACTGGAAATGTTAGTAGGAAATGTAAAAAAATACTCATAATCTTATATGTTTTAAAGAGAAAGGACACTTTGAAAGGTTTGAGAAAGGACATTGAGACACTGTATTACAAATGTGGCCAACCAATGTGAGATTCCTCATATTGGGAACTTTGCAATAAATTAATTCATTAAACAAATTTTATTTATTGTATAAAAGCAAAGGTTTTTTTCTGGGAAAATTGTATTTTGTGCAAACATAGAGATTTTCTTTTTTTACACAAAACATTTTTGCAATATTTTTGCAAATCCCCCCCCATGTGAAAAATTGTTGAATAAATGCACAAAACTCTTATAATTTTATTCAGTTGGGGGGAGGGGGAACATTCAGAAAATCTTCATTCTTGAATGCCAGAATAAAAACAGTGAAGATTTACATCCTTTTTTTTTTTTTTTTTTGGTAATATATGTAACTGCAGTTGATCCTAGAAGAAGCAGTCAGCATAGTACTTCTACAAACAGCAAACTTAAGGTTCTTCACCAAGGGATTGTCCACATGAGCAATAAGAAGTGGTAAGAATCTCTTTGAATGATGCATGTGGCTAACACGGAAGGAATCTGAAATGAAGCTGCACTCCAGAGCTAAACATGAGTAAAATAACCCCCAGTTTGCTCTGGAACAAGCTGGAAAGTGCAAACTATCACATCAACTATCAGAGATAGAAGAAGGGGCTTGTGGGCCGCTGCTGCCATTGCTGCTGCTGCTGCTGTTGTTACCCAACTGCGAATAGATTGCACATGCATACGAGTGATCAGCTACACTATTGACACATCACAAGCACCGTAAAGTGAAATGACAGACATTTGTTATCAAGAATACAATGGATTTAATAAGAACAACAACAAACTGGCCAGTCCAACAAGGGGCCATGGGTGAAAGAAGCACGTACAAGGGAACCTCCATGATTATGCTGTGCCAGTGTGTTCCTGGGTGCACCAATGCACTGTACAGACAATCAGTCACTTGTGGGTGGGATAAAGGTGGCTGATGTCAGTGTGTCTGTGCACTTGTGTGCATGTGTTTGTGGTGGGACAGCTAAAAATAATGTTGTAGTGTAGTTTGTACCCACAAATGCCCTCTTTTGGTGGGTCCAACCTTGCAGAGGAAGAGGGGTGATATGGAATGCCCCTGGGTATAGAAGCCAGCAGTACGGTCAGTAGGTTTTCCCTGTGAATCAGGAAACCCTAGAGGTAAGGTAGCATTTCCACATCATCTGCTCACCCTTCCAAAGTCCCCAGAGAAACAGTTCTTTTGGAGCTTTGCACTCACTTTCTTCCTGTTTCAGATTTTGTGTTCTTTGGCCTGTTCCTATTGTTCTCTTAATACGCATGTATCTTGCATACATCCTCCTTAATGGGATCAGACTATATTGCTACTCAGAAAATGCCAATTGATTAATCTCATTTAGAACATTCAAGGAAGTTATTTATTTCCATCACAATCCTCTGTTGTGAGATCTTCTCTGAGGTTCAGAGACCATGACTCGCCCAAGGTCACCTAATGGGTTTATATAGTTAAGCAGGGATTTGAATCCTGGTTTCCAGAGTTGTAGTCCAACTCTCAAAGCACTACATCACACAGGCTGTGGGAAAGTCAAACTAAACTCCCAATAATAAACCTGAGATAATAATAAAACTCAGGCCAGTTCCTGCTAGGAAAGAGAATGAAAGCAATTTCTGGGCAGCCATTTTGAGTGGAGGAAGAGAGAGAGACTTGCCTCCAAAATAAGGTAGTATCCAGGAGCTCTCTGTAGAGTTAGAAACCCAGTTGATTGAGCTCACTGACAGAGCCTGGTGAAAAGACCCAGAGAACAGGGACCCTTTACGTGGGTCTTTACCAGGGGACATTTTGAGAAAGAAGGCCACAGTCCTGTTTCAGTGATTACTTAAGATTTCTCGTTATGGACACTGAGGGGGTTGCTGCAGTCACCTGCAACACTTGTGGGATATTTGTCTTCTTGACAAGAGATGTGGGGAATGTCACATGCACCAAGTGCAAGTTCATAGCCCTCCTGGAAGAGAAAGTCAAGCAGCTGGAGGCCTGGGTAGCTACACTTCAGTAAATTAGGGAGCAAGAGGATTTTCTGGAGAGAGCGGAATGAACGGTCTTGGATGGAGACCACACAGAGGAAGTTGTTGAGGAGGAGGTCAGTTCATGCACACAGGAGGTGGACACTTGGAAGAACGTCATCCACAGAAGTCGGGAAACCAGGGATCATTCTGGAAGCATGCAGCTACAGAATCAATTTGAAGCTCTCTCCCTTATCAAGGATGAAGAGGAAGAGCAGCAAGGACAGTCCTCAGGGACAGTGCAGAGAACC
This sequence comes from Phrynosoma blainvillii, assembly GCA_026167975.1. Classification (NCBI taxonomy): domain Eukaryota; kingdom Metazoa; phylum Chordata; class Lepidosauria; order Squamata; family Phrynosomatidae; genus Phrynosoma; species Phrynosoma blainvillii. The sequence goes on along the minus strand of JANUYF010000001.1, from coordinate 88,961,116 downwards.
CTAAGAGTACCACCGCAGGGAACAGCCACTGCTAAGCCTCAGATGAGGCATGTGGTGGTGGTTGGGGACTTCTTGTTGAGAAGTACAGAAGCAGTGGTTTGTGGGCCTGACAAGATGTCCCGGGAGGCTTTGGGTAGAAAGCTGAAAGAGCTGGATGCACAGATTGTTATCTCATCTCTTCTCCCAGTTGAAGGGCATGGTCCAGGAAGGGAGAGGAAGATAGTAGACATGAATAACGGGCTCTGTAGATGGTGCCACCAAGAATGATTTGGATTCTTAGATCACAGGCTGCGGTTCCATGAGGGTGGACTTCTAACAAGAGATGGGCTGTATCTCACACCAGTTGGCAGAAGCGTTTTTGCCAATAGTCTCAAACATTTGATCAGGAGGGCTTTAAATTGAGTCATGTTAGGGAGGGAGACAGTATCTTGGAAGGTATCTTGGAAGGCAGGAGTGCATAATGGCTGGAGATAATAGTAAAAATGTTATAGAGGGAACAAGGCAAATGATGCAAGGGCCCAACAGTGTGAGGAAAAACCTCACACAGGACACAAGTGGGGAGGATACATGCTTTTAGATGTCTCTACACTAATGCACAGAGCATGGGAAATAAACAAGATGAACTTGAACTCCTAGCACAACAAAGCAAATACAATATAATAGGCATTACTGAAAGCTGCTGTGATGAGTCTCATGATTGGAATGTAGGAATAGAGATGATAACCTTTTTAAGAGAAATAGACCAAACAAGAAAGGAGGAGGAATAGCATTATATGTCAGGGATGTTTACACCTGTGAAGAAATCCAGGACTTAAATCCTGAAAATCAGGTGGAGAGCATCTGGATAAAAATCAAAGGGGAAGGAAACAACAGGGATGTTACTGTGGGAGTCTACTACAGACCCCCAAGTCAGACTGAGGAACTGGATGATGCCTTTCTAGAGCAGATGACCACACACTTAGAAAGGAGAGATGTAATAGTGATGGGTGACTTCAACTATCCTGATATTTGCTGGAAGTCAAACTCAGCCAATACTTCAAGGTCTAGCAAATTCCTCACTTGCCTCCAAGACAATTTCTTAAAAATAATAATAATGATAATAATGCATTTTTATACGCCGCCTTTTGCAGTGGCAATCAAAGTGGCTTTTGTCAAAAAGGTGGAGGAGGCAACAAGGGGATCAGCTATTTTCAATCTGATCCTAACCAACAGGGATGACCTGGTAAATCGCATGCAAGTGGTGGGATCCTTAGATGGGAGTGATCATGTTCTCTTGGAGTTTCTTATACAGTGGAAAATAGAAGCTAGGCATAGTCAAACACTCATTCTAGACTTTAGGAGAGCTGATTTCAACAAACATAGGGAAACACTGAAGTGATGGCATGGTCAGGAATACTAAAGGAGAGGGGAGTTCAGGATGGATGGGAGTTTCTCAAAAGGGAGATAATAAATAATAAAAATAATAATAAAATTTATTTATATTCCGCTTATTGACAAACAAGCTAAGCGGCTTACAATAAAACCCATACAACATATCCCCAAACCGACCCACCCCCTTAAAACAGTATTAAATACCAATTAGTTAAAATAACAATAAACATAAAATTTAAATGTAAACAATATAAAACATATTACAATAAAACATATTAAAAACAGGTTACAGTGCCCTGATCAACCTTTACTGCGTTCCTCATCCATCAGCAGATGATGGGGCCATGAGAGGAACGCAGGAGTCAAGGAGCCCTAGGCCGGGATAATTAATCTGGAAAGGCCTGCTGGAAGAGATCCGTCTTGACAGCTTTTTTAAAGCTGTCTAGTGATGTCAACTGACGGCTCTCATCCGGCAGGTTGTTCCAGAGTTTGGGGGCGACAAAAGAAAAAGCCCTCTGGGAGGTAGCCACAAGCCTAGATTTTTGAGGCTGCAGCAAATTCCTCCCAGAGGACCGGAGAGCGCGGGGAGGATTGTACGGAAGGAGGAGGTCAGTGAGATAGCTTGGACCCAAGCCATTTAGGGCTTTAAAGGTGATAACCAACACCTTGTACTGGGCCCAGAAGCTGATAGGCAGCCAGTGGAGGGACCTCAAAATCGGAGTGATGTGGTCCCTCCTAGATGTTCCAGAAATAAGCCTGGCTGCCATGTTTTGGACCAGCTGAAGCTTCCGAACCAAGCACAAGGGTAGCCCCATGTAGAGAGCATTACAGAAGTTGAGGCGTGAGGTTACCAGTGCGTGCACAACAGTCTTGAGGTCCCTTACTTCCAGAAAAGGGCGCAGCTGGCGTATCAGCCAAAGCTGATAACAGGTGCTCCTGACCATTGCATTTACCTGATTTGTCATCAGGAGCGACGAGTGAAGGAGCACCTCCAGACTACAAACACAGTCACTGGAGGAGAGTGTGACCCCATCCAGGACTGGAGGTTGCAACCCAATTCTTGGTTTTGGGGCCACTACCATGAGCACCTCCATCTTGTCTGGATTCAGTTTCAATCTGTTTTTCCTCATCCAGCCCATTACCGCTCGAAGACATTCATTGAGAGAGGAGATGCCATTGGAATTCAAGGCCGACGAATGAGACATGGAGAAATAGATTTGGGTGTCATCAGCGTACTGATAACACCCAGCACCATAACTCTGTATGATCTCACCCAGCGGCTTCATATAGATGTTAAATAACATTGGGGACAAAATAGCCCCCTGAGGGACCCCACAAGTGAGGTCCCTCTTACTGGAGCTACAGTCCCCGAGCAGCACCCTCTGGGACCTACCCGAGAGGAAGGACTAGAACCACTGCAGAGCAGTGCCCCCAATGCCTAACCCCTTCAGGCGGTCCAAGAGGATGCCATGATCTATTGTATCAAAGGCCACTGAGAGGTCTAAGAGCACCAACAGGGTCATACTACCCCTGTCGATGCTCAGACGCAGATCTTCAGTCAAGGCAACCATGGCAGTCTCAACCCCCAAGCCTGTCCTGAAGCCAGTTTGAAATGTGTCTAGATAATCGGCTTCATCCAAGACAGCTTGGAGCTGAAGAGCAACTGCCCTCTCGATTACTTTGCTCAAAAATGGCAGCAATGACACAGGCCTATAGTTTCTCATATCCAGGGGGTCTAGGGAAGGTTTTTTCCGAAGCGGCCTAACAGCCGCTTCCTTCAAACAGGATGGAACATATCCTTCCCTGAAGGATCCACTGATGATATCAGTGAGGAATCTCATCAATGCATCCCCCCCCAGATGGCCAGCCATGGTGAGCAAAGGTCGAGAGGGCAGGTTGTCTTCCTCACCTTACCAAGCAGCTTGTCCACATCCTCAGTACTTACAATTGTAGCTGATCCAGTATAACTACATCGGCGGAGTTACTGGATGCCTTGCCTATAGACTCTGTTTCACCAGTGGCATCTAAGTCGGCTCTTATCTGAGAGATTTTATCTGCAAAGTAATTGTTAAACGCGTTAAGTAAGGGGTTTGGCACAGGGGGCACCTGCATCATCTCCCTCATCACTCTAAACAGCTCCACTGGATGGGACTCTGCAGACGCAATACGTGCAGAGGAGAAAGCTCTCTTCGCTGCACTTATTGCCTCCAATAGGAACGAAGAAAATTCCTATGGCGAGTTCTGTTAGATAAGAGTTGAGTCTTCCACCACCTGCACTCTAGCCATTGTCCAACCCGCTTCATCCTCCTAAGCTCTGGCGTATACCAAGGCCTGCGGTTTGAAGCGGATTGGCAAGGGCACTTGGGAGCAATCATGTCAACAGCCTGAAGGCACAATCTCAAACTGTTCCAATGAGAAGGAAAAATGGGAGGTGTCTTGAGAAACCAGGTTGGATGACAAAAGAACTTTCAACTGAACTAAGTTTTAAATGGGAGATGTATAAGAAATGGGAAAGCGGCAAAATCACTAAAGAGGAATTCAAACAAATAGCTAGCACATGTAGGGGTAAGGCCAGGAAAGCCAAAGCACAGAATGAGCTCAGGGTTGCTAGAGGGGTTAAGGACAATAAAAAGGGCTTTTTTGGGGGTATGTCCGTAGCAAAAGACAGAAGAAGGATATGTAGGGCCACTGCACAGAGAAGATGGAGAAATTGTAACAGGGGACAGAGAAAAGGCTGAACTACTCAACACTTTCTTTGCCTCAGTCTTCTCACAAAAGGAAAAGGGTGTTCAACCTGAGGAAAATGGAGCAGAGGACACAATAGGGGAAATGCAGCACAAAATAAGTAAAGAGGAAGTAGAGGAATACCTGGTTAACCTAAATGAATTCAAGTCTCCAGGACCAGATGAACTACATCCAAGGATATTAAAAGAACTGGCAAATATAATCTCAGAGCCACTGGCAATAATCTTTCAGAACTCCTGGAGAACATTAAAAATTCTAGCAGACTGGAAGAGAACAAACATTGTCCCCATCTTCAAAAAGGGGAAAAAGAGGATCCCAACAACTATCACGCAGGAAGGGGGGAAGCAGACGGGTGGCACGGGGCCACCCCAGGAAGATGCGCAGCGGGGCCAAGGTATCTGCACACCTCGGCCCCGCAGCGGAGCTTTGCTGCCTCTCGAAGGAGCGCTAAAATAGCACTCCTTACAGAAGTCTCCGAAGGTGCGCCGCAAAAGGCTGGTGGCGCACCTTCGGCAACTCTTCCGCCGCAGCGTGTGCGGAAGCTGTGGCAGGAAGGCATTGTCGGAGTGCCGGCCGTGCGGAGGGGCCGGCACTCTGATGATGCCTTCGATAAGGGGTTGGCGCACTCACCGTGTGGCTGCCCCTCCCCTTCCTTGCCCCCAAAACGGCCCTTTGTGCCGTCTGCTTCCCCCCTGAGTCTTTTAGCAGAAATAAAAGTCTGTGTCCAAACAGCCCACAGCCTGGGTTGCTAGCAGAGCAAAAGCAAAATAGAGAGGACCATTGATCAGGATACAAACACAATTTTATTTATTTATGTGCACAGTCCCAATGGACTTTGCATTCAAAGCATTGGGCCCCTCGCAGAGGGCATGCAGTCTGTTTAATACTCCATCAAACAAAGAAATCCAAACTTAACATTCTATTGGATGCTTAAACTTTAAACATATAGAATTCTAAGCAATGAGAAACCAAAGTTCAGAATACATTATAATATGCTTAAGGTACGATGTTGTCATCCACCCACATATCAAGATTCTCTTATCAGTACCTGGGCACCTCTCAGCCCAACACAGTGTCTTACTTTACTTATCACTTGATTTATTATGGCAATGTATATACATCCAGGTGCCTAATGCAGCCTGGTGAAGGTTCTTTCAAAAGGGCCAAGCTGTATCATCTCTGCACAGCTCTGCACATTCCTAAAGAGGCCCCCTGCATCCCAGAATCCTCTCTTTGTGGCTGCTTGATACTTGGCATCTTTTTCTAGGAGGATGCAGGAGGACGCAGAAGAGCAGCATGGACAGATTCCAGAGACAGAGCAGGGGACCCTGGCAGTTCCACCACAGGGGACAGTCGCTGCTAAGCCTCGGAGGAGGCGTGTGGTCGTGGTGGGGGACTCCTTGCTGAGGGGGACAGAAGCAGTGATTTGTGGACCTGACAAGATGTCTCGAGAGGTGTGTTGTCTTCCTGGGGCAAAGATCAGAGATGTGACAGAGTGGCTGACAAGACTGGTCAGGCCTACCGACCAATACCCCTTCCTTTTGGTCCACGTGGGAACGAACGACACAGCAAGACACAGCCTTCAGAACATCAAAAGGGATTACGAGGCTCTAGGAAAGAAGCTGAAAGAAATGGAGGCACAGATTGTCATCTCGTCTCTTCTGCCAGTTCAAGGGCATGGTCCAGGAAGAGAAAGGAAGATAGCAGATGTCAACAATTGGCTCCACAGATGGTGTCGTTGAGAACGATTTGGATTCTTGGATCATGGGCTGTGGTTCCATGAGGGTGGACTTCTGGCAAAAAATGGGCTGCAATTCACATCAGTTGGAAGAAACTTTTTTGCCAACAGTCCCAAGAATTTGATCAGGAGGGCTTTAAACTGAACTGTGTGGGGAAGGGAGACAACGTCCTGGAAGACAAAAGGACTGGAGAAAATAGTCATAGAGGAAACAAGGCAAACAGTACAGGGACCCAACAGTGGGAGGCAAAAAAATGTGCACAAGCAGCAAGTAAAGGGGACACATGGTCTTAGATGTCTCTACACTAATGCACAGATCATGGGAAATAAGCAAGATGAACTTGAACTCCTAGCACAACAAAGCAAATATGATATAATAGGCATCACTGAAACCTGGTGGGATGAGTCTCATGGCTGGAATGTAGAAATAAAGGGGTATAACCTTTTCAAGAGAAACAGGACAAACAGGAAAGGAGGAGGAATAGCATTATATGTCAGGGATATTTACACCAGTGAAGAAATCCAGGACATCAATCCTGGAAGCCAAGTGGAGAGCATCTGGATAAAAATTAAAGGGGAAGGAAACAACAGGGATGTTAGTGTAGGAGTCTACTACAGACCCCCAACTCAAGCAGAAGAATTGGATGAAGCCTTTCTAGAACAGATGACCACACACTCAGAAAGGAGAAATATAGTAGTGATGGGTGACTTCAACTATCCGGATATTTGCTGGAAGTCAAACTCGGCAAAATCCTCAAGGTCTAGCAAATTCCTCACTTGCCTCAAAGACAATTTCATGGTTCAAAAGGTGGAAGAGGCAACAAGGGAGTCAGCTATTTTGGATCTGATCCTAACAGGGAAGACCTAGTTAATGGGGTGCAAGTGGTTGGATCCTTAGGTGGGAGTGATCATGTCCTCCTGGAGTTTATTATACAGTGGAAAGGAGAAGCCAGGCATAGTCAGACACGCATTCTAGACTTTAGGAAAGCTGATTTTACTAAACTTAGAGAAATACTGAGGGTGATCCCATGGACAGGAATACTAAAAGAGAAGGGAGTTCAAGACGGATGGGAGTTTCTCAAAAGGGAGATACTGAAGGCACAATTTCAAACCGTGCCAACGAGGAGGAAGAATGGGAGGTGTCTCAAGAAACCAGGATGGATGACTAAGGAACTTGCAACTGAACTATGTTTTAAACGGAACATGTATAAGAAATGGAAAAATGGGGAAATCACCAAAGAGGAATTCAAACAAATAGCTAGCACGTGTAGGGGTAAAGTCAGAAAAGCTAAAGCGCAGAATGAATTCAGGCTTGCTAGAGAGGTTAAGAACAATAAAAAGGTCTTTTGGCGGTATGTCAGTAGCAAAAGGAAAAAGAAGGAAATGGTAGGGCCACTGTATGGAGAAGATGGCAAAAAGTTAACAGGGGACAGAGAAAAGGCAGAATTACTCAACACCTTCTTTGCTTCAGTCTTCTCAGAAAAGGCAAAGGGTGCTCAACTTGACGATAATGGAGCAGAGGACAGCATAGGAGAATTTCAGCACAGAATAAGTAAAGAGATAGTACAGAAACATCTGGTTAATCTAAATGAATATAAGTCTCCAGGACCAGATGAATTACATCCAAGGGTATTAAAAGAACTGGCAAATGTAATATCGGAACCATTGGCAATAATCTTTGAGAATTCCTGGAAAACAGGAGAGCTCCCAGCGGACTGGAGGAGGGCAAATGTTGTCCCCATCTTCAAAAAGGGGAAAAAAGAGGATCCCAACAATTATCGTCCAGTTAGTCTGACATCAATACCCGGAAAGATTCTGGAGCAGATCATTAAACAGAGAGTCTGTGAACATCTGGAAGATAATTTCATAATCACAAAAAGTCAACATGGGTTTCAGAGAAACAGGTCATGCCAGACAAATCTGATCTCCTTTTTTTGATAAAATTACCAGCTTGGTAGATGAAGGGAATGCTGTGGATATAGTATATCTTGATTTCAGTAAGGCCTTTGACAAGGTTCCCCATGACATTCTTGCAAGCAAGTTGGTAAAATGTGGGCTAGACAAAGTAACTGTTACATGGATTTATAATTGGTTGACTGGTCGAACGCAAAGGGTGCTCAACAATGGCTCCTTTTCAACTTGGAAAGAAGTGACCAGTGGAGTGCCACAGGGGTCTGTCCTGGGCCCAGTGCTATTCAATATCTTTATTAATGACTTGGATGACGGTATTGGGGGCATAGTTATCAAATTTGCAGATGACACCAAATTAGGAGGAGTAGCTAATACCCCAGAGGACAGGATCAAAATTCAAAATGACTTGAACAGACTAGAAAGTTGGGCCAAAGCTAACAAAATGAAATTCAACATGGAGAAATGTAAGGTACTGCACTTAGGGCGGAAAAACAAAAAGTACAGATATACGATGGGGGACACCTGGCTGAATGAGACTACGTGTGAAAGGGATCTAGGAATCCAGGTGGACCACAAGTTGAACATGAGTCAACAGTGCGATGCAGCAGCTAAAAAGGCCAATGCAATTTTAGGCTGCATCAGTAGAAGTATAGTGTCTAGATCAAGAGAAGTAATAGTGCCACTCTATTCTGCTTTGGTCAGGCCTCACCTGGAATACTGTGTCCAGTTCTGGGCACCACAATTCAAAAAGGATGTGGAGAAACTGGAGCATGTCCAAAGGAGGGCAACTAAAATGGTGAAGGGTCTGGAAACCAAGCCCTATGAGGAACGACTTAGGGAGCTGGGGATGTTTAGCCTGGAGAAGAGAAGGCTGAGAGGTGATATGATAGCCATGTTTAAATATTTGAAAGGATGTCATATCGAGGAGGGAACAAGCTTGTTTTCTGCTGCTCCAGAGACTAGGACTCGAAACAATGGATGCAAGCTGCAAGAAAAGAGATTCCACCTCAACATTAGGAGGTACTTCCTGACAGTAAGGGCGGTTCGAAAGTGGAACACACTCCCTTGGAGAGTAGTGGAGTTTCCTTCCTTGGAGGTCTTTAAGCAGAGGCTGGATGGCCATCTGTCAGCGATGTTTTGATTGGGAGTTCCTGCATGGCAGGGGGTTGGACTGGATGGCCCTTGTGGTCTCTTCCAACTCTATGATTCTATGATTCTATGATTCTACATATAATGACATACATTTCTAATATAGACAATAGGAATATATAGATTAACCAATTTCTTCTACTTCATTCCCCCCTTTAAACATAATTCTTTGCAATTATAACTTTACCTCATGGAATATCATAATAACAAAAGATAAGCAATCATAGACAGTCAACTTACAGTATAACTAGCAGGCAATTGACTATTTCATTATAATGCCTGTTCAAAATATTTGTGTTTCATCATTTGGTTTCGTGGCTGTAAATCATACACCACACAAATCTGAGTAGCAGTTTTGGCCTCAATGAGGGACTCTACCTTTTGTCTTACAAATTTCAAAGTACATGGCATGCCCAAACATCCCAGTATCAAAACCACTATTGCAACCACTATAGAACCAAGCAGGCTACAAATCCATTCACTGTCTGGGAGCCAACTGGTTAACCAGGACCAGAATTCACCAGATCTTTCATATTCTGACCTTATAGTCCAAACTACCTGGTGGATGGTTTCGACATTCTCCTCTACCACGCCAGACTCATTTACAAAATGGCAACAGGTGGTGTTCAGCCAAACACACAAGACTCCTTCTTTGCCCAGAAGGTAATCTAAAGACAACTTGTGTTGTGCCAATTCTCCTGCTGGAGAATTTATTTCAGTTTGAACACCAGACAAACCCTTTGCAATCGAATTTGCCACCATCTCTAAATGAACTGACAACTTTTTTATTTGTTCAATATTCCATCGGACTCCAATGCTAGGAATTCCAACTGCAAAGAAAGTTTCACTGTCTGTTAAATATTTGTTATCAGGGTCGTATCTGAGCTTAGGATCATAAGCCCTTTTCACCAGGTGTTCCACAAACAGCTTTTGTCAAGCAAACTGCTTCTCCCAAGTTCCTTTTGATTGACCTAATGGATGATAGGAAATACCTGCCGGGGCTAAGCCACCAATTGTGTAGGTGCCATTCCACCCCGGGGGCAAAATCTTCCCTGCCCATCCTCCACACATGCAATAAAATCCTTTTGGGAGACCATATATAAACAATTCTTGCTGTGATCGATCCTGCTCGTGAATTCTGTTTAGCGGAGCAGTATTTTTTGCATTACCATATAAAACCATCCAACCGGTGGGTCTAGGTGTTCACAGGTCAAGATTGTCTCTATTTGGCCTGAAATATACAAACATCCTGGTCTCAACACCACTATACGCATACAATTATTATAGTCTCCCACATTTACACGGGTCTTGGGATGTCCTTGGGAAGCAGTGGCTTGGTCTTTTACTCCATGCCAATTTCTAACACATAGTGGGGATACTGAGTTTTGTGCTTGGTGTGACAATATGAATTGGCTTGCATCTTTTATGGTCTATTTTTCTTGCTTAGTCACTGTGTAGACCTCAGCTTTATTCCATCCTTCTAATCCCACAATGAAAATTACTTTTATTGGCCACCCTTTTGTTTGAGTGGGGGGCATATAAGTGCAAGCCCAACAGCTGGTCATGTTGGCTATGTCTGATATATTGTTGACTAACTGATGAAACTCATTTGTACTCTATTCTGGTTTTCCACATTTAACACTACTTATTACCAGGGGGAATGTCACTACATACACACTAAACAACATTCTAAAATTAATTTCTATTGCCTAATCTCTAATGCTAAATTCAAAACAGGTCTTTGGGATCTGGCTGTACACTGGGCAGCCTTTCTCCTGGTCAGCTGCAGTAAAGCCTAGTCTCCCTATTTTTTATCCATTGGAGTTGCAGATTTGACCTTACGCTGGGTGAGCAGCTTCTGGTTTGTGCTCACAGTAGGGTCTAGTCTGAATCTTCTTTTATCCTAGATGGATTCTTGAGCCATGCATAGAGTCACCTGTTCCCTGGTGGGGTGACAGCAGGGCTATCAATGATTCTATTACTGTCTGTGGATCTGCCCTGGTAGGGTTAGAACCAGAGGTCTATCGTTGTTTCTTTAGGATCACTTTTAATGGATTAGCAGGGTCTGCTTGTGAGCTCCACTGTGGTGCAGCTTTCTTGACCCTAGTTCAGTGTACCCACGGCTTAATTCCAGCTAACTTTACAGTGGAGAGTGGAGAGCAGTACTGTTAATGGGCCTCTCTACTTTGGACTCAAAGAATCAGTTTTGTGTTCTTTTAGCCAAACTTCATTTCTTGGCTCAAACAGGTGTATTCTGGTCTGAACCAAGGGTGGTCTTGTTCTAAGACATATTGGTTCAGTTTTTGTTAGAGTATTGATGGGATATATAGTCAATGGTGAAATGTAAAGATGTATGTGTCTGTATTTTTCCATGAGAACATGCTTCTAGGCCGAACACAACAACTCAGTCCAGGTGTCCAAAGAGACAAAACAAAATGGAAACCACAAGATGGAATAGATGGGAAAGTATTCTTGTTTATACAGTGAAAACAATAATAAAAGTTGTTATGAGAAAGTAGATCACATGGTAAAGGATGAACAACAAGAGGTTGGGTTAACATACGTCATGTACACAACAACCAATTAACCTGAGGTTAACACCCAAGAGGTGGAGAAAGGTTGGGCTGAGAAAATTGTGTATCAGGCATAGAAGTCAGTCTGTTTTTGAACTTTCATTGGAATGGATTAAGTTTTCTTTATTTTTGCTGGAGCTATAGCATGACTAACTTTTTCACAATGTAGCATTAAGAATTTGTAGTTTTGTTCCTGTTAGCCACATCTGCCTGGTGTGATGCTTTATTGGACTTTATAGTTTTTACTCTGCATATGTTTTTCTATAATAAAGCCTACTTCTAGAAGCTTGGATGCTCTGCGTGTTGTTTTTCTCTGCTGCAATAAACACTCTCTGGATTTACAAAAACCTGCTCCTCCAACACTGAACAGTTTTTATAAGGTCGTTCCCAATTCCTGAACTTCTTGGATCAGCATAGACTTCCCCAATTGTTCTATATCCCCTTTTAGGCCCTCCAAAATCTTAGGGGTAGGCAAACTTTTTGAGCCAGGGGCCAGGTCGCTGTCCCTCAGACTATTGGAGGGCTGAAGTAAAATAAATAAATAAATCAATAAATCATATTTTTGCTGAACTCGCACAGCTCAGAGGTCAGAACAGTATAAACCGGGGCTTACACAGCAGACAACATACATACAACATACAATACTCAACCAGGGAAACTGACTGCACTGTCAGACCTTCAGCAAGTCACACCCTCTTGACCCCAGAAGATGGCAAAGGCAAATCCCTTCTGAACAGTGTCTTCTGAATAGTTTGAGGACCCCTGGGCAAACCTATCATAGGTTGTCAGAATTGGTTCCAAGGAGGGGTTGCCTTTGTCTTCCTCTGAGGCTGAGAGAGTGTGACTTGCCCAAGGCCACCTGGTAGTTTTCCATGGCCAAGCAGGGATTCAAACCCAGGTCTCCTATGTCTGAGACCCAAACCAAACAGAGGAAAAGACACAGTGTAGTTATCAATATATATATATATATATGAATATATGGATTTTCCAGATATATTTAAAAAATGTATTAACTGAAATACGAAGATTGACATCTCAGTCAAACACCACAATAAAAAAAATGCACCAGCATTTTCGGACATAGAAGGCTAAGGACCTTGCAAAACTACAAATCCCAGAATCCTATAAACAGAGATATGACACTTAAATGTGGGGTCAAACTACATTGTTTTTACAGTTTGGCACCACTTTCATGGCTCCATCTTGCAAAATCCTGAGATTTGCAGTTTGGTAAGGCACCAGCCCTCTTGGGCCAGAGAAAGCTTGCAAAACTACAGATCCCTGGATCTCATAGGACAAAACCTACAGCACTTAAAAGTGGGGTCAAACTGCATTATTTCTCCAGTGCAATTTAGATCAATGAGTGCATCTACTAGTAATGCAATTCGGCACCACTTTAACTGCCCTGGCTTGGGATTTGCAGTTTGGTGTGGCACCATCCTCTTGGTCAGAGATTTGCAAAACTGTGTGCAAAAAGGAAAAGTTTGCTTTTTAAATGAATGCTGGTTTTATAGGAATTTAGTTTCTCCCCAACAAAACATATTAGGAGCAAACATATTTTGTTGCAAACATGCAAAAGCCACAAAACAAGGATAACTTGCTTACACAAAATGCACAAAGTACATAATGCAAGCTTTGCAAGTTGTACTGGGCTTACAAAGCTTGCATTTTGGTTGCAACAATAAAAGTGTGGCTATTTTGTGCATTTTGGGTGTTGCAAAATTATCTTCCATTTTATTTTTTAAATTGCTATTGTTTCCTGCCAAATGCAATAGAAAAAACCTAGAGGTGGATTTAGTTCAGTGCAAAGGAAAGAATCTGTCCCATTGTTGCATTGTCCAAATTGGTAATCCAGCTTTAAATGCTTTTCATCCTTGCTGCACAATACCCAGCATCCTAAAAATATTTTGCGTCCTTCCTCTGTGCCAACTTTTCCAGATGCATCTGTTGGCATGAGTGAAGCACGTGTCTGAGACTGGAGTCTGGAAAGCTGGCCTCGAATCCCTGCTTGGCTCTGCAAACCACTTTGGCCAAGTCACATTCTCTCAGCCTCAGAGGCAGGCTATGGCAAACCCTCTCTGAAGAAATTTTGCCAAGAAACCCCCAAGAAAACAGCAACAAATCAGCATCAACACAACAACAATTGATAATAGAAATTTTGCCAAGAAAACCCCAAGGGAAAAAAAAATCATCATCATCATCATCATCATTATCATCATCATCAACAATTAAAAATGCTACCTTAAATGAAACAAACGAGCGCAGGGGTGGCATGAGTGAAGCACGTGTCTGAGGCTGCAGTCTGGAGAGCTGGCCTTGAATCCCTGCTAGGCTATGCAAACCCACTTTGGCCAAGTCACACTCTCTCAGCCTCTGAGGAAAGCTATGGCAAACCCCCTCTGAAACCCCCAAGAAAACCCCAGGATAGGGTCTCCATAAGTTGGAAATGACTTGAAGCCACACAACAACAGCAGCAAGGGAGGCAATAGCAATGGCAAGTTCCTCCCCCCCACCCCATGAACCAACCTCTCTCCTCATGGCTCTGGGTCTCTCTCTCAGCCTCTAAGCAAGGCTATGGCAACCCCCCTATGAAACCCCCAAGAAAACCCCAGGATAGGGTCTCCATAAGTCAGAAATGACTTGAAGCCACACAACAACAGCAGCAAGGATGGCAATAGCAATGGCAAGTTCCCTCCCCCCCCCCCATGAACCAACCTCTCTCCTCATGGCTCTGGGTCTCTCTCTCAGCCTCTGAGGAAGGCTATGGAAAACCCCCTCTGAAACTCCCAAGAAAACCCCAGGATAGGGTCTCCATAAGTCAGAAACCAATTGAAGCCACAGAACAACAGCAGCAAGGGAGGAAATAGCAATGGCAAGTCCCCCCCCCCCCCCATGAACCAACCTCTCTACTTGTGGCTCTGGGTCTCTCTCTCAGCCTCTGAGGAAGGCTATGGAAAACCCCCTCTGAAACCCCCAAGAAAACCCCAGGATAGGGTCTCCATAAGTCAGAAATGACTTGAAGCCACACAACAACAGCAGCAAGGAAGGCAATAGCAATGGCAAGTTCTCTGCCCCCCCCCACCCCCAGTGAACCAACCTCTTTCCTTGTGGCTCTTGCTCTCCTCCCTCGTGCACTCCCTTCCCGCTCTTCTATTTATGCGAGGTTGGATGTTTGCGTGCGGAGGGCGGAGAAAGAGGCAGAGGAGGGTGGAGGGGGCTGCATGCTCGCTGGCTCACACACAACTCAGCCGCCATTTTGTGTTCCCCCATGGCGGAACACAAAATGGTGGCTGGAGACATGCACGAGAGAGAAAGGCAGTGGTGGCAGGAAGGGCCAGGGGCTGGTAACAAGGCCTCGATGGGCTGGGTTCGGCCCTCGGCTCTTAGTTTTCCGACACCTGTCTTAGGAGGTCTGCCATACATCATTTCAAATGGGGACAGTCCAGTGTCTTTGTTAGGAGTACATCTAAGCCTGAACAGAGCCAAAGGCAAGGCTTGAGTCCATTTTAGCTTTGTTTCTTGACATATCTTAGCAAATTGGGTTAGAGTCCTGTTCATTCTCCCAACTTTGCCAGATGAGCCTGGGTTGTAAGCACAGTGCAATTTCCAAGTGATGCCTAACATTTTTGACAAGTGATGTATAGTTTTCTCTACAAACGAAGGCCCATTATCTGTCCCAATATGGTGGAACATCCCATGTGTAGGGATTATGTCTTTTAATAGGGCCTTAGGTACCTCAGAAGCCTGTTCAGATTTACAAGGGTAACACTCCATCCAACCTGTAAAGGTATCCACAAACACCAGTAGGTATCTGTAGCCACCACATCTAGGCATCTCTGTGAAGTCAGCTACTAAGGACTCAAAAGGAGATATTGCTAGGTTTAAATGGGATATAGAGTCAATGTTAAAATGTTGAAATGTAAAAGATGTGTGTCTGTATTTTTCCATGCTGTGAAAAGTTGTTTTTCTGAGAGCTAGATTCACAGTTTATCAGTCCCAGGTGTGATTTAGCCAAAACAGGAGGCTAACAGGACTCCATTCTATGGGAAAGAAGGTTTGTTTATATTATGGTTTATGTAAACACATTTTTGTTATGGGAAATGTAGTCACATGATTTGTTATTGTAATTAAGGGTTGGACTAGTACACGTCACGTAATATCACCCAATCAGCTTGTAAAGGTTACACCCAGAAAGGTGGAGTCTTGTGGGACTGAGGGCTGAGAATCTGAAAGTTACTCACTTGCTTTTTGGCTTTTGAACTGTAATGAACTAATAAAACCATTCTTTTGGTGATGCTACTAACACATCTTGAATCATGTAGCAAATAGATTTTATTCCTGCTTAGCCAGCTTTGGCTAAAGTGGAAATGTTATTATTATTATTATTATTATTTTTTGTTGTTTTTGTTTTTTTGCTTTTGTTCTTTTACAACAAAGAAGCTTTGCTGAAAGTTCCAGGTTTGGATGTTTGGTTTTAAAGGACTGTTTTTCAACACTCCTACAACATTATTTTAACAGATATACCTCTATGTTGAACTCCAGGAGGCTTTCTGGGTTCTTGTCTGGGGTTGTTTTTAGCACAAGTAAGGCATCTTGATGAGACTGCTGCTGTTAATGAATGCAGCCCATCTATATACAGTTGTTTTTTCCAGGAGCTGGTTTGGGGCTGTCTGTCCTAGGTGACAATTGGCATGTGCCTGTGTTATAACTTCCCAAGCCAGAACCCTAGGAACAAATATTCTCCCATCTGGCAATTTCCACCATCCATCCTTAGTCTTTTCCCCTTGCATCTCCTTTTCTGCTAGTTGATCTTCAGCCTCACTGTATTTTGGATACATGTCAGTCAGAGAAATCTGAAAAATAGGGGCTACAGTGTATGGTATTTCACTTTTGTCCTTATTTAACGCTGCCTGGCTGGCTGCCAAATCTGCTTTCTTGTTGCTCACAGCCACAGGGTCTGTTCCTTTTTTATGTCCTCTACAATGCATCACTGCAACTTTTCTTGGAATCCAGACTGCTTCCAACAGTTTTAGGATCTCAGGTCCATGTTTAATTGGGCTTCCTGATGAATTTATAAGTCTGTTTTCTCTATATAATGCTCCATGGGCATGTAAAGTAGTGAAGGCATATTTGGAGTCTGTGTAGATGTTTACTGTCAGTCTGTCTGCCAATTCCAAGGCACGAATGAGTGCAATTAGTTCAGCCTTCTGGGCAGATGTTCCTATTGGCAAAGATCCTGTTTCTATCTCCTTGTCCTGGGTTACAACAGCATAGCCAGCATATCTGGTTCCATCTTACACAAAGCTACTCCCATTTGTGAAGTAGGTCACATCTGGGTTGGGCCAGGGCACATCTTTCAAATCAGGTCTACTGGAATAGACTTCATCCATAGTCTGAATACAATCATGATCTGTTATGCCTTCAGGGTCTACAGGAAGCAGTGTTGCTGGGTTCAAAGTAGTTGTTACTCCTAGCTGGACCCTAGGGCTCTCATACAGCATTGCTTGATATTTTAACATTCTGCTATTGGTAAACCAGTAGTTCCCTTTATAGTCCATCAAATTAATCACTGCATGGGGAACCCTTACTTGCAATATTTGGCCCATAGCCAACTTATCTGCTTCTTTGATTAAAAGTGCAATAGCAGCTATGGCTTTCAACCAGGCAGGCCATCCTTTGGCTACAGCATCAATTTGTTTTGACAGATAGGCTACAGGGTGAGCCCATGTTCCCAATTGTTTTGTCAAGACACCTATTGCTATCCCATTTCTCTCATGGACATATAGGGTGAATGGCTTGGTTACATCTGGCAATCCCAGAGCTGGTGCTTCCAGCAGTGCCTTTTTAATTTGTTGAAAAGCTGCTTTTTGTTCTGGGCCCCACTGTAGGGGAGACAGTTCCATTCCCTTGATAGCTTCATACAGGGGTTTAGCCATCAATGAAAAATTGGGAATCCAAATCCTACAAAATCCTGCTGCTCCCAAAAACTCTCTGACAGCTCTGCAGTTCTTTAGCTCTGGCAAGGAGCACACTGCTTCTTTCCTTTCTCCTCCTAATACTCGCTTTCCTTGAGACACATGGAATCCTAAATATTTCACCTTCTGCAGACATATCTGAGCCTTTTTCCTGGACACTTTGTATCCTGCCTCCCTTAGCAACTGCAACAACTCCTTTGTCACTCTCCAGCATTCATCATAAGAGTCTCTGCCAATAGCAAATCATCTACGTATTACAGCAAAATTCTTTTCCCAATTTCCTTCTTTGGAAGTTTTTAAACAGAGGCTGGATGGCCATCTGTCAGGGATGGTTTGATTTTGAGTTCCTGCATGGCAGGGGGTTGGACTGGATGGCCCTTGTGGTATCTTCCAACTCTATGATTCTATGATTCTATGACTTCTAGAAAGAAAAAAATATGGTGGCAAATCTGATTTAGGACCACAGACACAGCTGAATACACAGGACTCAACACTTGGTTTTTCAGAACTAAGCACTAGAGCCTTCTGTCTGGGTGGGTAAGTATGTCTGATTCACTTTTTCACATATTTAGGGTTTTTCCCCCAAACTCAAAGTCTATCCATTTTTTGTGTAGTGTTTTCAAGTCATTTCTGACTTCTGAGGAGCCTCAGCAAATCTATCTCAAAGTTTTCTTGGCAAGAATTTTGACATCCAAAAAACATCTAGGGGTAGCTTTGCTGGCTATGTAGCAAATCCAAGAACATCCAAACAATGATAACCTTATTGGGCCAACCAAAATGCACAATTACATGTTACAAGCTTTCAAAGTCACATGAAGTCTCTACCTGTATAGGAGCCTGAGGCTTCACAAAGGAAGGAGATATGCTCAATTCCAAGGGAACGTCTTCTTTGGATTGCAAATGGGCATTAAATTTCCTTGGCTTGCAAAATTTTCCAGTGACCACATGGCCAAAGGGATAGGAGCCAGCCTGCATACAGCCCTCCCCTAACATGTGAACTGAGATCAGAAACAGAAACAGAAAATGCAGGCCTAAGACTAACATCTTCAGTTTTTTTTTCTCCTGTTTGCCAAATGAAGAAGCCAGTGTGACTTTGAAAGCTTGCAACATGTAATTGTGCATTTTTGTTGGCCCAATAGAGGTATCATTGTTTGGATATTATTGGATTTTCTGAGGCTGAAAGAGTGGGACTTGTCCAAGATCACCTAGTGGGTTTCCAGGGCAGAGTGGAGATTCAAACCCTGTTCTTCTGGGGTCTTAGTTCAGCACTATTACATTACTTTGGCTCTCCTGTCCATCCTTGTTTTAATGTTGTTAAATCTTTTTTAAAAAATAAAATAAAAACAGAGGTACTGAACAAAATCCTCACTTACCCCACTATATATCTACAGACAGACAGCATTATGGGAATGATATCAGAATGAGGAAAATATAACATTTGTGAGCTATGGATAAGTGTAAGAACTGAGTGTATTCATAATTCTTAGAGTATTCCACATCTGAGCCAGCAAAAATTTTACCAGCAAATAATGGAATAATGGCAGAATGACAAAAGACATTAAATACTGAATTTACTGAAAAGGAAGTAATTCAAGCAATCAATAAGTTAAAAACCAATAAAGCACCTGGTCTAAATGGTTTCTCTGCTTTATATTATAAAACATTTGTGGAGGAAATCAAAATTCCATTGTTAAGAACCTTGAACGATGTGGTAAATAATGGGATTCTTGACACTTGGAAAAACTGAAACATTACTACATTAATACCAAAAGAAGGAAAGGACAAGAAAGATATTGGGAATATCTTTATTGAATATTGATTATAAGATTATGGTTATAATTCTAGTTGACAGACTAAAACAGATTTTAACAGACTTGATTCAAAAAGATCAGTCAGGTTTCCTACCCTCCAGACAACTGAAAAATAATATTCAAATGATTATTGACATAATTGAATATTATGAGGGGGAAAATAATGACCAAAAATGGCATTGATTTTTGCAGATGCAGAGAACGTTAACTGGAATTTTATGCTGCACTTAAATAAAAAGATGGATATGGGATTCAATTTTGATCCGTGGATTAATAAAATCTTTACCGAGCAATCAACATAACAACTGGTTATCAACAGAATGAAGACAAACAAGTTTGAAATTTTGAAAGAGACTAGGCAGGGTTGCCCCCCTCACAACTCCTGTTTATAATGTTATTAGAAGTACTTCAGAACATATTAAGACAGGACAACAACTTCAAGGGAACTAAGCTTAAAGACCAGGAGTACAAACTACTAACCTTCACTGCCAATCTTGTGATCATTCTTGAAGACCCAGAATGACAAACCTTGAAGCTATTTCAAACCATAGAAGATTTTGGAAAGATGTCAGGTTTGAAAATTAATACAAAGAAAATGGCTTTATGGGAACAAATGATGAAGAAAGAAGAAGCTCAACTTGAAGAAGATACAAATTGTTCAATAAAAAAGAAAGTTAAATATTTAAGAATTTGGTTAACTAAGGGGGGTTGCAGACTGCCAGAAATAGTGTGAATTCAGTCCACTTTTAGGGTTAGGGTTAGAGTTAGGGAACCATGGGAACTGTATTTTATTGTGGCATCAGAGTTGTCTGACAGAGAAGGCTCAATGTCTCAGAAAAATAACAGTTCCCATGATTCCCTAGCACTAACCCTAACCCTAAAAGTGGACTGAATTCACACTATTTCTGGCAGTCTGCAACCCCCCTAAGGACCGTTAACCAAACAGTTAACAGTTAAAGAGGGCTGTAGATTTTATTTAATAACAATTACAAATTAAAATGGAAAGAAATTAAGGCTGATCTAGAAAAATGGAATAAATTAAACCTTTCCTTGACCGGAAGAGTGGACGCTCTATCAAAATGATAGTTCTGTCGAAGATCAACTTTTTGTTCCAATGTATCCCAATCATAGATAATGCAAAACCATTCAAAGATTGGCATAAAGACCAAAGGAGATTAATCTGGAATGGGAAGAGACCACGAGTCAGTTGGAAAACAATAACGAGAGATAAAAGTGAGGGGGGAAGAAGCATAACAGACCTAGAATTTTACCACCAAGTAAATGCATTCAATTGGTTGTAGGACTGGATTTCATTAGAAAACACAAAAATATTGAGCACAGAAGGCTTTAACAACTGATTTGGGTGGCACGGATACTTGTGGTATGGTAAAGCATCAGTACACAAGAGCTCTTATATATGTGTGGAATAAATAAGATTTATAAATAAGATTTTGGATTTGGATTTTATAAATAAGAATAAATAAGATTTTGGATTTGGTCAGTCAACCAGTTACTAATCTGCCTAACGGTTGTATTGTCTAGTCCACATTTTACTATCTTGTTTGCAAGAATATCATGGGGGACCTTGTCAAAAGCCTTACTGAAATCAAGATATGCTATGTCTACCACATTTCCTTCATCTAGCAAGCTGGTAATTTTATCAAAAAAAAGAGAGATCAGATTAGTCTGACATGACTTGTTTTTTGAGAAACCCATGTTGACTTTTAGTGATTATGACATTCCCTTCTAAATGTTCACAGACTCTCTGTTTAATGAACTGTTCTAGAATCTTTCCTGGTATTGATGTCAGACTAACTGGGTGATAATTGTTGGGATCTTCTTTTTTCCCCTTTTTGAAGATGGGGACAATGTTTGCCCTCCTCCAGTCTGCTGGGACTTCTCCTGTTCTCCAGGAGTTCTCAAAGATTATTGCCAGTGGCTCCGAGATTACATTTGCCAGTTCTTTTAATATCCATGGGTGTAGTTTATCTGGAGACTTGCATTCATTTAGGTTGACCAGGTATTCCTGTACTTCCTCTTTACTTATTTTGTGCTGCATTTCCCCTATTGTGTCCTCTGCTCCATTTTCCTCAGGTTGAACACCCTTTTCCTTTTGTGAGAAGACTAGGGCTAAGAAAGTGTTAAGTAATTCTGCCTTTTCTCTGTCTTCTGTTAGAATTTCTCCGTCGTCTCTGTACAGTGGCCCTACCATTTCCTTTTTCTTTCTTTTTCTACAGACATACCCAAAAAGGCCCTTTTTATTGTGCTTAACCGCTCTAGCAAGCTCGAGCTCATTCTGTACTTTGGCTTTCCTGACTTTACCCCTACACATGCTAGCTATTTGTTTGAATTCCTCTTTAAAGCAAAGCAAAGCAAAGCAAAGCAAAGCAGCTTCATTTATATACCACTTCATACCACACTATGGGGTATCTAAGCAGTTTACTACTGTAAGCTCATTGCCCCCCCTCCAACAGCTGGGTACTCATTTTAGCGACCTCAGAAGGATGTAGGCCTGAGTCTAGCCTGAGTCCTGGCTAGTATTGAACTCGCAACCTTGTGGCCTATGAGTGAGTGGCTGCAGTACAGGCATTTAACCACTGCGCCACCAGGGCATTTCGCCCCTTTTCCATTTCTTATACATCTCCCGTTTAAAACTCAGTTCAGTTGAAAGTTCTTTTGTCATCCATCCCAGTTCCATGAGACATTACAGAAGTTTAATAAGACTTGAACTGCCGTAGTTGCATCCTATAGAATCCTGAGATTTATAGTTTGCTAAGGTGGTTAGAATTATCTGTTAAAGAGTTCTACTGCACTCTGCTGAATTAAAGTATTAGAATTCTTTAACAGAGAATTCTAATACCTTCACAAATTACAGATCCTAAAATTCCATAGGATGAACACATGGCAGTTAAAGTAGCACCAAAGGTCTATAATATATAGTGTGGACAAACACTGTTTTTTGTTTTTTTTTAAAAAAAATTATTTTTCTGATAGTCACCTCAAAGCCTTTTTCTTTCGTGCCCCAAAGTGAGCTCATCAAAGCAGAGAAAACTGAGCTCTAGGTATTCCACCTGAAGATTATGGTTAGATAATATATAAATAGCAAATGGGCTCGTGTTATTTATGCCTTTCTGATAGTTGCCTCCAGGTCTGTAACAGTTTACAGTTGGGGCCCTTTCACACTGCACACTATATGCTACATTCCACTTTAACTGTCATGGCAACATCCTATGGAATCCTGGGTTTTGTAAACACTCAAGCTCTTGGGCTGAGAATTCTAATGACCCTCTCTAAACAGCAGACACGAAACTGTGAACCACCCTAGACTGAGAATATGGTCACAAAGATGGCTCTATTTCTTTGCTGTTTACTTTCCCTGGTGGCCTTTTCATTCATTATGTAATATCCAGTATCACTTTGTGTCTGAAAGCACATTTATCAAAGAACGTCAGCCAGTCTTGGCTTTGTAATGAGTGTGATTCATGCTAGACCATGGTGCATGACCCAAGGGGAGCCCAGGTCACAGCTTCAGTGGTAGTGCCAAACAGTTCCCTGCCTCAAGCAAAAAGCAGAATGGAGTCTCCCACATTCCATGGACAAAGCCTGACCTGACCACCAGTCCAGTACTTTTTTCAATACTGATGAGAAAATACTATTTGCTGCTGCATCTGAGGGCAGCAGGCTAGCTTGAGGAGGGGCAGGGCTACAAAACAGGCCATTTGGCAAATTCAGTTCTATGCTTCTCATTATCTGCTGGCTGAAGCGGCAGCCTCTTCAAAAGTCTGCAACACAAATTTTAACTGTGTCATATAAACTTTGTTGGATTATCCTGGGCAAGCCCAGTAGGAAGTCTTGGATGAGCCCTCTAAGGCATTACTTTGAGGGCAATAATATTGATCTACCTGGAAGATATGTTATAAGAGTTCAGCAATAGTAATCAACTTTGAATACTCTATATTCTATGGACCTGGTACTTTCATGGGAGCTATTCACTTATCAACCACCCTAGGACATTGCAAATTTAATTCTGTACAGAGAAGTATATTATTTAACATGGTACCTATTTATCTGCTTGCATTTGCATGCTTTTGAACTGCTAGGTTGGCAGAAGCTGGGACTAGTGACAGGAGCTCACCCCATCATGCAGCACCCGGGCCTCAAACTGCCAACCTGCTGATCTTGCAATCAACAGAGTCAGCGTCTTAACCAGTTAAGCCACTGCATCCCTCCACTAATAGAACCCATAGCCTATGTTAGGAGGAACATGTAAACACTAACCAATGCAAAATGTGCATATGCACCATTCACTATCAAATTATGTAAGCTGAAATCTCATCAGAGGAGATCTCTCTGCAAAGTGGAATTCATATATGTCAAGAAAACTCAATTATTTCCCTTTCTTGGCTTTAATTTACCATGCAAAAAGAGAGAAAAATGTTTCAATGAAACTCAACTTGAGATGTTTGCTTCAGTGATTAAGAAATTATTAAAAGTTCATTCTTGATGGGCGAGTCCATACAACAATGACCAAAAACCAAAATGAGGCCTTCCAAGAACTGAGTCAAAAATGCTGACCTTGTCAGCTGGTTGCTTTCTCTTTCATTGGTGTACTTCCTTATCTTGTCTCTGAAACAATTTACTGCTTTACAAGGAGTGACAAGCACCAATAATTTAAGGAGCCCTTGGCTTTGGTTTCTCACTGGAGGGTGAATGTCACATGATAATTGGCAGCTTCATGTTGGGTTGACAGGAAGATTCAAATAATGCAAAAGGTCCATGAGGAAAAAATGTGTGTATGTGTGTGTGGGAGAAATGTAAGCATCCTGTGGGGGAAGGGGAATTCCTGTGTTATCTTAAAATTCTCAATAACAGTTGTTCCCCTGCCTCTCTCCATAAACAACACAAAACATTGGCTTCAAAATAAGTAGAGCTGATGTGTTGGGCTTGCAAGTACTCTCCTAAACCCTGTCCCACAATGGCCCTGTTTCCTTACTTTGCAAATTTTGGCACTGAATCCATAAAGATCTAGAAGGCAGCTGGACACCCGTAAGAAATATTTTGGAGTGTTTATCTGAGCACCCAGTGCAGTGGCTCAAATGGTTAAGATGCTGACTCTATTGATTGCAAGATCAGCAGGTTGGCAGTTCGAGGCCTGGGTGCTGCATGATGGGATGAGCTCCTATCACAAGTCCCAGCTTCAGCCAACCTAGCAGTTCAAAAGCATGCAAATGCAAGTAGTTAAATAGGTACCACTTCAGTGGGACGGTAAACAGTGTTTTGTGCAATCATGCTGGCCACATCATCACCGAGTAGTCTCTGCCAACGCTGGCCCTTCGGCTTAGTAACAGAGATGAGCACTGCCTCCTATGGTCGGACACAACTTGACAACCTTGTCAATGGGAAATACCTTTACCTTTATCTGAGCACCCACATCCCTACACCAAGGTTAGGCAAATTGTGTCCTTCCATATGTTTTGGGTTAGAAATCTTATATATAATTCTTTACCTTTGGCAGTGGTGGTTGGAGCTCCTGGAACTTCATAAGGTAAGAGTGAGACATGCCATATTTTCACCTTTGTAGAACTTTGCAATATATCTTCCAATGGATGATCTTGGGCAATGTGTCTTTTTGCCTTCAGGGTTGGTAATTTTGTGTCCTGTGTAGATCAGGCCAAAGATCAAGAAATGAAAGATGACCTTCTTTTCATCTCATCAAATGTGGCTGGCAAAGTATAGTGATGGTTGAACTTCCCTGAGTATGGTCAGGAATTGGATCAAGGGTCATGAATGCCTTTGGAGAGTTTATTCAAAATAATTGCATTTTAGAAATTTTGAATTGGTTTGTGCTTCATGGGATAGGTTTTCCTCTTTCCTATATGAATGCATTTTCACACCACATTGCGTGCAAACTGAGTTTTTTGTGTGTGCATGTGTACACAACTCAAAAGGTGAATGTGAAACAGCTAAAAGCATCACATCTATATGGGTATGGCATACAAAAGGTGCATACTGGGTGTAACAATAGGTGTTTCCTCCCCTTTATCAAGTTCTTTCCCCACAATAGTTAAATTTGCAAATTGCTTTGAAGGTTGCATTTATATGCTGCCTGCACTTGGGGTGTACCTGACTTTTTTGAACTTGGAAATTCCTAGCCAAGTTGATTGCTCAGGAGCCTAACTATTGTTCTTTAAATTATTCTCCCATTTATGAAAGTTCTAGTCAATTGTAGCAATCACTGAGATTAAGGACCAGTTAAAGAAATCAGCTTCTGAGCATGCACCAAGAGCAAGTGCTGGCTTCGAGTGCTTAGTGTGATATATGTAGTTGGCAAAATCAGCACACACATAATAGTCTCAATATTCCTTCTAAGCAAGGAATCGTAGAATTGAGAAGTTAAGGGAACTCAAGGTCGATGTAATCCAACCACTGGTCAGTATTAAAATTTGTGGCTAAAACATCCCTGACATGTAACTATCCAACTGCTGTTTTAAAATTTTCAGCAAGGAAGAATCCATGAAGGAGAACAAAGAAAGTTTATATTTGTACGGCATAATAATAGTAATAATAATAATAATAATAATAATAATACATTTTTATTTATATCCCATGAGCTTGGGAAATTTTCAGCAATGTCACTAGCAACTAAGCAACCATTATTTCATAGAATAATAGAATCAAAGAATCATAGAGTTGAAAGAGACCACAAGGGCCATCCAGTACAACCCCCTGCCATGCATGAACTCAAAATCAAAGCATACCTGATATATGGCCATCCAGCCTCTGTTTAAAGACCTTCAAAGAAGGAGACTCCACCATATTCTGAGGGAATGTGTTCCACCTTTGAACAGATCTCACTGTCAGGAAGTTCCTCATAATGTTGAGGTGGAATCTCTTTTCCTGTAGCTTGCATCTGTTGTTCCAGGTCCTGTTCTCTGGAGCAGCAAAAAAAAAAAAAAAAAAAAAAAAAAAAAAAAAAAAAAGTTAGCTCCCTCCTCAATATGACATCCCTTCAAATATTTAAACAGGGCTATCATATCACCTCTTAACTGTCTCTTCTCCAGGCTAAACATACCCAGTTCCCTAAGTTGTTCCACATAGAACATGGTTTCTAGACCCTTCACCATTTTAGTTGCCCTCCTCTGGACACACTCCAGTTTTTCAACATCCTTTTTGAATTGTGGTGCTCAGAACTGGACATTCCAGGTGGAATATTCCAGGTGGGGCCTGACCAAAGCAGAATACAGTGGCACTATTACTTCCCTTAATCTAGATCAGGGGTAGGCAAACTGTCCCCTTTAAAAGCCGAGGGACTTCAGCTCCTAGAAGCCGCAGCCATGTTGGCCAATAGTCTGGGATTCTGGGAGCTGAAGTCCCTCAGCCCTTAAAGGGGACAGTTTGCCTACCCCTGATCTAGATACTATACTTCTACTAATGCAGCCTAAAATTGCATTGGCCTTTTTAGCTGCGGTATCACACTGTTGACTCATGTTCAACTTGTGGTCTACTAGGACTCCTAGATCCCTTTCATACATAGTTTTGTTAAGCCAGGTGTCCCCGATCTTATATCTATGCATTTCATTTTTTTGCCCTAAGTGAAATACCTTACATTTCTCTGTGTTGAAATTCATTTTGTTAACTTTGGTCCAGCTTTGTAATCTATTAAGGTCATTCTGAATTTTCATCCTGTCTTCTAGGGTATTAGCTATTACTCCTAATTTTGTGTCATCTGCAAATTTGAGAAGCATGCCCCCTATCCCCTTTAAGGGCCGAGGGACTTCAGCTCCCAGAATCCCAGAAGCTATTGGCCAACATGGCTGAGGCTTCTGGGAGCTGAAGTCCTTCAGCCCTTAAAGGGGACAGGTTGCCTACTCCTGATCTGTCATTGATAAAGATGTTGAATAGCACTGAACCCTGGACAGAAGCCTGTGGCACCCCACTGGCCACTTTTCTCCAGGATGAAGAGGAGCCATTGCTGAGTACCCTTTGGGTTCAGTCAGTCAACCAATTACTAATCCACCTAACAGTTGAATTGTCTAGCCTACATTTTACTATCTTGTTTGCAAGAATATCATGGGGGACCTTGTCAGATGCTTTACTGAAATCAAGATATGCTATGTTTACTGCATTCCCTTCATCTAGCAAGCTGGTAATTTTATCAAAAAAAGAGATCAGATTAGTCTGGCATGACTTGTTTTTGAAAAAAACCCATATTGACTTTTAGTGATTATGGCATTTCCTTCTAAATGTTCACAGACTCTCTGTTTAATGAACTGTTCTAGAATCTTTCCTGGTATTGATGTCAGATTAACTGGGCAATAGTTGTTAGGATCCTCTTTTTTCCCTTTTTGAAGATGGGAACAATGTTTGCCCTCCTCCAGTCTGCTGGGACTTCTCCTGTTCTCCAGGAGTTCTCAAAGATTATTGCCAGTTCCAGTTCTTTTAATATCCTTGGATGTAGTTCATCTGGTCCTGGAGACTTAAATTCATTTAGGCTAACCAGGTATTCCTGTACTACCTCTTTACATATTCCGTGCTGCATTTCCCCTGTTGTGTCCTGTGCTCCATTTTCCTCAGTTTAACACTACTGTTTTTTTATTATCAGTAGTGGCACAGCAAGTAAATATCAAGATGAGCTGTTCATTCTTCACAAAAATTTACCAAAATTAAAAAAAAAAAAAAACAACCAAAAACCTTCAGATCCAACAGATCTTTTCCACAGCCTTATTATATAGATGGGAAGCATGTTAGGGGGCTGGTGCTGTCTACATACTAGGGATAGAAAGACTATTCAAAATTTTGTCAAAATAACAAGTTTCTTGAATATTGGGAAATGTTGACAAGGAGAATCTTCATGGCTCTGGTCTTATTCTGTGTGGAAAATGCTTTTTAAAAGGAAGGGAGGGAGGGAGGAAACATGCATTTTCTATAAAGAAAATGTTTCCCTACACAGAAAACTGTATTTTGCAATGTGGCTTTCTGTCCCAAAAAGCTGTGTTCTGTGCAAAAATACCAAATGAATTTTTAGGTGTGTAATAAGTCCCAAAACACAAACAATTTTACCATTTTATTCTTGCTGTGAGGAATTGGAAGCATTGAATCATAGAATGGCCATAAAAAACAACAACACCCCTCGCCCCCACTCAGTGCTGGATCTCCAGTTAGACTAGAGCATTCTCAACAGGCAGCTGTCTATCCTCTTTTTGAAGATATCCACAGAATAAAATATCCCCACCACCAATCTTGGCAATTGGTTCTATTGTTGAACCACCCTCACTGTCCAGACGTTCTTTCTAATGTTCAATTAAAATCTACCCTCCTGCAACTTAAAACCATTAGACCAAGTTTTATCTTCTGAGACAGCAGAGCAGAAGTCTGCACTCTCCGGTTTGGAAAAACTCTTGAGGTATTTTAAAAGTGTGATCATGTCACCCTTCAGTCTCCTCTTCACCAAGCTGAACATGTCAAGTTCCATCAACTTCTCATATGTTTTGTTAGTCATACCTTTTATCATTTTCATTGCCTTTCCTTGAATCCATTCTAAATTATCTATATCCTTTTAAAAATGTATTGCCCAGAACTAAACACAGTATTCGAGAAAGGACTGACAAGAACACAATACAGGGGAGCTATTACTTCCCTTGACTTGAAAAATATGCTTCTATTAATGCCTACTTAGATAACACTTGTATTCTTTGCTGCAGCATCACACTGTTGACACATGTTCAACTTATGATCAACAGTAATCTTCTTTTCATATATAGTACTGCTGAGCCCCCATCCTATAGCTATGCATTTGTTTTTGTGGCATAAATGCAAATGTTAAGGAAAAAGCAACATGGGATATACAGTAATAGAAATAAAAATATGTATGTGAATGTCAAAGTGACTAAGCAGGAGCAATCAGGAAGATACACAGGTGAAAAAGATAATATAATTAAGAAGCCTTGAGAGCCAAGGACAAAGTTATAGAAGGTATATTGAGAACACCTGTGATAGATTGCAAACACCTGAGACTCATTAAGTGGTCAAGGTAAAGTGATGAAACACTTGGGTTGGTCTTAGGTATGGGATGATCTATGTGGACCAATCAAGATGTATGTACACACCCACTGGGTGGAAACTGACTGGTGGGTGGTGTCTAACAATGGCTATAAATTGCAATGTTTGCTAATGTGTATTGTGGAGTAGTTTGGTGTATTGTGGAGTAGTGTTGGAGATATTGTGATTTGTAGGGCATATAGTATTTATATATAGTAGAATAAAGTAGATCTTTTATATAAGACTACTGAGTTGTCTGGTGTCTTGAGGGAAGGTACAAGAGCCAGAAGAATCCTGGAGAAGTTTGGAGACATCTCAGGAAGAAGAGTGAGAAGGCTTGGAGAGTTTGTCAGGGTCTTCAGCCTATTCTCTGAAACTCTGCTGCTTGGGAAAGAAGCATCAACCACTGATCAAAGCTGGTCAGCTCTGCTGCATAACAAGGTGGTGAGTTAGAGCCAGAGGTGAAGAGCTACAACTCCCATCATCCCTGACAAGGGTTATGGGCCCAGATACTAGAGCAACCAGCATCCACAGAAGCTGAAAATTCCAGAAGGTGGAAGAAAGTTTTGTGGAGCCTTGTGAGTAAATCATTTTGTGTTTTGTCTGCTGTGCATACTCAGAGGGACTGTGTCAAATTGAGTCACTGCACAAATTAAGATGGAGATCCTAAAGTTTAGTAAATTAAATAGAAATAACTACTCTACCTGGAAAATATATGCCCAATCTCTACTCATAAAGGAGTCTCTGTGGTCGCCAGTTGAATCAGGGCTGGCAGCTGATGCTGATGAAGCCGCTCGAGAAAGAGACGCTAAAGCAAAAGCATGTCTTTATCTAATGCTAGAAGAAGACTTGATTAACGAGGTAAGAGATAAAGTGTCCGCCAAGGATGTGTGGGAGACCTTGCAGAGAATACACACTCCTTCAACTGAATTTGCAAAAATGCTTTGGTCTAAAAGAATTTACAGGCAGAAGATGACTAAAGGACAGTGTGTAATAGAACATTTAAAAACAATGCAAGATTTATTTGTGCAAGCTGAACTGAGAGGAGTGGAAATTAGCAAGGAGCAGCAGTGTTATATTTTAATAGAATCGCTGGACTCTTCTTGGGACAACATAACAAATAGCTTGCAAAATTTGCCAGAAGCTGAGCTGAACAGAGACTTAATTGTTGCCAGAATATTGGAAGAAAATTTGAGAAGAAAGTCTGAGCAGAATGACTCAGCAAGTTTGAGGACTGTGCCAAAACAACAAACGACACCTGATCTATGAAAGCAGGAAGAAGTAGCTTCTACAAGGGAGCAACGGAGGTGTTTTTATTGTAAAAAGATTGGTCATCTACAGAGACAATGTAAACAATTCGTTGCTGAGAGAAGCAAGCAAGGAGAGAGCAGATGGCAGCCGCGGCAGTATCAAAAACAGTCCAAACCTCCATTTTTGAAGGACAGTGGTAACAAAAAGGGGTTTGCAACCATGATTAAGGAAAAACAAAATGCTAATTGTAAATGGTTAATTGACTCAGGAGCATCATCTTCAATGTGTAACAATATTAATTTGATAAGTAATAGAAAATCAGCTAATGTAAATACTGTAGTTTTAGCTGATGGGAAAGAGCTCAGTACTGTAAATCAAATGGGTACAGTTTTCATTCCTGGGCTAAAGGAAAACTTTAATGATGTGTTACATGTAAAGGAGTTAGAAAATAATTTGTTATCAGTGAGCAGATTAACAGACAGAGACTACACAGTCATTTTTGAAAAGAACATGTGTAAGATAAAACTGAATGGGGAATTGCGAGGCATAGGCTTGAAAAAGGATAAACTTTACTATTTGGAAGACAATATTGATAGCTACAGTGTTGAAAATGCTAATAACATAGACAATAGTCCAATTCACAAAGACTGTATACATGAACTCCATAGAAAATTTGGTCATGCTAGTTTCAAATGTTTGAAGAAGTTAATCAGTATGTGTCCAGATTTAAAAGTTGCTGAATGCAAAAATCACTTAGATTGTACTGTATGTAATCAGGTAAAGGTCAGAGCTTTTCCAGTAGCCAAGAAAACCAAAAGAATTGCCCAAAGACCATTTCAGTTTGTACATGCAGATGTTGCCCAAGCTAATTGTTTATCTTTAGGGGGAAGGAAATATTTTCTGGTAATTGTTGATAGGTATACAAGGTTTGCTTTTGTAAGAATATTGAAAAACAAATCTGATGCTGGGCAAAGTTTAAAAGCATGGGTGAGAATGGTGGAAAGACAATTTGATATTAGATTAGGCACCATTGTTACTGACCGGGGAGGAGAGTTTCTAAGTAATCAATTGTTTAATTGGTTTCAAAAGGTGGGAATAAGGCATGAAACTACTAATCCCGCTTGTCCTAATGAAGATGGTTTAGCTGAGAAAAAAATACAAGATATAAAAAGAATAACGGCTTGTTTGATGGCAGATGCAGAGGTAAAAGATAGTTTCTGGGTGGAAGCAACTTTGACAGCAGTACATATTAGTAACAGACTGTATCATTCTGAAATTGAAGACATTCCCTACAGGGTATTGTATGGGAGAGTGCCAAATTACAAATATTTGAGAGTCTTTGGACAATTTGCTCATGTTTTCATACCAGCTTGTTTCAGGAAAAAGGGAGAACCCAAAAGTAAAAGTCTTAGGTTTTTGGGGTATTCAGGAAATAGCTATAAGTTTCATTTAGGTGGAAGAGAAGTGCAGTATTCCAGGTCTGCAAATTTCGAGAGACATGCCGGTTGGGACAAATTGCATGCCAATAAGGAAGTTTTCTTGAGGTTAGGAAGTTCAAATGAGCCAGAAACACAAACTGAACCAACTCCAGGAAACGGAGGGGTTTCAGTTAAGCCAGAAGCATCCACTAGCAGCAGTGATAGCTCTTCAGATAATGAGACACAATCTAGACCTATTACTACTAGAATGACTGAGGACAAGAGATTTAGCCATAGAACTATAACTCCCAGCACAGAAAGTGAGGATGAAAGAGGCAGATCAGCAGAGTTTATTCCCAGACATAGTCACAGAGTTAGAAAGCCTCCAGATAGGTTTGTTGCGACAAATGCAAGAGCTTGTTTAGCAGTGGAAGAGCCTGCAAGTTTTGAAGAGTTGGAAAGTTTGTCTAGAGAAGAACAGGAAAGATGGATTGATGCAATGGATGATGAGTTTGGTTGCCTGGTAAATAAAGATGTTTTTGAAGTTGTTGATAGACCCAAAGACAAGAAAGTAATTGGTTGTAAGTGGGTGTACAAAAAGAAAGAAATGCCAGATGGAAGTATTAAGTATAAAGCTAGGTTAATAGCTAAGGGTTTTGCACAACAGCAGTATGAGAACTATGACAAGACATATTCTCCAACTGCAAAGCCAGAAAGTCTGAGAATGGTTCTGGCTGTAGCAGCAAAAAGGAATTTAGTTGTAGAACATTTTGATTTTGAAACAGCCTACTTAAATGCTAGTTTAGATGAAGAGATATTTATGGAGCAGCCACAAGGTTTTGAAGAAATTGGTAGTCAGAAAGTTTATAAATTAAAGAAAGCATTGTATGGGTTAAAACAAAGTGCCAGAGCATGGAATTTGTGCATTAATGACGAGTTAGTTAAGCTAGGATACAAAAGGAGCGTTGCAGATGCATGTGTGTATACAAAAGGAGACATAGTGTTAGTGATCAATGTAGATGATTTGTGCGTGGCAGCAAAGTCAAGACAGGAGATTGAATCAGTAAAAAAAGAGTTGTCTAAAAAGTTTGTTTTGAAGGATCTAGGTTTATTAAAGTCTTATTTAGGTATTGGTGTTAAGTGGACAGAAGAAGGACATTGTTAAGTCAGAGAAAGAAAATTGAAAATTTGATTGAAAAGTGTGGATTACAAAATGCTAAAATAGTAAGAGCTCCAATGACAACTGGTTTTGTATCTGAAAAAACAACTAGAGATTTTGAAGACAAGACTTTATTCAGGAGCATAATAGGATCTTTACAATTCATATCTTGCCATACCAGACCAGACATTTCGTATGCTGTAAATGTATTGTCCAGAAGAGTTAATGATCCAAAAATTGAAGACTGGACAGCAGTAAAACACTTATTGAGATATTTGAAAGGAACTCTAGATAAGAAATTGATAATTAGAAACAGTAATTCAGATTTAGATTGCTATGTAGACAGTTCTTTTGCATCAGAATTAGGAGACAAGAAGTCAGTTACAGGAATAATAATCAAGTACAGTGAAAGTCCAATAGTCTGGAGAAGTAGGAAACAAACAAATGTAGCGATAAGTACGATGGAAGCAGAATTCGCAGCTTTAAATGAGATAGTAAATGAGGTACAGTGGGTTGAGCAGTTATTGAATGATTTAAATGAAAGTTACAAGATACCAGTAGAAATTCTGGAAGATTCACAGTCATGCATAGCAATGGCTGAAACTGAAAGTTTGAAGAACAGAACAAAATATGTTGGAGTAAGATATCAAAATGTGCGAGACATGGTTCAGAAGGGTAAAATAGAATTGAGATATATAGAAACACAACACAACATAGCAGATTTGTTCGCAAAAGCATTGACGGCGGAAAAACATGAAAGACTGACACAAATGGTTGGAATGACATTGTAAGACACATACAATATTTTATTTCGGAGGGGATTGTTAAGGAAAAAGCAACATGGGATATACAGTAATAGAAATAAAAATATGTATGTGAATGTCAAAGTGACTAAGCAGGAGCAATCAGGAAGATACACAGGTGAAAAAGATAATATAATTAAGAAGCCTTGAGAGCCAAGGACAAAGTTATAGAAGGTATATTGAGAACACCTGTGATAGATTGCAAACACCTGAGACTCATTAAGTGGTCAAGGTAAAGTGATGAAACACTTGGGTTGGTCTTAGGTATGGGATGATCTATGTGGACCAATCAAGATGTATGTACACACCCACTGGGTGGAAACTGACTGGTGGGTGGTGTCTAACAATGGCTATAAATTGCAATGTTTGCTAATGTGTATTGTGGAGTAGTTTGGTGTATTGTGGAGTAGTGTTGGAGATATTGTGAAGTGTAGAGATTGTGATTTGTAGGGCATATAGTATTTATATATAGTAGAATAAAGTAGATCTTTTATATAAGACTACTGAGTTGTCTGGTGTCTTGAGGGAAGATACAAGAGCCAGAAGAATCCTGGAGAAGTTTGGAGACATCTCAGGAAGAAGAGTGAGAAGGCTTGGAGAGTTTGTCAGGGTCTTCAGCCTATTCTCTGAAACTCTGCTGCTTGGGAAAGAAGCATCAACCACTGATCAAAGCTGGTCAGCTCTGCTGCATAACAAGGTGGTGAGTTAGAGCCAGAGGTGAAGAGCTACAACTCCCATCATCCCTGACTTAAATGCATTTTATGCCTTTTGCATTTGTTTCTATTGAATTTCATTTTATTAATTTCAGTTTTCTAGTTTTTCAGGGTCTGTTTGAATTCTGCTCCTATTTTCCAATTACTGTCTCAGTTTTATATCATCTGTAAATTTTAAAAGAATTTCCTCCACCCCATCATCTAAATCATTGATAAAAATATTGAAGAACATTGAACCCAGAATAGAAGCCTGTGCCACTCCACTTGAGACTTCTTTCCAGTCTGAAGCACAAATCTTTGAGCATGTCTTTCCAATCAATCATGGATCCATCTGATAATGTTTCCATCTATTCCATATTTAATCAGTTTGCTAATCAAAATTATTACACATGATTGTCTTAAAGCAGTAATGGACTGGATGAGGAAAAACAGACTGAGACTAAATCCAGACAAAAAGGAGGTACTAACAGTTATGGGCCTGAAACCAGGTCTGGGAATACAACTTCCATTCCTGGACAGAGTCACATTCTCCTCCAAGGACTGTGTTTGCAATTTGGGGGTACTCCTAGATTTGTTGCTTCACATGACAAATCAGGTGAATGTGACGATCAGGAGTGCCTGTTATCAGCTTCGGCTGATTTGCCAGCTGCGCCCTTTCCTGGAAAGTAGGGATCTTGAAACTGTGGTACATGCTCTAGTAAACCCCCATCTTGATTTCTGCAATGGGGCTACCCTTGTGCTTATCCCGGAAACTTCAACTAGTTCAGAACATGGCAGCCAGGCTAGTTACTGGTACTTATAGGAGAGAGCACATAACACCTATGCTTAAATCTCTCCACTAGCTATTAGTTTCCAGGCACAGTACAAGGTGTTGGTTATGACCTTTAAAGCCCTACATGGCTTGGGTCCATCTTATCTCTGGGACCATTTCATTCCATATGAGCCTCCCCGCACACTTTGGTCCTCTGGGAGGAACCTACTACAGCCTATGAAAGCTAGGCTGTCGGTGATCTCCCAGAGGACCTTCTCTGCTGTTGCTCCCAGATTATGGAATGGCCTGCCGGATCTCTTTTGGCAGGCCTTCCCTGACTAGTTATTCCGGCCCTAGGATTTGGCTACCAGCCTCTGCAGATGCCATCGCACCACTCAACCTGCTGTGTCATTTCTTTTTCTTTTTGTTTGACTTGGATTTCAGTGCATTTCTATTTTAAAAAATTGACTAGTTTAATACTTTTTTAAGGGGAGGGCGGGTTAGGGAATTGTTTTATTATGGAAGTTTTTAATGTTGTAACCCACCCCGATTGTGCCGCAGAGGGGCGGGATAATAATAATAATAATAATAAATATCATGGATAATAATAATAAAATATCAGGGATCAAATGCTTTGCTGAAATCCAGATAAATGACATCCACAGTTTTCCACTATCTACTAAACTACTGACTTGATTTGTATTTTTGATATGTTATGTTAAGGTTTTAATTGAATCTGTAGTTTAATACTGTTTTAATGGGGGGGGAGGGATGTTTATTTTTAGATTTGTATGGATTTTAATTCTTGTAAGCCACCCTGATTGCTCGACAGAGGGGCGGTGTAAAAATAAATCTTCTTCTTCTTCTTCTTCTTCTTCTTCTTCTTCTTATTGATTTTTTAAAAAACAGATATAAAGGTAGTTTGACTGGGTTTGTTCTTGGCAAATCCATGCTGGATCCTACTAATCACTCTGTTATTGCAAACAGACTCCTGTATAATCTGTTCTAATATTGTTCTTGGTATTGAGGTCAGGCTGACTGGTCTGTAGTCATCTGGATCTTCTTCTTTGCCTTTTTTATTTTGAAGAGAAAACAATGTTTGTTTGTTTCAAGTCCTTTGGCACTTCATCTGTTCCCCAAGATTTCTCAAAAATGATGGCAAGTGGTTCTGC
The DNA here is from genome assembly GCA_026167975.1 of Phrynosoma blainvillii. Taxonomy (NCBI): domain Eukaryota; kingdom Metazoa; phylum Chordata; class Lepidosauria; order Squamata; family Phrynosomatidae; genus Phrynosoma; species Phrynosoma blainvillii. Next base: position 88,924,538 of record JANUYF010000001.1, on the reverse strand, counting down.
AAGTATGTCAGCAAGTTCCTTCAATAGCCTTGGATGAAGTTCACATACTCCTGCAGATTTGAATGCATTTAGGTTAATTGGGTAATTCCTATCTTTTGCTTCATTAATCTTGATTTGCAATGTGGATTCCTTGCTAAAGTCTCTACTGATGCATGGAAATATACAGTTCTCTTTAGGGGAAAAAACTGAATCAAAATGTGTTGAGCAGTTTTGACTTTTCATTGTGATTTGTTATTATTTTACCATCCTTGCTGAGCAATGGGCCCACCATTTCCTTGGTCACTCTCTTACTTTGAAAACACTTGAAAAAACAAAACAAAACCATTTTTGTTGCTTCCTGCTTCCCTACGCAGTCTCAGATCATTTTGAGCTTTAGCTTTCCTTATAGCTTAGGCTTGGACTATACATTCATATTGGGCGATATGTCCTTCCTTGTATTATTTATACATGCTCCCCCTCCCCTTTTCATTTCCTCCTCAAGTTTATTGTACAGCCACAATGGCTTTTTTAGATGTTTTCCATTGTTCTTCTTCCATGGAATTTGTTGTGATTATGCTTTTAGAAACTCCTTCCTTATGAAAGCCCAGCCTTACTGAGTGTATTTTTTTTCTTTAGCATCTCTAGCCATGGAATTCTACCCAGGATTTCCCCAAGCTTGATAAAAATAAAGGTAAAGGTATTCTCCATTGACAAGGCTGTCAAGTTGTGTCCGACCGTAGGGGTTGTGTTCATCTCTGTTAATAAATCAAAGAGCCAGTGTTGTCAGAGATTACTCTGTGATCATGTGGCCAGCATTATTGCACAGAATGCTGTTTAACTTCTCACCAAAGTGGTAACTATTTATCTACTTGCATTTTGAACTGCTAGGTTGACAGAAGCTGGGGCTAGTGATGGGAGCTCACCCCATCATGTGGCACCTGGGCCTTGAACTGCCAAGCTGCCAATCTTGCCATCAACAGAGTCAGTGTCTTAACCACTTGAGCCACTGCGTCCCACATTCGTTTTTCTGAAATATAGCATTCCTGAAAAATCGCTTTCCTGAAATCCAGGGTCTATGTTTGACTATACTCTTCTTTGGCTTGTCCCACAGTCATTAATTCTAGCATAACTTATCACTTTTTCCCATAGTGCCAACTACTGTTATTCCCATGACCAGTTCCTCCCTGTTGATTAGAATCAAGTCTCTTCACCAATCTCTTTGTTCCTTCCTCTGCCTTTTGTAAGAAAAAAAGGTCTTCAAGGCTCAGAGGAATGCAAAAGCAAACTTCCTCTGAACAAAAGTTCCCAAGAAAACCATGTGATAGGTGTGCTTTAGGTTGGCCATAGGTTAGACATGACTTGAAGGCACACAAAAACAAAATAACTACTAATTCTTGCTTCTTGGAGATTTCTGAGATTTGTTCAAGATAAACATCATCCACCACCTTTACTTGGTAGGGTGACCTAGAGTAAACCCCTACAATGTTTTTATTTCTTTCTCCAATTCTTTTCCCCCATAAGCTCTCTAGTGGTCGACTCTGATCATTTTCACAGATTTCCATACAGATAAATTTGTGTTTGACATGTATTGCTACTCCTGCTCCTTTTCTGCCCAGCTATTTTTTAAAGAAGCTATACCCTTCAGTTGTTATATTCCAATCAAAGGAGTCATCCCACCTATAAAATCGTATTTACCTTTCTGCACTAGGATTTCAGTCTCATCTTGGTCCCCCCCCCCCCCCGCCCTACAAACTCTGTGCATTGGTATGTAGGCATCTAAAGCCTTGTGTGTTTTCACCTTCACTTTTACTGCAGGTTTTTCCTGTGGCTCCAATCCTCTCACCCAGCTTCTCTTCTAGAATTTACTTCTTTGTTATTAGATCTTGCCTTTGGATAGGTGTTTAAACTACAATCAATGGTTTGTTCTTACATGTGAGAATGATATTTCTGAAATTTACTTCCCTAGTACATATCTCCATAATGCCATCCAGTTCCCATTCTTGCCTCAGTTCAAATTATTGTGTGTTTCCAGTGAACAATCCCATGTGTACACACAGTTGAGTCAAGTGAAAGCAGAATCTGTTTTAGTTCTGTCCAAATGCTCCATGCACCGGCATGTGGTAAAAGTTAATAGTATCCAATATATGTATTTGCTAATACTTCTACCTATTCCTTTCTGCCCACATGCACTATTACTACCACAGCAGCTTGACTGATTGCTGCAGATTCTATTAAGCCACAGAGAAAATAGTTTGCATGGGAAAGCAAAACTCAGTCATTACACAACTGATCTTCTTTTAGTTGTGCCTAGGTGATCTAAAAAAAAAAAGACTGTTCCATATCACACTAACAGTCCCTTTTGCCAGCCATTCCCTGAAGAATATGGTTCATTAACTGAACCACTCTTTTGCTGACTACATATTTTAAAGTGCTTCAAAACCTACATGCAATTACAATATTTTTGTCTTATTCTCATAGTATGTGTGTCAGACCTCTTACACAGCTCCACTTATATTCTAAGTCTCACAGGAGTTGTGTGTAAATGGCCTTATCAAAAATTGCATATCTCCGATTCATTATTTCCAGGGGTTTTAAAGAAAATAGTTTATCTTGTGAAGGCAGCCATTATCAAAAAGGTTTTTAAATCAACACATTTTATCTTCAAGAGATTAAAAAGAAATAATATGGGTGACATACAATGATTATTTTTACCCCAAAGCTATCACATACATAAAGGTACAAGGGGAGAAAAACATCAAACAACCCAGTACAATAGACAGCATTTCAATATGGAGATAATCACATTGCAAGATTTGCTTTCATGCAGTGGCCTAAATATTGCCCAAAAGTAAAGTGAAAAGAGCTACAGATAATAAAGAAGATTAACACTACACAATATGCTTAGGAAAATGTACTGAAGCTAATACCCAAACTCATTTACTTTTAAGTTACTACCTGAGACTTAATCATGTCCAATCCAGTGCAAAAATTAAAATCACTTAAAGAACCAAGAAGATGGATGCTGAGATGAGATATTGATACATTACAGAAAAATACTGATAAGCATGAAGCTGAAGTTCGGTCATTGATTCATGAACTCTCAGCTGAGAACAGTAATCTGGTTGCTATACTTTCCACATAAATATTAGAGACTTAAATGTACTGCATGTAGAATGTCCTCTGTCAAATCTTCTTTGTACTAAGTACACCTGTTAGATGCACCCCAACTATTTAAGTTGCTGGAATTAATGACGTGAAGGCTCATATTTAAATCTGTTTTTATATCTAGCCAATTTAGGGCCTTTGTAGGCTGCCAGAAATAGTGCAAATTGAGTCCACTTTAACTGCCCTGGCTCCGTGCTTGGGAATCATGGGAACTGTAATTTTTTCTGAGACATTGAGACTTCTCTGTCAGAGAGCTCTGGTGCCACAATCAACTACAGTTCCCATGATTCCCTAGCATTGAATCAGGACAGTTAAAATGGACTCAATTTGCACTATTTCTGGCAGCCTACAAAGACCTTTAGTCTTTCATACACAGTAACAGTGAAGACAATAGGAAAAAAGGAAGACCTCATTATATGTCTATTGATGCAAAAAAAAGGAAGCCACAGCCCTGAATCTGAAACAACTGAGTTGGGTTGTTAAAAACAGGGTCTCTTGAAGAACTTAGGGTCATTCTGTGTTGAAGCCAACTTGATGGAACATAAGAACAAAAACTATATATTCTCTAGTATCTTCATTCTGGGCATTGTGGGCATATGTATGTGAGAACCAGTGTGATGATTTAGAGATTGGACAAGTTACCTCCTAGGACAATAACTCCCAGTGTGGCCAACAACTTTTCCAGATTCTAGTTAAATTATAAAACTAGGCCTGGGAAACTCATTCAGATTCCTGCTTAGGCATGAAGCCTTCACCATGATCTTAGGTTAACATTTGTAAAATAATTTACACAAATATAGAATATGTAAGATAAATTAATAAAAACAGAAATGAGTAACTTTTTTATTAAAACATGTATTACAGTACAATCCTGTATGTTTATTCAAAAATAAGTTGTATTGAATTTAATGGAGCTTACTCTCAGATAGGTAGGCAAAGCTTTATATACATTTTATTTGTTTTTTTCTTAATGTTGTATCATTCTTCACTTTGTATACTGGCTGATACTATTAAAAGCATGGGGTGGCACAGCCATATTAACCATGGGTCCAAAATGCTGTGGCCAGATTGCTGTCAAGGCTTGTTACAGGGGACACATAACTCTTTTATTGTAACAACATCATTGACTACCATTCCATTTCTGGGCATAATTCAAAGTGCTGTTTCAGACCTTTAAAACTGTATTCTGCTTGGGTCCAGACTATTTGAAAGATTGTGGATTTTATCACATATGGGTCTCCTCCCACTAAAATAGTGTTGCTTCTAGAAACAATATGCAATCACTGTGCTCTCTTTCCTATCACACTTCAGGGAACCTTTCTGGGATTACAAGCTTTGTTTGCACTAAAACTTTATCACACACATTTGGGGCTACCTGCCCAATATCATCCAGTACTTATTCCAAGATATTATCCCCACCCCTTTTCCTACTTTATCATACAGACATGAACATATGTGCATGCACACCCACATACAGCAACAAAAATGAAAACAGTTTTACATTTAAAAAGATATTTTCTCCTTGTGGGGAGGACTTTTCTGATCAGGATAGATCAGATTTCTAGTTTCAGATTTAACTAATTTCTGGTAGATGTAACCCAGCAGCTAGTCAGATCTATCCCAATCCTGGCTTTCATCTGACATCAGTTAGTTAAGTCTGAAGCTAGAAGAAAACACCAAAACCAGACTGAGGATTAATGAAATGAATGTTTTTTTTAATCTGTAAGACTCTTTTCCGCTTATACTTGCAGGCATGAGAGACAATGGGGCTACAAGGTGAGGTGTGGGACAATAAGCAAAGTTTTGGCTTCTTTGTCAAGCCCCAGTTGGTGAGGGATAAGCAGTTATGGATTTTTTTCTATAGAGAAAAAAAGTTTAAAAGTTTCTAGTTATTTTGTCAATTGAAAAGAAATCAAATTCAAATTCCCACCCCTTCAGCTTCTCACTTGATTAGTAGTAAGCTAAGGGCACTCAAGTCACACCCAAGGCACACCAAATGACCACTCACTGCCCACCCAAAACTGACATGAAAACACAATTGAACTACCACACTGGAAATGGTAGTAGAACAGTAGTGATAAAGGAGATAATTAATATTTTTTGCATTAACAAAAAGAAATGTTTTCCAAACAGTCTTTCATTGGGAGAACAATAGAAGAGGGATGATGTCACATGATAAGCCCCAGCCAAAGACACAATTATCCTGATGTTATTGTGATTTACCTGCCTCATGTGATTAAGGTTCTGTATCTATAAGTTTCTCCAACTTTTAAGATTTGGAAGGCTTTCTCTCTATTCTGGCACCATCATACATACATTTGAAGAGGATGAAGGAGACAATATTTTAACTGACTGTCCCCAACTTGTGGAATTCCTTCTCACAGAAGGCTGTGTTGCCCCCTTGTTTACTCTCTTTTCATTGGTAAATAATTTTTTGGTTATTTGGTTAGCCATGCCTTTCTGCCTTTAAGTTAGTATGTCACAAGGATCTTTCTAATGGGATGTGTTATACATTTATAATTTTTATTAAGCTTGAAAGTGTGTTTTAACTATTGTAATACAGTGGTTTACACAAAACTGTTTTTTTAATGTTTTTGCATCAAATAGGGTTGTGGGTATTTTTAGTGTATTTTGTTTTTAACTTGAAGTGAGCTGCCTTAGATCTTGTGCTGGAAGACAGGAAGGATAGTAACTAGATAAATAAATAAATAAAATGTTGACAAATAAATTGTTATTTTACAAATCAATATGAAAGTATGGGGAATGTGTAAAAATAGATATCAAGGAGGAATTTTGTACAGTGTCTAAACAACATGGATAATCACTAATATATATTGGAAACCAAATTCATCAGAAATGTTTCCTGGCTCATTTTCACCTACATTTCATATACTGTCTGGACAAAATGCTACATGTATGTAAACTGGCTATCCACATATGTAGATTCTATAACAAGCCTTATAAACTAGCCATAATGAGCAGGAGTTGAGTGAAATCCTAAAATAATATTTTGGCAGGTGGGTGAAGTAGTGAGTTGCCCAAGACTTCCAACACCTGCAAGGTCATGGTGGCAAAGGAAGAAAGAATGTAATGGGTGAGCGGGTCAGCTTTTAGCACATCACTACCACCACATGGGAAGGAATTAGTTATGCAAGGAATTGGAGGAATCTGAATGTAACATATAAAGTTTTCTCCATCCCCTGCACCAAAACACTCTATTATGGGGTGGTGACATAACAATCTTCTGAGGAAGACATGACATTTCACACCAATGAATTTGTCTCCATTGGTAGACAGAGAATCCCCACCAGCCATCCCTCCTGGGAGTTAGGGTTGGTCTACTTACTGTCAGCTTGTGCACAGTCATTGCACTATGCTCACCATTAGTCCTGCCATTAAAATCAGCAAGACTTGTTAGTCACAACCATCATAAGCCTAATTGAGCTCACTGCATTTGTTTTAGGTAGGACCAATGCTGGATGTATCCCATTAAGTTTACTTTAATTACCTTAAATTAACTTTACTTTATTCCACCATGCCTAGGCCCAGAAGCAGAAGAAAGGCCATTCCTCCATCCCAACTGCCACTGCCCTGGCCTTGGAGAGAAAGAAGGACAATCTGCTCCCACCTTGCCATCCTCTTTCCTTGGGTGTTGTGTCTTTTTAGATTGTAAGCCTGAGGGCAGGAAGCACCATATACAGTAATGGCACTGTATAAATAAATAGCAATAGTGGTGATGATGATGATGATGATGATGATGATGATGACATTTGCTTTCATTTCTTTTGAATCAGTGTTAGCTATGGTCAAGTCATTTTGGTATTCTAGACACCTGTTAACACATTTGATGAATGGACACACTATAGGCCTCTGTTATACTACCTCCAATTCTCAGACAAAAATAAGGTCTATCTTTTTCTAGCCTTAATAGACTTGCCTTGAGTCCTAATGGCAGGAACAGGAATACTTCTCCATCATAGTCCCTACTGTAGTATTAATAGCAGTGAAACAGATGGATTTCTTCAGATCACTATATATAGTGAAATACAGCAGTTACCCATTAGAATGCCTGTGAATGAGTGATTGAATTTTTCCATTTCATCTTCTCCCATTCATCCAGTAGGAGCCTGGATAGGAGAAAAAGATCAAAAAGTTTCACTTTTAACATTGTCTGCAAGGTACTGTTATGGCTTTTGAAACATATCTATATGTATTTCAGTATTCCTTTATACTTTTATGTTGAACAAAAGTGTTTTTTCAGGGAAGTGCAATAGGCTCTTAAGGGTGTAGCTTACAGCTATCATGACACAAAGGAAATATATGGTGAAGAAAGCTTCAAAAAGGCATATGTGAAGGAACAATGACAGAATGGTGAACTGCTTTTGATCTTCAGAAGCATCAGTTGGTTGCCTATTTATTGTATGATTTCCTATGACTTGTGAGTGAGTCATTCGAACAATCCTGAACACCAGGCTAAGGCTGCAAACCAACCCTACCTATCCCCTCAGACATCGATGTTTCACATAGCACACCCTATGATTATTCTCAGTGAAGTAGATTCAAGTTGATTGACTGACCTTTTAACTAAGCACCACTTCACTCTACACTAAAGCTTAACCTTGGGAAGAGGACACAACCCATTCAGAAATGGAGGGTTCCAGCATGACTTCACTGAAAGTTGAAAGTCTGGTTTTAAACAAAGAAGGAGAGTTCATCTCCATAACATTTGAAAATGTAACCTCCACTGCAATTAGATAAATGAGCCCTTAGAATTATTCTCATTTTTGTCTCATCAGGCCTTCAAAAGAGAAGCTCAGAATGTGATTAGCCATTGGGACCAAATCATAAAACTAACAATCGAAGAAGCAATTAGGATTACATTCAGGTAAATGCACATGCTTACGACAAGTTAAGAGTTTAGAACAGATTATAGAACTCAAAGATAATACACATTAGTGCTTCCCTTGAGAGCCACCAATTCATTCAGGGCCCTCATTTCTCATTAATCCCTGAATCTTTTGTAGGTTAATACAATTAACAATAAGAATGAACCTCCTATGCAATTTAAATTAATTGACTTCATATAGCAGCTTCCCTTCAGGAGCAGGAATCTCAAAAAGGCCTAGTGTCCTTCCTCTTTTCTAAGGATGTGAGTGTTATTTTATTTAATAATTATTCAAGCTCATAGTAAAATAAATCTGGGAACATGTACAGCAAAATGTATGCAATGTGAGAATCAATGGCAAAACTTATATTAGAACAGCACTTGTTATTTCAACATTTCACTGGAATGTTCCACCATTTACCTGGGAGTAAGCCCAACTAAATGCAGTGAAGCTCACTTCTGAGTAGACATGTCAAGATTTATACTGTTTGTCATTTTTAATGTTATTATTAGTCAGTGTTCTCAGTATTAGTATTAGTTATGGCCCTCCCTCCTGTGGCCTCTGAGGGTTAGAAGAGCAATCAATATCTACTCTAATATCTAGGTCAGCTTCAGCTAGGAAGAAGGAAAGCAGTTCCAGGGCAGCCATATTGAGTGGGTGAGTGTTTAAATTCTTTTTAAAATCACTTGGGGAGAGTGTGACTGTTGCTGAACTAGCCAATTAGCTATATACAACTCCTCCTAGAGGCTTTCTAGGTCAGTTCCTGCTAGGAAGAAGAAGGAAAGCAGTTTCTGGGCAGCCATTTTGAGTGGTTGAGTGATTAAATTCTTTTTAAAAACACTTGGGGAGAGTGTGACAGTTGCTGAGTGGGTGGGGCTTTGGTGAGTCACATTTGTGAGTCAATAGAGGGTGGAGCTAACCAATTAGCTCTATACAACTCCTCCCAGAGGCGCACGCCTAATGACGCGTGATTTTTTTTCATAGAACAAGGGAAAGCACAGCACAGGTAGACGGGAGGGCTTGGATCTTTCTCTTTACAGGTTCCCCTAATCATCATCATCATCATCATCATCATTTAAAGGGCTTAGAGCAGGGGTAGGCAACCTAAGGCCCAGGGGCCGGATGCGGCCCACCAAGGCCTTTGGAGGCTGCCGCCGCCCACCATAATGATATTGATTATTGTTGCTATTACTTGTTCTTCAGGTTTTCTTGGCAAAATCTCCACAGGGGGTTTGCCATGGCTTTTCTGGGGCTGAGAGAGTGTGCATGCATATTTTTTTTTATGGTGCTTCAGCCCCCCCCCCCAATTGTCTGAGGGACAGCAACCCGGCCCCCAGCTCAAAAAGGTTGCCTACCCCTGGCTTAGAGGTTGTTGTTTCTTGCTCAGAGGGAGAGACAGAGACTTGCCTCCAGAATAAAGTAGCATCTGTAGATTTAGAAACCCAAGTGATTGAGCTCGCTGACTGAGCCTGGTGAAAAGACCCAGAGAACAGGGGCCCTTTACGTGGGTCTTTACCAGGGGACTTTTTAGGGAGAAGCCCACTGTCCTCTTCCATTGCTTACTTCAATTTCTCAAAATGGACACTGGGGCAGTTGCTGCAGTCATCTGCAACACTTGTGGGATGTTTGTCTTCTTGCCAACAGATGTGGGGAACGTCACATGCACCAAGTGCAAGTTCGTAGCCCTCCTGGAAGAGAAAGTCAAGCAGCTGGAGGCCCGCATAGCTACACTTCAGTAAATTAGGGAGCAAGAGGATTTTCTGGAGAGAGCGGAATGAACGGTCTTGGATGGAGACCACACAGAGGAAGTTGCTGAGGAGGAGGTCAGTTCATGCACACAGGAGGTGGACACTTGGAAGAACGTCATGCACAGAAGTCAGGAAACCAGGGATTGTTCTGGGAGCTTGCAGCTACAAAATCAATTTGAAGCTCTCTCCCTTATCAAGGATGAAGAGGAAGAGCAGCAGGGACAGTCCTCAGGGACAGTGCAGAGAACCCTAAGAGTACCACCGCAGGGAACAGCCACTGCTAAGCCTCAGATGAGGCGTGTGGTGGTGGTTGGGGACTTTTTGTTGAGAAGTACAGAAGCAGTGGTTTGTGGGCCTGACAAGATGTCCTGGGAGGTGTGTTGTCTCCCTGGGACAAAAATCAGTGATGTGACAGTGAGGCTGACAAGACTGGTCAAGCCTACTGACCATTACTCCTTCCTCTTACTCCATGTGGGAACCAATGATACTGCAAGGCATAGTCTTCAGAATATCAGAAGGGATTATGAGGCTTTGGGCAGGAAGCTGAAAGAGCTGGATGCACAGATTGTTATCTCATCTCTTCTCCTAGTTGAAGGGCATGGTCCAGGAAGGGAGAGGAAGATAGCAGATGTGAATATCTGGCTCTTGGATTCTTGTATCATGGGCTGCAGTTCCATGAGGGTGGACTTCTATCGAGAGATGGGCTGCATCTCACACCAGTTAGCAGAAACGTTTTTGCCAATAGTCTCAAAGATTTGATCAAGAGGGCTTTAAACTGAGTCATGTTGGGGAGGGAGACAGTATCTTGGAAGGTATCTTGGAAGGCAGGAGTACATCATGGGCTAGAGAAAATAGTAAAAGTATTATAGAGGGAACAAGGCAAATGATTCAAGGGCACAACAGTGGAAGGAAAAAACCTCACGCTGGCAGCAAGTGGGAATGACAAATGCTCTTAGATGTCTCTACACTAATGCACAGAGCATGGGAAATAAACAAGATGAACTTGAACTCCTAGCACAACAAAGCAAATATGATATAATAGGCATCACTGAAACCTGGTGGGATGAGTCTCATGATTGGAATGTAGGAATAGAGGGGTATAACCTTTTTAAGAGAAATAGGCCAAACAGGAAAGGAGGAGGAATAGCATTATATGTCAGAGATGTTTACACCTGTGAAGAGATCCAGGACTTAAATCCTGGAAATCAGGTGGAGAGCATCTGGATAGAAATTAAAGGGGAAGGAAACAACAGAGATGTTATAGTAGGAGTCTACTACAGACTGCCAAGTCAGACTGAGGAATAGGATGATGCCTTTCTAGAACAAATGATCACATACTCAAAAAGGAGAGATATAGTAGTGATGGGTGACTTCAACTATCCTGATATTTGCTGGAAGTCAAACTCAGCAAATACTTCAAGGTCTAGCAAATTTCTTACTTGCCTCGAAGACAATTTTTTTTGTTCTAAAGGTGGAAGAGGCAACAAGGGAATCAGCTATTTTAGATCTGATCCTAACCAACAGGGATGACCTGGTCAATGGTGTGCAAGTGGTGGGATCCTTAGATGGGAGTGATCATGTTCTCTTGGAGTTTCTTATACAGTGGAAAATAGAAGCTAGGCAGAGTCAAACACTCATTCTAGACATGAGGAGAGCTGATTTCAACAAACTTAGGGAAACACAGGGAGTGATCCCATGGTCAGGAATACTAAAGGAGAAGGGAGTTCAGGATGGACGGGAGTTTCTCAAAAGGGAGATTCAGAAGGCACAATCTCAAACTGTTCCAAAGAGAAGGAAAAATCTCAGAGCCACTGGTAATAATCTTTGAGAACTCCTGGAAACCAGGAGAAGTCCCAGCAGACTGGAGGAGGGCAAACATTGTCCCCATCTTCAAAAAGGGGAAAAAAGAGGATCCCAACAATTATCGCCCAGTTAGTCTGACATCAGTACCAGGGAAAATTCTAGAACAGTTCATTAAACAGAGAGTTTGTGAACATTTAGAAAGGAATGCCTTAATCACTAAAAGTCAACATGGGTTTCTCAAAAACAAGTCATGCCAGACTAATCTGATATCTCTCTCTCTCTCTTTGATAAAATTACCATCTTGCTAGATGAAGGGAATGCGGTAGACATAGCATATCTTGATTTCAGTAAGGCTTTTGACAAGGTCCCCCATGATATTCTTACAAACAAGATAATCAAATGTAGGCTAAACAATACAACTGTTAGGTGGATTAGTAACTGGTTGACTGACTGAACCCATAGGGTGCTCAGCAATAGATCCTCTTCATCCTGGAGAGAAGTGACCAGTGGGGTGCCACAGGGTTCTGTCCTGGGCCCAGTGCTCTTCAACATCTTTATCAACATTTTGGATGAAGGACTAGGGGGCATGCTTCTCAAATTTGCAGATGACACCAAATTAGGAGGAATAGCTAATACCGCAAAGGACAGGATGAAAATTCAAAATGACCTTAATAAATTAGAAAGCTGGGCCAAAGCTAACAAAATGAACTTCAACACAGAGAAATGTAAGGTACTGCACTTAGGACAATAAATAAATAAATAAATAAATAAATAAAATGCATAGATATAAGATGGCTTAATGAGACTACGTGTGAAAGGGATCTAGGAGTCCTAGTAGACAACAAGTTGAACATGAGTAAACAGTGTGATACCGCAGCTAAAAGGCCAATGGAATGTTAGGCTGCATTAGTAGAAGTATAGTATCTAGATCAGGGTTAGGCAACCTTTCCCCTTTAAGGGCCGAGGGACTTCAGCTCCCAGAAGCCTCAGCCATATTGGCCAATAGTCCCATGTTGGCCAATAGCTCCTGGGATTCTGGGAGTTGAAGTCCCTCGGCCCTTAAAGGGGAAAGGTTGCCTAACCCTGATCTAGATCAAGGGAAGTAATAGTGCCACTGTATTCTGTTTTGGTCAGGCCCCACCTGGATTACTGTGTCCAGTTCTGGGCACTACAATTCAAAAAGGATGTTGAAAAACTGGAGTGTGTCCAGAGGAGGGCAACTAAAATGGTGAAGGGTCTGGAAACCATGCCCTATTAGGAACGACTGAGGGAACTGGGTATGTTTAGCCTAGAGAAGAGACGGTTAAGAGGGGATATGATAGCCCTGTTTAAATATTTGAAGGGATGTCATATTGAGGAGGGTGCTAGCTTGTTTTCTGCTGTCCCAGAGAACAGGACCCAGAATAATGGATGCAAGCTGCAGGAAAAGAGATTCCACCTCAATATTAGGAGGAACTTCCTGACAGTGAAAGCTGTTCGACAGTGGAACACACTCCCTTCGAGTGTGGTGGAGTCTCCTTCTTTGGAGGACTTTAAACAGAGGCTGGCTGGCCATCTGTCGGGAATGGTTTGATTTTGAGTTCCTGCATGGCAGGGGGTTGGACTGGATGGCCCTTGTGGTCTCTTCCAACTCTATGATTCTATGATTCTACTCGCTTTACTGCTTTCCCTCACTGCCATGCCATGTCTTTTTAGACCAGGGATAGGCAACCTTTTCCCTTTAAGGGCCAAGGGACTTCAGCTCCCAGAATTCCTGGAGCTATTGGCCAACATGGGACTATTGGCCAATATGGCTGAGGCTTCTGGGAGCTGAAGTCCCTCGGCCCCTAAAGGGGAAAGGTTGCCTACCCCTGATTTAATTAATGTTCCATTGTCTGCTAGGAACCCCCCTGACCTTGAGTGAAGTTCATTTGCATGTGCTGAGTCTTAATTTTGGTGTTTTTCAGGACTGGTATCCAAACTTTGTTTACTTTCAGTGTTTCTTCTTTCCTGTTGGAGTTGTTCAGGTGTTTGTGGATTTCAATGGCGTCCCTGTGCATTCTGACCTAATAGTCGTTGGCATGATCCAAAATTTCAGTGTTTTCAAATAGCATTTTATACCCAGGTTGGTTTATAACGTATTCTGCTACTGCTGATTTTTCTGGCTCACCCAGTCTGCAGTGTCTCTCGTGTTCCTTGATTCACCTATGAACACTGCATTTTGTGGTCCCTATGTAGACTTGTTGACAGCTGCACGGTATGTGGTAAACTCCTGTGGCTGTTAGAGTGTCTCTCCTATCCTTCACTGAACGCAGCATTTCCTGGATTTTCTTGGTTGATCTACAGATCATTTGGAGATTGTATTTACTCATCAGTTTCCCTATTCTGTGTGTGACTCCTTTAATGTATGGCAAAAAATCCCTTCCCTTTGAGTGGTTGTTTGTCTTCACTCCTGTGGTTTTTTCTGGGTCTGGCTGCTCTTCTGATGTCTGAGCTGGAGTAACCTGTAGAGCCCAGTTTAGGTGTTTCATCTTCCAGGAAGTGGGGTTTGCAGATCTTTTTTGCATGGTATACCAGTGTTTTTATTATGCTTCTTTTTTGTACTGTTGTTGGAGTTGTTGTGTAGGTATCTGTCTCTGTGTGTGGGTTTTCTCTATACCATATGGCCCAATCATTGGTTTGGTTTGTGGATGACCAGGACATCCAAGAATGGCGAATTTTTCCAGAAGACATCACAGCCTGTTCAAACATTGCCACACCACAAGCTACTTCCAGTAGGACAATGGATTCTATGAGCAGAGAGATGGGGTAGCCATAGGAAGCCCTCTGAGCCCCGTGATAGCAAACTTTTACATAGAACATTCTTGTGTAGGTATCTGTCTCTCTGTGTGGGTTTTCTGTATACCATGTGGCCCAATTGTTGGTTTGGCTTGCTGATGACCAGGACATCCAAGAATGACAATGTTCCTTCCTTTGCTTTTTCCATCGTGAATTGGATGTTCAGGTGGATGTTGTTCAGATGGTTCAAAAACACAGTCAGATCTTCTTCTCCATGGTGCCAAATGGTGAAAGTGTAATGCACATATCAGAACCATGTTGTGGGCTTTTTTGGTACTGTTTCCAGGGCTTGCTTTACAAAGTGTTCCATGTAAAAGTTTGTTATTATATATTTATTAAAATAAATATATAAATTCTCAAAAGCTGAATTTAGAAAATGCCTTACCCAGGGTGGTGAACCTCTGGCCTCCAGCCTGCATCTAAAGATGGAAAGGATATTCAAATTACTTGAAAAATTGTTAGAAAATAGGATTTTCAAATGCTGGGAAATCCTGACAAGGAGACTCCCAGACTGATGAGAATCTTAGACTTTCAGGCCTTATTCCACGCAAAAAAATGCATGTTTTCTATTTTGCACCATTTTTATTCAGAAAACACAGTGAAACAGCCAGTGAAGCTGTTGAAGCAAGGAAGCTGTATGATCTCTCTAGGCAGCACCAGTTGCTGCTCTTTGTACCTATGAAAGTTTTTGAATACTTTGCAAATGCAGCCCCATGGAGAGCAAGTTACAATA
Organism: Phrynosoma blainvillii; assembly: GCA_026167975.1. Classification (NCBI taxonomy): domain Eukaryota; kingdom Metazoa; phylum Chordata; class Lepidosauria; order Squamata; family Phrynosomatidae; genus Phrynosoma; species Phrynosoma blainvillii. The sequence continues at coordinate 88,909,407 of JANUYF010000001.1, read as the reverse complement.
ATCCCAATGGGATATAACCACAACATATGCCATAGTGACCAGATCAGGTATCTGCAGAAACACCTGCAAAAGTTAAGTTAACAAGAAAAGACCAGAGGGTGAAATCTTTCTAAATATTTGATCCTTGTTCAAAAGAACAGGTTATTTACTTGTACTTGTGGTTTGTTGAATGGTTATCTGTGGACTCACACTTATGGGTTAAGCCTGTATTTATTCAGTAGAGATTCAGAACCTCCTAAAACTCTTTAGCAGGGAATTTGGTGGTAGCTACACCTACTCCAATTTACGATAATTAATACTACTACTACTACTACTACTACTAATAATAATAATAATAATAAAATGTATTTGTACCCCGCCCCTCTGAGTACAATCGAGGCAGCTAACAAGATTTAAGATTACATACAATAAAAATCCACAAGCCCCCAAACCCACCCACCCCTTAAAAAAGGATTAAACCAAAGACTGTTAAAACATCTTAGTTAAGACCATAAAATCAGATCACAGACAACAATAATATAATAAAGCAAGCAGAGAGATAGCAACATCCAAATTGGGAAGAGGCAGAATAAGGGATGTTCCTGAGGCCGGGAAATCTATTCTGGAAAGGCCTGCTGGAAGAGATTCATCTAAACAATCTTTTTGAAGTTGTTTAGCATTGTAATCAGACGGATCTCATCCGGCAGGCCATTCCATAATCTGGGGGTGATTACCGAGAATGCCTTCAGGGAGGTTGCAGACAGCCTAGATTTTAATGGCTGGAGCAAGTTAACCGGAGTGCGTGGGGAGGATTGTATGGGAGGAGGTGGTCCCAAAGATAGGTTGGACCCAAACCATTTAGGGCTTTAAAGGTAATAACCAACACCTTATCCTGGGCCCAGAAACTAATAGGCAGCCAGTGGAGGGACTTTAATACCAAAGTTATATGGTCCCTCCTAGAGGTTCCCGAAACCACACTGGCTGCCATGTTTTGTACTAACTGAAGTTTCCAGACCAAACACGAGGGTAGCCCCATGTAGAGCGCATTACAGAAATCCAGATGAGAGGTTACCAGCGCGTGCACAACAGTCTGAAGATCCCTTATTTCCAGAAAAAGGTGCAGCTGGCATATCAGCCAAAGCTGATAACAGGCACTCCTGACCGTTGCATTTACCTGATTAGTCATCAGGAGCGACGAGCCAAGGACCATCCCCAGACTGCAAACACAGTCCTTTATGGAGAGTGTGACCCTGTTCAGGACTGGAGGTTGCAACCCAATTCCTGGTTTCAGGGCCGCTACTTTGAGCACCTCCATTTTATCTGGATTCACCCTCAATCTGTTTTTCCTCATCCAGCCCATTACTGCCTTAAGACATTCATTGAAAGGGGAGACGCCATAGGGAGTCGAGGCCAATGATCAATACATGGAGAAATAGATCTGGGTGTCATCAGCGTACTGATAACACCCGGCTCCATTACTCTGAATGATCTCACCCAGTGGCTTCATATAAATGTTGAACAGCATCGGGGACAAAATGATGCCTTGAGGGATGCCGCAGGTGCACTCCTTTTTACGGTTGCGACTGTTCCCAATCAGCACCCTTCGGGATCTGCCCGAAAGGAAGGAACAGAGCCATTGGAGCACAGTGCCTCCAACTCCTAACCCATTCAGGTGATCCAAGAGGATGCCATGATCTATCATATCAAAAGCTGCTGAGAAGTCTAGAAGCACCAACAGGGTCACACTACCCCTGTCAATGCTCAGACACAGGTTGTCAGCCAAGGCAACCATGGCAGTCTCAACTCCAAAGCCTGTCCTAAAGCCAGTTTGAAATGGGTCTAGATAATTGGTTTCATCCAAGACAGCTTGGAGTTGAAGAGCAACTGCCCTCTCGATTACCTTGCTCAAGAATGGAAACAGAGACTGGTCTATAGTTGTTCATATCCAGGGGTCCAGGGAAGGTTTTTTCAGAAGCAGCTTAACAGCTGCTTATGCATTGATGATGTCCGTAAGGAACATCCTCAATGCATCCCCCCCCCCCTCCGGATGGCCAGCCATGATGGGCAAGGTTTGAGAGGGCAGGTCATTTTCTTCACTCTACCAAGGAGCTTGTCCGAGTTATCAGTACTCACAGATTGAAACTGATCCAGGATAATTTCATTAACGGAGTTGCTGGACACCTCTTCAGTTGTTTCTGTCAAAACACTGGCATCTAAGTCGGCTCTTATCTGAGAGATTTTATCTGCAAAAAAGTTGTTAAACGCATCACAGCAGGCCATTGTCAGGTTAAGTAACAGGTTCTGCACAGGAGGTACCTGTGTCAGCTCCCTTACCACCCTAAACAGCTCTGCTGGACGGGACTCTGCAGACGCAATACATGCAGAACAGAAGGATCTCTGTGATGCACGTATTGCCTCTTGATAGGACCAAAGAAAGTTCCTATGATGAGTCTTGTCAGATAAGAGTCAAGTTTTCCACCAGGTGTGCTCTAGTCATTGTCCAACCCGCTTAATTTTTCTAAGCTCTGATGTATACCATTGCTTCTGATTTGGGGCGAGTTGGAAAGGACACTTGGGAGCAATCATGTCGATAGCCTTAGTAAGATCGGTGTTCCAAAAGTATTAACCAAAGCTTTGACAGGGTCACCGGTGTTACCAACCACTAAACCCTCCAAGGCTTTCTGGAATCCAATTGGTTCCATTAGCCTTCGAGGGCGGACCATTGTAATGGGTAGGCAGAGGCTCTTAGTTCAGTCTTGACCAGGAAATGATCCATCCATGACAATGCGGTGGTTTTAATAACCTCTGCCCATGGATATTCCTGTTCCGTACTAAAGACTGCATCAAGTGTATGACCCTCACAATGTGTGGGCCCGCCGACCAATTGGGATAGGCCCATGTTTGTCATGGTTTCCATGAACTCCCGAGCCACACCAGTCAGACTTGTCAAACTGGTCTTGAGTAGAATGTTGAAGTCGCCCAAAACTAAGAGTCTGGGTGACTCCAACAATAACTCTGAGACCAGCTGTGTCAGCTCGGTTAGGGAGTCTGCTAGACAACGGAGTGGTCGGTATACTAGCAGAATCCCCAAGCTATCCTTGGTCTTCAGGCTCAGGTACATACACTCGAAGTGGACTGTATTCCTGACAGGTATCCTGGTCAGAGTCAAGTTGTTCTTATGAACCAGAGCCACACTGCCCCCTCCCACCCACTTCCTCTTACCTGCTTACTCACAGAATACCCGGCTGGGAAGGCCTGCGCCCAGGTTATGGCATTATCCTTTCCAACCATTTGTGAACAGAAAATCAGTTTCTCATCATGGCAGCATGGAAGCTGACAGCTTCACTGGCACTACCTTTCCACTGTGGTGGGATTATATGCTCCTGGCTAGAGGCTATGCTGATGGTAGTAGTGCAGCTAGTAAAGTCTCCCTTGTCAGGTAGGCTTTCACTGAGAAGCCAGACTAAATGTAGCAAATGGCTATTGGGCAGCAATGTGGGGATGGGGGTGACACTGGCAGAGAATGTCTCAGACAACAGAGGTGGCAACATATGTACCACTTGTTAGTACGGTGGAGAAGGAGGCATAGTAAACCCTTTTGTATGGGTTTGATGCAAGCCAAAAGGATGTTCAGCTGTTGATATGCTCAGAGGTGAAAGGGAAGCCTGAACCTGCACAACATATGTTATGGAACCATGGAATGTGTGAAGCATGAATCAGGGGAAGTTAGACGTAAATCAATAAATAGAACAAATAAACATTGCAATACTTTGGTGAGTAAGCTAAAGTGGGCAGGGATGGGATATTTTCAGTCAGATAATTGCACAGTATTTTACTCAGGAAATGAAAATCAGAAGAAATGGGTAGCACTGATAGCGTGGAGAGATGGAGCAAATGCAGTCAAGGGACATAATGAAAAGTCTGATCAAATCATATCAATCAGACTTCAGGGAAAACCTATCAACATAACCATAACACAAGTTTATGCTCCAACAACAGAGGCAGATGAAGAAGAAATCGAAAGATTCTGTGCTAGAGTCCAGGAAGAAATGGATCATACACCAAAACAAGAGTTGTTGATAATTGTAGGCAACTGAAATACAAAAGTAGGAAACAGTGCAGAACCAAAGATTGTGGAAAAATTTGATCTAGGATCAAGAAATGAAATGAGAGAGACTGATATAACTTGGCAAGGCCAGCCATTTGAAAAACTTTAGATTGCATTAAAAAAATGGTGTGCCACAAAATTTGATTGTCCCGATGTACTGACAGAGATGTTTAAACAGAGGCTGGTTCGCCATCTATCAGGGATGCTTTGTGTATTCCTACATGGCAGGGGGGTGGACTGAATGGCCTCTTCCAACTCTTGCTTGCCTGCAAGAATGACATTTATGAAAAGTTACCTTCCTAGCTGGATCCAATCCATGGGGTTCCCATACTGCCTACAAGCTCTTATGCTGTTACCTGTGATCAGTGAACATAGAGAACGGGTGATTTAAAGTCCATGCAATTGTCACTGTAGGGAATTAAGCTCTGGTTTGCAGCTCAGTAAACTGTTGCACAGCACCATATCTTGACCACTGCTGGAATGCCTCCTGAGATCCTTCTGAAAAATGGAAATTGGCTCTTGGGCTGAAAAAACATTTCTAAACTCATGCTGAAATAGACAATCAAAACACTGTATTTTGCCCTAGTAGAACAATATACAACTCAACACGAAAGTTAGAATTATACAGGCCACTGTATTCCCCATTACCAAGTATGGATGTTAGAGCTAGACAGTTAAGAAAGAAGACAGGAAAAAAATGATTTCATTTGAGATGTGGTGCTGGAAAAGAGTGCTGAGGATTCCATGGAAAGCCAAAAAGACAAACAAATGGGTCCTAGAGCAGATCAAGCCAGCAATCTCCCTGGAAACCAAGATGATAAAACAGAGGCTGGTGTACTTTGGACACATCATGAGAAGACATGAATCATTGGAAGAAACAATAATACTAGGAAAGGTGGAGGGAGGTAGAAAGAGAGGAAGGCCACATGCTACGTGGATCATCTTTATTAAAGAGTTTCCCTTTCACCTCTGAGCATATCAACAGGAGTTGGGTAGAGCAGTGGAGGACAGGGAGTCTTGGAGATGTGTCATCAGCAAGGTCACTATGGGTTGAGATCAACACAAAGGCAGTTAACAACAATAACAAAGAACAATTTTAGGAAAGTGTAATTTAAAACTGCAACAGCACTCTCATTGAAAAAGTGAATGTATTATACATCAGTTGCATGTGACTGACATGTTATAGACCTCCCCACCCTCCGTACTACCAGCACATTGTGTAGATTTTAAAGTTCAGTTTTATTTTCAGACACCTCTTTAAACTTAAATTGTCAAAGTATACCCATTATATGTTATGAATGCATACAGGCTGAGATTCTACAGCAGACCTTAGTTATGGATCCCCACTCACCACTCTCAGGACTCTGTTTTGCTGTGATAGCCTCCCTGAAAAGCCGTTCTGTTGCTGGTAAAGAAAGGGAAAAGGACCAGAGAAGCTTCTGGCTATGTCCCATTCTTGTTGTGTCCCTTTAAGCTGTTTCTGACTTATGGTGGCCCTAAGGTGAACCTATCATGAGGATTTCTTTGCAAAATTTGTTCAGAGGGGTTTGCTTTTGCCTTCATCTGATGTTGAAAGAGTGTGACTTGCCCAAGGTCACCCAGTGGGTTTCCATGGTAAAGTGGAGATTCAAACTCTGGTCTCCAGAGTCTATAGATTTTATCACACCAGGTGCCACAATCGTATTAGTGTGGGAAATGCAAATATATCAGTTTTTTTTTTGGAGGGGGGGGATAAGGATTTTTACACAGTTCTCCAAAAGTGCCACTGTGCTGCTGTGGTCCCAGGATCTGTCTACTGCATGCCAGCCTTTATAACCCTCCCTTCTTGCTCTATGTCCTTCCCAGCATATCTTTCAGTCTGTATTTTTTATTTTTTAAAAAAATTAAATTGCTCAGTGACAGCATATAAGTAAAAAAGAAAGAAAAGAAATTGAGTAAACAAAACAAAAGAAAAAACAGTCTACTTGGGAATAGTGAGGGAGGAGAGGAACATAATCACAGCCACTTGCACCACGTGACTGCCTACATATCAGAAGTGCAGCAGGAGAAACTTATCACACCTTTATCCGTAGGTGAAAGATACTGCAGTTGTGTTGCATTGGCGAGTTTTGCCCATCCCACCCTGATCTTGGTGTGAGAGAAGAAGTGGGTACAGCTCCACCATGCCTAGCCCCAGAGGAAGATGAAAGGCCCTCCCTCCATTCCAACTGCCACTGCCCTGGCCTTGGAGGGAGAGAAGAACCAGCAGTATCTGCTAGACTTAATCTCCCTCCCCATTGCCATTACTTTCTCCTTTTTTGTCATGTCTTTTTAGATTGTAAGTCTGAGGACAGAGAACTGTCATATTAACAATCTGTAAGCCTCTCTGAGCACCTTTGTAGCTACTATCCTGCTGTAATTCCACTTTGGCAGCCTCATGTGATAAAGTAATTAACCCAGCATTCAAACTACTACATCATGCTGGCTCTTCATGCCCCATAACCAGACACATGCTGATGATACAGGTCTTCTGAGACCTGCTGGGGTCTCAGCAGATGATGCCATTGGTTTCCATCTAGCTATGAGGCATAACCAGATACTTCTCTGATGCCCCACAATCTCCTTAACCAGAAAATTACTATTCATGGAAGCTATCATAGGGAAACCATGAGTTCTGGGTTGGAAGAGAATATCAACCTCTGCAACAACAACAAAAAGACATATGCGATGTAAGGTGGAATTGTGTATGTCACTAAAGGAATGTCAGCCAATGAAGGAACTTGATCACTGCACATAACACCAGTGAAGCTGCTTACCCTTCAGATAGCCTCATGTTATCTAGCTATATATCACTGCTTGCAGAATCATCCAACAAAAGCTACAACATCCTTGGAACATATTCTGAAACATGGTCTCAAGAATGTATTAAGAGTAGAGAATCATGAAGTAGCTATCAAAATATTCCAACTGAATAGCCTTCTTCCTTCCATTCAGTAGATGTCTCTAGAGATAATCCCACTACCTGAGCATTAGTGAACTCTGCAAACTGTGCATCAAATAACAACAAGGTCATGATATATTCTGTGTTGAAAACAAAATCACTGCTTCTCTGCTTCAAAGGGGGTCATTATTTCCTGGCCTTGACATTTCAAGTGGAAGATTAAACAATTTCCGAGGGAGCTCCAACATTTAGGCAGCCTTGAAAGTCAAATACACCTCTAGTTGCTCTCTATCAAAAACACAATGTTGGGCATTCTTCCAGTTAGGTAGGGCTATCATTTTTCAAGGCTTGAAGTGGCTTGCTTAGAGGTGCCTGCTTTATCAATCTTTAAACTAAGATGCTGGAGAAAGTTAGTTGATTTGCTGTTTTCATTGCTGAAGGTTTTCCTCAGCAAGATGTTCCAAATTTGTTAACTGGGAAAGCAGGAAAGTTGTGCTTTACTCAACATCGTCCTAAATCTTCCAGGCTTTGCAGTATGAGTAGTTATGTGAATGGTCAGGTCATGGAGGGGAAGCAAATATTTGAACTATTAACATCTCTGTACTCTAGTCTCATATTTATTTCATATAAACATTTTATACTCATTAAATTATGTGGAAGAAAACCATCTCCTATTCTATGTAAACAAGGAAGAACATGAGATACATTTTTACCTGCTCTACAAAATGTAAATTTTATAGCTTTGCAGTATGAAAATGTGCTGCTAACATTATCCATTGGGCCTCTTTCTGGTCATCTTCAAAGTCAGATCTGAAATGCAGTGGAGGGGGGGGCATAAACAGATTTGAATCTATTTCCTAAATAAATGTTTTAGTGCCCCTTGGAACTTGATTGCAGTAAAAAAACACCCCTGTGTGTTGTGTCTCTTCCTACTTCCATTTTCATTCAAGGCCCATAGCAAAGGGAGGGCTAAAGGTTTCTATTCAATCTAAGGTCTAATCTGCAATGCAGAAATAATGTAGTTTCACCCTGCTTTAACTGCCATGACTCAATGCTATAGAATTCTGGGATTTGTAGTTTTGTGAGAAAGCTCAAATGTCTTAACAAACTACAAGTCCCAGAGTTCCATAGCATGGCAGTTAAAATGGTGACAAGCTGCATTATTTCTGCAGTGCAGATTACACCTAAGAAGAAACAGCTGTTTCTGTGGTCCTACCTAACTCATCAGTATCTTAAGGGTTTAATGCTCCAGGCTTCCTTCAGAGGGATGGGGTTGTGGACAGAGCTGCCTTGTACTAATAGGCAGATTGACACTGTCACCTGAAGCAGCTGATTGCTGGACACTGGATAACAAGAACAACAGTCTAAAATAGTCTATAGTGACAAAACTGAACCTTTGATTCAACCAAAAAAGTCTTCTGATTCTATACCCTCCTAAAGTATTTACACAACATACATTTGGAAGCATGGTACGGTAGTTAAAGTGGAATCACAGTTCTATAAAATGTGAAAGGGCCTAGAGACATGAACCCCACTCCCCGCATAAAACTGGATAAATTGGAGGGAAATGGTTATTCCTCCCACAAAGCCTTTTTTCTGAAAAAAAAGGAAAATTGTATTATTATTATTTTTTAAAAAAAAGGATGAAGAACATGTTAAAGACTTATTTACTTCATACATATAATTTCTCAAAATTATGTAAGAGTGAACCTTTTGTGTTAGACTGTGTAAAGTACTGAATCATTGAAATTCCCGCTCTTGGTTCTTTTTATGGGAATGAATGCTCTATGTCTGCTTGACACTATGGAAGACTAGTGAAACAAAATAATGCTCTTTGTTTTGCTGAACTTGATGGTTTCTCATTTTTATTGGGCTGTTTTGTTTTGTCTTCCCCTGTTCTCAAACTAGCAAAACCAAAGAGATTCCTTACAGTTCTAGTCCTTCTTATAGAATCTCCATTTGTAACAAAACAAAAAAAAAAAATAATTTTTTAAAATGGAAGTTCAGTTTCTAATTATATTCTGGACAAAGCAAACTTTTAATATATTGAATATGATAATTCTATTCTGGGTGACATTATACACTCATTCCTCCACATTTGTAGCTTTGACTTTTGCAGATTTGATTATTCACAGATTTGATTAATATGTTCTCTCTAGGAATATCTAGGCCCTCCAGTGCAACTCTATGGTCAACTTTAACCAAAAGTCGCACTGAAGGACCTAGAGATTCCTAGAAAGAACACTCCACTAATTATTATTATTATTATTATTATTATTATTATTATTATTATTTGTATGTCCCGCCTCTCCCAATGGATTGAGGCGGGAGTACAGCAATAGAGACAAAACAACAAGGTTTAAAACATGGCAATAAAAACATGACAAAATTACAATAAAAATTCTTAAAAGAAACATTAAAATTACAAATGCAGTAAGACAATAAAATTACCATTAACATTAACATTAACAATAAAATTGACAATTATATTTACTAAAGCAAATCCAGGTGATAACGGAGGTCTTCCTTCTCAGGGGATCATTGTCTAGTGTTATTTTAGGTCGGGTGGGTAAGCCCGCTGGAAGAGTTCTGTTTTAAGTGCCTTTTTAAAGGCCTCCAATGTTGAGATGGTGTGAACCTCTTCTGGCAGGCTATTCCATAGTTTAGGGACCCCAGCCGTAAATGATTTCTGGGAGGTGGAAACCAACCTAACATTATGATATTTCAATAGGTTTTTCCCAGAAGTTCTGAGAGTGCGGGGTGGATTGTGTGAGGAGAGGCGTTCCTTTAAGTAACATGGACCCGAGCCATATAGGGCTTTATAGGTAATAACCAACACATTGTATTGCGCCTGGAAGCTAATTGGCAGCCAATGAAGGGCTTTCAGCACAGGTGTAATGTGGTCTGCCCTAGATGTTCCAGCAACCAGCCTGGCTGCCGCATTTTGAACTAATTGAAGCTTCCAAACTTGGTACAAAGGTAGCCCCATGTAGAGCGCGTTACAGTAGTCCAAACGAGAAATTACCAGGGCAAGTACTACTGCTTCAAGGTCTTCCTGGTCCAGATAGGGATGCAGTTGGCGAATCAGCCGAAGCTGATTCCAAGCACTCCTGGCCATCGCATCTACTTGAGATGTCAACTGTAGTGATGAATCCAGGAGTACTCCCAAACTGCGTACTTTGTCCTTTAGAGGAAGTGTGACCCCATCCAGGACTGGATGACACAATTCCCTTCCCAGGCCAGGAGTTCCTATCGCAAGTACCTCTGTTTTCTCTGGATTCAGCTTGAGTTTGTTTTCCCTCATCCAGCCCATTACCGACTCAAGGCAGGCATCCAGAGGAGCGACGCCATCCTTAGTCACCGCAGCAGTCGGAGACATAGAGAAATAGAGTTGGGCATCATCAGCATATTGATAAACCCGCACCCCATATCTCCGGATGATCTCTCCCAGTGGCTTCATGTAAATGTTAAACAGCATGGGGGACAGTATGGCACCCTGCGGGATGCCAGATGTCAGCTCCCTTTCAGAGGAGCAACTGTCCCCCAGCCTCACCATCTGGGATCTGCCCAAGAGGTAGGACTGGAGCCACTGAAGCACAGTGCCCCCAAGACCTAACTCCCTCAGGCGTCCCAGAAGGATACCATGGTCTATGGTATCAAATAAATTTGTAGCTCCTCCAGTGTAATTCTATCATCAATATCTGGCAGATGTTGACCACAGAATTGCATTGGACACCCGGAGATTCCTAGAGAGGTGTTCTCTCAGGTAAAAACATAATGTTTTGTTGTTGTTGTTGTTGTTGTTTGCAGTTTTTCCACATTCACAGGGGTCCTGTGTCCCTAACCCCAGCAAATGGGAAGGGACAAGTGTACATCCTAAAGTAGCAAAGTAACTTTCAATCTGTAAAGTGTGCTAATAATGCCATTTTCAATTGTTATGGGGGCAACCCCTCCAAAAACCCCCATTTCTTCAAAATTTTCAAAAATGTCCATTGTAGATCTCTGAAAGAGATTCAGGTCAATCAATTATAACTGTAGCAGGCAGAGGATAGAATATAGGATGTATTGCCAGAGTAAAAGATAGCAATATATCTCCCTTAACTGTAGGGACCCATGGAGTACAATGATCAGATTTTGTTGATGGACCCAAAATCATTGACACTGAAATTCAATTAATTGCTTTTTCACCAACAGTCTCTCTACATTGTATATAGTACCACTTATTAACTGACTATAATTTCTATAAAGATTTGCTTTTTAAATTACACACAATTACTTGCAATTATTCTTAATCTGGACTTTTCCCTCTCCAAACCCCCTACACTACACCACACATTATCCTGTAAAGGAAAACTGCATCTGTCATTAATCTCTTCCCTTGACATTCCTCTTTGTGAACAAGTCTATATATTGCAAGTGAGATAGTGCTTACATGGGTTTTATACACACAACAAAATGATCATTTATTCAGCACAGAGAATAGTGAAGTGATCTGATAGATTCATTCTCTCTCCTCCTACTGTTACACTATTATTTTTTAAAGGGAACACTGTAGGGGAAATAAAAACTTTGTCTATTTCAATAGAGAAATCAAAAATTATTTGAATACTAAATATTTGACACAATTAATGCCATTTATACATCTTGGAGAGATCATTAAAAAATGGAATTAGCTGCAGAGTGATGGCACAAATGTGGTGCTGTGAAGAACTTTACATTTCTTTAGCTTATCTCATGCTCGACTGAAGCTCATTAACTTATCTGTATTGCAGGATGGGGCTTGTGAGAAACTCAAATTAAGATTTTGCATGCATATTTACATGCAGATTATTACAAAGAAATTGAATTAAATTACCATTTGTACCAAGAAATTCAATTTGATTTCTCCCCCTTTCAGCTATAAGCATAAGAAAATCATGGTAGGAGGTGTAGGCAGTTAACACTATGTGTATTAGAAGTGTTGCAAATTCAACTACTATGAGCCATCTATTAACCACACCATCATCACAACACCATCACACCACCATTGCATACAAGTCCAGATGATTCAGGAAATTAAAATAGAACATGCCAGGCCCAGGTTGGTTCCACAAAGGTAATGCTGTGGAAACAGCATCAGATGGCATGTACTTGCTTTGCTCCAAAACTAAAGAAGACTTTGGAAGCTGAGTCCAGATTTCAGCACAATTATAACTAGATGGTTGAGGGCCAGCTGAGCCAAAAATACGATACCTGAAGCTTTGCTGAATGCAACCCTCTCCTTAAGTGGAAGAAATGCAGGACTGCCTATCCTTGTGCCAGCCATTATGAATTTCACCCTCAGTTGAAACAGTTTGGACCTAGCATATCTCACCTCCTTCCTCACACTATTCTTTTTCCACACCTCTGTTTTTGGCTCTTCTACTGACAGAGTTTAACTACCAGAATAGCTCTGCTGGTAGATGCCTTTGTTGGAATCAGTAAAAGAGAGTTCTGACAGCAGAAGAACATTTCAAATACTAATCTTTTATAACTGGCACCTCTTGGACTTAGGGGCTATGCAGATGGGCAAAAAGAGGTGCTTTAGGCTGACTTGAAGGTGTGACGTTTAAATGACGCATGCCTAAAAGCCAACAGAAAAGTGCCCCCTAGCCGTCATATGCTGGGAAAAGCCGCTCCTAAAAGGAGCGGCTTTTTTCCACTTCTTCGGCTAAGATGTGCACCTTCGCATGTGCGAATGTATGCAGCAACGCCGATGTACCAGAAAAAGGGCACTGGAGATCTAAAACAGCCATATAAATGCACCACCGCACATGTGGTGGAAATTGAGTCAGTGATCCAGAGCATGCACCCTATGATGCAGGGTTTAATTTAAAGTGTCCTATGTTTCCAGGTGTGAATGCATCAGTGCAGGTGCGCTTGAATATTAGAACCCTAATCCTAACCCTAATTGTAACTCGACACATGCACCCTAGCAACTGTTCTCTATTATGACAATAAATGCATTCTGTCACATATATGCTTGCTGTCAGCATGCACAGTAGTTTACATGAAAGAGGCTTTTGTGACCTCTTCTGTGCAGGTGTGCATAAGACCTGCATACCACTTCCTGGCATGCTTGGGAGAGGGGTTCCTGGAGTAACATTTGTCCATGTGTCCTGTTGACCATGTCCCTGGCATGACCACCAGCTACATGTATCCAGTCTGTCCACACAAACCTCCCTTGCATGTACCTCTCCCCACCCCCCTGATCTGTGTAGGACATGTTTTGTGGAGGCTGATGGAGTAGTTATTTTTTCAGTTGACAAACTCATTCCTTCACCCCAAGGGTGGCACAATCAGCCAGAGGCATCTGTCTACTGCACCCACTACTTGGGGGAAGTCGAGGTCAGTGAATCCTTGCATGATCTGTGGGTGTATGACAGGTCCTGCGCAGGTGTACAGGGATGCTGAATTTCAGTCACCTTTGTACACTGTATACCAGCCTATGATGTGTTCTGTGCAGGTGCGCAAGTGTGCAGGGATGTGTTCCTGAGCACGTGCACATGCGTCTGAGAGAACAGAAAAAAATTAAAGCAGCCACTGCCAGCCCATGCAATTACTCCATCTCCCTTTGCAGCGTCCTTGGGGCCAGCAGTATGGTTGGTGAGGCTTCAATACAGCCTCAGAAAAGCTGCATTGACTCCCCCAATGTGGTTGTTCCATCCCCATTTAGGGCATCTTTGGGGCAGGCGGTGCAGTTGCTGCAGCTTAGGGAAAAGGAAGCTTCAGGTCACCTTTTCCTGCCCGACTGCATCGGCCCTCTGTGACACTTGGAATTTGCCCAATGAAATCAATGGGATTTAAATCAGCCATGGCTAAGAAGTCCCACTGATTTCAGTCAGTCAGTTCTAATTATATCTAAGTCTATATCCCCCTATTTGTCTTACAAAATCTTACAGAAGAATTAGCATGAGGATGCTTCTGAAATTCTCATAATTCAATTTTCCCTTTTGCATTTTACAATATGAGCTAACCTGATCATATTGCTAAAGTGAAATAGATACCTTATGGATAGGGATGGACAAATGTATCTATTTTATTTTCTTGGTGTGTCTAATTTTTCCAACCTTATGCTCATTTATTCCAGTTTCCTTATCAGTTTGCCTTTTTTCTTCAGAAATCCTTACAAAAATCATAAAAATGTTCACACACGTTCCTCCTAATATAATAAGATTTTTATGTATACTTTGCCAAATGTATACATTTTTGGAAGCAATTTTATCTGATGTTTATTTTCAAGAATATTCATACTTATATGGTAATATTTAGAGCCAAAATACCCTAAAAGCACCAGATTCCATCTGATCTTGGAAGAAAAACAGGGTGTGTCTTGGTTAGTATTTAGATGGAAGACCTCCAACGAATAGCAGGTGGTGTAGGCTATATTTTAGAGGAAGGAAGTGTTACAAGCATTGTTTTAATATAAAACCCCCTTTATGGATCCCCTGTCATGGCCCTCAACTGGTAACGCCCAAACCACCATGGATCCAAAGTGAGGACATCACGTAGACACCTGAGTTGTCACGTCTGCCTCTACAATGAATTAGCAGATCAAAAGGCCAGGGTTAGGAGCTGCAAAGCAGGACATTTACACCTAGGAGATTTATGAGTACTAGCCAGGATGTGTCCGGCTGAGGATGAGATAACTTCAACACCCCATCTCCCCTCTTTGGAAATTGTGTACTTCAAAGAGTATCAATCTGGAGTCCTTTCATATACAGTAACAAATCTTCACCTCAGGGTAGGTTTAAAGGTATAAAAGATCCCCAAAATCTCAGGCACATTGGGTCTGGTTAGATTTCATGGTGACACTGCACCACTGTGAACTCTGACTTGGGTCCTGGCTCTTCCCATTTTCCTTTTCCTTTCATACACAGTTGAGTCTATCCATCTTCATTCATCATTGGAGCAACCCCCATCAGGTAATTATCACTATTAGAAAGCCTTCTTTTCCTATCCAAGCTAACTACTTTATTTCTGAGTTCTTGTGTGTGTGAGTGTATGTTACTATAAGATTTGGGTAAATGTAGCTTGTCATAGAATCATAGAGTTGGAACAGATCACAAGGGCCATCCAGTCCAACCCTCTGCCATGCAGGAACTCCCAATCAAAGCATCCCCGACAGATGGCCATCCAGCCTCTGCTTAAAGACCTCCAAGGAAGGAGACTCCACTACTCTCCGAGGGAGTGTGTTCCACAATCATGTAGTAGTCAATAATGCTCAGTTGTCTCTGCTAAAATGCCCTCTATAAAACAACTGGTCAAGCTAGCAGCATTTTGTGTTCCTTTGCATCAGCCTCTTAATTTGAGTATATCTAGTTTTATATGGGTCAGAAAGATTTAGAGGCAGATTATTCTCCTCCTCCTCTAGTTTTATATTGTCAGAGATATTTAGAGGCACCTTATCCTCCTTGTTTCACCCTCATCCTAAGTCATGGGAAATTCTGTTTCACTTTCTCCCATATTTGATTTTGTTGTGTGTGTGTTTTTTTTTTAAAAAAAGAACCACCCTAAAGTTCTTTCCACCCTGAACCTAAAGCTATGATAATATGGAAAAATTGACAGAAAATGGAATGAAATTAAAATTCCACCAATATGTGCTTGCCAAAATTAGTACATTTACTGCTAATATGGAGAAGACCATGGTGTACATGCCTTCCATACAGCTGTCAAAATGAGGAGCCTGTCAGGAAAAAAAAGAGAAGTGGCAACTTTAATTCATCTCTGATATGACTGAATGTAGAAGGACTAAAACCTAAATTTGTAAGGGTTTAACAGCTCAAAGCCTTAGGCTTGAATAGATGAATCTGTCACTTTCACTTTCTCTATTATTATTATTATTATTATTTTAAAAAAATCAGGTTCTTTCCATCCTTTCTTTCCATATGGAGAAATGTTCAAGGTTTGGTCTCATTTTTATTTTTTATTTAAATAGAACCCCAAAATTAAATACTTATCGATCCATACATGAGAGTTAGAAAATGATCAATTTATGTGCACAATTTCAGATTACCAATGGGATGGGGGAGGAGAGAAGGAAGAGGGAGAATATAACAAAAAACAACAATAACAACGGTTCAATCTTCTCTTGCCCTGGCAACAGAGATCTGATATGCACAGATCATAAACATTTCATGGTATGGAACTCAACACGACTACTTGATCATTGCTACAACTAGCAGCAAGTTAAAAGGACAGCTCCAGGGGTGGATTAAAAGGCACCAGATCCTATCTGATCTTATAGGCTAAGCAGGGTCAGCTCTGGTCAGTACTTGGGTGGGAGAATACCAGGTGATGTAGGCTGTACTTCAGAGGAAGAAACTGGTAAACCACCTCTAATTATTTTTGGACTAAGAAAACCCTATGGAATTATGAGGTCACCCTAACTCAACAGGCAACCTGAAGGTACCTGCACATAAACACTGTTAAGCACCCCCACATATTCTGCAATGTATTTTGGGGTCCTCATATTTTCTTATCTCATATCTGGAGGTAGCATGTTTTTGAGAGATCAATGAGCTTTCAGGAACACTAGATCAGATTCCATGAAAAAAAAAAAAAAGGATCCTTCCCCTCAAAGCATGTGTACATCCAGATAAACAAAACCATGAAATCTAAAATGCTCCTTTCTTCCCCCAAGTAATCTGCATTTCCTCTTGAAACTTGAAACAAAGGATCTCTTCACACCCAAAGCAGTAATCCAGTCTCTCTCTGCCTACCACCCATTGTGTTCCCAGCCAAACGTCTCCATCTATTCATCTCAAGGATATCACAGTCCAATCACTGTTTTTATTACACTAAAATGAAAGTAATCAACCAGTCCAAAATCACATTGTTGATTCTTGGGACAAGTCTTTCAGCCTTTGTTACCCGGCCAGATAGCCCATTTTTAAAGTATAAATATGGTTCCACAATCTAACCACTGTATGCACAGCCCAGCCCACATACACACCCACACTCAGTGTATTTTCTGTGTCACCCTCCGACCTCTCAGTCTGAACCACTCCAGCTTTCCACAGTCTTCTCATCAGACAGGTAATTATAACCCCACTCAAACCCTAAAAACTCTGCTACCCCATTTTCATATTTTTATTTTAGTTAGCTCTGTATGCTGTGTTGGTTTGAATTGCTATCTTGTGTATGTGAGTACACTCTGCATTTTTCTAAATAAAACCTTCTTAATTCACCCACAACCTGGAGTCTTCCTCAATTGGTACTGATATAAACAGGTGCAAGTGGTCCAAAAAGTACACAAGCCTCTTGCAAAAGTTATTTCCCCAACATATGAAGAAATGCTGATAGTTGGTGGGAACCCCCCAGTCTCTCTCACATGTTATTTGGGTAGCAACAATCCTAGGTATCAATGAAATGAAAAAAAAAAAATCAAAAATTCCTTCTTCAGCTATCTTCTTCAAGAATAAGCTGCAAAAAGCAGTGCAATTTAAGCAGTGCAAACAACAATTTGCTGTACTTTGAAAAAATATGTGTCATGGTAACAGATAAAAAAAAATCTGTCATGATAACAACAAATACTCCCACACTGAGTATTATTATAATATTGAGTATTGGCAATAGTTCTTGTTAAATTTATTCCAATCTCACTTACATTTTCTTCTTAACCTTGACCGGAATTCATTAAGGCATTTACAAATGTATAATCTTGTTGTTATTGTTGTGTGTCTTCAAGTTTTTTCCAACTTATGGTGACCCTAAACTGAATCAATCATGGGCTTTTCTCATGTTTTTTTCAGAGGAGGCTTGGCATTACTATCTTCTGACGCTGAGAAAGTGTGACTTGCCCAAGGTCACCCAGTGGGGTTGAAGGCCAAGCAGGGATTCAAACTGTGATAATCAGAGTCATAGTCCAGTGTTGAAATCATTACACCATGCTGGCTCTCATGCATAATCTTAGGGTTATGCATTCATTACTGGTTCATATTCTCAGTCCCTACATATTCACTGCTTTAGGGAACACATAAGGACTGTGAAAGTTCCCCTGTCCCCCCTTACTGGCAGCAGTCTCTGTGTGTTTTCTTCCAATTATGTGCATTTTAGCCATTCACATCTAAAAACACATGGACTGTTTTCAAGCACATTTTCTTTTATTTGAAATACTTTATAAACCTGACAAATGTCCAGATTAGGGATGAAATTATTCAATCCTAGTTAGGAAATGTGATCAGATAGAATAATAGACCCATGAGAATGGTTTGTAGTTTTCTCTTGGTATTTGACATTCCAAAGTGTTGCAGAGGAACTATTCTGTGGAGAAAAATGTGTGTGTGTGTGGGGGGGTATGTGCAACAAACAAGCAAGCAAGTTTTCTGCACAGAAAATGAGGATCTAGCCCAGAAATCACTGGGTCCTGCAAAGATAGCAGGGTTTTTGCACATACACACAAACAAACAAAAAGAAAAACCACATGCATTTTGCAGAATAACTTCATCACAACAGTTCAGGGTGCCCAAATAGAGGTAAAATACTGTGGAGGTATAGTGTTTCCCCACAGCAGCAAGAAAACACTATAATTATTTGTCCTTGCATGTGAGGAGGAACTAGTGGAGGATTTAGATCTCTAGTCTAGGGACCCATTCACACTACACAATTATAGTGCTATTATTCCACTTTCATTGCTATGGCTGCATCCTATGAAATCATGGGTTTTGTAGTTTGGTAAAGCGCTACACTTCTCAGACTGAGAATTCCAAATGCCCCTTCATAAACTGCAAATCCCAGGATTCCATAGGATAGAAACATGGCAGTCAAAGTTGAATCATAGCACTATAACTGCTTAGTCTAAATGGATCCCATTTCCATATGACATGTCTTGGGGGGTGGGAAGGTTTCAATTTTATTGAGACTATTGAATCCAACAAAATGTATTTCTTTCTCTAAGTAAGATACACATACAAATTTGGTAGAAAAGCCCATGCTGTTCTGGTCAACCACCCAGTCCATTTTACATGTTATTTCTTTATATAGAACTCTGTCACATTTAGGATGTTCACCTCTGCATAAGAGAAGGCTGAGTTCTTTGCACAGGAAAGAACAAAGTAGTATAGAAAATATCTCCTATGAAAGAAAAGAATTTCAAATATAAAGATCACTGATACAGTTCCTTTAAATGAGGCAGTTGTTTACCACATTAAACCCACAGGTAGCCTTTATCAGAGAATGACTATAATGATGCATAATGAAGCCACATGCATTTTCACTTAGGGAAAAGGAGCATTTACCAACATAAAAGAAAATAGCTTGTAGTGACCCAGGGGAGCTGCCAATGTTTCCTGGATGAGGGCAATTAAGCAAAACAATATTGCTAATTTTGCTACAGGTTTTAAATGATCTAGAAAAGAGAGTACCAATGCTAGTTTAAGAGAATCAGTTAACAGGCTGGAAGAATGGGGACATTTGAGCAATCTCATTGAACATGTTAAGCTATCAGGGTGACTGATGAATGAGCAGCAGAAATCGAGCATCTGAATATAGAGGGCTGGTAATCTAATGGATATGTAAAATGTCTTTCTTTGAAATAGTTGGCTAATGGCTTTGCTATTTTTGGTATCTACACTATATCAGGCTTATCAATAAGCTATAATGAAATGTTTATGTATTCATAGTTTTAAAATTCACTGTAAGTCTATCTTGGTAGCCTGAGTTTGTCTTCCCAACCTTATTCAATAAGATCTCATTTCCTGATCTTCAAATATCTTCTTAGCCTCATAAGAGAAAGAAAGAAAAAGAAAGAAAGAAAAGAAAGAAAGAGCTATGCAGATCTATTTAGGTATTCTCTTTTTCACAGTGTCCGAGCAGATGTTCATGGATCAAAGATCAAAAGCAGGATATGACTGGAATAGTACTACCCCAGCACCACTCTTCAATGACTAGCAGTCAGATAGGCAGTGCTGCATTGGAGTGTGGGGAAAGTATAGCTATCATGACAGTCTTATCCTACATTAATGCATTCTAATCTTGCTCTGAAACCTCTTAAATTTGTATCCAGCATCATGTCTGGTGGCAATATTTTAATAGTTTAGGTATTATTTATTTGTTAGTCAGTCACTCAGTCAGAATTTATTATGTATTTAGGAGTACAGTGGGCCCTTCACATTAGAAGGAATTAGAGGACACAGGACCATAGAATCATGCTAGAGGACCTACAAATGCCTAGAAAAGTGCTTTCTCTAGGAATTTCTTTGTTCTCCAGGGTGACTTTGTAGTCAACTTCCAGCAGAATCATACTGGCAGATCTAGAGAGAATGTATTAATCAAATCTGTGAATAATCAAATCCACAAAAGTCAAAGCCACAACTATAGGGCAAATTCTAATTCTAAACGTCTTGGAGATGAAAATTCCAAAGTGTTATATAACCACAATGAAACATTTTTAAAATAATTATTTTTATTAAATGTATATATTTGAATGCATAAAATAACAAAAACAAAACTCAAAACCCCCATAACCCTAACATAAAATATAAAATAAATACAGAAAATATTTACTAGATATTTACTTCCCCTGACAACTCAAAACCTTTAACTCAAACTATATTAAACTTTCAAAACACCATATCCAAGTTACATTTCTACTATAAAAACTTTACTATTATCCCTGTGTTATCTTGTGAAACTAAAAAAAGTGATAATTTCCCTTATAGTTAACATTAATGAAACATTTTAAAAATTCATAATAAAGAGACAAAGGCATTACTAGTATTTAATATGCCAATATTAAGATATTATTAATAGACAATGTTTATGTGATTAATATACAATATTTAATTATTTATTTTATTTATTTGGAGTATTTATAGTATCAATATGCCACATTAATATACCAAAATAATTAATTAATATATAATATTTATGAGATCTATATAGGGAGAGTTTACTTAAATTCATAACCACGTGTCTCAAACTACAGTAGTTTAAAAATGTTGAATTTCCAAGGAAAGACCATTCCACACCATGGATACCACAGTGCTATATGGCCTGCTCTGAGCAACTTTCAAGCACACTGCAGGAGTTTGTGGTGCTAATAGGAGAGGTTCTTCAGATGACCTCAAAGACTGACTATAAGGAAGAGCAACCATGGGCCAGGTTATTCAGGGCTTTATGCACTAAAAACAAAATTTTCAGCCTGCTGGTGCAATTCATTCAACAAAAGTGTAACATGCTGCCAGCAGGCAGGCACACTAGAAGCCTAGCTGAAGAGTTCTGCATCAGTTGCAGACCAGGCTTAAGAGCAGTCCCCAAGATGAGTGTGTTGCAATGGTCCATTTTTGAGATTACAGGAACCATTCTCTCTAACTTATTTTTTGTCCAAGAATGGTTACAGCTGACATACCAGGACAAGCTGAGAAAAGGCATTCTAAGCCACTACAGTCATTTGGACTTCTGATGACAAAGAGGAATCAAGGAAAAGCCCTAGATGTGAGTGAGTGAATTTTAAATGTACACACACATACACATGCATGACAGAGGAAAAAATGCATTTTATTTATTGTTTATTTATGAAAATATTCAGCCATGAGATCAGTGATGAGAGGCTAGATCAGGCTACCTCTGTCTTCCTCCCTCCACCCAAATGTCACGTTTGTTTTTACTATTTTTATTTTCCCTCACTCTGATATTCCTCCTACCTGATCAGTGTTGTATCATCTTTGTTTTTACCTCAGTCATTAGCTTACTCATTCATGTGGAGATATTGTTGGAAGATTTTTGCATTCTCTTTCCCCCTTCTTATATAGATAGGGATTTCCTGCATGCAAACCCTCTCTCTCTTTCTCCTCTCATTTAAACTAATAATGTGACTAATAATGTGACTCCCTCTTTTGGGATTCACATACTTTCAAAGATTTTCTCCTTTCCTGTTGAGTCCTCCATCTTCCTTCTCTAGCAACTTTCTTTGGAAAAATGGTGAGATAAATATTTCTTCTTAACCTGAACTATTCACTACCTAGATTAGGATATAGCCTCTATGTAGATAGATAGATAGATAGATAGATAGATAGATAGATAGATAGATATAAATTGAACCCATTAGTAAACTTTTGTTTGAACTTCAAGGTACTTGTGTTGTTTTTTAGTCAACCTTAGTTCTTAGGGAAGTATAGTTAGAGAAGGACATGTTTTCCACCACTCTGCTGATTTAAAGCTAGACCTTAACTGGCTTGGCTTTGATATTTTTGATATTTCAATATTTTTGTTTCCTTAACAAAGGGAAGCCTTAGGAAACTTGAATTGCCCTACATTTTTGGGTAATGGGCCCAGAGTCTTTTGTTCTAAACTACTTCTCCTGAAGTCTGGGTGGCTGCAACAAAGCTTTTATTACACAAACAATAGATAATGGCTTCTGCTAATCCTAACCCCACAATGGCCACTGAAATATTATTTGTCACAAATTATAAAATGTGGTCATGGAAAATGCAAATGTACTTGACTACAATGGGATATTTAAAGCAGTGACCCACAGGAGCAGGAAAACAATGAGCACAGCTTAATGAAAATGCTGAGAAAACAGCAGCTTACATTTGCCTGTCTGTAGATCCCAATATAGCATACCATATCCAACGTTTAATCAATGCAAAATAGATATGGGATAAATTACAGAAAGTATTTGATTCTTGAAGTACTTCTAATCAAATAGCTCTCATGATCAAACTTGTTAACACAACGTTGTCTCATCCTCGATTTTTGAATCAGCATATCAATGGTTTTATAACAACTTTGTCTGGAGTTACAGCACCTGGGGAATCTTCCCCAGAACATGCAAAACTTGGACTCTTTTTGGCTAGCCTTTCAAAAGATTACTCTCCAGTCATTATTGCTTTGCAAGTTAAAGGAGATCTTTATTTGCATGATGCTATTGCTTAAATTATTGAATTTCAAAATAGGCAAAATTTGATGGAAAGCAACTATGATACAAAAGCCACAGACAGGGAGTTAGCTAACTTTGCTGGAAAGGATTTGCAAACCAATGCCTCTTCTTCTCCCAGGACAAATAGAAACAATTGAGCTTATCACACCACACTCTTAAAATGGGGCTATGTCACTTAAACTGCTCTGACTGGCTCCTGTTGCATTTTGGGGTTTGGAGTTCAGTGATGCCTAAAAGCTTTCTGGCTGAATATTCTAAATGCCCCTTCCTAAACTACAAGTTCCAGAATGCAACAGGAGGCAGCCAGAGAAGTTAAAATGACCTAGCCCTATTTTAAGAGTGTAGAGCAATGGTCTCCAATGTTAACAAATCAAAGCTATGAACTAAGCAGCAAAAACTGCAAAGCCAAGAGCTGAGAAGCAAAAACCAGCAGCAAAGCCAAGAGCTGAGCAGCAAAAGGAAAAGCAACTTTAAGAAAGCAGCTTTTAACCCTAAACAGAGATCTTCCAGTCACATTGATATTGGTTTGATTCATGAAGAATTATTCCAGATTGCTGGAGAAAAATATAAACACAATTTTTTTTATAGATAGTGGAGCAACTTCACATTACTTGAACAGCAAATAATAGTTTGTTGATTTTGATACAAATGTAACTTTTCCTATCTATCTTACTAATGGTTTAGAAGTTTTTGGTCAGGGAAAAGGGACTGTTATTTTGCAAACAAAACTTGGTCCTGACAGAATAGGGGCCTTGCAAATCCCTGATGCCTACTAAGTGCCAAATTTGCAAGCCTCCTTTTATAGTGTGCAAATCACAACATCAAGAGACAACCATGTCAGTTTCAGAGGGCAATGACAAAAATTTGATTTTTAGAACAGACCTAGGATCTCATGGCTGTTTTCAGATGCAGATTTTGCATTCATCTGAAAACAGCATGACCCAATGTAATCACAAAGACTGTTCAATTTTATGACATGACAGACTTGCTCATTGAAGTGGGGAAAATATTAGGAGACTAGCCAATCAAGAGCTTGCAAGAGACTTCAAGTTTAAAGAATGCTCCAGCAATGAATAGTGTGTAGAATGCTTGAAAGCAAAAGCCACTAGAGCCCCACACCATACAATTACTGAGATCCATTCCACCAAGCCATTGGATCTTCTATATTCGGATCTTTGTGGGCCAATAAATCAAAAGTCTGCTGGTAGAAGCTTTTACTTGATGACTATTATTGATGACTTCAGCAGGTATACTTACACTTACTTTCTCGGAGAGAAGAATCAAGCTTTTCAGAAATTCAAAGAGTATTTTAACCAAGTCTCTAATAAATTTGGCTATAAACCCAAGAACCTATTTGTCAGTGCTAGATTGATATTTTTTTAAAGGAACATGCATTGAACATGAGACCACATAGCCTTATACTCCACAACAGAATGGTGTGGCGGAGAGAATAAACAGAACTCTCAAGAGAGATAGCAGTTACCATGCTTTTGGAGGCTAATATGCCTAAACACTAATAGTCTGAAGCCATTATGACTGCTACATACCTGTGTAACCAACTGCCAACTAAATCCAAAGATGTAATCACATTTCAGTTATGGCATGTAGTTAAGCTGAAATTAAACCATCTGAAGATTTTTGGAGGCAAAGCATTTACCTATGTTCCCTGACAGAAAAGAGACAAACTTGATTGTAGAAGTGAAGAGGGAATTTTGTTGGTTATGCTAGAAATGCTTACAGAATTCTAAATCCAGATAGATATACGATAAAATTAACAAGTGCTGTTTATATTGATGAAAGACCACAGCCAAAATCTAATCCAAACCAAGATGTCTATCCAGATTTATTTGCAGTAGAAGAAGACTCCCACCAGCAACTAGAACATGTGGAGTTTTTTTTATCCTCTAGAAGTATTACATCCAGAAGGGGCTATACCTGTGGTGGACCAGCCAAATGGTGAAGATCCCAATGGCACACAAGAAGTGGAGCCAGGTATCCAAGTCCAGGTGAGAAGGTCAGAACACTTCAATAAAGGTATGCCACCTGACAGATTTTCTTATCAAGCCACAGGGGAAGGAATTTCAAAACCTTCTGATGGGGGCGGGGGAATCAAGGGATTGCCAAAGACAGATTTTGAAAAGTGGATGTAAGCCCTAGTGAGAAGATGTAATTTTTCTATAAAAACAAGACAAAGGCTTTGTCAGAATTGCCAGAAGAAAAATTGGCTGTAGATGGGTCTTTACCACAAAACAAGATCCAGAAAGGGAGATTCAGAGGTACAAAACAAGACTTGTGGCTAAAGGCTACAGTCAAAAGTATGGTGAGGACTACAACAAGATTTTTTGCCCCTTATCTGGGGCCGGTCGCTGGCAACGTCCCCTTCTGGCGGGCCAGGGGGGGAGAAATGGCAGCGCCCACACTCATGCATGAGCGCACAACCCCCACTGCCATGCATGCTGCCACCGCCACCTCCGCATGCATCACGGCTGCCATTTTGTTTGCCAAAATGGTGGCCGTGACGCACGCGGTCGTGTGGCAGCCAAAACGCACGGCAGCGGTGGCGGGCAGTGGTGGCAGCGGTGGTGGTTGGCGGGGGCGGTCAGCGGGGGTCCATGGGCTGGATGCAGCCTGCGGGCCATAGGTTGCCAACCCCTGCTATAAAGAATAGGCAGTCACTAAGAGGGATGAGTCAGAAGTCAGGCTCAACAAAGCTGAACAACTTTGGGAGCAGCATTACTGAAATGCTAGTCAGCTTCTTACAGTGTGTTACCTAAATGGTATGTGGCACAATTGTGTCTAGTCACTGGGGATCCCTTTTCCCTGGTTCTTAGCCTGGATTGGCAGAAGCCCTTCAGTGAATAAGGCAGACACACAAAAATGATACCTTTATTTTCTTTATATTTGATGAGATTTATTTTTTAAAGTGTTCAGAACAGCACTTTTTCAATGCTGCAGCTGACAACCACCTTTCTGAAAGGCTCTTGTTTTTGTCAGGAGTATTTCTTCTTTTCCTCCTTTTTAACTATATGACAGGGACCAATTAAAGTAATGAGCCTCACAAAGTATTTCCCTTGGCTAGCAGCAGCCTGCATTAACGTTTGTAGAAGTGCAGCATTTTAGCCTTAAGCTGATTTGTTAGATGTTAACACTTTGCAAGACACCTCAACATGCTATTTGTTCCTTTATCAGAGAGTATATTTCCACTCTGAAAAAAGAATGAGAGCTCATAGAATAAGGGTAGATACATGGGCAGAATAGTAATTTATAGAATGGAGAACCCACAGTGCTTAGAGCCCTGCAAATTTTTAAAGGACCTGAAAACAGCAGTGCATAACATTGTATCACATAGGATTCTTGAACTGAAGCATGCATGAATTATCACAACAATGTGAAAGGTCAGAGCCTATTCAAGGCTCATCTGGTGAGACTTGGCTTAATGAAGTAATCTATGCCTGGGCAAGGTAAAAGAACAAGGATGTGAACGCACAAATGCAATAGATAGATGCAAAGAAGTTATATCAAGGAGAAACTTTGGCTTTCAAGATGTTTTGGCCTTCCACTGTTATCTGTCCCATTCAGCACAGCAAACAGTAAAATATTGTGGGAGTTGAGGGCTCATACATTGAAATCGGTTTGTGATTCACTTTGACACCAGGTCAGTGAACAGATTCCAGTCAATGTGTAGTTCCCACTATGGAAGTGAATTTTTTCAGTAATTCTATGCATTAATGTATTTTTTGACACGCTTGTTGTTCACACTAGCTGGGGTGTTTTTCTTTTAAATGTCAATCATCGGGTGGGTGTGGTGATGTCCAACAGCCCCAGGGAAAGGAAGCTGAGGGAGAGACCCTTCCACCTCCCACCGTTTCCCCCCTCCTCAGGCATCCTCCTTTTCCTGGGCAGGAGAAGGCAGTGGCAAACCTCCTCTGAATAAACCTTGCAAAGTGTAGTGCAATGCTTTTAGTGTTGGACTATGACTCTGGACACCAGGAGTGGGTTCCTTGCCCAACCATGGAAATGCACTGGGTGACCTTGAACAAGTCACACTCTCTCAGACTCAGGGGAAGGCAATGGCAAACCTCTCAGGAACAAATCTTCCACCTCCCACCTTTCTACCCCTCCTCAGGTATCCTCCTTTTCCAGGGCAGGTCTTCTATCAGGGTGGGGGAGTCTAGGAGGTGCGGTGGGCAGCTGCAGAGCCCAATTCAAGTGCCCCCCTCTACAGCCTGGGGTGCCAGCCCTCCAATAGTCTGACAGCGGGAGCAGGAGGAGGAGGAGGAGGAGGAGGAGGAGGAGGAGGAGGAGGAGAGTCAGTGGCCCCTGAGCCCCTAAAGGTCCCATAGCAGCTGGAGCAAGGTCACCCAGAGCATCCGCCAATCCTGCTTCCCACCAGCCGTGGCTTTGTTGTTGCTGTGGGGCTGGGCAGAGAGGGTACTGCCACTGGGGAGGGGCTCTGGTAGGGATGGGCAGGCATCGTAGCTTGGCAGGGGCACAGGAGCCACCTGGACACCCAGCCCTGGAGGGATCCTGCTACTTAGAGGATCAGGGCTGTTGACTCCAGTGGAATCCAAAGGAGGATCCCACTGAGCAGCCTTTCAGTGGGGGGAAGGAGGCAGTGACCGGCAGTGTCTCTCTGGGCAGAGGCCAACCCTCTTTCATATAGTCCCTCCCCTCAAGTACGATGCAAATGCTCCACATCATTCACACTTGCTGGATACGGTTCCAAACTACTTTTTTTTTCAAAAGAATCACTTTTTGATTCGTCTTCAAATAGAGCAAGTTTTTTGTGTTTGTCTCTCTTTAATGTGACTTCAGTCAATTGCAATTGCATCAGAACTGCTTTCAAATGTGAACAATGTATATAAATCGATCAGTGATTCAGTTTATATCACAGTGGGCACAGGCCCTAAGAGATCTTGAATGTCAACTATTCTCCACTCTATATAGGTCATCAAGGAGTATATTGTAGGAGTTGTAATCTAAGAGATATTGATGGTCAACTGTTCTCCACTCCATATAGGTCATCAAGGCACAGACAAAAAGGCTTCCACAAGTCTTTCACCGAAAATGTCTGGTGACCCCATTCAAGAAATCTTGCCATTTTATGCAATTTGAAATCCTAATTGCAGAACTTCAGAATTTATAATATAAATAGTTGGTATCATTCTCCTGACTCAGGTGAACTTCATTGGTTTATAAAAGTTCACCTTGAAGGTGAGGTAAGCTTCTTGAAACCTATTCCCTTCTCTCTTCCACCCTCCAATACTAGGAAAGAATTCTTAGCTTCTTTGGTATTCACATACCCTCCAATGTTTTACAGGTAAAAACTGGGAAATGTGTGTCCAAGCAACATCATAATTTGTTCAAGATGACAAAAGTTATTAACAAGGAAGAACACACAAGCGAGGAGATGCTGTAGCAATTTTTGTTTTTTGCAAAATCCCACCAAGACATCTCCACTCTCCCTGATGAGTTAATTCAGTGCAAACTTCTTTTGCACTTTGTACTCAGTTAGGAATCACAGAAGTAAACTGAGGACAAAGAGAGAAAGTGGGAAAAGCAAGGAGAAACTGGGACATTTTAAAAGCATCTGAAAAAGTGGGATGATAGAGGATTAATTAGGGCTATCTCTGTCACATCAGGGCAGATGGTGAGTGTGCTCCCAGAAGGTTAGCATAACCAAGATTGTTTGGAGATTGCAGCCAGTACAAGAAAGTGTTGTGTGTACCAGGGATCATGTGTGTGTATACATAGCAATGCCTGGTAGCATGCCAGAACTTGAAAATTTATTCTTTGAATGACAATTCCCAGAACCCCTAAATCAGGCCATGCTGGGAGCTGTATTCCAAACAAATGACTTTTCAAAGTCCTGGATGGAGTTCCACTGAGATACTGAAGAATCAATCAGTCTACTGCCAATTGAAGTAAACAATGGGGCTTGGTGGACAAAATTCAAACTGATACATTGTCATCAATCATTATTATGATTACATCTAGCTTGGTCCTCAGTTACACATCTAGCCACCTGAGACAGCCTGTTACCTTTTTTCATGCTAAAATATTAGGTATTTTTCCTCAAATCCCTAACGAACAGAAAATATTCTTTCAGTGCTGACATTATTTGGAAGCAGTGTGACTTTCCTAATTGTAAATATTACAGGGAGACATCCCATAGAGATCTTCTCCATGGCTGTAAGTCAAGCCAGCAAGGCAGTGTCTGGAACATCCTTTGCCTGTTAGATACCTTCTCAGATGGACTGTCACTCTGAAGTGTAAATTGGAGGATAAATGGAAGAAGTCCCAATTGCACTTCCCCTGCCCCAAACCAGATGCAGATAATACTGGGCCCAAGGAACCAATGCTCTTATTCAGCATAAGGCAGCTTGCTGCATTCCTAAATCAATTACTGGTTCTAACCTAAAGTCATGACAAATCATAATGATACTCAAATACAGGTATATATGGAAAGTATTTATAATAAATCTCAGTCAAAGGACATGTTTAGTTCTCTTCTATGTGCAATATATTAAGTGTCTGAGCCATACATGAGTGATTGGTAAAAAAAAAATGAGTGATTGGTAAAAAATGACCATTCTCAGCAGGATGCAGAAGCTGGGTAAAAGTTCCACATGGGACTGATAGGCATTTCATTTCATAGCAGCATGGTGCTTGTGCTTCCTTCCCCTCCCCAATATAGATTGGCCTCCCAGGTGGCCCAACAGCTGGCAGTTTTGGAAGTGTGCCTGTTTCTCTTGAAAACACTCAAGTCATAGAGGGAGAACCAGAAGAGTGCTCTGTAGAATGTCTTAAGTGGAAGACAGGAAAGATTTGGAGTTCTATTTTAAAACAAACACAAAACACACACACACACACAAATAATACTGTTGGTTGTGAAATTTTACTGTATTTTATTATTGGTTTTAATTGTTACTGTCTTCTCCCCTCCCTGTGGTGAATTAGCAACTTTTGCATTCCTATACTCACTAACTGAAATTATAAAATTTAGCTGCAAGAAGGAACAGGGTTGTCTAGGATCTCCCATGGTCATTGAGGGTTCAGGAGGAGGATATGATAATAATAATAATAAGTTTTATTTCTAACCCGCCCCTCTGCGTCGCAATCGGGGCGGCTTACAACAGTTAAAATACAATAGTTAAAACAATCCCACATCCCAATCCCTCCACTCGCATCCCTCCCTCTATGCAGTGGAATCACCAGGGGGCTGCATGGGGTGGAACCCCCACTGGGTGACACCCAGAAGAGGGATGATACCAGTCCCCCTGTCACCTTGGGGCTGCTGCCTCATTCTCATGAGGAGAATGATGCGGCAGCCCCAAGGAAGGCTGAGCACACACACACCCATGTCGGGGCCACTGCCTCATTCTCCTCCTGAGGAGAATGACACAGCAGCCCAAGGAAGGCTGAATACATGTACCCCCTACTTCAGGGCCACTGCCTCATTCTCCCCCACATCAAAAGACCTTCAGATCAGAAGCCCCACCCCCAGGAAGCCCCACTGCACCAGGTGATACCAGGGGTGGGGACACCACTGGGTCTATGTGCAGCCAGCTGTAAGAATGCTGGCTGCCTTCCTTCATTCTCCCCTTGCCACTGAATGGTTGTAGGGGAGGCACCCAGCCTGCAGACAAGTAGGTCAAGCATGTAGAGAGGACACTTATCTATGCTTGCTAGAGATTTATGTTCCAACAGCGCAATGCAAGATCTTGGCCCAGATCTGTGGAAGAGAAGAAAGTAAAAGAATAATGAATCACCAAGTCATAATCAAGAACATTCATACATTTTGATGAAATCCATGTTAATTGACAATCAAGGATGGCTGTTCTTACTAGATCATGAATGCTTTTCTTAGGTCCCGGTTGGATTATTGCAATGTGTTTATGGCCAGCTATTTAAAAATTCAAAACTATTTCTGGCTCTGAGAAACTTAGGGGCAAATCCTTGTAAACTTACAGGCAAAGTGTTCTGATGATATCATTACACAAATGGGGAATATATATGCACACTTTTCAAGGCACCAGTCTCACTCTGATATTTCTCTCTCTCATGCCCTGAATCTGGAGAAGAGAGGCTGACCCTGAGATCTGTGGCCCCTAGAGTGGTAAAACAGAAGTCAATATAAGTGGGGAAGTGGCATCAGGGAAGACACTGGAGCAGGATGTGATAGTACCAGAAATGTTGTCTTTTTGGGGTAAATCCACATACACTCAAATCTGTTTTATGAGTCACATAAAAAACCTTTTTGGGGACTGCTCTCAGGCTTTGCAACTCCATTCCTAGGAAGTTTAGGGTGGTTCCCTTCTTGTTATCCTGGCAACAAATGAAAAGATTCCTGTTCTGTTGCAGGAACTGACTGCAATGGGCATTTTAGTGTTGTGTTGTCTTGTTGTTTGTTAGCTCCTATCTTTTATTGAATTTTTAAATGGCTTGAATTATGTTTAATTGCATATTAAAAATAACTTCTATATGTTTTTACTGATGGTTTTGTATTTTAATCTGTATTAATTTAAAATTTGTAAGTTTCTTGGGTCCCCAATTTTGGGGAAAAAGCAGGATATAAATGAAATAATAATGGCTGCAGCAGCAGCAATAGTAAAGTTGAGGGTGAGGATGATAAAGGGAGCTTTAGATTGACTTCAGAAATCAGGTCCAATAACCAATGTATGACCAAGGAACTGTAATATTTATTGACTTAATTTGTATGTGAAAGTGTGCCATTTCTTGTAGAATTAACAATTTTTTGTTAGGTTAACTGCAACATTGAGGAATTTTAAATGTGTAGTTCCATGTCAGAAGCTACAAGTTTCCATGCTGCTGTGTTCTCAGATGTTTGTGTATTACATACTCTTCTTCTTCTAATATATATATTCTTGCACACTTGTCATGTTGTTCTGCCACAAATGCTTTTGCATTCTCTCTGAAAAGACTGGGTGAGCATACTCTCTGAAAAGACTGGGTGAGCCTTTATCTTTTTCATACACCAAAGGCAGAATCACCATGGACACATATCCTGACCATTCTTTCATCATCATGCCTTAGCAGATTTCATTTTGCAGGAAGTATTACTAATGAAATCTTTCTTTAAAACAATGTTGAATGCACCCATGGTTTACTTTTTATAGCTTATGAACCATAATTTTAAGTAACCAATATATTAAAAACATGGTTTCCTCAAATCAATTCTGAATGCAATTTGTGTTTGATCCTACCATGAACATGGAAATCAGCAAAATTTTGCCATTTCACATAAATGTGAACAAGATGAAGTTCTTGAAATCTGTGACACTTTTGAACAACAACAAAACCACAATAAATTAATCAGTCTATTCTTTTCAGCATCCATATAAATCTTAGCCAAACAATATCTGAAATTTACAATACTGATTACCAGCTGTTGTACATTCTGGTGTTACTCCAGTACTTAAGGTTTTCTTTTTTTCTTTTTTAAAATTATTTTTAGCTAACAATCATCTGAAAACTTTAAGCAATTCCTTTTAACAGACACTTTGTAATACTTTCCACTTGCCTACATTATTCTGAAACAAGCTACAGGTAGTGATTGCTTTTATTGAAGAAAATAAAATAGCTGAAATTATATCAAATTGCTTTGTCTTATACCGAGGCTTAAAATCTGAGCTTTATGAGGACGAAAAGATAGCACCAGGAGTGGCAGCAACAGTTTTGTTTGAAATTAAAAGCTACAGAATATTATGCCAGTCCTTACTGACACCAGTCATTGATTGTCAAATATTGTAGAGCTATGCTGAAATCAATCTTCAGAACTCATCTCCAGTTACAGTGAGCTGGGGTGTGTGGCATAATCCAAGATGTTAAACTTTGGTGAGATATTCATTGACAATGTTTTCTTCACTTTTGAATGATAGAAATTCATATAAGTCATACCTTTAACATCCAGCCTTTTTCTGGTGTGGACTCTGCACCTTGATCTGGAAATATTCTTTCTTGTGCTTCTTGAGCATTCTGGGAGCTTTCTTTATGGCAAAATAATTACCTTCTATTTGGAGCCTATTTCTCTGCATCATAGGCTGCATCTGCACTGAAATAATAATCCAGGTTGACACCATTTTAACTACCATGGCTTAATGCTATGGAATTCTGGGAACTGTAGTTTTGTGAGACATTTAGCTTTATCTGTCAGAGAGCTGTGGCACCACAAATAGCTACAATTCCCAAAATTGCCCTGTATTGATCCATGACAGTTAAAGTAGTGGTAACCTGGATTATTTATACAATGTGGATGCAGCATCTTTACCATTTTCATCATATTGTTTGTAGCACCATGTCTATTCTTTTTTTAATATGAACCAAGAAGTTCTTGTAGATGTGTTTTTGACTCCCTGGCTACTGATGTACTGTGGATCCTTGGTATCCACCTGGATTTAGTTCAAGCTCCCCCATGGATACCAAAATCTGTGGATGCTCAAGTCCTATTAAATACAATGGCATAGTAAAATGACACCCCTTATATACAATGGCAAAATCAAGATTTGCTTTTTAGAACTTATATATTTTTAAAATATTTTCAAGCCATCTTTTCAATGTCCTTCTCAACAACTCTCTGAAAAGACTGGGTGAGCCTTGGACTTTGGTATAAATATTTTGATCATACTCAACTCTTTACTGGGTTAACCTAAGAGCCCAGTAAGGTCTTTCTTTGCCATGGCCTGAAGACCATGGTTTGGGAGTTGTGAGACAGACTGGAGTCTATTTAATAACACATTGTATATGCCTGTATAGCAGGGGTTTGGACTGGATGGTCCTTGGGGTCTCTTCCAATTATATGATTATATTATTCTCTGATTATTCCAAAACACTCTAGGCAGTAATGGCAAACACTGTTGCTGTTCATCATTAGGTAAAGATAAAGGTATTTCCCGTTGACAAGTTTGCCAAGTCATGTCCGACCATAGGGAGTGGTGCTCATCTCCATTACTAACCTGGAGAGCCAGCATTGTCAGAGACTACTCTGTGATCATGTGGCCAGCCTTATTGCACAAAATGCTGTTTACCTTCCCACCTATTTATCTACTTGCATTTGCATGCTTTCAAACTGCTAGGTTGGCAGAAGCTGGAGCTAGTGATGGGAGCTCACCCCATTATGTAGCACCTAGGCCTTGAACTGCCACCCTGCTGATCTTGCAGTCAACAGAGTCAGCATCTTAACCACTTGAGCCACTGCATCCCTTAATCATTAGCAGTTCACATATTTGTTCTACAGTACCTCAGAATCAATAATAATGCCAAAATATGATCTAGAAAATATTTCAATAGAATTTAAAGAAAGTGTGAAAAACAGATTTGCACTATTAAATCTAGTTGATCAGTAACCAGAAGAACTATGGACAGAAGTCAGGGACACAGTCAAAAAGGAATGCAAAAAACAAACAAACCAATATCTGTGGCCAGAAAGAAGGAAAAGAAACAATGAATGACAGATGAAACAGTTCAAGCAGTTAAAGAAAGAGGAGAATTAAAAGCAAAGAGAGACAGGAACAAATCAAATCTATAGATGCTACTGTCCAATGATTTGCGCACAAGGATAATGAGAATTTCTATAATATCAATGCAGAGAAATAGAAGCTGACAACAAAAAAGGCAAAACAATAAACCTATTCCACAAGATTCTGGCATTCAAAGAGAAATTTAGAACAAGGGTAAGGATACTCTTGTTACCCAAAATGCAAGGGTCCCAAGAGGGCATCCATAGTTAATTTAAATGGGAAAATGTTATTAACTGAAATGACAGCAGCCAAGAGGCCTCAGGTAACTAAAGTGGGGATCAAGTCTGTGTATAGTGGTTCTAAAAAACAGAACTCCAGAGTGCAGGTTCAACATAATTTTATTTATAATCAAATCACCATTCATGCACACATTCAAGAACTAATGATATAAAGGTGATAGTAGCTAGTGATTTATAAGTTTGCAGAGATTAATACTGTGCCTATTCCAGGTGTGTAGCTTCAATCATGGGGGAACTGTGGAAATGGAAAATGGCTCAGAGCTGCCTTAGATTCGGCCAGCTTATGCTGAAGAGTCAAGTGAGATACAGACAGAGCATCTGTCTGACCTCAAACAAGACTGAATTGGGGTTGCCTGGGCAGGGATTTTTATGAGACAAAACATTTCCTGGGGCAGGCTTTGGGATGTGAAAGGATTTCCAGGAGGAAAGAATGAGCAAGGAAGTAGAAAGTGGCTGGACTATCAGTGCAAGTGTTCTTGGAAAAAGAGTATCAATCCCAAAAGGTAGTGTACTTGTTCACATGTAAGCAACAGATCTATCACCTACCATCACTGCAGGGATTATGCAGATTTCAATCTTGATCAACCTATCATGTATATGTGATCTTGAGCTCCCCCATGCTAAGCTTACTGAATTTCCTTATATGGCAAGGCAATTTCCTGCACTTGGATACCCTTGCAATTACATGCTTTAAACATCTCATGGATATCAATTTGATATTGACATAGAGGAGGGGTGCAGAGGGTTAGACCTAGAGTTAATACTCTATGATCAAAAAGGGAACACAATATATTACCAAGATTAAATTGTGAAAAATTATGATGGAAGCAAAATACAGAAAAACTGTATTAAAATGTGAAAGGATAAATAACATATGGGAAAAAGAAACATATGAAGATGAACCCCAAATTATAGAAAGTGAAGTGAAAGTCACACTCAAAGCAAATGAGAAGAATAAATCACCAGGAACAGATGAAATACCAATAGAAATGCTACATTCCACAGGGGCAGAATCAAGTGCAGTACTAATTAAAATCTGCCAACAAATATGAGAAACAAAACAGTGGCTCACAGATTGAAAAAAATTACATTCCTATATATAAAAAAGGAGCCACAAAAGTTTGCAGTAACTATAGGATCATTGCACTAATCTCCAATGCAAACAAAGTCATGCTCAAAGGTCTGCAGCAAAAATTCTTACCATATATGGAGCATGAAATCCCAGAGGTACAAGCTGGATTCAGGAAAGGAAAAGGCACTTGGAGTGCATAAGGGAATTCCAAAAGAAAATCTGCATGTGCTTTATTGTGTACAGCAAAGCTTTTGACTGCATAGATCATGAAAAATTATGGAATGCTCTCAAAGAAATGGGAATATCATTATTTGATTGTCCTTATGCATAACCTATACTCAGGTTAAGAGGCTGCTATCAGAACTGAGTATGGAGAAAAAGAATGGTTCCCAGTCAGTAAAGGAATCAGGCAAGGCTGCATACTGTTACCCTATCTATCCAACCTGTATGCAGAAAATATTATACAGAGAGCAGGCTTACACTCAGAGGCAGGAGGAGTGAAGACAGGGGAAAGAAACATTAACAAGTTAAGATATGTTGATGACACAATACTACTAGCAGAAGCAAACAAAGACTTGGAGCAATTACTGAAGGTCAAAGAGGAAAGTGGCAAGGATGGATTAGTGCTGGACATCAAAATAATAATAACAACAACAGTAGAAGATGTACAAGAATTTATCCTAGATATGGAGAAAATTAAAATAGTCCAAGTTCCCATACCTTGGATTAAACATTGATTAGCATGGAGACTGCAGTCAAGAAATCAAAAGAACACTAGGAGTTGGAAAGACATCTATGAAAGAACTAAACAAGAACCTAAAGTGTAAAGATATACAACTGAGCACTAAAGTCAGAATCATCCAAGCCATTGTATTCCCCATCACCATATACAGATGTAAGAGCTAGACAGTGAAGAAAGCTAATAGAAAATCAACTCATTTGAGATGTGGTGCTGGAGAAGAGTGTTGAGGACAGCCATGAAGACAAACAGATGGATTCTAGAACAGATCAAGTTTGAACTCCTCCTGGAAACCAGGATGACTAAATTGAGGCTGTCATACTTTGGCCACCTTATG
This sequence comes from Phrynosoma blainvillii, assembly GCA_026167975.1. Lineage (NCBI taxonomy): Eukaryota > Metazoa > Chordata > Lepidosauria > Squamata > Phrynosomatidae > Phrynosoma > Phrynosoma blainvillii. The sequence goes on along the minus strand of JANUYF010000001.1, from coordinate 88,872,572 downwards.
AGATGACATAAATCATTAGAAAAAACAATAATGCTAGGAAAGGTGGAGGGCAGTAGAAAGAGAGGAAGACTGCATGCTAGATGGTTAACCTCAATCAGGGAAGACACAAACCTGATCAGAGCAGTTGAAGAAAGGAGGTCTTGGAGATGCCATCCACAGGGTCACTATGAGTAGATGTCAACTTGAGGTCAGTTTACAACAGACCCCAGCATGATGTAACTTGCTGGGCATTCACAGAAAACAAAACAGAAGCTACCAAGAGCTCAAATTATCTAGTAGCATTGGAGAAAGCTAAGCTCTCTAATATCTGAAGGATGAATGTACATAAATGGGAGAATAAAAATGGGAACGTTTGCACCCAGCCATGCACAGTGCATTCATTTATAACAAATCAAAGTTGATCTAAATGGCCTCCATTCAGTTTAATTTTTATTTAACGAATGCACATTCAGTCCCACAGTTTTAGAATGTTTGAGAGCTAAATAAATGCATAGGCTGACATCATGAGCCTAAATCTAAGTTCCAATTACAGTAGAATCACTGAATCAATGGGATTTACATAAATATTGACCTACCTCCCAGCAATTGATCCAATAGATATACTTCAGTTAGGACTGGCAGTTAGTTAGGAATGCTCAAATGCTGTTCAACAGCCTTTCCCACCCAGGCATCCTCCAGAAGTGTTGGACAACAACTCCTATTTTCTTGAGTCAGATTGTTCAATGATCAAGCTAGTTGCATGTGAGAGAGAAAGGCCATGTCCAAATGGGTTAGAATACTCTGGGAGCAGCCTGGAGTATTCAGGCCCTAAGACTGCCATAAATCTCCCCATTACCTGGTCGATATGAAGTTACACAAGGTAGCTGTTCATATGCACCTTCCATGTACTGTTTGCCACTGCCACCACTGCAAGTCACTTTCACTAAGGCTGAAAACAAGATTCTAGTATCGATCACATGACTGGGCATCTTGTTATGACCTCAGAGGGAGTAACCCAAGTGTTACAGTAGGGTACACATATGAATAGTCAACCAACATCACTCCAGAGGGCTCTGGAGTTACTGGGAAGGTCCAGAGCAAAAGGTGAGTTATTAAAATACATTGCAAGGCTGGTATATGTTGTCAGGACAATTCACGGTAGAATCAGGGACAGAGACCTTCATTGTCTGGACTTATCACCACAAGGACAGGGGTGGGGATAGGTTATTTGGCCTGTGCAGACATAGTCTGCATCCCACACTTCTGAAGGGCACCAGAGTTGAGATGGGTATCTATTCATATTATATTATCTCAATTGTCTTTTCCTAGGGGCTAAATTTACTGCCATTCCAGTATTGGCATAAAAACAGTACTGCAGTGACTTTGGTGAGCATCACATGAAATCTTCATTCAAATAGAAAGGAAAAGTATATGAACCAGTCATGAGAAAGCAAACAAACAGATCCTGCCACTATGGAAATATAAAAGGGTTGGGAATCATCCTGCTAGATTTCACCTCCCAGCATTGCCTATGTGGCTAGGGCTGATGGAGTGTGCAGTCAAAGAACAGCTGGCCACTTTGAGTCCTGCATAAGGAAAAAAGGTGGGATATAAATAAATTAAAGAAATATTGTTTTACCCATGAAATATAATAACTTTATGTGAGAAAACACATCAATATGTGGCAACTGCCAAAGGAATTCAGAGAGAATGACAGCTTAAAGCTGAAATAGTACAGTTGTTCCCTTATACAGGTAAACTTCAAGAGGTGCTTGAAATGGATACATGTGCTAGACACCAGTGCTTCAAAAGAGCTGGTTTTATGTAAGATCAAAACCTGACGGAAACAATACCTTGTGTAAAACAGATCCCTCTGCTTTCCTGTGAAATCCCTCAAATCCCAGACTTCAGAGCTAGTGCTTGCTATTGATCTTGGCTGTAAATGAAACAGCATCACCACACACTGGATGACAGAGATAGAACTGAGCATGCCATATGCCATAGTAATAATAAGGCCATAGCAATAAGAGGTGGTGTGGACATCCTGTAAAAAATATAAAAGTGACCCATGAGCAAAGAGGAGAGTGATTAAGCACTAGATCAGGGGTAGGCAACCTTTCCCCTTTAAGGGCCGAGGGACTTCAGCTCCCAGAAGCCTCAGCCATGTTGGTCAATAGTCCCATGTTGGCCAATAGCTCCTGGGATTCTGGGAGCTGAAGTCCCTCAGCCCTTAAAGGGGAAAGGTTGCCTACCCCTGCACTAGATGGTAGAAAATAATTTTGCTTCATCGTATGGTAACACTTTTAAAACTCTAGCATTTTATCAGCAAATCCCAATTTGTTTCTGACTAACTGCAGTTGGCATTGTTTTGCAGATACTGTCTTTCGATTAGGGGAAAGTCAAGGAAGTGTTAATTTTTTCATTTGTTTATATATTTGTATACAAAGCTTAGTATAATGAAATAGCAGAACAGTTTGCTTAACAGACAATATTTAAATCTGAACACCATTGTAAAAAGTTCACAAAGACTGTGATCCTGTGCACATTTTTCTGGCAGTAATATGAGGCCTAAATATCTTAAAAGAACCAGATCCCATATAATCTGAAGCTAAGCAGGGTCAGCTCTGGATAGGTACTTAAATGAGAGAATGCCAGTGAATACCAGGTGCTGTAGGCTATATTTCAGAGGAAGGAACTGGCAAAATCATCTCTGAGAAAACCATATGAAATTCATTAAGTCACCATAGGTCAACAGGCATCTTGAAGGTATACACACACATGCACACCATGTGGATTTTGTTTCCAAGTATATATATTCAGGATAGCTTCATATGTCATTGCTCAAGAAATAAGCAATCAGTGGAGAATAATATGGCAAATATAATACTGTTATAAATTCAATAACTGACTCTAATTTGAAAGACTGCTTGCAATCATCATCATCCTGAAGCAAAATACATGGCAAAGTCAAAGGAGAGTCACTGAGGAGAAGAGATTGGTGGGCGGCAGAAGTTCGTATGAAGGCAGACTACAAACCTTGAGATTGTTTGCTGTCAGGAAGGAACTGAATAGCTTAAAAGATACAATCAAATATATTAAATAATAAATGAGATGGAAAAGGCCAAGTCTCATAGAACAAGAAGAGAATCAATGAAGTTAAATGCCAGTCAATTAGAACTGATACCAAACCCCAACTTTTTCTCAAAATGTGTTCTGTGGAACTCACTGCAATGGGACTCCATCCATTCAGACATATTTATGTGAAAGCAAGTCCCATAAAATGTCTGACTCCAAGATATATGTGCACAGAAATGGAGAACATGTGACTCTCCAGATGTTGTTGGCCTACAATTCCCATCAGCCCTTGTGAGTATATCCTATCATGAATGCGGATGGAGTTACACTTCAAAGTGAAGTAAAAAAAGTAGCTTTAAGGAAAACCATGAGCTGTATTTGTATCTGGGTAACATGAATATTCACTATTGTCCTGTTAAAGATCATTGAAGATATGGCCTGGTGTGATTTTAGATACTGATGGAGCAAACAATATTTGTGTTCTTGACCTGTAGCCTAGCATGTAGCACAAACAACACAAAATAGGAGTCAAAAGCCACACATGCCAAATGCAGTTTTTGTGGTAGTTAGCGCAGAGGAGACACTGATTGAAATGTTAAAAGGATGCTGAGAGCAGTATACTCAAGAATACCAAATAGGTGGGGTTTCTATTAACAAAAGCATAGGATAAGCTTATAAGAAATTATCCTGTCCATAGGAATGAGGATATGGTCTTAATTTTCAAAATATGAAGTAGGAGGTCTCAGTTTCAAAGTCACAAGTTCTGAATTGTACAGCATCAGTTCACCTGAAAGGCACTTGGTTAGAATACTGGTCTAGGACTGGGAAGGCCATTGGAAGAAGAGTGGGATATTTATATGTCAGGGCTGGTTGTTTTTAAACAGCCCTCCCCCAGGTGTATAGTATCCTGTGGATGCTTCACTGAAGGCAGTGTAGGAATTACTCAGCACCATAAAAGGGTCACAAAATTGCTTTTGGAGGACATGCTGTACACAAGGATTGTTCGCATTTAAATATATGGGTTGCTTTTCTCTTAATATGGTCTCCAAAGTGGCCTTTATTTTCAGAATGAGTGCTTCAACAAAGTTGTGGTGCCTATCCAGGTAGAATGACCAATTCTATCCAGATAGTGCCAAGGAGCCCAGATTTCTAGAATTCTATATCATCAATTCTATCAAGCTTGGTTTGGTTTATGTTATCTTTCCCCCCCCCCCCCCACTGCTAGGCTTGTTCTGTTCTGTTCTGTTTGCACCAGGCTGTGGCATTCTTTTTCTGTGTGGAAATTTGTAGGTATTTTGGTGCACATTTTTTAAAATGTAGACATGCATTCTTTGCCTGTCTGTGTCCATGCAATGAGGTATGTTGGTGTACATATTTAACTATACATTTTTCCATGCATATTTCTGAACTTGTTTTTTAGTTTATTTTGTGAGCAGCCCTATGCCATTCAGAATTGTATGGATTTCCAGCTACAGATTACATTTAGGCTCACATTTGATTTCCAGAAGTGCAAACTGAGTTATCTCACATTAAAATACAAGCCCAACAGATTTCTTGCTGATTTCTATTCTGGTGTCCTCCTCATGGGAATATGAAAAATGTAAGGAAAGGAAGCCACATGACAGATCCGTCAGTCTGCCTGACTTTATTTATGTTTCATTTATGCAGAATGAGGGAACTTATATCCTGAAAATCAAAGTACAATAATACCCCAAATCCATAAAAACATTGATAATTGTATCAGGCCAGCCAAAATGCATAAAATATATGTTGCAAGCTTTGTTCTCCTTGACTTTAGAATGCTTTGCTTCCAGTGCCACATGGGCAGAAGGAGGAAGGGCTACCTCTCCAAATCATCTCAACTCAGAACAACACTAACATCTTGACAAAATGCAGGCCTTGACTAACATCATCATATATTTTTTCCTCCTGTGTGATTTTTAACACCTTTGCTTGATGAAGAAGCCAGTGGAGCTTCATATATTTGCAACATGTATTTTACACATTTTGATTGGCCAAATAAAAATGTCCACTGTTTTCTGGATTTTGGATGTTATTGTAGTTTGCTATATGGCTAACATGACTACCCTTGAATATATTTTCTGAAAAGCAAGTTATCTGGGGAGCAAATGTACTAGATTTTTTTCTGTGTGGCATTGTCTAGTGCAGGGGTCGTCAATGTACAGCCCGCTTCTGTGCCCTGGGCGAATTCGCCCGGCACACGTGCAGGGGGGGTGTTCCAAAATGGCATGCCCACCCAGCCCCCATGCCATTCCCCCCTGCCCCCCCCCCCCGGCAAAAAAGGTTGCCAACCCCTGGTCTAGTGTATATTCATATCTTATTTCAAACTTGTAGTGGCATTAAAGCTTACCCCGTGTGTCCTGAGGACTCCTTACTGGCAGATCCTGGGTTTTTAGCACTTTAAAAAATTGGTTAGAAATCATTCAATGTCACCGGGGCTCCTCTAATTCATTGTCTGCTTACTGAACACAGAGTGGAGATGGATACTTTCACCCAGTCTGTCACCTTGCAAAGCCATGGACAGAGGGCTCAAGATTAAGTGTGGTGATTTTTCTTTCCCCGTGGATTCAAGAACTTTCACTAAAGCATCCAAGGTTTTATAAATCTGAATTTACTAATAATATCCATGGCCAAATTTGTACATGACCTGAAATATGTACATAATAGGGATCTTTCAGCCTTGGTAATAGTATGTCTTACTCACACCAGCTCTGTTTCTTGTTGCGGATGGGGACAAGAAGAGTAAAAAATATACAAATGATCAAAATAATTGGGGAATTAGAAAATTGAAAATAGTCAATGCTACGAATAATATTATATGAACTCTTATATTAAACTAACAAATGTAAAAGACATAATAAAAACATGAGGCTGAAAATCAGATTTGCAGAATAAAAATCCATGTTCTAGACAACAATATGGGAACTGAGGGTCTCTGCAGATGGGCCCTTTGTGACGTGTTGGAGGCAAGGAAGGGGAGGGGCAGCCGCACACCGGCCACCCCAACCCCAACCCCTCCCCGAAGACGTCCTGACACCACGTGCCCTTATGCACGGCACGTGGTGTCAGGACGTCCTCCCGGCATAGCGTCCTCATGCGCTACACTGGAAGAGGCAGAGAAGAGCCACGCGGCAGCTCTTGGGGTGGCCTTTTGCCCCCTCTAATAGGAGCGGCATTTTGCTGCTCTTTTAAGAGGCAGCAAACAGGAGAATTGGGGCTGCTGTGTGTGCTGGCAGCGGCCCTGATCCTCTGCTTCCCGGGGCGGTCCAGGGCTGCCCGTCTCCATCCCCCCAGAGTTACAGTGGGTCATAAAATCATAGAATCATAGAATCATAGAGTTGGAAGAGACCACAAGGGCCATCCAGTCCAACCCCGTGCCATGCAGGAACTCCTAATAAAAGCATCCCCGACAGATGGCCATCCAGCCTCTGATTAAAGACCTCCAAGGAAGGAGACTCCACCAAGTGAGTCAAACTGCCAGTAAAGTGAGTCAAACTGCCAGTAAAGCTTCTAATGCACATAAGAAGTCTATGGAGTGAAGCAGGAGGTGGCTGGCTGTGTGGGAAACAAAATAGGAAGTCCAGCCATAATCCAGCCACAATCTTTCCAGTTGTTCACCAGTGAAAGGGTGCACCTAGATCTTCTGATTCCAAATGCTGATTCCAACATAATCAAAATTTATTTAAAGCACACAGGCATAGAAAAATGGCCAAAGGAGGCAGAAACTACAAATTTTATAGGGGGAAAAAAAACTTCAGAAAACTAAGCAAAGTGTGAAAAATACCCAGTATATCATGCTGAAGATAATGTAAGGCTTCATTGAAATGTCTGAAGCTATTGTAGAAAATGAAAGATAAGGCTGCCAAGGTGAAAACTGGAGAAGGATCCTGTATTTTTAATCATTGCACAGAAAAGAGAATTTTAGCAATTGTGGCTATTCATGAAGCCAGGTAGCAAGTAACACCTGCTCAAATTTTCTCTTCCACACAATCAGTACATGTATTGGAGCCCTCTTCAATTTTCACTCTCACAACCTTATCTACTGCACTTGCACTGAAGCATAAGCAAAATTTGTGGATACCAAAATATAGGTGTTTAAAAAAAAATTGATGAGATTTTATGGCAATGCCCCAGGTTTTGTGGTAAAATGATTTCAGCAAAGGAATCTCAAGAGGTTGTGGAATTGGACACTGAAGCTTAAGGTATTTGTAGTATTCCTGAACAAAAGAAGTGAAACAGGCAAAATAAAACAACTTTGTCAAGGTGGAGGCTAATCTTAAAAGAGACAAAATGGAGAAAAAAAAACTTAAGCCAATGTGAATTATGGTTTTGATAGGGTGGATTCCTCTGCCCAAATCCTGGAGAGAGACTTCTTATGACATTATGCCTGCCAATGCAAGATTTTTATCAACTGTGTGACAATCTGGAGATATACAGCTCTTTGGCCAGGTGCATTCATGGCTGTTTCCTGACTGATGGGCTTCAATTCCAATTCAATTCCAATATGAAATATTTATTATCAAGTGCCTAATTGGATTATCCCATTGCGGATCTTTCTTTTTTCTGTACATGGCCAGAAATTCAAGACCAATGAAATCAGAACTTGCTTGGCTTTCTTAATACTTCAATTTTCTCACACATAAGTGTCCAACTTGACTATTTATGTACCAATGCATAGCTATTTACAGTGAAGCATTTACATTGCTCTTCTAGTGCTTACACACCACTCAGAGTAGCTAACAATTTTAACAGTTAAAATGAACATAGTATAATTGTGAGTGCAAAATACTAATTATGGACAAGATAGAGTCCAGGATAACAGTAATTTTTATAACAGGATGAAAGGATGGCAGAAGGAGAAAATGTCTAATTCTGTGGGCAATGGAAGAAGAACCACTACATATAGTTCAGAAAGATCTGAGGAATAAGTAGCTCAGCATGTGGTTCTATGCTCTTTAATCCAATGCTAGGAACAAAAGGCAACCATTATATACTCATACTCACTCAGCTATCTAGGTCCTGCTGTACTGCCAAGTCCTTTCCCCCATGGGGTTCAATAGCAGAATTCAGTCTTTCTAAATGGCAATCATACATATCAAAACAATTGACACTTTACAGAAGCATGATGTTTGCACTTGACAAATATATTTCCAGAGACATGTACACTCTTACAAGCAGTATCACCTCGTCTACCAAATCCTAAGAACATTTTTACTACATATCATATGAAGGGTTTTAAAATGTGTATTACAATGGTCAAGGAAAATCAAAGAGACTCATACTTGGCCAGGGAATGTGAAGTATCCTTCTTCCTTTCTTATTGCTGAGCTACTTATGTTTTCAAGACACTAATCTGATAAAGCTTTGAATTAAATTTTCCAAGAAAACCTTCCCTAACCTGGTGCGTTCTAAATGCTTGGGACTATAACACCCACTGGTGTCATTAGGGTTGGTGTCACTTGATGCGGTAACTCATAGTGTCACTCCCTCATTGACCATCTCCCATACTACACCCATACAGAATCCTTATTGTTTTTTGTACTAAATTTTGTCATAAATCATAATTTCCATATACCACTGAATGTAATGGTAATAGTTGTGACATAAACACCTGACAAAATTAACATTATCTTTAAATTACAATATCATATGCACAAAATAAATGTATTTACATATAGTATCATGTGATTAAAGTGAAAATTTGGTAAAATGTAATGTTTTTAAAGAATTTTTAAATTAAAAATTAATTTAAAAAATAAATGACAATTTGAAATTTAATTTTTAAAAAAACTAGGGCCTCTCCTTTCTCTTCCCACTAAAACCTCCCCCTTCATCCCATCCCCTCAGGATTTTAAAGAAATACAAGCAAATTCCACAACCTGTTTCTGCCAAAATACAGATGTTTGAGGAGCAATGGTGTCACCTCTCCTTAGGGTGTCGCCTGGTGCAGTCTGCCCCCCCCCCCCAATGTCCCCTAGTGATGCCACTGATAACACACAACCATTGGCCATACACAAGTTGAGGCCAATAGGACATGGATACCAAGAGGTCTAAGATACAGATATCAAAGGAAGGGCAGAGACAAATGGGTAGAATAGGCCTAGGATGTGAAAACAAATCAGGTTTTTTAATTGTGCTTTGCATAATTTCATTAGCATTTTCATGCCATCCGACTTATCTATCATGTTGCAAGATTTTTTTCTTCCACATGTTAGCATGCACTTTTCCATATGTACTCATTTTAATACCTTTGTTTTAATATATACATTTAAGGTCTTGATTAAGATGTGTTTGTGCATAATTTAAAATTATAATAATTTTTGTTATGTGTTTTGTTTTGTCATGTGCATTTACTTATGCATTTATGCATGATTTGAAAACAGACATTCTGAAATTCATAGTTTGCTTCCATTAATGGGCCACTAATAGATAAATATATGTTTATTTTAATAGGTTTGCAAACTACAAACTGAGTAAATTTGTAAAAAAATCTCACTTAATGAAAATCTCCAGAATCCTAAATCAGCTACCTAGTAAGAGCTATGTAACTGAGGGCCTTTACAGACTGCAAGAAATAGTGCAACTTGAGGCCACTTTAATTGTCCTGACTCAGTGCTAGGGAATCATGGGAACTGTATTTTTTTCTGGGACGTTGAGCCTTCTCTATCAGAGAGCTCTGGTGCCACAATAAACTACAGTTCTCATGATTCATTAGCACTGAGCCAGGACAGTTAAAGTAGCCTCAAGTTGCACTATTTCTGGCAGTATGTAAAGGCCCTAAATAATGTATCCTAGCTCAACACCTAATCCCCTGTCCTCCTTAAGAGGCAGCCTCCAGATTGAGTGCAAGAGGTCCATTCAGCTGGCACATTATTGTCCCACCCCTCCCACCAACAAGCAACAAGGACTTGTTGCAGGGTCCCTGCTTCTGATGGTTGCAGGGTTACTTGCTGGTGGGAGTGGGGTGGAAATGTCATCCTCCTTGCATCCTGATCACTAGCTGACCTCCTTCACTCAGTCTAGCAGCTGGCTCTTCAGGTGGATTGGAGTTACTGGAGGTTAAAGTGGACTGTGACTACATAGGAATTATGAATACAGATCAGTTACAGATTCACAACTCTAGGTTCCAAATCCAGGATGGGTGACACCTGGCTGGATAGCAACACATGCAAGAGAGATCTAGAAGCCTTAGTAGACCACAAGATAAACACGAGTCAACAGTGTGATGTGGCAGTGAGAGAGAGAGAGAGAGAGCAACACCTGCAAGCGTCGGAGGCGGAGGACTCAAAAACCCCGCTTGCCACTCCAGCTCACCAGCACCTGGCTTGGGAGGGCGGAGGCCAGTGAGAGAGAGAGAGAGAGCAACACCTGCAAGCGTCAGAGGCGGAGGACTCAAAAACCCCACTTGCCGCTCCAGCTCATCAGCGCCTGGCTTGGGAGGGCGGAGGCCAGTGAGAGAGAGAGAGAGAGCAACACCTGTAAGCGCTGGCAGCAGAGGACTCAAAAATCCCGCTTGCTGCTTGAGAGAGAAGTATATTCAAGCTATTATATGTAGAGAATAAGGAGGTTAAAAAAAGCAAAAAAAAAAAAAGAGATATCCCCGCCTCCCCTCTATATATCTTCAGTACATTCAATAACTCTATAGCGGAGAGCAAGAAAGGAAAGAGGGAAGTAAGATAAAAATAACAAAGAAATAGTAGGGTTCTATGAAATTATATTGACAACGGGAAGAAGAAGGAGGGGGGAAAGAACGAGAGGGGGGAGAGAGGAGGAGAGGAGAAGGAGAAAGGGTTTTTCTATCCCCACTTCTTTTTCTTTTTTCTTTTTCTTTGCTTTTCACATTTTTTCTCTTTCGTCTTCCTTCTTTTCCTCTTCCATTTCTTTTCTTCTCTTTAGGAAATTAAGAAACTGTACTGTGCAGTTAGAAAAGTAGTATAGATATCTTCAGTTTACACTTTTAGTAATAGAAAGGCGAAAGCAAAATGAGGACAAAAGAAGGGGAAAAACAATGACATTTTGTTGAATAATAGAAGCTGATAAATTTGAGGGGGAAAAATATAAAATCAATATTAAAAATATTTTTATTACATATAATTAGTTAGAAAATACTTAGCAAGCATTGCAGTTTATTTTAAAGAGCAAACAATCAGCAATCAATGTTAAAGTTAGAATTAAATTGGAAAATATAGAAAGAATAGATATACTATAAAGCTACAGGAAAAGTTTGGATTATAATTGGGTAATATTATTTGTAATTACTTTGAGATATAATGGCAATGGGTGAGGACCTACACAAAGCCACACAAGAAGAAGAAGACAGTAATAAAGTATTGTCAAATAGCAAAATTATAGTAGCAGAAATAAAAGATACCCTTTTGGAAGAACTAAGGAAATTAAGAGTTGATATTAAAGAGGAAATTCGTGCAGAAATAAGAGCAGAAATTAAGGAAATGAAGTCACAAATGAAAATTGAATTACAAAGGGAGTTGCAGGAATTTAAACAAAGTATATATCAAATAACATCAGAAATAAAAGAAATACACACAAAAGTAGCAGAAATTGAGGAAAGAACAGTGGACTTAGAAAAAAAATATTAATAGAAAAAACACAACTCCAAGAAGATAATCAGCAAACTCTCCTAGAATTAAAAATCAAAGGGAAAGCAATAAAAATAAGAGGTTTATCAGAAAGATATAATGAAAGCCTAGAAGAGCGGATAATAGCAGCACTAGCTCAATTTATTGAATGGCCGGCAAATCAACTAGATGGCGAAATAGATAAATTATACAGGGTAAATTTTGACTGCAACAAATAGGCGCCTTCCACAAGATATAACTATTTATTTTGTGAGAGAACGGGTAAGGGATCTAATCTTGGAAAGGAGTTATGTAAAGAAATTCTTTATAGAGGAACAGGAAGTGCAGATATTTAAAGATATTCCAGCCCAAATTCTTAGAAAAAGAAAATAATACCAGAAAGTAACAGATTACTTGATAAAGCACAACATAAAATATAGGTGGGGTAGAGTTGAAGGAGTTAGATTTACAATAGGGAAAAAGAGATGGATAATAGATACTAGGTGAAAAGCCAAAGAATTTCTAGAAGGAATTAAAGATAAAGATCAAACAAAAGAAAGAGAAGAAGATAAAAATAAATCAGAGATAGGAAATTTAGAGGAAAAACTGAAGAGAACAAAAAAAGAAAGAGATTTAATTAAAGATACAAGTCAAAAGAAAGGTAACAAGAAAGATTTAGGAAACAGTGGTGACACTTTGATAGATCTGGAAGAGTTAGAAGGTACAGAAGAAGAAGAAGAAGAAGAAGAAGAAGAAGAAGAAGAAGAAACAGGAAAAATATCTCAATCAAAGAACTCAAAAGAAAATAGCCAAAAAGAGTATCAGGAAGATGAAGGCACAAGTAATAAAGGGTCAGAAGAAATAACAGACGAAGAACAAATAAAAAAGGGAAAAGTTAAAGAGAAAAAGCGATATATACAAACTAATCTTAGACTTAGAAAAGGAAAGAAACTAAGTTATAGATATTAACTAATAAAGGAAAATGACTTATGACATTATTTCTTGGAATGTCAATGGCTTGAATTCAAAAGGTAAACGAAGTAGAATTATACACTGGTTAATAAAACAAAAGAAAGACATAATATGCATTCAAGAAACCCATATTAAAGAAAAGGACTTACACTTGCTAGAAAATAAAAAATTAGGTAAATTATTCACAGCATCTAATATTCATACAAAGAAAAAAGGAGTAGCAGCCTATGTCAGGAATAATATAAAATCTAAAGAGATTTTTAAAAATGAGGATGGATTATATATCGCTATTGAAATTGAAACAACACAAGGAAAAATACTATTAATTAATATTTACACACCATTAGAAGGAAGAGACAATTTCTTTAGAGAACTCAATAACAATATTAGACAACAGGATTACGATAAAATCATAATAACAGGAGATTGGAATGCGGTGATAAATCCAAGAGAGGATAGATCCATGCAAAAAAATAGAGGAAATAGTCAGGGGAAACTATCAGGATCAGCAGTTAAATTACTTAAGGAACACTATTTAGTTGATATTTGGAGATTACAAAATAAAAGTAACAGAGATTACACTTATTATTCAAATAGATTTAGTACCTGGTCAAGGATAGATATGTTTTTCGTATCTGTTTCAATAAGTAAAGAAGTTACAAATAGTCAGATACTTCCCATGAACATGTCAGATCATTCCCCAATATCAATATCATTAACCACAAAGAAAAAGGAATATAGTTGGCGTTTAAAAGAAACATTACTAGCGGATGAAGAAATTGTAAAAAAACTTTAAAAAGATCTCGCACTGTATTTCTTAGAAAATTCAAATGAAGAAACACCCACACACATTATATGGGACACAAGCAAAGCAGTTGCAAGAGGTCTCTTAATACAACAAGAAAAACTAAAAAAGAGACTAAAAGAGAAAAAAGAAAAAGAATTACTGAACAACTTAATGGAAATAGAAAAAAAAACACACACACAAAAATAACACCAAGAATGAGGCATTAAATAGAGAAAGGCAACGTATAAGGAACCAACTAGCTCAGATAACAACAAGTGAAATAGATAATAAATTAAATATTTGAAATTTTATCATTTTGAAAATGCAAACAAAGTGGGCAAATGGTTAGCAAAAAGACTGAAAAAAGAAAAGGAAAAAAAATATAATCTTGAAGTTAAAAAGCAAAGAGAAAGAAGTTACCCAACGAGAGGAATTAAAGAAAGTTATATTAGAATATTATGAAAAATTATTTTCTCCAAATGTTACTTTACAAAAAAGCAAACAAAAAATTAAAGAGTATCTGAAAAAAGATAAGATAATAAAATTAACAACACAAGATATTGGCGACCTAAATGCTCCAATCTCAATGGCAGAAGTGGACCAAGCCATAACAAATCTAAAGGATAATACAGCTCCAGGGCCAGATGGGCTATCAGCTAAATATTATAAAACATTCAAAGAAGAGTTAACAGGAACTCTGCATAAGACATTACAAGAAATAGATAGGGGCCAATACCCGGATACATGGAGATACTCTTTAACAACACTAATCCATAAAGGGAATAAAGACCCGGAAGACGTGAACAATTATAGACCGATAGCTTTACTAAATACAGATTATAAAATTTATACTACAATATTAGCAACTAGGCTGAAAAAGGTATTGTCAAAGCTAATACACAAAGACCAAGCGGGATTCCTACCTAAAAGACATTTAAAAGATAACATTAGGATAACATTAGATATTTTGGAATTATATGAGAGACACAAATCAAAGAAGTTAGGAATGTTATTCCTTGACTTGGAAAAAGCCTTTGACAACATGAATTGGGATTTTTTAGATCTATTGTTACAAGAAGTAGGAATAGTAGGAAAATTCCTTAATGGAATTCGGCAGATATATAATACACAAAAAACACAAATTCTAGTAAATGGAGAAAAAACAGAAACTTGTAATATAAGGAAAGGCACACGACAAGGCTGTCCCCTATCCCCTCTTCTCTTTATTATGGTTATGGAGGTACTAAACACGAAAATAAGAAATGATAAAAAGATATACTCACCTGAAATCAACAACCACCAGTACAAACTTAGGTCGTTTGCAGACGACATTGTAATATTCTTAAATGAACCCGCTAAAAGCATAAAACAACTAGAAGTAATACTAGAAGAATTTAAGGAAATGACAGGACTTAAAGTTAACAAAACGAAGAGCGGAATCATTACAAAAAATTTAACCAAAGAGGAAGAAGAATCTCTTACAAGTCAATCTGGGTACCAAATATTTAATAAGGCAAGATATCTGGGAATAATAATCACAAAAAAGAATACAGATTTTTACAAAAATAATTACAGACCAGTATGGAAGAAAATTAAAAAAGATTTAGAAGACTGGGAGAAAAAACAACTTTCCTTATTAGGAAGAATAGCATCAATACAGATGAATGTATTACCCAAGATGTTATTTTTGATTCAAACAATCCCTATTCAATTAACTAAACATAGTTTTCGCAAATGGAATAGAGATATAAATAAATTTATATGGAAAGGAAGGAAACCCAGAATACAATCCAAAATTTTGAAAGGTAGAAAAGAAAGAGGTGGACTAGGAGTACCGGATTTAGAATTATATTATAAGGTTTGCTCATTACAATGGATAAAAGATTGGATACTGCTCAAAAACACAAAATTATTAGAGTTAGAAGGGATTGATAAGTTGTCAGGTTGGCACTCGTATTTGTGTTATGAAGAAACTCCTGTAGATAAAAGCTTTAATTTACATCCTATTCGGAAGAATCTATTAAAAATATGGAAAGAATACAAAAAATACTGGTATAAAAAATTACCACAATGGACCTCCTCACAAGAAGCTTTCCATAGTAAAGAAACAACAGGACAGGATAAAGTGATATCCTACGAGACTACACTATTAAAATCAGAGCAAGGATATAGATTAAAAACCAGAGAAGAGTTACAACAGGAGAAAATTAATATGAATTGGTTAAAATATATGCAATTAAAAGAGGATTTTAAAATGGATATTAACAAATATGGGATAGAAGAAGAAACAAATATGTTTGATAAAATTTTGAAAGAAGGAGACAAACAATGGATAAAAAAGATGTACAAATGTTTATTAGATATTAAAACAGAAGGAGAAGTAATAAAACAAAGCATGATCAAATGGATGCAAGAAATAGGACTCACAATTCCACTACAAAATTGGGAAAATGCATGGAAGCATTTTAATAAATTTACGAAATGTAATACTCTAAAAGAAAATTACCATAAAATATTTCATCAATAGTATATGACACCGGTAAAGTTAGCTAAAATAAAATGTAATAAAGAAAACAAATGCTGGCATTGCAAGAAAGAAACAGGTACTATGCTTCACATGTGGTGGACGTGCGACCAAATTAAAACATTCTGGGGAAAAATAAGAGATACAATGTCAGAAATAATTCAGAAATGTTTACCATTTACACCAGAATTTTATCTTTTAAATATAATCGATGTGCTAAATGATAAATTAAACAATGATGAAATAAGTATAATATTATACATGATTACTGCGGCACGTCTTGTTATAGCAAAACATTGGAAATCAAATGAAATACCTAAACTAAGTGAATGGCGGACTAAATTACATGAATTTATGATTATGGATAAGTTATCAATGTATACAGCAAACAAGACCGTTCAACAATATGAAAAAAAATGGGAAATAGTACAGAAAAAACTATTCTTATAATGAGATAAGGACTATACATGTATAATCTACTTATTGTTAAGGAAAAGAAAGACAAATTATAATTGTTATGTTATGGTATTTGCCATTGTCTGTAAAATACACGATGTTTGTAATGTACTGAAATAGATATAATAGATAAAGCGCTGTAAAATGAAAAAAATGAAATAAAAATAATAATTAAAAAAAAACAGTGTGATGTGGCAGCAAAAAAGGCCAATGGTATTCTAGACTGTTATTCTAGGCTGCATGAATAGAAGTATGGGCCTAAGCAGATGGCGCTTTGCGGAGTCTCCAAGGCAAGGAAGGGGAGGGGCAGCCTCACACTGGGCGCCCCAACCCCTTCCTGAACACATCATTGGAGTGCCCGTTGCTCCGCACGGCTGGTGCTCTGACGACATACTTCCGTCGAAGAGGCACCGAAGGTAAGCCCAAGGCCTCTTGCGGTGCACCTTCAGTGTCTTACAGAAGGAGTGCTATTTTAGTGCTCCTTCCAGGGCCTCAGAAGCTGCGGGTTGGGGCCGAGAAGTGCAGCTACCTCGGCCCCAATCCGCAGCTTCCCGGGGTGGACCATGGCCGCCCGTCTGCTTATATTGTCTAGATTAGGGGTAGGCAACCTTTGCCCTTTAAGGGCCGAGGGACTTCAGCTCCCAGAAGCCTCAGCCATGTTGGCCAATAGTCCCATGTTGGCCAATAGCTCCTGGGATTCTGGGAGCTGAAGTCCCTCTGCCCTTAAAGGGAAAAGGTTGCCTACCCCTGGCAAGGGAACTAATAGTACCACTCTATTCTGCTTTGGTCAAGCCTTATGTGGAATACTGCATCCAGTTCTGGGAACCACAGTTCAAGAGGGATATTGAAAATGTGGAGCGTGTCCAGAGGATGGCAACCAAAATGGTGAAATATCTGGAAACCATACCCTTTAGGAGAGACTTAGGGAGCTCAGTATGTTTAGAATGGAGATGAGGAGTTAAACAGTGATATGATAGTCATGTTTAAAATGTTTGAAGGGATGTCATACTGAGGATGGAACAAGTTTGTTTTCTGCTGCTTCAGAGACTAGGACCTGGAGCAATGGTTTCAAACTACAGGAAAAGAGATTCCACCTAAAATTTAGTGAGAACTTCCTGATAGTAAGAGCTACTTTAAAGTGGAGCACACTGCCTTGAAGAGTGATAGAGCTGCCTTCTTTGGAGGTTTTTAAACAAAGGTCGATGGCCATCTGTCAGGGATATTTACACCAGTGAAGAAATCCAGGACATCAATCCTGGAAGCCAAGTGGAGAGCATCTGGATAAAAATTAAAGGGGAGGGAAACAACAGGGATGTTAGTGTGGGAGTCTACTACAGACCCCCAACTCAAGCGGAAGAACTGTTACATGGTTTTGTAATTGGTTGACTGGTTGAACCCAAAGCGTGCTCAACAATGGCTCCTTTTCAACTTGGAAAGAAGTGACCAGTGGGGTGCCACAGGGCTTTGTCCTGGGCCCAGTGCTATTCAATATCTTTATTAATGACTTGGATGACGATATTGGGGGCATAGTTATCAAATTTGCAGACGACACCAAATTAGGAGGAGTAGCTAATACCCCAGAGGACAGGATCAAAATTCAAAATGACTTGAACAGACTAGAAAGTTGGGCCAAAGCTAACAAAATGAAATTCAACACAGAGAAATGTAAGGTACTGCACTTAGGGTGGAAAAACGAAAAGTACAGATATACAATGGGGGATACCTGGCTGAATGAGACTACGTGTGAAAGGGATCTAGGAATCCAGGTGGACCACAAGTTGAACATGAGTCAACAGTGCGATGCAGCAGCTAAAAAGGCCAATGCAATTTTAGGCTGCATCAGTAGAAGTATAGTGTCTAGATCAAGAGAAGTAATAGTGCCACTCTATTCTGCTTTGGTCAAGCCTCACCTGGAATACTGTGTCCAGTTCTGGGCACCACAATTCAAAAAGGATGTGGAGGAACTGGAGTGTGTCCAAAGGAGGGCAACTAAAATGGTGAAGGGTCTGGAAACCAAGCGCTATGAGGAACGACTTAGGGAGCTGGGGATGTTTAGCCTGGAGAAGAGAAGGCTGAGAGGTGATATGATAGCTGTGTTTAAATATTTGAAGGGATGTCATATCGAGGAGGGAACAAGCTTGTTTTCAGCTGCTCCAGAGACTAGGACCCGAAACAATGGATGCAAGCTGCAAGAAAAGAGATTCCACCTCAACATTAGGAGGCACTTCCTGACAGTAAGGGCCGTTCGACAGTGGAACACACTCCCTCGGAGAGTAGTGGAGTCTCCTTCCTTGGAGGTCTTTAAGCAGAGGCTGGATGGCCATCTGTCAGGGATGCTTTGATTGGGAGTTCCTGCATGGCAGGAGGTTGGACTGGATGGCCTTTGTGGTCTCTTCCAACTCTATGATTCTATGATTCTATGATTCTATGATCTGTTGGGGATGCTTTGATTGTGTCTTCCTGCATGACAGGAGTTGGGCTGGATGGCCTTTGTGGTCTCTTCCATCTCTATGAGTCTTATGATTCTATCATTCATAACTGCAATGCCAGCCAGTGTCTTTTCCATCCTAGAATGGAATGTATGAAATGACCTAAATGTAGATGATGAACAAAACTCAAGTTACATTCTATATGGAAAGTGACCACAAGCAAAATGTTCTCCTCATATTTATGTTCTCCTAGTGTTTCAGCTGTAAACAGTTTCTTCTTAATGGTAAACCAAGTTTTTGTTCTGCTTGCCTGATACAGCTGTGGAAGAGCAAGGCAGGATCCTTGTCCGCTTCATGCATCATTGGCAAAATTGCTAGCTAAAGTCCTGCCTGCAGTTTCTTTATTAGTGGTGATAATGTAAGAGGCAGAAGGGAACACAGCTTGACTTTCAGCTCCCAGGTGGAGTTTTCAGTTAGAAAAATTATCCCCCTGCTCATAAAGTGAGTGAATGTGCTATGGAGTTGTCAATAGAAAATATATATGTGGGAGGCCACAATGGGCCTCAAGCGTCTCTAGTAAATATCTACTGGAGCTTTGCAGTAAAGAGCTTGATCAGATGCAATCCCATCATTTTTAGTGGAGGAACATTTTCAAAGGCATAAATGACACTTACAGCTGTGAGCCATAAACTTTCATCGAAGTGCTGGTGCAGACAATCAATTTGGGAGGTGGAAAAGTTGCTGTGAGTTGGCATTTAAATCCTATTTTTAGAATTAAGAGAGACTTGTGAAAATACTGTTGTCTCTGTCAGTGCCGGGGTAAGAAGTAGAATAAGTCAGTTGTCTGCCTCTATGAGATAGGTGAGATATTGCTGTTTTGTTCCTGCTTCCCCCCTCCCCCCCTTAAAAATACTCCTCTGATGATTGATAGCCATGCAATACTTCTGCAGTTGTCCCACTGAACTGACTATGAAGCAGAAAGTTTTGGGATATTTTTTAAAAATAGTATGCAAATGATAGACGAAACAAGAAATACTAGGAAACAGATATGCATGTACTAGATAAGTGTCCTGATTTTGTAGATTTTTTCAGGCACTTTCTCCACTATAAGCCACAGGTCAGTGGTTCGTTGGCAACAGAATCTTTGGGACATATCAAAAGAGTTATCTTTACCTGAACCCTCCAAGTGCCATCTCTGTTGTTTTTGTTGTGAAGAACACATGCCTTAATCCAATTATTAGTCCAGAGTAAATGCTTGAATTAATAGGGATTGGTAAATTACCACTTAATGGGAATTTAATGAATTCCATTTATTTAATATGTCTACTCTGGTTGGGACTAACCATCCAATTTAGACATAACATGACTCTTCTCTGTAATTTGGAATACAGGACATCTATGTTTTTGTATAATAACCAATTTCATTAATTCACACCTCCCCCCATGGCCCAATTTACACATAGCAGACTTTCTTGTGGCCCTTTAAATGCTCAGTGTATTTATTATGACATAAGTGAACGCCAGTACATTAAAACCTATGCTGTATCATAAATGAGCTAGTCTTTAAGATGTCATAGTACTAGGAGAAGACCCCTAAGGGCCAGAGTCAGAATATTAAATGTGAAATTAAGCAAAAACAATTTGAATTTGCAAACAAACCTAGAAAATGGTTAACATGGAAGCTGAAAAATAACAGAGAAAAGAAAATAATCTGGAAGATAAAGGAAGGAGATAAAATATATACAGAACAAACACAACTGAAAAAAACTATTTCATAGATACTTGAAAGAATTATTCATAAAGAGTAAAATAAATAAAGAAGAAATGGAGAGGTTTGTGGATAAACAGATGATGCAGATATTAAATGAAGAGCAGAGGGAAGAATTAAATAAGAGAATCAGTTTGACCAAAACCATACAGGCAATAAAAAGGACATAAACAGGAAAGATGCCCAGGCCTGATGGATTCCCAGCTTTATATTATAAGAAGTTTGTGAACCATGTAGGTGGAATTCAATATTAGAAAGGGAGATGCCGGACACATGGAAATCATTGTACATAACTTTAATGCCCAAAGAAGAAAAAGAAATTCAAGAAGTGAGAAATTTCAGACCAATTGCACTCCTTAATACGGATTATAAAATTTTTACATCAATACTGGTGGAAAGACTTAAGAAGATTCTAATTAATTGGATAAATAAAGATCAAACTGGCTTCCTACCCAATAGACATATGAAGGAAAATATAAGGAATATAATAAATATCATTGAACATCATGACAAAAGATCTGACAAACAGGTAGCATTAATATTTCTCAGTGCAGAGAAAGTCTTTGACGGTCATTGGGATTTCTTAATAGAGATTATGAAAAAGATGGAAATTGGACCATATTTTTTAAATTAGATAAAGGAGATTTATAAACAGCAGGAAGCCAGAATAATAGTCAATGGAGAAAAAACAGCAGCATGCCAGATCCAAAAAGGAACAAGACAAAGTTGTCCTTTGTTCCCGTTACTGTTTATAATAACACTAAAGGTACTTATTAATAATATCAGACTGAAAGAATCAATATCGGGGATAAAGATTAAAAGATTTGAATATAAAATACATACTTATACAGACAACATGGAGATAACACTATCAAATCTTTGATTGGTAATTCCTGCATGGCAGGGGATTGGACTGGATGGCCCTTGTGGTCTCTTCCAACTCCATGATTCTATGATTCTATGATTCTATGAATCCTTTAGAAAGTATTCAACCACTAATTGACACAATCAATGAATACGGAAAATATGCAGGACTGAAAATAAATGAAAAGAAAACAAACATGTTAGTGATGAATATGGGCAAGATTGACAGAAATACACTCCAACAAATTTCTAAATTTGAAATAAAGGGGAAAAAATGAAATATTTGGGGAATCTACCTTACAACTAAAAACTCAGAACTGTACAAAAATAATTATGGCAATATTTGGCAGGAGAAAAAAAATCTACAAAGATGGTCTAACATGAATCTCTCATGGATTGGCAGGATTTCAACGATTAAAATGAATGTAACAGTAAAAACGTTATTTCTTTTTTCAATCTCTTCTGATTATAACTAATGATATTCCTGTCAAAGAATAGAAAAAGGATTTATCGGCATTTATTTGGAATAAGAAGAAAGCTAGAATAAAACTGAAAAATCTACAGGACACCAATGAAAGAGGAGGCATGAATATTCTAAATGTAAGGATATATTATCATGCATGTTGTTTAGAATGGATTAGGGAATGGGTGAAGATCAAGGATGAAAGACCACTACAATTAGAAGGCCCAGATCTTCCTCTTGGTTGGCATGCATATTTGATATATGACAATTAAAATTAATAGATAATTCAATAATCATTACATAAGGAAATCATTACTGAGAGTCTAGCAGAAATACCAAAGAACATTTATACAAAATATACCAAAACGGACATCAGTAAATGAAGCCTTTTATAAAAGAGGAAAAAATGAAAGAAGAATGGATTACATATAATGATCTACTGATTTAGAATAGAGGAAAATATAAAATGAAAACAATGGATGAACTTATAGCTGAAGGACTAAAATGTAACTGGTTCCTATACAGACAAATTTTAGAAAGATTCAAAATGGATGAAAAAACAAGACAAATTGAGAAGGAAGAAAAGGAATTTGGAAAACTGATGATCTATGACATGCAAAAAGTTGTCTCAAAACTGTATAAAATACTCCTGAAATTGGATATGGAAGATGAGATGGTTAAACAATTCATGATTAATTGGACTCAAGATGTTGGCAAACAAATATTTTTTTGAAGATTGGGAGATAAATTGGAAAAAGAGATTGAAATACATGGTGAATTATGATATAAAAGAAAATTACAACAAAATGTATGGTATTTAACTCCAGAGAAAATATCTAAGATCTATAAAAATGGTAAAAATGAATGTTGGAAGTGCATGGAAAACAGAGGCACATATATGCATATGTAGTGGGAATGTAAAAGAATGAAAAAGTACTGATATAAATACATACGGAGATAGAAAAAATACTAAATATTAAGATGAATATGGAACCCACCACATATTTGTTAGGAATGATAGATGAAGAAAATGAAAAGAAATTTGTCAAAATTATATTTTACATGATATACACAGCAAAATCTGTAATTGCAAAAAAATGCAAAAGCAAAGAAGAACCAGCCTTAGAAGAATGGTTGTTCAGACTATGCGATATAATGGAGATGGACAAACTTAATTGCCTGCTCAGAGGCCAAACCAGGAATAGATATGAAAGAGGATGGTCCCTGGTAATGAAATATCTTGCACAAAAGTGGGGAGAAAACTGTGTGATGACTCTTAAAGAGTAAAAAAGTAAAAAAGAAAAAATGATATAGAGAAAAATATATTATAAGTAATGTAGGAAGAACATTTCTCAGTCCCAGATAGAATGTTAGAAATGTACAAGTCTTGTATACAGTGTGGGACAGGTAAAGAGAATTGATATAATAGATGAAAATTAATGTACAATATAGATTTATGAATGATTTATTGTTCTATGTAATAAAAAGAAATATTGAGAAATTTGGAAAGTCAGATGTATCTCAAAATTGACATTCAAAGTAAAGGAAGGGAAGTTAATTTTTATGTTTGTTTTTTAAGAAATTGTGTTTGTAAGTCTGTATGTCCTCTCCTCCCCTACTGCAAGCTGGTGGAAAACCTTTCTTGTGAAGCTAATATTTTCTCCCTGCGGATCGAGGCGGGATTACAACAAAAATATAAAACAATGTGCAAAGATACAATATGTAAGAACCATAACAATAATAACAATAATAAAAGACAAAAATGCATATAATAAAATACAATATTATAATACTCCCAGAGTAGTATAATATACATGTAATTAAAAATTTAATCATCATCTTCTTCATCGTCGGGAGGCCAAATCAGATGGTACTATTAACCTTAGATTACATTAGGGAGATCAGATGGATAGGCCTGCCAGAAGAGCTCCGTCTTAAGCGCCTTCTTAAGGGCTTTTAATGTAGTAATAAGACGGATCTCCTCCGGAAGGCTGTTCCATAGCTTGGGAGCTGCGGGCGTGAATGAATTCTGGGAAGTCGTTTTTAGTCTAGTATTATAATATTCCAATAGATTCTTCCCTGAAGTTCTGAGGGTGCGGGGCAGATTATGTGGGGAGAGGCATTCCTTCAAGCAAACATGGAATCTCCTTCCAAAATATCATCTCTACATTAAAGAAAGAAAGGGTTAAACCTCCCCTTACACGTTCTAATCCCATTCATGAACATCCCACCACTTCACCCAGCTGGTGTGATTTTGATTTTCAATAATATATTCTTTAAATATATGCAAAGGTCTTTTTCATTCTAGAATGACTGGAATGAACAAAGTCAAGGTAAGATGATGTGCAGTACCCCAGTGACCAAAAGCAAAATGTTTCCTCCACCTTTCTGTTCTCCTATTGTTTCTGCCTCGAAACAGCTTTCTTTTAATGTGTGTGTATAACATTCTCTGCATTTGATCACTAAATATTATCTCCTAGTAATAAATTACAGTAAATTGTATGCTTGTCCATTCTCCTGACCATTCCTTATTTCTATACAAGTCACTCAGTGCCTTTTCTGTACAGATTGTTGGGAAGCCAAGACCTAATTTTGGGGAATTTATAATTAGCCCAAATGAGAGAGGGACGCGCCCAACTTCTAGGACCTTATCCAATTGTCTACGGGAGACGTAGGAATTCTGGCTGGGAACACACTGAAACAGACCAAGCTCCAATTAAAGTCTAAAATATTTATTTGGCAACACTAAGCAAACATCCAAATGCAGCACACACACACACACACATGCTAGAGGAATAAGCAGGGAAGAGAGAGAGCGGGGAAGGCAAAGAGAGAAAGACCAGGACAGAGGATATATTTACACCCGAGTGATGCCTCTGGGCTTTGGCGGCGAATGAAGATGAGTTCCGTGGAAGGGGCATGACCGGAAAGAGGGGGGTCGCGGGAACTATCTCAGAGTACAGACCGACAGAGTTTCAGCATGCACTTCCAAGGTAGCACGATGTCTGCTAAAATCCAGGGGTTTTTAAAGGCGATTTCTGCCTTCCAGCCATGGGCTGGACAATAGCTAGACAAAGGCGTGATGGGCTTTTCATTGTTTACTTAAGTCTGGGCATAGTCTAAACCAGGGGTAGGCAACCTTTCCCCTTTAAGGGACGAGGGACTTCAGCTCCCAGAATCCCAGGATCTATTGACCAACATGGGACTATTGCCCAACATGGCTGAGGCTTCTGGGAGCTGAAGTCCCTCAGCCCTTAAAGGGGAAAGGTTGCCTACCCCTGGTCTAAACAATGCATGTGGTATCAAAGCAATCAAGGAAAGGAAGCTACAGAAAGGAGGTGTCATCAAATCTAATCACTGTCTCATCAAGTGTGAGACTAAGGGCCTCGGCAGACGGCTAATAGGGCCGTCTCCGAGACCCGGAAGAGGAGGGGCAGCCACACGTGCGGCGTCCCTTCCTCTTCCTGAGGTCGCCCTGGAAGCTGCCGGCCCTCCGCACGGCCGGCGCTTCCAGGGCAACCTCCCTCCGCAGCGACCGGACGCGCTGCGGAGGATAAGTCAGGGAAAGTGCGCCCGCCGCTTTTAGGGCGCACTTTCCCTGAAATCTAAAAGGAGCACCAATTTGGAGCTCCTTTTAGATTCGCCACAGGAGCGCCGTGGTGCGGAGGCTGAGCTCCGCCGGCGCTCCGACCCGCGGCGTCTCCGGGGCCTCCGTCTGCCGAGGCCCTCAGACAAACAAACACCATTAGGTATCTTTTCCAACATAATGGGATATTCCCAAGGGCAACTCCCAAAACCTGCCTGTCCAGGAAATCTCTAGTGGTCTTAAGCAATTTTTAGCTTGCTTACCTGACCTCACATCTAGGGAATTATGGCTGCCATCTCCCAAGGGTCAGACTGGGGTCATAGGGAACTCTACATGGCTAAAATATATAATAAAAATGGAGGACGTCTGCTAACAAGATGCTATACTAACAGTCCAGACAGGATTGTATTCAGTCACTGCTATGCACCATCTGCTGCAGGTAGTTCTCACAGACTCACATAAAACTGATTCTCTATGTTTCAAAGAGTGGAGCACAGAACCATTCTGGTATAAGACTATTAATTCCTGGTAATCTGCCATAGACATGCTTCTATTGCTCCTATATTGTTGCCCTACTTTTGAAAATTTTTGAAAGCATCATAGTATTTTAAGATAGGATATGTAAGAAGAAATTTCTATGTAGAAAGAACTTTTTATTGATGAGTATATTTTTTGTAAAGCAGAAAGCAAACACAGTGGAAAGGTGATAATACAGATCAGCAAATACATTAACCTACACTCTTTATGGTTATTGTCTTCTTAAGGACACACTGCACTGCAAATGTAGAATCCTGTCTTGAGGATATTATTGGAAGTTCTTAGGGCCCAAAAATATGTTTGTAAGGTCTTCAGGCAATTGTTTGAGTTTTAACAGTTTACACTTGTTTACCACACATACCAGCACTCAAAAGCTTAAAATAGGGATGTAAAGAACATGTAAGAGCCAGCATGGCATAGAGGTTTGAGTGTAGGACTATGACTGTGGAGACCAGGATTCAAATTCCCACTAAACACTGAAACCTACTGGATAATCTTGGGCAAGTCACACTCTCTCATCCTCAGAATATGGCAACGGCAAATCTCCTCTAAAGAAATTTGCCATGAAAACCCCATGATAGCTTTGTCTTATGGTTGCCATAAGTAAAAAACAACGTGAAGGCACACAACAACAACAACAACAACAACAACATGCACCAAATTCCCCACCCAAATATGTTGAAACACCCTTATTGGGAAAACTGGCAGTCATGGTGAGATCTTTACCTCTGTCTTTAGTGATGTGATAAGTGTGTACATCCTCATATAAATCACAGGGTTGGAAAGGATCACAAGGGATGTCTAATTCCTGGCATGCAAGAATACACAGCTATAGCACATCTGAGAGTTCGATATCCAACCTTTGTCTAAAGATCTGCAAAGAAGGAGAGTCTGTTACCCTCTGAGACAGTCTGTTCCACTATCAGAAAGCTCTTAGCATCAAGACATTGTTACAATGGTTGATTTGATATAAAGACCCCTTCTTTGGGTCTCTGTCATAGCCCTGGACTGGGAAAAGCCTTTACCACCATTAACTCAAAGCAGACATATTACGTAGGCACCTCAAAAAGAGTCACATCTGCATTTACAACAATTTACAGATCAAAAAGGCCAGCCTTAGGAGCTGCAGAGCAGGACATTCACACCCTCTGAATTCTGGAGGCACAGAGATTTACAACTGTCTAAGAATGAGATAACATCAGCATCCCATCGCCTCCTTTTGGAAATTGTCTACTCTGATATATAATAGCAACTCTTCACCTCAGACTAGGCTTAAGGGTATAAATGTTCCCCAAAATCTCAAGTCTGGATAGATTTTATGGTGCCACTGTATGATGAATGGTTTCCGATTGGAAGCATGGAAGCATGGCCATGAACCAAAGGTAAAATGGCTGCACAGCAAGGCATTGCTGAAGGACAGTGAAAGTGACAGATAGCAAGAAATGATGACTTGGCCAGAGAAAGAACTTACAAAACAAGAAGGAACTTGTACAAACACTGTCTGCTCCGAGCTGCATATGATGTCAACAAGATAGCAATGGACATAAGACCTTGGTATGTTCTTCCCAAGAACTGGCAAGACATGAATATAAAGAAAGGGGATTTTCAGTCTCTCCTTTGTTGGCACCTACCCGGGCAAGGTGTCATCCCATCCCCTTCAAGGATGAATTGATCCATCATCCAGCAAAGGGCCATGTTTTGTGAGTATGAATGTGTGTGTGCAAGAGCTCTTGATACTTAAAATGGTTGTCTTATCTGTTATTTCTTATTTGTTATTGTCTTAATTCTCATTGTCTTATTTGTTATGTCTTAATAAATGTTACATGGATAGTGTTTAAACCCAGATCTGGTTTCCCATGTGTCTATATTGAAAATCCTATAGTCTAGGGTGGCTAAATTTCTCTTTGGAATAAAAGAACAACAGAGAACCTCGGTTCATGACAACTGTGCCACTGTGATTTCTGACTAGAGTCCCAGCTCTGTCCATTGTCTTTTTCTTTCATAACAGATGAGTCTATCCATCTTCATTCGTCGTTGGAGTCACCTCCTTCAAGAAATTATCACCATTAGAAAGCCTTGTGTTTCCTAACCAAGCTAACTATTTTACTCCTGAGTTCTTGTGTGTATGCATGTATGTTAGGGTGTCTTTGTATGTTTTATTCTCTGTTATATGTGTGCTTGCTTATTGATTTATTTTTCTCTATTAATAAAAGTACCATTCTTTTGGGAAAATGTTGTCTCTGCAAGAACTGTTCCTTCTCTCCCCCTGCATACAATGGGTTCAGATTCTATTTATTATTTTTGAGCTAATTATAAATTCCCCAAGGTCAAGTTTTTTATTACACATCCCTCCCTTCCCCCTTTAAAAAAATCATTTTATTAACACAAATAACACAACACAAACACAATTTATCTGTGTGACTAAAAATTACCATACAAAAACTACAAACAAAAACCAACAATCTTAATAGCACCCTCCCAAAAAAATTAACAAAAACTAACACTACTGAATTTCTTCCTGCCCCCAGCCAATGGGTATATCCCTCCTATTGCTACACTCCCTTTAATTCATAATATACAAGTCTTCTATGATATAAGCCAGGGGTAGGCAACCTTTCCCCTTTAAGGGCTGAGGGACTTCAGCTCCCAGAATCCCAGGAGCTATTGGCAAACATGGGACTATTGGCCAACATGGCTGAGGCTTCTGGGAAATGAAGTCCCTCGGCCCTTAAAGGGGAAAGGTTGCCTACCCCTGATATAAACAAACTCAGTTCATTTTACAAAACCTAAAAATGAGTCCTGGAAAAGAATCCTGAGCATACTGTTGGACAGCCAAAAAGACAAACAAATGGGCCATAGAAAAGATCGAGCCTGAAATCTCCCAGGAAGCCAAGATGACCTAATTGAGACTGTTGTACTTTGTCCACATCATGAGAAAGCACTATAATAATGGTAGGAAAGGTGAGAGGGGAGTAGAAAGAGAGGAAGACTACAGGCTAGATGGATAGACTCCATGGGAAGGAATTACTAGCATTATGCAGAACAGTAGAGAACAGAGAGTCTTGGGGCCTTTACAGACTGCCTGAAATAATGCAGATTGAGGCCACTTTAACTGCCCTGGCTCAGTGCTAAGGAATCATGGGAGCTGTAGTTTATTGTGGCACCAGAGCTCTCTGACAGAGAAGGCTCAATGTCCCAGAAAAAAATACAATTCCCATGATTCCCTAACACTGAGCCAGGACAGTTAAAGTGACCTCAATCTGCATTATTTCTGGCAGTTTGTAAAGGCCCTTGGAGATGTCTCATCCACAGGGTCACCATAAGTTGTGATCGACTCAAAGATGGTTAACAACAAACAAAAACAAAAACAATAGCTGGCCCCACTGATAGTACATGTAAGAGATTGACATTTCCCACTTTGCACATCAAGACATCCTTCCTAATGTTTAGGTGGAATCTCCTTTCTTGAATCTAGTGGTTCATGTTCTAGACTTTACATTCTTGGTCACTCTTCTCTGGACATGTTCATGATTTCCACAGTATACACAAGAGGCCTCTGCACTAAACTTAATTTATATCCTTTTTGTTCAATACAAATTAATGGGATTATTTGTCAAAAAGAGGTAGACAACCCACCCATTGCTTTTGCTTTTTAAATGCCCATGCAACAAAGCACCAATGATATTACAATAGGAATAAAAATCATTCACAGAATTGATCCCTCCAAACAGGGTCCTGAAAATACTTCCTCAAAAGTGCAAAAACCTCCTTATTGAGGAGGAAAAAATATATGATTTTCATTTTCATTTGAAAGAAGAAGATCAGAAGGATTTTCCTTCCTATCTTGGAACAATGGGTAATTAGATAAAGTGCAAGTCAAAATGATAGCACAGAAACTTCTCAGAAATATTATTCCCATTCTTTGTTTCTTTTTTTTTCTTTTTCTTTTTTGCATTATTTTCCAGATGAACATCTGTATTATTAAGATCCCTCCTAATCAAAACTCCAACAACCTATTCATTGCGAACACATTTTTCATACATCCAGAAAGAAGGATAAGCACATGGACATAACCAGATGGTCAACACAAAAATCAAATAATTATATAATTGGAAGTAAAAGATGGTGGAACTCTGTTCGTGTGGCCAAGACTAGACCAGGCACTGACTGTGGCACAGATCATGAATTACTCATATCAAAAATAAGAGTAAGGGGGAGAGCAGATGGGCGGCTGTGGGCCACCGCGAGAAGCAACAGCTTCTCATGTGCAACGGTGAGCGTTCCAATGACGTCCTTCGGAAGGGGTTGGGGTGGCTGGCGGCCAGCTGCCCCTCCTCCTCCTTGGCTTGAAGACGGCACTTTGAGCCATCTGCAGAGACCCTAAGACTCAAGAAGAAAACAAAACCAGTGATTATAGCAAAATATGATCTAAATAATATCTCAACATAATTTACTGACAACATAAGAAACAGATTTGCATTACTAAGCATAATAGACCAAGAACCAGAGGAGCTATGGTCTGAAGCCAGGGACATAACAAAAGAAGAATGCAGACAGCCACTTTGAATAAACAAAAAGAAAGAGAAAAAATATAGATGACAGAAAAAATACTACAAGCAATAAAGAAAAGAAGAGAAGAAAAACAAAAGAGAGATAGGGTCAACCTATGAATTATGAATGCAACAGTACAACGGCTTGTGTGGAAAGATAAAGAAAATTACTACAATGATCAATGCAGAGAAATAGAACAAAAGAGGAAGAACAAGAGATCTATTTCACAAGATCTGAGAAATCGAAGCAAAATTCCAACCAAGGACTGGGATGCTCTATGACAATAAAAATAACGTAATTCAGGACCAGGAAGGAATAAAAAGACATTGGATGCAATACACAGAAGAATTATACAAAAGAGATGACAAAATGAAGGACACATGGAATGAAGAGCCATATAAAGGTGAACCTCAAATTCTAAAAAACAAGGTGGAAACTGCAATACGAGAAATATTGAAAAACAGATTACCAGGAACAGATGATATTCCAATTCAGCTACTGCAATCCACATTGACAGAGTCAACTCTAGTGCTGACCAACATATATCAACAAATATGGAAAACAAAACAATGGCCAACAGATTGGAAGTGGTCAGTATACATCCCATTCACAAAAAGGGAGACACAAGAGACTGCATCAACTATAGGACCATAGCACTGATCTCCCATGCAAGCAAAATTATGCTCAAAATTCTGCAGCATAGACTCCAACCAGACATGGAGAGAGAAATCCCAGAGTGCAAGTGGAGTTCAGGAAAGGAAGAGGCACTAGGGACCACATTGCAAATATACAATGGCTAATGGAGCGCACCAGAGAATTCAAAAAGAAAATCAGCATAGACTTTATAGGATATAGGAAAGCCTTTGACTGCATAGATCATGAAAGGCTATGGAATGCCCGTAAAGACATGGGAGTGCCAACACATCTGATATTTCTTGCTGCAAAAATATTAAAAGAAAAGAAAAGAAAAGAAAAGAAAAGAAAACATTCTAAAATGCAAAAATATACAACTCAGCACAAATGTTAGAATCATACAAGCAATTGTATTCCCTGTTACCATGTATGGATGTGAGAGCTGACTGTTAAGAAAGATGATAGGCAGAAAATCAACTCCTTTGAGATGTGGTGCTGGAGAAGAGTGTCAAGGATCCCATGGATAGCCAAAAAGACAAACAAATGGGTCCTAGAGCAGATCAAGCTGGAAACCTCCTGGAAGCCAAGATTACCAAACTGAGGCTGTCGTACTTCGGATACATCATGAGAAGAGAAGACTCATTAGAAAAGACAATAATGCTGGGAAAGGTGGAGGGGAATAGGAAGAGAGGAAGGCCACATGCCAGATGGATGGACTCTATTAAGGAGGTCATGGGTATGGGTTTGCAGGATTTAAGCAGATGACAGGGGATCTTGGAGATGTCTCATCCATAGGGTCACCCTGGGTCGAGACCGAGTTGAGGGCAATTAACAACAAGAACAACAATAAATCAAAACTTACACCACACAAGGCTATTTTCAGCAGTAAAGATCAGGCTGGTGTATTTCTGTGATCAGCCTTGAGAAGTTAATGCAAATGTGCATCATCTTAATTTTTACCAGACTGTCTGGTATGGACAGAGCCAAATTATGTATCTCATTTCACCTTGCAAGCTCTGTGAAACCATTCCAAAGCAATAAAGATCATGAATTTAGTTCAGCATTCTGCCTCTCAGGTTTAAGGTATCCTAAGAGAGCATTATATTAAGAAATCATATTGAATAGAAATCTAGACTCCCCTCCTGTATACCAATAAATAGACTGAAGTGGTTGTGCAGGAGGTTGTGCTTTCTAAAAAATCTGGTTGTTAAAACTCTCTATTTATCCCTTCTAGTAAGTCCTTTTTGTTCCAACCCCATAGCTTTTCAAGTGCTAAGAGGTATCAGATCATTTTAAATCTAGAAAATGCAATCATTAACAAAACACTGAGTCATTCAGCCATAACATTCTAGTACGAGATATAGACTATGTAACATTAGGATTGTTCATAGAATTCATGAATTTAAAATCTTCAAGTTGCTGATAAGGGTTTTGGACATGGCAGGAATTAATCTACCAGGAAATAATTCACCAGAATTCTGTCTAGAATTTCCTTGCCTTGATTTTTTTAATAACTATAAGAAATGGGAGTAAGGCAGCATGAAGCTGAAACCAGGACATAATTGTGCCTGTAGTTCCATTCTATGCTATCTACTTAGGGGCATTGCAGACCGGCCTAAAGGACCGGCCTGGGGGTGGAGTTGGGGTGGGGCAGCTGCACACCGGCCACCCCAACCCCATCCCAATGCCGTCCTGATGCCACGCACCCATTTGAATGGTGGTCAGTGTCAGGACACCCTCCTGGCGCAGCTTGTATACATGCTGTGCCAAAAGGGCACAGAAGAGCCACAGTCCCAGCTCGTAGGGTGGCCTTTTGCTGCCCCCAAAAGGAGCAGCATTTTGCCGCTCTTTTGGGGGTGGCAAAAGGGAGGATCTGGGCCATGGCATGGGGTTGCCACAGCCCCAATCTGCCATTAGCAGGGGCGGCCCAGAGCCGCCCCAAACGGGCCATCTGTAGAGGCCCTTAATGTGTTTTTAGTCACTCCCTTTGTGGCAGATATGACCAGGTTTACATCTGTGAAACACAGGAAGATATAAATATCTTCCAAAAGGCTTTAGACAAATTCATGACAGATACACATCAGTGACTACTAGTCACAATTGTAATGTTCCATGCATAGGTACTAGTTCATGCATTGGTATATTAAGGCTCAGTGAATCACATACCTCTAGCCATGCTTTGTTCCTGCTTGTGGTCCACTCAGGAACTAGTTGCTGGATTAGTTAGCCCTATGGTCTGACCCAGCAAAGTTCTTAATACCATCAATTCTTAAAAATTCTTTCATTCACTTCTAAATAACTACAATCAGTCTGTTTAGAAGGATACACCTGGATTAGAGGGAAGAAACTCCAGACCAAGGAAGAATCAAGTCCCTCTTGTCCCCCAGAAAATGGAGTCAGGAGGGGCTTTATTTCCCCAAGGTTAGACAGGGGCCTGAGACCCCTCCCAGGCATTGATTATTGTTCTCTCCCAGAAATAATAAAGGCCACCTGCAGCCTATCCTGTGTACATTTACTTGAGAGTAAGCTCCACCAAACACATGGCAGCTGCTTCTAAGTATACATTGGACTCGCAAGAGTCATCGTACTTAAAGATGTTTTAGTGATAATAGGCTGGAAAGCAATTTGCCCTCCCCTTGCAAGAACCTGCATGTAGGTGAAATTATCAACAACCTGCCTGGCAATGTTGAGCTCTTCTGGGCACCTCTCATTTGGAAATTCAGCAATATGAGGTGTGTTGAGAGTAAATTAGGGGCCGATGCAGACAGCCCATTTGGGGTGCAAAAATCCGCCTCTGCAAGAGGTGGATTGGGGCCAAGGCAACTGCACACTGCGGCCCTGATTCTCCCTTTTGCCGCTCCCTTTTGCTGCATCACGGCTCTTCTGCACCCTTTCGGCACAGCGTGTTTGCATGCTGTGCCAGGAGGGTGTCCTGACACTGCACGCCATGCGTATGGCTGTGCAGCATCAGGACGGCATGGGGTGGGGTTGGGGCAGCCAGTGTGCAGCTGCTCTGCACCAATTCCATCCCCAGGCTGGCTCTTTGGGCCGGTCTGCAATGCCCCTAGGATTTCCTCTGGATCTAATGCTGAGTTCATTTGTTTTTCAAACAGCCTATGGATTCTGAGCACCTTCCTTCCCTCAAGCATGTTTGTCTCCATGACTCGGCTGTGCAAGGGACAAAATGTACCCCAATTAATCCTAAAATCCTTGTCCTTAGGGGGGAAAAACTTCAATATTTTATCTCTAAAGACTATTTTCTCAAGTGCAACAGCTGAACTAGGGTATATCTTAGCTTCTTATATACTAAGGTAGAATGTTTTTACTCCATTTACAATTTTTCTAAGATAATGCAGTATCCATTTCCATATTTTGTATGCAACTCACAATCTTCTCTAAGAAATTAGTTCAATTTCTCTCCCTGAGCTTACCTTCTAATCAGTTCCTACAATGCTAACCATTGACTACATTACCTTGGTGCTTCTAAATTAGCTCTTGTATTCCACCCCCCTTATTTATACGTTGAATTAAAATCGCAGTAGGGTATCTCTGGTTTTGTTTCTTTACATCTAGAATCACATTCCCCTACCCATCTGTTGAAAGATACATATAGCACAATGTAAACAGGATATTAAAAAGCTATTCTCCCCTCTTTTTAAAAAAGTCTGCCTTTAAAAAAAAAAAGCACTGCAAACCCAAGTTGCTCCTTTGTATTCTTTTATTAGCTTAGAGCATGCTTTGTTAAGCGTGACATAGCAATACAATTTAAAACTGGAAAAGAGTGGTAATGATGAATGTGTTTTTAAAGAAAAGGCTAAGCCACCATTTAGTCTGATTTCCCCTTTATTATTATGCCTTTTTTAATGGTAAAAAAAGGAATGGTTTACTTGGTTGCAACAATTAAAATGATTAAAATAACAAGACCTCAGCCTGCAGCTGTAGTTAAAATAAAATTACTCAGAGGGCTATGCTAGTTTGCATGTGTTGAACTAAGGTTGTGTTTCAGTGAACTGCACCCAGCAAACCAGGAGAAGACAGTCTACTAGAACTCTTATCTTTTTTCCCAGTCAATGGGATACAAAAATATTGTTGACATGAGCCCAAGGCCAGAGCATGGGCAGCTTCTTTTTGGGATTACATCCTCTTAGAATGGAAAGCTAATGTGGTTTGAGTGTTAGGGCCTTTACAGACTGCCAGAAATAGTGTGAATTGAGGCCACTTTAACTGTCCTGGCTCAGTGCTAAGGAATCATGGGAACTGTAGTTTATTGTGGTGCCAGAGCTCTCTGGCAGAGAAGGCTCAATGTCCCAGAAAAAAATACAATTCCCATGATTCCTTAGCACTGAGCCAAGACAGTTAAAGTGGCTTCAATTTGCACTATTTCTGGCAGTCTGTAAAGGCCCTTAGTCTAGAATGCTGGGAAACTAGGGTTTGAACCCATGCTAAGCCATGAAAACCACTGGGTGACCTTGAGGAAGTCACACTCTCCCAGCCTCAAAGGAAGCCAATGGCAAACTTCCCTCTGAACAAATCTTGCCAATAAAACCTTAGGAGATGTTTGCTATATGCTGGAGTTGTCTTGAAGACACAACAATGTCTTCACTGGATGCTGCCTGGGAGATTCTGGAGGTGTACTCCAAACAGGAACTTTCCAATTAGATACGCACACACACACACACCGAGAGAGAGAGATTGTTGTGCCTCTGTGAGTATATGTAGCATTTAAAGCATGATGAATTGTGACAAAAATGGCAAACTTCTAGCCATCATGGCTGCATCTGCCCTGCCCTTCAAGATCCCTCATCATCAACTGCCCTGTTCAGGACTTACAAACTCAGGGCTATGGCTTCCTTGATTGAATCTATTCACTTGTAAAGGGGAAATGACATGTTGCCCCACCTCCCCACCCAGTCTTTGTTCAAAGTGCATTGTATATTTTCCAGAACTGATCATTAAATGTGGTGTTCTGGTTTTAACTGGCCGGGAACTAGTGTCAAAAAATAGTGGATGACAAATGCAAAGAATCTGAGTGGTGACGCTGGGCTAAATTACAAGATATTCTTAGTAAATGACTGTTTTAAAAGATGTGGTAAATGCTATCTTTTTAGCTTACAGTCAAAATATTTGACTACAGTATATGATGATTCTAGGCAAATATGGAGGAAGGTTATTAATATTCAGTAGAGAATTAAGTTATTGTGTTTAAGGAATTAATCACTAAAGAGCCACTGGCTGGAGGAAAAAGAACTTGTAAATTAGGTAAACTTGTAAAAATATAAACAAATTCTCCATCATAGCTGTTTTATTAGCTACATTTAATAAAGAAATTTGTGTAAAAATAAATGAGGAAATGAAAAAACAGAGTGGCTATGGAGGTGGAGGACTGGAAATGAACATTGAAGATCTGAGTTCAGGTTCTTGCTCAATCACAAACAAATTTGAGTTGCTCTCACTCAAGCAATCTGGTTGCATTTGCATTGCACAAATAATGCAGTTTGACACCACTTTAAACTGCCATGGCTCAATGATATTGAATTCTGGGATTTGTAGTTCATTGTGACACCAGAGTTCTCTGACAGAGAAGGCTAAGCAGCTCATTAAAAATCCCAGAATTCAATAGCATTGAGTCATGTTCCAATGATGATTACAAGCTTGCATGCACTGATTTATCTAGGGGAAGCTACAAAAGAGGTCTGGAGGAAGACCATAAGCCTCAGCTTTTGTCATACTAGGTTGCTCCTCCACTTTTGCAGCTCTCAAGGAGAAAAGAATAAATAGAATAGATCTAAATAAAGTGGCCCATTTTACAATCCTTCTGTGTCTGATATTTTTATTTTCCAAGTTGATCAGCAGTTTTACTACTGTAAATGATTGGTCAAGAACTTTGCTGTTGTATATCAGTCAGTTTGGCATTTCTGCTGTTTAGGTCTCTCTCTCTGTCTCTTTCCTTTCACATTTTCTTTTCTTACACTTTACACAAAATAATTAAAAATATTTTATGTTCCAAGTGCTTCAGAAACTATTATTGATGGATATAACTATTTTCCTTTGTTTCTGATTTTCCCAAAAATCTATTCTTATGGTAGTATCATTTGTTGTTGTTGTTGTCATCCCCCTACTTCTTCTCATCACTATTTATTTAATTCATATCCCTTCTTTTTCCTAGTGTGGGATTCAAGGAAACTTCTCCTTACAGACTTCATTATTACAGAAACTCTCAGAATTTTCAACAAGAGATACTAGTAATACAGCATAGCACATAGGATACAATCTGAACCATTTTCCTCTCTTTCAACTTTGATCAAAGATAGCCCTTAATTACATGGGCAGTGCCTGCATTTGCACAACATCCTTCTCCTGTAAGAAGAAGAACCTCACAATCAGTTACTGAGAGATCTACTTCATATGTTAGAATGAAAGAAGTATATTTTATGGCATTTTAAATTAATCTTTAATTTTGAAGACTATTTTTGTGCTTTGAGATATCCAACACACACACACACACACACACACACTACAATCCCATTTCAAAATGGTACAATTTTCAGCAGAATACATGCAGGCATGTTTTGGTGCTAATTCCCAAATATTTGTATAACAAGTAGAAATAGGCCAAAAAGCCTTGACTCTAGAGCTTGGAAAAGTTACTTATTTGGACTGTAAGTTCCAGTTTCTTCCAGCCATGCTGGCTAGAAAATTCTGAGAAATAGTCAAAAACCATATTTCCAAGCTCTGATTAAAGAGCTTCAGGACTGTCCTCATATGTTGAATGACTTGAGATTGTAATATGGAATGTGTTCTCAAATGGTGTCATGTCCAACTGTTGTAGAATGAGTCATTAGGATGAACAAGACCTATGTTTTGAACTGATACCAAATTGTGAAGCTGGTGAAATGACAGCCGTTCTTTCTAAATGAATTTCTGTTGGGTCCCCACAACATGGACAGTACCTACTGACTCCTATTAGGAAGATCCCGTCTGCCCATTGCAAGCATGGCATATTTTAGCCAGAGGCTGGGCTGGTATACAGCTCTTTGTCATAGAAAAGGGCAGTGAGTGAAAAGTTTCTTTTAAAATAAAACAATATGAGGTCATGCTGAAATCATTCATAACTGAGCTGTGGTATGATGATGGGCCCCCATGAGCCACTTCCACTTATCACTTGCAAGTTTTGGATGGCTTCAGCATGTCATTATACTGATTCTTCTTTTAAAATAATTTCCCAAGCTGTAGTGTGGTGGTGGGAGCAATTATGAGGCTGATCTTAGTCAGCATAGCCAGTTGTGATGAAAGCTGGGAGCTGCAGTTTAGCAACAGGTAGAGGGCCAAATAATCCACATCTCAGCTCTAAGGTGATGAACATGAAGCTTTTGTTTCCTTTTAAATTATTATAAAAGGATCATGAGGGATATTAACTGAGTTTCAGTAGGACTCATGACATTTCTCTAGAGTGGGTAGGTTATATATATCTTATAAATGGGGCTCTTCCATTTCTGGCACAGCATTCTTTCTGAATGTAAACAAACAATGCTCCAACTTCTACTAATGCCAATGATATAAATGTGTGGTCTCTGTGTTTGTGAATGAGGCTAGGTAAGCACTGTGGGGAGGACAACCATTTCTAAGAAATAATATTGGGAAATCAAGCATGGGCACATTTGAAAAGTCTTGCTTCAGCCATAAAGATAAGACAGCTTGTTTATTCTTGCATAAAGAAAATACCACCCCTCTTTTGTTTGCAGTTCTGCACAAGGCTGCTGCCTCCC
The DNA here is from genome assembly GCA_026167975.1 of Phrynosoma blainvillii. Classification (NCBI taxonomy): domain Eukaryota; kingdom Metazoa; phylum Chordata; class Lepidosauria; order Squamata; family Phrynosomatidae; genus Phrynosoma; species Phrynosoma blainvillii. Next base: position 88,833,585 of record JANUYF010000001.1, on the reverse strand, counting down.
CTGGGGAAGCAGGCTTCACACTGCTTTCAAGCCACACTTCAGGGGTTCTTGGGCAGGCCATAAGTCTCACTGGAATAAGGTGTACTATAAAAGTGCTGAATAAATAAATAAATAAATAAATAAATGTCCTGGCCTGATAAGAGTATGAGAAAATAATGCAATTTACAGTAGCCAACACGTTCGATGAAAACAATGTTTCTTGCCCAGATTTTGGAACTTCTGGTCCTATTATTCCAGCCATAAGATAAATGTAGATTTTTCAAGCCACCTGGCATTTAGTAAATCATCTCTGATGACAGATACCTTTTAAAGCTACTTAGCATACAGTACTGTAAAAACAGAATATGCTTTTCTCCCATTCCCCCCCCCCCCCACATACACAGTTTTTTAAGAGAAACTTTTGGCAATTGTTTTACTAGTGAGCATCTCCTTTCCCCTCTGGATTCATGAGCTGTTGTCATAGTAATCCTTTCTTTCACCCACTGAAATGTTTAATAACTGCTGTGGATTCCAAAGCAGACATGGAATCAAGTTGTAAGAAAAGCTTTACTAACAAGTCTCTCTAAACAAATACACCCATCATAACTTGCCTTGATTATGTCTCAGTGACGACCTGTTCCACTGATGTCTACAATGGCAGAAACATCATTAGTGAGACCAACTGTTTACAGTAATGGATCTCATCAGGTTTTGTCTCCATTACAGATAATGTTCCTCTCTTTAGTGAAATGAACCCTTGTATGCTTATTGTTAAGTATGTCTAGAGTTACCACAACCTTGCAGGAGGACATCAAAGATGATGGAGAAGGTACTAAGTCCAACTTTTTTTCAATAAAGAAAGCTGATAGGAAAGAAATCAACTCATTTGAATTTTGTGGCTGCAGCAGAATCTTCTGAATATAATGGTCCAAATAAATTCATTCTTCAGCAGATCAAAGCCTGAATGTCACAAAGAGCCAAATGTGGCAAAGCAGATACTACCATACTGTAGGCCTATCATGAAAATAACAACATGACTTGTAAAAGAGACAAAAATGCTGGAATAAGTTGAAGGTGGTAGGAAAAGAGGAAGACTACGGGGGGTTGCAGACTGCCAGAAATAGTGCAAATTGAGTCCACTTTTAGGGTTAGGGTTAGTGCTAGGGAATCGTGGGAATTGTTTTTTTTTTCTGTGACATTGAGCCTTCTCTGTCAGAAAACTCTTGTGCCATAATAAAATACAGTTCCCATGATTCCCTAACTCTAATCCTAACCCTAAAAGTGGACTCAATTTGCACTATTTCTGGCAGTCTACAACCCCCCTACATTACCAATGGGCTGACCCAATAAGGGATGCTGCAGCCCCAAGTTTGCTAGATCTGGACAGAGCTTTCAGTAACATGATTGTGTGGAGGTATCTCATTCATAAGTCACCATAGATGTAAGCTAATTATTCTGCAGATAAGAATGACTGGCTCTATTGAATCCATAGCTGCATAGGTGAGAAGAAGGCTGGTTACCTCTGAACTCATTCCACTTGCTGTAGAGCAAATTAAGCCACAACAGGAAGAGACAAACATGAATGATTGTTGGTGGTTCCCTGGTTCCAGCTTCACCAAATGTCTCAGAGAACAGCAGATTGTAGCTTCCATGTTAGTAACTCTTCTTTTGGTTTTATTCATTGCAGAATGCTGAAGCCATTTTCCAAATAGGTACAGCACCTTGGGAAGCTCTTTTGAAGTTCAGAGTAGATTCTGGAGAGAATTTACCACTCCACTGACATGGAAGCCACCAGCTGCCACTGGTCTAAGATCATTTATTTGCATGAACAATTTTAGCATTAGAACTTGGCAACCCTATATTTGAGGTTTGCAGGATGGTCCAAGGAATCTTGTCCCTGGTGACAACCAAGATAGCCACTCTCCTCCCTTCCCTAGAAAAATGCTACCTCTGTGACAGCTGAACTTGGTTTCAACTCTGGCAGTGGATCAATATCTTCCATCATTCATGACAGCAGCAGACTAACTCACTGGGAGCAAAATGGGCTCTGTGACACACACAGATCTGCCCTCTAACACCACACTGTCACTTACCCACCCCAGAGCCTGGGTCACTGTCTCCTCAAGCAAATGCTGCAATGCAGAAGTGGGGGTACCATGATGTAATGCATGACTGGAGCTGTGCAATGCACATTGTAATATCTGCTGAATCACATAGACTGTGCTGGCTGCTTTGCTGCCTGCTTACTCCATCAGGGATCTTTTTCAGTAGTGTTAATTGTGTCTCATTGGCAGAAGGTGATTGGTTAGACAATCCAGCTACCAAGGATACCATTTTCTTTGCTGAGGCCCTTGTATCCTCTGTACCAACATCAACTAACTGAGTAGAGCCAACCCTAGTAGGTTGGACAGATCAAATCTTTCCCAAGGAAAAGGCAAAAACTAGTCTTGGTCTCCCATATTTCAGTGTACTCCACTGTGGGTGTATACAGTCCGATAATGGTTAAGCATGCAAAAAAATAATTGTGTCTTGAGGATGGATAAGTGAGATTTTCCTAACCTCATAAAGCAGGGGTAGACAACCTTTCCCCTTTAAGGGCCGAGGGACTTCAACTCCCAGAATCCAAGAAGCTATTGGCCAACATGGGACTATTGGCCAACATGGCTGAGGCTTCTGGGAGCTGAAGTCCCTCAGCCCTTAAAGGGGAAAGGTTGCCTACCCCTGTCATAAAGCATGAAATAAATATCTGAAGCTACCTTGGGCCAATATTGTTCTACGTATTTAAAATTGATTCCAAACAGTAGGCTTCCTAATCAAATTTGTAGATGACACCAGATTAGAAGGAAAGGATCATAATTCAAAATGATTTTAACAGATTGCACTGCTGGCCATAACCAACAACAACAACAAAAAAGTATTTCAACAGGGAAAAGGGTAAAATATTACATTTGAGCAGGAAAAATGAAATGCACAAATAGAGGATGGGTGACATGTGGCTTGAAAACAGTATATGTGAAAAGGGTGTTGCTAGCTAAACATGAGTCAACAGAGTGATGTAGAAAAAAAAAAGCCCATGCAATTCTAGTCTGCATCAACAGGAATCTAATATCCAGATAGAGGAAAGTATCTTCTCTGAAATATTTTGTTATATTTTCTTTGGAATATTGTGTCCTGTTCTGGGCACCGCAGTTCATGAAGGATGCTGGATAAGCTGGAATATCTCCAGAGGAGGCCAACCAAGATGGTAAAAAAAGGTCTAGAAAATAAACCCTATGAGTAATGCTTTAGGAAACTGGATATGTTTAGTTTAGAGAAGAGAATAAAGAGAGGTGATACAATAGTCATTTGTAAGTATTGGAAGAGATATCATGTAGAGGAAGGAGCAAGTTAATTTCCTGCTGCTCCACAAAGTAGAACACAAAGCAGTGGGTTTATTATGTGACCTTGAATTTAGGGCAGGGGTAGGCAACCTGTGCCCTTTAAGGGCCGAGGGACTTCAGCTCCCAGAAGCCTCAGCCATGTTGGCCAATAGTCCTATGTTGGCCAATAGCTCCTGGGATTCTGGGAGCTGAAGTCCTTTGGCCCTTACAGGGGACAGTTTGCCTACCCCTGATTTAGGGGAAATTTAATTAGCTCACTTGATTAGCTAGGAGACATCCCAATTTATACTGAAGGGGCTAGAGATGATAGGTCATCAGAGGCAAAGTTTCTTCAATGTAATTATATATTTATTTGGGGATCATGCACACTAATACACCCAATCATTCACTCACTCTCACAAGAACTCAGGACTAAAGTAGTTAGCATGGAATAGACAAGAGGCTTTATAATGGTGATATTACCTGACAAGGCTGCTCCTTGGTTCCAATGATGCATTGGACTCAGGCCGCATGGATGGGACGGGGAAAGTGACAAGAGTCAGAGCTAAGCCATAATTCAGAATGACATGGAGACACCATGAATTCTAACCAGTACACCAAACAAAGAATTTGGAGATCCTTAAATAGCATGCAAATAGCCTAGAGCTAAGGTTGTTTTCCCCAACTACAAAAAGTTTTACATAGCAAAGGTCTCCTTGAAGGTAGATAGATCTTTAGGGGTGAGTATGGGTCTTATCTTGCCATGGTAGGAGAACATCCTGAGCCATAAATCTGCTGTAGAAGATGTGAATGTTTCTCATCTGTGACTCCTTTAAAATAGCTGTTTGATCTGCAAAGGGGTCCTTGGTGTACGTGATTCGTCTGCCTCAGATTCATGGCAGTTTGTGCTGTTCCGTTTTGAGGGCCATATCAGAAAGCATGCACATCTTACAGTATGTGCAAAAAAGAGAGATTTCAGCTAAACATTAGGGGTAGAAAAATCTTGATGGTTAGAGCCATTTGACAGGGAAATAGACTGCCTTGGAGGGAGTGGACAATCCTTCTCTGGAGGTCTTTAAATAGTTGGTCATTCTTGGGAGTTGCATATTCCCACATGGCAGGAATTTAGTTGCATATTCCCACATGGCAGGAATTTTAATAGATGGACTTTGCAGTCCCTTAAAATGCTATGATTCTACCTTTTACATTAACACCACTGACTCACCTAACCTATCCTTAGCTCTTATATGAAATCTCTGTTTAAAAAAATATGCAAAATGAAACAAAATGAAAACTGATAAAATTAGAAATCATGAACAACCTAAAATGATTGGTGTGTCAATCCGTAGCACTGAAAGATCATAGCAGTATTCCCCATTGCACTGTTTAGTGATCAATATGCTTTATAATCAGGATTATCATGACAGTTCTTTGAAGAAAGCCATTGTAAATGAATTTATTCATTCAATGGATGGTCAGAGTTCCATGTTCTGTGGAGCTCTGTGTTTGTGCCTTTAATTGTGGCATGTTAGGATAAAAAATCACTAGGTGGACTTTTATTATTATTATTATTATTTGCAGCATGTCAATTCAGTGTGTAACTGTGGGGCAAGGGTGGGGAGGAAACATCACCATTTGAATTTTACCCTGAAGTTGTGAAAGACAGCAGCTATTAGCACCTTACATATTAGCCAGGGGTAGGCAACCTTTCCCCTTTAAGGGCTGAGGGACTTCAACTCCCAGAATCCCAGAAGCTATTGGCCAACATGGGACTATTGGCCAACATGGCTGATGCTTCTGGGAGCTGAAGTCCCTCGGCCCTTAAAGGGGAAAGGTTGCCTACCCCTGTGTTAGCCGGTTGGTGAATTTGCTCTAAGGTGTTGAACCCTATCTCCCAAATAGTTTCAGCATTTTGGATAGCTCCTTGAAAATTCAGACAAAACCCAGGACCAGTGATGTCACCAGGGTTGGTGTCATCCATGCATTATTAACTCATGGTGTCACTCCACCATTGACCTCCTCCCACACCATACAGAATCCTGAGTAATGCTTTTTGTATTACTGTTACTCATAAAACATAATTCCCTTAGATCACTGAATGTAATGGCAATAGTTGTGACAAAAACAACTGACAAAATTAAAATTATAACTTTAAATTAAAGGTAAAGGTATTCCCCATTGACTGAGGAGTCGTGTCCGACTATAGGGGGCAGTGCTCATCTCCATTACTAAGCCGAAGAGCTAGCATTATCAGAGTCTACTCTGTGATCATGTAGACAGCATGATTGCACAGAACCCTGTTTACCTTCCCATCAAAGTGGTACCTATTTATCTACTTTCATTTGCCTGCTTTTGAACTGCTAGGCTGGCAGAAGCTAGGACTAGTGACAGGAACTCACCCCATCATGCAGCAGCCAGGCCTTGAACTGCCAACCGGACAATCTTGCAATCAACAGAGTCAGCATCTTAATCACTTGATCCACTGCATCCCTTTAAATTACATCTTAATTTATTTACATGTACATAATTTCATGTGGTTAAAGTAAAAAAAAAAAAAATTGGTAATATATGATGCCTTTAAAGAAAAAATTAAAAGAATAGAAAATTTAAAATTTAATGTTTTTTTAAAAAAATTAAAAACCCCTGATGCCTTTACTTTCTCATCCCACTGAACCTCAGCCCACTTACACCATCTCTTCCTCACTGACCTGGAGGACACCAGCTGCTATTGCCCAAAGACAAATACATGGTGGGATACTTGCAGGAGAAAAGAGAAGACATTTCTTCTTGTTCTCTCTTCTGTGCATTCTCCAATTTTGTGAACTTTCCTTTTGCTTTTCCATCTATATTGATGCTGTTGTGGCTATCAAAGCATCACCATTCATTCATTCTTGTTGTATGATTGATTTTTAACATATCCTCTGCCTAGCCAATGCCTTACAGAAAAGTTGTAGGCTTTCATGACCAGCATCCATAGTTTTTTGTGGATTTTTTTTTTTTTTTTTTTTTTGGCTGTGTGGCCATGTTCTAGAAGAGTTTCTTTCTGATGTTTTGCCAGCATCTGTGGCTGGCATCTTCAGAGAATACTGGAATGGAAGAGGGTGGGTCTATATATACTGTGAGACCCTGGGTAGGGAGGAGTGATTCCCATGTAAACTGTGTATTGTCCTGTGTTGAATAGGTATTGTTCTGTTGTTAATGGCATGGCTTCAGGGTGGGAGAATATGCAACAAGGATATTGTCTGTTATTCCCATGTATACTGTGTATTGTTCTGTGTTGAATAGGTATTGTTCTGTTGTTAATGGCATGGCTTCAGGGTGTTTGTGGATTTCGATGGCTTCCTTGTGCATTCTGACCTGATAGTTGTTGGCATGGTCCAGAATTTCAGTGTTTTCAAGCAGTATTTTATGCCCAGGATGGTTTATAATGTGTTTTGCTACTTCTGATTTTTCTGGCTGGCCCAGTCTGCAGTGTCTCTCATGTTCCTTGATTCGTGTTTGGACACTGCATTTGGTGGTCCCTATGCAGACTTGTCTGCAGCTGCATGGTATGCGGTAAACTCCTCTCACCCTCTCACAGCCACAGGGAAGCCATCGAAATCCACAAACACTTAGATAACTTCAACAGGAAGGAAGAAACCCTTAAAGTAAACAATGTGTGGCTACCAGTCCTACAAAATAAGAATATCAGCACTCAGCAAATGCAAATGGGAAACCAACCAGGGTCAGGGACTTTCCCAACAGACAATAGCAGACAATATCCTTGATTGCATATCCTCCCACCCTGAAGCCATGCCATTAACAACAGAACAATATCTATTCAACACAGAACAATACACAGTTTACATGGGAATACCAGACAATATCCTTGTTGCATATCCTCCCACCCTGAAGCCATGCCATTAACAACAGAACAATACCTATTCAACACAGGACAACACACAATTTACATGGAAATCACTCCTCCCTACCCAGGGTCTCATAGTATATATAGACCCACCCTCCTCCATTCCAGTATTCTCTGAAGATGCCAGTCACAGATGCTGGTGAAATGTCAGAAAGAAACTCTTCTAGAACATGGCCACACAGCCTGAAAAACCTTACTGAAAAGGTCAGACAGGTCCTACCTATCCTTTTGCAATACAAGTCATTAATATGAAGCAGCATGCACATATCTATAAATAACTGGCTGCAAATATTTTGTAACACAGCTTGCTATCATGCAGACCTTTTGACTAAAGATCTTTACTTCTCTTCCATGCATTGAATGGTAACCATATTTAAATTTTAGAAAAAAAGGAAGGAGGGTGACAAGGAAATAAGACCCTTTCACTTGAATATCATTTTAGAACAATTATATGTTATGTTTTGCTTCAACCAGCTCATGAAGTTGACCTGATCTCATTTTCTCCTTCAACACATCTTTTGAGGTAGGTTCAGCTGAGAAAGGATCAAGTATCAGATTTATGGCTGAGTGGGAGATCTAAATTTAGATTTTCTTCCATGACCAAATCTCATACCTTAGATCTTACAGAAGAGGAAATAAACACATTTATTAAGCTACATGAAATACAACTTATAAAGTTTTTTATTTATGAATCCAATTTGGATGGCATAATACATATATTAACACAAAAGTCTTTGCTACTGCACATGTAACAAAAGGAATTTTCTTAGATAAGGTTTTGAACCCAAGGAAAATGATTTTGATAAGCAGATTTTTTGTTTTCAGACAGCAACACTAACTGACCACTGTAAATATCTGAAAGACCAGTATCACCTTTTGCAGGGCTCTGAACATTTAAGACAAGGGCCATAGTTTGCATCTTTATGGATCTTATTACATCTCATCTCACTCTCACAACTCTGTAATTATGCTTTATAACTTAAGGCATTAATATCACTACAGTGGTGTAGTAATTTGAACATCGGACTACAACTCTGGAGACCAGAGCTTGAATCCTGACTCAGCCATGGAGCCCCCCTGAGGTGGCCTCAAGCAAGTTACACAGTCTCAGCCACAGAAAAGGCAAACCTGGTCTAAACAAATCTTGACAATAAAACCTCAGGACAGGTTTTCCATAAGTTGGTAATGATTTGAATGCACAGAAAACAAAACTGCTTCTGAAGAAGTGAGATTATATCTACAAAAGCTCACACTAAAATAAAAACTAGTTAATCTTAAAAGAGCTGCTACATTACTGTCCCCTCCTTTTTAAAATACAGTTTTGTCATTCAAAGAAAGGGTGCAGGGGAAATTTTCAAAGAAATGGAGCCACAGTAATTATAAGATTTCTGGATGTGAACAGCTTTCTATGTCTTACTCTCTGCAATGTAAAAAAAAATGTGGAGACTGAAGGGAAATTTCATGGGGAGTGTAGAATGTTAGTTTGGGAGGTCAATGCACTCATTTTGTACATACACACACACACACACACACAAACACACAAACACACAAACACAAACACATTTTGTAGCCAGACCATTAGCATACTAAACAGGGAATTTAAGCATCCTTAATTTCCAGGGGAGAATAGGAGGAGAGTGAGACTACAGCCCCCAGCCCCCACTCTTTGTGTTTTTGCTTAAAATTGTTCAGAATACCTGAACTCCATTGGGGCTGAGTGGAATCAATGCAGACTATATGCTACCTATTGTAAGCAAGACTTTTCTTTTATTTTTCCATATATTATGCTTATTTGAGTGGCATCTTCATGAGCCTTCTCTCTGGCACTTCTGTGTTGACCCAAGAGTACAGCTAATGGAAAAGAAAACATTTCTGTTGTGAGCATGATGCATGTGATCACAGCTGCTTTTGTTATAGTCTAGTAAGAGCAGGAGAAGGTTTTGCACAAGGTGAAATCACAAAAGTGTGTGTATTCTGGGACCTAGATATTCATCAAAACCCCATCTCAGAGTTACAGTTGCCTCAGACTATTGTGTCAGATATGAAAAGAATCTGTAGGCAGGAGCCTAATATTATCTAGTTTTATATTCAAATATGTAGAAACCTTTGCTCCATTTCTATCAAACATCTGCAGAATATATCTGCTCAAGGCAATCGAATATTCTAGACATTTTGCAAGCCTAGTTCTTTCATTACATCTATATGGCTGGATGATCTCCAGTCAGTATGCATTTTTATTTAACTGAGCAGGTGGTCTGTTTCTCTCCTAGATCTGGTTATGTTTTGGAAACAATTGAGTACAAGGCTCTGTCTCTTATTAAAACCTTCCCTGAAAAGAATCCAAAGCATATATATCATCAAGTTGGTTCCATATACTCTGTAATAGTTTCGAAAACCACAAGTCTGAGCTGTGAACAATCAATAGTCTCATTTTATTTTTCTACTGACTATATGAACACAAACTGTAGGTTGACAGAGGGGAATATACTTTATGCCTTTTCTGAACATAACAAGGAGATTTTTCCCCACCTCCCAACTGTACTACAGAAATATTCTTTGAGATCTTTGTCCCGAAGACCTCAGCATACCCCTGTGAAATACCTGAACTTCCTGAAGAAGCTATAAATAACTGTTACTTTGCAGAGTAGCTTGGTTGTTGCTTACCTCATGGCTGCTGCTGCTCACATATTGGGGAAGGTATGGAGGGGGTGGAGAGGAAATTTTCCACTTAGTTTGGGGGCATCTGCCTCCTCTTTGCTAAGTGAGAAAAGGCTAACTTGCTTTCTCCACCCCATTTGGTTTTCTATTTTGAAAAATCAGCTTATCCCTTTTCATTTTTTTCAGACACGCATTCTGCAAGTGTTCCTGAGACTATTGACATGCATGCAAAGCATAAGGAGCAATTCTGCTTGCAGACATTGTACACTACAAACAGTCCTCATTTCTTGGTCTTACTATAGCCTCCAAATGGATGAAAAGAAGACTGGCTGACTATCTTTCCTACTTGCTCCCTAACATATTTAGGCCATCCTCATGGGGACATTCTACACTCATCTATTCTCTTCACCTACAGGCTAGCTTCCAATGCCAAACTGGACTTGCCAGTTCATTTCCATACACAAAGGATTTTGAATTTGAATTTACACTCTCAAACACCAATGGCATATATAGGTCTGTCCCTGGCTTCCACTCCACCAAATGCATCTGGGGACGTAGACTTTAGTCTATGAAAGTTCATGCTGCCAACTTCTTCCTTTCAGTTTAGAGATTATCACATTGCCTTTTTCCTGATCTCAGCATGGGCTGGGAGTGGGCTGGGAACATGGGCTATCACACAGATCTGTACTCAGATCATTACCATCCTGTCTCCGATTGGAACATCTCCCATTGACAGAAAAAGAAGTGTTTTTTACCTTAGGATGGGTGAAGGATAGGATGGTAACAATCTGGGCATGGAGCTATGTGATAAGACACAGTCCCAGCCCAGAAAGAGCCTGTGCTCAGGTCAGGGAAAAGCCTGTAGTGTGATAATATCCTTAGTCTCAAAGGTGATACAAAATCTCTCTACATACTGATTCTATAGACTAACATGGCTATATCTTTGATATTTAGTCAAAGGAAATCTGAGAGTGAAAGTAAGAAGGAGGAGCCAAATTGCTTTGAGTTAGAACTAATTGGCTCACATAGCCAAGATCCAGCTGGATTGATTCTAGGGCAGCTGAATTTTTGCTTAATACAAACTGCATGTAGTCTAGGAGCTATCCGAATATTGGAACTAATGTGTTAATTATGTTAAATCAGGGGTAGGCAACCTTTCCCCTTTAAGGGCCGAGGGACTTTAGCTCCCAGAAGCCTCAGCCATGTTGGCCAATAGTCCCATGTTGGCCAATAGCTCCTGGGATTCTGGGAGCTGAAGTCCCTCGGACCTTAAAGGGGAAAGGTTGCCTACCACTGTGTTAAATTATCATTGTTAGTTTTATTTTTACAGCCAGATGTAAAGTGCCTTTTCAGTTTAGTGTAATTCTGAGGGCATTTCCTTGGGAACAATAAGGCATACTAGCATTCCCTTTGGCTACATTGTTTCCCACTTGCTGCTTTCTCTGCCATTCTCACTGGAGTTTTTTTTACTCTACGAAAGGCAGATCAGCAGCAAACATGATGGAGAGCAATGCTGCCAATGTATGCTTATTAAAGGAAGACCAGCCTGCATAGAAAATCAGAGAAGGAGGAGAGTAGAAATGCAAGGATGGCAGACAAAACAAGAGAAAGGAGCAGGGCAAGAAAGACAGGCAGAGAAGAGAGAAAATGAGAGAGAATCTAAAAGAGAGGGAGAGTGGTAAGATAAGATAAGAAAAGAAAAAAAAAACACTGACAGGAAACCAGAGATGGCCAGTGGTGACAAAGAGACATATTGGACAAGAGAAGACTCAGGGCCTTTGCAGACTGCCAGAAATAGTGCACATTAAATTGAGGCACTGCCCTGGCTCAGTGCTAGGGAGTCATGGGAATTCTATTTTTTTCTGAGACTTTGAGCCTTCTCTGTCAGAGAGCTCTGGTGCCACAATAAATTACAGTTCCCATGATTCCTTAGCACTGAGCCAGGGCAGTGCCTCAATTTAATGTGCACTATTTCTGGCAGTCTGCAAAGGCCCTCAGTGGAGATGAAGGAGAATTTTAAAGAGATGAGAGAGACAGAGAGAGAGCACAAGCAGCCAAGGAGAAAGGGTTGGTGATGGAGCAATTGCAAAGAAAGGAAAAGGAAAAAGAGGTTCCTAAAAAATAGCAGCATTCATGAAATCAGGGATCATTTCATATGTAATAGTTTACAATTAGTTTCCAACTTTTTGTAAGCAGATTGTTTGGCCCCCAAACAGTGACGGACAGATAAATATTCCTGTATTTATATTTTCTAAATAATAGAAACTGTACACTACTATTAAATTAAGTTGGATTATTTGGGTGAATGTTGAGGAGGATTTCAGGGCAATATTAAGTTTTCAAAATATAGCCCATTCACCCTCTTCGAATGGAGATTTAAAATATTATACACCCAGTTAAGAACTCATACCTGCATTTGAGTGCATGTGCCTATTTCAACATCAAATGTGTTATAAGTGCAAATGGATATAGGAACCTTTGCTAATTTGGCACAACGTAAGATTTTGATTTTTTATGATTTTTAGAAACAACTGAATTTAAATCTTAAAAAAATAATGATTGGCTTATCTATCATCTTTTAGATCTGGTGGTGACTGCAGTAGGTGCTGTTTGTTTGTTTGTTTGTTGCTACTGGTTTTGTAGACATCATTGTCATCCAAGAACAACATAGAGAAAAATTAGAGGAGCATCAGGATCCACAACCATTTATTTCTTACATCTCTATCCTTTGTAGCTGAAGAGGAAGAATATATAATTTTGAAATGCAGCTATTGTCATGCAGTTCCAAAGGCAATTCAGAAAGATACTCTGTATCTAATGTGAAGTAACATTTGAAGGCAAAAATTACTGAAGGACTGTGGGCTCAGCATCACACAAGATTTACAAGGATTATTAAGTGCTTTGAAACCACTGTGTTTTTTTTCTTTTTCAATTTCATACTCTCATAATTCACTTAGGGAACTGAGAACCTGTGTGGTTGATTAACAGTCCAAAGACCAAGGGCCAAATTATCAGTCAGAAGCTGGGGAACCAAAATTTATAGGGAGGCATGTGAAGAGTAGGATTCAAGAACAAAGCAGAGTCTCATCTAGCTTGGATGCATCTCATGAAGTGAACCATCGATGTTGTTTCCAGCAGCTGTAGCACATTTGCTGCCTGCCTTATCTAGGAAGGTTGATAGTCCAGTGCAAACAGCTGGAGCCACACTAACTGCACGTATGCCAAGCCTCTCCCCAAACACTTAAATGAAGATAGTATCTCGGAAGGAAACCAATGCCTACATAACTCCCTAACTCACTCACTCCCTTCCTTTATTTTGTCATTCAGAAAGCACTTCCTCAAAAATTAAAAGAAATCTTGTGTGTCATAGGTAAAAGAAGGGAAATGATAGGAGGACATACACATTTGCAAAATGGCAATGTCCTTGCTAAGGAAGTGGCAGATAAATATAGAGAGGTGGGCATTGGGATGGCCATTTGTAAGCTAAGCCATTGTTGACAGAAGAATTGTTAAACTTCTTATAACAGAGACACTGTCTCTTCAACTTGTGGGGGAAAATGATGCTTTAGTGACTATCCCTCATGTGTTTCCAGACTCTGAGAAATAGAAATGGTGTTTAAGAAGCATGCACAAAAAAATTAATAGAGCAGATTGGTGCTGTCATATGTAATAATAATAATAATAATAATAATAAATTATTTTTATACCGCCCATTGGTAATCCAATCCGGGCGGTTTACAGCATAAAAATTAGCATACAACATAAAACAACATTTTCCCTCTCTCCCTTAAAACTTTATTAAACCACATTATAATTAAAACCATTTAGCAATATAAAAACAAAAATTAAAATTAATACAATGCAATCATAATAACCCGTGTGACTTTCTTCCAAGAAAACAGAGGTTCTAAAGATTCTGCTTTGGAGGGGGGGAACCCGAGGCTGGGATATTTAGTCCAGAAAGGCCTGCCGGAAGAGATCCGTCTTGACAGCCTTTTTGAAGCTGTCCAAAGATGTTAATTGACAGATGTCATCCGGCAGGCCATTCCAGAGCCTAGGGGCGACAATAGAGAAAGCCGAGGTAGGTAGCCGAGAGCCTTGATTTTTGAGGCTCCTGCAAGTTCCTCCCAGAGGACCGGAGTGCGTGGGGAGGATTATATGGGAGGAGGCGGTCTCTGATATAACAACTGCTGCAGACTGTTGGAACAAGGGCAAGAAGAGTTTTCTGGGAGACAACAGTTCATTTTATCAACCCAACTATTCTTAACCTTCAATTTGTGACACTGACTTCTGAGTGACTTAAGGGCTTCTATATGAACAATATTCCTTCAAAGGCATTGCTTGATGGGCACAAATTCACTGCAAAGTCACATTTTATTATTTTATGTAGTTATTAAAGTATTTGTATCCTGCCCTATGTCAAATGTTCTCAAGGCAGCAATGTAAAAGAATTAAACTTTAAACTTTAAAACAATAGGCATAGTTTAACTTGTGGTGGCGACAGGGCTGGGGAGGCTGAGGCAGGGGTGCTAGGGCCTACTAGAACTCCACCATCACCCAACAGAGAGGCAGCAGCAGCAGCAGCAGGGCCAGGGAGGCCCAGGCAGATCCTTCAAAAAGCCCATCTGTTCCACCACCACCTTGGCACCGGAGTGTCTGCAGCAGCAACAGGGCTGGGGAGGCTGAGGCGGAGGCACTAGGGCCTGCTAGAACTCCTCCACCACCCAGCAGAGAGGTAGCTGCAGCAGCAGCAGGGCCAGGGAGGCCCAGGCAGACCCTTTAAAAAGCCCACCTGTTTCACCACCACCTCGGCAGTGGAGTGACTTTAAGAAGCACACTAGCGGTGTACCTGACAGTTGTATCTGGATGGGGCTCTTCTTTAGCCCACCCAGCTCTTGCAATATTTGGAACGCTGTGAGGGTCGTGTAAAGAGGGCAGTGAATGGGCAGAAACATTCAGCGTGTTCCAATTTAATTGTTTCATCTAATTGGAGTGAGATAGATGTCCATCAGCATTGTCATCTGGCTCTTCCCCCTGTACTGTTCCATCTTGTTTAAAGGAAGTGGCAGTTAGGCCGCTCTTGAAAAAGCCCTCTCTGGTTCCCCTGAATCTGAATAACTATAGACTGGTCTCGTTGGTACCATTCCTGAGCAAAGTGATTGAGAGGGCAGTGGCTCTTCAACTCCAAGCTGTCTTGGATGAAACTGATTATCAGACCCATTTCAAACTGGCTTTAGAACAGGATTTGGAGTTGAGACTGCCATGGTTGTCTTGGCCAACAACTGCACAGGGACAGTAGCTCTGCTAGGAAGGAGCTCAGGTGCGGCATCCCTCAAGGCGCCATTCCATCCCTGATGTAGTTTAACATCTATATGAAGCCGCTTGGAGAGATTATTCGGAGACATGGGGCGGGGTGTTATCAGTACGCTGATGACACCCAGATATATTTCCCCATGTCCTGAGCATCAGTCTTGACTTCAGATGGTGTCTCCTCTCAACGACTGTCTTAAGGCGGTAATGGACTGAATGAGTTAAAAGATTGAAACTGAATCCAGATAAAATGGAGGTACTTACAGTAAAGGCCCCCAAACTAGACATCAGGATACAATCTCCAGTCCTGGATGGGATCACACCTACCGTGAATGACTGTGTTTGCAATCTGGGGGTGCTCCTGGATTTGTCGCTTCAGATGATTAATCAGGTGAATGCGATGGCTAAGAGCACCAGCTGATACGCCAACTGCACCCTTTCCTGGGAGTAAGGGACCTTGAAACTGTGGTACATGCTCTGGTAACCTCCCGTCTGGATTTCTGCAATGCGCTCTACATGGGGCTACCCTCATGCTTGGTTCGGAAACTTCAGTTAGTCCAAAATATGGCAGCCAGGTTGGTCTCCAGTACATCTAAAAGAGACCACATAACACCTGTACTGAAGTCTCTTCACTGGCTGCCTATTAGGGCCTCAGCAGATGGCTTAAAAAGCCATCCTCGGGGCAAGGAAAGGGAGGGGCAGCCGCACGCTCGGCGTCCCTTCCTCCTCCCGAGGTCATCCTCGGAGCCACTGGCCCTCTGCACGGCCGGCACTCCAAGGACAGCCTCCCGCCACAGCGTCCGGACACGCTGCAGTGGAAAAGTCAGCGAAAGTGTGCCGCAAGCTTTTGTGGCGCACTTTCGCTGACTTGTGAAAGGAGTGCTATTTTAGCGCTCCTTTCAGGGGCGGTGAAAGTGCGCCGCAGGATCGAAGCGTGGAGATGCCTCAGTCCCACAGCGCACCTTCCCAGGGCAGCCTCGTTCTGCCAGTCTGCTTAGGCCCTTAGTTTCCAGGCCCAGTACAAGGTGATGGTTATCACCTATAAAGCCCTAAATGGCTTGGATCCAACCTACCTTTGAGATTGCCTCCTCCCATACAATCCACCCCGAGCATTTTGGTCATCTGGGAGGAACTGGCTACAGGTGAAAAAATCTAGACTGTCAGCTACCTCCCACAGGGCCTTCTCGATGACCGCTCCCAGACTATGGAACGGCCTGCTGGATGAGATCTGTCGAATGGCAACCTTAGACAGCTTCAAAAGGGCTGTCAAGACGAATCTCTTCCGGCAGGCTTTTCCCAACTAGTTTTCCCAGTCATAGAGCCTGTCTTTTTGCACCTCTTCTTCCCCCCCATCCCAGCCACTATTATAGCTGTTGCCACTGTAGTTATTGTACTTTGTCAGCACTTTGCCTTATTTAAAAAAAAAACTGTTTTAATTTGATGCCTGTTTAATAACTTTTGAAGGGGTGGGAGGGTTGGAGTTTGGGGTTGATCTTATTGTGTTGCATTTTTATGTTGGAAGCTGCCCCGATTGCTATGCAAAGGAGCGGGGTACAAATAATTTTTATTTTTATTATTATTATTAAAACATATTAAACAATGTAACAATTGAAAATCATTTATGATACTTGTATAAAAACTGTATAAAATCATTAGAGCCCAAAGGGTTTTTTTTAATAAAAACCCACATTTTTACTTGGAAATGAATGAAGTTAAAGTGTCAACTGGGCCTCTTGGTGGAAGTTGTTTTCCAGCCAGGATGCCACAGTACACAAGGCCCTCTGCCATATCCTCCCACAGTGTACTGCTTCCACTAGGGGAACAAAGATGAGGGTTCCTCCAGCAGACCTCAGTGCTTGGGCATATATTTATACAGAGAGGCACTCCTTCAAGTATTTACACTGCCACTGCAATGTCTTAAATTTTGGCAAAGTATGTCAAAAACCAGTGGGAGATGCTGTGAATGTCTGTGAGGACAAAGAGGAAGAGGAGAAGGAGATGAATACTGAGGCTGTTTCTGAGATAGGGAAAAATGGCAGTGAGGAGTCTGCTTTATAATTCCATGAAAAATGTAGCCTTGGGCCTTTAAAAGATACACTTTTGCTCTTTAGTGGTAATGTGCAAAAAGATGGGATCCAAACAGTACTGATCAGGGGAAAAAGAACATAAAGTGTGGTATATACTTGAAGATTCCAGCCGAAGCAGATAGAAATCCCTATTCAGTGATGTAACTAGAGTTGTTGATAATTGAATGCAGTAAAGCATGCTGTCATCCCCAGGATGCCTGGCTGGCACACACACCCAGCCACCCCCAGCCACTGGCCAGCCCATCTCTGCCATGGTGGTGGTATGATGCTGCCTGGCTGCCTAGCAGCCTGTTTTGACTCTGGTGCAGCTTGCCCAGCAGCCACACCACTTCCGGAAAGAACCCCACCCCCACCAGCAGCTGCTGATGTGGGTGCAGTGCTGCTTCTTCCTGGCAGCCTATTCCAGGTCTGGCATAGCTGCTAGTTGAGTGAGAAAGGGAGGCAATGTCATTGTGGCTGCACGAGACCCAGAAAGGGTTGCTGGGTAGCAGTAGCACCCCATTCCTACCACAGCCAATGGGCAGCAGAGGTACCCTGACTGTCAGAGGAGGGTGGCCCAGGGTACCTCTGGGGGTGGTTTTGGGATGGATGGGAGCAACCACCCTACTGGATGTTCACCCCCCTCTGAGGTGTCACCCAGTGTAATCTGAATCTCCTGCATCCTCTAATGACTCCCCTGTCCCCATTTAATGCACTGATGCAACTTCATGGACTCCTGGCTACTGTGCTTAGAAAAAGCAGATTCTGTCTTGAGCTACTCTTGCACAGGATCTCACAACTTGAGTATTGGGAAGTTCAGAAATACACAGAGATCATGGAGTCATTAATCCCTATCCCTAAACATCTTACAATGGGAAGATAACATGTTCATAGGCTATTTATTCCCAACTCGGCATCTTCTGGAAAACAATTTAAAGATTCTGGAAATTAAACCAGAACTATATATATTGAAAGTTTGTCTCCAATTTTTGAAGGATCTGCATGTACTAATGCAAACCAATGAGGATGCCCATATATAAAGTCAAGATCAAAAAATTAAAAGGTGATCCATCTGTGTAGTTTCTGAGCAGTTAGTGATTCCAGGTTTCAACTAGTTTGTAAATTTTCCGTTCTACATGCTTTACCCATCCACTCATGATTTTTTTATAATTGCAGCATTTTAATTTCTTTTTTCTGTTCAACTGTTAAAATGCTGATTCATGTTGTAGGGCCTAAGCAGACGGGTGGCCATGGGCCGCCTCGGGAAGTTGCGGATTGGGGCCAAGGTAGCCGCACTCCTCGGCCCCAACCCGCAGCTTCTCAGGCCCTGGAAGGAGCACTAAAATAGTGCTCCTTCCACAAGATGCTGAAGGTGCGCCGCAAGAGGTGTTGGGTGCACCTTCGGCATCTCTTCCGCTGCAGCATGTGTGGACGCTGCGGTGGAAGTACGTCGTCGGAGCGCCGGTCATGCGGAGCAACGGGCGCTCCGATGACATGTTCAGGAAGGGGTTGGGGTGCCCAGCATGAGTCTGCCCCTCCCCTTCCTTGCCTCGAAGATGGCGCAAAGCGCCGTCTGCTTCCCCCCGTAGTTTATAAGCTTCTCCCCCTTCTTGGTTCATGAAGTTTTTCTGTTATGTCATGAAATGTAAGAGTGGAATTAATACATTTCAGTTTAGTTCTGTAATGTCAGAAATTTTTCTTTTTCTTTTTTTTAGAAAATTTTATTATTAAAACAAGCCTTGATTACAGTAATTCTTCAACAATTATTAACTCAATTCAATAATTACATTACATAAACTTACAGTACAATACATACATATATACATACATACAAATAAAAAAAACCAACAACAACAAACAAACAAACAAAACAAACAACAAATTAAAAGACTTCCTTAGCTGGACCTTCCTTGTGCTTAGCCCTTTTTTTAAACTTCTATTCCCATGTGTTTATTTCATCCCACACCATACAAGATATATGATTAAATTAGAAACGCGTAATCAATTACGAATTATAGTCTATAATCAATTAATAATTCTTATAATATTTCTTTAAACAACTTTTCTGTCATATTTGCTATATCCTACCTATCTATTTATGTTTATACATACATTTCTATATCAGTCCTATTGTCGTAATTAAATCCCTATTATTCTCCCAGTAGTCCACCACCGGTTTCCAAGTCTTCTTGAAGATCTCTTCGCTTTCTCCTCTTATTAAATTTGTCAGTTTATCCATTTCTATTATGTCCATAACTTTTAACATCCATTTCTGAACCGAGGGAATATCCTTTTGTTTCCACTCTGAAGTATACGTTATTCTTGCTGCGATAATAAGATTAAACAATAGTTTACCAAATCTTTTTTCTAAGTCATCATCTTTTACCATATTCAATAGTAGCGTCTGTGGATTATTCTCCAAAGTGGTTCCCAGGATTTCGGATATTATTTTTATCATTTTTCCCCAATATTCATTAACTCTAGGACATTTCCACCACATGTGATAAAAGGAACCTTCGCTTTTCCCACATTTCCAACACCTACTTTCTAAGGAATTTTTCATCCTTGCAAGCTTAACAGGAGTCAAATACCAACGATATTGTAGCTTATAAAAATTTTCTTTGATAGAACAGCTTAATGTGTATTTAAGTCTCCTTCGCCATGTCCTTTCCCACTGTGATAATTCTATACTAAATCCGAAATCCTGGGCCCACTTAACCATATGAGGTTTGATCATATCTCTCTCCATTTCCAATGTTAACAAAAGTTTATACAGTTTTGATATTTTCTTATTACTCTCCTCAAAGATTATTTCCTCAAATTGTTTATCCATAATTCCTATCGTTTTGGTTCTTGAATCAATTATATATCTTTCTCTTATTTGTCTGTATGGGAACCAACTATATGAAAAACCATCTTTATTTAATTCCTCTTGAGATTTTATCTCCATTCCTTGTTCCTTTTTTTTTTTTTTAATAAATCCCTATATGTTAACCAGTGTTCTTTATTAAATTTATTCTCCTTGTTCACCATTTCACCAACTGCAGTCCACAATGGTATTTTATCTGGCCAATATTTCTTTACTTTCAATATTTCTTTTACTTCCGGTTGTCATGGTGTCCCTTTGAGAAGTCTTCCAAGATGCCTCTGGGTGACTTCTCAGGCAGTACGGCATATTGATCAATTGTAGAATTGATCCCAAAAGATCAATGAGTTTCCTTGGTATTGGAATCTCGGATGACCCCTATATTGCTCGTTAATTTAGTTCGGAATCCTCAAACCAGACGGATCTAATCCTCGGGGGTTTGGAGGACGAGAGCTAGGAGCATGGGAGCGCGGCCGTGCTGCAAAGAAACTTCAAGATAAGTCCGGGACGCTTGCAACTTTAAAATTCATCTAAGCAACGGAGGTTGCAGTAAGTAAAGATCTTTAAATATATGAACAAAGCTGACTAACTTTGGACATGTTAACTTCTCAAAAATACCATACATAGATTATCGTTGTGAAGGAAACAAGTTATCAAACAACGGGATTAACAGCTTTTGAAAAAGCAAAAAATATCAACAAGAAGGAAATTAAAATAAAGAAAATAGAAATTGTTCCTTAAGGTCCTGGGATTTTGGAAGAAAGGACTTATTATTATTCTGCTTGGAGGTTCAAATGGTGAAATCTCCAGCACTTTTGGACGTTTCCAGTCTTTTTGGATATCTATGATTTGTGGAAAGGAGACTTTATAATACTTATCCTTTTATTAACTTGGAGGCTTTACTAACTTGGATGCTTGGTAGATATCTGATATAAAATCGGCTTACAAAGTATAAAGGACAATTTGAATAAAGAAGCAAAATTAAAAAGAATTGGCAAGAAAGGGTTAATAATCTTCACCTGATAGGGAATTGGACGATAAGATAAGGTGGGGAGGCGAAGCAGCGTCCTTGAAGTTAAGAGAGCAAGAAACACAGGAGGTGGAGAGGTGGAGATTGGGCGAGAGAGCGGACGGAATCGAAAAGGAAAAGCGGCCAGGGAGGAGGCTGAGAAGCTGAGACCGGAAGGAGCAGCTATAGAGTTGGGAATGAAAACAGTCTTGAGGCAGTGACGTCGCTGATGCCATAGAGGGGAGGATAAAGAGCATCTCCTAGCAAAGAATGCCGGCGACATTATAAAGACAAACGAAGATTAAGGGAAGGAATATGCGGAGAGAGACTGAGAGAGACGCGGTGTTGGAGATTGTGACGGAACTTAAATAAGATTACGAAGAAAAAAATATATACGAAGTGGGGATATTAAAGGTGGCGAAATAATAGGACGGTACATTTCAAAAAAATAGGAGGGTTGGAGCTATTAATAGAAAGTATTGGATTGTAAAAGGTTTAAGGTAGGAACCTGGGGGGAAGTGAGTGAAACTGAATTCGAAGAATTTGAAGATTAAAAGCGGGGGAAATATATATAGAAAAAAATTAAATTTGGGGGGGGAAATTGTGAATAAATGAATAATTTGAGTTATAAATTTTTAATTTAGAAAATAAATAGGGAAATTTAGAGGATAAAGAGGGAAAGAAGCAGAAGGGGGAAGGAATAGGAAAAAGGAGAAATAAAGGGAAGGAGAAGAAGAGATAAGGTGAGAAGAAGGGAAAGTACTATTGGTTCTATATTTTGAGGATAAGGGGGAAAGAAAAGGGTGAAATAATAACACTTAATTTTTTTTATTTTTTATTTTTATCGTATCTGTTACCGACAACCCTAAAGGGAACTACTGAAAATATTGAAATTGCAAGTGTAATAGGTTTATAGAACTTTGCAAATCTACTCTCTAAAAATTTAAAGTTTAGGATTGGATGGAAATGATGTCCAGGAATCAAACAAAGGCTCAAAATAACTCTCAGCTACCTAGACGGCCATCGCTAGATCAGTCCAAAAGTACGGATCCAAACTCTTCTATATTGGACGAAATTAGGAAACTACGTTTGGAAATAAGGCGGGAAATGCAGGATTTCAAAACCGAAATACGAGAGGAAATTAGATGTGAGCTCGAAGGGGTTAACCAAACAATAGAAAAATTTACGGGTGAATTTACGGGTGATTTAATTAATGTAAATTGTAGAATTGATAAATTAGAAAGTAGAAATGAGAAATTTACAGAAGAGTTGGATGAAATAAGGCAAATAAGGGACCGTGACCTAGATGAAAAGGCACTGCTTGAACAAAAACTTAGAGAAAAATGTGTAAAAATTCGAGGCCTTGTGGAAAATAAAGATGAAAACTTAATGGAAATTTTGAATGAGAATTTAGCTAAATTTTTGAAAATAGACCCAAAGGATTTCCAGTATGAATTAGATAGGGCCTTCCGTCTCAATTCATTCATAGCTAAACAAAAAAATCTGCCACGAGACATTGTGATATATTTTGTCCGTAGACAAATTAGAGATTTGTTGTTTAGAACACATAACGAAACTCCCTTGGAGATCAACAATAGAGTGGTTCAAGTATTGAAAGATGTGCCTGTGAGAATATTGAAAAAACGTAAAGAATATGCCTTTTTAACGGTGTTTCTCAGGCAACAAGGAATCCCTTATAGATGGGGCATCCCGGATGGACTGATCTTTTGGTGGCAAAAAAGGAAAATTGTTCTGAGGTCAATAAATGAGGCTAAAAGATTTTGGGACAGATTAGAAAAACAGAGAGAGAATAGAGAGAAGAAAAATAAGGATAAAGAAGAAACAAATAAAGAGAATAAAGGAAAAAAATCAGAATCCCCTAAAAAAGCGGAAGCTAAGATTTCAATAAGAGGGGGCGGGGAAATTCTAAACCAAGAAGAGGAGAGTCAGGAAGAATTGGGAGGAACTGATTGGTGATACAATAAAGATAGAATACTAATTGATGAGGAACTAAGACTAGAGTCACCAGAAGAACAGGATACTCAAGAGGAAGAACTTCTAAGAGATTTATGACTGGACAAAGATTAAAGAGGGTGAGTTATGTATTATGTGTATGTAATAAGATATTTGAAAGGTTGATTAATTTATAAGGTGACACTAAATAAATAAACATACCAAAATCTCAAATACTTCTAGTCAGAAGAAGGGTAAATTGAAAAAGAAAATTGAAAAAGGAAAAATGGATAAAATTAAATTGATAACATGGAACATAAAAGGAATGAATACGCCCCAAAAAAGGAAAAAAGTCTTTCATTATGTTCAAAAACAAAAACCAGACATTTTATGTTTACAAGAAACTCACATAAGAGCCAAGGATACTAAATATTTAATTAATAAGAAATTGGGTCAAGAATATATAGCAGCAGCAGGAAACAAAAAAAATGGAGTAGTACTATATATCTCAGAAAAGTTTGAAGCAAGAGAATTGTTGGCGGACTCCCAAGGCCGATTTCTTATCGTCGAAATTAGAAACAAAGGAGAAAAATTGATAATAGTTGGACTGTATGGGCCCTTAACAAATAAAAAGGAATTTTATGAAATTTTGTTAAATCAATTAGAAGATATTGATGAAAATGAAAGAATTATAATCCTTGGAGATTGGAACGGAGTAATTGACCCTCTAATAGATAGATCATCTCATAAAAAGATTAAATCCGTACAAGGTAAACTTCCACAAAGCTTTTTCTCATTACAGGAAAGATTGATGCTAAAAGATGCCTGGAGAATAAGTCATGGAAATAGTAGAGATTATATGTTTTTCTCACATCCACACAATTCATATTCTCGAATCGATATGATTCTTTTATCTTCAATTTTGACTAAAAGAATACATAAAATAGACAATCTACCAGCCATCTGGTCTGATCACAATCCAGTGATGATGGTATTAAAAAACGGAATTAGAAATTTTTCAAAAACATAAAAATAAAAAGATGGACTGGAGCTTTTTCCTTGTGAATAGGGAAAAAAAGAAAATTAGAAGAGTGTTTCAGATGGGTCATCAGCTCAGACTGGGTGTGGTACAAATAATTCAGCATACTGTTTTTACCCTCCACTGCTCAATTTGGCTGTGACAATAGTTATCTAAGGGCCATTGCAGACTCGCCCAAAGGGCAGAGTTGGGGTGGGGCAGCCGCACGCTGGCCATCCCAACCCCACCTTGACGCCATCCTGATGCTGCGTAGCTGTATGCACGGCACACAGCATTAGGATGCCCTTCCGGCAGAGCGTGCAGACACACTGCACCAAAAGGGTACAGAAGAGCCATCACACCAGCTCTTATGGTGGCCTTTTGACACCCCTAAAAGGAACAGCATTTTGCATCTCTTTTAGAGGCAGCAAAAGGAAGGATCAGGGCTGCGGTGTGGAGTTGCCACAGCCCCGATCCACTGCTCTCCGGGGCAGCTCTCTATCACCCCAAATGGGCTGTCTGCATCAGCCCTAAATCTTTCTTTCTCTAAAATTGTTTGGACTGGCTGCTGTCATCATGATAACTGAGAGCGGACCCCCGTCTTAAGGGTGTAAACATACAAGGCCATAAATCTTTACTAAATCTATTTGCTGATGACTTCATTGTTATATAAAGTAACCTAATGGTAGATATTCTCTATATATTGGAAGTTATTACTAGTACTTGGATGGGAGACTATCAATGAATTCCAGGTACTGTACAATATATTTTAGAGGAAGGAACTGGCAAAATCACCTCTGAGTATTCCTTGCCTAATAAAACCCTATTTATTTCATGGGGTCGCCATAAGCAACACATACACCACAGCCAGAAGACTTTTTGCCCCAAAGTGATACCAGTGATGTAGAATCCCAGAAGAAAAGGTCAGCACTGAGAATGTGGCAAGTTATGCCTTAGTGTGGGTTTCTCCTGTGAGCATGCTATCTGTATTTTGCCAGCTTCAGGCTGAGCTGTTAGCTAAACATGCTAGTCTGCTCTCTGTAACTCATGGACAAATGCTAAGATCTCCTAGAGTGCAGTCATGCAGTCTGTAAGCATCAGGGACAACTTCTCAATTAGAGTTATACAGTTCTTTTACTTGTATAAACTTTGTTATATAAAACAAAATTCAACATAGAGTTTATAAGATAGAAACTCAATCATAACACAAGAAAAAGTAGAATTATAAAGATAACATATAAGTTTTCATATAAGTACAATAATCCTTCTTAGCAGATCTAATATCACAGCCCCTGTGGAGTTTATGGCTAGGAAAACTCTGATTTTTTGTGTGTCTTTCTCTGAGCCTTTACATAAGATTTTGTTAAAACTTTTGGAGGCTGAGCTGTTGCTGTTGCTGACTCCAATGTATGGTGACCCTGTCCTAGGGTATTCTTGGCAAAATGTATTCAGGTGAGGTTTGCCATTGCCTTCCTAAGTCAATATAATGTGACTTTCTCAAAGTCATCCAGTGGATATCCATGGCTAAGAAGGGACTTGAACCCTGGTCTACATATTGGAGACAATGTCTACAGACAATGCTTAACTAAAAAGGTAATTGGGTGGCCTTGGGCTATTCAGTCTCTCTCAAGCCCAAAGTACTACATTGGATTGTTGTGAGGAGAAACATAGGGCCTCTGCAGACCAGCCCAAAGGGCCAGCCTGGAGGCAGAGATGGGGTGGGGCAACCGCAGGCTAGCCATCCCAACCCTACACCGATGCTGTTCTGATGCTGCACACTGTTACAAACAACGTGTGGCATCAGGACGCCCTCCCAGCGCAGTGTTCTGACATGCTGCACCGGATAGGGTGAAGAAGAGCCACACGCCGGCTCTTAGCGTGGCCTTTTGCCACCGCTGAAAGGAGTGGCATTTTGCCGCTCTTTTGGGAACAGCAAAAGGGAGGATCATGTCTTCAGTGTGGGGTAGCCGCGGCCCCGATTCACCGCTTCCCAGGGCGGCCCAGAGCCACCCGTCTGCACCCAACCATAGTCCGAATGAGAGTAAAGACACTAAGGGGCTATGCAGATGAGGAAGAAGAGGTGCTTTGAGGGTGACTTGTAAGCATGGAGTTTTGAGGACGCACATCTAAAAGTCACCAGGAAAGCACCCTCTAGCCGTTGTATGCTAAGAAAAGCCACTCCAAAAAAGAGCTGCCTTTTTTTGGCCCTCTGAAGACTGGCCCAAAGGGCCGGCCTGGGAGTATAGTTGGGGCAGGGCAGCTGCACACCAACCACTCCAGCCCCACGCTGATGCCATCCTGATGCTGCATGCCATTATGCACAGCGCACAGCATCAGGATGCCCTCCTGGTGCAGCGTTTAAAGAGCATTTTGCCACTCTTTTGGGGGTGGCAAAAGGAAGGATAGGGGCCATGGTGTGAGGTTGTCACAGCCCCAGTCCACTGCTTCCCAGGGTGGCTTTGTGCCACCCATCTGCAAAGGCCCTTCCTCTGTGCATATGTATGCATTGACACTGGTGCACCAGATAATGACCGTATAAATGCACCGCCACACATGTGGTGGAAATTGAGTGGGCGATCCAGAGCATGTGCCCTATGATGCAGGCTTTAATTTAAAGTGCCCTAATTGTAACCCTACGCATGCACCCTAGCAACTGTCCTCTATTATGACAATAAATGCATTCTGTTGCATGTACACTTGCTGTCAGCAAGCACAGCAGTTTGCATGAAAGAGGCTTTTGTGACCTCTTCTGTACAAGTGTGCAGGTGTGCATAAGACCTGCACAACACTTCCTGGCATGATTGGGGGGGAGGTTTCCTGGCATAACGTTTGTCCATGTGTCCTGTTGACCATGTTCCTTGCATGACCACCAGCTACATATATCCAGTCTCTCCACAGAAAGCTCCCTTGCATGTACCTCTCCCCTCTCCCCAATCTGTGTGGGACATGTTTTGTGGCGGATGACAGAGGGCCTCAGCAGACGGCTTATTGAGCCATCTTGGAGGCCCGGAAGAGGAGGAGCCACCGCTGGAGCGGCGCTCCTTCCTCTTCCTGAGGTCGCCCTGGGAGCTGCCAGCCCTCCGCACGGCCGGCGCTTCCGGGGCAACCTCCCACCGCAGCAACCGGACGCGCTGCGGCGGAAGAGTCAGGGAACATGCGCCCACCGCTTTTAGGGCGCACTTTCCCTGACATCTAAAAGGAGCGCCACAGTGCAGAGGCTCCGCTCCGCCAGCGCTCTGTCCGGCGGCGTCCCGGAAGCAGTCGTCTGCTTCCCCCCAGAGTTGGTGTCTTTTCAATTGACAAACTCATTCCTTCACTCCAAGGGTGGCACAATCAGACAGTGGCACCTGTCTATGACACCCACTACTTGGAGGAAGCCAAGGTTAGTGAATCCTTGCATGATCTATGGGTGTATGACAGGTCCTGTGCAGGTGGACAGGGATGCTGAACTTCAGTCACCTTTGTACACAGAGAGTGACAGACTATATTCTAGTCTATGACAGGTCCTGCGCAGATGCGTAGGTGTTCAGGGATGTGTTCCTGTGCATGTGTGCATGCATCTGAGAGAAAGAAAGAAAATTAAAGCAGCCACTTTCCACCCATGCGGTTGCTCCGTCTCCCTTTGTGGTGTCCTTGGGGATGGCAGTGTGGTTGCTGGGGCTTCAATACAGCCTTAGAAAAGCCACATTGACTCCCCCAATGCGGTTGCTCCATCCCCATTTAGGGAATCCTCAGGGCATGTGGTGTGGTTGCTACAGCTTACCGAAAAGGCAGCTTCAGGTCACCTTTTCCTGTCCGTCTGCATAGCCCATAAATGAATTGTATTTACCTATATGTCTGCACACTATTTGACAATTGATTCAATGAGGTTACTTTAGTTGGGAGTAGCAAACAGGAGTCCAACTGAGATCAAAATAGTATTGCGGCACAGAAATGATTCATAACAGTCTTATTGTACATATATGAGGGAACAGTTTCTTTTTAGCTGAATAAATCGCTAGTTAATGATCTGTGAACCTGCCAGCTTGGCTTTTTTGATTGCTTTTACAATCAAAGAACTATTTGTCCATTCTGAAATATGTACAGGCTGACAGAAAAGCAGCCATACTGCTTTTCAAATGGTATTTTAACCTGCTCATTCATATGCCCTGCTGAAGCTGTTTGGGGTTTCAGCCCAAGCAGGAAAGCCATCATGTTGGAGAGGTGGAAATTATCAGGAAAGACACTTTCAATTTAGAACTCTTGCTTTATTAATAGTAAGCTTTAAGGTCAGTTGCATATACATAATTCCTTAATTACCATAGATGGTGGTTTTTCACATCAGATTAATATCTAGAAATATAACATACATTTGCTGAAAAGAACCCAGCACTTAACAGATAATGCAATGTGTGGAAAGCTGCCAACTCCACTGGGCCTGCTGAGTTTCTTTTCTTCACACACAATTTCTCTTGCTTTCAGGAAGTCTTTCATTTGACTCTGTTGCTAGTGAGAAATGACTTCTGTGAGAAAGTGGGAGGCAGCTGAGGGTGGTGAGGGAAGATGTTCTTTTCAATTCTTGTCTTCTGTTTGAACATTGTTCCTACTTAGAACATATACCACCAGTTACAAAAATTACTACTTTTCAGCCAGTTGTAGTTTGCCCTGCTCTTTGCTTATGGCAGTGTCTATCATATAGACAAAAACAAATAAATGGGAGAGATGAGTCACCTGTTAGATATGGATGCCACAGAGAGTGCTGTGGAAAGCAGAGATGACTGTCAGAAATGTGCAAGTCCTAAAATGCTATCCATTAATTAATTATTTTTCTTAATTAATCAATTATTAAATTTATTATTTCATCAATTATTAATTGATTTAAAATATGTTTATTCCACTCTTTGTCATGTGATATAAAGGTGGCATACAATATCAACAATTTAAAACACTTCCACTGAAAAACACAGATAACTGAAACAAGATGAAAACATAGTAAACAAAACAACAATTAACATAACTAATAGCTACAGCAATTTAAAACAATGTACTTGTACATTTTGAAGAAAATGAATCCCTGACAGCTTTAACAAAAAAAATATATATTTTGACTTGGAGCTACAAAGAAACCAACACTGGCAACAATCAGACCTCCAATGGGAGGCCATTCCACATATGGAATGCCACAACAGATAAGGCCCTCTTCCATGTCCTCCCACTTTGTATTTCCCCACTGGTGGGACATAGAGGGTTCCTCCTCCAGACTTCAGTTCTCTGGCAGGTAATCTGCAAAGCCATTAAGTATATGTAAACACAACTTGGACTTCTTTAGTAGATTTTCCAGTGCTAGAAACTTTCCTAATAATTCTATGTGTAGCCAGATCACAATATAACATGCCCTGAAAATTTTTTGGAAACTTGGATTTAGAAAATGGATGCATTGTTGTGAGCTGGGTTTGGATTCAGACATTCAGAATGAACTCATCATGTGCTAATCTGTTGAAAAAGCCATCTTCCATGAATTGTTTGAATTAATCTTCAGAGGGCCTCGGCAGACGGCTAATTGCGCCGTCTCCGAGGCCCGGAAGAGGAGGAGCCACCGCACGTTCGGCGGCTCTTCCTCTTCCTGAGGGCGCACCCGGAAGCGCCGGCCGTCCGCATGGCCGGCGACTGCGGGTTGCCCTCACGCCGCGGCAGCCGAACGCGCCGCGGCGTTTGAGCCGCCGAAAGTGCGCCCGCCGCTGTTAGGGCGCACTTTCGGCAGAATCTAAAAGGATCGCCATTTTGGCGGTCCTTTTAGATGCGCCGGGGATGCACCGCCGTCCAGAGGCTGAACTCCGGCGGCGGTCCGGACCAGGGCATCTCCGACGCCCTTGTCTGCATCTCCCCAGAGTCTATGAATCTCTTAGTTAAATGTTTGTATGACTTCAAAGGGTCAGTGTCCTGGAAAGCTGACAGCAGGGCTGATAGCCAAGGCAAGGGAAAGTCCCAAACCAAGTCCTAGTTAACAATCCAAAAGATCAGCCAGTGAAAGGTCAAACACAGCCTGAAGGTCAAGGGTTCTGGAGAAGCAGAGAGACAAGGCAGTCCAAAGGTCAAGGGTTTCAGAAGTCCAAGAGTAGTAGCAGTCCGAGGGTCGAGGGTTCCGATAAGCCAGAGTCAAGGGTTCAGGCCAAGGAACAAGGACAGACAGAAACAGAGGCTTTTGCCAGGAAGCTAAAATAATCTCTGCCACTGAGGTAGCACTTCCACACCTGCTTAAATCCCCAATCTGATGGAGCTCAGCTGGGGCTGATCACCTTGATTACCTCAGCGTTTTTCATAAAGCCTCCTCGAATGCCAAAGGCTCACTCTTTCTGCCCAATGCTGATGAAGGTAGGCACAGTCCCTCAATCCTCCTCCATGTCTGATGGTTCTGTCATTGGGAGGCTTGGTGGCGGTGCGACTTCCTGAGACACCACAGGCTCTGCTGGAGGCTTCACAGGAATTGGCAAAACAGAGCTGCTAAAGCTGGGCTGGGACTCTTCCACTGTAGGCTCAGGACCCAGAGGAAGTTCTGGCTCATCCTCCGAGTCCTTGCCCAGGCAGGGCATGACAGTCAGAATGACAAGCAGGTTCTTCTTTGACACTTCATGCATAGTGCAAGGGTTATTGTGTAAACTAATAAGCACTACAGAGTTGAGAACAAGAAATGCTATTCTTATTGTGGATATGATTATTTGAGCACTGAATATATTGGTCTAAATCAGGGGTCGGCAAGTTTTTCCTACCTGGGGCCGGTCTGGGGGTCCGCAGGTCTTCAGTGGGCCGAGGGTGGTGGTGAGGAATGGCGCTGCGTGTGCTTGTATGTGTGCGCATGCGTAGTACACCGGAAGTACTGTGCATGTGCACGCACGCTCTCTCGTGCATGCGCAGTACTTCTGGTGTACTGCGCATGTGCGAGCAAGTTGCGGCCACCATTTTGTTTTCCAAAATGATGGCCGCGACTCGTTTGTGCATGCACCGAGTACTGCGCATGTGCAAACGAGTCATGGCCACTATTTTGCTTTCCAAAATGGTGGCCGCGACTCATTTGTGCATGCGCAGTACTTGGCGCATGCGCAAACGGGTCATGGCCACCATTTTGGAAAACAAAATGGCGGCTGCAAAGTGCGTGGCAGCAGTGCAGTGGTGGTGGGCACAGCAGCGGCGGCAGCAGGACTGGCCTAGGGCCGGTCCAAAGGCCTCGGGAGGCCGGATCCAGCCCCCAGGCTGTAGGTTGCCGACCCTTGGCCTAAATCCATTGGTAGTTCCAATTAGAGTAAACCAACTGAATCAATGAAAATTTGCTAGGTAACACCAGGATACCTGTCCAGAACACAGTCCACTTCAAGTGCATGTACCTGAGCTTGAGGACCAGGGATAGTTGGGGGATTCTGCTAGTGTACCGACCACCTTGTTGTCTAGCAGACTCCCTAACTGATCTGACCCAGCTTGTGTCAGAGTTGCTGTTGGAGTCACCCAGACTTTTAGTTCTGGGCGACTTCAGCATTCCACTCGAGACCAGCCTGTCAAATCTAACTGGTGTGGCTCGGGAGTTCATGGAATCCATGACAAACATGGGCCTATCCCAACTGGTCATTGGGCCCACACATTGTGCAGGTCATACCCTCAATGCAGTCTTTAGTATGGAACAGGAAACCACCGCATTGTCATGGATGGATCATTTCCTGGTCATGTCTGAACTAAGAGCCACTGTCCACCCCACCGGGGGTGGTGGACTTATTAGAATGATCCGCCCTCTGGATTCCAGAAAGCCTTGGAGGGTTTAATGGTTGGTAATGCCGATGACCCTGTCAAAGCTTTGGTTAATACCTGGAACACCAATCTTACAAAGGCTATTGATACAATCGCTCCCAAGCATCCTTTCCAACACGCTTCAAATCGGAAGTAATAGTATACAACAGAGCTTAGGAAAATGAAGTGGGTTGGACAATGACTAGAGCACACCTGGCGAAAAACTCAACTCTTATCTAACAAGACTCGTCATAGGAACTTTCTTTGGTCCTATCGAGAGGCAATACGTGTAGCACAGAGATCAATCTGTTCTGCACGTATTGTGTCTGCAGAGTCCTGTCCAGCAGAACTGTTTAGGGTGGTAAGGGAGCTGACACAGTTCCTCCTGCACAGAACCCATTGCTTAAGCTGACAACAGCCTGCTGTGATGCGTTTAACAATTTTTTGCAGATAAAATCTCTCAGCTAAGAGCCGACCTAGACACCAACGTTTTGACAGAAACAATTGATGAGGTGTCCAGCAACTCTGTTAATGAAATTATTCTGGATGAATTTCAATCTGTGAGTACCAATGATGTGGACAAGCTCCTTGGTAGAGTGAAGAAAATGACCAGCCCTCTTGACCCTTGCCCATTACGGCTGGTCGTCCAGAGGGGGGACGCATTGAGGATATTCCTTACGGACATCATCAATGCATCCCTCAGGGAAGGTCATATTCCATCTTGTTTGAAGGAAACAGCTGTTAGGCCGCTTCTAAAAAAAACCTTCCCTGGACCCCCTGGATATGAACAACTATAGGCCAGTCTCTTTGTTACCATTTTTGAGCAGGGTAATTGAGAGGGCAGTTGCTCTTCAACTCCAAGCTGTCTTGGATGAAACTGATTATCTAGACCCATTTCAAACTGGATTTAGGACAGGATTTGGAATTGAGACTGCCATGGTTGCCTTGGCTGATGACCTACGTCTGAGCATTGACAGGGGTAGTGTGACCCTGTTGGTGCTTTTAGACCTCTCGCGGCCTTTGATAGGATAAATCATGGCATCCTCTTGGATCGCCTGAGGGGATTAGGAATCGGAGGCACTGCAATCCAGTAGTTCCATTCCTTCCTCTTGGGCAGGTCCCAGAGGGTGCTGCTCGGGGACAGTCAATCCGCAAAAAAGGAGCTCACTTGCGGCATCTCTCAAGGTGCCATTCTGTCCCTGATGCTGTTTAACATCTATCTGAAGCCGCTGGGTGAGATCATTTGTTGTCATGGGGCGGGGTGTTATCAGTACGCTAATGACACCCAGATCTATTTCTCCATTTCTTGATCATCGGCCTCAACTTCTGATGGTGTCTCTCCTCTCAATGAATGTCTTAAGGCAGTAATGGACTGGATGAGGAAAAACAGATTGAGAGTGAATCCAGACAAAATAGAGGTGCTCACAGTAGCGACCCCGAAACCAGGAATTGGGTTGCAACCTCCAGTCCTGGACAGGGTCACACTCTCCATAAAGGAATGTGTTCGCAGTCTGGGGGTGCTCCTTGACTTGTCACTCCTGATGACTAATCAGGTAAATGCGATGGTCAGGTGTGCCTGTTATCAGCTTCAGCTGATATGCCAGCTGCACCCTTTTTTTTTGGAAGTAAGGGACCTTGAGTCTGTGATGCACGTGCTGGTAACTTCCTGTCTAGATTTCTGTAAAGCACTCTACATGGGGCTATCCTTGTGCTTGGTCCATAAACTTCAGTTAGTACAAAATATGGCAGCCAGAGTGTTCTGGGGAACATCTAGGAGGGACCACATAACTCCAGTATTAAAGTCTCTCCACTGGCTGCCTATCAGTTTCCGGGCCCAGTATAAGGTGTTGGTTATGTCAGAGAAATGCTTGATGGGACATACAGTCAGACTAGAAATGTAAAAGATGTACGGGCAAATTTTTCAGTGGGAAGAGTTTGAAAAACATGCTTGGGGCAGACAAACAACAGGTGTCACACCAAACAACAACAATGGAACTTGAAAAAGGAAAACACTAGTGTGTTTTGGGAAAAGGACACATCCTAACCAAAACACTACGTAAGCATGGGTTGTCACATGGACAAGGATGTCAGCAACATGGGATGGGCTGGAGGTCTGGTAAAGTGGGACTCAGCCAATCACCTGTAGTGTACACACCCACGTGGGTAGTAGCTTGGGGGAACAACAAAATGCTTTGTCCATGTGGGGAGAGTGAGAGAGAGAGGGAGTTTGGAAGGCTTTGGTCACAATCCACTGTGTGGTGTGTTGCTAGCTTTGTTTTGTAAATAAACAACTGCTGTAAATATTTCTAGTGGTAGAATAAAGAGGGTTTTCTTAGACTACAACTGGTGTGTTTTCTGACTGCTGGAAAGGCTGGAGAGCTCAGGCAGTGTCATCAAGATCCAGAGGAAAAGTCTGGAGGTGTGCAGGAAAGGATGTCAGCTTTTCCTGTCAACTCTGCTGTTTGGTAACTGCAACACACATCATCCACCATCCACTGACAGGTATTACCTTTAAAGCCCTAAATGGCTTGGGTCCAACCTATCTTCAGGACCGCCTCCTCCCATACAGTCCTCACCATGCACTCTGGTCCTCTGGAAGGAATTTGCTCCATCCATTAAAATCTAGGATGTCTGCAACCTCCCAGAGGGCATTCTCAGTAATTGCCCCCAGATTATGGCATGGCCTGCCAGATGAGATCCATCAGATTACAATGCTAAGCAGCTTCAAAAAGGCTGTTAAGATGGATCTTTTCTGGCAGGCCTTTCCTGATTAGATTTCCCGGCCTCAGGAGTTTCCCTCCCCCATCTCTTTTCACCTATTTTGGTAGCAACCGCTGTGCTGTCTACTGTTATTTATTTTATTTGTTATTTGTTTTTGTTTAACTGATGTTTTAATTATCATGTTTTTAAGGTTATTACTGGTTTAATTTATTTTTAAGGGATGGGATGGTTTGTATTGTATTTTAATATGTTGTATGAATTTTAACTACTGTAAGCCACCTCGATTGTTCATCAGAGGGGCAGGATAAAAAATTATTATTATTATTATTATTATTATTATTATTATTATTATTATATACTGTGAGAGCCTGGAAAGAAGGTCTCACAGGAAACAGGAAAGAAGAAACCCTTAAAGTAAACAAAGTTTGGCTACCAGTCTGACCAAAATAGGAAAATCAGCACTCAGGAAATGCATATAGGAAACCACCCAGTGTCAGGGGCTTTCCCAGCAGACAATGATCACCAATTAGGAGACAATAATCTTCTCTTGCATATCCTCCCACCCTGAGGTCCTGCCATCAACAACAGATACACAATCAACAACAGAACAATACACAGTTTGCATGAGAATCATTCCTCCCTACCCAGGGTCTCACAGTATATATATACCTACTCTTTTCCATTTCAGCATTCTCTGAAGATGCCAGCCACAGATGCTGGTGAAACATCAGAAAGAAACTCTTCTAGAACATGGCCACACATCCTGAAAAACCCACAAAAAACACTGTATTTGTGCCTTGCTGTGGGTTTCTGCAATTGATTTGGCTGATCAAAGTAAAGCTGTGACCATTCCTTGTGGGCCCACACAGGTTTATCATTGGTAGGGTTCCTGAGCAGGAAGGAGTGGTGGAACCACTTTGTCATGTCAGTGTGGTCTGGTGCACAACAGCCCTGTTGCACATTTTTCAAAATAGTGAATGTGTTTCATCTAGAAGAGCAGAAGAAAGATACCATCTTGAAGAGTGCCTTTCTCATAGAGGAAAAGATCACCATTACTCTCTGGCCGGCAGAACAGAATGTCCCTTCAGTTGTTGCTCATGAGTGAACTTGTTTAACTTATGCAAGACAAGGGAAAAGGTGCTGGACAGCAATCCCCATTGTGAGCACAAGTATGTGCTGACAACCTTGGACAGTATGGCGGAACTGAAAAAACAAGGAGAAGCTGTGTGGGATGTGCTGGCAGACTACGTCAGTTCTGACACTATGTAATTAATGCACTTCCCTCCTCTTTGTTGTTGTTGCTCCTTTGAGCATTTCAGAAAGGGCAATGGATTATTTGTATGTGGTTTGCTGCATCTGCTGTTGGTTTTAATACTCATTAATAAAGATGTCATTTTTGAGAAACTAGCCAGGATTAATAATAATAATAATAATAATAATAATAATTTTTTAAAAAAATTATACCCCGCCCCTCTAAGAATAATTGGGGTGGCTGACAAGTTAAACATACACTACATCCTTTCCTTTCCAAACTTATCTTTTGGTCATGGGGCTCCTCCATCCAAAAGTCCTTTACTTTACCTGTGTTGGCAGTGGCTTCAAACTGCTAAAATGAAGGGTGAAACTGAATTAGATTCACCAGAGTACAAATATAATCATATCTGTATCTTTCATGTAAACAATAGATTTTAAAATATGAGTCACCCAGCATTAAGCACTTTTACATCCCATTGTTTTCAGCAGAAGAAAACTATGTATTGCTTAAGATCAGCATCACCTACAAGAGCCAGACAATAGCACAGAATTCTACTAATAAAGAGAACTGGAAACTGAAACTGCAGTACAGACCAGAACTTCAAGGTGTAGTTTCAAGAGCATTCAAGATTCCTCCTTGGTGCAATGGATTCTTACTGCCGTTTGCTATGAGAAGCTCTCCCCAGACAATAAATTATGCCTTTCCTCATTTAATGATTTTTAAAAAACACCAATTAAATAACTGAATATATGTGAAAATACATTTGTTTGAGACCTCATCCTCATTAGCTGAAACACTGTAAAAAGTAAAAATGATTCTACTGTTGCATTTCCTTTCTATCAAGCATTTCTTGTTACTGAAAAGTGTGTTCATGTCTTTGCAATAAAACATTTATTAGGAAAAGGCACAAGGCAATATCAACCATTCTTAGTGGGAGGTGTGGAATGGCCTGTAAGCATGAATCGCCTGTGGAATGATTAGTGAGGTGATGGCACCTGGCAAGATGGCAGCTATCAACCAACATTATTTGTTCTGCACATGTTCACTCCTATGAATCAAATCCTATGGTATTGTAACTTTGATTTCCTTTTCCATGTTGTTCCCTTACAGTCCAGCAGCTAGATCAGAGGGTGGCACCTATTGAAAAGTGTCTGGTCAGGATCAAGAAGATTCTGCAGTCTCTCTTCAATCAGCAAGGGGCTCCTCAGTAATTCTTCCCCTTTTGTTAATACTTATTTTCCCATGTCCCCCTAGTTTTGTATATGAGTGTGTGGGTATACAATGCATGTGTGATTTCTTAAATGGGTCTATAGTAGTTTTAATTACCATTTGGACAGAGTTGCCCACACTTGAGATAAGTAATATTGCAATCATTAACATTCCTCTAACCAAACAACTTAATTTAACAACAATCAAAGCAGTTAATTAAATTATTCTTGATTTTATGAATCCTATTACTTCTTGCTTAGGCCTTTGAACCCCCTCCCCTTCCCACACTTTCTCCCTGGCTGCCTTGTCCAGTTTCTCTTACCACCTCTTTTTACATCTTTTTCTTCCCCTTTGCTGTTCGTGTCTCTGGTGTTCATCTGTCTTCTATTTAGCAACTTTGCATGTGCCCAAGACTGTACATTCTGTCTTTTTCCCCTTTTTCTCTATGTGTCTCTCTTTTTCCTACTTCACTCTTCCCATTTGATTCTCTCTTCTAATCCTTCTCATTTCTCTTTGTCATCTGTCCATCCATTTCCCCTGGAATAGGCTGGCATTCTGTTAGTGACATATGCTTACACTATACATGCAGAGTAAATAATTTTCCATAGTGCAACAGCCATATTCTGCTGAGAGTGATGGAAACAGAATGCACAGATAGCAATGTTACACATTGTGGTTACATACTTCAGATTGCACAGGGTGATTGTTCCCTGAGCATTGTGATTGTTCATTTCACATTGCACATTACACAAAGGTACTCACGTATTGACAAATGTTGAACATATTCATACACAACATGTTCTGCATGGAGTTAATATAGTGAGCTATTCTGCATGGAGTTTATATAGTGCTGGTACAGTGTGTCTGCACCTATGGACATTTATGCTAAACTGTGGGAATGCTGGGGTACAGCCATATTCTGCAACTTCCCTTCTATGTGCACATGCTGTACCATAAGGAAATGTGCTATGGGCTTCAGCTTTCTGTCTCTCCCTCTCTCTCTTGTTCTTTGTTGCCTTTCATGCTTTGTGCCACTGATCACCAGTGCAATAGCAGTTACCACCAGCCTCACTGTCCAGGAAGTAAAAGGTGAGAAACAACATAGCAAATGAAAATAACACACAAGCCCATATCATTCATGGAAAATTGTGGTTAAAAGGAAATCAAACTACTTTGGGTAAAAGGGTGCTTCCATATGCTGGTCCACCTAAATTTTCAGAGATTCTTCAAAGGTGGTATTTTGAATAATCTTGAAAAATCCAGGTGCTCCATGTAGAATACATTACAGTACTCCAAAAATGAAGTTCCTTGACCACACATTACAGTGATATGCATGAAATGTTGTGGGAAAAGAGGTGCTTGCTACACCTTTTCAACTGCTTGGCAATAAACCTGCTCTTCCAAAGAGATAAAAATGTTCAAGAGATTGAGAAGAGAAGGGAGAAAGAGAAAGTGCACAACAGAAATACTTAAAGGTTGATGAGTTGTGACATTTATATACATGAGTTAAGCTCACTTGGCATATACTGCCTCTATGTATATTGTGGAAGGATTTCCTCTCCTCCCACCATTTTTCAGAGAAATGTTTTGAGCACAAGATGTGGGAAATGAGAAGTGTCTGGAATGTGCAGCAATGGATGGTTCAGAATAATGTTAAATTTTTAATAACTCACATGTTGTTATGTCATCAGTAGAACAGCAGCAGAGGGAGAAAGAAGGAATAAAAAGCACATGGTAATCTTTCCTCAGATAGAGTGCCTGTTGACATTCATTTCTTTCCTCACCAATCTTGCTGAAGGATGCTGCTGACTCCAAGCCTTCTGTTGTGGTGAGTCAGGTACTGCTGATTACCAGCCGGTGCCTGAGAAGCCCCTTAGGGAAGTGGCATGTGCCAGGGGAGGAGGAGGAGGAAGAATGGAAGAGGGGGAGAGCCATCTGATGGCGAAAGTCTGCTCAGAATTTAGCATAATTTTGGAAAAAGATAGAGGAAATCTTAAAAAGACTTAAGCCAACCAATTAAGCCATACAGGAAGCTGGGAAAATTAGTAAAATTATTATCTGAACAGGATTAATATAATCTATGTTTAAAAAATACAATGTTTTTTCTTTAGATAACAGATGGAGTAAAATTTATTTATATGACAAACTAGTATGAACATGTTACAAACTAGTATGAATATGTTACAAACTAACCAGGAGCTAAGAGCAAAAGAGAAACAGGAATTGTTTAAGATGAATTAATTATGGTTATTAATGTTCTATACCAAGTGTGTTTTCCATTTCGGAGAAGTGATGTTACAGTTTTAATTAATAAAATAATAATAATAATAATAATAATAATAATAATTTAGCATAATTTTATTTTCCTAATGAACCTAATGCCTTTTCTTGCTTCATGTCTTCTTCTTTTGTCCCAGAACTAAATAACAAAAGGAAGGGCAAAACCACAAGTTTGGGAAAGTTAGTTTTTGGACGTCAACTATTGCCACCCCAAACTACTTTTCCAGTCTCTGAAGGAACATTGTAAATATTAAATATTAATGTAAATTGTAAATATTACAATTAATGTAAATTGTAAATATTAAATATTAATGTAAATTAATATAATATTAATATAAATTAAAATATTAATGTAAATTAAATATTAATGTAAATATTAAATGCTAATTGCTAATTGCTGCCACAGATGCTAATTGCTGCCACAGATGTTTTCTTAATGGATGTATTGAAAGTACATAGTACTTAGTTATGAAAGCACTTTTTCATACAATACATAATTCGCTGTCATACGAAGGGATGGTGATTATATTAAATAACACTGAAATTCTGTGAACAGTTCCTTGGAAGCAAATCCCACTGATTATATGGGATTTACTTGAGTAAATGTGCCTCAGATTATAGCCTTAGATTCATTTTTTTTTAACCTGGTATCCTCAAGATGTTTTAGACCACAACTCCTGTCATCATTGACCCATTGTCTTGATGTCTGACCTCACAGATGTTGTAGTCCAAGTAATGCTGGGGTGCATGAAGCCTAGACTACAGAGATTCATAGAGAGTGGGTATATCAATGGTGAATCACAGGCAGTAAACCTCTAGCTACCAGGTTCCAGGAATAAATAACTAAGGGTGAATTTTGCTTTCTTTCCTTTCTCATGTATTCCCCAGAAGTATGTGGCCTAGCACTGAAGGAAACAGAATACTGGATTACATGAACCTTTGGCAGTACAATTCAGTAGGGTTCTGTTTATGTTTCCCAGCAAAAAGTATGCAATGAAAAACAATCTAATCATATATGGATTTGGGACAACTCATAACATATGAGAAAAGAGATAGTGCTCTGTACATCCCAAACTTTAATACAGGAAGACAGATGTTCTTGGTTTATTATAAGTGAAGAAAGGGCTTATATAGTGAGAACGAATATGACAAATGAGCTAAACAGTTGTATGGATCTAGAAGCACAACTCTACAAAATGTTTTGATATGTTAACTTTAAAATATTGATCTTTGAACAGTCCAAGGTGAATGCAGACAACCTCTGTATGTATATATGTATTTCTATTCTTCTGTCTCACCTTTCTTTCAGTACTGGAGTGCCAGGGAACTCAGAACACAAAATACTATCAACAGTAAAGTGAAAATATATACAGTGGGCCCCAAAATCCTGGGATGCTCAAGTCCCATTATATACAATGGCATAGCGAGATGATGTCCCTGATATAAAATGAGATAATTGAGGTTTGCTTTCTGGATTTTTATTTTTATTTTCTTGAAATATTTTTAAACCATGGTTGGTTGAATCCATGGATAAAAATATCCATGGCTATGAAGGGCCAATTATATATCCTTAAAACAACAGTACTTAAAAAACAATACAACACAGCAATGAAGTTTTCTGTGACTGCACAATTTTTTTTAAAAAAAAGAAATGGGGGGGGGGAATCAGCTTGCTTGAGAATTGCGGGGAGGATAGGGGCAGAGTAGGGGCCACTGATACCATATGACAGCCAATATTACAACTGCCCTGGCAGTGACATTTCACACTGGCGGCTAGTGCAATTGGGATGTCACTGATGAGTTTCCCCCATCAGTGAAAATAGATGCCCCAACTACATTTTGGGAACACAGTAACTATGAGTTGGAGATGTTGACATGCGATAAGTATTGCCAAATATGCTTTTTTTTCCTGACTATAATCATGGTTTAAAAGCTGTGTGTAGTAATCATCTAGGACTGGCAATATAAAGAACAAGGCAACTCCCACTAATAAAAAAGCATAGGTCAGTTGGCAAGGGAAGAGTTAGAAAAAACCTATCTTGTGGCAAT
The DNA here is from genome assembly GCA_026167975.1 of Phrynosoma blainvillii. Taxonomy (NCBI): domain Eukaryota; kingdom Metazoa; phylum Chordata; class Lepidosauria; order Squamata; family Phrynosomatidae; genus Phrynosoma; species Phrynosoma blainvillii. The sequence continues at coordinate 88,792,194 of JANUYF010000001.1, read as the reverse complement.
AATCTTATTACATGGGATTCTTTCTTTGTCTTAGCAATTCACTGCCCAGCCATGGGCTGCAATTCTTATTTATTTATTTACTTTGTCTTTTGTATGCTGCCTTTCTTCCCGTCTGGGACCCAAGGTGGCTTCCATAACACATGAAAAACATTTACAAAATGTTCAAGACAAATTTTAAAACACCACATTAAAACACTATAAAACTGATTAAAAATCATACAAAAGTTAGAAACAGAAAAATCATGCATCTACATTTAAAACATTCCCTGCTTAAGCATTAAAAAGCTTGCTTAAATAAGAATGTTTTGCCTGCCAGAGAAAAGAAAGCAGGGAGAGGGCCAACCTAGCATTCCATAGAATGGAGTTCCAGAGAGTGGGAGCAGCCACTGAGAAGGCTCTCTCCTATGTCCTCACCAGGTGAGCCTATGATGGTGGCAGGACTGGGAGAAAGTCTTCTCCTAACAATCTTAGGGCTTTGGCAGGTTCTTATGGGGAGATATAACTTTTCAAATAGTCTGGACCTAACCTATATAGGGCTTTATAGGTCATGACCAGCACTTTGAATTGTGCCTAGAAATGAACTGGTAGCCAGTGAACCTGTTTCAACATGGGAGTTATATTATAGAATCATAGAAGATGATAGAATCATAGAAGATGATAGAATCATAGAAGACCACAAGGGCCATCCAGTCCAACCCCCTGCCATGCAGGAACTCAAAATCAAAGCATCCCCGACATATGGCCATCCAGCCTCTGTTTAAATACCTCCAAAGAAGGAGACTCCGCCACACTCTGAGGGAGTGTGTTCCATTGTTGAACAGTTCTCACTGTCAGGAAGTTCCTCCTAATGTTGAGGTGGAATCTCTTTTCCTGCAGCTTGCATCCATTGTTCCGGGTCCTGTTCTCTGAGGCAGCAGAAAACAAGCTAGCGCCTTCCTCAATATGACATCCCTTCAAATATTTAAACAGGGCTATCATATCCCCTCTTAACTGTCTCTTCTCTAGGCTAAACATACCCAGTTCCCTAAGTCTTTCCTCATAAGGCATAGTTTCCAGACCCTTCACCATTTTAGTCGCCCTCCTCTGAACATGCTCCAATTTTTCAACATCTTTTTTGAATTGTGGTGCCCAGAACTGGACATAGTATTCCAGGTGGGGCCTGACCAAAGCAGAATACAATGGCACCATTACTTCCCTTGATCTAGATAGTATATTTCTACTAATGCAGCCTAAAATTGCATTGGCCTTTTTAGCTGCAGCACTACACTGTTGACTCATGTTCAACTTGTGTTCCACTAGGACTCCTAGATTCCTTTCAAACTTAGTCTCATTAAGCCAGGTATCCCTATGTGTTTATGCATTTCATTTTTTTGCCCTAAGTGCAGTAATTTACATTTCTCTGTGTTGAAATTCATTTTGTTAGCTTTGGCCCAGTTTTCTAATCTATTAAGATCATTTTGAATTTTCATCCTGTCCTCTGGGGTATTAGCTATTCCTCCTAATTTGGTGTCACCTGCAAATTTGAGAAGCATGCCCCCTATTCCTTCATCCAAATCATTGATAAAGATGTTGAAGAGCACTGGACCCAGGACAGAACTGTGTGGCACCCCACTGATTCCCTTCTCTCCAGGATGAAGAGGAGCCATAACTGCTCCCTATAACTGGCCCTGGTCACTTTACTCGTATTTATTCAGTGTAACATAAATATTAACATGTGGACTTACATTAGACTGAGCAATATATGTTCCCCTCACCAACTGAAAAGCTCTTAAAGTCACCATGCAAGACCATTCTTTGGTTTATATCTAGCAATCATAGAAGCATCTGGCTACATAGCCGTAGCCAAATGCAAAATTATTACAGCAGCACTGAGACCCCTGGAGGATCCTGATGGATCTCAGCACTAAAGTCATCATTCGGTGTCTTACTGAGGGAAGCCACTTTAGAGATCCTGCCTGCTTCCAACCAAGCAGGGAATGGCTGTGCAGAGGGCTTCAGAGGCTATTCAGTAATTTAGGGGGAGGCTTTGCACACTGGGGAGGGGGGATGTGAATGCCAGTCCCTGCAGCAAGCAAAAATGGAAACCTGAGTGCAAGGAAAACTAATGCATTCCAATATCCTGATAGGATGCTGGCCATAAAGAATAAAGTCACAGTGAATTACCCTGTAACAAAAGTAAAAAGGAATGGGCTTTTGGGTAGTAAATGCAATCACCAAATGATTGTCTGGATCTGTATTCAAAAACACAGGGCCTCTGCAGACGGATGGCACAGAGCCGCCCCAGGAAGCAGCGGATCAAGGCTGTGGCAACCCCACGCTGCTGCCCCCATCCTCCCTTTTGCCGCCCCAAAAAGTGTGGCAAAATTACGCTCCTTTGAGAGGTGGCAAAAGGCCACCCTAAGAGCCAGCTTTGCGGCTCTTCCTCACCCTTTTGGCGCCACATGTTTAAATGCTGCACTAGGAGGAGGTCCTAATGCTGTGTGCTGTGTGTCCTGCCACAACTCTATCCCCTTTGGGCTGGTCTGCAGAGGCCCACAATTTCAAATCTAAGTGGTATACATTTGTGCATCTTACACTATGACATCTTACTCCCTAAAATGCAAAACCATACCTTCCAAGAGCACACACTTAAGAAAAGGATTGGAATATCTGATCAGTCACTCAGGAGCTTCACTATAAAGCATCAGGTTGTATCTGGAAAACTATCTCTACCATTCTGCCCCAATTCCTTCAATTCCCCCTCCACCTAATTCCTCACTCAGTTTCTTTGTGGGTCTTCTGGATCTCAGAAAAGGCTAGGAGAAGTACAGGGGATTGGCAAAATGAGGAGCGGATTTGCGCAATTGCCCTTCTAGGATCACCCTTGTACAAGCCCTACATTGCACATAACCCAGGGTTGGCTTTAATTCCCTTATCTGTAAAATGGAAAGCTGTGGCATGACTGTTACAGGAAGTGAAATGAAGACCAAGGCAGATGTGGGAGATTGTAATTCAGTTCTTATTTTGATAGCAAAATCTGGAATATGGTTTTCTGACAGTATTTGCACTTCTTAGGATGTTGTGCTGCAGTTCTTGGAACAAAATCCATGCATACATTAGCAGGAAATATGTGCAAAGATGAATATATGAGTGCAGGAGAGTGGTTTCTGGGCAAGCCAAAATGAAGGCATTCAGTTTCCCACAATGAAATCATCTTGATTTCTAAATTTTGTAAGAAGGACTTGAACCTCAGGATTTACCAAGTCCAAGTCTTCAATGGGATCTTTTATCCTATGTTTATGGAGGTGGCTAAGGAATAGACTGATAGAGACAAAGCTTTCCAATGAATTGTAATTTATTTGGGGATTCAAACATACAAAGTCACTCTATTATTCAATCATACACACAAGAATGCAGGAATAAAGTAGTTAGCTTGGAGAGGATATAGAAGCTTTTCTAATGGTGATAATTACCTGAAGGAGGCTGCTCCAATGATGAATGAAGATGGATGGGCTCAGCCATTATGAAAGGGGAAAGACAACGGAACGAGCTGGGACCCATGTCAGAGTTCTTAGTGGCACAGTGGCACCATGAAAGCTAACCAGACCTAATGTGCCTGAGATTTTGGGGGTCTTTTATACCCTTAAACCTAGCCTGAGGCAAAGAGTTGCTATTGTATATCAAAGGATTCTGGATTACTACTCTTTGAAGTAAACAACTTCCAAGGAGAGGAGATGGGATATTAACGTTATATCATCTTCAGCCCAACACATCCTGACTGGTGCCCATAAATCTTCTAGGTGTGAATGTCCTGCTTTGCAGCTTCTAGCTTGGCCCTTTTGATCTGCAAATTGTCATTAGTGCAGATGTGACCTTTCAGGTGCCTATGTGATGTGCTCACCTTGGGGTCATGGCGATCAGGCTTCTCCCAGGCAGAGACCCACAAAAAGGGTTTTTTATATTAAATCAGTCATTGTAACAATTTATTTCTTGTTGTTGTGTTCCTTCTAGTCATTTCCAATTCATGGTGACCCTAAGATGAACCTATCATAGGGCTTTCTGGGGCTGAGAGTGTGTGACTCGTCGAAGGTCACCGAGTGGGTTTCGATGCCAGAGCAGGGAACTGAATCCTGATCTCAAGAGTCATATTCAAATGCTGAAACTACTACACCATGCTGACTCTGCCATTTTTACTACTGCAGTATCTTAAAAATCATCAAATGAAAAGGGGCAGACAAAATTATCAAGGTAATGTGAGTACAGCAAATATAAGTGACTTAGGCATGAGTAATTTTCAGTATCTTTATCTCTACAAGTATAGCAATTTGCAGACTGGAAAAAAATCATGGGGTACAGAATTGTTATTTGGAGAAACAAGGCTGTTATTTTGCCCACATCCCATAGCTACATCCTCTATAAGTAAAAAAATGCACAAAATACCACCATACTAACAAAAGCTGTATGCAGAAAACAATCATAGTGAGAAATGTGGATTAAAACACTTAACAGGAAAATGTGCCCAAAATGCTTTTCACTTTTATATAAACATTTTTTAAACTTGCAAGTAGATGTAGAAATTGTCCAAAATAAAATTGAGATGGGGGAAGCTGTGAAATCAAAATTGTCATATTCATCCATCCATGGTACAGTACTCTGAACTATTCCAGTTTACTTTCCCAACTACCAAAGGAATGAGGTCTCACACTGATAAAACACAAGCAGTGTGAATTCTAGGGATGGTCTTTAACTTATGGTGGAACATTTGCTTTAGGTTACATTGTCATTAGGTTCATAGCTCTTGGGCCCTCTAATTAAAAGGACATCAGGTAACAGTAGCAGAGTTTGTATAGGTGGGCTGAGCCTGAAACCATAAATCTGGTAGCTGGTGCCACAAAGAACAAATACTATTGGGATGAATGGACCAGTGATCTAATTCAGCTTCATATGTCCATAAGTAAAAGTTTTAGAACAAGTAAAGTGATGGATTCTGATTGAGCTGAGAAATTTAAGCTTTCAGTGACTTCCTTCAGCCTTGGACAGTTCAGCTGTAAAATTGGCTAAGAGCAGCCAGGCAGGTTTGATAAAATTCTACCAGCAGCATTCTTATAACAAAGATTTCTTTGCAAAAATATGAAAGTAAAGAATAAGAAATGCTGGAGTTGAATATCATTCTGATGCATATTGTTATACATAGAAAAAAATCAAATAGCCCCAAGTTTCTTTTTTATCTCAATAATTAAAATGAATCACTCTCTGTCTCTTTCCCTCAAACTCTACCTGAACAATAGTGGCTTACATAACAATCCTTTTGAATGCCTTTCTATTGGATTTAGCTAATTAACATTTTCATCTTATTGTCTGATAAATAAATTGTGCATTTTGCATCATGTACATAAGCATTTTAAAACAACAAAAATAGAGCAGTATAGATTAAAAAATTGGCGTTGGACCTTGTTTTTTAGTGTGTCTAAGTTTTAGGAGCATTTGTACTTCGGTTTTCCTTCTTATAAAAGTACTAGAAATAATCACAGAATCATGATTTAGACAGGCCTTTGATATTAAACTGTTAACCTATATTATTAAATTATTTCATTATGAGTTCATAACAACTGGACATATGATCACAAACAAGCCCAGAAAGTAATTAGTTTAATGAATGTCATGTCTTTATTATTTTATCCAAAGCAGATTAGCAATGGTAATAACTGTGTGGCATTTTTATTCTATTCTATTCTATTTGAATGGCATATCCCACATTTCTTCTAAAAATGAAGGCCAAAACTAAAATTACCGTATCTGTTGGGGTGAGGATCATCTGACCACAAGAGCAGGACAACTCTAGCTCTTCTCTTGATCACTGATACATAAGCAAGCAAATAAGCTAGATCAGCAGTAAATCATATAAATAATTAAAAGAGTTAAAATTTTGTCCAACAGTTATAGAGGGAAAAAAATAGAGTGGAATTAAATAAAAAAAATAAGCCAAAATATTTAAATACTATATGAAATAAAAATGTGCCAGCCAACCATAAAGAAATAGAGCATGGCTTAAATTTCTTAGCAGGGTTCTTTTGGCAAGGAGCTTTATAATGAAAGTGCTGCCACCTAAAAGCACCTGCTTTCTATCTCCCTTCCAATGCAAAGCAAAGCAGCTTCATTTATATACCGCTTCATATTGTGCTATGGGATGTCTAAGCGGTTTGCAACTGTAAGCTCATTGCCCCCCAACAGTTGGGTACTCATTTTAGCGACCTCGGAAGGATGCAGGCCTGAGCCTAGCCTGAGCCCTGGCTAGTATTGAACTCACAACCTTGTGGTCTATGACTGAGTGGCTGCAGTACAGGCATTTAACCACTGCGCCACCAGTGGCTTGGTTGCCTCATTCTAGAATGTTATAAATGGAATGTTTTCACTGAAGAATAAGCTACATGTCAAAACAAACCAACCACCAATGTGTTAGAACTGCTTATATTTCATCAGTGGCTTGGTATTGTGAGTCAGTAAGTTAACACAATTTCATTTAGTCCAAGATTCAGTATTGACTTGGACTTATGGTGATCCTAGGAATGAGAGATCGCCAAGCCACCCTGTCATCAGCACCCCTGCTCAGGTTCTGTAGATTCAGGGATATGGTTTCCCCGATTAAGTATATCCATTTCTAATGCAATCTCATCTCATCCTCTTTACCTACTGCTTCCACCTCACCAAGTATTACTGTCTTTTCTAGTGACACGTCTTCTCATGACATGTCCAAAGTACAACAATTTAATCATCTTGGCTTCTAAGGAGAGTTCAGGCTTTATTTGCTCTGGAACCTATTTATTTGTTTTTTTAGTGGTCCACAGTATCTGTAGAACTCTTCTGCAGCGTTACATTTCAAATGAGTTGATTTTCTTCCTACCAGTTTTCTACACTCTCCAGCTTTTACAACCATATACAGAAATTGAAAATGCATGGCATGGACAATCTTAACTAGTATTCAGTGATATACCTTGACACTTCAGGATCTTGTCTAGTTCCTTCATAGCTGCCCTTCCAAGGCTGAGTCATCTTCTGGTTTCTTAACTGCAGCCTCATTTTGATTAATGACTGAGAAAGGGTATGGAAGATCTTGAACTATTTCAGCATTTCAATCTATTGCTTCATTAATCACAACATTATTTGTAGTTATGTTCTGCTGTACTCAAATAGTTTGTTCAGTGCCATTTGACCTGGGAGTTTCATCTTCTGGCACTATGTCTTGTTTTATTTTGGATTGTCTCATCATAGAATTTTGTGGTAAAACATATTCAAAAGAAGGTTTACTGTGCCTCCTTCTGCCCAGTTCAAATAAGCTATGGTGCTACTGCCATTGTCCCTGAGAGATTCTCCACAAGTTTCACCTACCCACGCACCCACCCACCCCACATACACTACTGCTGCTGTACAATAGTTGTTTGGCACATTTAGTCTGGTTCCTCAGCGAAATCCTGTCTGACAGGGGAGATCCTACCAGCAGCTCTGCTACTGTCAGCATAACTCTTGACTCACAGGAGCATGCAATCTCACCACCATGGAAAGGTTGTGTCCTTGGTGCAGCACTATTCCTACCCCTATACAATGTGCTTCTCAAATATAATTTTAGCACAAACCCTTAGATGCACAATTGTTAAATAATAATTTGGGAAAGTTTGAACATGTAATTTACACTACTCCCAGATCCCCTATGTTTCTGACAAAATGAAAAATTACTTTCTTGGTGACTTATACACTTGCCCGTAAGCATTTGCATAACAGCTATATGGGTGCACAGTAAAAACCTGTTTTATGCATATAGTGAAATAAGCAAAATCCATTTGTTGATTAAATGTAACATGCTAAAGATTGTCAAGTGGGTAAAATGTTCCTTCTCTAGCAAAATAAGTATCTTTGAAAGAGCAACTGTGCTGCTCTAGTTTAATGTAACTCAGCAGGTGGACAATGCTGCATATTTTTCACAGAAGAAAAAAAACTGTTGTGCATCATGAATGCCATGGAGCTGGGAGCTCAAAATAAAAAGGTCACAGAAGATGGTTTTGGGTGAAGTGCATGGCTATAGTCTAAACTGAACCTACTAAGGTCCAAAACACACCACAGAAATAATCCAGTTTGAGAGCACTTTAGCTGCCCTGGCTCAATGCTAGAGAATTCTGAGAACTATAGTTTATTTTGGCACCAGAGCTGTCTGACAGAGAAGGCTGAATGTTTCACAAAACTACAGTTCCCAGAATTCCTTAGCATTGAGCCAAGGCAGTTAAAGTGATCTCAAACTGGATTATTTCTGCAGTGTATTTTGGACCAAAGTCAGAAATCTAGGCTGGAATTGCTAGAAAAGAAAACAAAGACCTAGCCGAACAAAATGAATAAACATACCTAAAAGATGGAGATAATACGAAAGCAAGTGTTGCCATGCCAGTCAATTCTTTGTATACTTTGCTGAAAGCTAATTTTCCACATCCATAGTTTTTAATATCACAGCTGGATCAAACGTAAATATGATTCCATAACTAGAGTGCTAGAACTTGCTCAGCATTGACCTGTGACCTCTGCTAATGAAAAAAAATGGACATGCTTGATTGCTCCATGCTGAAAGAGAACATGTTCAATTAAGGCTTACATTATACAAGACTGTGGAAAACAACACATATGGAAATTAAACCTTTTCACTCTCCATCTTCATTTGAACATTCATAAATTGAAATAAGTGTGAAAGAGCTCTACTCTGTCATTCAGTTCCATTCCCTGACCTGGCTATTTTATGCATGTCAATATACATTTCTTTAATTAAATGTGGTTCAGTGAACATTAGTAGTAAGGAAAATGGATCAACTTTTGTCCTCTTATTTCTCCCCAAGATATTGCTGGGAGGGGGATAAGTTAGGGGGGATGAGAAAAAAGAGATTCATGGAAATGATGCTTTGACTGAAGCAAAAGCTGTTGTGTACCTTATCATAATTATCTTCCATGCCTGGCAACCTCAAAGTAGGATACTAAAAGCATCATTAGTTTTTTCCTTGATTATCCATCATAAAGCTAACAATTGAAAAAATGAGACAACAAAATATGTTCTAGCTATGGAGTAAACAAAGCATTGAGTATTGAGCACATGCTCTTTATTGTTTTGGTTGGTAGTGTGGGGGAGGGAGAATTTCATACTCTTGTTAGGTAAGTAAAAGATGATTCATAGACCACTGAAATTCCTTAACGAAAAGAAACACCTTTCAATTTGATATTTTTGCTCTTCTGAGATTTTTCCTCCACTTCCATCAAAATAGCCAGCTGCACAACAAGTTCTCTATTATTTCTTCTCCCTTTGGCCTTTCTCCTTTGTTTCCTTGTGCAGGCAGCAGTAGAGGTACCCGATGAAGCCTTTCTCCAGCAGTTCTTAGCACATGCGTTACATAAGTGCTTTACGTGAAGGAAAGAGCATTTTTGTCAATATTGCCTGGTAATGGAAGACCCCACACAATGGCAAGGTATACAGTGCTGTGAAGTGCTGATAATGACGTTAGAAGGCATTAATTAAGTTTCTTACTGAGATTGCTTTTTACTCACTGTGCTGGCACTTCATGGAGAGGAAGGGGGAAGGTGGCAGTCTGGAAAGGTTATACAGTGCCACCAAGGGCCATACAGACTGATGCACACCTGTTTGGCAAGCATGGTAATAGTGGTGAGAATCCATTCCTTGGTTAGTATGCTTTTTCATCACCTTTGCCTTTGTTTCCCATCTGCATAGCAGAGCTATAGACTGTATGGCACTTATGATTCATGAGGAACAAAGCAGAGTGCATGGTTGAAAACATCTTGGTGTGCAAATGAGATTTAGATTATCTTGAATACTTGTTCATATCACTGTCAGGAACAGATGGTGAACAACTTTTTCTGTCCACTATGGATAAATTTGTTGATCCTGAATGGAAAAATAATAATGGTTGGGATGTAACAATTCCCTCCAATATCCCAAAATAAATTAAAACCAGCAGATCAAACATACAGGAACAAACTCTTTGGACTAGCTTGGACAAAACTGCCTCTTTCATTTGCTCTGGTACCCTCTGGCAATTTCAGTCATCTTGTCATCTATAGCATGTCATAACAGGCCCCTTTCTAGCCTTGCAGAATTTCTGCCAACATTCTGTCTTGGCTTTGCTATCTCTCAGTGGGATTTTTCATTCAGGCAACTAGGCCTGTATAGATGGTTGTTCGTTGGAACTGAAGGTATAATTTGCAGCCAGTGAATTTGACACATGAAAACTCCTGCATTTTTTTCTACATAGCCAATGTTATGGCCTATGGGTAAATGATAACATTTTGATTTAAGTATTTGGAAAGATTAAGAATGGGGGGTGCTCATTTCAGGATGCTCCAATTTCCCTTGCCTTGTGTTGTTTTGCTCTAGCAGTATACTTCACATTTGCCCTGATATCACTGGAATGAGGATCCAAGGAAATAAATTAATAAAACTATAGGCCACAATTTAATTCATTTGCATGTCAGGACTATAATATTTGTAATCAGCTAAAAACTCAATGCAGGTATATTTGCTGCTAAGGTGAGAGCTTAGAGTAAGAGCTCTAACCATTCTCCTTGTATGGGTCTTTGTTTATCACTAGTCTTTGCTTTTCTTGGCATACATACTGGAAAGCAGTGCAGAGAAGCATCATCATTATGATGGAAATTGCAGTCACCAAACTGTCAGCATCATTACTTCTAAGGTGGTGAGCTTTAACATCAATGAAGCCATCAGGGCTTAGGGTAGGGAAGTATTTTATCATGCCAGTAAGCCAGGAAAATATTTTAAGTTTGTATAGACATCTTTCAAAGTGCTTTATGTATTGCTGCATGGCAGGGATTGGACTACATGATCCTTGTAGTCCCTTTCAACTTTAAGTTTTTCTGATCCTGTGATCTTATGAATGTAAGCATTAATAACTTAAGTGCCTCAGTGCATTTACTAGTGCCCTCCTTTTCCTTTCTAATACTTGTCATGACTTAGCACCAACTCCTCCAGAGTTCTGATTAATGCTAGAGCCAGAAATCATAGGATAAATTTTGTGACTAGGAGAAATGATGATAACATGGGGCCCTCCTCCCACAGGCTTCTCTGTTTCCTCTGTGGGGAATAGCAGCAGCCATGATGACACCACATTTGATCATTGCTGAGTCATGCTGACTCATGCTATGTCATGGGATGTGACATCATGGTGATGGTCACCTGGTGCTGTAAAGCACACAAAACTGTTGCAAAACTGCAGAGTCACTCAAGTGAGTGACAGGTCTCCAGCAGGAAGAGGCAGGGCCAGGAGGCCATGTGGAGCCATGGCTATATAAGGCAGAAGCCTCTGGACACACGTGGTGTTGATCATGGTTGGTGTTGTCATAGTGGGTTGATGTATGTTGTGTTGGAGAGTCGCATTGGATGATTGCTGTAAATAGCTTTGTACATAGAGGAACTAAGATTAAAGACTCATCTGAGAGATGTCTGTCTGTGGAGTCTCTTTATTCTGTCTGGAAGGGGAGAGGTGCTTCTCCAGCTGACAAGCTGCATCTGAGAAAATCGTGATCCGGGTGCTTCATGTCTACATGGATCTTCACGCACTGCGTAACCATGCTAATAAGGGTTATGGGTCCAGTCTGTGCCAGCTGCTCCAACTGGATGATAGTGCGAGTAGCTGTTTGTGTCAGAAATCCAGAAGAGTTGGTTTTTGCTGTTTGAGTGCCAGAAGGCAAAGAGTTAAGAAGCTGAGCTGTTTAGCTGTGCTTCTTATCTTCGGAAGATAGTGAAAGCTGGGAAGGCTGCCAATGCTGTGCATTTGTCTTGTTTGTTTGCCAGCATGGAATTTGCAAAGTTTCCAAGGCTGAATGACCAGAACTACTCCCAGTGGCAGTGTATGCTGAGGCAATCCTAGTGAGGGAGGGTCTCTGGGACCCAATTGAAGAAGGGCCCTCAGCCAAGAATGCTGAGCTTGATAGGAAAGCACACGCGACTATCTGTATCAGTTTAGACCCAGGCCAGCTGGATCGCGTGTGAGATAAAATATCTGCTCAGGAGGTCTGGTTTGCTTTGAAAAATACACACCAGTCTGACTCTGCACTGTCAAAAATGTTTTGGAGCAAAAGGCTGTATGCCTGCAAAATGCAGAATGGACAGTCCCCAAAGCATCTGGCCACAATGAATCATTTGTTCCTGGAGGTGGAGTCCAGAGGAATAGCCCTCCCAAGAGAACAAAAGGCTTATATCCTGTTGGGCAGTTTGACTAGTGACTTTGATCACATATTGTACAGCCTGCAGGATGCGCCAGAGAGTCAACTCACAATGGACTTGGTGTCAATATATGTCTTGGAAGAATGCTAGAGACGACGTTTTGAGGCTGATATTGAGAGACAGCAATGAGCCAAGCCAACAATAAACACACCACCAGAGGCAGTTCAAAAGACTGAGAGTGCAGCTGTCTGCAAGGTGAAAAGATGTTTTAATTGTGGTCAGCCAGAGCATTTTCAGAAGGACTGCATGAAGCCACCTGCTGCCAGAAGGAAACAGCAACTCTGGTCTCCTGGGAACAGGAAAGGAGTTGTTTCGGCAGTGAAGGACAGTGACTCCCAAGCCCATCTTGCTGTTGCTGCTACACATTCGTGGATGATTGACAGCAGTGCAACTCACCACCTTGTGAACCAGAGGTCCTTGCTGAAGGACAGGAAGCCCTCCTGTGTTGACTCAGTGGGTTTGGCTGATAGGGGTTCAGGCCAAATAAGGGACATGGGGACTGTGCATTTCCCAGGGTTTGAAAAGGACTTTGAGAATGTACTGTGTGCTCCCCAGTTACAAAACTATCTGGTCAGTGTGTCATCACTGACTACAGATGGGTATGCCCTGCATTTTGAGGGAGATGAATGTCTGATCACCAGAGGGGGGCAGACTTGTGCAAAAGCCCATAAGCACAACAGGCTTTATTACCTGGATGCCCAGGCAGAGCATGCCACAGTTGGCAACATGCCACTGCATTTAGACTGTACACACTATCTCCACAGGGTGTTTGGAACACAGTGGGTTCACAGATCTGAAAAAACTGAAAAGTGTGTGCCCAGGGCTGAAGTGGGATGAGTGCAGGAACCACTTGGCATGCTCTGTGTAGCAGGATTAATCTGAAGGCTTATCCTGTTGCAAAGAGGGGTAGGTGTGCCACACAGAGACCATTCCAAGTAGTGCATGTGGATCTATCAGGCCCTTATTCCAAATCTGTAAGGGGGAGTAGGTATTTAATGGTGGTCATAGATCGCCATACGAGATTCACCTATGCCTTAACCCTAAAGGAGAAAAATCAGGCTGCTGCCACATTCAAAATCAGAGAGGAGATGGTGGAGAGGGAGTTTGATTACAAGGTAGGAGACTTGGTGACAGACCATGGGGGCGAATTTTTATCCGCAAAGCCTGGGGAACTGGTTGAAGCAGAAGGGCATCTGCCATAATACCACCAACCCAGCCATCCCACAGGAAGACGGCCTGGCAGAGAGGAAGATCTGGGTGCTTATGCACATAAAAGACTGCATGCTGCTGGTTGCAGGGGCCCCAGAGGGTCTTTGGTGGGAGGCAATACTGACTGACTGCCACATTAGCAACAGGGTGTGGAACTCAGCAGTGAAACAGACCCCTTAGTACATGATGTATGGGAGACCACCCAATCTTAGCTACCTGAGGCTGTTTGGGCAGCATGCCAATGTTCTGGTTCCCCAAAATTTCAGGAAAAAGGGTGAACCCAAATGGTGCAGGCTGATGTTTGTGGGGTATAAGGGGAACAGCTATAGGTTCTACCTTGGTAATGGATGCATCCTGTTATCCTGGAGTGCAAATTTTGAAAAACACTACAGGGTGGGAGAAGATTCACTCAAACCATGAGGTGTTTGTAAGACTGGGACAACAGGGAAGTAGTACTGGGACTGGAGGGGTGGAAACACCTAAGGCTACACCAGAAAGCCAACCCAGCACATCCAGTGAGCCAACTGGTACACAGAACTCACCCATCACCACATGAAAGTTTGAGACCTCTGCATCCACAGAGATGGGAGTACAAACAAGTAGTGATAGTGAGGATGAGAAGGGGAGGACCAAGGTAATCATATATAGGAGGACTCAGAGATTCAGGAGGCCACCTGCGTGCTTTGTAGTGCAAAATGCTAGTGTGTGTGCCATAGCAGCAGAAGAGCCAGAAAGCTACCAGGAGCTTCTCACTTTTCCCAGGGAATAACAGGAGAAGTGGTTTAAGGCTATGGAGAGTGAGTTTTCTTCACTGGTGAAAAGGGAGATATTTGAGGTGGCAAGTAGGCCAGGTGACCGGAAAGTTGTAGGCTGTAAGGGGGTCTTCAAGAAAAAGGAGATGCCTGATGGGACCCGCAAATGCAAAATGAGGCTGGTAGTAAGGGGCTTATCTCACCAGCACTTTGAGAGCATTGGTAAAACCTTCTCACCTACAGTGAAGCTAGAGAGCCTAAGGTTGGTGCTAGCATTGGCTGCCAGGAAGGGTCAGGTAGTGAGGCATTTTGATTTTGAAATGGCCTACCTGAATGCCAAGCTAGAGGAGGAGGTCTTTATGGAACAGGCACCAGGCTTTGAGGATGACAAGGAGGACAAAGTCTACAGACTTAAGGAAGCCCTTTATGGGCTTAAGTAAAGTGTGCACTGTTGAAACTTGTGTATTCACAAGGAGCTGGTGAGGCTGGGATACAAATGCAGTGTTGCACATGCCTGTGTGTACAGGAAAGGAGGGGTCACTTTAGTGATCTATATAGACCTTTGTGTGGCTGCTCAGACTGAAGAGGAGGTGAAGACGGTGCAGGCAGAGTTGACCAAGAAATTTGTCCTAAAACATTTAGGAAACCTCAAAGCATACTTAGGTATTGAGGTTGAGAGGACTGCAGATGGCAAGGTGATGCTGAGTCAGATGAAGAAGATAGAGAGGTTGCTGGAGAAGTGTGGCTTGGAGGATGCCAAAGTGGTAAAGAGCTCCATAACTCCAGGGTTTACCAGCAGTTCTGAGTCTGACAAGGTGTTCGAGCATCCAGATCTGTATAGGTCAGTCATAGGCAGTCTGATGTTCATTGCCAACAACACTAGGCCAGACATCACATTTGCTGTGGGCATGCTGAGCAGAAGGTTCAGCAGTCCTAAGGTTGAGGACTGGACAGCTGTCAAGAGGCTTTTGAGGTACCTGAAGGGCAGCAAGGAGAGGAAGCTGGTGTTACAGGAATCTGAAGCCGAGCTAGATTGTTTTGTTGACAGCTTCTTTGCTTCAGAGCTGCACAACAGGATTGCTCATCAGGTACGCTGACAGTCCTGTAGTGTGGAGGAGCAGGAAGCAGAGTTGTGTAGCCCTTAGCACTTCAGAAGCAGAGTTTGCAGCTTTGTCAGAAATGGCAGGGGAAGTGCAGTGGGTGAAGCAGCTTCTGTTGGATCTTGGTGAGGAGTGCACAGGACCAACTGTGGTGCATGAGGATTCTCAGGCCTGCATAGTCATGTTGGAGGCAGAAAACCTTAGGAATAGAACAAAGTACATCAGAGTCCATTACCAGAATGTGAGGGAGCTGGTTCAGAATGGAGTTCTGAGTCTGTCATACATCTGTTTGGAGGACAATGTGTCAGACATCCTCCCAAAGGCTCTGCAGGTGGATAGGCATGAGAGAATGTCTTTGGAGTTGGGCTTGGCACCAGGAGTGGCAGTGGAGGCTCAAGGCTCTAGATCCTAGGAGGATGGTAGGTTCAGCCCAAGGGCATATGCAGAGTGGCAGAACATCTAGGTCAGAGTGCGGAAGCACTAGAAGTGATGTGCCTGGACTGGTGGACAGGTTTCCAGAAGGTGTGCATATCAAGGAAGGTGCTGCTGGGGATAGCAGAATGAGGTTCTGAGTCTCAGGCACACAGGTCAGGTTGACAGTGACACAGAGTACAAGAGCATTGGGTTCCGGTGGGAGGACATTGGCAGATGTCAAGCTGGTAAGATATGGCACAAAAGGAAACAGGGAGGTTCATACACAAACACTCCAAGTGAAACAAGTTAAGAGATGTTCACACATTGTACATTTTGGAGGGGATTGTTAGGATGGATTCCCAGGGGTAAAATGTACAATGTGGGGAATAGCAGAAGCCATGATGACACAGCATCTGAGCACTGCTGAGTCATTCTGACTCATGCTGTGTCACAGGATGTGACATCATGGGGATGGTCACCTGGTGCTGTAAAGCACACAAAACTGCTGCAAAACTGCAGAGTCACTCAAGTGAGTGACAGGTCTCTAGCAGGAAGAGGCAGGGCCAGGAGGCCATGTGGATGTTAAGGAAAAAGCAACATGGGATATACAGTAATAGAAATAAAAATATGTATGTGAATGTCAAAGTGACTAAGCAGGAGCAATCAGGAAGATACACAGGTGAAAAAGATAATATAATTAAGAAGCCTTGAGAGCCAAGGACAAAGTTATAGAAGGTATATTGAGAACACCTGTGATAGATTGCAAACACCTGAGACTCATTAAGTGGTCAAGGTAAAGTGATGAAACACTTGGGTTGGTCTTAGGTATGGGATGATCTATGTAGACCAATCAAGATGTATGTACACACCCACTGGGTGGAAACTGACTGGTGGGTGGTGTCTAACAATGGCTATAAATTGCAATGTTTGCTAATGTACATTGTGGTGTATTGTGGAGTAGTTTTGGAGATATTGTGAAGTGTAGAGATTGTGATTTGTAGGGCATATAGTATTTATGTATATAGTAGAATAAAGTAGATCTTTTATATAAGACTACTGAGTTGTCTGGTGTCTTGAGGGAAGATACAAGAGCCAGAAGAATCCTGGAGAAGTTTGGAGACATCTCAGGAAGAAGAGTGAGAAGGCTTGGAGAGTTTGTCAGGGTCTTCAGCCTATTCTCTGAAACTCTGCTGCTTGGGAAAGAAGCATCAACCACTGATCAAAGCTGGTCAGCTCTTCTGCATAACAAGGTGGTGAGTTAGAGCCAGAGGTGAAGAGCTACAACTCCCATCATCCCTGACAAGGGTTATGGGCCCAGATACTAGAGCAACCAGCATCCACAGAAGCTGAAAATTCCAGAGTGTGGAAGAAAGTTTTGTGGAGCTTTGTGAGTAAATCATTTTGTGTTTTGTCTGCTGTGCATACTCAGAGAGACTGTGTCAAATTGAGTCACTGCACAAATTAAGATGGAGATACTAAAGTTTAGTAAATTAAATAGAAACAACTACTCTACCTGGAAAATATATGCCCAATCTCTACTCATAAAGGAGTCTCTGTGGTCGACAGTTGAAACAGGGCTGGCAGCTGATGCTGATGCAGCCACTCGAGAAAGAGACGCTAAAGCAAAAGCATGTCTTTATCTCATGCTAGAAGAAGACTTGATTAACGACGTAAGAGATAAAGTGTCCGCCAAGGATGTGTGGGATACTTTGCAGAGATTACACACTCCTTCAACTGCGTTTGCAAAAATGCTTTGGTCTAAAAGAATTTACAGACAAAAGATGATGAAAGGACAGTGTGTGATAGAACACTTAAAAACAATGCAAGATTTATTTGTGCAAGCTGAACTGAGAGGAGTGGAAATTAGCAAAGAGCAGCAGTGTTACATTTTGCTGGAATCGCTAGGTCCTTCTTGGGACAACATTACAAATAGCTTGCAAAATTTGCCAGAAGCTGAGCTGAACAGAGACTTAATTGTTGCCAGAATATTGGAAGAGAACTTGAGAAGAAAGTCTGAGCAGGGTGACTCAGCAAGTTTAAGGACTGTGCCAAAACAACAAACAATGCCTGATCTACGAAAGCAGGAAGAAGCAGCTTATACAAGGGAGCAACGGAGGTGTTTTTATTGTAAAAAGATTGGTCATCTGTAGAGACATTGTAAACAATTTGCTGCTGAGAGAAGCAAGCAAGGAGAGAGCAGATGGCAGCCGCGGCAGTATCAAAAGCAGTCCAAACCTCCATTTTTGAAGGACAGTGGTAACAAAAAGGGGTTTGCAACCATGATTAAGGAAAAACAAAATGCTAATTGTAAATGGTTGATTGACTCAGGAGCATCATCTTCAATGTGTAACAATATTAATTTGATAAGTAATAGAAAATCAGCTAATGTAAATACTGTAGTTTTAGCTGATGGGAAAGAGCTCAGTACTGTAAATCAAATGGGTACAGTTTTCATCCCAGGGCTAAAGGAAAACTTTAATGATGTGTTACATGTAAAGGAGTTAGAAAATAATTTGTTATCAGTGAGCAGGTTAACAGACAGAGATTACACAGTTATATTTGAAAAGGACATGTGTAAAATAAAACTGAATGGGGAATTGCGAGGCATAGGCTTGAAAAAGGATAAACTTTACTATTTGGAAGACAATATTGATAGCTACAGTGTTGAAAATGCTAATAACATAGACAATAGTCCAATTCATAAAGACTGCATACATGAACTCCACAGAAAATTTGGTCATGCTAGTTTCAAATGTTTAAAGAAGTTAATCAGTATGTGTCCAGATTTAAAAGTTGCTGAATGCAAAAATCACTTAGATTGTACTGTATGTAATCAGGTAAAGGTCAGAGCTTTTCCAGTAGCCAAGAAAACCAAAAGAATTGCTCAAAGACCATTTCAGTTTGTACATGCAGATGTTGCCCAAGCTAATTGTTTATCTTTAGGGGGAAGCAAATATTTTCTGGTAATTGTTGATAGGTATACAAGGTTTACTTTTGTAAGAATATTGAAAAACAAATCTGACGCTGGGCAAAGTTTAAAAGCATGGGTGAGAATGGTGGAAAGACAATTTGATATTAGAGTAGGCACCATTGTTACTGACCAGGGAGGAGAGTTTCTAAGTAATCAATTGTTTAATTGGTTTCAAAAGGTAGGAATAAGGCATGAAACTACTAATCCCGCTTGTCCTAACGAAGATGGTTTAGCGGAGAAAAAATACAAGATATAAAAAGGATAACTGCTTGTTTGATGGCAGATGCAGAGGTAAAAGATAGTTTCTGGGCAGAAGCAACTTTGACAGCAGTACATATTAGTAACAGACTGTATCATTCAGAAATTGAAGACATTCCCTACAGGGTATTGTATGGGAAAGTGCCAAATTACAAATATTTGAGGGTCTTTGGACAGTTTGCTTATGTTTACATTCCAGCTTGTTTCAGGAAGAAAGGAGAACCCAAAAGTAGAAGGCTTAGGTTTTTGGGTTATTCTGGAAATAGCTACAAGTTTCATTTAGGTGGAAAAGAAGTGCAGTATTCTAGGTCTGCAAATTTCGAGAGACATGCCGGTTGGGACAAACTGCATGCCAATAAAGAAGTTTTCTTAAGGTTAGGAAATTCAAATGAGCCAGAAACACAAACTGAACCAACTTCAGGAAACGGAGGGGTTTCAGTTAAGCCAGAAGCATCCACTAGCAGCAGTGATAGTTCTTCTGATAATGAGACACAATCTAGACCTATTACTACTAGAATGACTGAAGACAAGAGATTTAGTCATAGAACTACAACTTCCAGTACAGAAAGTGAGGATGAAAGAGGCAGATCAGCAGAGTTTATTCCCAGACGTAGTCACAGAGTTAGAAAGCCTCCAGATAGGTTTGTTGTGACAAATGCAAGAGCTTGTTTAGCAGTGGAAGAGCCTGAAAGTTTTGAAGAGTTGGAAAGTTTGTCTAGAGAAGAACAGGAAAGATGGATTGATACAATGGATGATGAGTTTGGTTGTCTGGTAAATAAAGATGTTTTTGAAGTTGTTGAGAGACCCAAGGACAAGAAAGTAATTGGTTGTAAGTGGGTGTACAAAAAGAAAGAAATGCCAGATGGAAGTATTAAGTATAAAGCTAGGTTAGTAGCTAAGGGTTTTGCACAACAGCAGTATGAGAACTATGATAAGACATATTCTCCAACTGCAAAGCCAGAAAGTCTGAGAATGGTTCTGGCTGTAGCAGCAAAAAGAAATTTAATTGTAGAACATTTTGACTTTGAAACAGCCTACTTGAATGCTAGTTTAGATGAAGAGATATTTATGGAGCAGCCACAAGGTTTTGAAGAAATTGGTAGTCAGAAAGTTTATAAATTAAAGAAAGCATTGTATGGGTTAAAACAAAGTGCCAGAGCATGGAATTTGTGCATTAATGACGAGTTAGTTAAGCTAGGATACAAAAGGAGCATTGCAGATGCTTGTGTCTATACAAAAGGAGACATAGTGTTAGTAATTTATGTAGATGTTTTATGCGTGGCAGCAAAGTCAAAACAGGAAATTGAATCAGTAAAAAGAGAATTGTCTGAAAAGTTTGTCTTAAAAGATCTAGGTTTATTGAAGTCTTATTTAGGTATTGGTGTTGAATGGACAGAAGAAGGACATTGTTTGTTAAGCCAGAGTAAGAAAATTGAAAATTTGATTGAAAAGTGTGGATTACAAAATGCTAAAATAGTAAGAGCTCCAATGACAACTGGTTTTGTATCTGAAAAAACAACTAGAGATTTTGAAGACAAGACTTTATTCAGGAGCATAATAGGATCTTTACAATTCATATCTTGCCACACCAGACCAGACATTTCATATGCTGTAAATGTATTGTCCAGAAGAGTTAATGATCCAAAAATTGAAGACTGGACAGCAGTAAAACACTTATTGAGATATTTGAAAGGAACTCTAGATAAGAAATTGATAATTAGAAACAGGCATTCAGATTTAGATTGTTATGTGGATAGTTCTTTTGCATCAGAATTAGGAGACAAGAAGTCAGTTACAGGAATAATAATCAAGTACAGTGAAAGTCCAATAGTCTGGAGAAGTAGGAAACAAACAAATGTAGCGATAAGTACGACGGAAGCAGAATTCGCAGCTTTAAATGAGATAGTAAATGAGGTACAGTGGGTTGAGCAGTTATTGAATGATTTAAATGAAAGTTACAAGATACCAGTAGAAATTCTGGAAGATTCACAGTCATGCATAGCAATGGCTGAAACTGAAAGTTTGAAGAACAGAACAAAATATGTTGGAGTAAGATATCAAAATGTGCGAGACATGGTTCAGAAGGGTAAAATAGAATTGAGATATATAGAAACACAACACAACATAGCAGATTTGTTCACAAAAGCATTGACGGCGGAAAAACATGAAAGACTGACACAAATGGTTGGAATGACACTATAAGACACATATAATATTTTATTTCGGAGGGGATTGTTAAGGAAAAAGCAACATGGGATATACAGTAATAGAAATAAAAATATGTATATGAATGTCAAAGTGACTAAGCAGGAGCAATCAGGAAGATACACAGGTGAAAAAGATAATATAATTAAGAAGCCTTGAGAGCCAAGGACAAAGTTATAGAAGGTATATTGAGAACACCTGTGATAGATTGCAAACACCTGAGACTCATTAAGTGGTCAAGGTAAAGTGATGAAACACTTGGGTTGGTCTTAGGTATGGGATGATCTATGTAGACCAATCAAGATGTATGTACACACCCACTGGGTGGAAACTGACTGGTGGGTGGTGTCTAACAATGGCTATAAATTGCAATGTTTGCTAATGTACATTGTGGTGTATTGTGGAGTAGTTTTGGAGATATTGTGAAGTGTAGAGATTGTGATTTGTAGGGCATATAGTATTTATGTATATAGTAGAATAAAGTAGATCTTTTATATAAGACTACTGAGTTGTCTGGTGTCTTGAGGGAAGATACAAGAGCCAGAAGAATCCTGGAGAAGTTTGGAGACATCTCAGGAAGAAGAGTGAGAAGGCTTGGAGAGTTTGTCAGGGTCTTCAGCCTATTCTCTGAAACTCTGCTGCTTGGGAAAGAAGCATCAACCACTGATCAAAGCTGGTCAGCTCTTCTGCATAACAAGGTGGTGAGTTAGAGCCAGAGGTGAAGAGCTACAACTCCCATCATCCCTGACAGTGGAGCATGGCTATATAAGGCAGAAGCCTCTGGACTCACATGTGGTGTTGATCGTGGTTGGTGTTGTCATAGTGGGTTGATGTATGTTGTGTTGGAGAGTCGCGTTGGATGATTGCTGTAAATAGCTTTGTACATAGAGGAACTAAGATTAAAGACTCATCTGAGAGACGTCTGTCTGTGGAGTCTCTTTACTCTGTCTGGAAGGGGAGAGGTGCTTCTCCATCTGGCAAGCTACTTGCTGCATCTGAGAAGATCATGATCCTGGTGCTGCATGTCTACGTGAATCTTCACGTGCTGTGTAACCATGCTAACAAATCTAGCAGTCTGAAAGCATGCAAATGTGAGTAAATAAATTGGTACCGCTTTGGTGGGAAAGTAAAGAACGTTCTGTGTAGTCATGGTGGCCACATGATCCTAGAGTAGTTTCTGACAATGCTGGCTCTTCGACTTAGTAATGGAGATGAGCACCGCCCCTTACTTGACTTGACAACCTTGTCAATGGGGAATACCTTTACTTTTTACTTTTAGGTCAAGACTAGCACCTTGAATTAAGTTCAGGATCAAATTGGAGGCCAGTTTATTTCTTGCCGAACCTAAAATGCACACCTGACACCAGTCTGGCTACTGCATTTTGCACTAGTTACAGCTTCTGAACACTTTCCTAGAGCAGCCCATATACAGTGCATTGCAGTAATCTAATCAAGAGGTAACTAAGCATGAACCACTGTATCCAGATCTGCCTACCTCAAGAGAAGACACAGCTGACACACCAACCAAAGCCAGGCAAAAATGCTCCTGGCCACTGCAGCAACCTGCCTATCCAAGAACAGTTCTGGCTCCATGAGCACTAGCAAGCTATGAACCTGATCTTTCTGATGGAGAGTAACCCCATTCAGAACAGGCTGTGATCTCAATCCCAGGTTGGTATTCCTACTGACCAGAAATACTTCTGTCTTGTTTGGATTAAGCCTCATTCTACTCACCTGCATCCAATCATCCAATCATTTACTGCATCTAGATGATTCAGTACTATCAAAGCCACCTTGACATCAGTTGTAAAGGAGAGATAGAGCTATGTATTATCAGTCTACTGATGACACCCAACTACAAAGTTCTGGATGACCTTTCCCAGAGGCTTCATGTAGATGTTGAAAAGCATAGATGACAGTACCCCATAGGCTAATGGCCAAAAGGCTGAACAAGAGTCTCCCAACATCAAAGACTGGAATCACTGCAAAACAATGTTGCCAAATCCCATATCAGCCAGATGACTTAGGGCCTTTGCATACTGTCAGAAATAGTGCAAATTGAGTCCACTTTAACTGCCCTGACTCAGTGCTAGGGAATCATGGGAACTGTAGTTTATTGTGGCACCAGAGCTCTCTGACAGAGAAGGCTTAATGTCTCAGAAAAAAATACAATTCCCATGATTCCCTAGCACTAAGCCAGGACAGTTAAAGTGGACTCAATTTGCATTATTTCTAGCAGTCTGCAAAGGCCCTTAGAAGGATACGTGGACAATATCAAATGCTATTGAATGATCCAGGAGGATCAATAGGTACTCTCCCTGTCCAACTCCTACTGTAGTTTATCCTCTATGATGACCAAGGCTGTTTCTGCTCTATAGCCAAATTGGAATAAAGCAATGTAATCCAATTTATCCAAGAAAGCCTGAGGTTGTGTTTCCAACACTTACTTTAAGACATTATTTAAGAAAGGGAAGATTAGAGATTGGCAATATTTACTTAGGGAGGTGGGGTCCAATGAAGGTTTTTTCAACTAAAGTCTAACAGTTGCTTCTGAAAGGTCCACTTAAACAAGGTGAATGAAAAAAATAGTAAACAGTCTAAAATGTAATACCTTAAAAGGAATGGCTTCAAGAAATGAGTATGTTCACTTTGTAGAGGAGAACGGTGATAGGATAGCCACCTTTAAATAGAATAGAAGTGAAGTCTTGTAAGGTGGAGTAAGCTTGTACTGGGCTGCTTCAGAAAGCAGGACACAAACCAATAGATTTAAATTATAAGAAAAGGGTCTCCACCTAAACATTATAAAGGCTTTCTGTTGGTAAAAACTTTTTGATGGTGGAATAGAGTACCTTGGAAAGCGCTGAACTGTCTTTCTACAGAAGTCTTTAAACAGAGGTTGGATGCCATCTTTTGGGAGTGATTTAGCTGTATAGGAGGTTGGCAGCAAGTTGAACTAAATGGCTCTTGAAGTCCCTTCAAACTTTATCATTCTAGAATCAATCTTACAATTCTATGATTTTATAAACTGCCTTTTCAGTGGATTCTAGCCCAAACCATGGCTTTCCAAAGTTTGTTGAAGGTATTAGGTGCCAGAGGCTGTGAAAGATCTAGGATGGCTCTTATGTGGGCCTGTGGTGTCAGCCCCAGTTTGCATGTTCAAGGAAAACAAGTGTCAGCATTGGGCTTTTCAGGATTATGTATTCATAAGGATACAGACAGACTTGTCTTCATAAACAGTAAAATCTTCTTCAAATGTTAAAGAAAAGAAAAACAGAGTTCAGTGTGGCAAAGTAACAATTCAAATGTTGAGGGTTTTTAAAAAAAACAATTAAGAAATTGCTTCACTTTTTCTGTAGCCTGAGTTTATGAAAACAAATCACTATAACATTTAAGTACCTCCTTCAGTGATAAGTTTGAACAGCAATGCATTGTGAGAAACCTCAAGGTCACAAATACTATTATGATGTGCTTTTTCATCTCTCTCCCACCTCCAATGGATAGAGAAGCAGGTGCTTGAAATTGACTGACCTGTATTTTGACTATAAGGGTATTGACATCCAGGGAAAAAAGACTTTTCTATTGTATTCCTGCAGGGAAGGCAGGACATCTAGAGTATAAGTTGTAGGTTAATCCTGCTTCTGGTTAAAGCTCCCTATGGATATTTTCCCCAAACCGATCAATTACAATTACAGAGTTCTCTAAAGTAATGCTCTGAAAAAATGTATGTGTCCTTATCAACCTGTGATGCACAGTGATGTAACAGGGATCAGACCTTATAAGACAGAAGTGTGTTAATGGCTTTTCCTGATTATAATAGACTTTGGCATATTGTTATTCAAGTGGTGAGATTCCCCTGCAAAGAATTGCACAGAGCAGCCAATAGCCTTTTTAAATGCAGGCCTTCAATCCATCTGGCAAAGTATCTTTACAAATGAGATATAAACATATCACATAAACACACAAACACACACATATATATATACACACACACATACATCTCTTGGCCCAAGCCCTAAGTAATTGTTGGTATATATACCAATTCTCTTGGGATCACGACAAAGGAAGCAATTTAGAGAAATCCAAGATCTTAAAATAAACCTTATTCCTGTGGACACTTACATATCAGAAAGCCTTATTGTAAGGACTGAACTTAACTTCTGAGTAAACACAGATGGAACTGAGCTGATTGTCTTTTGTGTTGTATGATGATGCTTCTAAACATTTTCCCTCATTGCTCAACCTTATACTGCAATTATGTTTGCTAGAGAAGGTTCAATTGTGGAAATTCAGTACTAAATAAAATATTCTACCTGGTTTGTCCTCTTGCAATAAACAGAAGCACACTAATCTAACTCATATACCTCAGAAATTGCTTCAAGGCAGTTCTGGGATTATATATATATATATATATATATATATATGTGTGTGTGTGTGTGTGTGTGTGTGTGTGTGTTTGCGTGTGTGTGTGTGTATGACTACCCCCATTATAGCTGTTTTACAGTGGCAAAGTGTTGTCAGTTCCATCACACATCCTAGTGGATTTTGCAACTAGGAATTCAAGCAGCAATGAGATGCTGGAGGACAGTGTCAGGTCTGCACTGAAAGATCTATCCACTTCCCTCTAGAGTTGCCTCTACACTGCAGAATTAAAGCATTTTGACCTTGATTTAACTGTCATGGCTGAATGCTATGGAACTCTGGGATTTGTAGTTTTATAAGATATTTAGCCTTCTCTGCCAGCCTATGGGTGCCACAATAAACTACGAATCCCAAGATTCCATAGGATGAAGCCACGAAGTTAAAGTGAATCGCAGTGTGGCAGCAGCCTAAAACATATTTCTCTCCACAGGTACAGTAGAGGGGACAATGATCAAGATCCTCTGTATGTATAATTCCATGTTTTCACTGACCCAACAGCTATCATGGTCTAGGAGGGCTGTTGTCAGTGTATAGTGGGGAGGTGAGGGAGGGAGAAATGATTCAGACCTGAGAGAGACAGCTAGTCTCAACTCAGAAATGAGGTTGCATTCTCCAATGAAGTGTATCTCCCTTTTCCTTACTCTGGGAGCACAGAGCAGCTGGATCATCATGGTCTGAATTGCCTTCCTCCCCTTTGGTTCCCACAAGTAAGCCATTGCAGCAAGGGCTCGTTCTAGACCTTGATAGATACTGTGCTGTGGGTGGTTTTTTGGAGGGAGTGTAAAGACAAGGGAACAGCAGGTAAGCTATCATGAAGGTAAACTGTACTTACATGCATGTAAGTCACTAACAGAATGCTTGCCACTATCTCCTCCCAAGTGTTCAAGAGAAGTCATAGGCTTTCATGGCTGGCATCCATAGTTTTTGTGGGTTTTTCGGGCTGTGTGGCCATGTTCTAGAAGAGTTTCTTTCTGACGTTTCACCAGCATCTGTGGCTAGCATCTTCAGAGAAAACTGAAATGGAAGAGCATGGGTCTATATATACTGTGAGACCCTGGGTAGGGAGGAGTGGTTCCTGAGAACAGACTCTATTAGAAGGTTTGTTCTTCCTAACTCACAAAGCTGGGATGTAGGATGTGAGCTTGTGAAACTGTGATGCATGGCCACCTTAACTAGAGACTGAGGGCTGATGCAGACTGGCCTAAAGGGCTGGCCTGGGGATGGAGATGGAGTGGGGCAACCACACACCAGCTGCCCCGACTCTGCCCCGATGCTGCTGTCACACTGTGCACCCGACTGCATAGCGCACAGCATGAGGGCACCCCATTGGTGCAGCGTGCACACACACTGAGCAAAAAGGGCGAAAAAGAGCTGCCGCCACACCTCTAAGGGCAGCTTTTTTCCACCCTGTTACAATAAGTGGTTTTGATTGGGTTTTGATATCAAGATCTCTTTGGGTCTCTATCAGAAGCCCTAGGCTGAAAAGGGCCTTCATCGCCATGGGCTCGAGGCGAGCATATCACGTAGGCACTAAGGTGAATCTGCATTTACAAACCATTTGCAGATCAAAAGGCCAGGCTTAGGAGCTGCAATGCAGGACATTCACACCTGAAAAGATTTATGAGCCAGTCAGGATGTGTCCTTAAGGTGAGGGAAAATAAAAAACCTACATCCCATCTCCCCTCTTCTGGAAATTGTCCACTTCAAAGCATAGCAATCGGAATCCTTTGATATTCAATAGCAACTCTTCACTTCCAGGGTTTAAATACTCCCCAAAATCTCAGGGAAAATGGGGGTCTGGATAGATTTCATGACGGTCCTGTACCATTCATGATCTCTAGCTAGAGTCTCCGGCTCTACCTACTGTTCTTTTCGGTTGAGTCTATTCATCATTGGAGCAACATCTTTGCAGGTAATTATCACCATTAGAAAGCCTTGTGTTCCTATCCAAGCTAACTACTTTACTCCTCAGTTGTTGTGTGTGTGCATGTATGTTAGGGTGTCTTTGTATGCTTGAATCCTCAAATAAAGCTTTGTTTCTATATCAGTCTCTTCTCTACCCACCTCCGTAAACATAGGATAAAAGATCCTATAGAAAACTTGGACTTTAGTAATTCCCCAGGTTCAGAGTCTTCTCATTACAGCCCTAAAAAAGAGTGGCATTTGCCAGCTCTTTTTGGAGTGGGAAAAAGGAGAATCAGGGCCACAGTGTGTGGTTGCCGCAGCCCCAATCCAGTGCTGCTAGGGTGGCACAGAGCCACCCCTTAAGAGCTGTCTGCATCAGCCCTGAGATTCCCATTTGAGGGGGGATGCAGACCAGGGCGTCGGGGACGCCCGGGTCCGGAGCGCCGCGGGACCTTGGCAGCCGGACCGCGGCGCTCCTGCGGCGTCCCTGGAAGGAGTGCAAAATCAGCGCTCCTTCCACAAGACAGGGAAAGTGCGCCCTAAACGCGTAGGGTGCACTTTCCCTGACTTATCCTCCACAGCGCGTCCGGTCGCTGCGGAGGGAGGTCATCCCCGGAGCGCCGTCCGTCCGGAGGGCCGGAAACTCCGAGGACGACCTCAGGAAGAGGAAGGGACGCCGCACGTGTGGCTGCCCCTCCTCTTCTGGGTCTCGGAGACGGCCCTATTAGCCGTCTGCCGAGGCCCAAAGTGAACTTCCAATGTAGCATAGTGGCTGGACTATGACTCTGGAGACCAGGGTTTGATTCCCCACTCAGCCATGAAATTCTATGGATGACCTTGGGCAAGTTACATGCTCTCAGCCTCAGGGGAAGGCAATGGCAAACCTTCTCTGAACAAAGCTTGCCAAGAAAAACCATGATAGATTTGCCTTAGGGTTTCCATATGTCAGAAATGATTTTAAGGCACACAACAACAACAATAACAACAACAGTAGCAACATTTTAAAGGGCCAATATGATAGAATTTAAAATGAATATATAAAACAAGGAGGCAATGAACACTTGCAAATTTTCACAGTCCTGACAAAAAAAGGTGTCCCTATACATCCAGACACCCTTGCCAAGAAAGGAATCAACCATTCCTTTTTCACATTTCCAGACTTTTTAATGTACCAAAAAAGTTCTGTACAGAAAAAAAATGCCTGCAGAAAAGACAGTTTTCTGTGCAAAAAGTTTGTTTATTGCAGCAAAAAAGTTCTTAACATAAATATTGTCTAGAATACTATATCACCTACTAAGCACCATAGTCATCATAGTTAATGTAGTGAGGTAGTGCTCCCAGCATGGCCCCACTAGTCTTCACTTAACAGGCAGCAGTCACTGCAATCAACAAGGATCTGTTCCCCTGTTGATTGAGAAGCAGTTGACTGATGTTTCCATTTCCTCCTGTGAAGAGTTCCAAAAGCTGAAAAGTTCCAACGTGACATCCAGAAGCAGAGTCCCTGCTGCAATTCCCCTAATACCAGAGATCACTTGCAGGGTGGGGTGGAGTGCAGTAAGAATAGTCAGCAGCTTTTTCCTGATTGATTGGAACAGATTCCAGTTGCTTGCAGCAGCTGGTTAAGTGGAGACTAGAGGACTTTCATAGTCTCTATGTATTGCACCGGCACAAAGGACAAGTGATGCCTCTTATGGGTATAAACAGGCCACAACTTTATTTTGCTGTACAGGGTCTATTTACAAACAATTTACAACTAAATACACAATGCTTTGTCACATGTGTAAGTGAAGGTGTAACCAACCCAAGTGGGTGGTCCTTCACATCATGTGACAAAGCAAGTAAATAACAACAAAAACAATTTCGCCCCTCCCAACCGGAAATGCTGTCATATTTCATTATATGACGTAACTAATATTAATGACGTCATGCACTTAACAACTGACGTCACTTCCCATAATTTAATTTAGCCTAATTAATCTGAATTAATATTTTAATTAGCCAATTATTTGCCTGTGGGTGGGGGGTCGTTATCCGCCCCCATTAGTATTAAGACTATAACTTTGAATCAGAGCCTGAGTCCCCAAGTTGTGACTAAGCTAGAAATCATGTAAATAAGCAATTAACTTGCACATCAAACAGACATCACAAAACTTGGCAATAAAACCATAATAGAATTACATCCAGAATATGACCCAAATCCAACAATCTAATAAGAAATTAATCTCAGGGAGGGCGAAAAACCCAGGGGCACAGCCCTGGGGAAAAAATCCCTCCTGGCCCCCGAAGGTGACCAGCATAAGCTTTAGAGTAGCCTAAGACCAAACCCTAAAATTAGGGTGGGTGTGTTGGGTCACTCAGCTGCTGCTCTAAAATGGCTGCTGCCACGTAGCAGCGCAGGGCTATATAGCTCTAAGTTCCCACAGGAAATCTTGTGTTGTCTTATGCACCATGAGATTTCCCAGCGTGCTTTGCAAGAACTTATACAATAGCTGATTGGCTAAGCACGGAGGAATTAAGGCAGGACTTCCTATGGGCCAAACCAACCAGTCGCCCCTTGTCCCAAAATAGCCGGTGCAACAAGAAACTTTGCACTGGCACAAAGGACAAGTGACGCCTCATATGGGTATAAATAGGCCACAACTTTATTTTGCTGTACAGGGTCTATTTACAAACAATTTACAACTAAATACACAATGCTTTGTCACATGTGTAAGTGAAGGTGTAACCAACCCAAGTGGATGGTCCTTCACATCATGTGACAAAGCAAGTAAATAACAACAACAAACAATTTCACTCCTCCCAACCAGAAATGATGTCATATTTAGTTATATGACGTAACTAATATTAATGATGTCATGCTCTTAACAATTGACGTCACTTCCTGTAATTTAATTTAGCCTAATTAATCCAAATTATTTTTTTAATTAGCCAATTATTTGCCTGTGGGTAGTGGGTCATTACCCACCACAAGAGGGGGCCAGCCTAGCTTGGCATCCCCTCTCTCCCCCCCCCACAGACCGCTTTCTTGATATGCTCAGAAATTGACTGCAGATAAACATCTGAACCCTCCGAAGAGAGATGTACCCCATCCCCCCTGTACAGGTGAGGCATGGATATCTGAATACCAACGTGGTCAATTATAAAAATGTCCAATCTGGTCAGTTGTTCAGATACAGAACAATTGAGCCAGCGCCATGCACCATTAATGGCAGCGTCTTTACAGGCCCTGGGCCAGCTACGCCTTGGTAGTAATTTGGTCCATAGCAAGACCACACTAGGAATGTGCTTGTTTATCTCCTGCAAGTCCTTCACCATTTGTTTCGCAAGCTGGAGACACGGAATCTTCACTAGGTCATTCTCCCCCAAGTGTATAACTAAAACCCGGGGATGAGGATGGACCCTGGAAAGTTCAATAATCATGAGAAGTAAGGCTCCCCATTGCATGCCCCTGCAGCCAAACCATTACAGGCTGCCAATGTTCGCCAGTCCCAATGTGGGGTCACATCGCTGTTGCACTATATGGCATTCTGCCCAGAACACGAGACTGTGGCTCACTAGCCAGATCTTCCCACAGAATAAGCCTACTTAAAACAACAAATAAAATCAATTAGATTTACCACAAATTGGTCAGTTCCATCAAGTGCATACGTAAGATTTGAATGCCCTCGATTGCCACCGGCCAATTTGGCGAATATCGGCATCACTTAGACCATGAACAGCCGCGGCTGTCGCCGCACCAATGCGGAAAGAATGAGAAGAAAAATGAGTGGGAGGCACATTGGCTCGCCTCAAAGTCTCCTTCAAAAGCTCCCTAAGCTGAAACTGAGTTAGTGGCATGCCTGATACATGCACTAACAAATATCCTGGCACATTCAGTCTAAACTTCAAGTATTCTGCCAATGCCAACACAGGGCAAATCTGACCCTCAGGTGCCTTAGCTAAAGTAATAGACTGACCTCTAGCCAACTGGTCGGTCTTTGAATGCCTGATGAAAATCTGAATCCCATGCTCTGATAATATGACATCTGAAAGAAGAAGTGCCCTACCAGATTGATCATTACGAGATCTAGGGACAATCTTGCTAATTCTCAAGACCGCAAAGAAAGCTATAGTAAATACGGCCTTAAACAAAGCCCATTCTTTGAGTGAAAAACAAGTATTGGCTAATTGTTGCCATAATTTTACTAGACTGGGCCAGTTATTGGAAAACGAGTGTCCTTAACCACAGGGGATTCCCTAGTCCAACCCTCTAAAGCTCTCCTAACCCTAAAATCAATGGTAGGATCAGGAAGGCCACTAGCCCTGGAGTAAAATGACAGGGCAGCCAACCTGCCCCTGATAGTAACAGGGGACAGACCCGTTTGTCTAAGATGCACTATGAATTGAAGGACAAGGTCCACCCTAATGGGCCAGTCCTCTACCTCCCCTATTTTCAACAAAAACTGTCTAAATTCATTCAAAGCTGACTGATAAGACTTGCGTGTAGATGGGGTGATAGATTGAAGGATCGCCCTGTCAATTTCTAGTCTCCAAGGCTCCACAGAAGTGTTGGTACCTCCAATGGGTGCATCAAAGCCTTGGGCACCAGCTGCCGGAACCTGGAGAACTGAAGACGAGAGAGGACATCTGCCAAAGGGTTAAGCAAACCAGGCATATGGTGAGCTTGAAACAAAACATTAAACTTCAAACACTAAATCACCATAGCTCTGACCAAGCTCATGACCCTGGAGGACTTGGAGGACTGGGAATTTACCACCTGCACCATTGCCTGGTTGTCACACCAAAACCAGATGGTCTTGTTAGCAAATTGATTTGCCCATAAGTGCACAGCCACAACTATGGGAAAAAGTTGCAAAAATTTCAGGTCTCACCGCATTCTGTCCATGCAGTAGGCCACACCTCCATGGCCCACTGACCATTCCAATAAACTACAAAGCCGTGGGCACCAGCAGCGTCAGAGTGTACCTGAAAATCTGCTGTCAGCAGCATTTCAGACTTCCAAAATGAAATCCCATTGAATTGTTCCAAAAAGGACTCCCAGACCTTCAAGTCCTCACAAATGCCTTTGGTAATTCTTATATGATGATGTGGAGCAGAAATCCCCTTAATGGCTCTATACAGTCATGCGCAAAATCCTCGTCCCGGAACTATTACCTTACATGCAAAATTTAACAAGCCTGTAAGGGATTGAAAATCATAGAGTGTAGCTTTATGCTTCCCTATCATTGACATGACCTGTTCCCTCATAGCCACTAGCTTGTCATTTGGTAAACGAGATATCCCAGCCATGGTATCTATCTCGATCCCCAAAAAGGTAAGCCATGTGTTAGGACCCTCTGTCTTCTCCTCTGCTAAAGGAACTCCCAGCTCTGCCATTAAAGCCTGAAAGGCGGCTAAAGTATCACTACATCTTGATGAATTGGGAGCTCCAGCTATCAGGAAATCATCCAAGTAGTGGGTGATTGCAGTATTGCCTGACTTCTTGACTGCACACCAATGCAGGAAGGTGCTAAATGTTTCAAAGGCTGAACAGGAAATAGAGCACCCCATTGGCATGGCTTTATCGAAATAATACTTCCCTTCAAATTAAAAACCCAAGAGATCAAAGTCATCTGGGTGTACAGGGAGCAGCCTGAAGGCTGATTTTATATCACATTTTGCCAACAGTGCTCCCCTGCCTAATGCCCTGCCCATCTTAACCGCTGAATCAAATGAAGCATACTTCACATATGTACGTTTTGGGTCTATGGCATCATTAACAGAATCATCCTTTGGGTAAGATAAGTTGTGGATTAACCTAAATTTCCCTGGTGCTTTCTTGGGCACCACACCCAGAGGGGATAGGCGAAGGGTAGGAATTGGCAGGTAATCATGAGGGCCTGAAATCCTCCCCGCTGCAACCTCTTTTGCCAGCTTGTCCCTTACTATAGCCGGCAAATCCTTCACAGAACAAGCATTAGGCACATAACGGTACACCCTGGGACCTGAATAAGGGATGCTAAAACCCATAGAAAAACCATTGATTTTATAAGAGGCAGAGTCCCTATTGGGGTATATCCGGAGCCATGCCACCAGTGTATCCAAATTAATTGGTGACGGTGCTATTCCCTCCTGGTGACAATGGCTGGGGTGTGCCTCTGACTCCTGACCTCTTGCCTCTAACACAGGAAGCGCTGGGGTGACTCCCCCCACAGGTGTTGCACTTGTGTTCAAACCTGCAGGGTTGTCTCCTGCAGTTACCTGCATTGAAGTCCCAGCAAATACCAAATTGCTTTCTTTCTCCCATGCCAGGCCTCGCATTTTGCCCTCTTAGCTGTGTAACCATGGGCACAAACCCATTGTCACATTGACTCGATGTGGATGCCCCCACCATTACATATGCTCACAGCTCTGATTGTACATGTCTCCAGGACAGTGAGCAGTCTTGGGCAGCTCTCATTCTGAACTGGTCATCATATTGCAACCATGCTGCACCTCATGAATTGTGATGGCAGTTAGTATACGCTTTAATCATGATCTCCTGATATTTGGAGAAATCACGTGACCTATGAGGTTCTTTTTCCTCGACAACTCCCCTGTACATAGTGAAGCCCATTATCCAGTTAACAAAATTACGCTCCAGCTTAGGGCATTTAAATGCCTGGAACTGTTTAGGGAGGCTAAACACTATTCCATCCTTTACCATGATCCTTGGTTCAGGATCTCGAAAAGTAAGGGAAAATAAGTCTATATATTCCCCTTTCCAAATTCTTTCTTTGGTGGTAAGTGGAAGGGGTGAGCCCAGGGGAGTGGACATCCCAGCATATGGGTTGCATTCCCCTGCTCTGTCAATTCCAGTTAAACCAACTGTTCCCAAAGAAGACAATCTTGGTGTACCATCAACCAAGGAAACCACTGGCTGCCCAATCTGCACCCTCGAATCAGATGCCTGGGAAGACTCAGGTGTCATTGAGGGTGCCCCCAGTGATGCAGAGCTGGAACATTTGACCCCCACGCCCTGCCCAACCTGACCAACTGGAGCCCATACCGAGGTGGGCCATGACACCTGTGCAGGATTAGAAAGAGACACACCTGATGTAGAAGCTTGCTGGGAAGCATCACCAGCTGATTGCGTAGATCCTCTGAAGTGTGGCCCCGCAACAGCTCGGGTGTTAGGCTGAGATGCAGAGGCACCTGCCTGGTCTGCTCTCCCTGCCTCAGAGGTCTCCTCCATCATGCCTCCACCTGCAAAAACCGGTCCTCGCAGGAGGTTATATAGATCTGCCAAGGTAGGCTGATCAGACACAGGGGCCACCGCGCCCTGATGCCCCACACCTGAAACCTTTTGCAAGAGTTCCCACACATCGGCTATGGTAGGTTGCCCTACCTCCATAGCCGCAGCCACCACTGGACCACGTGCTGTGTCCATCACCTGGGACTCAGGTGAGGGTTGAGGGGGCAGCACTTCTGTGTTTTGCGAAGCAGAAGTGTTTGCAGAGGGGTTGGCGGCTGTAGCCTGAAGCCCCTTTTGGGCAAGCTGATTACACACTGCAACACAAGCTTGCATGGTCTTGCCCAGTTATGTGAGTTGTGCTACAATTTAATCATCTCTGCTGGCCTTGTGTGAGGGTGTCTTTGGTGCAGAGGTTCCAGCACCTGACACAACAGGAGCTGTGCGTCTTTTAGATTGGGCCTTGCTGCGGGGCATTATCCTGTGCAAGTGTATGCCTTGTGTAAAAGCACGGGTCCACCAAACATGCCACCTGCTTCGGATGACTACACCAGGCCAAAAGGCCACCCTTCCCAAGTCTCAAATGAGAGATGCCAACTGCCAGGAAGCTTCACTGGCAACACACCACGGGGAAGGTGTCCACTGAGTCCTGAATAGGCACCCCTTCCAGCAAACACCCACCACAGGGGGGGAGAGTGTTGAGCCCATGGAGGCTGAACGTGTCCCACCCACCCCCCCCACACACAGGACGAGTTGAATCCCGATCTTACTGTTCTGGAATCACCGGGGCGCTGCTAGGCCTCAAACCCAGCCAACACAGTCCATGCGCCCGGCGGAGAGCCGCCTGTTGTAGCACCCGCCTCGGCTCAATGTCCACCCAAGCCAGATGTTTGAGATGCTGTAGGCTGCTCAAAAGGCCTCAGGCGACTGGCCCGAAGGCCTCGCCCAGCCTTGCACCGCAAAAAACAAGAGCTGAAAATCGAACTTCTCCTCGCAGTGCTCCAAAATTAATCAGCCAAGAATTAGTGCAAAAAGGCAGAAATCGAAGGTTTGCTAGGCCCAAAAGCTGTGCAAGTCACCAAAGAAAGCAGATAAGCGAAGTGACTCGCTCAGCTGCTGCTCTAAAGTGGCTGCCGCCACGTGGCAGCACAGGGCTATATAGCCCTTAGTTCCCACAGGAGATCTTGTGTTGTCTTATGCACTACGCAATTTCCCAGCGTGCTTTGCAAGAACTTGTACAATAGCTGATTGGCTAAGCATGGAGGAATTAAGGCAGGATTTCCTGCGCGCCCAGCCAACCAGTCGTCCCTTGTCCCCAAATGGCCGGCGCAACAAGAAACCCCTCCCGATGAGTTGGGGGGGGTATTTCCCTAAATTAGGGACCACATAGGGATCAAAAATACAAGTCAGTCATGAGTGTATAATTCTAGATTATACATTTGTAAGTTCTTTAGGGACTTCTGGACATTTTTTCCAGATAAATCTCAAAATTAAAAAAAAATTACAAAATACAAAAACCATTGAAAAATGAACAAAACCTCTCACAGTTCCCAGTTTGCTGGGAGAAAACTGTTGAATCTATGCTTGCATGCAAAAATGAAATAACAAAAGATTTACTTTCCATTATTTTAATGTTTTAATGGACAGTTCAATTTTATGTGCAATTCAATATTAGAATCTTGATTATTTAATTTATTTTTTTGCTGCATATGGGGTTTTTGTGTGTGTGTGTGCATGTGTGTGTTTTATCTGCAAATCATCTTCAATCTCACTCTTGGGGGAAAAGTGGATATAAGTGAAGTGATTGATTGATTTACATCCCTGCCAAAAACACCTATGGAACATATGTTAATACAATGAAACCAACTTACAATCAGAATTGAGTTGAGCTAGATTTTATTTTTATTTTTATTTAAAAAACCCCTAACTAACAGTATATAATTCTACTCATCTCCCATCAGATGTGGGACAGTATAGAGATGGACCATAGAAAGTGCTATGCACAGAAAAATAAAGCCTTAAGAAAGGGGCATTGAGATAAAGAGAAATGAAGAGAACAGTGGTAAGCCTTGATGCAAATCAGGAAGAGCTGTACCTGGATGGCTACAAAGAAAGAAGCAGAGACCCTTCAAGAATGGAGGAAGGAACAGCAATTGGAGGATCCACTCCCACATGGGTAATGAATCTACTCTTGATTTTATTTCTACTCTTCCTATAGCTTCTCCAAATTCAACAAAAATGCATGTGGGTGCCAAACCTCTAAAGATCCAGCAGATGAAGAGCTCCTAGGAGCAACTGCAGAAGGAATGCAGTTACTAGATTCAGTACCCTTATAGTAGCAGATCAATCAGGAGTGGGAGGAATTAGAGTGTTTGGGACACGGGCTTTAGCAAAGAGAAGAAGGGGGAAAAGCCTTTGAGCATAGTTATCATACCAGGGATAAAGTATTTCTGCTGTCTCAACTTACATGATAGAAGCATAGCAATGCAAATCCCTGGTCACATGCACAACAATATTGGATTGCAAGAGAAGAGTCCTCTTGATATGCAAATGGATTTTAAATTTCCTAGACTTTGAAAAATTCCCAATTGCCACATGGCCAGAAGGAGGAGGAGCCAGACTGCAAAATTTACCCTCCTGATACCATCTTGACTAAGGACAGAAACAACAAAATGCAGGCATCTTACTAACATCTTCAATTTTTCTCCTGCTCAGTTAGTAACATCTTGTCTGATTAAGAAGCCAGTGGAGCTTTGAAAACTTGCAACAAGTATATTGTGCATTTCAGTTGGCCAATAAAGGTATCACTGTTTGGTGGATTTTTATTTGAATAAGCTAACCTAGTATTTACCACTCCAAGAGTGCATATCACAGGCCTGATTTCCACTGAAGTGGTCTTCCCAAAGGGCCAGCCCATCTGAAAGGCTTCTTTCATCAGCTCTTTTAATATAGCCTGGTTTCTTGAACACAAGAGTACAAGACATGAGTCCCAAGTTGCTGCTGAAGAATGAATTTTTTGATTCTGAAAGAGAAATATGATTTAACAGATTCTAAAAATTATAGGCCTATTTCTTTGATGAATAAGGTGTTACAATAATTCATTTAATATATGAAAAAAACCTTTGTGGGTCTCCTGCCATGGCCCTAGACTGGAGAGGCCCAGCCACCATGGGTCCAAAGCAAGGACTTACGTAACCACCTGAAAGTTCACATCTGCACCTACAACAATTTGCAGATCAAAAGGGCCAGGCTTAGAAGCTCCAAAGCAGGACATTCACACTTATGATATTTATGAGCACCAGCCAGGATGTGTTGGGCTGAAGATGAGATAACATCCCATCTCCTCTCCTTGGAAATTGTCTACTTCAAAGACTAGAAATCTGGAATCCTTTGATATACAATAGCAACTCTTTGCCTCAGGCTAAGTTTAAGGGTATAAAAGATCCCCAAAATCTCAGTCACATTAGATCTGGTTAGATTTCATGATGACACTGCACCACTGTGAACTCTGACTTGGAACTCAGCTCTTCCTGTTGTCCTTTTTCCTTTCATAATGGTTGAGTCTATCCATCTTCATTCATTGTTGGAGCAGCCTCAATCAGGTAATTATCACCATTAGAAAACCTACTGTTTCCTATCCAAGCTAACTACTTTACTCCTGAGTTCTTGTGTGTATGAGTGAATGTTAGAGTGTTTTTGTATGTTTGAATCCCCAAATGAATTACAGATTAATTGGAAAGCTTTGTCTCTATCAGTCTGTTCCCTAGCCACCTCTGTAAACATAGGATAAAAGATCTCATTGAAGACCTGGACTTTAGTAATTCCCCAGGTTCAAGTTCTTTTTACAAAGGCTTATGTGTTTTTCTGATCAATTGTAGCAGAAAGAATGAAGTTGATATTACAAGTCTTGATAAATGAAAATAAATGTGGTTGGGTTTTTTTTAATGCAAGAGACAGTTGCAAGACAACATAAGATGTGTTTTAGATATTATTGAACATTTGGGCAACCTTAATGAAAAACAAGCTGCTTTGATTTTATTGGATGCAGAGAAAGCTTTTGATAATGTAAATTGGTCTTTTATTATGGTAGTTTTGGAAAAGATGAATTTTGGGGGAAAATTATTTCATGGATAAGGGTAATATGAGAGATTCAAAAAGCTCAGATTTTGACGAAATCATGTAACATTCAAAGACATTCACAGGGTTGTCCACTATCTCCCCTATTTTTTTATTTTTATTTTGGAAGTTTTAAAATATGCTATAAGAAAGAATTAAAAAAAAAAAAAAAACACCACACATCAAAGGCCAGTGATTTACACTGGGGGCCTTTGCTGATGATTGATTTTGGAGGAAAAGTCATGGAGAATATAGAAATTTTGATGAAAATATTGAAGGACTATGGTGATTTAGTGGGGTTTAAAACTAATAACACTAATATTAATTTGTTCTTGTTGAAAAATATGAGGAAAGGGGAATAGATATCTGTAACTGGGAATATTAAGTTTAGAATTGAGGAAAAGGTTAAATATTTAGGTATTACTCTCTCAAATGGTAACTGAAAATTATTTCACAATAACTATGTCAAAATCTGCAATGATATTACACAGAATTTATAAAGGTGGAGTAAACCAAGATTGTCATTATTCGGTAGAATTTCAGTTATAAAGATAAACACCTTACCAAAGATGTTTTTTTCCTGTTTCACACAGTATCTATTCTGGCAAATGATATACCATTTAGACCAGGGGTAGGCAACCTAAGGCCCGGGGGCCGGATGCGGCCCAGCAAGGCCTTTGGACCGGCCCCAAACCGGTCCTGCTGCCGCCGCCCCCCCCACCGCCGCCGCCCCCCCATGATGATATTGATTATTGTTGTTATTACTTGTTCTTGGGGTTTTCTTGGCAAAATCTTCACAGGGGTTTTGCCATGGCTTTTCTGGGGCTGAGAGAGTGTGCATGCATATATTTTTTTAATTTTTTAATTCTTTTTTTATTTTAATTTTTATTTATTTATTTATTTATTTATTTATTTTTGGTGCTTCGGCCCGTCAATTGTCTGAGGGACAGCAACCCGGCCCCCGGCTCAAAAAGGTTGCCTACCCCTGATTTAGACAAAGGTAAAAAGATGTTTCACAAATTATCTGGCAAAGCAAGAAACCCAGAGTTAGATTTAACATTTTACAAGATGAAAACCAAAGAAGGGGCCTGGGACTTCCTGAGTTAAAACTCCATTTTTTTTTCTGCCTGATGTTTAATTTGATTGGAAGACTGGAATAATCTTTGTAGTTATTAGTTTGTAGTTAGTAGCTTAGGTTAGCATTTTTTTGTTTTTTAAGTTTATAATTTACCCTTGCTTGTTTTATTTTATGACCATGTTGTGTTAACTTAAAAAATTGAAAGAAAGAAAGAAAGAAAGAAAGAAAGAAAGAAAGAAAGAAAGAAAGAAAAGCAATCAATACTATCTGATGTATTCAATTTAGAGTCCTTGGAGATAGGATTCTAGGCCTTCAGGGCTGTTGTTGTTAATCATCTTTAACAGTGCCCAGCTTCTTCCTTTTTCCTGACACATTGCTAGGTCTGCTTTTGGACACCTAGCCTATACATCTGTTTATCACCCTATTTATCAACTATGCTCGCGTCTTACCCCTGGTCATTTCTATTGAACCAAATCACCACTTCAAAAATTGTATCATTCAGACATAGCCTTTGCTGGGTAGGGTTATTACAAGTTATTGGAACACACTATCACATGTCTTGGTTTTACCCTTTGTTATATTTAAAGTTTAATAGAGAAATTTACAACAAATGGATGTGGCTTCAACTTGTCTTACTGTAAGACCACACAAATGTCTCCACTGCGCTTTAACAACCAGTAGCCAGATCCAGCAAAGGAGATCTGTTCTGCTGCTTCTCAGAGTGAAAGTAGTAGGATGTTTCCAACTTCCTTCCACCAGCAAGTGAGGCTGTGACCATCAGAAACAGAACCCTTGTTACAATAGTCCGTGCCACTGGGTCACTCACTGGCAAGAGGGGGTTAGAATCAGCTTCCTCCTTGCACCTGAATAGCACTCCTTCACCCAATTATATTATATACTGGCTGTTAAAGTGGGCTGGGGGCACTCAGTTGTGTATACATTACTTAAATACACAAATACCTAATTTATTTTTATACATTTGTGTTTATAGAAAGTCCTAGTATCTTATTATACATTTATAGTATTGCCATAGCTTTGGTTTAATATTTTTATTATATACCAACACCAAAAGTAGCATCTAAGACATGATACCTAGGACATTCTAAGCTCTCCACATGTGATAGATCTATTTCTGGTCTATCTTTGGTGAGCCCTGACATAGCAGATGATGAAAACCTGGTGATTTTGATTTAGAATACCTGTGGCTTTTAGATTATTTTTTCAGAGAACCCTAACAATGGAATAATCTCATGGTTCAATGAGCATCACAGTGAAACAAAGCCCAGCAGGATTCTGACAGGGAGAGGAACCATAAGCAATTCTGAGTAACTTGTTTAGTCAGATCATCACTGTAATTCTCACTCATCTCTATCCATGAAACATATTACTGGTAATATATCAATGATTTATGGACAGGCCTTTTTCTTCCTCTTTTTTAGCAACTTGTTGAACATAACTAAGGTTTTAAAAGGCCATTTAGCAACATCACTGAAGAATTTAAAGATTGCCCTTTTAAACATCATGAAAAAGGGTTAATCTTCTATGTTCCCTTGGTATTGTTGCAGAATAAGGCAGAAGAGTAGGTTCATTTGTACCAATTGCTGTCATTTTTACAAGGTTCATCTGGAAAAGGATAGCATTTATATCCAATACACATTAATTTATACTCCGTACACTCTAATAATCAGTTATGCAATTTGATTCTCCTCACATATGAGATATAAAAAATGATTTGTTAGCTGGAGAGCATTGGCTGCCTTCAAAAATAAGTTAATTTTAATATCTTTAATTCCAGCATGTATTAAGGTGAAAGCCAAGATAGTATTGGCCATATTCAAGACATGTGGCTTAGAAACTGACATTGAAAAATGAGACCAAACTGAAACAAATTTATAGCAGAACATGAGGAACCACAGTGAGAGTATAAAGCAGGGGTAGGCAACCTTTCCCCTTTAAGGGCTGAGGGACTTCAGCTCCCAGAATCCCAGGAGCTATTGGCCAACATGGGACTATTGGCCAACATGGCTGAGGCTTCTGGGAGCTGAAGTCCCTTGGCCCTTAAAGGGGAAAAGTTGCCTATCCCTGGTATAAAGGCTTGTCTAGGACATAGCTGAGAATGTTTGGCCCTGTAGATGTTTTGGTCCATGGCCAGCTATCCTGAACACAAGTGAACAAGTGCCTGAGAAAGTAAAATATGTCAAATAGTTAATCCATTTCATGTCAGTCACAGGTTATCTGAGCAGGATGAAAGGAGAAGCTCAAGGGTTGTAGTTAGCCAGTCCAGACATTCAAGTATCCAAGCCAGCAGGGTGTAAGCAGAGTAGTCCAAAAGCTCAAGACAAAACAATTCCCTGTGTTTACTGGTTGCTCTCTTCTGTGTGTGTGGCCTCTGCAAGCTCTGTAGACTCCCAGACAGCATTCAGACAGTTTTAATTGTTGCATCTTTTAACTTGCTGTAAACCGCCCCGATTGCCGAGTAGAGGGGCGGGTTATAAATAAAAAATTATTATTATTATATTATTATTATTATTCCCACTTCCCAGCAAACTGGAGGAGGGCAAACATTGTCCCCATCTTCAAAAAGGGGGAAAAAGAGGATACCTACAATTATCACCCAGTTAGTCTGACATCAATACCAGGGAAAATTCTAGAACAGTTCATTAAACAGAGAGTCTGTAAACATTTAGAAGGGAATGCCATAATCACTAAAAGTCAACATGGGTTTCTCAAAAACAAGTCATGCCAGACTAATCTGATCTCTCTCTCTCTCTTTTTTTTTAATAAAAGTACCAGCTTCTAGATGAAGGGAATGCGGTAGACATAGCATATCTTGATTTCAGTAGGGCTTTTGACAAGGTCCCCCATTATATTCTTGCAAACAAGATAGTAAAATGTGGACTAGACAATACAACTGTTAGGTGGATTAGTAACTGGTTGACTGACTGAACCCAAAGGGTACTCAGCAATGGCTCCTCTTCATCCTGGACAGAAGTGACCAGTGGGATGCCACAGGGTTCTGTCCTGGGCCCAGTGCTCTTCAACATCTTTATCAATGATTTGGATGAAGGATAGGGGGCATGCTTCTCAAATGTGCAGATGACACCAAATTAGGAGGAATAGCTAATACCCCAGAAGACAGGATGAAAATTCAAAATGACCTTAATAGATTAGAAAGCTGACACAAAGCTAACAAAATGAACTTCAATACAGAGAAATGTAAGGTACTGCACTTAGGGGGGGAAAATTAAATGCATAGATATAAGATAGGGGACACCTGGCTTAACGAGACTATGTGTGAAAGGGACCTAGGCGTCCTAGTAGACCACAAGTCAAACATGAGTCAACAGTGTGATGCTGCAGCTGAAAAGGCCAATGGAATTTTGGGCTCCATTAGTAGAATTATAGTATCTAGATCAAGGGAAGTAATAGTGCCACTGTATTATGCTTTGGTCAGTCCCCATCTGGAATACTGTGTCCAGTTCTGGGCACCACAATTCAAAAAGAATGTTGAAAAACTGGAGTGTGTCCAGAGGAGGGCAACTAAAATGGTGAAGGTGCTGGAAACCATGCCCTATGAGGAACAACTTAGGGAACTGGGTATGTTTAACCTGGAAAAGAGATGGTTAAGAGGGGATATGATAGCCCTTTTTAAATATTGAAAGGATGTCATATTGAGGAGGGCACTAGCTTGTTTTCTGCTGCTCCAGAGAATAGGACCTGGAGCAATGGATGCAAGGTACAAGAAAAGAGATTCCACCTGAACATTAGGAGAAACTTCCTGACAGTGAGAGCTGTTCAAAAGTGGAACACACTCCCTTGGAGTGTGGTGGAGTCTCCTTCTTTGGAGGTCTTTAAACAGAGGCTGGATGACCATCTGTCAGGGATGCTTTGAGTTTGTTTTCCTGCATGGCAGAGGGTTGGACTGGATGTCCCTTGTGGTCTCTTCCAACTATGAGTCTATGACTCTATGCTATTCCTCCTTTCCTGTTTCGGCTATTTCTCTTAAAAAGGTTATACCCCTCTATTCCTGCATTCCAATCATGAGACTTATCCCGTCAGGTTTCAGTGGTGCC
This sequence comes from Phrynosoma blainvillii, assembly GCA_026167975.1. NCBI lineage: Eukaryota > Metazoa > Chordata > Lepidosauria > Squamata > Phrynosomatidae > Phrynosoma > Phrynosoma blainvillii. The sequence continues at coordinate 88,748,222 of JANUYF010000001.1, read as the reverse complement.
CATTATATCGTATTTGCTTTGTTGTGCTAGGAGTTCAAGTTCATCTTGTTTATTTCCCATGCTCTGTGCATTAGTGTAGAGACATCTAAGACCATAGATCCTCCTCACTTGCTGCAAGTGTGAGTTTTTTTACCTCCCACTGTTGGGGCCTTGCATCATTTCCCTTGTCCCCTCTATAACACTTTGACTATTATCTCCAGCCCATGATGTACTCCTGCCTTCCAAGATACCTTCCAAGATACTGTCTCTCTCCCCCACATGACTGAGTTTAAAGCTTTCCTGATCAAATGTTTGATAGTATTGGCAAAAATGTTTCTGCCAACTGGTGTGAGATGCAGCCCATCTCTTGCCAGAAGTCCACCCTCATGGAACCACAGCCTATGATCCAAGAATCCAAATTGTTTTTGGCAGCACCATCTACGGAGTCGGTTATTCACATCTTCTATTTTCCTCTCCTTTCCTGGACCATGCCCTTCAACTGGGAGAAGAGATGAGATAACAACCTGTGCATCCAACTCTTTCAGCTTCCTATCCAATGCCTCATAATCCTTCTGATATTCTGAAGGCTATGCCTTGCAGTATCATTGGTTCCCACATGGACCAAAAGAAAAGGGTAATGGTCAGTAGGGTTGAAAATTTTTATCATCCTCACAATCACATCACTGATTTTTGCCCCAGGGAGACAAAACACCTCCCAGTGTCTTAGATCAACAATCTAAGATATACAGATGACACCATAGTATTAGCAGAAAACCTCACAGATATGAAACACCTACTAAAGAAGAAAGTGCAAAGGCAGGCTTAATGTTAATGTTTAAAAAAAACAAAAATAATGACCACCAAGGACCTTCACAACTTCAACCTTGACAATGAACAAATAGTAAAAGAATACCCATACCTGGGATCAAACATTGATAGAAATGGGAACTGCTGTCAGGAAATCAGAAGAAGATTAAGAATGGGGAGGGTGGCTATGAAAGAACTAAAAAAGATCCTAAAATGCAAAGACATATAGTGGTGGAGGGAAGTAGAAAGAGAGAAAGGCCACATGCCAGACGTGTGGACTCTATTATGGAGGTCACAGGTATTGGGTTGCAGAGCAGTGGAGGGCAGAGGGTCTTGGAGATGTCTCATCCATAGGGTCGCTATGAGTTGAGATCGACTCAAGGGCAGTTAACCATAACAAGTGCAAATCTGATCTTTACATGATCTTCAAATTCTAAGGTAATTTTCTTCAGGTTGTATTTTGGAATGATGATGGGCTTAATGTTCTTCTTAGCTTCATTCTAATTTTTCATTATAGCAGCTCATGGTCTGTAGCATAATCTGCTTCTGTTGTTTTTGCTGAAAGAATGGAGCTTCTCCACCTTCTGTTTCCAATTATGTAGTCTATTTGTTTTCTATATTGACAACATATACAGTTGCTCCTCAGGATGCCTGACAATTGTGTTTGCAATAAAAAAAACTGTTGATCTCACAAAATGTTATTATTAGTATTTCTTCAGCTTCATTTACTGACTCTAGGCCAATTTATCCTAAAAATCTTTAGTTCTGCTCTGTTTCCTACTTTTTTGTATTTCAATTTCCTTTCATTATCATGTCTTGTGTTGACATTCAATCAATTTCCTCCAAGAAAACTCATGCACAATCTTCTGACTTCTTCATCTGCCCACCTTATGGTGGGATCATAAATGTGGGTTTCCCTGGAGTCCTACTGATATTATTCAGTCAGATTTGGCATTGCATATCCCATGACTACTCCCACTACATTTGCCTCACTATTGATGCCACCCTCATTTCTACTTTGAGTGTAATTTCCAGAATATGACATGGTTTAATTTTCTTACTGACAATGTCCTGTTACCATAGCAATACCAAGTACATTTCTATACCACTTCTCTGTGTACTTTAGCACTCCCTAAGCAGTTTACAATGTGTAAGCCAGGGGTAGGCAACCTAAGGCCCGGGGGCCGGATACGGCCCCCCGAGGCCTTTGGACCGGCCCCAGGCCGGTCCTGCCACCGCCGCCACCGCCGCCCTCCACCATGATGATATTGACTATTGTTGTTATTACTTGTTCTTGGGGTTTTCTTGGCAGAATCTCCACAGGGGGGTTGCCATGGCTTTTCTGGGGCTGAGAGAGTGTGTGTGCATATTTTTTATTTTTATTTATTTATTTATTTATTTTTGGTGCTTCGGCCCCCCAATTGTCTGAGGGACAGCAACCCGGCCCCTGGCTCAAAAAGGTTGCCTACCCCTGGTGTAAGCTAATTGCTCCCAACAAGCTGAGTACTCATTTTAGCAGCCTTAGAAGGATGCCAGGCTGAGTCGACCCACAGCCCCTGGCTGGTATTGAACACTCAACTTTATGGTTTGTGAGTGTGTGGCTGCAGTACAGACATTTAACCAGTGTACCACCAGGGCTTTGCCTCATTCCATCCACTTACCTCATTCACACCAAATATGGCTATGCCTATGTGTTCCAGGGAGCCCTGGTGGCACAGTGGTTAAATACTGGAACTGCAGCTACAACATTGTAAGTTTGATCCTAGAGGAGCACTCCAAAGTCTGCTCAGCTTTCCATCCTTTTATAGGTTGGTAAAATGAGTACCCAGCTTGTTGGGGGCAATTGGCTTACATATAGTAAACTGCTTAGGGAGTGCTAATTTACTGATAAATGGTATAGAAATGTACTTGCTATTACTATTCCACTTCTTGTTTTATGATTTCTAATTTTCCTTGATTCATATTCCTCACAGTCTACATTTCTGCTACATACTTTGGGCAGCTGTGGACTTTTTCACCTTTGGACATGTCAGTAGCTGAATGTCCTTTCACCTTGGGTTCAGTTGTGTCATTAGACACAGTGCTACTTGTCCTTTCCTCTGGACTTCACAGTAGCTGGCTGAATGCCTTCTGACCTCTGATCCTTGCCTTCCACCACTATGTTTTGCTTAGTTTTGGACTGTCTCATCATAGGGTGTTTGAGACAAAGGTGACCAGGGGTACTACTGCATTCTTTTGCACAGTACTAACTCCTTTAGAGTTAGCTAACATGCCAGCCCTATTGTCTCTGAAAGATCCCCTGCCAGTGTCAGCCCTTGCTACCATTGCTGCCCAGTACCTCCTCAGCAAATATCAGAACCATGCCTGTGTGCATGGATTCTGTCAGGTTTTTATTGTTGGTGGGTTAAATGTTTTAGTATTCTATTAGTTGTAGTTGATAAGGGATTGTGGGTATGTTAGTAGTTATAGCAAATACGTTAGTTGGTATGGGGGTGGGTGAGACTATTGTTACTGGGCTAGGATAGTTTTGAGAAAGTTAGGCCTTTGGAATGTGTGAGCTGTGGGATGTGTAGAGTTGGTGTCTGGATGTAACTGGAAGGAGGGGGTTGGGTGGAATGTCTGTGCTGAAGAGAGATAGCACTGGTGAGAAGGTTTGGAAAAGGCTATGGGAATTGGAGGTGGGTGCTGGTTTTGGCGCCAAGGGTGTCAGGTGGAGTTTAATGGTTTGGTGGTTTTAAGATATCGTTTGGCTTGGAGGGGGCAGTTCTGGCTTAAACACTGTTGAATTTCTGACTATGTGTTCTCAATAAACTTTTGTTGGTACAACTTACTGGACTTATTGATACACAGAGTTCCTGAATTTGCTCAAGTCTGACAGCAAAGGTTGACTTATGATACCATTCTAGGTGTCTAGCACTCTTCTAGCACCAATGCTATCATCCACTTAGCTGCACTTCACTGGAGCACAGACTCCCACCACCACAGAAAGGTAGTGCCAAGGTAGGAAAGCTCAATAAAGTGGTACTGTTACTTCCCATAGTCTGGAGACTATGCTCCTGTTGATGCAACTTAGAATAGCATTGACGTTTTTTGGCCAGTGTAAAATAAGGCAGCTTCAAATGCCCCTTCTTTTTCTTTCACCCAATAGCTGCCTTTCTGTGTCACAGCTTCCATAAGCAATCAGCATAACATTTCTGTATTCACCATCCATATTTCTGAATGAGAAAGTTAAATTTGCATTTTGAGTCCTTTTTTTTAAAAAAAAATCAGATGCCTCTTGTCACCTCTTGATTTTCACAGTCTTTGAACGCTGACATAACCTGTCAGCTTCTGCCTTAGACAGAATTCTGGATCATAGATCCATGGTCTTAGACAAAAATCTTTACTAGCCCAGGTTACTGAATGTTTAGACCAGGGGTAGGCAACCTTTTTGAGCCCTGGGCTGGTCCCCCGAAGTCCTCTCCACCAGGCCGAGAGGGCGGGAATGGAGTTGCATGTGCTCACACGCACGCACGCCCCCCACTGCGCACAACCCCCTGAGTGCTGCCGCCATCACCGCCACTGCCGCCGTGGTGCACGCGGATGCTGCCGCCTCCGCACATGTCGTGGACACCATTTTTATTTCCAAAATGGCGGCCGTGATGTGTTTGCGCATGCACAGGAGTACTGTGCATGCACAAATGAGTCGTGCTCACCATTTTGGAAATCAAAATGGCGGCCGCGGCATACATGGCCGCACGGTGGCCAAAACGCGTGGCGGCGGTAGCGTGCGGCGGCGGCAGCAGGGGTCCGCCTGGGCCGGTAAGTGCGGCAACCTGGGCCGGAACTGGCCCGGGGGCCGTAGGTTGCCGGCCCCTGGTTTAGACTGAGCCTAAATATATTGAAAACATTTTTTTTTCAGCTACTGAACTTTGGACTCTCTTCCTTGTCATTCACTCCAAGGTTTTCCTAATGGCAATAGATCACCTTCTTCATAGATGCTCCTATCATATGAACTACCTGGCACCTTTCTTAAAGAGGGAAACTGTGCCTGCAGGTATGTAAATGCTTAAAGGGTTATATTAATTTTCATAATCCCTTTTTTCATAAACACTTTTACCACCAAAAACAGCTGAGAAAAATATCCTTCTGGTTATTTTATTTCATTTGCTGTAGATTTACAGGAGCTTTAACTGTTCAGAATTCCTTGATAGATTAAGTAATAATAAGGCAAGCATGAGAGTAATATATTTTATTTCGTAGAACAGGAGTATAAAAATCTTTGAGGGGAAAACACATGAGATGGAATCTTTTGCAGCGGTTCATTTACTGGTGGCTATAAATACTTCTCTAATGGCACAAAATGTTTCAAGGTGGTAAAAATGTATGAGCTAGATATTCCACTGGCAGGATTTCTCTTATTAAATAAGACAAACAGGTAAAGCAAGAGCCTTCTCATACACACACACACACGAGAAAGTGTGTGTTGTGTGTGTATACACACATATACATACATACACACAGGTATGAGAAAGAGGATATTCTTCCTGAAAGGAATGGGTGTGAATTGAATTTCTGCTATCATGGTACTTCTTTCATCAGTGGGAAACTAGTCAAAGGAATCATTATAACATATTATGTATTTATGAAGAGCTCAGGCTGGTCTATTATATGCTCAATAGTATTCCCATACCTTTAGAACTCCCTCCCTCCAGCGAGAGAGGTATCACTCTAGCACTAAAGATGAAAAATCTAAACCTAATTGATAGCTCCAACAGGAGTAGTCCAATTAAATCAATGGGAATTTGTTAAGTCAACACATGCAATTTCATTGATCTAATGCAGGGGTTCCCAACCTGGGGTGCCCACATACCCAAGGGGGTGTGAGATGGGATTTCAAGGGGTGCAACAAAGATACTTGTGTTATACCAGACTCAGGGGGGAAGCAGACGGGCGGCACGGGGCCACCCCAGGAAGCTGTGCCATGGGGCTGAGGTATCCGCACACCTCAGCCCCGCAGCGCAGCTTCGCTGCCCCTGGAAGGAGCACTAAAATAGCGCTCCTTCCACAAATCGCCAAAGGTGTGCCACAAAAGGCTGCCGGCGCACCTTCGGCGACTCTTCCACTGCAGCATGTACGGACGCTGCAGCGGGAGGTCATCCTCGGAGCCGGCTGCTCCGAGGACGTTTTGGGGAAGGGGTTGGGGCGCCCAACGTGTGGCTGCCCCTCCCCTTCCTTGCTCTGAAGACGGCGCTTTGTGCCGTCTGCTTAGCCACCCAGTTTTCTTTTGTCAATCAAGACAAAAGCTAGGAATCACCTGAATCCACAGGCAGACCTGAGGATTGCAGTCAGCAAGAAAGTTCCACGTTTTGTCAAAATTATGAATGAGAAGCAGGAGCAAAGAAGTCATTGAATTTTATATTCACAATTGGGATTAATTTTACTATTTACATTTTCTTCTGAATAAATTAGGATCTAATTGCTCAACTTAGGGCCTCGGCAGACAGCTAATAGAGCCGTCTTGGAGGCAGGAAAGGGGAGGGGCAGCCGCATACTCGGCGCCCCATCCCTCTCCCGAGGTCGTCCTCGGAGCCGCTGGCCCTCCGCACAGCCGGCGCTCCGAGGCCAACCTCCTGCCGCAGCGTCCGGACACACTGCAGTAGAAAAGTCAGCGAAAGTGCGCTGCAAGCTTTGAGGCACACTTTCGCTGACTTGTGAAAGGAGCACTATTTTAGCTCTCCTTTCAGGGGTGGCGAAGGTGCGCCGCAGGATCGAGGCGTGAGGATGCCTCGGTCCCACGGCGCACCTTCCCAGGGTGGCCCACAGCCGCCAGTCTGCTTCCCTCTTTAGATTTGCATTTAATGCACTGAGTTAAAAGCTTTTTTTTTTAACAGTTCAGTTTGTTCACCTGCAGTATTGTATGTGGTTCAATTTGTAGTTCAAAAATTAGAAATTAGACTTCTTCATCTTCAAATTGATATTTCTTTTGTAGGGAGTGTAAACATTAACTAAACATTTCCTAGGGGTGTGGGTCATAGAAAAGGTTGAGAATCACTGATCTAATGGATCTACTCTAGCTGGGACTAACAATGGGATTTAGGCTATTGAGTCCAAACTGTATCTGGTAACTTGAAACATTCTTCAGTTGCTGCTCTGTTTTCTCTCAGTCCACCACTGCTGCCTTCAAATTGGTATTATTCTTCTATGGGTTTCATAATGTTTTAATCCACTTTATGAGGAAAGTCCATTCTTTTAAATATTATATGTTGACTTAGCTTTGTAAAGTTGGGGTTTTGAAGTATTTGCCCTGACAGACTATTTTGGCACGTTTTAAAAATATTTTGATCTGACACCATATCTGTGTTGGGATTTGTAACCTGAGTTTAAATGTCCAGATGTGGGAAAGTGACAAAGGGTACTACAGGTCACTTTACAGCTTGCTAGCTGGGAAAGTTGTTTGCAGCTGGGACTCAAAACATCTTAGCAGTGTCCAAGGTCAGGATGTGCCAGAGAGCATGTAGACCAAGTGTAAACATATTATTGTAGCGGAAAAAACAACTGTGGCAAATTAACTCCCAGCATCCACGGTTCCTTGCAGAGCTTGAAGTAGAACAGGAGACCACAAAATAGTTTAAAAACATAGATTTATTGCCAGCAAGTTCCAATGGAATTAGCATTCTGATCATTGGGCAAAAGACAAGCCAAGATGGCTGTAGTTTTATGCACTCACAGACAAAGAAATTCAAAGCTGACATTCTATTGGATGCTCTAAACCAGGGTTAGGCAACCTTTCCCCTTTAAGAGCCAAGGGACTTCAGCTCCCAGAATCCCAGGAGTTATTGGCCAACATGGGACTGTTGGCCAACATGGCTGAGGCTTCTGGGAGCTGAAGTCCCTCGGCCCTTAAAGGGGAAAGGTTGCCTACCCCTGCTCTAAACTTTAAACACACAGAATCCTGAGCAATGAGAATACAGAATTCAGAATACATTATAATATGCTTAAGTTACCATGTTGCCATGCCAACCACATACCAAAATCTCTATCAGTAAATAAATTGGTGTGTACCAGGCAGAAGGCCCCTTTGCACAAACAAAAGTAACTTCCAATGATTTATTATGGCTCTCTGGCTCATGCTGGCTCCTAATGAAGGTCTTTAATGCATTAGGTTACCAGGCATGAGGTCAAGCTGTAACTAAATAACCCTCTGGCATTCTTTGAGTTTAGACCTTCCAGCATCTTCCTTAGAGACCCACTTCTCAGAATCCCCTTTGCATGGCTGCGTGACCATTATTTTTTATACATAATAGCACACATTTCTAATTTAGGCATATGAAATATTAATTAAAGAAGATCTCCTGCCTCAACTATGTCATCATGTTTGGGGGACAACAATTCATGTGACACAGGAAGAAGTCACAGGAAGAGGCTGGACTTAGAGGCCACATGGCAAGTGTCTATAAAAAACTGAGACCACAGTGTGTGGGTTGTTGTTGGTCAGTGGTGAGTGTATATAGTTTTGTACATATTGCAACTAAAAATAAAAGTTGCCTCTTTAGAGTTAAACCTTGGCTTCAGTCTGTTTCATCAGAAGCAGGGAGGATACATTCAAAGCAGCCAAACAGCTCCAAGGTCACCAGGCATTTTTCTCTGCAAAGTGAAGAAAGCTTCCGAAGATTTTGTATGCGCACTCAATTTTTTGCTTGACAGTCTGGTGTGCTCTGCTGGCTGAGGTGGAGCAGCAAATGATGCCCCTCCATAGTCACAGAAGGCAAAGGAAATCATTTTGACACTGAGGGAAAAGATCCCATCCCCTAGCAGTGACAATGCAATAATTATAAATTAATATCCAAAAATGCATTCCTTTTTTATGAAATCAAAATTCTGCTGCTTGAAACAGATTGCTTCATTCTGACTGATGCTAGGTTTGTCCATCTTTCACCACTCACTGAATAATCTTTATGAAGAAGCCATCACTCTCTGTGAACCTGTTAATAAATACATTCAATGGTCTACCTTAGGAAAGCACAGAGGGTGACTGGACTCATCAGCAAAAGCTCAAACTTTTCGAACAGATTACTCACGCAGTGGACATGCTGGCTTGCCTGTCATAAACTAGTGACTAAACAATTACGACAGATGGTAAGTTGGATAGATATTATCCTGAAACTCGGAATGATAAAGGAAAATAGACCTTTGTAAATTGTTATTTGAGATTACCTGCCCTGTACATCTTAGATTAGGAGTGCATGTCTCCATTCTGAAGAATCCTGGGATTTATAGTTTGGTGAGATGTTTAGAATTTTCTGCCTGAAAGCTTTGGTGCTTTCCTCTGGCCACTAAAGTCCTCTAGAAAAGAATTCAAAGTACTGCAAGAAACTGTAAATCTCAGGATTCCATGAGATGGAGACATCACATCACAGTTAAAGTTCTATCAAACTGCTATAGCTGTGTAGTACAGAAAAGTCAAGGAAGAAGATTATGCCCCCTTCTGTATGTTCTCTGATTGGAATTTCCAGCATTCTTCACCACTGGCTGTGTGGGCTATGGCTGCTGGAACTCTGGAGTCCAGCAACATCTAAAGGGCTGTATGACTCCCACCCCTGAGCTGTACTGAACTCACTGGATTTTGCACTTCTTCAAATGTGGTGATAAAGTTGACAGTTTACTAAATATATCAAAATATGCATGTATCTGGAGAAAATACATGTCTAAATTCTTAGCAAAAGCCATATTTAACAATATATTTTGAGAATTTTTTTAAGTGAGCAGGTTAATCTGAAAACAAAACAGAACAGAAAAGTGTATTAAACGTATAAGTGAGTACTAACCGGAGAGAGAAATAATAATATAGCCCTAACTATAATAATAATAATAATAATAATAATAATTTTTTATTTCTAGCCCGCCCCTCTGCTCTGCAATCGGGGCGGGTTACAACATTTTAAAACATACAAAGTTAAAACAAGCCTTATCCCCATAACCCCCCTCCAACCCCCTAAAACAAGATTAAACTTTAAGAGATTAAAACATAATACCGTCTAAAACCAAACAAACAATACATTACAATGAAACAATAAACCCAAAAATGAAGCGAGCTACAGACAAGGGACAGTTGAAAGCATCTCCCCTCAGGTCGGAAGATTATTCCGGGAAGGCCTGCTGGAAGAGGTCCGTCTTTACTGCTTTTTTAAAGGCAGCAAGAGTAGTAATAAGACGGACCTCATCCAGCAGGCCGTTCCACGGCCTGGGAGCGGTTGCAGAGAAGGCCCTCTGGGAGGTCTGAGACAGCCTAGTTTTTATTGGCTGTAACAGGTTCCTCCCAGAGGACTGAAGGGCATGGGGGGGATCGTACGGGAAGAGGCGGTCCCTGAGATAAGATGGACCCAAGCCATGTAGGGCTTTAAAGGTTAACACCAACACCTTGTACTGTGCCCAGAAACTAATTGGCAGGGAGTGGAGGGATTTGAGCACCGGTGTTATGTGCTCCCTCCTAGATGTTCCTGTGATCAGCCTGGCTGCCATATTCTGTACCAGTTGAAGTTTCCGGGTTAGGCACAAGGGTAGCCCCATGTAGAGTGCATAGCAGTAATCCAGACATGAGCTTACCAGAGCGTGTACCACGGTTTCCAAGTCCCTCATATCCAGATAAGGGCACAGTTGACATATCAGCCAAAGCCGAAAACAGGCACTCCTGACTAGTCATGTGAAGCAACGAATCAAGGAGTACCCCCAAGCTGCATACACAGTCCTTGGAGGCCAGTGTGACTCCATCCAGGACTGGAGACTGTATTCCCAAATCTGGTTTCGGGCCTGTGACTGTAAGTACCTCCATTTTGTCTGGATTCAACTTCAATCTGTTTTTCCTCATCCAATCCATTACCGCTCTTAGACAGTCATTAAGAGGAAAGATGCCATCTGAAGTCTGAGTCGATCTGGTCATGGAGAGTGTCATCCGCGTACTGGAGACACTGTGCTCCATGCTTCCAAATGATCTCACCCAGCGGTTTCATATAAATATTGAATAACATTGGGGACAGGATGATGCCCTGGGGGATGCCACAATTAAGCTCTATTTTGGAAGAGCAACTGTCCCCGAGCCTCACCCTCTGGGATCTACTCAAGAGGAAGGAATGGAACCACTGCAAAGCAGTGCCTCCAATTCCTAACTCTCTCAGGTGATCCAGGAGGATGGCATGATCTATAGTGTCAAAGGCCGCTGAGAGATGCAAGAGCACCAACAGGGTCACACTACCCCTGTCGATACTCAGGCGGAGGTCATTGGTCAGAGTGACCATGGCTGTCTCCACTCCATATCCTGTCCTAAAGCCAGTTTGAAATGGATCAAGATAATCAGTTTCATCCAAGACTGCTTGGAGTTGGGAGGCAACTGACCTCTCGATCACCTTGCTTAAAAACGGTAGCAAGGAGACTGGCCTATAGTTGTTTCTGTCCAGGGGATCCAGGGAAGGTTTTTTCAGGAGCGGCCTAACTGCCACCTCCTTCAAACTAGATGGTACCAAACCTTCCCTGAAGGACGCATTGATCGTGTCCCAAATGTTAAGGAAAAAGCAACATGGGATATACAGTAATAGAAATAAAAATATGTATGTGAATGTCAAAGTGACTAAGCAGGAGCAATCAGGAAGATACACAGGTGAAAAAGATAATATAATTAAGAAGCCTTGAGAGCCAAGGACAAAGTTATAGAAGGTATATTGAGAACACCTGTGATAGATTGCAAACACCTGAGACTCATTAAGTGGTCAAGGTAAAGTGATGAAACACTTGGGTTGGTCTTAGGTATGGGATGATCTATGTGGACCAATCAAGATGTATGTACACACCCACTGGGTGGAAACTGACTGGTGGGTGGTGTCTAACAATGGCTATAAATTGCAATGTTTGCTAATGTACATTGTGGAGTAGTTTTGGAGATATTGTGAAGTGTAGAGATTGTGATTTGTAGGGCATATAGTATTTATGTATATAGTAGAATAAAGTAGATCTTTTATATAAGACTACTGAGTTGTCTGGTGTCTTGAGGGAAGATACAAGAGCCAGAGGAATCCTGGAGAAGTTTGAAGACATCTCAGGAAGAAGAGTGAGAAGGCTTGGAGAGTTTGTCAGGGTCTTCAGCCTATTCTCTGAAACTCTGCTGCTTGGGAAAGAAGCATCAACCACTGATCAAAGCTGGTCAGCTCTGCTGCATAACAAGGTGGTGAGTTAGAGCCAGAGGTGAAGAGCTACAACTCCCATCATCCCTGACACCAAAGGAACACTTTCAACGCGCCCCCCCCCCCCGGGCAACCAGCTATGATGGACAAGGATCGAGGGGGCAAGTCGTCTTCCTCATCCTCCCAAGTAGCTTGTCCACGTCATCGGTACTCACAGATTGCAGTTGATCCAGTAAATTACCTTCAACGGAGTTGCTTGATACCTCATCTACGGATTCTGCCAAAACACTGGAGTCCAAGTCGGCTCTTATCCGAGAGATTTTATCTGCAAAGTGGATGTTAAATGCCTCACAGCAGGCTGTCGTTGGGTTAAGCAGGGGATTTGGCACAGGAGGGACCTTCGTCAGCTCCCCCACCACCCTCAACAGTTCTGCTAGGTGAAACTCTGCAGACGCAATGTGTGCAGAACAGAAAGATTTCTGCGCTGCACGCAAAGCCTCCCTGTAGGAATCAAGATGCTTCCTAAGGCGAGTTCTATCGGATGAGAGATGAGTCTTTCACCATTCGCACTCTAGTAGTTGTCCGACCCGTTTCATCCTCCTAAGCTCCTCTGTATACCAGGGCTTACGATTTGAAGTGGGCCGGAAAGGATGCTTGGGAACGATTGTGTCGATAGCCCTGGTGAGATCGGTATTCCATGTGTTCACCAAGGCTTCAACAGAATCACTGGCGTTACCAACCATTAAACCCTCTAAGGCCTTCTGGAAACCAATTGGTTCCATAAGCCTTCGAGGGCGGACCGTTCTAATGGGTCCACCACCCCCAGGAGGGTGGACAGTGGCTCTTAGTTCTGCCTTGATCAGGAAATGATCCATCCATGACAATGTGGAGGTTGTTTTGACCTCCGCCCACGGATGTTCCTGCTCCGTCCTGAAGACTGCATCGAGGGTATGACCAGCACAATGCGTGGGCCCATCAACCAATTGGGATAGGCCCATGTTTGTCATGGTATCCATGAACTCCCGAGCTGCGCCAGTTAGATCTTGGAAGCTGGTTTCGAGTGGAATGTTGAAATCGCCCAAGACCATAAGTCTGGGCGACTCCAACAACAACTCAGAAACCAGGGCAGTCAGTTCGGTTAGGGAGTCTGTTAAGCAACGGGGTGGCCAGTATACCAACAGAATCCCCAAACTATCCCTGGCTTTCAGGCTAAGGTACATACACTCGGTATAAGTCATTTTCTGGAGAGGCTTCCTAATCAAGGCAAGGGTGTTTCTGTAAACTAAGGCTACGCCACTCCCCCCCCCCCCCGCCCACTTTCCCTTATCTGCTCACTAACTGAGTACCCAGCTGGGAGGATTTGCACCCATGTTGCAGTGCTAGCATCCCCCAGCCAAGTCTCAGTAAAGCATGCTAGATCGGCTGCCTCATCCACCAAGAGATCGTGGATGGGGTAGGTCTTATTTTTGACCGACCTGGCATTGCACAGGAGCAGGTTAAGGGTCTGTGGAATGTCTGGCATGCTCTCCATGTTATCCTGGGAAACAGAGTGAACTGAAGGAGGGATAGGTACCACGCATCTATCCCTCCTTCTTTTGTAACATTTGTTGACTCTGTTGCCGCCATACCTTCCCTGCACCCGCACTACCTCGATGGCCACTCCCAGGCTGTATCCGGCTACATTATATAAAGGGGGAGAGGAAGAATCCAGCTAGTCTCTGTCCCCAGTAAATGGCAGTGTCTTCCAAGGTAAATAGCCAGGAAAAGAGTGAACTGAAATGAACTCCTGACTGTCATTTTCCCCCAGAACAAATAATTTCCCCTTATCAACATTCTAGGGGTTGAGATGTTAAAAAAGAAAGTTCTGGTGATGGTGGTATTAATCCCTCCCAGTTCTCTAAGGCCCCACGCCAAGTATTGGTAGTCAGGGTGCTGCCCAGTCCCCTCTGCGGCCCCAGACACTGCCGCGGCGGGTTCGGGTGGAGAGATGGTCCCTCGGGAGGGAGTTTTAAATCCCCCGCCTGGCGCTCCACCGACTTCTCTGCCACTCGCACATCAGGAAGACCAACGTCTTCCTTGCTTTTAACAGCTGCGCTGCCCAGGAGGAGGTGAGGCTGCTCTTAAATAGCCTCTGCAGGCTGTCTCCCTCACACACGTGCAAGCAGAGACACTGGGGAAGATGTTGGAGTCCCAAAGACCGGCATCTTCCTCGCTCCTAACAGCTGAGCTGCCCAGGAGGGAGTGAGGCTGCTCTTAATAGCCTCTGCAGGCTGTCTCACTCACACACGTGCGAGCACTCTGCCTAAAGCTTTGATTATGTTGCATTGTTGTGCAAATGTTACCTTGGTTTCTAATTTGTTGGCTGTCTTTTTTTATTTTTTCTTCTTTCTTTTTTGGTTTCCAGCAAAAGCTTGAACGTTTGAGGAAGGGAGCAATGTGGCATCATTTGCTTTTGAATGTAAAACCAGGCATTCCAGCTAGTTTTATTCCAGGGTTTCCTATTTCTACAAAAGAGAAAATATAATGGTTTATGCAGAAAAAATGAACTTGCTTGCTTAGTCTCCCAGGCAGGAACAGCAGGTTTGCTCACTTCAGGATGCATAGATGGAAGAGGAGTCATTGCTATAGCAACACTTACAAATGAATTTTACAGTTTATTTTAGGGTTGAATTGAAACTGCTCACTGTTTGTCATTAAAATTATTGTTTGCCTTGAAAGAAAAAATCTTTCCTTTTTTAATATTGCATTTTTCTTGTATTCATTTACATTGCCCCAATTGCTGTCACTTTCAAGTGCTGTCATCACACAGAAATATATTATTGATCATGTAGCATAGTGATGCACACACAAGTATAAAAAGAAAGGGTTGCAACCACAGAAGCTCAAACCAAAAAAGACCATCAGAAATACATAAGCAAAACATGAATAAATGTTACAGAATACAGGACCAATTGATATTGAAAATAATGTATACAGCCAATATAAATAACAAATGAACAAGAATACAAAAATACAGAACTGAGTGGAATACTCAAGCTTACAAAAAAAAAAGCCCTCAACTCGATCTTAACACAATGCGACCCTATGGATGAGACATCTACAAGACCCTCTGTCCTCCACTGCTCTGATTAATTCCTGAAAACCCATACCCATGACTTTGTCCATCCATCTGGCGTGTTGCCTTCCTCTCTACCTGCTTCCCCCCACTTTTCCCAGCATTATTGTCTTTTCCAGTGATTCCTCATGATGTATCCGAAATACGACAGCCTCAGTTTGGTTATCTTGGTTTCCAGGGAGGTTTCCAGCTTAATCTGCTTTAGGAGCCATTTGTTTGTCCTTTTGGCTATCCATGGGATCCTCAGCACTCTTCTCCAGCACCACATCTCAAATGAATTGATTTTCTTCCTATCATCTTTCTTAACTGTCCAGCTCTCACATCAATACATGATAATAGGGAATACAATGGCTTGTATGATTCTAACTTTTGTGCTGAGTTGTATATCTTTGCATTTTAGAATCTTTTCTAGTTCTTTCATAGCCACCCTCCTCATTCTTAGGACCTCTACAGATAAGCCCAAAGGGCTGGCCTGGAAGAAGAGATGGGGAGGGCCAGCTGCACACCAGCCACCCCAACCCCAGCCCGACAATGTCCTGATGCTGTGGCTGTTATGTATGGTGCACAGTGTCAGGGCATCCTCCCGGTGCAGCGTTTTTATGTGCTGCACTGGAAGGGGTGCTAAAGAGCCATGTGCCAGCTCTTAGGGCACCCTTTTGCTGTCCCTGAAACAGCAGCAAATTAGTTGCTGTAGCCCCAATCCGTGGCTAGCAAGGGCAGCCAAGAGCTTCTTCTGATTTCCTGACTGCAGTTCCCATTTCTATCAATGTTTGATACCAGGTATGGGAATTCTTTTACTATTTCTTCTTTGACTAGGTTGAACTTCTGAAGGTCCTCGGTGGTCATTATTTTTGTTTGTTTTTTAAAAAAATTAACATTAAGCCTGCCTTTGCACTTTCTTTTTTGATCTTCCTTAGTAGGTGTTTCAGATGTGTGAGGTTTTCTGCTAATACTATGGTGTCATCTGCATATCTTAGATTATTGATATTCCTTCCGCCTATTTTCACTCCTCCTTCTTCTATGTCCAAGTCTGCTTTTCGTATAATATATTCTGCATACAAGTTGAACAGACAGGGTGAGAGGATGCAACCTTATCTGACCCCATTGCCAATTGGGAACTATTCTGTTTTTTTATGTTCTGTTCTCACAGTAGCCTCTTGTTCTGAGCACAGATTCCTCATCAGGACTATCAGATGTGTTGACACTCCCATGTCTAAAAGGGCATTCTATAGCCTTTCATGATCTATGCAGTCAAAGACTTTGCTATAGTCTATATAGCACATGCTGATTTTCTTTTGGAATTTCCAGGTGTGCTCCATTAGAGCAAAGCAAAGCAAAGCAGCTTTATTTATATACTGCTTCATACCATGCTATGGAGTGTCTAAGTGGTTTACAAATGTAAGCTCATTGGCCCCCAACAGCTGGGTACTCATTTTAGCAACCTCGGAAGGATGCAGGCCTGAGTCAAGCCTGAGCCCTGGCTAGTATTGAACTCGCAACCTTGTGGTTTATGAGTGAGTGGCATTTAACCACTGCACCACCAGTGTTTGCAATGTAGTCTCTAGTGCCTCTTTTTTTCCTGAACCCTGCTTGCACCTCTTGGATTTCTCTCTCCGTGTATGGTTGAAGCCTATGTTACAGAATTTTGAGCATGATTTTGCTCACGTAGGAAATCAGTGCTATGGTCTTATAGTTGCTGCAGTCTCTTTTGTCTCCCTTTTTGTAAATGGGGATGTATATTGATTGCTTCCAATTTGTTGGCCATAATTTTGTTTTCCATATCTGTTGCCATATGTTGGTTAGCACTAGAGTTGATTTTGGCAATGTAGATTGCAGCAGTTCAGTTGGAATGTCAACTGTTCCTGATTTTTTGTTTTTCACTATTTTTCTTATTGCAGTTTCCACCTCGCTTTTTAGAATTTGGGGTTCATCTTCATATGGCTCTTTGTTCCAAGTGTCCTTCATTTTGTGATCTCTTTTGTATAATTCTTCTGTGTATTGCATCCAATGTCTTTTTATTCCTTCTTGGTCTGGAATTATGTTATTTTTATTGTCATAGGGCATCCCAGTCCTTGTTTTGAATTTTCCTTTGATTTCACAGATTTTGTGAAATAGATCTCTTGTTCTCCACTTTTTGTTGTTGTCTTCTATTTCTCTGCATTGCTCATTGTAGTAATTTTCTTTATCTTTCCGCATAAGCCAATGTACTGTTGCATTCATAATTCTTAGTTTGTTCCTATCTCCCATTTGTTTTTCTTCTCTTCTTTTCTTTATTTCTTGTAGTGTTTTTTCTGTCATCCATATTTTTTTCTCTTTCTTTTTGTTTATTCAAAGTGTCTGTCTGCATTCTTCTTTTATTATGTCCCTGGCTTCAGTTCCTCTGGTTCTCTGTCTATTATGATTAGTAGTGTGAATCTGTTTCATACGTTGTCAGTAAATTCTGGTGAGATATTATTTAGATCATATTTTGATTTTGTTTTCTTCTTGAGTCTTACTCTTGTTTTTGATATGAGTAATTCCTGATCTGTGCCACAGTCGGTGCCTGGTCTAGTGTTGGCCAGAAGTATAGAGTTCCGCCATCTTTTACTACCAAAAGTAATTTTAATAATGTAGGAAACTCAAGATACATGGAACAGTACCTCATAATATGATGTGACAAAGGAAGCCAGGACAGAATGAATATTGTCTATTATAGTTTTCAGACATGCAAAATCTGATCTTCACTAGTGAATTACCTTCACTACATGATCATCTGGGATCAACAATATGACTATTCCAATAAACAGAAAGAAGCAGCCAGGGAAATTGCACTGATACAAAAGAACCTAGAGGAAACAAGTGATAAAGTTACAGCATCTATTCCTATGGTTCCTGTCTTTAAATCTGCAATTTATGTGACACAGGCAACCTTTGGTAACTACTCTCATTGTCTACCATGGTCAGCACTACCTTTTTATTAGTGCTTTAAAGGCATAAATGAAGGCACTACTTTTTTTTCTATTCCAGCTGCAATCTTTTGGAACATACATTTCAGCATCTCACTCCTTTTCCCACTTTCCAAACACTAGTGAGCTTCTGTCTCATTAGCAAAGTACTGCTTCTAGAGTAGTCTTTTTCTGGACACACTGCCAGCCAGGAAAGGTCACATTTTCTGCCCAATGTGCTCATGTGTGGTCCACAAGAGTCCTTACATGGCAGCAGCAGCAGCAACTACCTACCCCTGCCTCACTCACTCTCCTAGATGCAGCAGAAAGTATTCAACTTCTTCAGGCTCATCCAAGATAGCCAGCTACATGAATATTTATCTGAACATAGTCAGGGAGATATTTCTGTTCTAATGAAACTGTACTTTCTTACAGGAAAACAAAACAAAACAAACAAAATACTTTGCAATATATGCCATGTTCCTAAGTTTTTTATTATTATTATTATTATTATTATTATTATTATTATTATAATATTTTAAAGAGATTTAATTATTTTCTTTGGAAGAGAATGAATATGGAAGATGCTATCCCAAGAACAGAGGAAAGGTGCAGAACACTGAAAATTTCACGGAGTGCTGAGATCTTTGGATATCAAAGAATTCTTTAGAACCCTGAAAAACTTTTTTGTAATTATGTGTAGCTGTTTACATTCAAAGCCCTCAGTGATGATCATAGTCAGACATTGGGGAAGAATCTTTTAGGTGTTCTTGTCCCAAATCATGAGGGTGAGTTGACTGTATCATCTTCCAAAACAATAGTGGAAAGGTTTGTACTTAACTGAAATCACTCATAGTACCATTTATAGGTCCAGAGATTTGTTTCACAGCTACAGAAATATCTGTCAGGTGAGTAATTTTGTATCATGAAGAAAGCAGCTTCCATTAAGAGAGAGAGAGACAAAGTTTCTAGCCCTTATGTTTTCAGAGACAGGGAGAGCTGATAGATGATTTGATAGTAGGTTGTAATTTATAATATAATTAACTGTAAGCAAATAGGTGTGATTGTTACAATTCTTTCTGCATGGAGTTTTCTGGGTGCATTATACAAGCTAGGAATGGAGGCTAAGAGTAGCTAGATTAGTCAGAATTGTTGGCTTTGGGATAAGGCTGCAGCTTGTTCAAAGTAAGAAGAGAAGTTTGAGGTTCTTTGTTTCATTTATTTTTATGGAGAAACAGAAGATGAGCCACTCATCATTTTAACTCAGGGGTGTTCAAATGGTGCTCAACTTAATAGGAATGGACTTTGTTCCATTTCATTATCATATTGTCACAGAATATGAAAGTAAGCAGACATTCAATAAAATTAGAGGGCAGTAAATTTAGACTCACCAAAACAGAATGCTTTTGCATATTCAGGGGGAGGGGCATCAAAACAGATAGACCATGCCAGATTATTGTGCCTCAGGAGTTCATAAAGAAAAGCTCTTGGTAATGTTCCAGAAGCTTTTGGTAATGTTAGGATCATTAATAATGTTTGCAGCTATGCAAGCTAAGATAATGACTCAGACTTCAAGCTCCACTGCATAAAGTCTAGAGTGTGTGTGTGTGTGTAAAGGAATTTTTTTCCTCAAGTGCAGCATTTTCCAACAGCCAAGACTTATTATGGGCTGTTTGTCTTCCTCTGAAGCATCACGTATTGCTAGTCCCTGGGGCCAGATAAGCTAATGGTCAGATCAACTCTATGGCAACTTCTTCATCCTCATCGAATGATTATCTCCTTTTCTTAACTACATTGCCAACCCCCCCCCAAAAAAAACCCAAAAACAAAAACCCCCAAAAGTGGGGGAATTTCTAAAAAGCACAGACACCATGAATCTCCAGGAACAGGAGTTTGTGCAGTGATAAATAGTTGTACCTGTCAGGCATGCTACAGCTCAGATGACATTTTCCAATCTACTCTCAATGTCATCTAAATGTCATATAATGATACTGTGGAGTGAAAACAGAAAAGAGGCAGTTCATTTTTACCATGTTAACATATACATAACCTCCAACACTCCACAGTGGAGAATCAGGACACATTTGGCCAAGCAATCTGTAGAGTGTGGTGTGCCCAAGAAAGAAGAGGGCAAAAGTTATTAATGAGGAAAAACATACAAAAATGACTATATTAAGCAGGGAAACTCTGGAACCTATGCACTGAGTTTAATGAACCCTGAAAACAGTGGGAAAATCCAAATCAATAAATGCATTACTCTGTGTGCATGCATATACACACAGCATGATGAACTATAAATATAATATTATATAATATATTATTATCAAATCAAGATACTTTTATTAGCCCTGCTTAGAATTATAGGTTTCTACCAGATCCACTATATGAACTCTGTGTTCATATCAATCTCACCTACCCAGTGCATATCAGATTTAATTCCATCTTCCCCATAACCTAACACTCTCAGCCTAAATTACTTTACAGAGTTTTTGTTAGGATAAAGTATAATAAAGTTTAGGATAAAGTAAAGTTCAAAATATAATGTTTATGCAAATCTTAAAATGAAATGAAACCCAGAACTGAAAGGAGGAGAAAAATATTTTCAAATCAGGAGTGCTACTGTGAAATATTCATGCTGTTTTATAGAAATTAGAGGTGAGAAAAATCCAAAATTCATTCAAGGGAGAAATCTGTGTGGCTTTGAGAAAGAGGGTTTGAGGGATCCCACAGTTGCACTGGCACAAAGGACAAGCGACGTGTCTTATGGGTATAAACAGGCCACAACTTTAATTTGCTGTACAGGGTCTATTTACAAAACAATTTACAATTAAATACACAATCCTTTGTCACATGTGTATGTGAAGGTGTATAGTACCTAGCAACAAACCTTTGACTGAATCTACATTTAAATGATTCCTTTCATTTGTCCATTGTGTTGGAAAAAAAACCCTTTGGACATTTGCATTGTGTCTTCAAGCAACCCATTGCCCAACATCAGATTTGCTGTCCTTTTCCCCTCTGAGGAACAAATGACCCTTGAGCTTTGAGGGCAAGTCTTGTCTCCTGTTGCTGCTCCTAGGAAAAAAGAACCTTGGAAGGGTTCATTCTATCCCCCTATTTGTGGCAAGGAGAGGTTGCCAGGTACATGCATTACTCAAAAGGAAAATGCAAGTGGTGTTACTCAATGGGCTTCTTAATCATGCTGAAAATGGAGGACATTTTGGAATCCTTCTTGGGCAGAAGGCTGGAATGTAGGACATGTCCTGGAAAAGGAGGATTTTTGATCTCCCTGATTCCATACTTATTTCCTCTTAGCATTATATAAATTAGTCCTCAAATTCTCCTTTAGTCTACAGCCCCCAAAACAGACAGGACTCAACTCATTATTCCCCATAGTCCAAGTGGGTAATGGAAGAAGAAGAAAAACTTTTTCCTGACTTCTGCAGTAGCTGTTTTCCTGCTGCTATCATTGACCAGAAAACAGTGACTTCAGGGGAGATCACTTGATCATGTAGGAGACTTCTAACCACCCACACAACAGCAGCCTTAGTAGAGAGGGATAGGAGGCTTAAACCTCCTCATTACACTGGAATGTGGAAAGTGTCAGAAATGTGTGTCTGTGTCTATGTGAACAAATTCATGAACACATATGCATCTTTAACTGACATTTCATGCAGCTCTATCTATCCTATAGACAAGATGATTATACACTTACAAATTCCATTTGCTGGCCATTAGATTTATACTCTTCCTGCTGTGTGGATTCATGGATAATTACAGTGAAGTGTGATATGACAAATAATGTAGGCTCTAATTTTCACAAGGAGTCTAATGTCTGAAAAAGGATTCCAAGAACTCCATCTCCATTTCAGTGAAAGAGCAGACTTGTACATGGTTTGAAAAGCACATTATAACACCCCACATAGCACGAGTAAGCCAACTTGCACAGGAACTCTGAGTGTATTGTGCACTAGGGCAAATCTGTGGTTTGGGACTGAGGCAAGAACACATAGACATAGACCATGACACACCAATATTGCAATGCCTGTGATGAAAAGAAGGCTGGCAGCACTGGTAATGGCTGCTTCTGTGCTTTAAACTGGGGGTGGGAGAGGATCAATACTCTATCATATGTATCAACATAGCAGATGATAGATTTCAGCTATAAACCTCTGTCACAAAATATATTTTTGATATACAGTATCATATAGATACGGTTTGTGAAATTAAGACATTTATTGACAGCTCATTTTTCAGCTTGTTGCCTATTGACATCTAACTCAGAAAGATTATAGGGAAAATTATTTAATGGACTGGCTAACGCATGTTTAGCCATCTGCCCCAATAGTGAAGTAGAAAATAAAATAAAGAGGTCCACAGCAACTGGCGACATTTTGGACTTTTCTTAACCTTTTCCAAAGGACTAGGCTTATTATATTTTAGCCTAGGCCAAGATCCTATGTACCTCATTTCACTTCTCAATGCCTGAAAAACATAGCTGTCTCTTGCTGACCTCCAAATGCAACTATTTAGTGGACAATAGACAGTGAGAGGCAGCAGCAGAGCATCTAGCTAAGTTCCTATAGCCAGATGAATGGTGATTTAGGGCCTTTACAGACTGCCAGAAATAATACAGCTTGAGTCCACTTTAACTGTCCTGGCTCAGTGCTAGCGAATCATGGGAATTGTAGTTTTTTTCTGAGACATTGAGCCTTCTCTGTCAGAGAGCTCTGGTGCCACAATAAACTAAAGTTCCCATGATTCCCTAGCACTGAGCCAGGGCAGTTAAAGTGGACTCAAGCTGCATTATTTCTGGAAGTCTGTAAAGGCCCTAAGGCATCTTCAAGGATGACCCATATACCTAGGTGGTGTATACTTTTGTTGTTGTGCATCCAACTATAAAGACATAACCAGATGGTGCTGTGCCATCCCTGCTCTCCTTGAGCCACTGGTTGGTGGAACATCAAGAAGTAGATCAGTTCTGAGATAGCTGAAGGTCATTATACAAGGGAGGTGTTGAATTTCTCCCTCTTCAACAACCCATGAAAATAATAGGTTATGTGCTCAGTCAAGACAGATGGCAACTGGCAAAGTTACCAAGCAATATTGAGTCAGAGGAGATCAACTCTCTCTGCCCTAGGTTTAGTTTGTGATCCACTTTACCACCATGGCTCTTTTTCAAAGAGAAGATTATTTATTTCCTGTATCACTATGGAACTTTACCAGGAGACCACTAACTATGCACAATTATAGCACTACTATTCCACTTTAATGGACATGGCTGCATCCTAAGGAATTCTAGGTGCTTTCATTTTTGTGAGGCACTAGATAGCCTCCTTACACCCCTCCTCTTTTGATATCGGATCTACAATGAAATGCAGATTAATTTGCCCCAATATGACCCTACTGTGGATGCCATTACTGGGAATACTTCACCACACTTAATCTAGCAATAGGATTCACCTGTGCCTTGTTTTTCTAGACATCCTAGAGGAGGTGAGAAAAAAACAAAGCTATGGGACAATGGATGATATCAAGGAGTCAGTGGTCCTGGCGTCTTTGCCCACTAATCCATCCGGCTTCAGAAATGTACCCCAATCACCCACATTTACACCCCAATATTACCACCTCTGAAAACCAACTTCAAAGTGATTCAAACCCATTTCAAAAGAAGCAGCACTATTTGACTCTTTCAATACCTTGGATTTTGCCCCAGGGCAGAAATTCCCTTTAAATATTGGTGCTTTTCATTTGTTCATTGGCTTAGTCTAGCACAGGGGTAGGCAACCTAAGGCCCGGGGGCCAGATGCGGCCCCCCGAGGCCTTTGGACCGGCCCCAGGCCGGTCCTGCCGCTGCCGCCCGCCATGATGATATTGATTATTGTTGTTATTACTTGTTCTTGGGGTTTTCTTGGCAAAATCTCCACGGGGGTTTTGCCATGGCTTTTCTGGGGCTGAGAGAGTATGCATGCATATTTTTAAATTAAAAAAAATTAAAATTTATTTATTTATTTATTTATTTATTTATTTATGGTGCTTCGCCCCCCCCAATTGTCTGAGGGACAGCAACCCGGCCCCCGGCTCAAAAAGGTTGCCTACCCCTGGTCTAGCAGCTGGCAGCATTCTCTCAGTTTGCTTGACTCTGCTCCTCTGCAGCTTGCCCAACCCCCCTGTGCCATGGAAGCTGCAGAGTCCTCCATCTCATTCAGGACCCTCAGCAATTGGATCCATTCAGGTGCACTATCTCCTTGTAAGCCTTATTCTATTCCCATCTAAACACCTTTGAATTTCTTAGTCTTTGTGAGTGTGTGTGGTTGTGTGTTCTATATATGATTTTTGAACCCCCCTTTAAAAATAAAACTCATTACTTGTTTGGAAACCTGCCTCAAGAATTATTAGTCTCTGGACTTGGTATACATAGGGATTTGGTCCCAAGACTAAGTAACCCAGCCACTGTACAGTGCTACCTTTGAGCTAACTTATAATTCCCCAAAACATACATTGGTGTTTGAGTGTCCTTTTTGGACAGGTGTACAACCCAGGGTTATATGGCGTTGTCAGGGTGAGAATTCTAAATGCCCCTCCCTAAACTATAATTCCCATAAGATGGAACTATAGCTGAATAATAGAAGTAGAAAAATAAAATAATAGTTGTCTGGCATGAATAGTTGTGTGGCATGAATGAGCCCCAGATCATTTGTCTTGCAGGTTTTCAAATCAATCTGAAAGTGGAAACACTCCAGGACTAGTCCAAGGCATTTTTCTTCCTTAGTAGGGGGCCATATTGTTGCCCTGATGCCACTCATTCCACACAGAGAATCCACTGCACTGATAGTCATATCTAATGTAATACTAGTGAAAGGATAACTTCTTTTATCAAGGTTGGTAGAACTTAGGTAGAATAAGGTGGATTTAGGGGACTCAGAGAAAATCTTGGGAGAGCTGACTCTTTGTTCCCAATAACTGCTGCTTGAAGCAGCTTCCTCATTCTGCCTAGCAGTGGGACTAGCCATGCTGACCTCAATTATTAGAAATGAGAAGAAAGCTGATATAATAATCTGTGTGTGGCTGTTCTGAGTCCCTGTGACATCACTGGAGCCCTTCCATCCCTTCATTCCTTGAGAGGTTTTGTAATGGTGTCCAAATTCTTTTGAAAGTAGCCATTTTAAAAGATGGAGTACTTTCTGAGGGACCCCTCCATCTACAGGAGAAAAAGTTCTGTCTGCTACAGTTAATACTTGCCTGCTGTGCCAGCTGGTAATTCCCAGCAGTCAAGAATCAATGTGCTGCATCTATTCAATAGTATCATGCCAGCTGCTCCAGAGGGTGGAAGGCACGATATATGATTCCAGAAATGATGTACAAAAGGGGGGGGGGTTGAGTACTCAAAAAGAAAATAAAGAATTGAGAAGTTACAAAATCATCACAAAAAGCAAATATATCTGATGGCAAAGTACTGTCAGGTAACAGGAAAGCCCTATTCAGGCATTAATTTTCCTCTTGGTATCAGAAATGCATGTATGAGCCTGAGGGCAAGCGCATTTGTGCTGTCCCTGCTGCTATTCACATAATCCCCCAAGAGTTAGGGTGGGTCTACACTGGGCTGAATATTCTGGGCTGATTCTGAGGTATTCTGGCCTTGAAACTGCCCTGACATCCTTCCATTACCTGGGTATTCCAGAGTGATGCCAAATGACTGTCTACACACATATCGTACTGTGCCACACACTGCTGGCACAAGTCTCTCCCTCTGAGGTAAAAAAAAAAAAAATGAGGTGCCCAATATTGATCACATGTATGGGCACCTTGTGATCTCAAAGGGAGTGACTTGCACCAGCAGCACCAGTGCTAGGAAACACAGTGGGATGCATATGTAAACAGCTGCTCGACATTGATACTGAGTGCTCCAAATTCTCCTGCAAATGAGATTTTTTTAAAAAAAAAAAAACAAACAGGTTAAGGCAGGGATGATCCAGATTCTGTTTGGAACTGGCCTTCCCATGTGAAGACAGTGGACACTTGCATTGGGCCTTTGGTCCAACATTGTGTGGACAGGGTGACATGCGGGTGGGAGGAAGCCAGTGTAAATGGCTCGTATAGATATGCCCTTTGAAGGTGACTAGCATAGGTTGCCTTCTGTAGATAGAATGGAGAAGAAATGTGTTGGATATTTATTTTCATACAAACATATTCATTTCATGCCTCCTAAGAATGCCAGAGATGAAGGACATCTTCCCAGAAATCAAGTCATACTGAAGACTGTGATGCATTCTGGTAATTTTCATTTATTTACTTATTGCCAAACCATGGGTACATTTTTAGTACCATACCATACACTGGGAAAGTGTGCACGTACAGGCTATACTCAGTACAGAAGATGTGTTAAAAGTGTATGGTACTAAAAATGCATATTAAAAAGTTATACTTTAGGAAAAAAACATAAAAATACACAAAAAATTCCATGATGGAAAGGGGAATATTGCAGCCCAATACAAAACTGGGATGGTGTGTTTTGTACAAAAACATTACTGGAAATAGGTTTTCATTTTGGAAATAATTTTTGTGTGTGAAAACTGTTTTTTGCAGAAAAATATCATTTTCACACCAAAAAAATTACACATTTCTGTGCAGAATAATTTTGCAAAAACACTTTTGGATATGTGAATACAGGGGGAACATGGGGGATCTTGGAGAGCCTCAGAACACCTACTGCAAACTGCAGCACTTGATTTAAAAAACAAAAACAAAACATTTTTGTCCCCAAACCCCTCCTGCCAATTGGGCTATTGCATCATGTTTTTGCCCTCCTGCCAACTGCATTACATTCTCTGTTTTAAAGAAGGCCTCCCTTCTGAGCCATCCAGAGCTGACCAAAATCATGGCAGAACTGCTCCCCATTACTGCCATGGGGATGAGGTGAGCTGTTTGTGGCCAATAAAAAAAAAACCAAAAAAAAAAAAACTTTTTTTTTTTTTTTTTTTTTTTTTAGTTTCAGGGATGGGGTGGGGCTAAAAATGGGCCAGGAGGCTGCATGCAGCCTCAAACTCATAGCAAACATGCTCCCTGTGCTCCACATTGCCCCCATACAGCTTCCAGCTTCCACTGTCTCAATTAATGCTCTGTGTGCTAAATCGGATCAGGCCTTCTCACTGTTGAGTAAAGCTTCTCATGTGCATTTAAAAGGCAAGCGTCCATTTTTCTAAGTATATCACAAATATATTTTGAAGTAATACCATCTGAACTGCTGTATCACATGAATGCCCTAGCCTGGACATTTGTATTGCAAACAACATTTTGCCATGGAGAATAGTGGTAATGTAGATACTGATTTTGGTAAATCAACGGCTACAAAATGTTATGATGAAAAACTGGCCCAATATCCCCCAGCGCTACTCTACTTGTCTATTTGGCCTTTTTTTCTACAGTATAAAAATAACTTTGGATTGTATTAAAATGCCAGTGCTTTGTGCATTCCCATTCTACTGCTCATGAGTATGTTTCTGGTTTACTACTACTCAGTTCAGAGCATCCTAACAGTAGAAGAACAAAAACAAAAACAAAACAAAAACACAGTTTCTTTGGGAGATGGCAGTAGGACAATATTGTTGTTTTTTTTTGACTGCATGTAAGCTGCTCTAAAGAGAAAGATAAATTCACTTTTAGTAATATCAAAAATACATAAGCATCTTGCAGCCAGCTTGTATAAAGAAAGAGATGTGTGTGATTTTTTTTGTATGTGTCTGAGGAATTTATCACAAGGGGACCTATGCGCTTCCATCCCAAAAATGGTTAAAACACACAAATGCACAAATGATTTTCACACACACAGCACGACAACGCATTAAAGGCACATTACTAATGCAAGAATGTGGGTAGAAAGTGCATTTGGTTTTCACACAGATGGGGACAAATCCTGTTTATGGTTTAGAAATAACTTTTTTTACACATGTGCACAGAAGCAATAGTTGTGTACCAGAAATCATCCAGAGAAATAATTTTATTTACACAGTTTTCTTTATAAAATATATACTGTGCTGCCCTTACTTTCCAAGAAATGGTACCCAACTGGAGTAAAAAGAACAGAACATTACCCAAAGAAGTAGAAAAGGAAAGAGAAAACTTCTGTTGCACTCTCGCTGTGTCCCTGCCTTTCTCACCAGCTGATCCTTTCAGAGCCCCAGCTCTCTGTGACTGCTGATCCTTTAAGAGCCCTGACTAAAGCATAAAATGTTGTATCCCTCTCGTCTCTCTCAGTGCAACAAAACACAGCAAAGCAGCAAAGAACCATGGGAAATCTGGCAACGAGCACAAAAACAGAGAGAATCCTACAAATAGCTTTCACACTGCAGCAATTGTACAAAAAAAAGTGAATTTGTGAATGAAATGGAAATGAAAACATAGTATTTTCCTGAAAACATCGTGTGAAAACCATTTGCACAATTATGCCTAATACACTGGATAACCATGGGTTCTGACCTGTTTAAACTTCCAATTTCCCCTGTGTGATAAACTCCTGAGAGAGAGAGCCAATGTGGCATGGAATCATGGAATCATAGAGTTGGAAGAGACCTCAAAGGCCATTGTCAGAACCTGGACTCAGGTTCTGCCAGAATACTGTTGGGGATGATGGATAATAAGAAGATGCTGGGAGGTGCTGGAAGGTCTGGGGGGTTGGGATGTGTGCAGCTGCTAGGTTGTTTTGATAACGGGCTCTTTGGAATGTTGAGAACTGAAAGGGAGGATGGTACTCCTTGGAGCCATTGGTAAGGGATGAGCTAAGGTGGGGGCAAAGGAGCTGGGGAAATTAAACTGTGGGAATTGTAAGTGGAGATGGGTTTGCGCACCAAAAGGCCAGTGGGTGGAGTGAAGATTTCGGTGGGTTTAATTACATGCTGTAATGTTGGGGGGGGGGCAGTTCTGGCTTAAACGCAGTGCTGTGAAATACTGACTTTGTGTATTCAATAAACTCCTAATTGCTGCTATTGGCTGGTTTCCTGATATCACAGAGTTCTGATTTTTCTGAACCTGACAGCCATCCAGTCCAACCCCCCTGCTTGCTGTTTTGAAAAACCACAGAAAAAGCATGGCTGGGATCCTAGCTGCATATGGGTTGCATTTATCTGGCCGCAGCTGCGTGTGATAACACCCGGTTTTAAAATTAAACACAACTGTATCCCACTGAGGATAAGTCACTTTAAATACAATGAGATAATCTCCTATGTTGACATGAATAAAAAGAGCCCTTAATTGACTAGACATAAATGCAAGGCCTATTATACATTCCTTGTATTTCCAATGTTCATGCGTGACTGCCATTAGTGATGTAGCAAAACAAAACAAAACAAAATAAAACCTACTTTTGCACTTCGAATACAGACTGTAGCAGTTTGCTTCTGCCTGAGGCTACTGGGAAGAGCAAGATTCTGCCCTTTCTTTTCCTCACCTGCTGAGTTAGAGCTGATGCACACATTCCCTTTGGGGCAGCAGAGAGCTGCACTGGGGAGCACCAGATTGGGGCCATGGCAACCCCATGCTGAAGCCCCGATCCTTCCTTTTGCTGCCCCTAAAAGCTCTTCTGTGCCCTTTTGGAGCAACGTGTTTAAACAATGCACCACAAGGGCATGTTGACACTGTGTGGCATGCGTAGGGCCGTGTGGTGTCAGGACAGCATTGGGGTAAGGTTGGAGTGGCTGGCGTGCAGCTGCCCTGCCCCAACTCCACCCTAAGGCCAGCTCTTTGGGTCGATCTGCAATGGCCCTTAGTTGAGTGCAAACTAGTTTTATGCTTTCAAATTTTGGAGCAATTTAAGTAAACTGAGGAGAAAGTGAGAGGAGGAGAAATAAATTGATACATTTTACAAGCTGCTGAAAAAGTAGGACAATACAGGATTAATTGGGACTGTCACTACCCAATAGAGACTGTTAAAGGGTATGCTGAATAAGTTTACTCACTTTTCATAGAATGCTGACTTCCCTTTGGATAAAGGTAATAAAAATCCAGGGAAAGGAATGGAATATCATGGAGATGGAGCATGGCTGAATGCTTGAACAGGAACACTTCATGTTGTGATAATTTGTTGTAGGCTCCCTTTGTCTTACCTAATTATCCAGGGCCTTTAAGAAGTCCAGGAGTTGCATGTATATTAAGTAAAGCTTCCTGTTAGTTTTATTTTATTTCAAAGTACAATTAAAATCTCAATTAAACCATGCAAACAAATCAATTAAAACTTCACTTCAAAACACCACAGTAAAAATTTGAGGCAGCCCAAAAAGCAGTTAATTTCCACTTCGACAACAGGCCAATAGTCTGCATGAATAAAAATGCCTCTGCACCCTAGCAAAAGAAAAGCAAGGAAGGGACCATTTTCTAGACTTCCTTTGCAGAAAATTCCATACTTTCGGAGTAGCCAAAGATGCGCCTCATAATTATAATTTTTGAACTCACTCTTTCTCTTTGTCGAATTTTTACTGTGGTGTTTTCAAGTGAAGTTTTAATTGATTTGTTTGCATGATTTAATTGAGATTTTAATTTTGCATTTTGAAACAAGGTTGCAGCAATTGTAAGCTGAGGACAAAAAGGGGAAGTAGAAAGATGAAAGTAGCTGAAAAAGTGGGTTGGCAGAGAATTAATCAGGAACACCCCTGTCAGATCAGGAGAATTGGATGATATGGGATTCAGATTTGAAGCAAACTGATTTATTTGTGTGGGTGGGGAAGAGAAAGACATACGGTAGATTGTCTGGAACTACAAATATCCAAATCAGAGGAGTTTAAATCTCATATGAACAAAGTGAGCCCTGCTAGATAAGACCAAAGGCCTATATACTTGAATAGCCTGTGGATGCTACCGACTGCCATTAATGCAGTTCACTTTATCTGCCATGGCTCCATCCTATCAAATCATGGAATTTTTAGTTTGTTGTACACCAGAGATCTCCAAAAAAGAAGGCTGGTTTTCTCACAAAGCTGCAAATCCCATAATTCCATACCATTGAGCCATGGCAGTTAAAGCAGTGTCAAACAGCATTAATTCTGCAGTGTAGATGCAGCCTGTGTCCCTAGAGTGATCAGCCAGAAGCCCACAATGAAGTACAAGAAGACAATAAATTTGTTCTTGTTCCTTAACAACTGGTACTCACATCATGTCCCATAGTCAAAATTCTAATAGTATCCCCAGGATATTGAGACATGAAACCAATGTACACCTTGAGTAACTTTAATGACAGCCCTTTGTGTTGAAAGGTGGGCCTGGGAGTGCTCTGTAAGTTAGCCTCTGTGCTGCAAGGAAGTTATCTGGAGAAACGGGTATGCCAGAAGATCTTGTTAGAGAAATGCTTGCTTCGGGTGAAAAGAGGTTGACAAATAAAATAGGGCCTGTTTTCCTCAGTATCACTGTCTTCTCTTGTAAAATAACCTGTGTGTCTCAGCTGCTAGGGCAGCCCACAAATTGCAAAACAATATTATAAACTATCTGAGGTTGAAGCAGGGCAGTTCCCTCTCCCTTCATATTTTTCTTTTCTTCTCTTTTTTCCTCAACTAAGGGGGGAAGCAGACGACTGCTTCCGGGACGCTGCCGGACGGAGCGCCGGCGGAGCGGAGCCTCTGCACTGCGGCGCTCCTGCGGTGTCCCTAAAAGGAGCTCCAAATTGGCACTCCTTTTAGATGTCAGGGAAAGTGCGCCCTAAAAGCGGCGGGTGCACTTTCCCTGACTCTTCCACCGCAGCGCGTCCGGTCGCTGCGGCGGGAGGTTGCCCCGGAAGCGCCGGCCGTGCGGAGGGCCGGCAGCTCCCAGGGCGACCTCAGGAAGTGGAAGGAGCGCCGCTCGTGTGGTGGCTCCTCCTCTTCCGGGCCTCCAAGATGGCTCAATAAGCCATCTGCCGAGGCCCTAAGGGCCTTTGCAGACTGCCAGAAATAGTGCACATTAAATTGAGGCACTGCCCTGGCTCAGTGCTAGGGAGTCATGAGAATTGTATTTTTTTCTGGGACATTGAGCCTTCTCTGTCAGAGAGCTCTGGTGCCACAATAAATTACAGTTCCCATGATTCCCTAGCACTGAGCCAGGGCAGTGCCTCAATTTAATGTGCACTATTTCTGGCAGTCTGCAAAGGCCCTAACTCTTTTATTGTACTGGAAGTCTTGGAAGTAAAAAGTGACTCTTTTCTTTTACACACTGGGCCATATAACTCCCATCTCCCCATCCTATCAGAGTCTATAGGTTTGGTGATGGTAACAACAACAGGTATTTAATTGAGGCCATCCAAAGAAGGTGTGCCATCACAGGGAAAAGGAGCAGTTCATGAACAATGATTTCACTTTTTGTCACTAAAGAACTCAATTTACCTCTGCCCTGTGGATGACTAGCATCAGACTCAAAATTTGTCTTTCTTTTGAGCTTAGTCTGATTTGGTAGTAGTGGTGGTGTGGAGTTAACTGTGACGAGCTTGCTAATAATTACGGGGGGAGGGGGGATCCCAATTTCAAAAGACAAAAACTGGTTTTGGCTAGTAGTTTCAGTATGGACACTCAGTCTTGTCCCTTGTGTATAAGGGCCATTCATCGCACACATCATTGCTCCAGATGGCATGGCATGAAAGAGGAAATGTAGGAGGCCACTATTGCTGGATCTGTGTGTTTTGCCTGATTGGTAATATCCCACTTGGAGAAGCTAAGATCTGTGTGGGATAGAATTAATAATATATAATAATAACAGAAGGAAGGCTGGCCACACATTCTTGCTTAAAAACTAAATGTGAATGCTGGTTTTCAACCCAGTGGCTGCTCTATTTCGTGATTTCTGTTCTGTAGAGAACATTCTTGAGCAAATACTTCCTCTTAAGCTTCTGGCTGATTTGGATATTTCTAGGTTTCTCCCTCCCAGCTCTGCAATTAATTTGTCAAAGATTAAATTTGATCCTTTCACTGCTCCTCCCCCCCCCCCCCAATGTAGAACAGAAATGGCAGCTTTAGGGACTTCAGGGACCAATTTTCAGTTCCTGGGGCTCTTTGGGGGCTTCTGCCAAAAATCTCCTCAAAGAGAAGCTTAAGTAGGCAGATACCAGATGGATTTTTTATATGAAGTAGTGCAGAGCAGGCCGCAAGCTATTTAACAGGTAAATTCCAATTCCTGGAAGCTTCCAGATGATTCAATTTACCCTTTGAGTGAGGAACCAGAAAACATCAATCTTGGGAGTCTGTAGAGGTTAAAGTAGAGGTTAAAGTCTGGAAAAATAAAACAGCCTTGGGAAGGCCACATCAGATGACAGAGTTGTACTTTGTCCGCTCTAATGTAGGACTAAGTCCAGAGAATGTAGGACTAAGTCCAAAGGTCAGACCTTTGATGGGATCCTAACAAATGTCCACCATACAATAGCACCAGGCAGTTTCATTTTACATGAAACCACCATAGAAGGCCAGAGAAGGACTTTACATTATTTATTCTTTTTTTCTTAAATACACCACCTCTTCCATGCTAAGGGAATAACTTAAAGGGATCAAGAGCTCCCAATATTCTAGAGCCCCCCCTTTTTTTTTTTTCATTTGGTGCTGCTATTTTCAAATAAATGGTGCTATAAAATGTGGTGCTCTTATTGTGCTAGTTGTCCAGAAATATTGGTCACAGAGGCCAAAATTGAGAAACCTTTGGCTAGCATGGACTGCTCAGTGGGGCTCAGTAAAGAATATCAGCCACAATCAATTGTTAAAATCACTTCCAAAAATCATCCTCTTACTACAAAAGATTATAGTACTGAAGGTGAAAAAAGACTCACAAGAAGTTTGGTGGACATTACAATGATAATTGAAAGTAAAAGATGTCTGGAGCCTCAAAAGTTGACCATGTGAACTCAGTAACTGGCTTGAAAAATTTGAACACAGTAGATAATGAGCTTCATATAAAATGATTTACTGTTGCAAGCATGTTTGTTAAAATGTATCAACTAATGAACTGGGAAATGTTAAGCTGCATTTAATAATAGATGCATTTGTCATCACACTTCTTCTTTTGTTTCCGGGGGGGGGGGGGGGGGAGAAGGCTGAGGACCTCCTGCATTTCAGGCACATTATTTCATGGGAAGCCCACTGAGTTATAGATAGAGCCATGGTTCCACAAGCTGAATCACCTATGGTGCTTGACTGCAAACCAAACAGTATAAATGTCACTTCTGTTTAAATTTGGTTCTGCTAATTAGAAACCTTATGGTGAAGATGATCTATTGGCATCACTGAGTGCCACAACATGGGTTTTTCTCATTCTGTGACTTTCAGAAGTCGGTCCAGGTTCTACAGACAGTTGCTTAGACATGATAGAAGCAAAATAATTGTTTCAGTAGGAATAATCCTGCAAAACTCTGGTTAAATATGGGTATCCAATCTGCAAGGATTTGTGCAG
Organism: Phrynosoma blainvillii; assembly: GCA_026167975.1. Lineage (NCBI taxonomy): Eukaryota > Metazoa > Chordata > Lepidosauria > Squamata > Phrynosomatidae > Phrynosoma > Phrynosoma blainvillii. The sequence goes on along the minus strand of JANUYF010000001.1, from coordinate 88,713,858 downwards.
TATACCTGTATAATATTAGAGTATTATGACCTGCCTGGATCTCAATCCTTCTCTTTTAAGGGATATAAGATTTGGTCAGATGTATTCAAGGAAACACATTTGGGGACTTGAACTCTGAGGTAACAAATACCTCAGAAGGGCTGAAGTAGGGCTGATACCTCCAGTTAAAGCACAGTAATAATGTTTCCAAATTGTGTGTGTGTGTGTCTGTCCGTCCGTCCATGTGTGTGAATGCACATTTCCAAGTCACTTGTTGGCTCATGGCAACCTCATGAATTTTATATGGTTTTCTCAGGCAAGAAACACTCAGAGGTGATTTTACCAGTTTCTTCTTCTGAAATATAACCTACAGTACCTTGTATCACATCCAAGTACTCACTAAGGCTGACCCTGCTTAGCTTCCAAGATCAGACAGAATCTTGTGTCTTTAGCGTATTTAGGCCTAAACTCCTAATTCATTTAAATATATGAACGACTGTGGGGGGTTGCAGACTGCCAGAAATAGTGCAAATTGAGTCCACTTTTAGGGTTAGGGTTAGTGCTAGGGAATCATGGGAATTGTTTTTGTTTTGTTTTTTGGAGACATTGAGCCTTCTCTGTCAGAGAGCTCTGGTGCCACAATAAAATACAGTTCCCATGATTCCCTAACCCTAACCCTAACCCTAACCATAAAAGTGGACTCAATTTGCACTATTTCTGGCAGTCTTCAACCCCCCTATATCTTCCCATATGAGCCTGTCCAAGCTGCTGGTGCTGGTGCTGGTCCTCTTCCTCCTCCTCATTGTCATTTTCATTATCAGTATCAGTATCATTATTATTGTTTATTTATACAGCTTCCTCAATGCACATGACATTTTACAAGTAAAGAATCCAGGCAGCTCTGCCAAAGATGTACAGTCTAAAATACACAGAGAGAGAGAGAGTAGTGAAGGAAAGAGTATTGCAAATATAAAGCTACACAATACAATTATGAAAAAAGATAATCCAGACATAATACAAAATATACACTATAAATAAAGAAAAGTGACAAATATATATAATGAAAATATACAAGATACTAAGACACCCAAGAGCTTCCAAGGAGGCACTTCTCTGTATCTTTTCTGTACTTTTCACATGCACAGTTGGTGGGAATGTGGGAGAAGGTCTTCTCTATGGATGCTCCCACACTTTGGAACTTCCTCTCTTAGGGAAGTCAGGAAGGGTGCCTCTTTGTTTTCCTTTCAGTGGCAGGTTAAGACCGTTTTGTTTTCCAGAAAACCATTGGAAACTGATTTTAGCCAGAGAAGTGGTTTTCTGGTACTGTACTGTTTTTAATCTTTGGGGGGTTGCAGACTGCCAGAAATAGTGCAAATTCAGTCCACTTTTAGGGTTAGGGTTAGGGTTAGGGAGTCATGGGAAGTGTATTTTATTGTGGCACCAGAGCTCTCTGACAGAGAAGGCTCAATGTCTCAGAAAAAAAACAATTCCCATGATTCCCTTGCACTAACCCTAACCCTAAAAGTGGACTGAATTTGCACTATTTCTGGCAGTCTGCAACCCCCATTAGTTTTAAAGTAAGACTTTAATTGGTTTTAATTTTCTTATTTAATACTGTTTTAATGCTGTTTTATCTTGTTTTTGTATTTTTAAAAGTCAAATGTATTTTATTACCATATATGCTCATGTACAAGTCGACCTCATGTATACATCAAGGGCAGGTTTCAGGGTCAAAATCATGGATTTTGATATGACCCGTGGATAAGTCGAGGGTAAAACTTATGGGGCTATAATGAAGGATGGAAAGGGGGAAATACCACTTCTGTCCTTCCTTCTCCTTCTCCTTCTTTGGACCTTTCTTGACCACCTAATACTGATTCCCAGATGCTGGAGGAGAGGTTTTAACATTGGATTGAGAAGGGAAGCAAGTGGTGTTTAATAGGGAGTTTCTTCCATGGGAAGAGAAGGCTTGCAAATTGGATTGGAGATGGAAGGAATTGGTGTTAAACGGAGAGTGGGACATCAGACCTGTTTGTTTTAGGACCTTTCTAAGAGTACTAGTGTATTGACCCATATATGAGTCAACCCATGATTTTAGAGTCAATTTTGGGGAATAAATTTCTTGACTTATAGTTGAGTATATACGGTATATTTTCTGCCTTTTTGTAAGCTGCCTTGAATCCCAGCCTGGGGAAAAAGATTAAATTTAAATAGAGTGATGAATGGATGTTCTGTATATAATTTGTCCATCATAGAGCAGAAATAAATACTTAGAAGAACACAATAAATACTTAGAAGAATTAAAGATAAGGCAAAGAAAACAACATATTGCAAGCCTACATTTGGAAAGATTCAAAAGATCATGCAAAATATTGGTTTCAGGGTACAGCTATGCCACAAATGTATATTGATTTTATATCAATTTAACTGTTGTTGCACTGGCTCTTGGGAACTGTAGTCTAATGTGAGGAGTGCCAATTCTCTGGAAGAGGTCAAGCTCTCTCACAGAATAGTTCTTAGGGTTGCTTCTGGCAAGGATATGGCCATTGAAGCACTTAAGCCTGATTGGTTATTACCAATATTATAATCTTTGCAGAGGTGAAACATCTTCTTGCCTGAAAATTAGGCTGAGCTGAAAATTCTCACCTTTTTGTGGACAATTTTTGGAGGCATGAAAGGCAGTGGCCTTTTCAGCAATTTTAGAGCAGTAATTGCTTTTTAAAAAGTGTTCATCTGTTCAGGAGAATAATACCTTCACTCTGACATGACTTTGTGTGTCCTTGATGACATCACCACACAGCTGAAAATGAGTACTTCTGCAGCACTGTGACTTGATCCTCAACTAACTGGCACTAGTTATGTGACTAATACAGGAAGAAAGGGAAGATTCCAGAAATGAAGAAAATGATGCTGACACACACACTGAGAGAGGAAACAATGAGAGTTGGTGGGATTGCAGAAAAATTGCTAGCCTCATTTTAAAAAAATAAATTGTTCCCCCAAAAAGTTCTAGGTCAAAAGCCAGCTGAAGCATCAGGCTGATGCAGGAATGTACATTTCCATAAATTTTATTGTTACAGACAATAATGAATAATTTTTACTGTTTATCTCCTCTCTGTGAGAAAGGTATTTGAAAAATGTGAAGATTATTCACAATTTAGTCAAAAACTGTGCAAAAAATGTACATGGAGGTCAAGCAGAACTGCCCTGATCACTCCAGTACCATGGTGACTGGATGCCACAGTCCTGAGGCAACTGCTGCCCAGGTCCTGAATGCACTGCAGGCAGAAGTGGTTTTCCCCTGCTCCCTTTTCAGCCAGGTCCAGTTCACCTTATACAGCCTCGGCATGGCTTCTGGGCAGTTTTGGGGGCATGTGTCATATAAACACCATGCCCCCAATGCAGCCCAAAGCCAGCACTTTTTGCTTGTCTGTTTCAGGCCAAGGTTTTCTTATGACGAAAACTACTTTTAGCTGCATGTGATTTTCTCCATAGAAAATACTGTGCAGGAAACTTGTTTTCTGTCAATTAAACTTCTTTTTCTTCCATAAATATTTTCTGTACAGAAAATCCATATTTTGCATATGGAACTTCTATTCTTTGCAGTAGTGTTTTCTGTGCAAGAATGTTGTTTCTGTGAAGATAATGCTGTTTTCTGTGTAAGAAACTTTTTTACTGCACAGAAATGTTATTTTCTGCACACAAAAAGTTGCTTTTCCCCCACAAAGATGCCCTCATGCACTTTCTCACAGAACACAACCTGACTGGTGAGAGTTCTTGGCTCTCTAGGATTCTTTCTATCAGTACTTCCTGACACTCACAAAACTCAAGAAGACATTTTTCAGCCATTTTGGGAGGAATATTGGTTTAACTATATTGATTAAACAAGTGGTAGCAGGTGGGAAAATGCTGCAGGTACAATGATGATAAAGGAAGTAAAGCATAGGAAAAGTAGCCTGCTTAGAACCAGCAGAGTTTGCCTGCTTTCCCATGGCACCAGAATGGGAAAAATGCTACTGCTAGAGTATCACACAAGATTTTGGTTGCCCATTTTGATTCTCAAATTGAAATTGGGCATTTGGCAGGGCCATTCTAAAATTAAAAAAAAAAGCATGGCATCTAGAGCATCAAATAAAAACTGAAAAGTAAATAATTTAGCAGAAAAGTGGAATGAGAAAGTCTGCTTTGAGCAAACATGACTTCAATTCACTTTTTACTCATTAGAAAGATAGGAGCCTTAGGAATTCACTGGGAAAATGGTAAACAATTGAACTGTCACAATCTGATAGAGGTGCTGAAGTGTAATTTGTATTTGTAAAACATGTTTAGATTATTGGATAAAAGTATAACCTACCCTGGTTAATAGGAGCTGGTGCCCAAAGGAATGTAGAGAGTTAATTAAGGTGAATTATTTGAGATAATCTCACTTGAAAAGCATGCTTTCTCAACAATCCTATCATCAAATAATATAAAAGTAGAATGCTATGTTTATGATCTTTTAAGACTGAAAATTTGTTTTGATTACCTCAGACAATATCTGCTTAGCTTTATCTTATCTGAAAGCAAATAATAACAAAAGAATGCATTTGTAGAGTTTGTGGGAGGTGGCAAATGATTTTGCCTCTCATGAAAACTGACAAATCTGTAAAAAGCAGACATCAAGATGATTTTTTCCCCTTACCCACAATTTACTTGGAATCTTTAATATTTGCATTGCAACTAATGGACTTCTTCTGAAAGCTCAATTTTGTTGTTCTTCCACAATCATCTAACTAACACCTCAAAGTAACCTGAACAAATTTCAGTGATATAGTAATGTTTCTGAAAATAAATAAATAAATAAATAAATAAATAAATGTTGGCTGGAATCATATGTTCTATTCAATTCAAATAACTATTTATTTATTTATTTATTTATTATTTATACCCCTCCTTTCTCCCAAGTGGGATTCAAGGTAGCTTACAGTAATTATAGCATTATTACTGCACTTAATAGTCATGTCTCCATCCTATGGAATCCTGGGGTTTATAGCTTTGTGAGGTGGTAGTGCTTTCTGGCTGAGTATTCTAACTGCCAATTCCAGGATTCCACTGGATGACATCTTAGCAGTTAAAGCAGAATGATTAATAAGATGATTCTATGATATGAATGGAACCTTGTTGCTGTCATATTCAGAGCATACATGCAGTTGTGTCATTTTATAAGTCCAGTAGCTTCATGTGCAATGCTCCTTATGCCCCTCAAGCCTACTACAAAGGGCAGAGAAGCATCTCCTCAGTCATTTACTAGTCTTAGGAGAGTGTGGCTTGCTCGGAGGAAAAAGCATCCATCTCCTTCATAGCTCTCCAGTGGAGAGCCAAGAGGGACAGCTGCTATTTGGTCACTGTTGCAGAGGAGGATCCAGATGATCCCCAGGTTTTGTGCACTCTCCCTCCAGCCTCTACACAGCTGAAGAAATGTGCTTCTGCCTTTTCAAGCTGGCTTGCAGCCGTGGGAATCAATTGGTAGAATGGAACTACATGGGCATAACATTACTCTCTGCTACCTGCAATGTAGGGTCTCAGCCAATCAAAGTTTTGTCTGAATGCAATTGACCTCCCATGTATTGTGACTTGTCAGGTACCTAATGATCCTCTCTCCACATTCCTGTGATCCCAGGGAAACAAAAAGAGTTTGACCCTATATTGCTGATAGGTTACATGTAGCACATGGCCATGCCAAGATGATCTATATTCAAAGGACAGTTTTTAAAAAATGATAATACTGCATCAGACATGCATACAAATTTGTTTAGTATTGTATTCTTCCTCTTCAATAGTGAAGTCATAATATCATGATGGTGCTGCTGTATTTTGGAATTGACTGTAGCCACTCTGGTGTTCAAGCTTTAGTTTTGTCAATGCAGCCTTTTTTATGAGATGCTTTGGACAGCTTCTTATGTCCCACTGCCTTATGTTGCTCTTTTCAGATCTTGAAATAACACATTACCATGGATGATGCCGTCATGGCAGCACATGGGGCTTAAGTGATAACATTGTCTACTATGGCAGGTCCTCATTTTGCAAATATGGGGCATAAAATAAGTAAGGGGCAATTGAGTTGTCATAATATTTACCCATTTTAAATTGCCAGCTACCATCCTTAATGACTTTTGCAGTCATAAAAGATGGTGGGGGGGGGGGGGGAGAGAATGAAAGAGAGAGAGATTACAATGTTTCTGTACTGGCACTGCTGCAGGGCATGTGGTAATAAAGAGCAGAAGATACAGGGGAAATCCTTGTTAAGAACAAATTGTAGTGATTTTCAAGGGGTAAGGTGACAAATAGGCAGACAGACAATGAATTTCTTTTTTTTTTTTTAATTATCATTTTTATTTCATTTTTACATTTTCAGCGCGTTTTCTATTGTGTCTATTTCAGTACATTGCAAATGTCGTGCCTTTTGCAGACAGAAACAGATACGTTAACATAACAATTGTAATTTACCTTTCTTTTCATTAACACAACAATAAATTATACATATATAGACTTTTTCACATTATAAGAATAATTTTTTCTGTACTCTTTCCCATTTTTTTTCATATTGTTGGGCTGTCTTATTTGCTGTATACATTGATAACTTATCCATAATCATAAATTCATGCAATTTCGATTGCCATTCACTAACTTTGGGTATTTCATTTGATTTCCAATGTTTTGCTATGATAAGACGTGCCGCAGTGATCATGTATAATATTATACTTATTTCATTGCTATTTAATTTATCCTTTAGCACGTCGATTATATTTAGAAGATACAATTCTGGTGTCAATGGCAAACATTTCTGAATTATTTCTGATATTGTATCTCTTATTTTTTCCCAGAATTTTTTACTTTGATCGCACGTCCACCACATATGAAGCGTGGTTCCTATTTCTTTTTTACAATGCCAGCATTTATTTTCTGTATTACCTTTTATTTTAGCTAACCTTACCGGTGTCATATACCAATGATGAAATATTTTATGATAATTTTCCTTTAGAATATTACATTTCGTGAATTTATTGCAATGCTTCCATGTATTTTCCCAATATTGTAGTGGAATTGTGCGTCCTATTTCTTGCATCCATTTGATCATGCTTTGTTTTATTACTTCACCTTCTGTTTTAATATCCAATAAACATTTATACATCTTCTTTATCCATTGTTTTTCTCCTTCTTTCAAGATTTTATCAAACATATTTGTTTCTTCTTCTATTCCATATTTATTAGTATCTCTTTTAAAGTCCTCTTTTAGTTGCATATATTTTAACCAATTTATATTAATATTCTCCTGTTGTAACTCTTCTCTAGTTTTTAACCTGTATCCTTGCCTCGATTTGTACAATATATTCTCGTAGCTTATCCATTTGTCCTGTCTTGTTGTTTCTTTACTATGAAAAGCTTCTTGCGGAGAAGTCCATTGTGGTAATTTTTTATACCAATATTTTTTGTATTCTTTCCATATTTTTAATAGATTCTTCCGAATAGGGTGTAAATTAAAGCTTTTATCCAGAGGGATTTCTTCATAACACAAATATGAGTGCCAACCAGACAACTTACCAATCCCTTCTAACTCTAGTAATTTTGTGTTTTTAAGCAATATCCAATCTTTTATCCATAATAGAGCGCAAGATTTGTAATATAATTCTAAGTCCGGTAATCCCAGTCCACCTCTTTCTTTCCTATCTTTTAATATTTTAGATTGTATTCTGGGTTTCCTTCCTTTCCATATAAATTTGTTTATGTCTCTGTACCACTTATGAAAATTATGTTTAGTTAGTCTAATAGGTATTGTTTGGAACAGAAATAACATCTTAGGTAATACATTCATCTGTATTGATGCTATTCTTCCTAATATCGAAAGTTGTTTTGTTTCCCAGTCAACTAAGTCTTTTTTGATTTTCTTCCATATTGGTCTATAATTATTTTTATATAAATCTGTATTCTTTTTTGTAATTATTATTCCCAGATATCTTACCTTGTTAAATATTTGATACCTCGATTGACTTGTAAGAGTTACTTCCTCCTTTTTTGTGAGATTTTTTGCAATAAATCCACTTTTTGTTTTGTTAACTTTTAATCCTGTCATTTCCTTAAACTCTTCTAATATTACTTCTAGTTGTTTTATACTTTTGGTGGGCTCATTTAGAAATATTACAATGTCGTCTGCAAACGACCTAAGTTTGTAATGATGGTTGTTGATTTCAGGTGAATATATCTTTTTGTCATTTCTTATTTTTGTATTAAGTACTTCCATAATCATAATAAAAAGGAGAGGGGATAGGGGACAACCTTGTCGTGTACCTTTCCTTATATTACAAAATTCTGTTTTTTCTCCGTTTACTAGAATTTGTGTTTTTTGTATATTATATATTTGTCGAATTCCATTAAGGAATTTTCCTTTTATTCCTACTTCTTGTAATAATAAATCCAAAAACTCCCAGTTCACATTGTCAAAGGCTTTTTCCAGGTCAAGGAATAACATTCCTAACTTCTTTGATTTATGCCTCTCGTATAATTCCAAAATATCTAATGTTATCCTGATGTTGTCTTTTAGATGTCTTTTGGGTAAGAATCCCGCTTGGTCTTCATGAATTTGCTTTGACAATACCTTTTTTAATCTGGTTGCTAATATCATAGTATATATTTTGTAATCCGTGTTCAACAAAGCTATCGGTCTATAATTATTCACATCTTCTGGGTCTTTATTCTCTTTATGGATTAGAGTGGTTAAGGAGTGTCTCCATGAATCCGGATATTGGCCCCTATCTATCTCCTGTAGTGTCTTGTGCAAGGTTCCTGTTATTTCTTCTTTGAATATTTTATAATATTTAGCTGTTAGCCCGTCTGGTCCTGGAGCTGTATTATCTTTTAAATTTATTATGGCTTGGTCTACTTCAGCCATTGAAATTGGGGCATTAAGGTCGCCAATATCTTGCGCTGTTAAATTCATTATCTTGTCTTTTTTCAAATATTCTATAATTTTTTCTTTACTTTTTTGTAAAGTAACGTTTGAGGAAAATAGCTTATAACTTTCTTTAATTCCTCTTGTTGAGTAAATTCTTTCTCTTTACATTTTAGCTTCAGGATCATATTTTTTTCCTTTTCTTTCTTAAGTCTTTTAGCTAGCCATTTTCCCACTTTGTTAGCATTCTCAAAATGGTAAAATTTTAAATATTTAATTTTGTTGTCTAATTCGCTTGTTGTTAACTGGGCTAACTGATTCCTAATGCTTTGTCTTTCTCTGTTTAATACTTCGTTATTGGTATTATTTTTATGTTTTTTTTCTATTTCCCTTAAATTATTCAACAATTCTTTTTCTTTTTTCTCTTTTATTCTCTTTTTGCGTTTTTCCTGTTGTATTAGGAGACCTCTTGCAACTGCCTTGCTTGCATCCCATATAATATGAGTGGGTGTTTCTTCATTTGTGTTTTCTAAAAAATACAATGAAAGATCTTTTTTAAGTTTTTTTACGATTTCTTCATCCGCTAATAATGTTTCTTTTAAGCGCCAACTATATTCCCTTGTCTTTATAGTTAATGATATTGATATTGGAGAATGATCTGACATGTTCATTGGGAGTATCTGACTGTTTATGACTTCTTTGATTAGTGAAACGGATACAAAAAACATGTCTATCATTGACCAGGAGTTGAATCTATTCGAATAATAAGTATAATCTCTATTATTTTCATTTTGTAATCTCCATATATCCACTAAATTGTGTTCCTTAAGTAATTTAACTGCTGATCCTGTTAATTTCCCCTGATTTTTTCCTCTATGTTTTTGTGAAGATCTATCCTCCCTTGGATTTGTCACAGCATTCCAATCTCCTGTTATTATGATTTTGTCGTAATTCTGTTGTCTAATGTTGTTATTAAGTTCTTTAAAAAAATTATCTCTTCCTTCTAACGGTGAGTAAACATTAATTAGTAGTATTTTTCCTTGTATTGTTTCAATTTCTATAGCAATGTATAATCCCTCTTTATTTTTGAATATCTCTTTAGATTTTATATTATTCCTAACATAAATTGCTACTCCTTTTTTCTTTGTATGGGTATTTGATGCTGCGAATAATTTACCTAACTTTTTGTTTTCTAACAAATGTAAATCCTTTTCTTTTATATGGGTTTCTTGAATGCATATTATATCTTTCTTTTGTTTTGTTAACCAATGTATAATTCTACTTCGTTTTCCTTTTGAATTCAATCCATTGACATTCCAAGAAATTATATCATAGACCATTTTTCTCTATTAGTTAATATCTATAACTAAGTTTCTTACCCTTTCTAAGTCTAAGATTGGTTTGTATATATCGCTTTTTTCTTTAACTTTTCCCTTTGTGTTTTGTTCTTCGTCTGTTACTTTTCCTAACTCTTTATAACTTGTGCCTTCTTCCTGAAACTCTTTTTGGCTATGTTCTTTTGAGTTCTTTGTTTGGACTATTTTTTCTATATCTTCTTCTTCTTCTTCTTCTTCTTCTTCTTCTTCTTCTGTATCTTCTACCTCTTCTAAATCTATCAAAGTGTCACCACTATTTCCTAGATCTTTTTTATTACGTTTCTTTTGGCTTCTCTCTTTAATTACATCCCTTTCTTTTTTTGTTTTCTTTAGATTCTCCTCTAAATTTCCTATCTCTGATTTATTTTTATCATCCTCTCTTTCTTTTGGTTGATCTTTGTCTTTAATGCCTTCTAGAAATTCTTCCGCTTTCCAGCTAGTATCTATGATCCATCTCTTCTTTCCTATTGTAAATCTAACTCCTTCAATTTTGCCCCACCTATAGTTTATATTGTGCTTTTTCAAGTAATCCGTTACTTTCTGATATTCTTTTCTTTTCCTAAGAATTTGGGCTGGGATATCTTTAAATATCTGAACTTCTTGTTCCTCTATAAGGAATTTCTCTACATAGCTCCTTTCCAAAATTAAATCTCTTACCCGTTCTCTCACAAAATGAATGGTTATATCTCGTGGAAGACGTCTATTTGTTGCAATCCAAGAGTTTACCCTATATAATTTATCTATCTCACCATCCAGTTGATTTGCTGGCCATTCAATAAATTGGGCTAGTGCTGGTATTATCCGATCTTCTAGACTTTCGTTGTATCTTTCCACTAAGCCTCTTAATTTTATTGCTTTCCCTTTGATTTTTAATTCTAGAAGAGTTTGTTGTTTGTCTTCTTGGAGTTGTATTTTTTCTATTAATGTTGTTGTTTTTTCTAAATCTACTGTTCTTTCCTCGATTTCTACTACTTTTGTGTGTATTTCTTTTATTTCTGATGTCATTTGATATATATTTTGTTTAAATTCCTGCAACTCTCTTTGTAATTCAATTTTCAATTGTGATTTCATTTCCTTAATTTCTGCTCTTATTTCAGCCTGAATTTCCTCTTTAATATCTGTTCTCAATTTCCTTAGTTCTTCCAAAAGAGTGTCTTTTATTTCTGCTACTATTATTTTACTATTTGGCAAAACTTTGTTACTGTCTTCTTCCTCTTGTGCAGGTTTGTGTAGGTCCTCACCCGTTGCCATTATCTCTCACAGTAGTCAAAAATAATATTACTCAAATATATTCCAAAGCTCCTTAAAGTAAGATACAATGCTTACTAAATATTTTCTAACTAAGTGTCTAAATGGAAGGGAAAAAAAACTAGCTATTGTTGCTTTTTTTTTCACCCTCGATTTTAACTTCTTTTGTTATTCAACAGAATATCATTATCTTCCCCCTCTTTTTTTTCTTTTTTTCCCTTCCTTTTCTTTCCTTTTCTTCTCCTTCTTTCCCCCCCCCCCCTTTTTTTTTTCCTTCCTTCTTCTTCTCCCTTTCTTCTCCCGCTTTACTTTCCCCTTTCTATTGTTAGGAATGTTAATTTGATATATGTATATAACACTTTCTTGACTTTATAATATAATTTCTTAGTTGCATAAGAAATACAAAAAAACAGGTGGCAAAAGAAAAATGAAAAAGAACACATGCAAAAAACAACAACATCTTTAACCTCTGCTATCCAATTATTGAGTGTACTGTAGATATATAAAGTGGAGGTAGAGGTCTCTCTTTTTTTTTCCTCTCCCTTTTTTCCTTTTTCTTTTTCCTGCTTTCCCTTTCCCCCCTCCTTTTCTTCTATATATAATAGCTTAAATATACTTCTCTCTCAAACGATGGGTGGGTTTTTTTTTAAAATCCTACTCCTACAATGCTTGCGAGTGTTTCTCTCTCTCTCTCTCTCTCTCTCTCTCTCACTGGCCTCCGCCCTCCCAAGCCAGGCGCTAGTGAGCTGGGGCGGCAAGCGGGGTTTTTGAGTCGCTGGCAGGTGTGGCTCTCTCTCTCTCTCTCTCTCTCACTGGCCTCCGCCCTCCCAAGCCAGGCGCTGGTGAGCTGGAGCGGCAAGCGGGGTTTTTGAGTCCTCCGCCTCCATCGCTGGCAGGTGTGGCTCTCTCTCTCTCTCTCTCTCTCACTGGCCTCCGCCCTCCCAAGCCAGGCGCTGGTGAGCTGGAGCGGCAAGTGGGGTTTTTGAGTCGCTGGCAGGTGTGGCTCTCTCTCTCTCTCTCTCACTGGCCTCCGCCCTCCCAAGCCAGGCGCTGGTGACCTGGAGCGGCAAGCGGGGTTTTTGAGTCCTCCGCCTCCGTCGCTGGCAGGTGTGGCTCTCTCTCTCTCTCACTGGCCTCCGCCCTCCCAAGCCAGGCGCTGGTGAGCTGGAGTGGCAAGCAGGGTTTTTGAGTCGCTGGCAGGTGTGGCTCTCTCTCTCTCTCTCTCACTGGCCTCCGCCCTCCCAAGCCAGGCGCTGGTGAGCTGCAGCGGCAAGCGCCTGGCTTGGGAGGGCGGAGGCCAGTGAGAGAGAGAGAGAGAGAGAGCCACACCTGCCAGTGACGGAGGCGGAGGACTCAAAACCCCTGCTTGCCGCTCCAGCTCACCAGCGCCTGGCTTGGGAGGGCAGAGGCCAGTGAGAGAGAGAGAGAGAGAGCTACACCTGCCAGCGCCGGAGGCGGAGGACTCAAAAACCCCGCTTGCCGCTCCAGCTCACCAGCGCCTGGCTTGGGAGGGCGGAGGCCAGTGAGAGAGAGAGAGAGAGAGAGAGCCACACCTGCCAGCGACGGAGGCGGAGGACTCAAAAACCCCGCTTGCCGCTCCAGCTCACCAGCGCCTGGCTTGGGAGGGCGGAGGCCAGTGAGAGAGAGAGAGAGAGAGCCACACCTGCCAGCAACTCAAAAACCCCGCTTGCCGCTCCAGCTCACCAGCGCCTGGCTTGGGAGGGCGGAGGCCAGTGAGAGAGAGAGAGAGCCACACCTGCCAGCGACGGAGGCGGAGGACTCAAAAACCCCGCTTGCCGCTCCAGCTCACCAGCGCCTGGCTTGGGAGGGCGGAGGCCAGTGAGAGAGAGAGAGAGAAAGAGAGCCACACCTGCCAGCGACGGAGGCGGAGGACTCAAAAACCCCGCTTGCTGCTCCAGCTCACCAGCGCCTGGCTTGGGAGGGCGGAGGCCAGTGAGAGAGAGAGAGAGAGAGCCACACCTGCCAGCGACTCAAAAACCCCGCTTGCCGCTCCAGCTCACCAGCGCCTGGCTTGGGAGGGCGGAGGCCAGTGAGAGAGAGAGAGAGAGAGCCACACCTGCCAGCGACTCAAAAACCCCGCTTGCCGCTCCAGCTCACCAGCGCCTGGCTTGGGAGGGCGGAGGCCAGTGAGAGAGAGAGAGAGCCACACCTGCCAGCGACGGAGGCGGAGGACTCAAAAAGACAATGAATTTCAATGTCAGTTGTGAGTGGCATTTATAGCATTTGTTAGACCCAAACCTAAGGCCCCAATCTTACCATCATGGGGATGGTAGACCACACATTGCATGTACAGTAATCATGCTTACTGTACCTCCTCAGCCATTTGTATGACCCTGCCTACTACCCACATTCCCACTACCAAAAAACCTAGTGATAAAATATTTGGAAAATGGTAAATAAGAAAAGAAAAGGGAAAAAGAGATGTTTAACAAGTGTTAAAGGCCCTGGAAAGAATAATACTGGGATGACCAGGATCTTCACAGTTCAAGTCTTATTTAATGCAAAATTCACACTTCACTGCTTTGTATAGAAAGAAGCACTTTTCTTCATAGAGAACAATATTTATGTACAGAAAACAATATTTTCTTTGAAGAAAAATATTTCTGTTCATTCTATTCTGTGAAGTATTTTTGTGCATTAGATAACCATGTGCAATGTTTTTGCACAAAATAAATTTTGAACAGCAAATGATCTTTGAAAGATCCAGTTTTCAAAGGCTTTCAAAGGCTTTCTTGCAGCATGAAGAAAATTGCAAAAATTACTCATTGCTTCTTTCAAAAAGAAAATTAATGAAAAACCACACCCCTATCTAGTGAACAGCAGTGACAGCAGAATAGAAGATAGTAGGATGTTTCTGGCAGTAATGCAAGTCAATAAGCTCCCCAGGTCCAGAGAGTTGCCCACCCTGCTTTTAAATGCAGACATTGACATCTAAGCCAAAAGTCTGTGGAGAATGAGGTCTTTAGTTTATCAGCATATAGAACAAAACCCTGGAGTCACACAGAAGTGACTCCATTCTCACTATAGTCCTACACCCCAAATGTCTTAGATTAAATCAGTAATATTCCATTCTTTCCCCCCATTGTTCTTTCTCATGTTTTTGTTGTTGTTGTTGTTGTTGTTGCTGCTGTTATATGCCTTCAAGCAATTTGGACTTATGGTGACCCTAAACACAGTGAACCTATCACAGGGTTATCCTGTCAGAATTTGTTCAGAGGGGTTTTTGTCCTGGTCTTCCTCTGAGTATGACTTGCTGAAGGTCACCCACTGGGTTTCCATGGCCAAGTAGGTATTGAAACTCTGCTCTCCCAGTGTCCTAGTTCAACATTCAAAACACTACACCATAGGATATTTTTAAAATGTGCATCCCTGTTCTGAGTGGCAAAATCTTCAGGAACCTAGCACTGATGCAGGATGTAGTTTCCTTAAAGTAGGTGACTGGAGACTTAACAGCATTTCAATTATAGCTTTATTGTTAGGTTTTTAAATTATTCTTTTTTTTGAGCCACCTCAGTCCCACTCCAGAAGAAAGTCAGAATATAAATAGCATTAAACAAAATAAGCAAAACAAAAAGTTTGGCTTCACAAAGTTGCCACCACCTGCTTGGCTGTTGAGCATGATTCTCATTTGCATGCCTTGATAGAGCATGACAGGATGTGCATCGTGACAGATAAGTGTGATGTTTGTGGATGGGGCTATGACAAGCTAGTACCTAAGCCAATGCCATCTCAAACTTCAGAATGTTCAGATATTTTCATTCATCCTACACTTCTGACCTAATTGTCAGTATAGGTTTATGTTGTTTAAACCTTACATAAATATATGCTCTTTTATTGAGATAGTAGCAATGGAGTCTCTGGTTTTAAAAACTGAGTCCCCATCATAAGGACATCTTACACAGCAGAGCTTGGATCTACCCATGAGGTATCTCCTGTGGATACCTCTCATCTGAGGCATAGACACACCTATATTGCTTTCAGGGAGGTTTACATGTGTGGCCTGGTGTGGCAGTTGCGGAGGAAAGATTTGAGAGAATGGAGGGAAATAGAAGTTATTTCTGAGGTGAATCATCTATAAAAAGATCCAGTAGAATCATCTATAGATGCACCTAGTAGAATGCATAGAATCTGTCTTCCCAGACCTATAATCAGTACTGCAGTGTTAAACTTTGAAGTTAACACATCTATCATGACATTCCTCATAACTGACACAGCAAAAGAGAGATGAAAAATTCAAGCAGCTAAGTTAATTTATATTATTAAATATTAATATGCATCATTAAATACCAAAGTCAGAATTACCCAGGCCACAGTATTTTTTTTTATTTCTATGTATGGTTGTGAAAGCTAGATAGTGAAATCCTTAAGAATAGAAGAACTAAGATCTGCAAATGAGAAAAAAAGTTATAAGTAGAGATACATATATGGAAAGGAATAGAAATTTGGATAATAATTATAAGCAAGTATATAAATACAAAATTTCTAAGTTTACTTTACATTAGGAACAAAGTCAATATTTAGATTCTTTTGTGTTTTTAATAATAAAAATAATAAATTTTATTTATAACCCGCCCCTCTGCTCAGCAATCGGGGCGGCGTACAACAGATTAAAAATACAACAGATAAAAACATTCCATCCTCCCCTCCCTAACCACCCACCCCTTAAAACAAGATTAAACTTTTAAGGAATTAAAATCAGATTCACAATTAAAACAAAAGACCATACTAAGCATCTTACACAGTTTTTGTTTTTGTTTCTGTTTTCTCTTTAGTCTATATCTACTAGTCTGCTTTGTTATTATATGTTAGTTTTTGTTGTTCTAATCTGGGTTTTACAGTAAGCAATTTTGTTGCTAAAGCTTATAATGGTACATAACTGGAAGTTGTAAGTTGCTTAGTTGATATTGATTTCTAGGAAAATGCTGCACTAGTGTTTAACTGCTACTCTGTTGTATGTATTGTTCAAGAATTGTACTATTTATCTTGGAAAGGTGCCCTTTAATTTGCCCTTCATTTGCCCATATGACCCTAAGATCCATTTAATTAAGTGTAAACTCAATACTTTTCATCTAAAGGAAGTCAAAGGGCATTATGATGGTCTATCCAAAACAGATAGTCAGTGTCCAAATAGCTTCAGAAAGATGGGGGATTTATGCCATTTTTTTCTAGATTATTCTTTGTATTTAGACTTAAGAACTCAATAGCTTGAGCCTCTTATTCTTCATATTAGATATGTTTTCCTCAAAAAACCTGGCATTTTGATTAGCAGAATAATTTTGATAAATTTATTAATTGCCATATTTATTAACATAATTAATCAATAATTTTGATTATTAAAATTTTAGAATTTTAGATAAAATTTTAGATCCTGTACGTTTCTATTATCAATTTAACCATTTCATTTTAATCAACTTTGAATATGAAACTGGTTTGTTTCATTTTTTATAGTTGCATGCAAAAGCTTGCTTGGTAAATGCACAATAAACTTGACTTGCTAAATGGAGGGTATGCAGCTGACACTTTATTAAACACAAAAACAAGGGCGAGAATGTACAGAGCATTTGAGGGCCATTGTCAGATCCTCTAGAACCCATACCCTAGAACCACTCTTTTGAGGGATCAGAAGTGACATTCTAATTACTTCCAATCATTTCTGGATGTAATTTTTGGGGTTGTTTGGGCTAGAATAGTTCACCTCTCCAGAAGCAAATTTTAGCTGTAAAAAGTATTTTTCATGTTTTTGTTATAATTATAGGGTGGGAGAGCTGTGAGTATGCAGGAAGATGGGGATGTAGCTGGGGAGAGGACAAAATGAAAGCACTGCTTCCTCAAATAAAAATTCTGCCTTCAAATGCAATTTTTCCTCATAACCCAACCTTTTAGCCTGGCCGAGGCTGAGATACTGAAAATTTTCATACCTAGAAGTCTTCTATTTGTTGGATTCTCATACTCTTGGTATCTTTGTTTTTTCCCTCCCCAGCTTTGGGATGTCTAAATTGTATTTCTCAATGTTCAACTAAAGTGTTTAATTACTTCAATTATTGACATTAGGGACTGAAGGAAAAAATCATTCGGAGGGGCAAAATTCTTATTTGGGAGGGTGTGCCATAGAAGTTTGAGTCTTAAACTATGACACTGGTAACCTCTTCTGAACAAATTTTGTCAAAATAACCTCATAATAGGTCTGCCTTAGGGGTGCCATAAGTGGGAAACAACTTGAAGGCACACAACAATGACAACAGCGACAACAGTCCCTTCATTCACCTCTTTAGCTACTCCACCCATTGGCACCATATAGTATCTCCACAAGGGTCACATGGTACACAGTCCCAACCTTAATCTAAAGAAAATGGTTCAGGCCCTTCTTCCTTGGAGAAAGAAAATGTAAGTCTTTCTTTTACCAATCATTTGCTTTCTGAAATCCAAGCCACAAAGGATTGTAGAATCATAGAGCTAGAACAGCCATCTTGTCCAAACAGTGATGTCCCCATTGTTGGTGTCACTGGGTGCAGGGGGAGGGGGTTCCACACACACACACACACACACACACTTGTGACACCACTGATTCCAGCTCTCTGCTATGTAGGGGTAAAATAAAGGCAACTAAAGAAAAGAACCAAACAGAAACCACCTTCAGTGACAATGGAAATCTGCCACTTTTAAAACCCTGTGTGTGCATTTGGAACTCCCTTAAAGACATGAGAGTGCCACCATATCTGATAGTCCTGATGAGAAATCTGTACTTAGGACAAGAGGGTAATGTTAGAGCAGATTATGGAAAAACCAAATGGTTTCCAATTGGCAACAGGTCAGGCAAGGCTGCATCCTTTCAACTTATCTGTTGAATATTTATGCAAAAAGTATCATATGAAGAGTAGGCTTGGACACCGAACAAGGAAGAATGAAGATAGGAGGAAGAAATATCAATAATCTGAGATATGCAGGTGACACCATACTACCAGTAGAAAAATATTGCAGACCTGGAACAATTACTAAGAAAAGATCAAAGAAGAAAGTGCAAAGGCAGGCTTACTGCTCAATATAAAGAAAACAAAAATAATGACCATGGAAGATCTACACAGATGCAACCTAGACAATGTGGAAATTCAAATAGTAAAAGACTTCCTGTACTTTGGGTCAAACATTGATCAGAATAGAGACTGTGGTCAAGAAATAAGAAGAAAACTAGGAATGGGGAGGGCAGCTATGAAAAAATTAGTAAAGATCTTAAAATGTAAAGATATACAACTGAGCATGAAAGTTAGAATTGTACAAGCTATTATTTCCCTATTACCCTATTACCATGTACAGTTGCAAGAGCTGGACAGTGAGGAAAGTGGATAGGAGAAAATTAATTCATTTGAGATGTGGTGTTGGACAGCCATCGACAGCCAAAAGGACAAACAACTGGGTCCTTGAACAGATCAAGCCTGAACTCACCCTGGAAATCAAGGTGATAAAGTTGAGGTTGTCACATCATGAGCAGGAATGACTCACTGGAAAAGACAATAATGCTAGGAAAGGTGGAGGGATATAGAAAGAGAGGAAGACTGTATGCTAGATGGATAGACTTCATTAAGGAGCTCATGGGCATGAACTTATAGGACCTAAGCAGAGCAGTGGAAGATGGGGAGTCTTGGAGATGTCTCATCCACAGTGTTGCCATGAGTCGGGATCAGTTCAAGGGGGGTTAACAACTGTGTGTTTGTGTATGTGAGAGAGAAATATCATGGGCAAATTTGGGGAAGCAATTACCGGTGGGATATTTAATGCTCTTCATATGCAATAGCAATAGCAAATACATTTCTATACTGCTTATCAGTGTACTTAAGCACTCCCTAAGCCATTTACAATGTGTAAGCTAATTGCCCCCAACAAGCTGGGTACTCATTTTAGCAACCTATGGAAGCATGCCAGGCTGAATGGACCCTGGAGCTCTACCTGGGATCGAACTCACAATCTTGTCACTGTGAGTGGCTGCAGTACTGACATTTAACCACTGCACCACTAGGGCTCCTTAATGCAATGCTCCAAATCTGCATGGTTGTTTTTAGAGTAAAAACAATGACATTCAGCTGCATACTGCATATTTAATGCAACATGCAGTTTGACCTGAGAGAGTTCTACCTAGAATACTGTGAAACCCTCTTCTGAGAAGATCTTCAAGGAGCATGCAAACATCTGTGTACCATATACATTTTGAGTTAATTCCTTATGGTCTAAAAAAAAAAATTCTGCTTTGTTAATCTTCCAAAGTGAATGTTCCATGTGAAAACTCTCTGGGATCTGAATAATGAGAATGGATAATAATGACATTTGACAAAAGGGAAAAGTTGATGAGAAGAGTTCCTTGAAATCATATTGAAAGAAAAGAAGATGTAGTCTCAGGAGACTGGAGAAGGGCAAACATTGTCCCCATCTTCAAAAGGGGAAAAAAGAGGATCCCAGTAATTAGCATCCTGTTAGTCTAACATAAATACCAGGAAAGATTCTAGAGCAGATCATTAAATAGAGAGTCTGTGGCCATTTAGAAAGCAATACCATTATCTCCAAAAGTCATCATGGGTTTCTGAAAAACAAGTCATTCCAGAGTAATCTGATCTCCTATTTTTGATAAAATTACCAGCTTGGTAGACAAAAGGAATGCAGTAGATATAGCATATCTCAATTTCAGTAAGGCCTTTGACAAGGTTCCCCATGACATTCTTGCAAACAAGCTTGTAAAATGTGGGCTATACATTGATTAGTAATTGGTTGATTGGCTGAACCCTTCATCCTGGAGGGAAGTGACCAGTGATGTGCCATAGGGTTCTGTCCTGGGCCCAGTGCTATTCAACATCTTTATTAATGATTTGGATGAAGGAATAGAAGGCATACTGATCAAATTTGCAGATGACACCAAATTAGGAGGAATAGCTAATACCCCAGAGGACAGGATCAAAATTCAAGAAGACCTGAATAGATTAGAAAGCTGGGCCAAAGCTAACAAAATGAATTTCATCATGGAGAAATGTAAGGTACTGCACTTAGGGCAGAACAATGAAATGCATAGCTATAGGATGGAGGACACCTGGCTTAACGAGATTACATGTGAAAGGAATATAGGAGTCCTAGTAGACCACAAGTTGAACATGAGTCATTAGTGTGATGTGGCAGCTAAAACGGCCAATGCAATTTTATGCTGCATCAATAGAAGTATAGTGTCTAGACTGAGGGAAGTAACAGTGCCACTCTATTCTGCTTTGGTCAGGCCCCACCTGGAATATTATGTCCAGTTCTGGGCACCACAATTCAAAAAGGATGTTGAGAAGCTGGAACATGTCCAGAGGAGGGTGACCAAAATAGTGAAAGGTCTGGAAACCATGCCTTATGAGGAAAGACTTAGGTAGCTGTGTATGTTTAGCCTAGAGAAGAGATGGTTAAGGGGTGATATGATAGCCTTGTTTAAGTATTTGAAGGGGTATCACATTGAGGATGGAACAAGCTTGTTTTCTGCTGCTCCAGAGACTGGAACACAGAACAATGGATGCAAGCTGCAGAAAAAGAGAATCCATCTCAACATTAGGAGGAACATCTTGTCAGTAAGAGCTGTTCGACAGTGGAACACACTCCCTCGGAGTGTGGTGGAATCTCCTTCCTTGGAGATGTTTAAATAGATGCTGGATGGTCATCTGTTGAAGATGCTTTGATTGTGATTTCCTGCATAGCAGGGGGTTGGACTGGATGGCCCTTGTGGTCTCTTCCAATTCTATGACTTTCATCTGATGATTTGGGGCCTATATTTCTCAGCCTAAAATGCTAAACAGTGAGAGGAAACTTTGCCCTCAGTTTGTAGGGAAATGGATGGAATTAAATTCTCCTAGAATTACCATTGAGTGAAAATTATAGATGACTGGTAATTTCATTTCTGTTTTATTCTTTTAATAAGAATTTACCAAAAATCTGCAGATTTCTGCATATTTGTTGTAGGAAGAAGATGATATATGAAACATTTCAATTTGAGAAAAACTAAAACTATTATATCTGTTGAGTCCAATGGTTTTGAGTATGTAATACTTGAAAATCCACTTTTAAATCACTTTGCATTCAACCATGTTAGCGCTTATCGTCTATCATGTCTTTTTTCAGAGACTTCTCATTTTTAACATGTGTGGTGGGTAGGTATAATATGGTGCTTTTCATACTGAGAACAGCAATAGCAATCATATTTTATCTATGAAGCTGAGGGAAAAAATTGTATGTTTCAGTCCCCACATTTTGTATGTTTCTAGCTATATATGCTTTTACTTGAATTTCTTTTATATCTTGTAAGCTGTCTTGGCTCTCTGTTTTGGGGAAAAAGTGGAGTATAATTAAATGAAATTATTGAAGAATTTCCCAAAGCTTGCACTTTTCTATTCATTAAGGGTGGAAAGAATTTATTTCTCATGAATTCCGTTTTTAAACCTAATGCAAGAGAAAGGAAAACTTATAATTCTCAACATTCTGAATTTTAAACAAAGAACAAAGAATCTATGGTGTATTGCTTCCTTAAATACAAGAGCCATCTAGGGATGCATCTACACTGTGGAAATAATATATTATGGACCAAAATAGACAGCCCAGTAAAGCCACTTTCCAGGCAGCGTTGGGTTGCACACACACCCAAGATGTCTTGAAGCCACCCAGCTGTTTAGACGTGGGTGGCTTCAAGATACTCTAACAGCATGGTGTTTATACACTGCACACCACTGGAGTGACTTGCAGCCAGCTTCAAGCTACTGGAAAAACCAGATTTTTGCCAGCTGAAAAAGGAGCAGATCTTTGCTGCTCTTTTTTTGGCAAGCTTCAAGGTGGATTGGGGCCACAGTGTGTGCTTGCCACAGCCCCAATCTGGCCTCAGCAGGGGCAGCTGGTGAAAGAGGTATCACCCTGACTTTTTGTTGTTGTCGTTACTGTTGCACAAAACAGGTTAAATTGTCTAGATTGCTCTCATTTTCTTTGTTGCCCCCTCTCCACTGGTTTATATTTATAGCTGCTGGTTTGGAAATATATGACATGGATTATGGGGAGCAATGTAGATGTCCATAGGTAAGGCCCATGATGTTCCCACTAGTCCAAAAACTGGATGAGAATGCTGTGGAGGTGGAACAGAAAGACAAGATATTTCAAGAGGATTAGACAGACATTTAAAGTCTCTGGAAGGTCAAGACATGATACTGCAAAGTGTCTCTCTTTAGAACATTTGGTACGTTAAAGCAACTGTACTGGCACCCAATAGAGCTGATATACAATGTTTGTTTTCTGTATACATTTCTGCATGCGCTAAGGATCTGCATATCTTGAAAAAATGTAGGCATGTAGTAATGGGGGTTGTTTTTGAAATATTCAGTGTGTTCTGAAACTGAGCTAACTGGATTTAGGATTACAGTCCAACAAGGCAACTGTAGGATTCTATATTTCAAGGACAGAGTGCTCTGGCATATCCAAATCACAGAGCAAGAGGAAGCAAGTGGAAGCGCTGGCATTCACACCTCTTCCAGTGAAAGTACCATCCACTTTCCTGCAGCCTCTGCTTTCATAGATGGTGCTGAGAATTCCATTTTAGAGACCGATATCTCCATCCAACTGCAGTTCCCAGAATTCTGCCTAGAAATAGTGGTGGTATAATAGGTATGAAAATGTTTTACATTTGAAGTTGAAAAGTGCCTTGAAGAAGTGCCACAGAATGTTCTTTGCCTCATAACAAAGAACTGCTATGTTTCTGTGCAGCACACAGTGCTGGAATGAAAGAAGGGGACAATATCCAATTCAGCAGATTTTGTATGAAATCCTGGTGTTAAGTGGTGACTGATAGTCATATTGGTTTATCTGAAGGGAAAACAAAAAAGCTTTTTTACAGTAGCTGATTGAATTATGCAAAGCAAAAAAAGTAATCTGCTGAATATATGTATCAACTAAATAATAAGCAGATATAGGTTTTTTTATTCAAAAACTATTCTATCTTGCAAGATATTTAAATGCATTCTGGGTGGTACTCTGGAGACTGAAAGTACTACCTCATAAAATTGGCAATTTTGTACTTCCTTGCAAACTCAGGGCCAATCAATTTGAGCTCCCATAATCAGCTTAAGTTGCCAGGTCTTTGAGTGAATGCAAAGAAATTGGCTTATTGCACTGAATAAATGTGTTGAGTGGTGAATTTGTATTCATCTTTCCCCCAGCACAATCTGCAACTATCCTGCTGTGTTCAAACCAATCTGTGCAGAACAGGTGGTTTTAATATACTATGGCCACAACCTACTGGGATAATTTCCTGTCCAAGCCCCACTGAAATAAATAAGAGTTTGGTAGGAGTATTGATGAACTTAATTCTCATAAATTTCAATAGAGATTTGGGGGAAGGGTTAATTTTGTCCTATAGAGGATTCCTTTTGAGGCTGTTAGTCAAAAAAGAAGGTATTTGTCCTAAATTCCTAATGCCACTGCTCAAGCTAAGCTTATATGATTCTAATTTCAAATAGGAAGAACCACAGAGAAATGTGTTCTGCTCTGTGAAATTCAATGGAGCTGTGTTGTACAAATTAAAGACTGAAAATTTGTTGGGTCATCTGATTGAATCAATTGTTGATTTAACAAATAGGTAAAACCAATTGATTCAATGGATCTACTCTACATAAGCAAGCTCATATTGTTAAGATCTTCAGGAGACAGCTTTATCTTAGGTGGGAACAGACCGGCAAGAAGGAGCAGCTTGAAGCCACCCCTGCTGAAGACAGATTGAGGCTGCAGCAGCCACACACCATGGTCTCAATCTGCCTTGAAACTGGCCCAAAAAGGAGCAGAAAAGACCAGCTCCTTTTTGGGCCAGAAAAAAACCATCTTTCCCAGCCCTGCCAAAGCCTGAAGCCAGCTTCAAGATGCCACAGCAATGTGGAGCATATAAATGCCATGCCTCTGGAGCGTCTTGAAGCCCCCTACATCTGGGTGGCCACCCTATGTCCAGGTGGCTTCAGGGTGGCTTTGGAACATATGGCATATAAATACTGTGCTCGGAAACCACCTGGACAGCAGCTTTAAAGGGCCATCTGTTCCGGCCCTAGGTCTCACTATCTTTACAGGCATATTTTATGAGAACATGGGGCAGAGCCTTCTCAGCAGCTGCTCCCAGGCTGTGGAACAACCTTCCATTAGAGGTCCAGTTGGTTCCCTCTTTGTTCTTTTTCCCACTGGAAGGTGAAGACTTTTTTTATTCAGGAAGGATTCTGAGATTTAAATTAAGTAGTGGTAACATGTGTAAACTGCTGTAGTTTGGTTATGTGCAAGAGCTATCTGGATAAGAATTTTAAATGCACTGTCTTAAACTGCAACTCCCAGGATTCCATCAGATGTTGTCATGGCAGTTAAAGTGGAAGATAGCTTTATAGCAGTGTTGTGTGATAGGATTCTCTAGCCTCTTAGGGGCTAAACAGACGGGCGGCACGGGGCTGCCCCAGGAAGCTGCGAATCAGGGCCGAGGCATCCGCATTCCTCAGCCCCGCGACACAGCTTCACTGCCCCAGGAAGGAGTGCTAAAATAGCGTTCCTTCCACAAATCGCCAAAGGTGCGCCGCAAAAGGCTGCCGGCGCACCTTCGGCGCCTCTTCCGCTGCAGTGTGTGTGGATGCTGCAGCAGACAGGCATCCTTGGAGCGCTGGCAGTGTGGAGGGCCGGCTGCTCTGACGACGTTTTCGGGAAGGGGTTGGGGCGCCCAGCGTGTGGCTGCCCCTCCCCTTCCTTGCCCTGACGACAGCACTTTGCTCCGTCTGCTTCCCCCCTCAGTTCCTGAACTCATGCACTGACCAGTAAATCATTGAGCAGAGAGTCAATTCTGCTTACTTGGAACTCCATCTTGAAATTTCAGGGCCTCATATCAGAAGAAAAGTGGAATATAAATTTAATAATACATACATACATTTTCCATACAGCTGCTTGCTTTTTACGTTAAATGCATGCACAAGCTGCCTGTATCTGTGTACAGCTGTTTATCATGGATATTTCATCATCATCATCAAGTTTATTAGTCTGTGGCACAACGTCCATTACAAAATATTACAAAGTACTACAGGAAAATTATAATAATACAACCAGTGTGCTTACCAGAAAAGTATCTACAAAATACAATGAAAATAAGAGGAATAAAATCAATTAAAATTACAGAGGGAAATGCCAGGGCTACAACAACTGGTCATCTTTTATGCATATTTATAGATATGTATTCCTGTTCATCTGTCTGTACCTAACCAGAACTTTTTTTCTTCCAGGAGCTTAATCAGCTGCCTCTGCTGCTCTCAACTTCTTCTACTTGTTAAATGCCATCAAGTTAAATTTAACTTAAGGCAACCTTATGAAGAAGAGACCTTAAAGTCACCCTGTCATCAACAGACCTGCTTAGGTCCTTCAGATTCAGGGCCATGACTTCCTTAAATTAGTCTATTTATCTGTAATGCAGTCTTCCTCTTTTCTTACTGTCTTCTACTTTACCAAGCATTAATAACCATTGTTATTTCTAGGAAGTCATGTCTTGTGATATGTCCAAAGTATGACAGTCTCAGTTTAATCATCTTGGCTTCTAGGGAGAGTTCAGGACTGATTTGCTCAAGGACCCATTTATTTGTCTTTTTATCAGTCCACAGTATCCATAGAACTGAGGTAGAGGCATTTAGAATTCTCAGTCAGAGACCTCACTGAACTATAAACCTCAGAATGCAACAGGAGGCAGCCAGAGAAGTAAAGTGGAATAGCAGCACTATAAGAGTGTAGTGCGGCAATCTACTATGTTTAGCTTCCCCTGACTCATGCTTCTCACATTCCCTGTTCCTATATCATGTGTTGTGCAGCTTTGAACTTTTTTATCTTTGAGCATGTCAACAACTGAATGACCTTTTGGCTGGACTCCAATTGTGTCATTAGTCACAGAATTACATGTCGTTATCCTCTGCTCTATCCAAGCAGCTCATTGAGTGCCCTTTGACCTGGGAGTCTCAAGTTCTGGCACTAACTTTTTTTTCATTTTGAACTGTCTCTCTACAGCAGGGGTAGGCTGTCAGGGATGATGGGAGTTGTAGCTCTTCACCTCTGGCTCTAACTCACCACCTTGTTATCTCTTACGTCGTTAATCAAGTCTTCTTCTAGCATGAGATAAAGACATGCTTTTGCTTTAGCGTCTCTTTCTCGAGTGGCTGCATTATCATCAGCTGCCAGCCCTGTTTCAACTGTCGACCACAGAGACTCCTTTATGAGTAGAGATTGGGCATATATTTTCCAGGTAGAGTAGTTATTTCTATTTAATTTACTAAACTTTAGTATCTCCATCTTAATTTGTGCAGTGACTCAATTTGACACAGTCCCTCTGAGTATGCACAGCAGACAAAATACAAAATGATTTACTCACAAGGCTCCACAAAACTTTCTTCCACACTCTGGAATTTTCAGCTTTTCAGGGATGATGGGAGTTGTAGCTCTTCACCTCTGGCTCTAACTCACCACCTTGTTATGCAGCAGAGCTGACCAGCTTTGATCAGTGGTTGATGCTTCTTTCCCAAGCAGCAGAGTTTCAGAGAATAGGCTGAAGACCCTGACAAACTCTCCAAGCCTTCTCACTCTTCTTCCTGAGATGTCTCCAAACTTCTCCAGGAATCCTCTGGCTCTTGTATCTTCCCTCAAGACACCAGACAACTCAGTAGTCTTATATAAAAGATCTACTTTATTCTACTATATACAAAAATACTATATGCCCTACAAATCACAATCTCTACACTTCACAATATCTCCAAAACTACTCCACAATATCTCCAAAACTACTCCACAATGTACATTAGCAAACATTGCAATTTATAGCCATTGTTAGACACCACCCACCAGTCAGTTTCCACCCAGTGGGTGTGTACATACATCTTGATTGGTCCACATAGATCATCCCATACCTAAGACCAACCCAAGTGTTTCATCACTTTACCTTGACCACTTAATGAGTCTCAGGTGTTTGCAATCTATCACAGGTGTTCTCAATATACCTTCTATAACTTTGTCCTTGGCTCTCAAGGCTTCTTAATTATATTATCTTTTTCACCTGTGTATCTTCCTGATTGCTCCTGCTTAGTCACTTTGACATTCACATACATATTTTTATTTCTATTACTGTATATCCCATGTTGCTTTTTCCTTAACATAGGCAACCTTTCCCCTTTAAGGGCCGAGGGACTTCAGCTCCCAGAAGCCTCAGCCATGTTGGCCAATAGTTCCTGGGATTCTGGGAGCTGAAGTCCCTTGGCCCTTAAAGGGGAAAGGTTGCCTACCCCTGCTCTACAGGGTTCTTGTGCCTCCTCTGCACTATACTAAAATGTGTTAGCTATAGTGTCGTTTGGATTATCTCATCAGAGGATATTTGTGGTAAAAGACATTCAAAAGGGGTTTACCATGCCTCCTTCTGTTCAGTACTAACAAATGTTAGCCACTGCTGTTGTGGTGCCACTGCTGTTGTCTCTGAGAGATTCTCTGCCAGTGTCACCTCCCGCTACTGCTGGTGCCCAGTAGTTCTTAGGCACATTTAGTCTGGCTCCTCAGCAACAGCCTGTCTGATATGGGAGAAGCTAGTAACAACACTACTGCCATCAGCATAGCCTCTTGTCTCACAGACAGGAGCATGCAGTCCCACCACTATGGAAAAATAGTCCCATAATAAGGCTTCCAGCTAGGGATGTAAATATTTTACTATTTCATCCTTGCACACAGAGCAAATTTCAGAGTTTTCTCTTTCTGACAGGTGAAAAAGAATATTTCTGTGCAGTATTCTTCTGGTATTTTCACATACTGTCAAGAATCAAGAAATTATCCTACACAGAAACATACCTGGAGTTTTTGCATAGAAATGCAGGGGGAGTGTTGAGCAAAATCATATCTTGTCTGAGATCCTGTGTGGCATAGCATAATGGTTTCCCAGGTGGCCATTCAATACCCCTCTCAAGACTTACCATAGAGTTGCTGCAGTCCCCTGTGGCCATTACATGGTCAGTGAAGAGTGGAAATATCACAGAAGCATGCGGCTACGACCCCATAGACAAATGTGAGATGATTACATTGTCTGCTGGGGTCCTCTGGGAACCTCAAGAGGTCATGAGGATCTACAATGCCTCAGCAGTGAGTCCCAGGGGATTGATTGTCATCAGGGAGGAAGGAAGAGAATGCCAACCTCCACAATGACAAAAAAAAGAGACATATATAGGTGTAAGGTAGATTTATACCTGCATATGCATAACAGGATGACATCCTCATTGTGCAAAAAACATTGGCTGACATTCTGTTCTGTATTTATAATGTTATAAGCCAGACTTATGTCATCATATTTTTTTGAATTCACATTTGTAGACATTGCCCCATTGCAAAGACTGAAAGGGCTCCCTAAAAACCTATCCTAGAAACCAAGCAACCCTACCAACAGAGAGGGCCTTGAGGTACTGGAGGCAAGGCAGTGAGTGAAGATACATCCAACACTGTCTTGGCATCTTACTGCTTTGCTGTACACTTCCTACTCCCTAGCATCTCAGAAATCCTTCTATTTCTGGAATTGCCTGGGCTTTAAGGTAAATTTTGGCTGGTTGATGGAGCACCATTGTCTTGGACACATTGGCTGTTCGAACTCTTGAATACTGTTTCCATACATTCACTTTTTTTGGGGGGGGGCATTAAGAATATAGGAGTTTTTAGAAAGTTGTGTGCGTGCGTGCGTGCATGTGTAAAATCATGTAGTTTGTGTAAAAAAATGTCTTAAGCTCTTGGTAGGAACTCCATATTAGTTGCCTGCTTGTTCTGAACAATTTGTCTGTTCTGCTCTGTGGTCCTGGGCTGCCCAAATGGCATAAGACTCTTAGGGACCCAACTGGATCAGCACTGTTTTTAGGGAAGCTCAAGAAGTATTGTGTCACCTAGAAAATGCACCCCAAAAAGCTTTTCTGCAGGAGTGCCAGATACAAGTTTTAAACTGTGCATGGATACTCGTGTGATGAGATCTCCCTTTATCATTTTCTATTGTGTTGAGACGAATTGTGCCACCCTCCAGAAATTGCTGAACTGCAACTCATAACATTTGTTATCATTGGCTATCTTCACCAGGGCTGCTGGAAGTTGCAGTTCACAACACACAATTGTTGAAGGACCACACAGGTCCAACCCCTGTTCCATAACATGTTAACAAAGGACCCAGTGTGGAAATGTTTGGAGTTGCATTGCACAGCAAAGTGTGCCCCCCCCCCCAAAAAAAATCATAGCAAAACAAAAGAAGATCATGGAGCCCAGAATTCTATTGGGGAAATGCATATACATGGATTTACATGTGCAGGAAATAGAATTGTGAATATGTGCAATGTCTGTTTTCAGAAGAGGACTGTTGCACATACTAATGAAGGGGTTGTGGTGTGCTTTGGGCACTCTTGATGTGCAGTAGTTATGCATCTTCACAATTCAATAACCAGATTTCTTAGTACCACTGCTACTTATGTGCATGCAAATTTACATTGTGTGAAAGGCATACAGGAACCAACCAGGGCTGTTAAATCCCTTTTGGCCATATTGTTTTGCTACAGGAATGAGAAGCATATGATCTTCCAGATATTATAGGACTGTAAGTCCCATCATCCCTCACCATCAGTATCCTGGGTGCATCTGTGATGGGAGTTGCTCCCTGATAAGCGCGTAGCATTTCAGCCTTAGACTCTTGAAGGGTTATGAAGGGCGACCCTTTACTTCATAATTACTGTGGCATTTCAGTGTGCCATTTGCCTTAGGGAATAATCCATTCAGTCAATGGGGATCCTTAAGTAGACTTCAGTAGAGTTGGTTGGAAAGTAATTTAATTAACACTTGTAATGTGAAACTGTGGATAAAAAAATGCACCCAAGTCTTTTTAGAGGCATTAGATTAACATTTTAAAAAACCCATGTTTTTTTAGACAAATCAAGGGTTTAGACTGTCAAAAATACAACTGCTTGTAAAGTTGAATGTTCATTATTTTAAAATGTCAGACAGTTACCCACCTTTGGAAACAAGAATTTTCACTGTGCTTCAAATATTACAAATCTAAATACACACACAAAATGGACAGGGAGAATAATGTGCATTATGTTTGCATCTGCTTTACGACCTAAAGTAAAATATATTGGTTGAAAATGAAAGATTTACAATTGTCTTATAGTGTTACTATAGAAACCAAAAAATCACAATATACTTCTGACAATGCTGTTATTTAGAAAAGATGCTTGAACATTTTGCAGCATGTAGATGGGGGTGGGGAGTGGGGAAGTTCTGAATATAATGTATAAAAAGCAAACTTTGGAGATAGAACATTTGCGGAATGATAAGGCTATAGGGTTGATATAGGGAGAGATTTAAGTTTCACTAGCAGCACACTGGTCAGTTTGCTATGGACTATCTAGTGTAGGGCAGGAGAACATTTTATTCCCCAGTTGTTGATGGACTACATTTCCAAGATCCTTCCCCATTCACTAGGCTGGCTAGGGATGATGGGAACTGGATTCTAACAGCATCTGGGAGGATACATCTGCCTCTGCCTCTGCCTCTGATTTAGTACCTCACAGTCCTATAGGCAAAGCAAAATGAGGATATTGACCCTCCCAATAAGAATTCTACCCCTTCCAAATAAATTTTCCTTCAGACTTCAATTTTTTAGCACTGCAGAGTGAGCCACTAAAAAGTCTTCACACAGAAAACTCTTGTATTTCTTGTGGTTTTTTTTTTTTAATTCCCTTATTATCTTTGCATGCCCTTTTTCCTTGGATGCCTAAACAGGATCACAAAATGAAAAGCAACATAAAATGTGAGAACAGAGCAAAATGTACAGTATCAAAAATTAAATATGCCAATTGCAAGGACAGAAAGGATCACACTACATTAATTGTTTCACGGCTGAACATAGCGATCTCCAACTGGTAGTACAAAGTCCACCTGGATGGATGCTAGACAAACTGCTCAAGGAAGATGATTTCATAAGTAGGACTACTGCTACAGAGAAGACCCTCTTCCTCAAAATTACCTGCTTCATTTCATTTGATGGGGGCACATGGAATATACCTCTTAGAAAGATCTTCAGGGATAACTGCAATTATTGAACTTACCAAGTCAATTGATTGGGGTAGGGGGATTGTTGAGATGCCAGGCTTGAGCCAGAGCTCTCAAAACTGAAATGAGACAGGTGGTTTTAAGGACATAACCAAATCTCTGATTTCACAAGCTCTGTTGACTCAGCAGCAGCATCCAGTTCAGTACTGAAGCTGAGGAACAAGTTCTATTTCTTCCTCACCTTGTACATGGGGAGTTGGCTAGTGAGTACAAAGCAGAACCATGCTCACCTGAACTGGTACACTCATAGGCTAGATTAGACCTATGCACCAAAAATTCCCCTCTCAAGAATAAAGACAGTCTATTACTCTGTAAGGCTTGTCAAGATCTCTTTTGTTTGCCTGTCCAGGCAATCTAGAATCATTCTTGTTCCACCCCACCCCACCCCAATCTTGGAGAACCAGAATTGTCACTCTTATGGTAATCCCTGGATTTCTAATAATTACTCATTGAAATACAAGGGATATCAGGAATAATAGCAGCCCCTAAAATTATTTTTCTTCTATTAAAAACTTCACCCACCAGGATAATGTCATCTTTTTGCCCCATTTTTCAACTAAGCTGAATTTAGATGGAGAGCTGAGTGTTAAAGACTGTGGCTTTCTCAAGATTGAAACAGGGGCTTCCTAGGTTAGGATTCAGATTATCAATGATAATCAGCTGAAGACCCAGAAGCCTTTCACACAACAAAGGCCTGAAACAGATGGGGCAAATAGAGCACCTTCTGTCTGCTTTGACAGTGTGGTGTTTGTACAACACTTGCCCCCAAAGCAGCCAGAAGCCACTCTCAGACCAGCTGATAGCAATAGCAAAAACATTTATATTTCTATACCACTGAATACTGAACTAAGCAATCTCTAATCAGTTTACAGTCTGTAAGCCAATTGCCCCCAACAAGCTGGAATCAAAGTTGCATATTTATATAGTATCAAAAGATTTCCATTCAGGGGGGAAGCAGACGGGAGCTTCCCGTGCGCCGCGGGACAGAGCGCCGCTGGACCGTGGCAGCCGCACCGCGGCGCACCGTCGGCGACTCTAAAAGGAGCACCAAATTGGCGCTCCTTTTAGATTTCAGGGAAAGGGCGCCCTAAAAGCGGCGGGCGCACTTTCCCTGACTCAAACGCCGCGGCGCGTGCGGTCGCCGTGGCGTGAGGTCATCCTCGGAGCGCCGGCCGTGCGGAGGGCCGGCGACTCCGAGGGTGACCTCTGGAAGAGGAAGGGGCGCCACTCGTGCGGCTGCCCCTCCTCTTCCCTGCCCGGAAGACGACTCTATTAGTCGTCTGCCGAGGCCCTCAGTCTCAATTAGAGGAGCTAAAGGAGTAAAGACTAATAGTCTATAGAAAACTGTAAATGATATAAAGGATTCTAAAGAATGGAACTATGGCAGTTAAAATGGTATCAAAGTGCTACAACTATGCAGTCAAACTGCATTAATTCTGCAGTGGGGTGAATCGCTATGGAGGGGCTCATCTTTACTGATCTAGAAGAGGAAAGATCTCCTGACACATTGTAGTGATGAAAGGTTACTTTCCACATTTAACTTTTGAAAGCCCATTATATAATTGCTAATAACATTGTTAGCAACAGGCATAATTAACCCTTCAGAAAGACAGCTTGATGCAATATGTCAGGGTTTGTTTCTGGGAGGTGGGGAGGGACTGGCGGCCATAGCCAGCTCTCTTACGGATCTGCTGTGTGAGAAGATAGGGAATTATCATGAGGGAGTGCATTGTTCTTGAGGAGTGTAGCAATTGTGCCGAACAATTCAAAATTGAAAAATAAGATATTAGATTCTTTTTTGTAAGTTTACCCTTAGTTGTCTGGGAAAATAACATATTTTAGACTACATATCCCTGAACTCTCTGGCCCAAATGGCCCCTTGGCTCTGCCTGATTGGGGGATTCAGGGAGCTGTAGTCCAAAAACATAACTCTTCCAAGCTCTGAGTCAAGATCATGTAGCTACACAGCCTCTACTGAGTTTTGTTATTTGTACCATTTGTCCAATATATCATTGTTAGCAAGTCAGTTTGGTCCTTCTGTTTATTTATTTTAACTGTTCAAAGATCCTATGTTGTTCTCTAATTGATATTTTAAAAAGCCCAACATTCTTAAGTTCAGATGTAGCAAGACTAATTTTAATTCAATCTTGATGGATTTTGCTGCTACTAAAAGAGGGTCAGTCAACCAACCAACCAAGCAAACAAACACACACATGCATGTTTCCTTGCTGTCTTACTCTCTCATTTAGAAATGTTGGTCTCAGTTGTCACCAGATGGCATTCCCACATATTAAAAGGTATCTAATCAATTCTAATTCTGAGAGCCCCGGTCTTAAAAATCTTCTTACTCTCTATTTTATAAGATATTGGCATAACCACTTTTTCTCAGGTGCTTGGAGAGCCCAGCACATGGAAAGCAGAAGCACCTTAGGAACACAGAGAGATTTCATCATTTTTCACATGCTGAAGTAATTTTCATTTGCCTTCTGAAAAAAACAAAATCAATATCTAGATGGCTCTTTGAATGAATATATATATGTACCCTCAACAGAAATAAAAACTTGAAAAATAAGCCCACATAGTTGTGGATGCAGAAATCTTTGTAAGACTCCAGAGGAACATTTATGAATACAGATCATTCTTCTTATAGTGTTCATGCTTACTTTAGAGCACAGACCAATATTTTCCAAAAGCAGTTAGTATGAACAGCTTTATGTTGAACCTTAATGTAGCTTCACATGAATATGAGGACCAGATTCTAACTCCTCAGCTCAACCATATTGTTCTACAAGCCTCTTTGCTCCTTGTTTTAGTGTAGTATTTTGGACACAACCTGAAAATTCCCTATGGCCAAGGAGAAATCAGCTCTAACTTCTGATGGAAATAGCAACAGCTGGTGATTCCAATATCATGGGAGGGGGAAAGACTCCACTTCATGTTTTAGTCCTAACTTTATACAAGGTGTTGAGCCTTAGCCCCAAAATAGATTTGGCATCTCAAAGAGCTCTTTTAATGTTCAGGATGAAATTGAGAATGGTTCCACCACTCTACTGATATTGAAGTGACTAGCCACCACAGAATGGAAGGTAGGGTTAAAAATGATTTGTTGAAGTCCTGCTCCCCAAATGTCAACCTGCTCCAAATTAATTTGTGTTCATGTCAAACTGCTCCATGGAACTGACTGAAGGTCTAGTTCGACATGTATCTACTCAACAGTCAACCTGAATGAATTCAGATAGGCTTGCTCCTGGGTAACTGGAGGGGAAGCAGACGGGCGGCACGGGGCCGCCCCAGGAAGCTGCGCCACGGAGCCGAGGTATCCACACACCTCAGCCCCATGGCACAGCTTCACCGCCCCTGGAAGGAGCGCTAAAATAGCGCTCCTTCCACAAATCGCCGAAGGTGCGCCGCAAAAGGCTGCTGGCGCACCTTCGCCGGCTTTTCTGCTGCAGCGTGTGCAAACGCTGCAGCGAAAAGGCATCCTCGGAGCGCTGGCCATGCGGAGGGCCGGCTGCTCCGAGGACATTTTCGGGAAGGGGTTGGGGTGCCCAGCGTGTGGCTGCCCCTCCCCTTCCTTGCTCTGAAGACGGCGCTTTGCGCCGTCTGCTTATCCCCTACATTACAGATTCCCATTAAGGTTGGGCTGTAGTGTATTTCTTACAGAATTTGTAATTGATATTTATTTTGGTTACTGTATATACTCATGTAGAAGTCTAGAATTTTTAGTCAAAAATTGTCCCCCAAAAAACTGGGTCAACTTATCAATGGGTCAATGTAAGTACTGTACATTCTCTGAATAAAGTGGTAAAAGATGAAAGCTTAGTCCATCCTGAGAAGACCTAAAAGAAGCCCTGACCCCACTGTAGTCTCTCATCCATCCAGTCTTTAGGATGGGCACAAACAGTTATGCCTGCCAGAATTTTGTAAGTTCTTTGGCATCATTTTCCTTTGCTTCATCCTTTACATCCTTTATTACATATTTCTAAGTTTTACTTTCAATTTATCCACAGGTCATAGCAAAATCCATAATTTTGGTCTCCAAATCTGTCTTATACATGAGGTCAACTTATAATCGAGTATACACAATAGTTAATATTTGTTACATTGGCATAACACTTTCCTCCAAAGAAATCAAATAGCATACATAGTTTTATTCCCCCTTTCTATCTTTATAACAGCCCTGTGAGATAGGTTAGGCTAAGAGGGAGCGATTGAGCCAAGGTCATCCAGTGAGCTTTATGGACAGGTGAAAATTGAACCTGCATCTCCTCAGTTCTAGTCCAATATTCTAATGACTACAGCACATTGGCTCTCTGCTAACACTTCTTGGCCAGCATCCTGTTAATGACATACACAACTCTAAGTCTGAAGTACTTGAGGTTGAAGCAAGCTTGTTTTCTGCTGCTCCAGAGACTACGACACGGAGCAATGGATTCAAATTACAGGAAAAGAGATTCCATCTAAACATTAGAAGGAATTTCTTGATGGTAAGAGCTATTTGACAGTGGACCATGCTCCCTCAGAGTGTGGTGAAGTCGTCTTCTTTGGAAGTTTTTAAACAGAAGCTGGATGGTCATCTGCCAGGAGTACTTTGATTGAGTTATTCCTGTGTGGCAGAGGGTTGGTCTGGATGGCCCCTACAATTTCTTCCAAATCTATGATTCTTCATATGTCTTCTTTTGGCCTTTGTGGGAGCTGGTATTCTTTTCCTTCTTTTGCAATAAATGAAGCTTCCCCGGATTCATCATTTTGCTGTCATAGCCCTCTGCCCCAGCCTACAGTCTACATCTCTGACCATAGTTTAAAAGTCCCAAAGGTGGAATTATACTATTGTTCCCCTCTCACCATCTCCAGGACACACCATTTTGCTGAGATAGCCCTCCCCTCCATAGCCATTCAATGGATGGTGGAAGTGGGAGGGATTTGAGAAACATTTTAGTCAGTACAAACCCATAGCCAGATACAGAATAATAACATCATTCACCAAAACCTCCAGAGGCACCCAGAAGATCTTGGCAGATGAAGTCATCAGAGTGGGAATCTGCAGCATCATTCCACCTGCAAAATTTTTACATTGTGCTCAGTGATGTAGGACCCCAAATATTATCTCCTAGCAATGCATATGTGTTACTTTATATGAGCAAGACAACAATGCTTTCCCACATATCTTGATTCCTTTATTCAAGCCACTTTGACTGAAACAACAACATATTAAATTATCTATATAACCCCATTGCTAGACAATATGCCAGTTTATAGATAATGCAACAAGAAATGGATCGTGCTTCTAGCAGCAACATTTCTATTCTTTTCCTTAGTAGAAAAAGACAAGATATATCTGCAGCAATGATGCTCAAGAAACCACACATTTCCACAAAAATCTCCTGAGCACTTGCTTCTTCTTTTAGAGTGTTGTCCTTTTCCTATTAATTAAATGGAAAATGCTTCTAGCCAGTGATTGAATTTTGCACAAGCAACTGCTTAAAGTGATCAAGATTGATCAAAGTAAAAAGAACAAGTGTGCTGGGCCCTTTCATACAAATGATTTGGCTCCAGAAAGTTTTTGACAAAATTAAATAGATCTAAATAACCTGTGATCAAATTAAGTGGAGGGTGATGCAAGCCAGTTTCAATTGTATATAAAGTCAGATGTGACATGGTAATGTATATGTTGACAGAGGCAGTGAGAAAAGACTGCATAATAAACCCTGAGAAGCAAGCCCAAGACATTTGGCTGTTCAAGAGAAGATGACGTCCCCTTGCATAGCATAGCAAAGGCCAGTTGAACTGGGAAATGAATCTTACTGCAAGACTGGAAATGGGATAAAGTCCATAACCATACTTGGGGACAATAGGTTACTCTAGGTGGTAAAGGTCAAGCTCTATGGCAGGCATAGCTCTGTTCTTCAAGAGAGGGAATAGTTGGGAAGCTAACATCATTTTCCCCAATATGCAAAGGTACTCATATACCTCAGTGGCTGGGTAGGAGGGCCAG
This sequence comes from Phrynosoma blainvillii, assembly GCA_026167975.1. Classification (NCBI taxonomy): domain Eukaryota; kingdom Metazoa; phylum Chordata; class Lepidosauria; order Squamata; family Phrynosomatidae; genus Phrynosoma; species Phrynosoma blainvillii. Next base: position 88,676,162 of record JANUYF010000001.1, on the reverse strand, counting down.
TGAGTTCACAAATAGAGAGTAATGGCACAATGTGTTGAGCTTCTTCTTTGAAAGAATCCCAGTTTGTGGAGTTTAGCTTCAGGTGTCAGGTGACAGAATACTACACAATGGCATTCATCAGAGGTTCTCTTACCCCAGGTTCCCTCCAGCATTTGTCTTGGTAGTGAGACAGACCATACTCCATGGCAAACCAGACTTCTCAGCTGAAATATATAGAAGTCTTGTCCTCATTTTATCCCACATGTAAATTTCTGGAGTGATCCAACCTGGCTCACTGGCACAGCTGCAGCTGTGACCCTTGAGATGGTCTCCTAACTGCCTAATGCCACAGAACTTGGATGATTGCTTTTAACCCACTCCTCTCCAATCCAACTCTATTATCATTTTAAAACACCCCATTATTTACCATTACAGCCTTTAAAAAAAATATCTCTTTACTTACGCGTATCTCAAAAGTAACTGAATTAGTTCTTTTAAAAACAACAACAACATTCAAATGCTACAAGCTACTGGCCAATGGTGCAAAACACACTTTCTTCCCATCCACTGATCAATACCCACAGTACAACTTGAAGCAGAAGCCTGAGCCATGTTATATCTCCTCTCTCTATTTAGGAAAGCTATGCATCCCAATTATAAAAGTAATTATAAAAGTATTGTAAATGGGATGAAATTATCCTTTATTGAGTTATGATAATCAGATTATGTAGTTACAAGTTCATAATAGTGAAAACAGATAAAATTACACAAATAATTTGCAATTATTTACATTAATAGTTATTTTAAGTTCAGGCTCAGGCATTAATAAGGCCTGAGGGGCTACAGAGCAGCCATCCTAGGGTGCATCAACACTGTAGAAATAATGCAGTTTAAAATTACTTTAACTGCTATGACTGCATCCTATAGAATCCAGGGATCTGTAGTTTTGTGAGGCACCAGTACTCTTTGGCAGAGAATGATAAATACTTTGTCAAACTACAAATCCCAATATTCCATAAAATGAAGCTAAAACACTTAAGCTGGTGTCAAACTATACTATGGGGCTATACAGACAGCCCCTAAGGGGTGGCGTCCCACTGTCTCTTTCCTTACCGGATCAGGGCCGTGGCAACCATACACCACGACCCCAATCTGGCACTTTGCCACTCCAAAAAGAGCTGACAAATGCTGCTCCTTTTTGGAGCAGCAAAAAGCTGCCCTTGCCATGGTGGCGGTGGCTTTTCCACGCTCCATTGGCTCAGCATGTCTGAACGCTGCACCAAGGGAGTGCCCTGACACCGCCTGCCATGTGGTGGGGTGCACAGCATGACAGCAGCATCAGGGCAGAGTTAGAGAGGCCAGTGTGTGGTTGCAATGCCCCGACTTCACCCCCAGGCTGGCCCTTTTGGCCAGTCTGTAGGGCCTCGGCAGACGGCTAATAGAGCCGTCTCCGAGGCAGGGAAGAGGAGGGGCAGCCGCACGCTCAGCGCCCCTTCCTCCTCCCGAGGTTGTCCTTGGAGCCGCCGGCCTTCCGCACGGCCGGTGCTCCGAGGGCAACCTCCCGCCACAGCGTCTGCACACGCTGTGGCAGATAAGTCAGTGAAAGTGTGCCCTATGCTTTTGGGGTGCACTTTCACTGACATCTGAAAGGAGTGCTGTTTTAGCGCTCCTTTCAGGGGCGCCAATGGTGCACTGCAGTGCGGATGCCTCGGTCCCACGGCGCACCGTCCTGCGGCGTCCCAGAGGCCCTCGTCTGCTTCCCCCCTGTAGTCTCCCTATTTCTACAGTGCAGATGCCCCCAAGTCAATCTTAAGCAACAAAAACTGTTATGTGGGGAGTGGGGGGGGGAACTCTATTCAAAATATCAACTAGGGACCTGACAATCCATCTCAAACAGTACATTGCAAGGGTATACAAATGTGTTACAAATCAATTTTTGCCTTACCTGTACCTCTTCAGTGAGTTCAGCTGAAAGAAATGTGTAGTATGACACCCCTATAGTATTACCCCTTCTTTCCCCATTTGGTTGTCATTGAATAGAATTCTAGGCAATAGAAGCACTAATCATACCATAATCACATGTTGTATAGAATAAACTATCACTAGTCCCAGCTTCTGCCAAACCAGCCTTTTGAAAGCATGCAAATGCAAGTAGATAAATAGGTACCACTTCAGTGGGAAGGTAAACAGTGTTCTGTGCAATCATTCTGGCCACGTGATCACAGAGTAACTGAGATGAGCACCACCTCCTATGGTCGAACACGACTTGACAACCTTGTCAGTGGGGAATATCTTTACCTACCTTTTTAGAATAAACACGTGAGCACTGGATGCCTGCCAGCACACCACCTTGCCTGTTGCCTGTTTCCCCCCTCCCCCCCAATCCTCTCACATAAAGAGCAACTTTCTATAAGGAGGCTATGCATGCTGCAGAATGCTAATTTTCCAACATCTTAGGCTGCATGAAGAGTCTCCACACATAAAAGAAGCTCTCCTCTATAGTGATTCTCCACTTGAGGAGACCAATGGATACATGTGAGGAAGGATGGGGCCCAATCAAGTGCCTAACAAATTCCATGGTGTAAAGTTGATGGGACTTGTTTCAAGTGTGGCATTGATATTGTTTGTGGCAAACTGCAAGATTCATGGGCTAGACCTCAGGAGGCTTTATTTGACTCCTCTGATATGATTATTTGTGTGCTGTTGACATTGAGATCCTGCATTGCACTGAGACGTATCATAAAAGCTCCACACGTGAAACTACACCGTGTCTTTCCCCCTCAGTCCCCCAAGCCCACCTTTCAGCTGCAGGATGACCATGGCCATCTAGTGACTGGTGGAGAGCAGGTGTCATTGGAGCAACATATGGTTATATCTCAATAGTCATATACCTGTCTATAGGTTTCCTAGAGGTTTGGGTGGATCTTCATGTGACCATAGGGATAGCCAGACACTTCTCTGATGCCTTTAAATTGTCATGTACAATGGCCATGGAGCTCCTGCAGCTAAAAGGTGGGGGTTTTTTTGGAGGGGGGGGAATATGTCATTCTTCAAAGTCAACAATGACCAAAAAAAGTGATGTCTGATGGCATAGTTGGATTTGTTGTTGGTGTTGTTGTTGTTGTTGTTGTTGTGTGCCTCCAAGTTATTTTTGACTTATAAAGCAACCCTAAGTTCTGTGCAATCATGCTAGCCACATGATCACAGAGTACTCTCTGACAACGCTGGCTCTTTGGCTTAGTACCAGAGATGAGCACCACCCCCTATGGTCCGACATGACTTGACAACCTTGTCAATGGGAAATGCCTTTACCTTTACCTTCAAGGTGAACCTATCATGAGATTTTCTTGGCAACTTTCTTCAGAGGGGGTTGTCATTGCCATCCTCTAAGGCTGAGAGAATGTGACTTGCCTAAGGTCATCCAGTGGATTTTCATGCTTGAGCAGGGAATCAAAAAAAAGGAATCTCCAGAGTCATAGTGCAGTGCTCAGCCATCACCAACAGCATGTCAGCCTTAATGTTACAATGCAAAATTCTGCAAATATGTTTTTATTTGATTATTTCCTTTTAGTCTTTTCTAATTCAATGCATGCTGATTTAGGAACTCTTTGAGGCAGAAAAAACAGTATATACATTTTAAAACAAACTAGTAAAAATGTTCTGGCATAACTTCAGGACTGCCTTTCTCTGCAGCTGAAATTTAATTTGAGATAAACTTCTAATTTCTCACCAATCTACACTTTTATCAGGACAATACAAACAATTGTTTTGAAGAAATTGTGACACCACAGGCTCTGGTTATCAGAGGGCTATGAGAAGGTATCTGAAAGTCTGCCAATCTCAGAATTCAAGTCAAAGGCATGAACATTTGGTTTAATTAATTATTTTAATATATTGGCTGGATTTTAATAAAAAGGAGGAAGTAGTAATTGAGAATAAATAATTCAAGAATATAAATTATAGATGGAGACATTTACTGTCATGATGGAATGTCTATAATTCTGTTCAAGACAGCAGGTGATTAGCAAGAAGAAGCAAAGTTCTACAGAATAAAGTCTTTGTTCTCTGCTTTGCTATAGCATGTAAAATACAGTACACAAGTAAAATACAGTACACAAGTAAAATACAAGTTTTCTCCTGTAAGCAAATGATTCTAAAAACTTTGCAAATGTTAGTATAGTACTTCACAAAAATAACATAACATAGGGCTGGCCCTGTCATTAGCCAGAGTGAGTCAGCTGCCTCAGGTAGGATGTTGTGGGTATTAGGATATGCTATTTAATAAACTATTGTTTTATTTTTACTGCCAAAGATGGGGGAAGGTAGTTGTAAGATTTTATTTTTCATGTACCAAAATAAATAACCTGGATTTTGATACAATGGACTCTGACTTGAACAGCTAGCAGAGGGTCTTTGGGGGGATGCAGACAGCGAAAAGCGCCATCTTGAAGCTAGAGAAGTGAAGGGGCAGCTGGATGCCGGACCCCCCAACCCCTTCTTGAGCACGTCATGAGATCACTCACCATTGCACACACTCATCAGAGCGCTCGTCTAGACACGGTGAGCCGGAAGGAGCATGGAAGAGGCACCCGTCGCCTCATCCGGCACTCCTTTTGGCTCCTCTGAAAGAAGCGCTATTTTAGCACTCCTTTTCAGAGGCGCCATAAGGGTGGATCAGGGCCGAGGTGTGAAGTAGCCTTGGTCCCAATCTGCAGCTTCTCGAGAGGGCCCACAGCCACCTGTCTGTAGAGGCCTTTAGTTGCTCTGCCTCAAGCAGCACATTACCTTGGGTCTCCACCTTGGGCCTGCCTTGTTTTAATATAATATAATTTGAATTGCCTATCTCTGTCCACTATGCTGTGCAAATTCACATAAGTGATGATATTCCCAAAACTTGGATTGTTTTCTAATGGGACCAAAAGTAACAGGAGGCAAGGATTTGGACTCATTTCATCAGTGATTTGGGGTACAGTTTCTTCTACCCCCAATATGTTTGTGGCTTCTTCATCTTATACTTGTCAATCTCAAACTACCTGGAGGTCATTTAGCCATCTGCAGTTACCAAGTTTACATACCACAGTATAGTCTACTAAGCAGATCAATATCAGAATTTTCCTCAAGTTAGGGCCTCGGCAGACGGCTAATTGAGCCGTCTTCCGGGCCCGGAAGAGGAGGGGCAGCCGCACGAGCGGCGCCCCCTTCCTCTTCCTGAGGTCGCCCTCGGAGTCGCCGGCCCTCCGCACGGCTGGCGCTCCGGGGATGACCTCACGCCGTGGCAACCGGACGCGCCGCTGCGTTTGAGTCAGGGAAAGTGTGCCCGCCGCTTTTAGGGTGCACTTTCCCTGACATCTAAAAGGAGCGCCAATTTGGAGCTCCTTTTAGAGTCGCCGGAGGAGCGGCGCGGTGCGGAGGCTGAGCTCCGCCACCGCTCCGGACCAGGGCGTCCCCGACGCCCTGGTCTGCAGAGGGGGGTTGTTTTGGTCTAACAGTAAATTTATAATACAGAGATCATACCATCCATTGCAGTTTGGCAGGGACAGTCCCCATCGATCCTCTGTCAACCCAGGTTTTCAGCTGCTTATAAAATATCTCAGTTTCTCTCTTCTCCTCCAGCTCCACCTTTATCCCCTGCTTATGGCAATTGCACAAAACTATGCTCACAACTTGTAAATAATATGTACTCAATTAACTCAGCATGAGAGAGAAGAGAGGATAAAGCAGAGTCTTGACCTTCCCTGTAGGTTTGGGAAAAACTACACTGCTGCAGCTTTTCCTAAACTGTTCGTTTCTTCTTCATTAATTATATTTGCTATCTTGAAAACACCCTCATGTTGCATGGCCCCATGGGCCCCAGTTTTCATCTTTGAAATTTTGGAGAGTATGAGAGTAAATATGCAGCTATATAATTAATGTTTCTTTTCCTTAGAAAAAATAACAAGCTTAGGGCTGAAACAGATGACTATAAAGGGGCAACTTAACACCTCCCCTTTGAACACTGGATTGAGGCCATGGCAACCACACACCATGCCCCAACCCAGCATTTTCCTGGCACAAAAAGAAGTGGCAGGGGAAAAGTTGCCTTGGCTTTTCAGTGGGGCAGCACATGTGAATGCCATGCTGCAGAAATGCCATGACAATGCCCACTGTGTGGTCACCATGCCCCCACACCACCCTGAAGCCAGCATTTTTGGCCGTTCTGTTTTGGGCCTTGCGTATTCACTCCTTTTGGAGGTTCATCTTACATTACATACTTCTTATATTTATGAAATGGTGGTAGCACTCTGACATGTTAAAAATGGTTATCAAATGAGTTCATAGCAGAGCTGAGATTAAACTCTAAGCAAAGGTCCTATTTAGGCATTCTCTACCATGCAGAGCACAAAGGTGAGGAAGAGTCACATGCTAGTTTTGCTCCTTTATCACCTCTACCAACAGACAATGCACAGGCAATCAAGTCTCTATTTCATGTGGACGTTCCTCCTGCTATAAATGTAAGGGGGTCTCCCTTCAGATTCACAAACCTCCACGCATAAGAGGAAAGCATAAGTGAAGATGGATGGGAAAGCTTGATCTTGTCCTCTTCCTCATATGTTTGCTATACGTGGCAAGAAGCACCTCAAAAGCTTTAAAAGTTTCCAAATTTTTCAACTCCTATGATTGAAAATACATATGCACATGCAGCCATCTTGATGTGGACATCAGGATGATTGATTCCTTAGTGGGAAGAATGATCAGCCCAGACTTCCCATCCACTTTTCTTCCCTGTGACCCCTTTTTTCTTCCTTTTGACACTTGTTTTGATCTGCAGCCTAATCTCTCACCCTTACCTTGCCTCCTCCCTTTCCTTCTTCTTTTTAGTTCTATTCATCTGGAGCACATACCTGTAACCACACTGCAGAGGGAGAAAGCACTACAATTGTACTATTTGCAGATATGAAACTATTCCTCCCTATTGTCTCTGTTCTCTTTCATTCATTTCCTGGGAGGAATGTGTTTTTTGGTTGGGTATGCATAGCTGGTATAGGTTTGTGATTGGATTCATGGCTTTCACACTGCCTTGAGTCCCTGTATTGGGAGAAAGGTGGGATATAAGATAATAATAATAATAATAATAATAATAATAATAATAATAATAATGACTACTACTTTTACAAAGGCTCTACTTTTCTACTAAGAACACAAGATGAACCATGATGGTTCAGATCAAAGACCTATATAGCCTAGCATTCTATTCCAACAGTATCATAGAATCATAGAATCATAGAGTTGGAAGAGACCACAAGGGCCATCCAGTCCAACCCCCTGCCATGCAGGAACTCAAAATCAAACCATCCCTGACAGATGGCCATCCAATCTCTGTTTAAAGACCTCCAAAGAAGGAGACTCTTCTCCAGGCTAAACATACCCAGTTCCCTAAGTTGTTTCTCGTAGGGCATGGTTTCCAGACCCTTCACCATTTTAGTCACCCTCTTCTGGACACACTCCAGTTTTTCAACATCCTTTTTGAATTGTGGTGCCCAGAACTAGACACAGTATTCCAGGTGGGGCCTGACCAAAGCAGAATACAGGACACTATTACTTCCCTTGATCTAGATACTATACTTCTATTAATGCAGCCTAAAATTGCATTGGCTGCATTTTAGCTGTGGCATCATATTGTTGACTCATGTTCACTCTCTGGTCTACTAGGACTCGTTAAGCCAGGTGTCCCCAATCCTATATCTATGCATTTCATTTTTCCCCCTAAGTGGAGTATCTTACATTTCTCTGTGTTGAAATTCATTTTGTTAGCTTTGGCCCAGCTTTCTGTCATGGCCAGCCAAGAGCAGGTCTCGGAGGATGAGGAGGAGGATGGGGCTCCTCCAGAGCAAGAGGTAATTGAGGCTACACCAGGGGCTAATCCTGCTCTGCCAGAGCCCAGCCCTGATCTCCCAGCTCCAGAGGAAGAGGCTCAGCCAGGTCCTAGTGCTCATGGGATTCCTCTGGTGGTACAGCAGCCTAGTGGTGACTCTGGGGAGGAACCAGGCTTGAAGGTTCCCTCCTTCAGGCAGCGCAGGGCTGAAAGTGCTGGCAAACGCAGATCCCAGAGAATTGCTGCGAGGCAATTAGCTAATCAGCCTCATCTGGTATGGGGGAGGGCATCCCCTATTTAGGAAGCAGAGAGACACCAACTCAATGCCAGAGTTTATTGCATGATCCTTTGGTGTGATTGCTGCCTGCACTGGCTCCCTGTACCTTGACTCCTTGTGGCCTTGACTCTTGACTTCGGAACGGACTGGACTCTTGTTACCCTCTGGCTGACCTGACCTTGGACTGGACTGACTATCGTGACCCCTGTATTCCTGACTTCAGCTCTGGCTTTTGGTTTGCTCTTTCTCTCACTCCCTGCAAGATTTGTGGACTATTTCCAGCTGCATAGCTAGTTACCTTGTGGAGCCATCCTTATCGACGTAGGTTTGTGTGTGCTGGCCGCAATCCAGGACACTTTCTAATCTATTAAGGTAATTTTTAATTTTCATCCTGTCTTCTGGGGTATTAGCTATTCCTCCTAATTTAGTGTCATCTGCAAATTTGAGAAGCATGCCCCCTATTCCTTCATCCAAATCATTGATAAAGATGTTGAATAGCACTGGGCCCAGGACAGAACCCTGTGGCACCCCACTGGTCCCTTCTCTCCAGGATGAAAAGGAGCTATTGTTCAGCACCCTTTGGGTTCAGTCAGTCAACCAGTTACTAATCTACCTAACTGCTTCAATGGTAGGCTCACAGGTAGGATATTGGCATAATATCAATATACTATTGGCTCCTATTCTTTATAACTGGTATTGAGGAGCAACTCTGTTACTCGAAGAAATATATAGCCAACATGGCTACTGCTGTTATTGATCCCATTGTCGAATTCTCTTTTACAGCTATGCAGGCTGGCAACCATTATGCAATGTTATGGAAATGAATGCAATAGTTTAACTATCTGCTTTGTGAAAAACAGTATTCTTTTGTTTGACCTGAACAGACTCACTGGCTACTGGTCCATTTCCAGGGAGAATTCAATATGATATGACTTTTGAAGCCCTACACAGCTTGGGTTCAGACTATCTAAAATACCACATCTTCTCATGCAAGTGAGCCTTAGGGCCTCTGCAGACAGCACAAAGCGCCATCTTGGAGGCACGGAAGGGGAGGGGCAGCTGCACGGCGGCCGCCTCAACCCCTCCCTGAGGACATCATCAGGGCATGCCATTACACATGGCGCATGCCCCAAATACGTCCTCCTGGCACAGCGTTGTCACGTGCTGCGCCGGAAGAGGCTCAGAAGAGCTGCGTGGTGGCTCTTGATGCACCCCTTCTGCCAGCTCTGGACCGGCATTTTAGCGCTCCTTCCAGGGCCAGCAGAAAGAAGGATTGGGGTCGAGGTGGGGGGCCGCTTCCCAATCCTCCGCTTCCCAGGGCGGCCCATGGCTGCCCGTTTGCATCCCCCTTTAGTTTTAAGATCTTCAGGAGTGGGCTTTCTCTCTGCCCCACCACCATTTAGTGATGGGATGGGAAAGAGCCATCTCAGTGGCTGCTCGCAATCTACATAATAGTCTGGTTAAGCCTCTTCCTTCTCTCTTTCCATTAGCAGGCTAAGACCTATTTATTTTTGACTGGGTTTTAATCATATGGCAGAACAATGTTGAAAATGGTGTGCTGTGTTGTTATCATATATGTTTTTAATTCTATTTTAAATGTATTTTAAACTGTTTCAACTATCTGTTTTTAATGGTACTGTTATTTAATTATTATTTTCAACTTTTTAATATAACATTTTAGCTAATTTCTTTTTTACATAAGCTGTGTTAGGTCTCATAGCAGGAGAAAGGCAAGATATAAATTAAATCAATCAATCAATCAATCAAATAATCTTAAACTGTTTAGATTCACTGGAATACCTTGGGGTCTGGTATCATGAGAGACATTGATGCTGGTTGATCATTTCTATGAGCCATAGTTACTCTATAAGCTCTGACTTACTCTGACCCAGCAAAGAGCCTTGCATTCTGCCTAAGACCACTGACTTGCACACGGTAATCAAATTACAAGTGGGCTTCATGGAAAAATTACTATCTGGAACTACAACTGCCAGAATCCTCCCAGTCAGCTTGGCCAATAAAAAGTAACTTTTTCCAATTTCTGCATTAGTGACATGGAAAGTATTTGAAAAACAAGAAGTTAACAATACATGGGAGCCAAATAGGATGAGAAGTTAAAGTAATAGAAGAGAAATTGTCTCAAATGATTTGTCATTAATCCAGAGCTGTCACAGGAGCCCAGATAAATAATGTGTTTAGTTACAGCTATTTCCCTAGGTCAGTTATCTTGTAATCCTTCTCATTCAAGGGCATGCACTGAGAATCCAGGAAGGTCATGGAAGCCATGATTATGTGAAATGAAGTGGAAAACCAGACATCTTTGGGGAGGGTTTCTGATTTTCTTGTTCCAAGAAACCTACCAATTGCTATGATGAAATGCACCACTGGAAGAAATCAGAGGAGCAATTGACAGAGAGAATGGATTGGTCTATAGTGGTCAGAAGAGCCACTGGCCAACAGAATAAAAAGAGGGACTAATATTTGGTCTCTCTGCACATAATTACTGTGCACCAATTCATTAAGAAATACTGCTGTCTTGAAAAAACTAATTAATCTTATGTTTTTATTTTTTTTAAAAAACTTTAAAACATACATGTTAAATTAAGCAGAGCAGTGGAGGACAGAGGGCCACAGGGCTGCCATTAGTCAAGATTGAATCAAGGGCAGTTAACAGCAAACAACAAAAATGCATACAAGCAAGAGTCCACAATATTTTCCTAAAGGCATCTGTGTGATTCTTTCTCCCTACTGTTGGACACAAAGAGGCATCAACACTTGTATAAAGTGATTAGTGTGAGAGGGGAACCTAAATAGAATCAGATTTGGAAGAGACCACAAGGTCCAGCTAGTCCAACTCCTTGTCATGCCAGAGTACACAATCAAACCACCCCCAACCGATGGCTGTCCAGCCTCTGTTTAAAAGCCTCCAAAGAAGGAGACTCAACCACACCCTGAAGCAGCCTATTCCATTGTTAAACAGCTCTTAGTATCAAGAAGTTCTTTCTAATGTTTAGATGGAATCTCTTTTCCTGTAGTTTTAATCCATTGCTCTATGTTCTAGTCTTTGGAGCAGCAGAAAACAAGTTTATCCCTTCTTCAATATGACACCCTTTCAATTACTTAAATTGTCATGCTTGAGGTGGCTTTATGAAAAATGCCGAGTTAATCAGCCCCAGCTAAGCTCCTGCAGCTAAGGGATTTAAGCAGGTGCAGAAGCGCTGCCTCCGTGCTAGAGATTATCTGAGTTTCCTGGTGAAAGCCTTGGTCTCTGGTTCTCCTTGTTCTTGGCCTGAATCCTTGACCCTTTGACTGCTGACTTATCTTGGACTACTGGAACCCTTGACCCTTGGACTGCTGACTCATCTTGGACTACTGGAACCCTTGACCTTCGGACTGCTTTGCCACTCTGTTTCTCCGAAATCCTAGACCTTTGGACTGCTTGACCCTGTCACTGGCTGATCCCTCAGTTTGGTAACTGAGACCTTGCCTTGGACTTCCCTTTGCCTGTGCTATCAGCCCTCCTTTCAGCTTTCCCAGACATAAATATGGCTATCATGTCTCTTCTCTTCTGTTCTCTTCTCTTCTCTAGGCTAAACATACCCAGCTCCCTAGGTCACTTCTCATAGGGCTTGGTTTCAGACCTTTTCCCCTTTTGTTCACCCTCCTCTATAAATGTTTTAGCTTGTCCACATCTTTTTTGAACTATGGTGCTCAGAACGGGACACAGTTTTTCAGGTGAGGTCTGACCAAAACATAATAGAGTGGTGCTATTACTTCCCTCAATCTAGACACTATATTGCTATTGATGCAGTCTAATATTTTTTGGCTTTTTTAGAAGCCACATTGCATTATTGATTGTTCAGCTTGTGGTATACTAACCCTTTCACATATCGTGTTGTCAAACCAGGTGTCACCTATCTTATATTTGTGCATTTCATTTTTCCTGCTAAGTGTAGTACCTTACACTTGAATTTCTCCCTGATGAAATTCATTTTGTTAGTTTTGGCCCATAATCTGTTAAGGTCATTTTGAATTTATGATTCTTTACTCTGGGATATTAGCTTTGTTGTTGTTGTTGTTCTGCCTTCTAGCTTATGGTGACCCTAAGGCAAATGTTTCACAGGGGTTTCATGGCAAGTTTCTTCAGAGGAGGGTTTGCCACTGCCATCCTCTAAGGTTGAGACAGTATGACTTGCTCGAGGTCACCCATAGGGTTTCCATGGATTAGTGGGAATTTGAACCCTGGTCCCCAAGAGTCGTAGTCCGACATTTTAACTACTGCACCATGCTGGCTCTTGGGTTATTGGCTACCTATCCTAGTTTGCTGTCATCTGCAAATTTGATAAGCATGCCCTCTATTTTATCATCCAAATCTTTGATAAAGATGCTGAATAGCATTGAGCCCAGGATAGAATCCTGTGGTACCCCACTAGCCACTTTTCTCTCTAGGATGAAGATGAGCCACTGTGGAGTACCTTTTGGGTTTGGTCAGCCAATCAATGACAAATGCATCTAAGAGTAGCATTGTCTAGCCCAGGGGTAGGCAACCTTTCCCCTTTAAGGGCCGAGGGACTTCAGCTCCCAGAAGCCTCGGCCATGTTGGCCAATAGTCCCATGTTGGCCAATAGCTCCTGGGATTCTGGGAGCTGAAGTCCCTCGGCCCTTAAAGGGAAAGGTTGCCTACCCCTGGTCTAGCCCGTATTTTACCAATTTGTTTCCAAGAATATAATAGGGGACCTTGTCAAAGGCCTTGCTAAAAACAAGATATTCTACATCCTCAGCATTTCTTTCTTCTATCAAGCTTGTAACTCTTTGCTGGCTCTGCTATGTAGTGACATTACAGCAACCCTTCACTGAATATGGATGTTACACAACTGCACAATTCTAATTCCCATAAATGTAAGTCCATTTTCAAAGATGCAAGTCCTCAACAGGATTCCAGTCAAAATTTGTTGGTGTCTTATTTTTATAACCTTTTGTGCATTAGTATATACCTTTTTAAAGTTAATCTTGTTGGGCGATGTCTTGATTCCCAGTTTCGGAAGAAAGACAGGGAATAAATACAATTATTTTTTAGCAAAAATGACTATAAAGATATGCTGAAGCCATCCATAATTGAGTCATATTATTCCCAGAGCATCCTTCTGCCACTGTTCATTTTTGATGGCTTCAGAATGTCGTTATATCCAGCATTCTGTCTGGGAGATTCTGGATATTATAATGGGAAAAGGTAACATTTCAAAGGTGTGCTTATGGCATTAAGCCTATTTCATATCTCCTAAGCCAGTTCACTGCCTTTAGGTACGGCAGAGGATCCTGATTGCTACCCAGTGCTGAGGTAGGATTCAATTGCTTGGTCTAGTTAGCTTTTTACTTGAAATAGGCGAATGGATACCATCTTGCCTATTGGCTCATGAAAACAGAATGTATTTGATTAGGCCTACCTTACACTTCTCCTTTTTACTATTTCCTAAGGATTAGAAACAGTAGTAATGGTGCAGAACATGGTAACATCTAATGAGGACATTAATTATAGCAATCATTCATTTTACAAAATGGGGAAAAACATATCACTATGCAGTTGTTATTGGCAAGTTAGATTTTGAAATCTGAGAGCTGCAAATAGAGTAGCTATTGAAAGATGCAGTTGTCAAACATGGAGGGGAGTAAAATCAGGTACTATTGAAAGAAATGTTGGAGAATTTTAAAAAAATGTCCAAACTTGACTATATGTCCAGATTCTAAAACAAACAAATAAATAAATCCATTAATAAATGGAATAATTTATTTCTTACTTCCATGTTTTTCAGATACTATCCATGATCTATATGATCCAATTCTCAATGAACAGGTCTAGCTAAAGCTGATCCATTGAATCAATTGATCCATGATCTATGTCACGGTCAGCCCTGAGGAGGATGAGGAGGACGAGGAGGAGGCCTTGGCTCCTCAGGTGCAGGGAGATCTTGAGGCTGTGACAGAGCCTCATTCTGCCCTCTCAGGTCCCAGCTGTTCTCCCTCAGCCCCTGCAGAGATGGCTCAGCCTGTTACCAGAAATGGGGAGGCTCCTCCAGGGGACTCTAAAGCCCAGCAGCCTAGCCTAGTGTCAGCAGAGGGCTCAGCACTGGGAGACTTAGATCAGCAGGCCATCCCTACCTTCAGCCAGAGAAGAGCTGAAAGGGAGTGTCTGCGATGTTCGAAGAGGCTTGCTGAAAAACGATCAGCTAACACTTAACAGCTGCAAGCTGTGGTGCTATGATATAAGGCACCTGAGGAATGCTGACTCTTTTGTCAGAAGCTATTGAGTTCCCTTTGAGTGGACGCTGCTGGCTCTGTCTTCCTTGTGCTTAGACTATTTTGGAACAACTACTCTGGACCAGACTCTTGACTGACCCTGTGACACTTTGGCCTTGGACCGAACTGATATTTGTGCATTCCTGGAATCCCTGAACTCAGACTGGCTTTTAACTATTCTCTTTGGACAAAGCGGAGGTCTGTAATTTCAGTTTGGTTGCTGTCAGCTCAGCTTGAGCTGCCTCTGTTATTAGCCATTTGGTTTGTGTGTGCTGGCAGCTTTCCAGGACAATTTATATGATCCAATTCTCAATGAACAGGTCTAGCTAAAGCTGATCCATTGAATCAATTGATCAATTGAAGCTGACACATGTGTAAATTCAATGGGTCTACCCTAACTGGGAGCAACAATTGTATTCAGGCCCTTATCACTAGTTTGTTTATCAAGAGAAGTTGTCTAGAGACTTTGTTTTATTTGTCATTACAATGCAAAGTAATGATAGACTACACAAAGTGGAGTGGTGATGCATAGGAGAATGATGTACAATGTACAGCATCATACTCTGCTGAGAAATGTTGAACTTACTTTTCTTTAATTATGAGTGTGTGTGTATGTCTTCTAATTGCCTGTAGACTTACCTGCATTATATTGTTGGGCACCTGCAGGAAGTAATCAGTCAATTCCATTGTTTAGTTGCTACTTGTAAAAATGTTCTTGAATACAATGCAACTGATTGGGTATTTAGTGTAGAAGGCAAAACAGTATTTTAAAATAAACCTGCAGGCTTATTCATTTAGAAAGTTTTCTGACTTGTCTAGAGGCATCATGAATAGAGTAAAAAAAATTAAACTTGTTTTCTGAACTGAGTTCTGAATCTCAAATCAAGAGAGAATTCAATGGATTTTTTGGAGGCATAGTTTTCTTCTGAGTAACATGTAAATGTTTTTCAATGGCTACAAAGAAACATGAAAGAAATAGACTCTGGCCTTCAATGTTCATTTTTCCTACAATCCCTAATCAAATTTAATTCCTACAAATTTCTTATATAAAATGTGTTTTTTGTTTGTTTTTGCTGATTGTTTATCTATGAATCCTTGGCTTCCTGTTGTGCCTCAGAAAGATCACCCAATATTTCTTGGACAAAATCCACCTCCTGTTGCAATAAATGTGAATTGCTTTAATTATTTCTGGTCTATTATTTTTGATTTATGTTTTGAGATGTCACAGATTTGCTTTGAAATGGATTTGCTTTGAAACAGTTTTCAAGGCGCACAAATTAACAGGTGGGACAGTTTTATTTCATGTCTAGGGTAGTCTGAATCCATGCAACTCTTCCCTTTTCGATGTTCACTTCATGCCTAGTTCAACTGTTGTTGTTGTTGTTGATGATGATGATGCTATTGGTTGGCATGGGGTTAATAAGACAAAATCTGATGGAGAACAATACAAAAACAATAATAGAATCATAGAATCACAGAGTTGGAAGAGAACTCAAGGGCCATCCCAGTCCAACCCCCTGCTACTCAGGAATACACAATAAAAGCACCCTCAACAGATGGCCATCAGTCTCTGTTTAAAAACATCCAAAAAGGAGAATCCACCACACACTGAGGCAGCACATTCCTCTGTCAAATAGTTCTTACTGTCAGGAAGTCATAGAATCATAGAATCATATAATCATAGAGTTGGAAGAGACCACAAGGGCCATCCAGTCCAACCCCCTGCCATGCAGGAACTCCCAATCAAAGCATTCCTGACAGATGGCCATCCAGCCTCTGCTTAAAGACCTCCAAGGAAGGAGACTCCACTACTCTCCGAGGGAGTCTGCTCCACTGTCGAACCGCCCTTACTGTCAGGAAGTGCCTCCTAATGTTGAGGTGGAATCTCATTTCTTGCAGCTTGCATCCATTGTTTCGGGTCCTAGTCTCTGGAGCAGCAGAAAACAAGCTTGTTCCCTCCTCGATATGACATCCCTTCAAATATTTGAACACGGCTATCATATCATCTCTCAGCCTTCTCTTCTCCAGGCTAAACATCCCCAGCTCCCTAAGTCGTTCCTCATAGGGCTTGGTTTCCAGACCCTTCACCATTTTAGTTGCCCTCCTTTGGACACACTCCAGTTTCTCCACATCCTTTTTGAATTGTGGTGCCCAGAACTGGACACAGTATTCCAGGTGAGGCCTGACCAAAGCAGAATAGAGTGGCACTATTACTTCTCTTGATCTAGACACTATACTTCTACTGATGCAGCCTAAAATTGCATTGGCCTTTTTAGCTGCTGCATCGCACTGTTGACTCATGTTCAACTTGTGGTCCACCTGGATTCCTAGATCCCTTTCACACGTAGTCTCATTCAGCCAGGTGTCCCCCGTCGTATATCTGTACTTTTCGTTTTTCTGCCCTAAGTACAGTACCTTACATTCCTCCGTGTTGAATTTCATTTTGTTAGCTTTGGCCCAGCTTTCTAGTCTGTTCAAGTCATTTTGAATTTTGATCCTGTGTTCTGGGGTATTAGATACTCCTCCTAATTTGGTGTCGTCTGCAAATTTGATAACTATGCCCCCAATACTGTCATCCAAGTCATTGATAAAGATGTTGAATAGCACTGGGCCTAGGACAGAGCCCTGTGGCACCCCACTGGTCACTTCTTTCCAGGTTGAAAAGGAGCCATTGTTGAGCACCCTTTAGGTTCGACCAGTCAACCAATTACAAATCCATGTAACAGTTACTTTGTCTAGCCCACATTTTACCAACTTGCTTGCAAGAATGTCATGGGGAACCTTGTCAAAGGCCTTACTGAAATCAAGATATACTATATCCACAGCATTCCCTTCATCTACCAAGCTGGTAATTTTGTCAAAAAAAGAGATCAGATTTGTCTGGCATGACCTGTTTCTCTGAAACCCATGTTGACTTTTTGTGATTATGAAATTACCTTCCAGATGTTCACAGACTCTCTGTTTAATGATCTGCTCCAGAATCTTTCCTGGTATTGATGTCAGACTAACTGGACGATAATTGTTGGGATCCTCTTTTTTCCCCTTTTTGAAGATGGGGACAACATTTGCCCTCCTCCAGTCCGCTGGGACCTCTCCTGTTTTCCAGGAATTCTCAAAGATTATTGCCAATGGTTCCAATATTACATTTGCCAGTTCTTTTAATACCCTTGGATGTAATTCATCTGGTCCTGGAGACTTATATTCATTTAGATTAACCAGATGTTTCTGTACTACCTCTTTACTTATTCTGTGCCGAAATTCTCCTATTCTGTCCTCTGCTCCATTATACTTAGGTTGAGCACCCTTTGCCTTTTCTGAGAAGACTGAAGCAAAGAAGGTGTTGAGTAATTCTGCCTTTTCTCTGTCCCCTGTTAACTTTTTGCCATCTTCTCCACACAGTGGCCCTACCATTTCCTTCTTTTTCCTTTTGCTGCTGACATACCCCCAAAAGCCCTTTTTATTGTTCTTAACCTCTCTAGCAAGCCTGATTTCATTCTGCTCTTTAGCTTTTCTGACTTTACCCCTACACGTGCTAGCTATTTGTTT
The DNA here is from genome assembly GCA_026167975.1 of Phrynosoma blainvillii. Lineage (NCBI taxonomy): Eukaryota > Metazoa > Chordata > Lepidosauria > Squamata > Phrynosomatidae > Phrynosoma > Phrynosoma blainvillii. The sequence continues at coordinate 88,658,214 of JANUYF010000001.1, read as the reverse complement.
GAATTCCTCTTTAGTGATTTCCCCATTTTTCCATTTCTTATACATGTTCCGTTTAAAACATAGTTCAGTTGCAAGTTCCTTAGTCATCCATCCTGGTTTCTTGAGACACCTCCCATTTTTCCTCCTCATTGGTACGGTTTGAAATTGTGCCTTCAGTATCTCCCTTTTGAGAAACTCCCATCCATCTTGAACTCCCTTCTCTTTTAGTATTTCTGTCCATGGGATCACCCCCAGTATTTCTCTAAGTTTAGTAAAATCAGCTTTCCTAAAGTCTAAAATGCGTGTCTGACTATGTCTGGCTTCTCCTTTCCACTGTATAATAAACTCTAGGAGGACATGATCATTCCCGCCTAAGGATCCAACCACTTGCACCCCATTAACTAAGTCTTCCCTGTTAGTTAGGATCAGATCCAAAATAGCTGACTCCCTTGTTACCTCTTCCACCTTTTGAACAATGAAATTGTCTTCGAGGCAAGTGAGGTATTTGCTAGACCTTGAGGATTTTGCCGAGTTTGACTTCCAGCAAATATCCAGATAGTTGAAGTCACCCATCACTACTATATTTCTCCTTTCTGAGTGTGTGGTCATCTGTTCTAGAAAGGCATCATCCAATTCTTCTGCTTGAGTTGGGGGTCTGTAGTAGACTCCCACACTAACATCCCTGTTGTTTCCCTCCCCTTTAATTTTTATCCAGATGCTCTCCACTTGGCTTCCAGGATTGATGTCCTGGATTTCTTCACTGGTGTAAATATCCCTGACATATAATGCTATTCCTCCTCCTTTCCTGTTTGTCCTGTTTCTCTTGAAAAGGTTATACCCCTTTATTTCTACATTCCAGTCATGAGACTCATCCCACCAGATTTCAGTGATGCCTATTATATCATATTTGCTTTGTTGTGCTAGGAGTTCAAGTTCATCTTGCTTATTTCCCATGCTCTGTGCATTAGTGTAGAGACATCTAAGACCATATGTCCCCTTTACTTGCTGCCTGTGCACGTTTTTTTGCCTCCCACTGTTGGGTCCCTGTACTGATTGCTTTGTTTCCTCTATGACAGTTTGACTATTTTCTCCAGTCCTTTTGTCTTCCAGGACGCTGTCTCCCTTCTCCACACAGTTCCGTTTAAAGCCTTCCTGATCAAATTCTTGAGACCGTTGGCAAAAACATTTCTTCCAACTGGTGTGAGATGCAGCCCATCCCTTGCCAGGAGCCCACCCTCATGGAACCACAGCCCATGATCCAAGAATCCAAATCGTTCTCGATGACACCATCTGCGGAGCCAATTATTGACATCTGCTCTCTTCCTCTCTCTTCCTGGACCATGCCCTTGAACTGGCAGAAGAGACGAGATGACAATCTGTGCCTCCATTTCTTTCAGCTTCTTACCTAGAGCCTCGTAATCCCTTTTGATATTCTGAAGGCTGTGTCTTGCTGTGTCATTCATTCCCACATGGACCAAAAGGAAGGGGTATTGGTCAGTAGGCCTGACCAGTCTTGTCAGCCTCTCTGTCACATCTCAGATCTTTGCCCCAGGGAGACAACACACCTCCCGAGACATCTTGTCAGGCCCACAAATCACTGCTTCTGTCCCACTCAGCAAGGAGTCCCCCACCATGACCACACGCCTCCTCCAAGGCTTAGCAGTGACTGTTCAGTGTGGTGGAACTCCCAGGGTCCCCTGCTCTGTCTCTGAAATCTGTCCATGCAGCTCTTCCTCGTCCTCCTTGCTAAGAGTAAGAGCTTGAAATTGATTCTGTAGCCACAAGCTCCCAGAACGATCCCTGGTCTCCTTACTTCTGCATGTGACCTTCCTCCAGCTTTCTACCTCCTGTGTGTGTGATGTGACCTTCTCTTCCCCAGCGACTTCCTCTGTGTGTTCCCCATCCAAGACCGTTTGTTCTGTTCTGTCAAGGAAAGCCTCTTGCTCCCTAATCTGTTGAAGTGTAGCTACCCGCACCTCCAGCTGCTGTACTTTGTCCTCCAAGAGGGCTACCAACTTGCACTTGGAGCATGTGTAGTTCCCCACATCTGTAGGTAAGAATACAAACATCCCACAGGTATCGCAGGTGACGGCAGCAGTTCCTTCAGTGTCCATACTAAGTCTTAATTAGTACCTGAAAGAGGACTACGGCTTTCCTCCTCAAAGAAAATCCCTTGCTAACACCAGTGTTTAAGTCTGCTGATGAACTGAACTTTTCTACAATTAGTACTGAGTAACAGTCACACTGTCCCCAAGAGTTTTTTAAAAGAATTTAAAAACTTACCCTCTCAAGATGGCTGCCTGGAAACTGCTTTCTTCCTCTTTCTTAGCAGGAATTGGCCTGGAAAGCCTCCTTCTCTGTCTCCTTTCCTGGCAAAAACTGCCTAGAAAGCCTCTTTCTCTTTCTCCTTTCTGTTAGAAACTGGCCTGGAGAGCCTCCTCCTCCTCCTCCCCTGTCCTGGCTGAAACTTACCTGAAACTGGCCTCTGGCAGCAGTTGTATAGAGCTAACTGCCTAGCCCACCCCCTATTGACTTGCAAATGTGACTCAACAAAGCCCCACCCACTGAGTAACAGTCACACTCTCCCCAAGAGTTTTTAAAAAGAATTTAAAAAATTACCCTCTCAAGATGGCTGCCTGGAAACTGCTTTCTTCCTCTTTCCTAGCAGGAACTGGCCTGGAAAGCCTCCTTCTCTTTCTCCTTACCTGGCAGAAACTGCCTAGAAAGCCTCTTTCTCTTTCTCCTTTCTGTTAGAAACTGGCCTGGAGAGCCTCCTCCTCCTCCTCCCCTGTCCTGGCCGAAACTCTTCCTAATGTTGAGGTGGAATCTCTTTCCTTGTAGTTTGCATCCATTGCTCCATATCCTAGTCTCTGAAGCAGCAGAAAACAACCTTTCTCCATCTTAAGTATGACATTCCTTCAAATATTTAAACAGGGCTATCATAAGACTTTTTAACCTTCTCTTCTCCAGGCTAAACATACCCATTTCCCTAAGTCACTCCTCATAGGGCATGGTTTACAGTTAGAGAGGCCTCTAGAACTGTATTTTGAGCATTCTGTGGTCTTGAACCCTTAGCAGTAACTAAAGCCTAAGGTGAGATGGCTGTGTATCAAGGATGGGGAAAGTTTACTTTATGAGCCTCATGCAGTCACCAGTGCCTCATTTGGTGTTCTCCAAAGCCTCCAAGAGATTGTCCAAGCTCCCAAATCCCCTCCAAAAATATGATTTTTAACAAAAAATACAAAAACACCATTTAAATTACAGTCACCCCTCCATTTTTGCAGAGGATCCATTCTGGACCCCCCCCCCCCCAAAATGGAAAATCACAGATATTCAAGCCCCATTTAGCCAATGAGGCTTGCCGGTCTGTGAAGGACTGAAACCATGGACTTGAAGTCCGTGAAAACAGGGGCAACTGTACCACAAAATATGGCAGTTTCATTCCTCTTGCCACCCAATAATCTCCTAATGCAGCTGTATTTGTGCTGATTCCCAATCCCAGAACAAGAACTGACAAAATATTATTTCTGGTTACACCAGGACCAACAGTCATTCATCCCTGCCACAAATAGTTACATGGGAGCCACATTGGATTAATGTACATTGAATGGTAAATGTGATATAGAGAAATGCATGCAAGAGTCAATATTGTCAGAGTTGGTACTGGTTCACTAGTTTTGCCCTTTTGTTCTATGAAAGCAAAACAGTTCTTTGTTCAGTTTCCTTGTATCTAAAAATGCATTTGGTGGGAAGTTAAAATAAAACATTTGATCTGTCATAGTCAGACATGACAGCTGAAAACTTTACTCTTTTTGGGGGGTGGAAGGTGGTTAGTAAGCATTTATTAGGTAACTGAGATTAGACCTTTTAATTGCCTAAGTAGGAAGGAGCACAGCGGACAAATTACATATGCTAAAAAAGATCTATATTTCTGTTACAGCCTGATGTACAATGTACAAATGCAAACATGCAATAAACCTCACACAATACTCAGTCACTTCAATTCTTTGAAGTACATGGCATTTATGTGAGCAGATCAGGTTCAAAAGACAGAAACTTTGGGTTTTGCTCATGTAATAATCACCTGCTGTTCTGCTATCATTATTTGTTCAGGTCTGAAATATGGTTGATTTAAATTCCCTAACCTTGTTGACACTTTTAACACATTTCAGCTTGTGAACTTCCCCTGTAGATGTCAACATATCAGAAGCTGTGACCCCTGGAGAACTGATAGTGCAAACCATCTTTTCAGATCATACTTTTGATTCTTTCTAAATATACCAAAAGACATTATTGACACTAATCTCAAGCAAGTCATCATTCATAAATGCAACTCTATAAATGCAGCTATGTTCTTGGCACATGATAGAAGTGACATTTTTTGGCACAGTAATCACACTTCCCAATGGACATACCAAAACTAGCATATAATCAGCCATTGAGGTGACAGAAATCATGCCTGTCTAGATATATATTAACAACATATGTGTATATTTCCACTAGGAACAAACAAGGAGAAAGCTGTTCTGTCCCAGAAATTAATTCAGACCCACCTTAGAGCTTGTAAACATTTCTTTTGTGGCCTACAACCTCCATGCTGGTTGGGGATTCTGGACATTGTAGTCCAAACAGTAGTTTGTTTAATTCTTGGCTCCCATACTAATAACATCAACATCAATATCATAGCATACTAATGGAACACCAAAAATTCTGATGGTGGTGTAGGTCCCAATGTCCTCCTGCTGGCTAGCATGGCATTCATCTACTTATCTTCCACTTCCTAGAGTCCAGGGTACTCCAGAAGAGGTAGTATGAGGGGATATCATAAAGTTTTAATTATCACCTTTAAAAAAAATTGACAGAAAGTTTGTTTTGATTTGTAGTTGTTAACTTATCTCTACGTAGTCACCATCTAATTTACACATGTTCCCAGCATTTCTTGATCCTCCAGATATTGTTATTGTAGAAGTCTGCAAATTGTGCCTTAAACCACTCTTCCACTTCATGAATGACATCATCTGTTGTCAAATCAGCAGCCTCTCAATTGATTTTTTATTTTTTGGAAAAGAAAAAAATCTCTTGGTGATGATGAAATTGACAAAATTTCAACAATATACCATAATAACTTCTGGGTGATAATTATTACTTTATGATACCCCCTCATAGCTTGGGATAAGGCAGCTGGCCAGATCTCGGATAATACCACTTTCTGTCCACTTTCTGTGCGACGTCATGTGAAATCATCAGGCGCAAGTGCGGGGTTTTTTTGGGATTTGTGTGGGATAACATCCTTAGCCATTGCAATCTATGCCTTCAAAGGTGTGTGTGCAGAATCTACAGACATGGACTCTATTTCATATCTTCTCCTTGCAAGAATCAGTGCTCAGCTTTTCTCACAACTGCTGACTAAACTGAAATATTTTTGCATGCAGTAATGAAAAAAAAAATGAAGTTTAGTGCAAATGGTTTTTAAAAAGTTTTTAACTTGGAAAAAATATTAAATGCAACTTCTGTAATCCAAAGGTTAATATCTTAGTCACTTATTAAGAGCATTCTTGAAAAACTCATTAAGAAAATTAATAATTTATATACCACATGAACTACTTTTTAAAAATCCTCTCATGAATTTGTCAGGATAATGCAGCAATGTTCAAGGTTATTCCTTTCATATGCTTTTTATGGAAGTGAATGATGTTAACTAGAAAACTATGTTGAGATTTATTATTTTGGTAATTGCATTGGAAGCACTAATTAAAAGCCAAGCCAAAAAGAATATTTCATTGAATAAAAGTGACTATTTTGGAACACAAAGATATACAATATTCCCCTTTAACCTTGCCATATACTGGTCTTTCATATATAGGTTAATCATATCACCAACAATTCCAGACTAGTCTGTGAGAGAAATGTATGAGAAAGCAAGAAAGACTCTTCTTACGTATGAAAAGTATAACAATTTATGACTGAAGCTAGAAATGGGCAGATTTTCCTTGGGTAGATTTAGAATTAGCTCAGTAATTACAAGGCCTCTATCTTGGTGTGTGTGTGTGGGGGGGGAGAAACAGCAGACAAAAGATGAGTTTGGTGGTGTGCCTCTGAAGACAAATCATAGTGTCCTGTAATAGTATCTTCTTCACTATATATATATATACACACACACACACACACACACACACACACACATTTACATGTGTCCCTCCATTTTTGCAGGCTTTGAGTCCAAGGTCTCAGTCCTTTGTAGGCTGGCAAGTAGGGAGCACATGGCCATTCAAGCCAATATGGTTTGAATATTTACTAATTTCAATTTTTGCAGGTGAGGGGTGTGTGTGTCTGGAATGGATCCCCCATGAAAATGAGAGAGAAAGAGAGAGAGAGAGAGAGTATGAGTATGTTGTGTGCCTTCAAGTCATTTCCAATTTATAGTAATCCTAAAGCAAACCTATCATGAGGTTTTCTTGGCAGGATTTGTTCAGAGGAAGTTTGCCATTGCTTTTCCCTGAGGCTGAGAGAATGTGACTCCATCAAGGTCATCCAGTGGGTTTCATGGTCAAGCTGGGAATTGAACCCTAATCTCCAGAGTCTCAGTCCAGCACTCAAGCCATATGCCACACGAGTATGCAGAATCTTAAAATAAAAACTTAATGGTAAAAATATAATCTGAGCCATAAATTCCTGGGCCATACCAGTTATCTGATTTGGGCCTGAAATACATGGGCTAAATGAAGCAGCTTCCAGCTGCTTTGAGGGCATGACATTTATATGACACATGACCCAAAAGTGTCCAGAAACCAGATTGGGCTACAATCTGACCCAAAGAACCAAAACAAAAAGAAACTGATTTAATCCAGCTCCTGCAGCATGTGACTTGAGGCTTTCAGAGTGGGCCATGTGGTCACCACAGTCCCAGACCGATTGCAGCCGTAGTAGGCAGAGGCTGCTCCTTCCTAGCCATCTGCTTTGCCCCATAGTGCTAGGATTGTTGATTGGACTCAAGCAGAAGAAAATTCACTAAATTTAAACTCTGGAAAATTATGATAGCAAACCATGCTTTATATCCTTTTTGGTGTATATTGATATTTGATGCATATTGATATTGTACATTGAAAGTACAACAAGCTTTTTATAGAATACATCCTTGAGCAAATATAGAAAAGAGAAAATGCTGTATGTAGAGAGAAATTAATGGATGGGACAATGGGGAAAAGAAACTAAAGGATTTATATTTGTGACTTAAGAACAGGCACTTCAAACAAATAGTATGAAGGCAAATATTGAAAAAAATAACAAAGGACAGTAAAAGTCTGTATAAAGAAAAAAGGTGAATTGATCACCTTATTAGTTCATGTAGCAAGACTGTACAAACCGAAGATAAGAAGTGCCAGGATTATACATTAAAATCTATGCAAAAGGTATACCTTCCCATCTGCAAAGAAATGGTGGACACATTAGACTGAAAATATTGTTAAAAATTATGAAGTAAACATATTTTGGGACTTTACAATTCTAACTAATAAACAATTACCATATATACTTGACTATAAGTTGACCTCATGTATAAGTTGAGGGCAGGTTTTGGGGCCAAAATTATGGATTTTGCCATGACCTGTGGAATTGCCAGTCAGTAAAACGTATTCATGAATTAATGTAGATGCTTCTATAAATAGTTATGATATTTTTGACATTTTCTGCACCTTGGTGTGAAATCTTTCATTCACCACTGCCTTGTTATTGAGTAAACTACTTATATCCTCATCTATTGTTTCCTCCCTCTTCCCTTCTTCCTTTCCAGTAAGATGCAATATCTAATCCAGAACACTGATAATATCTTCTTTGATAAGGTATAGTGCAAGAGATGCCAGGACACAAAATATCCCTCCACTGATGCTTTTTAAAAAACTTTGATGCTTATCTTTCTGTTCCTCACAGGGGTGACACACAGCTTTAGCATAACTTTTATGCTTAATTTGTGTATTGTATTGGCACACTTTGGCAGTTATATGCAGTTATATGCAATGAAATATATAAAATGATCAGAATTTTTTTCTTTCTACCTAGGTATGTGTGTGTGTGGGGGGGGGGGGGGGGAAATGAGCTGATTGGTCTGTCCACTGGATGCCAAAGTAGATAAATGTAAACATAAAGTTAGAGGAGCAACAAAACAAACAGAAGGTGTTTCATAGATGCCTTTTTCTAATTTCTATTTCACTTACCATCTCCTCATTTCTAACATGAGAAGTGTGTTCTTTTCAGATGTGGATAAAACTTACCAAAATTTGCTCATTTCTCCATAAATGACATAGACAAAAATAGCGTGATTAAAGCAATTTGAATGTAAAAGAAAGTACATCCATCCCTCATTAGGACCATATTCCAATGTTCATTTGTGAGAAAGAAATTCAAATTAAACCCATGATATAACTGGCAACATGTACAGGCAAGCAGAATTTATAGACAATGGGGCTAAGCAGATGGCGCAAAGCACCGTCTTCAGAGCAAGGAAGGGGAGGGGCAGCTACACACTGGGCGTCCCAACCCCTTCCCCAAAACATCCTCGGAGCAGCCGGCCCTCCACACGACCGGTGCTCCAAGGATGCCTTTCCGCTGCAGCGTCCATACATGCTGCAGTGGAAGAGTCGCTGAAGGTGTGCCGGCAGCCTTTTGCGGTGCACCTTTGGCGATTTGTGGAAGGAGCGCTATTTTAGCGCTCCTTCCAGGGGAGGCAAAGCTGTGCTGCAGGGCCGAGGAATGGGGATGCCTCGGCCCTGATCCACAGCTTCCTGGGGCGGCCCCGTGCCACCCGTCTGCTTCCCCCCAATGTAAGAAACAGATTTGCGCTATTAAGCATAATTGACCAGAACCAGAAGAACTATGGTCAGAAGCCAGGGACATAATCAAGGAAGAATGCAAGACACTTTTGGTAATCAAAAGAAAGAGAAGAGACAATGAATAACAGAGGGAACACTTTAAGCAGTAAAAGAAAAAGAAAAAGTAAAACAAAAGGGAAATATGAACAAAATCAGAACCATGAATGCAACTGCTCAAAGACTAGTGTACAAAGATAAAGAGGACTACTATAATAATCAATATAGAGAGACAGAAGACAATAACAAAAAGGGAAGAATGGGAGTTCTCTTCCATAAGATCAGAGAGCTCAAATGGAAGTTCAAACCAAAGGATGCTCTATGATAAGAAGAGAAACATACTACAAGACCAAGAAGAAATAAAAGAGGTTGGTTGCAATACACAGAAGAGCTATATAAAAGAGATGAAAAAAATGAATGACACATGGAATGAAAAAGCATATGAAGATGAACCTAAACTTCTAAAAAGTAAGGTGGATACCTCAATAGAAACAGGGCTTTATCCGCATTCATGGAGAGAAGCGCTAACGGTACTGATCTCAAAAGCCAACAAAGACTTAAGCCAAATTCAAAATTATAGACCCATATCCTTGCTAAACATTGATTACAAAGTGTTCGCAACAGTGTTAGCAGAAAGATTAAAGCAAATTATACCAAAATGGATTCATGAGGATCAATCTGGGTTTGTCCCAGGAAGAAACATAAAAAACAATGTAAGAACTCTAGTGGATGTTATTGAATATTATGAACACCATAAGAATAAGAAAATGGGTATTGTCTTTCTCGATTATGAGAAGGCTTTTGATAATGTAAAATGGTGTTATATGAAAGAATCCTTAAAAAAATCCAAAATTGATGAAAGAATGGCAAAGTGGCTAGAAGAAATTTATTACTATCAAGAAACAAGGATAGTTATTAATGGGGAGAAATCAGGAAAATGTACAATTAACAAGGGGACAAGACAGGGCTGCCCGCTCTCCCCATTGGTGTTTATAATGATAATAGAGAACGTTCTAAGAAAGATCAGGAATGATAATCAAATAGAGGGATTGAAAATAGGGAAACAAATTTACAAAGTTAAAGCATTTGTGGACGACGTATTCATAATATTAAACGATCCTAAAAAGAGCATAAAAAAATTATGGGAAGCTCTAAGTAAATCCAGTAGGATGACGGGGATTAAAATTAACACGCAGAAAAGCTGTATATTAACGAAAAATCTCAATAGAAACGAGGAAAAGAAATTAAGATCTGTAACTGAGCTTAAATTATGTGATAGGGTAAAATATTTGGGGGTGACATTAACAAATCAAAATTCTACCCTTCTTTTGAATAATCACCTCCAAAATTGGAAAGAAATAAAAGAAAAATTAAGTATTTGGAATAAATTACAGCTTTCCCTATTAGGGCGAATAGCCGTTATACAGTCTTATGTATTGCCAAAAATCTTATTTCTTTTTCAGACAATCCCAATAAATATATCCTCATCCTGTTTTAAAACATGGAATAGGGATATAAGAGATTTTATTTGGCAAGGGAAGAAATCAAGAATAAAAATTCTGGAAGATCATTCACAGCAAAATAACATCAATCTTCAACATTAGAATAAAAATGGACCCCAAACTGTATTTATTAAATATAACAGAAAACTTAAAAGGGGTATTGAAAAAAGAGGAAATAGCTGTAATCTTGTACTTAATTACTGGTGCAAGATTGATTACAGCCAAATATTGGAAGATTAACAATAGGTATATGTTTGTGGAATGGAAAGAAAAGAAGAGATCTAATGCAAATGGACAAATTGACTATGTTAATCAAGGATAAACAAGAGGAATCTTTCATTTCAAAATGGGTGAAAATTGAAAGTTTTCTTGCATCATGAAATTGACTTATGAGTAACTAAATAAAACAAAGACATTTGGGTGGGAAATAATAAGAAAGGTAAAACTTAACTCCCATAGTTAAGTTAAATCAATAGAATGTTTTATTAGATTAAAGAACGTCAATGATAATTGTAATTGGTTATTATTTTTGGAGCTTCCAAGGATTTCATGGGAGTAGGTAAATGTATTTCAATAATATGTGTAATTGGTTAAGGTACATAGAAGGATGTGTATTTTTATACCATATGTATGTTAAGATAATTTCTTTAATAAAATTGTTGAGCCAAAAAAAAAAAAAAAGTATCACACCAACATGATGCTGTTACTTCAGTTTTTTGTTCAGGGGATGGTGTTCTCAGGGCAATAAACACTTTGGCTTTTAGCCACACATTGAAAAAAATAAAAAAAGTAAGGTGGAAGCTTCAATAAGAGAAATTGGGAAGAATAAATCACCAGAAAAAGATGATATCTCAATTGAATTGATACAATCCACACTTATAGTATCAACTCCAATGTTAACTAAAATATGCCAACATATATAGAAAACAAAATGGTGGCCAACAGACTGGAAACATTAAATATTCATCCTCATCTACAAAGAAAGGAGATGCAAAAGACTGCAGCAGCTATAGAACCATTGCATTAATTTTCTACACAAGCAAAATTATGCTTAAAATTCTACAATATAGATTCCAGTCATATATGGAGAGTGAAATCCCAGAGATGCAGGCAGGGTTCAGGAAAGGCAGAGACACTAAAGACCACATAGCAAACATATGATGCCCAATAAAGCACACCAAGGAATTGCAAAAGAAAATCAGCATGGGCTTTATAAACTAAAACAAAGTCTTTGACTGCATGGATCATGAAAAGCTAATGAATGCTCTTACAGACATGGGAGTGTCAATACATTTGATAGTCCGGATGAGAAATCTGTACTAAGGACAAGAGGCAATTGTTAGAACAGAATATGGAGAAATTAAATGGTTCCCAGTTGCAAGAGGGTCAGGCAAGGCTGCATATTATCACCCTACATGTTCAGCTAGTATGCAGAAAATATCACAGGAAGAGCAGGTTTAGACTCAGAAGGAGTAAAGGTAGGAAGAAGGAACATTAACAATCAAAGATATGTGGATGACACCATACTACTAGCAGAAAATATCATGGGCTTGGGACAGTTTCTAAGGAAGTTCATGGAAGAAAGTGCAAAGGTGGGCTTGTTGCTGAACATAATGAAAACAAAAATAATGACTGCAGAGGATCTACATAAATTCTTCCTAGATGAGAAAATCATCTTAGCTAATGTGCTTTCAGTTTCAAAGAGAAAGAGTTGCAAAGTTTAAGCAAACACACTTCTTTCATTTCCTTTGGACACAAAATTCATTCATGAAGAATGATAGCTTAGTCAGTAAAACTATACAACCAACATTGCTGAAATCAATACAGAGATCAAGGTAACCATATCTAATGCAAAAATATATAGAGTGTGTACCTGTCTATGGTGCTGCCAACAAATTTAGGTACCTCCAGCACAAATCTCCTTACACTCTAATTTAAATTCCAATATGACTATTGATTCTATTCTAAAAAGTACTCAGGTGAAATTGGGTGTTTTAAAACAAAATTGAATTGTTGCACTAGACAAGCATAAAATCTACAGGTAGGTCATGCTATTATCCTTGAATGTAGGGTTATGGAGAGAATATAGTTCTTTGCATTGCCAATATTATCAGCTCTGTATTGATGAAATGCTTTGTGGCACTGATTTCATCAATTTATATTAAATGACCATTTTATGATCTGCTATGAATACTTGTCCTGAGTGGAAGAAGTAGCATTAGTTAAAAAATTGGTTTTATTTCAAGTAGCTGAGGAAACATCATGCAGATTTGGCCACTATATATGGGAAGTAGATACTGGGACTGATGAGCTCTAGAGTATACTCTCTAACATTGTAAACACAGAAAATTGCCAGTTCAGAACAGTCAGTTCAGATCATCAAAATTTTAACTGACTTATTTAATCCTTTTCAGTCAACCTCTCTGTCCTCTGTGGGAGCTGATAATGAAGAGAACATCTCTCAGTACAGCACTGTTACCTATATAAGTGCTGTGAGGAATATTAGCAAAATGAGTCATTTTTGACAAGATAGGGTGCCTTGATGTATGAAGACATTCTGTCAAGAAATCAGCAACCCCTGTGGGATTTCTCACCTCCTGCATAAGAGTTAGACAATGAGCCTTTTATTTTTCATCAGTTGGCACACAAAGTTTTGCAAGATTTCATGTCTTTTCCTTTTGAGAAGCAAGAGAAAGCAAACCTAGAGATAGTTTTTTGTGGGTTTTTGGGCTATGTGGCTGTGTTCTTGGAGAGTGACGTTTCACCAGCATCTGTGTCTGGCATCTTCAGAGAATGCTGGTATGAAAGTGAGTGGGTGGTTTTCATTTGGATTTGATGGGTCTTGATTTTGGTGTTTTTCATGACTGGTAGCCAAACTTTGTTTACTTTAAGGGTTTCTTCTTTCCAGCTATCAATGGATCACTAATTAAATAGACACAAATCCTCCTTGCATATCCTCCCACCCTGAAGCCTTGCCATTCAACAACAGAACAACACAGAGATTGGCATGTAAGTCACTTCTCCCAACTTAGGGTCACACAATATATATGGAGGGTCACACAATATATATATATATATATATATATATATATATATATATATATATATATCCCACTCACTTCCATACCAGCATAGATGCTGGCAAAACATCAGGAATAAACTCTTCTAGAACACAGCCACATAGCCTGAAAAAACCTCAGAAAACTATGTATGCTAGCCGTGAAAGCCTTCAAAACCAAGAGATATAGAGAGATAAAGAGAGATGTCACAGAATCAAGGGTCATGGAGTCCAGTCCCTGACCAATGCAGGAATCCATAGCTAGGTTTGTGCAAAAAGGGAGCAGTAATCATAGCAGGGATGGAAAGAATATGCCAACATATATGAAAAATGGTCCAAAAATGAGTTTCTTGAGTGTCAGGAATCCCTGATGAGGAGAATTCTAGACAGGCTAAGATATTCACAGTTCAAGATTTATTCTGTTTTTTAAAAAGTGCATATCGGTGTTTGGGCACAGAAAATGTCATTTTCTGTATGCATGACAAGTTTCTTGCACATAAATCAATATTTTCTGCACAGGAAATGGTATTTACAAAGAATCATTTCTTCATTGAAAATGTTATCTGCACAGGGAACTTTTCTTTTCAGCAAATACCAGCTGGCATTCTGTTTCATAGTAACAAAAGTGTAAACTCAGTTTATGATCTTGTAACACTGGGGATTCACATTTAGAGTTATTAATGAATGAAAACAATCCCTACCTTTTCAGCTAGAGTTTCCAAGGCTCCACAGACTGGGGGTCTGGGAAGTCATGAGTGCAGCACTTTGCTGGTAATTGAGCAGTTAAGAGACACAATTATGCAGGAAACCAAGGAGGTCAACTTGTTGTGCTCCAGATGGGTTGGAGTATAATTTGCATTATTTCTGAACATCAGACTATACATTTATAGTGCTATGGGATTTGCAGTATAGAGAGGGCCATTTAAAATTCTCCACCAGACAGCTCTAGTACCTCACCAAACTGCAAACCTCAGGATTGCATTGGATGTCACCATGGCACTTAAAATGTAATTATGGTGCTATAATTGTGTAGTGTGAAAGGGTCTATGGTCATGACAACACATCTAGGGCAAACACTCTTAAGAAAATAGAACCTAAAGGACTAATATTTATTTGATATTCTTGACTTTGATGTATATATAACACCTTAAATAAGTGGAGGGGAGAGGTTTATATCCTGGATAGCTCCTTTCATGTTCAGACTAAAACCCAAAATGGATCCATCCCTGCACTGTCGTGAGAGCCACCAGCTGCCACAGCCCTAGAGGTTTGGGGGAAAGAAAGGTGGGTTTGCTTTATTAGAGCATTAAGATGAAAGTGTGTGAAGGAAAAGTTAAAAGTTAGCCTCTCATCCTGGCACTGTAATGTACTGCACAAGTGTATGTATAATCTCATTAGCTGTAAGCGCCTTCTTTAGTTTGGTTTAAAATCTAGCCTGAAGTGTTTAACTTTATGTAATAATCCTGGAAAACACAATTGACTCTCACTTGGGCTGAAGCAGTAAGTCTGAGCTTCTGACTACCCTGACAACGCAATTCTTAAGAATGAGAGAATCAAAGGGAAAAATGGTCTTCTCAAGTGACTGATCATTTCACAGATCTAAACACAAATAGGAAGATTTTTATTTTTATTTTTTTTGGAATGTCAACTTGTTAAAGCTTCTTCATATCCCTGCCTACATTTTTATACCAGATCTTGAACTCTTATCCCTCAATGATGTTTTTATAAAGGATGTTGCAAATACATATGCATTTGTCATATTTACTTTATGAAAAGTGCATATGCTGAGGACAAGGTCACTTGTAGAAGGCATCCAATCCACCACTCCATATCAAATTTCTAGAGACAGAGGCCCGAATCCTGTATGGCCTTTACATATGCATGAGCATCATACTTAAGGTGTTACACAGTGAATTTCAGCTTGAAACCCTACCCCCCACCCACCCCCACTTACTGAGCAGTGGCTGTTGCAGTTGGTGGGGATATGTTCCGTTGTTTCTAGAGAAGCAGCTGGATGCATCCTGTGAGCAATCCCCATTGCAATACGCAGAAACTAGGTCCCTTTGACAAATCTTCCTCACACCAGAAATCACTTACACAAGGGATGGGATAAGAATGGCAGCCAGCTGTTTCCCAAGTGGCAGGGGAACAGATTCCCATTGATCGCTGTGCCTGTTGCTTAGTAAGTGTGGATTGGGGGACTTTCACAGTCCCTATGTAGCCCCTAAACTAGCTCCTATGTGAGGACCATGAATATGTAACAGCCATAAGTGTGTAAATCCAGTTTATTCATTCATAATTGTCATATAGAATTCCAACCAGATTCTCCAGTATCAAGGTACCATTACTATGAGCAAGTGCACAGCTCTTGCTTTCTTCACCTCTATTTTCTGGGTTTTCCACAATGCAAACTCATGTTTTTCATAACAATTGGCCACAGAAACCATAGTAGAATACAATAAAGAAAATGTCCTTTAGAAGGAAACACTTGAACAAAATTCCCTGCACTTATTCCTCTGAAATCTGGTTTGACCTCCTCATAAAGGGAACATCTTCAGACTTCCGGTGGTGACGGGCAAGATGTCTGGTCACTGAAGACATTGCTGGTCTCAGTGACTAGCCTTTTGAGGCTTTCAGAGTTGTTAAAACTCTGAAATTCCTCTCCTGGTAAGGAGAAGAAGAATCGGGGCCTGAAATGGACCGGTTAAGTCCTCTTTGAATCAGTGGATTATGGAGGTGGCCCGCAGATTCGAAAAGGATCTGGTCGTAAGGCAGCCGAAACCTCAATATGGCATTCTAAGGGACTGAACTTTGCCGGCAACACAAAGCAAAGAAGAACAAAGAGCATCGGTTTTAAGATTTCAGTTTGGTGAGACCACTTTAACTTCATAAATCTGCCCTGTGGAGACCAACTATAATATCTTAGACCAGGGGTAGGCAACCTTTCCCCTTTAAGGGCCGAGGGACTTCAGCTCCTAGAATCCCAGGAGCTATTGGCCAACATGGGACTATTGGTCAACATGGCTGAGGCTTCTGGGAGCTGAAGTCCCTCGGCCCTTAAAAGGGAAAGGTTGCCTACCCCTGTCTTAGACAATAAGAATAAGAGGATTATAACAAACAAATACTGATCTAGACTGTTTATAAGCCAAAGTAAAATTGCAGTAGGGAAAATCATCTGCCATATAACTTTTAACTACAAATTTGATATCATTATCTCCATTTATCATTAATTAAATTACATTTGAGGAAAAGATTTTTGGCTTTTGGACTGACCTTTTTTGTGGACTCTTTGGATTCCTTTTCTTTTTTTGGGAAAGACAAGCTAGTTTTTTAATAGTGATCGGGAGAGATGAAAGGAAGAGGGAGAGAGGAGGATTAATGGCGATGGACTTTAAAAGATAAATTGAGTAAGACCCAAGACCCAAGATGGATCCAAAATAAGTTCAAAGAATTTGGAAATTGGAGAATAAAAACCTGGAAATTTATGAATAATTGGCAAAAGTATTGGAGGTCTTTGATTTCCTTTTTTTTTTTTTTTTAAGTTCCAGCTAGATTTAGCAGAGCTCCCCCCCCCCCATCCATTGGTAATAACAATGGTGGTGGAGGCTTGATTTTTCCTGCTCTTTAGACCCAGTGCAGTAGTGGAGGCCTGATCCCCCTGCCATCTGGAGAGTTACCCAGCCTCAGTGAGTTTTCAGGGGGGCCCCGGCATCGGTATTGGCATCGGCGCAGTGGTGGAGGCCGATTCCCCCCACCCCCTTGGAGAGTCACTCAGCTTTGGCAGAGCCTTGAGGTCCCATCGGCACCGGTATCGGCACAGCGGTGGAGGCTCGATCCTTCCCACCCCTCTGGAGAGTCTCCCAGCCTCGGCAGAGCCTTGAGGCCTCATCGGCACCGGCATCGGCGTGGGGGTGGAGGCTCAATCCCTCCCGCTCTTGTGGAGAGTCACCCGGCTACGGCAGAGCCTTGAGGCTCCACCAGCATCAATATCAGCGCAGCAGTGGAGGCTCGATTCCTCTCGCCCCCCTGGAGAGTCACCTGGCCCTGGCAGAGCCTTGAAGCCCCACTGGCATCAGAATCAGCACGGCAGTGGAGGTTGATCCCTCCCGCCCCCCTGGAGAGTCACCTGGCCCCTGCAGAGTCTTGAGGCCTCACCAGCATCGATATTGGTGTGGCGGTGGAGGCTTGATCCCTCCCGCCCCCCTGGAGAGTCACCCGGACCCAGCAGAGCCTTGAGGCCTCACCAGCATCGATATTGGTGTGGTGGTGGAGGCTTGATTCCTCCTGCCCCCCTGGAGATTCACCTGGCCCTGGCAGAGCCTTGAGGTCTCACCAGCATTGGCATTGGCACAGTGATGGAGACTCGATCCCTCCCGCCTTCCTGGAGAGTCATTTATCCTCAGCAGAGTCCTGAGGCCTCACTGGCATCGGTAGCAGCACAGTGGTGGAGGCTTGATACCTCCCGCCCCCTTGAGAACAACTCGGCCTTGAAATTTTAGTTGGGCCTTTTCATAAATTGGCAGGACTTTAGATGTATTTAGTAATATTTTATTAGATATTTATTTTTTGAAAATTAAAAAAAATAAATTTAGAATTTGGGAAATTTGAGGAATTTAAAACTGAATATTGATTTTATATTAATTTGTGTTTGTTATTTTTATATTTGAATCTGGGATTTTGGGGGGGAGGGAATTTTTTTTGAAAATTTGAGAAATTTGAAATTTGGGAAATTTAAGAAATTTGAATTTGAATATTGATTCTGTTAATTTGTGTTTGATATTGTGGTTTGAGTACTTGGGACCTTTAGTTTGAAAGGTCTTTTAAAGGGAAGAGAAAGAAAAGGGAAAAATTAAAAAAAATCTTTTTTTTTTAGAAATTTAGAACTTGAGAATATTATGGAAAAAAATAATGAGAAAAAAGTTGCAATGATCTTTCTTGATGCAGAAAAGGCCTTTGATAAGGTAAAATGAGACTTTATGTTTGATGTGATAAAAAAATGGACATGGGAGAAAACTTTTATGAATGGATAAGTAATATTTATAAAAAGCAGAGTGCAAAGCTGATAATTAATGGAGAGAGAAGTTTAAAATTTGACATTCAAAAAAGTACTAGGCAAGGATGTCCACTATCTCCATTGTTGTTCATTATGGTATCGGAATTGTTGAATGACAAAATTAGAGAAGACATGGATATAAAAGGATTAAAGATCAAAGGACAACATTACAAGTTAAAAGCTTTTGCAGATGATGTGGTAATATTTATGGAAGAACCATTAAGTTTGATAAAGAAACTTCAAGAAATGTTGTTGGACTTTGAAAAAGCTTCTGGTATAAAAATAAATAAAGAAAAGACAGTAATGCTTACAAAGAATATGACAAAAGAAGAAGAGACTAAACTACAGACTTTATCAGGATTCAAAGTGGAGAGGAAAATTAGATATTTGGGAATTTGGATTACAAAGAGGAATGCTGATTTATTTGAAAATAACTATGAAAGAACATGGAAGAAAATTAAAGAAGATCTTAATAAGTGGACAAATTTAAATCTATCGTTGTTGGGAAAAATAGAGACAATTAAAATGATGGTATTACCAAAGATGAACTTTTTGTTTCAAAACATTCCAGTACTTTTAAATGACAAACCATTTGTAGAATGGAAGAAAGATCTTGTAAAATTCATCTGGTCAGGCAAAAAACCTTGACTAAAGTAGAAGACATTCATTGATAAGAAGAAAAATGGAGGTTGTAATCTACCAGATTTAAAGACTTATTATTATGCAAACGCATTAACCTGGATCATGGATTGGGCAAAATTAGAAAATGACAGAATTCTCACTTTAGAAGGATTTAATCTGAGATTTGGTTGGCACACATATATGTGGTACAACAAGACAAAAGTGCATAAAGAGTTTGAGCACCACTATGTAAGAAGATCTCTGATAAAGATTTGGCTTCAATGTAAGAAATTTTTTTACAGAAAATTACCCTTATGGGTGTCACCACAAGAAGCTTTTTTTGGAAGATGGTGAGACATTGTGAGCAAAACAAGGAGTGGATTTTATGAATTAAAGCCTTTAGAGAATCTGAAAGAATTAGATAAAAATCTACATTGGTTTCCATACAAACAACTAATGGATAGATTCAAAGCAGATTATAAAAAACTGGGATTTGAAGAGACAGACACTGAATTAGATAAAGTGATTAAGCAAAATGGAAAAAGACTAGCTTCCAAATATTATGAGATTTTACAAGAAAATTTGGAACAAGACTTAGTAAAAGATACAATGATTAGATGGGCTAAAGATATCAGCAGGGACATTGATTTAGAAAGTTGGGAATGGGCAAGAAAGAAGACACAAAAATTTACTCAATGCCAAGACTTGAAAGAAAACTATTTAAAAATGGAGCAACGTTGGCATCTTACTCCAGCAAAATTAGCAAAAGTTTATAAGAATGGTAATAACAGATGTTGGAAGTGTAACCAAACTACAGGGTGTTGGTTACATGTATGGTGGAAATGTGACAAAGTTAAGAAATATTGGATAACTGTTCATAAGGTAATCTGTGGAATACTTAAAATAAGATATGACATGATACCAGAAATACATCTGTTGAACATGACAAATAAGATTCCAGAAAAAAATGGAAAGGAAATATGGGAGAATATTATTATATATGATAACTTTAGCTTGGATCACACTAGCAAAAAAAAAAAAAAAAAAAAAAACATGGAAACAAACAGAAGTGCCCTCAACCAGTGAGTGGTTTACAAGGCTTATTGAAATGATGAGTATGGATATACTCACAGCTAGACTGAACAAACAAAATGTAGAGTATTGAACAAGACTGGATCCTGATATTGCAATACTGTAAAAGAGAAAACTTAACTGAGTAGAGATACAAACTGATGGGAAACTGTAAATTATCAAATGACTTAATAATAGGTGAATAATGACTACTAAAGATCAAGATAGTTAAAGCTGTTGTTATAACACACAGTGGATTTAATATTTAAAATTGCTTGTATATGAAGACAATGAGTGAACATTGAAGTAAGGTTGAGTACAAACTGGAGATACTTTAGAAGTCAATTGTAAATATTTGTATATGATTATTGAAAAAGAAATTAATATGTCAATTTGATAGATAAGTTTGAATAATACATGTTAATAAAATATAAAATTTTTTTAAAAATAAAGGGAACTTATTCTTGCAAATTTCATCTGATTCTGCCATGATTTAACAGACAATTCCTTCCTTTTAAGCACACACACATATTTAAAGGTACATCATACCTAACTTCCTGCACTTATTTGTCTGTAATTTGGCAAGCAAAATTCTCCCATAAGGTACTGCTATGACTGCAAATTTCATCTGGTTCTGATAAAAAGAAAAGCATTACATAGTTCGTAGATTTCCAGTATAGTTAATGGGATTCATAAAGCTTTGGATTTCTAAGCTTAGTTTTGATTTAAATTTAAGTCAAACCGATTTCTCTTTGAATCAGTCAAAGGCCGAGTCATTTTCTATAGCATCAAGAATAAACCAGATCTTATGGTTGGTGTGCACACCATTATTCAGATCTGCTCAGGTTGCTATACTATTCTCTATCTGCCCAGGATGCTGCTCTTCCTTCTGATGAAAGGCCCTTTCACACTGCAGAGTTATAACACTGATTCCACTTTAACTGTAATGATTCCACTGAACTGAATCCTGGGATTTTCTGTTTAGGGAGGATATTTAGCCTTCTCGGCTGGAGAGCTTTAATTCTTCATCAAACCATGAATTCCAGGATTCCATAGGTCATTGCCAAGCCAGTTGAAGTGGAATCATAATATCTGTAGTGTTAAAGGATGCTAGAATGATATCTTAGGAGCTACTAATAACATCTTTCCCCTGCTTCCTTGAACCTTCAAGGAGAAAACATCTTGATTTTGTTCCAAAAGTGGGAAAAGTTTAATCATGGCTCCCTGTTTCATCTGCCTAGTAAGGTGTTGGAATCTGCTCTGTCATACTGGGCAAATGGGAGTGGATGGGCAGATGGGAAAGCAACTGGCTATCTATCTATAGACAAATATAAAATTATTACACCATCCATTGAGATCCACCAGGATCTTCCAGAGGTCTCAGCACAAGAATATGATAATTTTGTGTCAGGCTACAATGACATAGACATATGCTTCTCTGATTCCCCCCTTTGATCTCCACCAGCCATGGACACCACTGCAGCAGTTCAACAGTAAGTTAAGGAAGTGGTTGTGGTCATTGTAGACAGAGGAAGGGAATACTAACCTTTACAACAACCCCAAAAAGAAAATGCAGAATACTAACCTTTACAACAACCCCAAAAAGAAAATGCAGGCATAAGGATGCTAGCTGATCTGTGATTGCATTCCAGAAGGGAAGGCAAGTTCTTCAACCATTCAGAAATTCAAAAGTGGCTCAATCCACAAAGGAAATGCACATTCTGCTATTAATATCAATGTAGCTGTATCATATGGCATCAAAGTAAACTGGTATTTTATTATTTATTTCACAATTTGAAGGAAACTTAATTTGGAATAGAGTGAAAAGCCCAATAGTGGTGCAATGGTTAAATGTCTGTACTGCAGCCACTCACTCATAAACCACAAGGTTATGAGTTCAGTACTAGCCAGGGCTCAGGCTTGACTCAAGCCTGCATCCTTCCGAGATCACTAAAATGAGTATCCAGCTGTTGGGGGGCAATGAGCTTACAGTTGTAAACTGCTTAGACACTGCATAGCATGGTATGAAGCTGTATATAAATGAAGTTGCTTTGCTTGCTTTGCTTTTCTTAACTGCATCTGGTAGACAAATAGTACATTTGTGACTAACTACAGTGGAAATTTGGCATCTTTAAATGACAGGATTTCAAATGACAGAGTCTTACTGGACTAGAGAACTGGTATGGTAAATATAGCCAACTAGCAAATCACATGAAAAATGGCAGGTGTCCTGTAAAGCCAGTGAATGGGCTGATAGCCAAGGCAAGGGAAAGTCCCCAAACAAAGTCCAAGGGGCTAAGCAGACTAGCGGCCATGGGCCGCCCTGGGAAGCTGCGCCACGAGACTGAGGCGAAAGGCTGCGGCGCACTTTCGGTGAATTTTCAGCGTTTGCGAACGCTGCGGCAGGAGGTCCTCCTCGGAGCACCGGCCGTGCGGAGGGCCGGCTGCTCCGAGGATGACCTCGGGAAGGGGTTGGGGTGCCGAGCGTGCGGCTGCCCCTCCCCTTCCCTGCCCCCAAGATGGCCTTTTAAGCCATCTGCTTAGGCCCCTAGTTACCAATCCAAAGGGGCAGCTAATGAAGAGTCAAATATGGTCTGTAAGTCAAGGGTTTCAGAGAAGCCGACAGATAAAGCAGTACGATGTCTAAGGGTGCAGAAGTCTGGGAGAACGGTCCAAAGGTCAAGGATACCAGGAGTCCAAGATAGTCAAGAATCAAGGGTTCAAGGCAAGGAACAAGGAGAGTCAGGGACAGAGGCTTTCACCAGGAAGCTCAGATATCCTCTGGCACTGAGGCAACACTTCCCCACTTGCTTAAATCCCCGAGCTGCCAGAGCTTAGCTGGGGCTGATCACCTTGATGACCTCGGCGTTTTTGATAAAGCCTCCTCAAGCACTGGAGGCCTGCCCTTTCGGCTCTACACTGACTGAAGGTAAGCACAGTCCCCTGATCCTCTTCTATGTCCGACGGCTCTGTCATTGGAAGACTTGGCTGTGGAGTCTCTTGAGAAGCCACAGTATCTGTTGGAGACTCTGCTGGCAAAGCAGAGCCTCTAGGGCTGAGCTGGGGCTCCTCCGCTGCAGACTCAGGACCCAGAGGAAGTTTTGACTCGTTCTCCTCATCCTCCGAGTCTTCGCCCAGGCAGGGCATGACAGCAGGCTATTTTGTACAAATTCACTTTCAGGGAAGGGGAAGAGGGAAAAATACAATTTTATTTTATTTTATATTAATTCTATCCTGCTTTCCCCCCCCCCCTCCCCCATCCAGGGACTGAAATTTAGTTCAGTTTTGGAACAAAGAACAAATTCACTTTATTTTGTAGTGTAACCTAATTTCCTCTCCTAAATATTTTAGGTCAGGAATGAAAAACACAGCAGTTGCAGTCTGAATGCAGTCTTCCAATGTCATTTATGTGTCCAGGCAGGCCAAAGAAAAAATGATGACAAAAGAGAGAAAATTACTATACTTGAAAGGCTCCAGTCACTCACAAGGAACCAAGTTCATCCACAAAAGATTACCTTGGAGCTGATGAGACAGTATTATGAAAAATCACCAGCCTTCATGGGGAACTGTTGCCTTCAAGGTGAGAATGAGATAAGGAACGCTTTTTTTTCCTTTTATGGTTTCCAGAACTTGTACAAAATATCTCTGCACAAAACTGCTCTCTTGTCCCCTTATGAAGCTAAACATATGCATTCAACAAGGATGGATGGAAAAGATACCAAGAGCCCATCCCATACATACATAAATCCACATGACAAGGCAGTGGCTTATCATAATTTTGTGCAATTGTATGAGTCTTGTAAAAAAAATGTTCTCACAGATAATGGGGGGTTGTAGACTGCCAGAAATAGTGCAAATTGAGTCCACTTTTAGGGTTAGGGTTAGGGAATCATGGGAACTGTATTTTATTGTGGCACCAGAGCTCTCTGACAGAGAAGGCTCAATGTCTCAGAAAAAATACAATTCCCATGATTCCCTAGCACTAACCCTAACACATTTACTCATGTTCACCTAAGAGATATTGAATATTTAAAGGGGAAAATGTAGAAGCTTACAGCATTTTAAAAAGTTTTGATATTTTTTTGAAAAAAGTTAACTGAAACTCTGAAGAGAGGAAGCTCTGAAGGAGGAACTCTGCAACAAAAGTGCATTATGGGAACCTCTTTCTTGGCACAAATGTTTAAAACCACAGCTTGGAAAGTTTACAATTCTGGGCTGCAGCTCCCATGCTGGCTGTGAGATTCTTGGACTTTTAGTCCAAGGCAGTAAAATTTCCAAACTCTGCTTAACATACCAATTCCTGGTAATAACTGCTCGATGTTTTTAGCTAGAATAATTTTCTTTTTCTTTTTTAGAGTTAGAAAAACAGAATAATTGAAAATCAGTGACAGGTGGTTCACCACTTTTCTTTACAAAATACCACCTATGTTTGTGCAAGTGAAGAGTCTTGTCTCAGGCACAAATGGAGGCACTTCAGGTTCCTGCCAGACTACAGACAAGATGCTTGCTTTCTTTTTCTTCTGCTTGGTTGATTAACTTGCACATGTTATTCCCATGACTCCTGCCTTTGGTACAGTAAAATAGACAGAGAAATGAAGCTGACAAGAAAGAACATCTACTGCAAAGGCTGACTTGTGACAAAGTCATTTCTGTGAGATCAATGGTTCATTTCTTCCGGCTCACTGGGCTGCTAGGCAGCAGGTCTCAGTGAAGTCATTGCCTGTATTTCTTCCCAGGGCTTCTATCTAGTCACAGGAATTGAGGGGTTAGCCAGCTTGTACCTTCAAATCTACAGGTGGAATCAATGAGTAATTGTAGTAACTTTGAAGTTTTTAAATATTATTCACAGTTTGGGAATTATTTTTTACAAAACTCGTATGTGGGGGGGATGTGTGTAAAAAAAACAACACCCCACTATTTTGTGTGCTGGAAACAACATATTCTGAAAAGAAAATGTCTTTCCTGCACAGCAAATGCTGTACTTGGAGACTTAGGACATGTCTACAAGGGCCAAGTACATTGGTTCCCACTGCCACCCTCAACAAATCTGTCTACATGAAACAAGGCCAAAGCCCTGATTTAAGTGCAAACCATTTTAATGAGGGAAGGCCAGTTCCATGCTAAATCTGGAATCTGTTGGAAAATTCAGAACACTTCAGAGTGACACTGGGCAAGTGTTTCCACATGTGTCCTGCTGTGCTGCCCTCTGCTACTGCTTGCACAAGTCTCTCTCTCTGAGGTCACAAGGTGGTGCCTAGCCATGTGAATGACACTGGGCACCTTGTCTTTGATCTCAAAGCAAGCAACCCACACTAGTGGTGGCTGTGCCAGGCGGCACAGTAGGATCCATGTGTAGACAGCTGTCCAGCATTGCTTCAGAGTGCAGAGGTAATGTGGGGGGGGGGGGGGATCCAGGGCAGCTTTGATCCCAGAATAATCCAGAAGCAGCCCATAGTATTCTGGCTGGTGTAGAAGAGCTCTTATTATTTTTTTTAAATAAAATTGCACATTTCGGGGAGGGGGAGTTGCAAAAAGAACAGAATGTTATGCTCAGATTCTGTACAGAAATATATTTTAAGCACATAAAAATGTTATTTCCTTTGCAAAATGTATTGTTTTCTGCACAAAAACAAACACATACCCATAGATTTTGAACAGTAAGTCCCAGACTGCAAGGATTCTCATCAGTCCTGGGTTCTTTTAGACAAGATTTCCTGACATTTGAGAAACAGGGTGGGAGTCATTCAACATTCCAGATGTAGCTGGATAGGTTCCTACAGTTAAACAACATCATGATTCTCCCCCATAGCCTAAATAGATTGCTAATTCCCACTAGAGTAGACTCACTGAATCAACTACTGACTATAAGGACCTGTCTACACCACTCAGAATACTTTGAGAAACTCCTGGTGTATTCTGGCCCTGGAGCTGAACCAGATTTATCCTCCCCATTCCTTCTGCACTCTCGAGTGATGCCTGGTGTCGGACTACATATATGTCCCACTGTGCCACTTGGTGCCAGCACCGCCAGTGCAAGTCGCTCTCTCTGATGTCAGAAATGAGGCACCAAGCATTGATTACAAGGCTGAATGCCTCATTGTGACTTCAGAGGGAATGATTCATGGCAGTGGCTGCAGCACCAGGTGGCACACAGGACATGTGTGTAAACAGCTGCCTGACATTTCTCTAAAGTGCTCTGGATTTTCTAGCAAAATCCAGATCAGAATGTGAGGGGTTTTCACCAGTTTACACAGGAATATAATCATAGAATCATAGAATCATAGAGTTGGAAGAGACCACAAGGGCAATGCCATGCAGGAACTCCCAATTAAAGCATCCCCAACAGATGGCCATCCAGCCTCTGCTTAAAGACCTCCAAGGAAGGAGACTCCACCATACCACTCCGAGAGAGTGTGTTCAACTGTTGAACAGCCCTTACTGTCAGGAAGTTCCTCCTAATGTTGAGGTGGAATCTCTTTTCCTGGAGCTTGCACCCATTGTTTCGGGTCCTAGTCTCTGGAATAGCAGAAAACAAACTTGTTCCCTCCTCAATATGACATCCTTTCAAATATTTAAACAAGGCTATCATATCCCCTCTTAACCGTCTTGTCTCCAAGCTAAACATCCCCAGCTCCCTAAGTCATTCCTCATAGGGCTTGGTTTCCAGACCCTTCACCATTTTAGTTGCCCTCCTTTGGACACGCTCCAGTTTCTCCACATCCTTTTTGAATTGTGGTGCCCAGAACTGGACACAGTATTCCAGGTGGGGCCTGACCAAAGCAGAATAGAGTGGCACTATTACTTCTCTTGATCTAGACACTATACTTCTATTGATGCAGCCTAAAATTGCACTGACCTTTTTAGCTGCTGCATCACACTGTTGACTCATGTTCAACTTGTGGTCTACCTGGACACCTAGATCCCCTTCACACATAGTCTCATAAAGCCAGGTGTCCCCCGTCGTGTATCTGTGGTTTACGTTTTTCCGCCCTAAGTGCAGTACCTTACATTTCTCCGTGTTGAATTTCATTTTGTTAGCTTTGGCCCAGCTTTCTAGTCTGTTCAAGTCATTTTGAATTTTGATCCTGTGTTCTGGGGTATTAGATACTCCTCCTAATTTGGTGTCATCTGCAAATTTGATAACTATGCCCCCAATACTGTCATCCAAGTCATTGATAAAGATGTTGAATAGCACTGGGCCCAGGACAGAGCCCTGTGGCACCCAATGGTCACTTCTTTCCAGGTTGAAAAGGAGCCATTGTTGAGCACCCTTTAGGTTCGGCCAGCCAACCAATTACAAATACATGTAACAGTTACTTTGTCTAGCCCACATTTTACCAGCTTGTTTGCAAGAATATCATGGGGAACCTTGTTAAAGGCCTTACTGAAATCAAGATATACTATATCTACAGCATTCCCTTCATCTACCAAGCTGGTAATTTTATCAAAAAAAGAGATCAGATTTGTCTGGCATGACTTGTTTTTCTGAAACTCATGTAGATTTTTTGTGATTATGGAATTACCTTTCAGGTGTTCACAGACTCTCTGTTTAATGATCTGCTCCAGAATCTTTCCCGGTATTGATGTCAGACTAACTGGACGATAATTGTTGGGATCCTCTTTTTTCCCCTTTTTGAAGATGGGGAAAATGTTTGCCCTCCTCCAGTCTGCTGGGACTTCTCCTGTTCTCCAGGAGTTCTCAAAGATTATTGCCAATGGTTCTGATATTACATTTGCCAGTTCCTTTAGTACCCTTAGCTGTAATTTGTCTGGTCCTGGAGACTTAAATTCATTTAGATTAATCAGGTATTCCTGTACTATCTCTTTACATATTCTGTGATGAAATTCTCCTATTCTGTCCTGTGCTGCATTATCCTCCGGTTGAGCACCCTTTGCCTTTTCTGAGAAGACTGAAGCAAAGAAGGTGTTGAGTAATTCTGCCTTTTCTCTGTCCCCTGTTAACTTTTTGCCACCTTCCCCACACAGTGGCCCTACTATTTCCTCCTTCTTCCTTTTGCTGTGGACATACCCAAAAAAGTCCTTTTTATTGAATAAGAACTTTTTATTGTTCTTAACCTCTCTAGCAAGCCTGAGTTCATTCTGCACTTTAGCTTTTCTGACTTTACCCCTACACATGCTAGCTATTTGTTTGAATTCCTCTTTAGTGATTTCCCCATTTTTCCATTTCTTATACATGTTCTGCTTAAAACTTAGTTCAGTTGAAAGTTCCTTAGTCATCCATCCTGGTTTCTTGAGGCACCTCCCATTTTTCTTCCTCCTTGGTACTTTTTGAAATTGTGCCTTCAGTATTGCCCTTTTGAGAAACTCCCATCCATCTTGAACTCCCTTCTCTTTTAGTATTCCTGACCACGGGATCACCCCCAGTTTACTAAAGGGGATTGCAGACTGCCAGAAATAGTGCAAATTGAGTCCACTTTTAGGGTTAGGGTTAGTGCTAGGGAATCATGGGAATTGGTTTTTTTCTGAGACATTTAGCCTTCTCTGTCAGAGAGCTCTGGTGCCACAATAAAATACAGTTCCCATGATTCCCTAACCCTAACCCTAACCCTAAAAGTGGACTCAATTTGCACTATTTCTGGCAGTCTGCAACCCCTCTAAGTTTACTAAAATCAGCTTTCCTAAAGTCTAGAATGCGTGTCTGACTATGCTTGGCTTCTCCTTTCCACTGTATAAGAAACTCCAGGAGAACATGATCACTCCCACCTAAGGATCCAACCACTTGCACCCCATTAACTAGGTCATCCCTGTTAGTTAGGATCAGATCCAAAATAGTTGACTCCCTTGTTGCCTCTTCCACCTTTTGGACAATGAAATTGTCTTCAAGGCAAGTGAGGAATTTGCTAGACCTTGAGGATTTGGATGAGTTTGGATTCCAGCAAATACCAGGGTAGTTGAAGTCACCCATCACTACTATATCTCTCCTTTTTGAGTGTGTGGTCATCTGTTCTAAGGCATCATCCAATTCCTCTGCCTGAGTCAGGGGTCTGTAGTAGACTCCCACAATAACATCCCAGTTTTTTCCCTCTCCTTTAATTTTTATCCAGATTCTCTCCACCTGGCTTCCAAGATTGATGTCCTGGATTTCTTCACTGGTGTAAATATCCCTGACATATAATGTTATTCCTCCTCCTTTCCTGTTTGGCCTGTTTCTCTTGAAAAAGTTATACCCCTGTATTTCTACATTCCAATCATGAGACTCATCCCACCAGATTTCAGTGATGCCTATTATATCATATTTGTTTTGTTGTGCTAGAAGTTTAAGTTCATCTTGCCTATTTCCCATGCTCTGTGCATCTAAGACCATATGTCCCCTTTACTTGCTGCCTGTGCATGTTTTTTTGCCTCCCACTGTTGGGTCCTTGCAATGCTTGCCTTGTTCCCTCTATGACAGTTTGACTGTTTTTTCTGTGCAGAACAGGCCTTCCCTTGTGAAAACAGTCTGCACTCAAATCAGGGCTTTGACCTTGCATCATGTAGACAGGTTATGGTGAGGGTGGGGGAAAACTGGTGTAATTGGCTGATGTCAACATTCACAGATCTAGAATTCAAAGATATAGCTGTGTTAGTCTGTAGAATCAGTATGTAGAGAGATCTTGTAGCACCTTTGAGACTAAGGGCCTAAGCAGACGGGCGACCATGGGCCGCCCCGGGAAGCTGCGGATTAGGGTCGAGGTAGCTGCACTCCTCGGCCCCAATCCACAGCTTCTCAGGCCCTGGAAGGAGTGCTAAAATAGCACTCCTTCAGCAAGACACCGAAGGTGTGTCGCAAGAGGTGTTGGGCACACCTTCGGCGTCTCTTCCGCTGCAGCGTGTGCAGACGCTCCGGCGGAAGTACGTCGTCGGAGCACCGGTCATGCGGAGTGACGGGCGCTCCGATGACGTGTTCAGGAAGGGGTTGGGGTGCCCAGCGTGAGGCTGCCCCTCCCCTTCCTTGCCTCAAAGACAGCGCAAAGCACTGTCTGCTTCCCCCCTAACTGAAAGAAAGAAGTTGGCAGCATGAATTTTCATATGAAAATTCATGCTGCCAACTTCTCTCATTCAGTTAGTCTCAAAGGTGCTACAAGATCTCTCTACATATTCATTCACAGATCTAGTGAGTTCAATCTTGTTGGGAAACTAGCATTTAGATTTAGGCCATGTGCCACAGTGGAGGATTTATGGGGTTCTTTGTTTTTTGTTTGTCTTCTTTTCTTTTCTGCATGTTAGATGAAACTCAGATATGAACCTTAAAAACTGAACTGTGTGTGTGTGATATCTGGGAGTCCTTTCTGTACAGGACTTACATGTATAAACGGGTACAGATAAATTAAAGGAATCAATATTACACATGGTATAGTGGAAGGATAAAAGAGTTTGCATTTGTAACACACACCTTGAGCCAATATAGTACAGTCCCATGGAAATAAATTAATTAATAAATTCCTAAAATACAATACATATAATTTAAAAGACCATATAAAGCAAACACATATTAAAAGCAATCAATCTGTACATTAAAATTCATAATTTTAAAATCTTCTGGATAAGTTTGCCAAAAGACACTGTTCTTTGACATTGTTTTAAATTCAGACAATGCATCCAGCTGTTGGATATCTCCTTGTAAGTCTTTTCACAGTCTTGGAGCAGCTGAACAAAAAGTCATTGGGGTGACAGTTGGCAACCTAATCCTGGATGACTAGAGTAAATGTCCTCCAGAGGAACTGAGTGTATGGAATGTTTATATGGGAAAAGGTGATCCCAATATTAACCTGAACCCATACCATGTAGGGCTTTAACAGTAATAACCAACACTTTGTAGCTCGCCCAGAAACATATGCATCCAGTGGAATGATTTTAATATTGGTGTGATATGCTCACTTCTAGATGTACTAGTAAACAGTGTGGCTGCCATGCATTGAATTAACTGATGTTTCAAACATGATACAGGGGTAGCCCAGTGTATAGCACACTGCAGAAGTCCAGCCTTGAGGTTATTAACATGTGAAATACCATCTCTAGATCCTGAAGCTCTTGATAGTGGATCAGCTAAAGTAACAGCTGTAGCTGAGAATAGGCACTCCAGGCCATCACATCCATGTTTTCATTCAAGACATTGAGGTTATCTGGACTTTAAAGATTAGTTACAAAACTGGAACTTTCCTAGCTATCATTGGAGTGAAAGTAGAAATGAAAGCAAAACTTATATCACAAAGAAGTATATCATAATATGTGTTCAGATGCATGTGGATCTCCAAAATTGTTTGTTGGTCCCTCAGCAGTTGCTAAAACCCTGCTTCCAGATTTGAGGTGAAAGTGCAATGATTCTGTTTTGTACCCAAAATGTCCAATAGCATTCCAAAGACTCTTGGGAATGTTACTAGCAATTTGTCTTTCTTTGATAGACTTTTAATCTACCCTCAGCATTTTTTTTGGCCTGGACATGTTTTTTCCCAAACAGGAAGTGACTGTCCAGTCATTTCCTGTTAGGAAATAAGGCACATCTGGGCCTCAAATAGATGTAAATAAAAAGACCCCAAATGCACCTAAAAGGATAGTGCTTTTCCTCCCAGAGCCTTTGAGGGGTGTTATTTGTCATTTGGGGTTGGGATTTTTTTTTTTTATGTCCACCCTCCATATGGCCAAAACAGATGGGCCCGATAAAGCAGGCCATGGCCACTCCAGTGTGATTCACACTGGGACCACAGCAACTGTGTGCACCTGGCCCCAGTCTGGGCCACCACTGTGTTTCAGAACTGGGCCAGCAAAAGGAGTGGTATTTTATCACTCCTTTTTGACCTGGTTCTTTGTAAAAGACATGGCCTCAGTTTGGTTTCTGGCTGCACTTGGGATGTGAATCATCTAAATGCTACACCCTGAATACAGCTGGAAATCATTTTATTTGGTCTGTCTGTTTTGGGCCATAGAGAGAAAGTGTAAAAGGAAATAGTTAAAACTTCCTGGATGCGTATGCAGAGGGGCAGGATAAAAATAAATTTATTTTTCCAATAAATTATTGGAACCAGGTTTGGATGATTCGCCAACTGCGTCCCTACCTGGACCAGAGGGACCTTGAAGCAGTAGTACTTGCCCTGGTAATCTCTCGTTTGGATTACTGTAACGAGCTTTACATGGGGCTACCTTTGTACCAAGTTCGGAAGCTTCAATTGGTTCAAAATGCGGCAGCCAGATTGGTTGCCAGAACATCTAGAGCAGACCATATTACACCAGTGCTAAAAGCTCTTCACTGGCTGCCAGTTAGCTTCCAGGCGCAATACAAAGTGTTGGTTATTACCTATAAAGCCCTACATGGCTTGGGTCTGTGTTACTTGAAGGAA
Organism: Phrynosoma blainvillii; assembly: GCA_026167975.1. Classification (NCBI taxonomy): domain Eukaryota; kingdom Metazoa; phylum Chordata; class Lepidosauria; order Squamata; family Phrynosomatidae; genus Phrynosoma; species Phrynosoma blainvillii. Next base: position 88,625,734 of record JANUYF010000001.1, on the reverse strand, counting down.
CGCTTCTCGACACACAATCTGCCCCGCACACTCAGGAGATCAGGGAAGAACTTATTAAACTATCATAACACTAAATTGACAGTTACTTCCCAAAAATCATTCACGGCCGTGGCCCCTAAATTATGGAACAGCCTGTCGAAAGAGGTCCGTACTATTCCCATGTTAGAGGCCTTCAAAAAGGCACTCAAAATAGAACTTTTCCGGTGGGCCTATCCACCTGACCCAAATTAAAAATGTGTCCTAAGACCTCCTGGGTGAAGGAAGACCATCACCACTTACAGCACAGACTGGTACTTCAATTTTATTGTAATTTTAATAACTTGTATTTTATTGTAATTTTAATAATTCTATTGTATTAATTTTATTTTTATCATTTTATTTTGTTATGGTTTTTTGCTATGTTTTAATGTTGTTGTATTGTTCCCTTTTATTTCTGTACTCCCGCTTCGATCTGCAGGGAGAGGCGGGATATATAAATTATTATTATTATTATTATTATTATTATTATTATTCCCTGATCTTATAGGAGGCCAATGCTTCTTCATTAGTTAAATATGTCTCAAGTGTGAAGTATAAATTTTCATAAATAGAAGACAAGTTCTCCAGCTTTTCTGGTTTATAGTCAAACCGCACATTTGCCACCTGGTAGTCATTAAATCAGTACATTTCAGTTCAAGAACAAGTCAAATGTGTAAAAAAAGTTACATTAAAATAAGTCAAATTTACTGATTAACAAATGAACTCATGTATCAGATTCCACATATTAAACTAATCAGAGTAGTGAATAGCAGTCTAATGAATTTTGAACTTTGGCCTAACTAAAATGGAACTAAATGAATAATGAATATAAAGTCCACGAGTATACTCTAAACTGATGAGACCTATGTCATACATTTGATGATAAAAAATTAAATCATTTCATACATGCACATACAAATTGGCCTGGATGGTCTAAATAGAATGTGTGCCAATCTAATAGGTTTCTGTATTTCTCAGTAGTTTTAAGCATTAATGTGTCTAACATTTGCACCAATCACTGGATGAACATACATAAAGTTGGAGCTCAGAAAAGTTAGGTTTTTTTGGTGGTGGGTCTGCGAAGCCTTGAGGGCGTGTGCTTGCCCAGCCCTAATTTCCACCTCTCAGCGGCGGTGGCACAGCGGCAACAGTGAGGGCGGGGAAGGCTATATTAGCCAGCCCAGGACACCATCTCCCCCCGGCACCTCTGCGAAGCCTTGAGGCCATGTGCTTGCCCAGCCCTAATTTCCACCTCTCAGCGGTGGCTGCGCAGTGGCAACGGTGAGGGTGGGGAAGTCTATATTAGCCAGCCCAGGACACCATCTCCCCCCAGCACCTCTGCGAAGCCTTGAGGGCATGTGCTTGCCCAGCCCTAATTTCCACCTCTCAGCGGCGGCGGTGTAGCAGCAACGGTGAGGGCGGGGAAGGCTATATTAGACAGCCCAGGATACCATCTCCCCCCGGTACCTCTGCGAAGCCTTGAGGGCGTGTGCTTGCCCAGCCCTAATTTCCACCTCGCAGGGGCAGCGGCGCAGCAGCAACGGTGAGGGCGTGGAAGGCTATTTTAGCCAGCCCAGGACACCATCTCCCCCCGGCACCTCTGCGAAGCCTTGAGGGCATGTGCTTGCCCAGCCCTAATTTCCACCTCTCAGCAGCAGCGGCACAACGGCAACGGTGAGGGCAGGGAAGACTATATTAGCCAGCCCAGGACAACATCTGTCCCCAGCATCCCTGCGAAGCATTGAGGGCGTGTGCCTGCCCAGCCCCAACTTCCATCTTTCAGTGGCGGCGGTGCAATGGTGACGTTTGGCAGCTGTGGGACCAAGATTAATCTTGGTCTTTAGAGCCCAAGTACTACCTCCTCTAGTGGTGCACCACCAACACAGCAATGACAATAAGGCTATCTCGTTTAGAGGCTGTGGGAATGGTCAGTTTGGAGGCTGAAACTTGCTTAAGGGACCATCTTCTCTAGCAGCGGAGCGGAGGCCAGACTGAGGTGGAGAGGTGTAAGCCTCGGAGTGTGCACCTGGGCCTTCAACTCCTCCCCTTGGATGGTATTGTGCTCCTCCGTCTTACCTGAGGCTGGGAAGAAGGTGGGGGCAGCCATCGGAGTAGTGTTGGGGAATGGGAGATATGGTCGGAACAGAGCAAACAAATGTTGCAAAAGAAGACGGGATCACTGTTTGAAAGCTATCCCGTCTTCAGTTCCCTCTGTTTCCCAGAATAGCTTGGAGAGCAGACCAACCATTCCACAGAACCTCACTCTGCTCCTCTGCAATGCCAGGTTGGTGAAGAATAAGACTCATATCATCCAGGATCTTCTCTTGGATGAGGACGCTGACCTGGCTTGCTTCACGGAGACCTGGCTGGGGGAGGATAGCACTGTCACATGGCCGCAGGCCCTCCCAGCCGAGTACTCTGTTAGTGAGCAGGTGAGGGGAAGTGGGCGGGGGGGCGGAGTGGCTCTAGACCATAAAAACCACCTGAAATTGACCAGGGTACCTGTCCGGAACACAGCCCACTTCGAGTGTATGTACCTAAGCCTGAAGACCAGGGATAGCTTGGGGATTCTGCTAGTCTACCGGCCACCCCGTTGTCTAGCAGACTCCCTAACCGAGCTGACACAGCTGGTCTCAGAGCTGCTACTGGAGTCCCCCAGACTTTTGGTTTTGGGGGACTTCAACATCCCGCTCGAGACCAGTTTAACAGGTGCGGCTCGGGAGTTCATGGAGACCATGACAAACATGGGCCTATCCCAATTGGTCAACGGGCCCACACATTGTGCAGGTCATACACTCGATGTGGTCTTTAGTTCAGATCAGGCATATCTGTGGGCGGAGGTAACCAGTACCTCCGCTTTGTCATGGACGGATCATTTCCTGGTCAAGATGGAACTTAGAGCCTACATCCGCCCCACCGGGGGTGATGGACCCATTAAAATGGTCTGCCCTCGAAGGCTAATGGAACCTATGGGTTTCCAGAAAGCCTTAGAGGGTTTAATGGTTGAAAATGCTGGTGATCCTGTCGATGCTCTGGTTAATACCTGGAACACTGATCTTACCAGAGCTATCGACACGATTGCTCCCAAGCGTCCTTGCCAATCCGCTTCTAACCATAGGCCATGGTATACGCCTGAGCTTAGGGAAATGAAGTGGTTTGGACAACGACTAGAGAGCAAGTGGCGGAAGACTCAACTCTTATCTGATAGAACTCGCCATAGGAACTTTCTTTGGTCCTATCGGGAGGCAATGCGTGCAGCGCAGAGATCCTTCTCCTCTGAACGTATTGTGTCTGCAGAGTCTCATCCAGCAGGGCTGTTTAGGGTGGTGAGGGAGCTGATGCAGGTGTCCCCTGAGCCAAATCCCATGCTTAACCCAACGACTGCCTGCTGTGACACATTTAGTAACTTCTTTGCAGATAAAATCTCTCAGATAAGAGCTGACTTAGATGCCATTATTGTAACAGAAACAATGGACGAGGTGTCCAGCGACTCCACCGATGTAATTATACTGGATCAGCTTCAATCTGTGAGTACCGATGATGTGGACAAGCTCCTTGGTAGTGTGAGGAAGACAACCTGCCCCCTCGACCCTTGCCCATCTTGGCTGGCCATCCAGGGAGGGGATGCATTGCGGAAGTTCCTTGTGAGCATCATCAATGCGTCCTTCAGGGAAGGATATATTCCATCATGTTTAAAAGAGGTGGCTGTTAAGCCTATTCTGAAAAACCTTCCCTGGACCCCCTGGATATGAAAAATTATAGGCCAGTCTCTTTATTACCATTCTTGAGCAAGGTGATCGAGAGGGCGGTTGCTCTTCAACTCCAAGCTGTCTTGGATGAAACTGATTATCTAGACCCATTTCAAACTGGCTTCAGGACAGGCTTTGGGGTTGAGACTGCCATGGTTGCCTTGACCGACGATCTGCGTCTGAGCATCAGCAGGGGTAGTGTGACCCTGTTGGTGCTCTTAGACCTCTCAGCAGCTTTTGATACGATAGATCACAGCATTCTTCTGGATCACCTGAGGGAGTTAGGCATCGGAGGCACTATTTTGCAGTGGTTCCAGTCCTTCCTCTCGGACAGGTCCCAGAGAGTGCTGCTCGGGGACGGTAGTTCCAGTAAAAGGGAGCTTAACTGTGGAGTATCACAGGGTGCTATTCTGTCCCCAATGTTATTTAACATCTATATGAAGCCGCTGGGTGAGATTATTCGGAGTTATGGAGCTGGGTGTTATCAGTACGCTGATGACACTCAGATCTATTTCTCCGTATCTTGTTAGCCGGCCTCGAATTCTGATGGCATCTCTTCTCTCAATGAATGTCTTTGGCCAGTAATGGGCTGGATGAGGAAAAACAGATTGAGACTGAATCCAGACAAGACGGAGGTGCTCACGGTAGCGGCCCCAAAACCAAGAATTGGGTTGCAACCTCCAGTCCTGGATGGGGTCACACTCTCCTCCAGTGACTGTGTTCACGGTCTGGGGGTGCTCCTTGACTCGTCGCTCCTGATGACAAACAGCAGCTGCAAAACCTCCAGAAGCCAAGCAGGGAGAGTTTGACCAGCCCCTCCCTTTCCACCATCTGATCAGCCGGAGTAGAGGCTATTTAATACTCTTAGCCTCCCCAGAGGTAACAGCAGCTGCAAAAGCTCCAGGAGCCAAGCAGAGAGAGTTGGAACAGCCCCTCCCTTTCCACCATCTGAGCGGCTGGAGTGGAGGCTATTTAATACTCTTAGCCTCCCCAGAGGTAACAGCAGCTGCAAAAGCTCCAGGAGCCAAGCAGGGAGGGTTGGACCAGCCCCTCCCTTTCCACCATCTGAGCGGCTGGAGTGGAGGCTATTTAATACTCTTAGCCCCCCCAGAGGTAACAGCAGCTGCAAAAGCTCCAGGAGCCAAGCAGGGAGGGTTGGACCAGCCCCTCCCTTTCCACCATCTGAGCGGCCGGAGTGGAGGCTATTAATACTCCCCAGAGGTAACAGCAGCACAGCAGGAGAGCTGGGGAGGCCGTGCGGAGCCCTGAAGCCCTGAAGCTCCAGAGAAACATCCACTCCCGGCGGCGCAGCAGCTGCAGTGACTGAGCCGGGGAGGCTGGGCGGAGCCTTCAAAAGCTCCGTAGGACCATCTGCTCCCAGCAGCACAGCAGGAGAGCCAGGGAGGCCACACGGAGCCTTGAAGCTCCGGAGAGGTTAATGTCTTCACCAAACCCCTTAGTGGAATAAAACTGCTGAGAGGCCAGGAGGCTGGGCGGAGTCTCTTTAATCCTTAATCCTGTCCTCCCTCTTACCATCAGTAGGGACCCAGGCGCTGAAGGCGTGCCAGGATGATGCCTCTTTAATCTTCTTGTTATTGCTGATGATAGTAGAGCATCTATATACTGTCTTGCCCTATTGCATGAGGTGCTGGTGGGAGCAGCATCACTTGGAAGTGGGGCTCCCAGTCAGTAGAGTGGGTTGGTGAGAGTGGCCCCTCTACAGTCTGGGTGGCTAGACGATCCGTGGACAAAAACTGCTTAGTGGGGGTGAATATGCTGGTGAGAGCGGCATTTCTTTTTTGACAGTAGATTGTAAGTGCCAGTAATAATAAGAGAAAGGAGATCCCAGTGGAAGCGGTATTCTCTAAGAGGTTAATCTTAGAGTACATCAATGTTAGGATGGTAGAGGGGGGAAGAGTGGGGAGAAGGATTTTTAGAGATTCACTTGCTGGGAAGAGTTTAGTGATATGGCTGGTGGTGGTGATCAATGTATTAAAGTTGTGCGGGGCAAGGGGAGATATGGTGTTAATAGAGTGGGAATAATACAAAAAGGAAGACGGGATCGATATTTGAAAGCTATCCCATCTTCCACTCACTCTGTTAGCCTGAAAGTACCGAGAGTTGTCCCAACCATACCACAGACCCTTACCTTGCTCCTGTGCAATGCCAGGTCGGTGAGGAACAAATCTCATATCATCTATGATTTGTTGGAAGGAGAGAATGCCGACCTGGCTTGTTTTACTGAAACCTGGCTGGGGGAGGATAGCAGTGTAACTTGGGTGAAGGCTCTCCCAGCCGAGTATACTATTAAGGAGCAGGTTAGGGAAAGTGGGTGAGGGGGTGGGGTGGCCTTGGTCCATAAAAATACTATCACATTGATCAGAAGACCTATCCAGAAAATGACGTACATCGAGTGTATTTACCTGACCTTGAAATCTAGGAACAGTCTGGGGATTCTGTTGGTCTACCGTCCACCCCATTGCCTAACAGACTCCCTGGCAGAGCTGACGCAGTTGGTCTCAGAGCTGCTGTTGGAGTCCCCCAGGCTTTTAGTTCTGGGGGACCTCAACATCCCCTTTGAGTCCAACTCATTGGATCTAAAAGGTGCAGTTTGGGAGTCCATGGCATCCATGACAGCCATGGGCCTATCCCAACTAGTTTCAGGTCCAACACATTGTGCTGGTAATACACTCGATGTGGTCTTTAGTACGGATCAGTATCATCCGTGGGCAGAAGTAATTCAAACTTCTGCACTGTCGTGGACGGATCACTATCTGATCAAAGTTGGACTAAGAGCCATTTCCCATATCCCCCTTGAAGGCTAGTCTGCCCTCGAAGGCTGATGGAACCCCAAAGGTTACAGAAAGCCCTAGAGGGTTTTATGGTTGGGAACGACGGCGATTCTGTCGAAACCCTGGTAAATACCTGGAATAATGATCTTACCAGGGCGATAGACATTATCGCTCCCGAGCGTCCTTTCCAGCCTGCTTCTAATAAAAAACCATGGTTTACAGAAAACCTTCATTTAATGAAGCGGGCTGTGCAATGAGTAGAGGGCCGCTGGCGGAAACATCGATGTTTAGCTGACAAGACACGTCATAGGAACATGTTAGATTCCTATCGAGTGGCAATAGATGCAGCCAAGAATGCTTTCTATGCTGCACGTATTGCATCTGCAAAGTCTCGTCCAGCAGAGCTGTTCAGGGTGGTTAAAGAATTAAGTCAATTGGCTCCCGCCCTGAACCCATTACTGGAACCAACAAAAGCATGCTGTGACACATTTAATGACTTTTTTGCAGATAAAATCTCTCAGCTAAGGGCCGATCTGGATGCGGGCATTATAACAGAACCAAAAAGAGGGATGTCCAGGGACTCTGTGGACTGTATTAAACTGGATCAATTCGAGTTTGTAAATACCGATGAAGTGGACAAGCTTCTTGCATGTGTAAGGAGGACAACTTGCCCTCTTGATCCTTGCCCATCATGGCTGACTGCTCAGGGAGGAGATGCTGTAAAATTACTATTACAGTTCATAATTAATGCATCCTTCAGGGAGGGTAAATTTCCAGCGAGCTTAAAACTAGTGATAGTGAAACCACTCTTGAAAAACCCCTCCCTTGATCCCCAGATGAGATGTAATTATAGACCGCTCTCTTTATTACCATTTTTGGGCAAAGTGATTGAGAGGGTGGTTGCCTTCCAGCTCCAGGCAGTCTTGGAAGAAACCGATTATCTGGACCCATTTCATGGTCGCCTTAGTCTATGATCTCCGTCTGGGTATCGACAGGGGAAGTGTGACCTTGTTGATCCTCTTGGACATCTCAGCGGCATTCGATACCATAGACCATGGTATCCTTCTGGGATGACTGAGGGAGTTAGGTATTGGGGGCACTGCGCTCCAGTGGCTCCAGTCCTACCTCTCGGGTAGATCCCAGATGGTGAAGCTGGGCGACAGTGGCTCCTCTAAGAGGGAGCTGACATCTGGCATCCCGCAGGGCGCTATACTGTCTCCCATGCTGTTTAACATTTACATGAAGCCACTGGGAGAGATCATCCCAGAGATATGGGGCGTGGGGTTATCAATATGCTGATGATACCCAACTGTATTTCTCTATGTCTCCGACTGCTGCGGTGACTAAGGGTGGCATCTCTCCTCTGGATGCCTGCCTTGGGTCAGTAATGGGCTGGATGAGGGAAAACAAACTCAGGCTGAATCCAGAGAAAACAGAGGTACTCGCCATAGGTACCCCTGGTCCGGGAAGGGAACTTTGTCAACCGGTCCTTGATGGGGTCACACTTCCCCTGAAGGACAAAGTGCGCAGTTTGTGAGTACTCCTGGACTCATCTCTACAGTTGTCATTCCAGGTGAATGCGGTGGCCAGGAGTGCTTGGAATCAACTTTGGTTGATTCGCCAACTGCGCTCCTACCTGGACCAGAAGGACCTTGAAGCAGTAGTACTTGCCCTGGTAATCTCTCATTTGGACTTCTGCAATGCACTCTACTTGGGGCTACCTTTGTACCAAGTCTGGAAACTTCAATTGGTTCAAAATGCGGCAGCCAGGTTGGTCGCCGGTACAACTAGGGTGGACCATATTACACCTGTCTTGAAAGCTCTTCACTGGCTGCCGATTAGTTTCCGGGTGCAATACAAAGTGTTGGCCACTACCTTTAAAGCCCTACATGGCTTGGGTCCGAGTTACTTGAAGGAATGCCTCTCCCTATATAATCCGCCCCGCAATCTCAGAACATCAGGGAAGTACTTATTGGAATATCATAATACTAGACTAAAGGTAACTTCCCAGAGATCATTCACAGTGGCAGTTCCTAAGCTTTGGAATAGCCTGCCAGAGGAGATCCATCTTATTAATACACTAGAAGCCTTTAAGAAGGCACTTAAGATGGAGCTCTTCCGGCAGGCTTACCTTCCTAATCTGTAAAAACTAATTGCTTCACTAATACAACCTCCAGGGTGTGTGAAGATGATGATAACCGGTTCGCTGGATAGGGTATTGGTTTTAGCAGAGGGATTATGGGGTTTTATGTGGGGGGGGGATATTGTGTTTTGGTTTTTATATATCCTATGTTTTGTATTTTTATATCAACTGTTATCCCACTTCGATCCATAGGGAGAGGCGGGAAATATAAATTATTATTATTATTATTATTATTATTATTATTAAATGCGACAGCTTCGGCTGATACGCCAGCTGCGCCCTTTTCTGGAAGTAAGGGATCTTGAGACCGTTGTGCACGCGCTGGTAACCTCACGTCTTGATTTCTGTAATGCACTCTACATGGGGCTACCCTTGTGCTTGGTTCGGAAATTACAGCTGGTACAAAATATGGCAGCCAGGCTTGTCTCTGGAACATCTAGGAGGAACCACATTACTCCGGTTTTGAGGTCCCTCCACTGCCTGCCTATCAGCTTCCGGGCCCAGTACAAGGTGTTGGTTATCACCTTTAAAGCCCTAAATGGCTTGGGTCCAAGCTATCTCAGGGACCGCCTTCTCCCTTATAATCCTCCCCGTGCTCTCCAGTCCTCTGGGAGGAATTTGTTGCAGCCACAAAGATCTAGGCTTGCGACCACCTCCCAGAGGGCTTTTTCAGCTGTTGCCCCCAAATTGTGGAACGGCCTACCGGATGAGATCCATCTATTGACATCGTTAGACAGCTTTAAAAAGGCTGTCAAGATGGATCTCTTCGGGCAGGCTTTTCCAGAATAGTTAATCCCAGCCTCAGGAACCCCCTCTGGAAGTTGATTCTGGAACTCCTAACTGATGCTGCTCGTGAAGGAAGGATTTTTAATAATAATTGTATATATGTGATTTTAATTTGTATTGATTTAATAATGTTTTAAGGGGGGAAGGGAATTTGACTTGTTTTATACTATGTACTATTTTACTGTTGTAAGCTGCCCAGATTATTCGCAGAGGGGCAGGATATAAATAAATGTTATTATTATTATTATTATTATTATTATTATTAGGCCTCTGTTGAGCTGTTGTATTAGTTTTGCTCTGTAAAATGGAAGTTTTAAATCTCTACGGATTGCCAGCTCACTGGCTGGGAGATTCTGGGATCTGTAATCTAAGCACAGGCTCAGCATAAAATTTTATCTAGGATTAACCAATAACATCATGCTTAGGTATCAGGTTTGTACTACAAATATAAAGATTGCTCTTCAGTTTCCCTCATCTTAAAGAAGTAATGGACTGGATGAGGAAAAACAGATTGAGACTGAATCCAGACGAAACGGAGGTACTAACAGTCACGGGACCGAAATCATGGGAGATGCTGCTAGGCTGAGGGGAGGAACTGTTGGAAGTTTCTTTCCTCCTTCCAGCAATGGAAACTTCCATTGGATTAACAACCCATTCACAAACTGAGAGACTCTTTCTGTTCATAAAAGGACAGCTCTGGATTCAAGCTTTAGCCTGAGTATTTCCCATAGACAGCTCCTTTAAGGCCTTTTGATTCAGGGCCATCATTTTATGGTTGCAAATAACTAAGGATTTCTTTTAGCTGGATATTTAAATATTTTAAGAGAACACTAAATCTTTTATGATCTCATTTTATTGATTTTATTCCCTAAAGGTTATTACTCAACCTGAGTCTTTGGGGTAATGTAGGTTATAAATCTAAATAAATTAATGTATAGATTAAATGAAAACATACAGCTCAGTAATCCTCTCTGCTAGCTAACAGATGGAAGACAATGTTTGTGTTCTCAATAAAAGCTGATATTTCTGTTACCTGAAAATATATAAAGAGTCTTAAGACAAGCTGGGAAATTGCTTTAAGTGGTACTTGCTAGATTTTCTATAGTTGATTACATAACCTTAAAAGAAGTTAATATTTTACTAATGTCCCTGTCATGTGGGAAAATTTAAACGGAAGAGGTAAATCTATTATTTTTCTTTATTTTATTTATTAAAATAGCTATATTCTAACTTTTATCATGGAATCTCAGAGTGGCATATCAATAAAATCACTTCAAAATTGTAAAATCACTTTTACAATTTCAAACTAGCATCAGGATTGGCTATGGGATAGAAACAGCTTTGTCTGTCATGATAGATGGCCTATGGCAGAAACTAGATTGGGAAGTGTGACCCTGTTGATTCTTCTGGTCCTCTCACTGGTTTTCTGTACCATTTGTACCCAGAAGGATACCCATGGTATCCTACTGGGTCACTTTTCTGGATCACAGTTATTCAAATGTGCACAAGCAAAAGATAGTCAATAGGTACATGAGTTTCTTGTGCATACATTTATTTTAAAAAAGCATTCCTTTGAAAATGTGCACAAAAGTACATATGCTGAGGAACAGGGAGGAAACAGAACCCAGGCACAAGTATTTTTAGTAGAAAAATGAGCTTCAGTGACCTACCCATCCCTGATTGAAAGAGGTAAGTCTATAGTCTTCTTGGAGAAGCAGGTTCAGAATATAGTGATAGGAAATACCAACATCCAGGCTGTTGACCTGTGGGGTCCCTTGGAGATCAGTCTACATGAAACCACTGAGAGAGGTCATGCAGAGTTTGTGGATTTAATGTCACCAGCATGGAGGTGAAACCCAACTCTTTCCATTTAACTCCAAGGAAGCTGATTCTGTATTAACCCAGTGTCTGCAGTCAGTAATGGACTGGATGAGGGAAAAAGACCTGAAACTTAATCCAGACAACAAAGAGGTCCTCTTGTTCATTTGAAAAGCAGATCATGGAAGAATTGAGCCTGTGCTGGATGGACTTACTCTCCTCGTGAAATCTCGAGTTTGTAGCTTGAGCATACACCTGGACACAGATATGAACCTGGATGCCCAAGTTTCAGAAATGACTAGAAGTGCATTTGCACAATCAAAACTAGTGCACTAGCTGTGTCTGTTCCTTAAGAAGTCATGTCTTGATTACATCCCACTTGGATTACTGTAATGTGGAGCTGCCTTTTGAAACTATTTGGAAACTTTAGTGCAGGGGTAGGCAACCTTTCCCCTTTAAGGGCCGAGGGACTTCAGCTCCCAGAATCCCATGAGCTATTGGCCAATATGGGACTATTGGCCAACAGCTCATGGGATTCTGGGAGCTGAAGTCCCTCAGCCCTTAAAGGGGAAAGGTTGCCTACCCCTGCTTTCGTGTGTCCAAAATGTAGTGGCCAGGCTGCTAACTGAGGCTGGTAAAAAGCTCCCATGCTGAAACAGCATTACTGGCTACCAGCCCATTTTCATGCAGATTTCAAAGTGCTGGTTATGACCTTTAAGGTTCTACACAGCTTGGGTCCAGACTATCTAAAACAGGGGTCAGCAACCTTTTTTGCCGATGGACCGGGGGGGTGAAATGGTGATGGGGGCCAGTGCGGGTGCGGGCATGCTGCCATGTTGAAAAACAAAATGGCGGCTTCCACCCCCCCTGCATCATGTGCACATGCGCATGGTGACGGGCCCCCCCAGGAGGCCTCCCTCGGCAGCGGCGGGCCTCCTAGAGGCCCAGCGCTGTCACAGGGGGGCCCTAGGAGGCTTCCCTCAGCAGCGCCGGGCCTCCAAGGGGCCCAGTGCTGCCACAGGCAGGAGACTCTGGGAGACATTTTGGAATCCGAAATGGCACCCCGGAGGACCCCCGTGGCCACGAAAGGTGGCGGTGGTGGCAGCGGCGGCAGCAGGACCAGGCAGAGGCTGGTCTGAAAGCCTCTGCAGGCCGCATGTGGCCCGCAGGCTGTAGGTTGCTGACCCCTGATCTAAAAGATCATCTCTTCCTATACAAGCCACCCCAAATCTTGAGATTTTCAGAGGAGGGCTTTTTCTCAGTACTACCACCATCTCTGGCCTGTCTGGTGAAGACACAGGTGGCAGTCTTCTGAGTGGCTGCTCCCAGGCTATGGAATCAAATCTCCTTTCCATGGGAGATTCAGTTAGCCCCTTCCTGGTTTTCTTTCTGCTTCTAGTCTAAGAACTTTTTATTTAGGCAGGCTTTTGACTAATGGTAGTAGGGAGCCCTAGTGGTGCAGTGATTAAATGTCTGTACTGCAGCCACTTACTCAAAAACCACAAGGTTGTGAGTTCAATACCAGCCAGGGACTCAGGGTTGACACAGCCTGGCATCCTTCTGAGATCGCTACAATGAGTACCCAGCTTGTTAGGGGCAATTAGCTTATACATTGTAAACTGCTTAGGGAGTGCTTAAATGCATTGATAAGTGGTATAGAAATGTACTTGCTATTGCTATTTCTAGTGCAGTGTCTGAAAGTGCTATGCTTTTTTTTCTTATATTTTTTCAATTATGTTTTAAATATACTTCAAACCAATCTACCATCTTCCTTTTAATAAAACTGATATTTATTTTAACATTTGCAAAATAAGGTAAGTTTTTTTTTAAGGTAAACTTTAATCTTAAATTTTTTAAGCTACTTTAGGTCCCATTCTGATGGAAAAACAAGGGTATAATTTGAATAGATAAATAGATAAATAAATAAATACATCTGTATATTAATATACAGTTACAACAAGACAGATGAAAACCTGTTAAAGCTATTTAGGAAAATTTAAAATGATTTAACTGTGCACATTGAGATGAAATCAGTTGCATAAAAAACCATGTTTTTACTTGTCACTGGAACTACCGGTATATCAGCATTGGTGAAAACCTGTCCTCTCAGGGAGAGTGTTCTACAGCCAGGGTACCACACCAAAGAAATCCTATTTCCATGTCCTCACAAAGAGTTTTGTGCCTAGAATTTCCAGATGATTATTATCAGGGCCAAATCCTGATGTTACCACAGGGGACAGGCCCTCGTAAGGTTACATACCTTTGGTGTGTTTCCTAGATACTCATCAGGATACCACTCACCAGGATACCATGAGTGTAGGATATTGTGATGTCATTCAGCATGATACATTAAGCATCAACCACAGGTGCTCAACATATGTTATACATTCTTTTTTCAAAAAAAACAACAACAGTGTAATAAAGGTGAATACACATGTATACACACAAATTTAAAGCCAGTGCTCTTGCTATGAGATTCCTCTCACTCTGCTTGAAGACTTGAAAAGAAGGTCCAGGTCCAGAAACTCAGGACTAGGCCCATAGATATAATAAATATAATGAAAATTAAGAAAACAAAAACAATGACCACAGATTATTTACATAACTTTAAAATAGTTGATGAAGACATAGAAATAGTTCAAGGTTTTTCATTAGTCAGAATGGAGACTGATTAGAAAACAAAAGAAGGCTAGACCTTGGTGGAGTAGTTATAAAGGAACTAGATATGATACTGAAGTGTCAAGATATATCATTGATTACTAAAGTTAGGGTTGTCCATTCCATTGTATTTCCAATTTCTATGTATGGTTGTAAAAGGTAGACAGTGAAGAAAGCTGATGGGGGGGGGGATTAATTTATTTGAAATGTGGTGCTGGAGAAGAGTTCTATGCATACTGTGGACTGCTGAAAAGACAAATAAATGGATCCTAGAGCATGTTTAGCTTGAACTCTGTCTAGAAGGCAAATATAAGATAAGGGGCATCCCATATGACCCCAAATCAGGGCTGAACTTCCATCTAGAATCTAAGGCCAGGATCCAACTTAATGCTAGCAGAGCAAAAAGCCACCCTGGATTGGCACTGTTTGCTGTTGTGCATGTGGCAATTTCCACAGGGGCAACATGGCTTCTGCTTGTATAATGAGGTTCTGGAAACATTGATTCATGGGCAGCCTATATGTAAATATAGAGGTATCCATAGTAGTTCCTCCCTCCACATTTGAACACTAACTTCATACAGTATTTAAAGGCAAGGAGGCTTTAAGGAGTATGCCATGAGGAAGAAAGAGAGAATATGTAAATTTACTTGATCAAAAAACTGTCTTAGATACCAGCCATGCCCCTAACATGGGAGAAATTTAGATCCTAAAGAAATTTCCTTCTTTAAACTAAATTAAATTACATTAAATTAAACCTAGTAGAAAGGAGGGGGATAAGTAAAATCCCTCTGTTGCTGCTGTTTTCCTACTGTATTGGCAGGAGCCTAGGACAGACCAGAATACATAATATTGGTTTTTGAACTGAAAACTATGTGAAACATTTGAGAAGTGTGAAAACTGGTAAATAATAAGAATTTGGAATTTTAGGTTTGTAGACTATTTTGATAATAAACCCCAACAAGTGGACAATTAATTCATTATCATCAACAATAATAAGTTAAATATTTTAGTTAGTTTAATCGCCATTTGTTAACTCATTAAGCCATTAAATTAGGGAAACTATTAGATTTACTGAGAATGGCTTAGCCTTAGTGGTTGTTACTGTTGACCTTCAGGGCATAATAAATAAATAAATAAATAAATAAATAAATAAATAAACTTTATTTTTATACCCCGCCTTTTGCCAAAGGCAATCAAGGTGGCTTACAGATGTAAAAACAATTTAATAAAACATCCTTCTATTAAACAATAAAACAATAATAACAATTAACCCCCCTTATTAAAAACAATCTTAAAATAAAAACATAAAGATTTAAAACTGTGTGCATTCTAGATAGGTGTATACAAAGGGTATATATAGTGAGGGAGGAACACAGCTTGAAATGGAGTGATCTAATCTGGGCAGGCCTGTAGGAAGAGCTCCATCTTGACAGCTTTTTAAAAGCTGTCCAAGTTGGTTGTTTGACGGATTTCCTCCAGCAAGGCGTTCCACAATCTGGGGGCGGCGGCCGAGAACATCCTCTGGGAGGTTGCCGCTAATCTACTTTTTACCAGTTGCAGCAGATTCCTCCCAGAGGACCTGAGAGTGCGTGGTGGATTGTATGGAAGAAGATGATCCCTTAAGTAGGTTGGGCCCAGGCCATGTAGGGCTTTAAAGGTAATCACCAACACCTTATACTGTGCTCGGAAACCAATAGGCAGCCAGTGCAGCGATTTGAGCACAGGTGTGATATGATCACTCTTGGATTTACCAGTGATCAGCCTGGCTGACATATTTTGTACTAGTTGTAGTTTCCAAGTTAGGTATAAGTGTAGCCCCATGTAGAGTGCATTGCAGAAGTCGAGTTGTGAGGTTCCCAGTGCATGTACTACAGTTTCTAGGTCCTTTACTTCCAGGTAAGGGTGCAGCTGGCGTATCAGCCAAAGTTGATAACAGGCGGTCCTGTCTGCCGCATTCACCTGATCTACCATGTGAAGCAACAAGTCTAGGAGTACCCCAAGACTGTGAACACAGTCCTTGGGGAAGAGCATGACCCCATTCAAGACTGGGGATTGTAACCCAATACCTGGTTTAGGGGCCCCTACTGTAAGTACCTCTGTTTCGTCTGGATTCAGCTTGAGTAAGTTTTTCTTCATCCAATCCATTACTGCCTCAAGACATTGATTGAGGGGAGAGATGCCATCTGTCATCATGGCTGCTGACCGAGTCATGGAGAAATATATTTGGATGTCATCAGCACATTGATAACACCTCGCCCCATGTCTCTGGATGATTTCCTCCAGTGGCTTCATATAGATGTTAAATAGCATCAGGGACAGGATGGCACCTTGGGGGATGCCACATTTAAGCTCTGTTTTTGAAGAGCAACTGTCCCTGAGCATCACCTTATGGAACCTGCTTGAGAGGAAGGAATGGAACCACTGAATTACAGTGCCTCCAATTCCTAACTCGCCCAGGCATTTGAAGAGGATGTCATGGTTTATTGCAGGGGTAGGCAACCTTTTCCCTTTAAGGGCCAAGGGACTTCAGCTCCCAGAATCCCAGGAGCTATTGGCCAACATGGGACTATTGGCCAACATGGCTGAGGCTTCTGGGAGCTGAAGCCCCTTGGCCCTTAAAGGAGAAAGGTTGCCTACCCCTGGTTTATCGTGTCAAAGGCTGCTGAGAGATCCAAAAGCACTAACTGGGTCACACTTCCCCAGTCAATGCTTAGGCGTAGGTCATCTACCAGAGCAACCATGGCAGTCTCCACCCCATGTCCAGGTCTGAAGCTGGTTTGAAATGGATCTAGAAAACTGGTATCCAAAATCGCTTGGAGTTGACAGGCAATGGCCCGCTCGATCACTTTGCTCAAAAATGGCAGGTAGGATACTGGTCTGTAATTTGTCAAAACCAGGGGGTCCAGGGACAGTTTCATTTGGATCCTTCAAAATGCTGGGTTCCCCCCTCCTATTAAGGATACCTTCCTCCAGTACAGAATTCCTGTCCCCTAGATTGACTACAAATCTCATAATATGACTTTTGTCTGGGAATGGTAGAAATCTAATATGTCCAGTAAGTGTCAGGTTCAGAAAGTATGTCCTAAAATGTCATTTTATCTTGCAACCCCTTCAATTAAATTTGTCACTCTTTTGCATCTCTTTTCTAACCTCCCACCCCTACTTGTTAGGATGTAGCCATATCTGTACAACACCCCTTCCCAGATTTATATGTATATGCTCAAACACTTCTGACACTCTGTGCTATGAAAGGCCTTTTCCTGGTCAAACCTAGTAGCCAGCCCTTTTGCTGAACTCCATTGTTACCATCATCTAGTGTGCTTAATCAGTATGCAAAGAGATCTTGTAGCACCTTTGAGACTAGCTGAAAGAGAAAAGTTGGTAGCATGAGCTTTCCTAGATTTGAGCCTACTTCCTCAGGTGCATTGAGGCTATGAAATCTCATGCTACCAACTTTTCTCTTTCAGTCTCAAAGATCAGTTAGTGCTACAAGATTCCTTTACATACAGATTTTCCAGATTAAGGGCTGGCCTGGGAATGGAGCACGCTGGCCACCCCAACCCCAACCCCACCCCAACACCGTTCTGATGCCATGAAGCCATATGCATGGTGCACAGTGTCAGGATGCTCTCCCGACACAGCATTTAAACACGCTGTGCCGAAAGGGTATAGAAGAGCTGCGATGCTGGCTCTTAGGGTGGCCTTTTGCCACCCCTAAAAGGAGCAGCATTGGAGCCACAGCATGGGGTTGCCGCAGTCCCAATCCGCCACTTCCCAGGGCAGCTCTGTGCCGCCCCAAACAGCTGGTCTGCATCGGCCCTAACACAGCTATGTCTTTGGGGCTCTGCAGATGGTGCAAAGTGCCATCTTGGAGCCAGGGAAGGGGAGGGGCAGCCAGACGCTGGATGCCCCAACACCTTCCTGATGATGTCCTTCCGGTGCAGCATTTTTACACACTATGCTGGAAGAGGCATAAAAGAGCCACATGGCAGCTCTTGCGGTGCCATTTCCGTGGCTTGGGAAAGGAATGCTATTTTGGTGCTCCTTTCCTAGTTGGCAGAAAGAGTGGATTGGGGCTGAGGCATGGGGCAGCCTCGGTCCCAATCCTCGGCTTCTTGGGATGGCCCATGGCTGCCCGTCTACAGAGGCCCTTTGAATTCCAGGGTGCTTAAATTTGCTGTTTGAACAATTGACATACTAAATACCCTCCAGACAAAGTTCTGCCTCTCCCAGCATATGCCCCTGCAGGTGGCAAAACAATGCATTACAAACAGGAGATGGTAGTGATAGAAAATGTCACCTTCAGGGCAAGCATGATTGACTTAACATTTCTCTAATGTTTTGTAAGTGGGTGCTTATCTAAGTCATTACCATTTTCTTGCTAACTCAAATACTGGGGAAAGTGCCTCAGGAAATCCAGGTGGACATCTTTGTTTAAAAAAACAACAACATACCTTTGTTTTAGAGAAATTCTGATGTCATCCTCAGTTTCTCCTATTTGGAGCAATGTATGCTGAGGTAGGATCAAAGAAGCCAAGCCTTCTGTCGCCTTCTGGAGGCTCCTTGTTGAGAGGTAATCACTTTTTCAGACCCTTCCCCCTCATCTGGAATTTTGACATGATAATCTCCCTAGTTTATTTCTATTTCAAAACTCCTGGGTGTGGCTTAAGAGGATTTTGGTTAGTTTATCCTCCTTTCCTTGCAGATTTTCAGCCAGTAGGGCACCCTAGCCTCTCACAAACCCAAAAGAAAAAACAAGGAAATATAATCTTCCAATTTCCTAAATCTACTTTCCCTGAATTTGGACATGGTGGCTCAGCGGTTAAGATGCTGACTCTAATGACTGAAAAATTCGAAGGCTGGCAGTTCAACACCCACATGCCATGTGAAGGAGTCAGCTCCCATCACTAGTCACAGCTTCTGCCAACCTAGCAGTTCAAATGCATGTGAAAGTGCAAGTAGATAAATAGATACCACTTTGGTGGGAAGGCAATAGCGTTCCATGCAGTCATGCTGGCTACATGATCACAACGTCGTCTTTGACAACGCTGGCTCCCTCGGCTTAGTAATGGAGATGAGCACCACCCCATAGAGTCAGACACGTCTAGACAATCTTGGCAAGGGAAAACCTTTACCTTTACCTTCTTTCCCTGCAAATCACAACTCACTAGAACTACTCCCTCATTTTTTGGTTTCGGAGAGGGGAACTGTAAAATTTGGGATCTGCCCTAGAGGCTTATTGGGGTGCATCTGACCAATGTTTTAGTCAAAATAATATTGGAGGTGCTAGGGCAGATGTGGCACCCCATATTCATGGTTGTGCAACCTTCTGTTCCATTGAAGATGCCCATTTTCAGGACAGGTCTGGCATGGGTCAATTACCATTGAACTTTGCAGCAATAAAATTTGCATGTGATATATTGCTACACTGTTTTTTTTTTTAAATCTATTGATTTTGATCTACTAAATTTTTGATGCTATTATGCGTGCTTGAGCCATTTCATATATATATATATTTTTAAAGCCTTTTACTATGCTAGATTAATAAAGCTCTTTTAAAAAAAATCAAAGTTATCAAGCATGTATAATAACATCAAAACTCTTAGTGGATCAAGATCAATAGTTCAGAAAATCCCAATAGACACCACTTGTTTATATTTCTGAGCAGCTAGAATTCTCTTTCTCCCTGCAGCTGGAACAGTTCTCCCATTTAATGTAACTCTTTTCCTTTGTTTTCTCATCAGCCTCTTGCTGAGTTGGATTTCTTTTCCTGCATGAGTTTGAAGGGTCATCTCCTCCACTCTTTGTAATAAATGATACTCTTAAGAGCTGTGTTGCTCACTGAATGAGATTCTCCTCCATTCTTTAAATGACAAACCTTCACAAATGTTCCTGTATGTACTTTTGGGAGACAGTGTGGTGTAGTGGTTTGGGCACTAAACTATTACTCTGGAGATCAGGATTCAATTCCCCATTTAGTCATGGGTGTCCTTGGGTGAGTTACACAGTCTGGGCCCCAGGAAAACCCATGATAGGATCGCCTTAGGCTCACCATAAGTCAGAAACAACTTGAAGTTGTACAACAGAAGGTATTTTTACCATACATCAAAGGAGTCACAGACAGAATAGGGAAACTGGTGAGGAAACACAACTTTCAAATGACCTACAAACCAACCAAAAAAATCCAACAAATGCTGGATCAATAGGATGGAATACAGCTTACTTTAAAAACACCCACAGAAAATGCTGGTTGTGGTTGGCCACAGCTAACTTCCCAACACAGATCAGCCCAACTTCATGAGATTTTATACAGTGGCCTATATGTGTATATACCCTGCAGAGCTCATTCTAGTATATATAATGGAAATAGCAGGAACTCTGCCTTGAAAGAATGAAAGTGGGCCTCTACAGACGGGCGGCCATGAGCCACCCCAAGAAGCCGCAGATTGGGATGGAGGCTGCCCCACACTTTGGCCCCGATCTACCCTTATGGTGCCTCTGAAAAGGAGCTCTGAAATAGCACTCCTTTCAGAGGAGCCAAAAGGGGCACTGAAAGAGGCACCAGGCACCTCTTCCACGCTCCTTCCGGCTCAGCGTGTTTGGACACTGAGCCAGAAGGACGTCATCGGAGCACCTGCTATGTGCAACAGTGGGCGCTCCAATGATGTCCTCAGGAAGGGGTTGGGGCGCCCGGCTGCCCTTCACCTTCCTGGGCTTGAAGACAGTGCTTTTCGCTGTCTGCATCCTCCCAGTGTAAACCAGTTGAGAAACTATATATACGCAGACACACCCAAAACTTTCTGTGTGTACATACAAGGGTGCTCACTGGCAGACATGTATTTATATTAGAACTAAACCAAAAGGTCACTTTCTTTGTGTACAAACAAGGGTGCTCACTGGTAAAAGTGTATTTACATTAGGACTAAACTAAAAGGCCACTTGACAGAGGTAGGGGGAGAGTAGAGTTTTTGAATGGTGTCAACGGGGCATATGTGGTCTGTATGGGTTTGTTTGTTTGTGTGTAAAAGTGTTTGTCCACCAACAGTGAGGGCAAACAAATGGTCCTAATTCTGAGTGAGTTTTGTTTGCATTCAATGATGTTATTAAGGGGCTATGCAGACGGGCAGGAAAAGGTGACCTGAAGTTGCCTTTTCCCTAAGCTGCAGCAACTGCACTGCTTGCCCTGAGGTTGCCCTAAATGGGGATGGAGCAAACACACTGGGAGGAATCAATGCAGCTTTTCAGAGTCCTTGGGAAGGGGTTGAGGCACCCAGCGTATGGCTGCCCCTCCCCTTCCCTGGCTCTGTAGACGGCGCTTTGCACCGTCTGCAGAGCCCCATAGTCTGTCACTCTCTGCGCACAAAGGTGACTGAAGTTTGGCATCCCTGTGCACCTCCACAGGATCAGTTATACACCCACATATCATGCAAGGATTTACTGACCTCCGCTTCCCCCCAAGAAGTGGGAGCAGTAGACAGGTGCCACTGTCAGATTGTGCCACCCTTGGGGTGAAGGAACAGGTTTGTCAATTGAAAAGACACTCCATCATCCTCCACAAAACATGTCCCACACAGATCAGGGGGGAGGGGAGAGGTACATACAAGGGAGGTTTGTGTGGACAGACTTGATACATGCAGCTGGTGATCATGCAAGGGACATGGTCAACAGGACACACAGACAAACATTACTCCAGGAGCCCCCCACCCCATCATGCCAGGAAGTGGTGTGCAGGTCTTATGCACACCTGCACAGAAGAGGTCACAAAAACCTCTTTCATGTAAACTGCTGTGCATGCTGACAGCAAGTATACATCCAACAGAATCCATTTATTGCCATAACAGAGGACTGTTGCTAGGGTGCATGCATAGGGTTACAATTAGGGTTAGGATTAGGGTTCTAATATTCAAGCTCACCTGCACCAGTGCATCCACAGCTGGAAGCATAGGCTGCTTTAAAATTAAAGCTTGCATTGTAAGGCGCATGCTCTGGATCGCCGAATCAATTTCCGCCACACGTGCCACAGTGCATTTATACTGCCATTTTCTGGTGCATCAGTGTTGAGATGACTAAAACAAAACCCAAATTTTATTTGCACACACCTTGAAATGTGCATAAACTCATGACAAGTGAGGAGGAATGAATAATGAAGGTGCTGTCAATGAGAAAGGTGTCATAATGCCTGTTAAACATGTTAAACAGAGTTTTCTCAGCAGAAACATCATGTCAGATAGCTTTCTAGATTCCATAGTTCTCTAAAATAGATGGGCAACTTTCTTATAGTTTTTAAAAGTGAATAGGTCATTGTAATCAACAGCTGATTGACAGGATATATCATCCCTTTTGATTTTCTGGAACCTGGGTCCTTTGACTTCAGAGCTGCATAAAATAGCAGCTGCTGGTGGTGCACCAGTTCACTAATGAGGCCTGCCAGCTGCCATTGTGAGGTGATCAAGAAAATGCCCATCTTTTTCATTGTTTGGTGGTGTTTCTGGCAGGAAAGAGTGCCTATATGTACACAGAATTGCTGTTTGACTAGCCACTTTTGCATACAATGACTAGTGATGTCAACTGTGACTAGCCAACCAACAACTGTACACTGATGTGCTGATTTGCACATGCAAGCCGATTTGTGATTTTCCTAGTCCTGGAGAAAAAACACCATTGGTCTTCTGTGCTTCTTCTCAATGGTGGCCAGCAAAGTTGGGAATTTCTCTCCATCCATAATCACCCCAGAATGGCAGCTGGTGATTCTTATGAGCAAACCAGTTCATTAGTCACTGCTGTTTCTTGCACTAGACAGAACAGCTTTTGCTTATGAGTGGGCCATATAATCAACAATGTAATGGAGTCTGAGCTCATGGGACTGAAGCATTAGATGTTCTTGATTAACAGGATTATGATGTCCTTTACCACCTACCCACTTCCTTGTTCCCTCTGAACTTAGGGCCTCTACAGACCAGCCCAAAGGGCCGGCCTGGAGGCAGAGATGGGGAGGGGCAGCCACAGGCCAGCCACCCCAACCCCATACTGGCAGCGTCCTGACACCGTGTGCCATTACACATGGTGTGTGGCATCAGGACATCCTCTGACGCACTGCACCAGAAGGGGCACTAAAGAGCCACACGCCAGCTCTAAGGGTGGTCTTTTATGGCCCCTAAAAGGAGCTTCATTTTGCCGCTCTTTTTGGGATGGCAAAAGGGAGGATTGGGGCTGTGGTGTGCAGCAGCAGTGGCCCCGATCCTCTGCTTCCTGGGGTGCCCTAGAGCTGCCCATCTGCAGCCCCCCTTAGATACAATCCTCAGAGGTTACCACTAAACCACTGTCTTTATTTTTCTTGAATTCCCCACTCATGGCCTCTGCAGATGGGCAGCCATGGGCCGCCCCGAGAAGCCGCGGATTGGGGGCAAGGTACCTGCACTCCTCGGCCCCAATGCATCCCTTTTCGGGCCCTGGAAGAAGCACTAGAATAGCACTCCTTCTGCAAGGAGCCAAAGGTGCACTGCAAGAGGTGTTGGGCACCTCTTTGATGTCTCTTCCGTTTCAGTGTGTCCGGACGCTGCAGCGGAAGGATGTCATCGGAGTACCTGTCATGTGGAGCGATGGGCACTCTGATGATGTGTTCAGGAAGGGGTTGGGGCAACCAGCATGAGGCTGCCCCTCTCCTTTCTTACCTCCAAGATGGTGCAAAGCGCCGTCTGCAAAGGGGGTCAGATTTTGTAATTACCTGTGCCTCAGATCATGGATGCCTGACTATGGAAAGTACTTCTCAACTCAAAAATTCCCCTTAACCCCAATTGCCCTTTGGGCCTTTACAAACTGCCAGAAATAATGCAGCTTGAGTAATCTGGTAATAATAATAATAATAATAATAATAATAATAATATTTATTTATATCCCGCCCCTTTGAGATCAATCGGGTCGGCTAACAAGAATAAAATATACATACAACTGTAAAATCTAATTCCCTCCCCCCTTAAAAAATTATTAAATCAATTATAGATTAAAACATACAATAAAATACAACAATAAACTACAGTTCCCATGATTCCCTAGCACTGAACAAAGGCAGTGAAAATGGCCTCAAGCTGCATTATTTCTGGCAGTCTGTAACGGCCTTTAGTTTCAGTTTCTATAGCTTTCTTTGTTTTTCTCCTCACTCTGTCTCTTAACCAACTCCCTAGGTTTGCTTCAGGTGCTGTTACTGATAGTTGTTGCCTGACTAACTGACTGATGATGATGATGATGATAATGCAAAGCAGCTTCATTTATATACTGCTTCATATCGCACTATGGGATGTCTAAGCGGTTTACAACTGTAAGCTCATTGCCCCCCAACAGTTGGGTACTCATTTTAGCGACCTCAGAAGGATGCAGGCCTGAGTCTAGCCTGAGCCCTGGCTAGTATTGAACTTGCAATCTTGTGGTTTATGAGTGAGTGGCTGCAGTACAGGCATTTAACCACTGCACCACCATGATGTACTACTATGACTTGTCTACTGTCATATTTCTCCACTGCCACCATTTTCTTCAAGGAGTTCACAGTGAAGCTTCCATATTCATAATTAATCCTGGAGATAGGTTAGGTTCAATGATAGTTACTCCCCATGGTCATCCATATGCTTTGGAGATGAATGGCTTGATGTGCTTCCTGTCTAAATCATATTAGTACATTAACTGTTATTTTGCTGCTGATTCTACTACTACTAACTTTTTATATATCCCACTTTCTTCCCAAAATTAGGGCTCAAAGTGGCTTACAAATTAAGATAAAGTAGGGTTAAAATATACAAAAGATCAACTTTAAAGTTGAATTAAAATACCAGCAACACTTAACAATTTAAAACATACAGTTAAATTGATAAAATCCAGATTGCTATTCAAACAATAAAAGCAGCATAGTACCCTCCTGAAAGCTCCACCCTGCTTTTAAAAGAATTCTTCAGTTCTCAAAAGCTATTGAAATAAAAATATTTTTCTGCCGATGGAAGAATTCCAAGGAACCTAGAATTCCGGAGCCTAGGTTCAGCTACTGAGAAGACCTTATCTCATGTCCCCAGCATGAGAGCATAACTGAGAGAAGGGCCTCTGCCAAGGATTGCAGGACCCAGGGAAGCTCATATGCCTAGCCCCAGAGGAAGATAAGGCCTTCTCTTCATCTGCACTGCTACCACTCTGGTCTTGGAAGGAAAGAAGAGGTAGATGCAGCTCCACCATGCATTGCCCCAGAAGAAGATGTAAGGGCCTCCCCTCCATCTTAATGACTACCACCCTGGAGGGAGAGAAGAACTGGAAACAACTACTGGACTCTATCCCCTTCCACACTGCTATTCATTTCTCCTTTTAGATTTTAAGCCTTAGGGCAGGGAACTGTGAAATTAACAATCTGTAAGCTACTCCGAGATCCTTTGTGACTGAAGAGCAGGATATAAATACTATAAATAAATAAACATACCAAATAAATATGATTTATCAGACAGCCTGAATCTATGTAGAATACAGATTTATAGGTCATAACTAGCCTTTCAAATTCTGTCCAGAATTGTAGCCACTAAAACATACTGGGTTGTACCCACAAGGTCCATCCATCAACAAAATAGACACTGCTGGTGAATCAAATTCCCCCTCCTCCTGCAGACCCATTCAAAATCTGCTCTGGAAAGTTTGGGAATCCTCCAGAATCAATTTCAAGACTTGTGGGGGTTGGTGTAGGGGAAAATCCCCATTGTGTGAGCAAATACCCCCAAGCTATCTTTGTCATGGTCAGTCAGGAGCTGGACTCGGAGGATGAGGAGGAGGATGAGCCTACTCCAGTGCAGGAGGAAAGGGAGGCTCTACCAGGTCCTAATCCTGACCTGCTAGATCCGAGCCCTGTCCTCCCAGCCCCAGAGGAGGAAGAGCAGCCAGGTCCTAGCACTAGTAGGATCCCTATGGAGGCACAGCAGCCTAGTGGTAAGGATCAGGAAGAAACAAGCATGGAAGTGCCTTCCTTCAGACAACGCAGGTAAGAGAGTGCTTGCATGTGTCGGTCAAGGAGGCTTGCAGAGAGGCAATTGACTAACAAGCCTCAGCTGGCACAGAGGAGGGAATCTCCTACTTAATCACCTGGGAGAGGGCCACTCAGTGCCACAGCTTATTGCAGTTCCCTTGTAGGATACTGTCAGCACTGGCTCCTTGCTCTTTGGAACCCTTGTGTGCTGTGAAACTTTGAATTCGGAATGGACTGGATGCTTGTTACCTTCTGGCTGCCCCGACCTTGGACTGAACTGGCTACTGTGAAGTCTGGAATCCTGACCCTGGCTTTGGTACTGGTGTGCTTCTTGGGAACTAACAGAAAGGTCTGTAGCCTGCCTTTTAGCTCCTTCCTTGTTAAACCATCCTTATCAGCATTTGTTTGAACTGGTGCTGGCCGTAGTCCAGGACAATCTTGTTGTATCACCTCACAAGTGAGTCAAGCCACAACCACCACCCCAGTACCTACACTTCCTATGTATGGCACGATCTCAAAACTACCAAGGATCCAAATATGTCTTGTTGTTGGTTGTATTGTCTATATGTTCACACATTAATTTTTATGTAAATAAGTATGAGGAGAGGATGAGGTTAAGTTAAAGGGGACAACCCATGCCTCCAAATTTAACAGGAGGGGTGTGTGCATTCTGCTTACCTTCTTCTTGTTATACATCCAAATGCAAGAAACTGTCCTGGAAAGCAGGCAACAGATATCATAGCCAAAGCGAGGGAAAGTCCCAACAAAGTCCTAATTACCAATCTGAGGGAGCAGCAAGCGAAGAGTCAAACACGGTCCGTAGGTTGAGGGTTGCAGCAAAGCTGAGAAACAAGGCAGTCCAAGGTCCAGGGATTCAGAGGTCCAAGAGTAGTCAGTAGTCCAAAGGTCAAGGATACCAGGAGTCCAAGATAGTCAAGAGTCAAGGGTTCAAGGCAAGGAACAAGAAGAGCCAGAGGCGATCACCAGGAAGCTCAGATAATCTCTGGCACCGAGGCACTGTTTCCACACTTGCTTAAATCCCTGAGCTGCCAGAGCTCAGCTGGGGCTGATCACCTTGATTACCTCAGTGTTTTTCATAAAGCTTCCTCGAGTGCCCTTTTGGCTCGACACTGACTAAAGGTAGGCACAGTCCCCTGATTTTAATTGTAAGCCACCTTGATAGCCTCGGCTAAAGGTGGGATATAAATAAAAAAAATATTATTATTTATTTATTATCCTCCTCCATGTCTGACAGCTCTGTCAATGGAAGGCTTGGCTGTGAAGTAACCTCCTGAGACACCACAGATTCTGCTGTTGACTCTGCTAGAGTTGACACCACAGATTCTGCTGGGGACTCTGCAGGAGATGGCAAAGCAGGGCTGTTAGGGCCAGGCTGGGGCTCCTCTGCTGTAGGCTCATGGCCCAGAGGAAGTTCTGACTCGTTGTTTGAGTCATCCTCTGAGTCCTCATCTGAGCAGGGCATGACAGAAACATGAAGATGAGTTTCTGCAAATGAAATAACATTACAAAAATGTTGAACTGCAGAAGAAAGAAAAATGATAAAAGATTCTAAGTGAATTTTTAGGAGAGAAAAAATATGAAGGCAGATACAGCATTTTTGCATCACTTTTATGAGTACTGTGAACATGATTCCACTGGGAATGGATCAATGCTTTCTGTGGTGTCTGGGGCAAAATATTAGTGATATATTAAACACTTTAAATAGCTTTTGATTCTGCTGTGCACTTTTTGTTTTCTCTGATCTATTTCAGTGCACCAATATCTTTCTTAAAACTTATAAAAATTAATCATTTTAAAACACGCTCCCCAGCAATAGCCAACAATGGAACATTATGGGATTTATTGATGGTAGACCACCCATTTCCACCATTTATAGACAAAAGGAATAGCACTATCAAGGTTTCAGGCTGAATATCTGCTATAAACAGGATTGCCTCTATGGAGTTTATCACACGGGGGAAAATTAGAAGTATAAACGGTGATTAACCCACAATTGCACAAATGGTTTTCACATGATGTTGGTGTGCAAAGCACTGTTATCCCATGCAGAATCCATGATTAACCCACACTTGTGTGCAATTGCACAAATGGTTTTCACATGACATTGAGACAAAATGTGAAGAACCAGAGAAAAAAACGACATTAATTCATTCACGGAATTTTCCCATGAATTACTTTTTGCTGTTTCTTGCCTGGTTATTCCCTGGTTCTTCACAGGATAATGGTACTTGCGTTAATGTCTTTTAAAGCACATTTTAATGTAAATTGCATGATTTTCATGGGTTAATCATTGTTTAAAATCCCAATTTCCCCCATGTAATAAACTCCTATGTCAGCAGCTGCAGCACAATCTGCATTCACTGAAATCCAGTGGTAGCTAGAGGCTCCCATATCAATGGGATGGGGAATCAGTTCTGTCTTTACTCCCCCATGTTAAAGGAGCTTTCCAAAATTCAGATCTTGTTTTGGAGATAGGGTTTACCACCCAGAAGAGGTAAATCTTAAAGGAGATTCACCACAACACTGTATGGAAATCACTGGTTGCTCTTACTGAAATCAATGTGATTTTGAAAGAGGAGTGATAGAAAGTCCCTGAGGAACAGGAGTTTCAGTCCAGGAGTGGAAAGTCCATGATAAATTTACAACAATAGAAAATGTAATTAAAATATAATAACAAAGATAGAAATACAGCACATTCCAGTTAAGAGACTCTGTTACAACCAACTAACAATCAAAGGCCTGGATAAATAAAAAAGTCTTTGCCTTTGGGCATAAGGAGAGCAGAGTTGAGACTAACCTAGCTTCAAGAGGGAGGGAATTCCATAGCTGGGAGCATGTAGTTTTGAATTTTAGACAAGGGTTTAATTCCCTCTCAGCCATGAACCCACTGGGTGACCTTCAGCAAGTCACATGCTTTCAGCCTCAGGCAAAGGAAATGGCAAACCTCCTCTCAACAAATCTTGCCAAGAAAATCCAATGAAAGGTTCGCCTAAGGGTCACCATAAGTTGGAAATGACTGGAAGGCACACAACATGACACTCTATGCCAAAGCCTGAGCCAGCATCACATACAGTTCTCAGAATCAAAAAAGTTGCAAATTCCTGCTTCAGACAACTATCACCTTGTGATATGTAATAATAATAATAATAATAATAATAATAATAATAATAATTTTTATTTGATACCCCGCCCCTCTGAGCGCAATCGAGGCGGCTTACATCATAAAATCAAACAGAACAGTTAAGAACAATTTCCTCCCCCTCCCCCCCTTAAAAAGTTATTAAACCAATTCCAAATTAAAACAAGATATAAAAAATGGATTCCTCCATATATAAAAACACAAAACAATACAAAAAGAAGAAGGTGCGGCAGGTATATAAATGCAGGCTTATAAGAGAACCTGGTCAACAGAAGGGGAGCATCTCGGAGGGAGATTCTGGAGTCAGAGTTGGTAGATTAATCCGGGAAGGCCTGCCGGAAGAGATCCGTCTTGACAGCTTTCTTGAAGCTGTCAAGTGATGACAATTGATGTATCTCCTCCGGCAGGCCATTCCACAGTTTGGGGGCAACTACAGAAAATGCCCTCTGGGAGGTCGTCACCAGCCTCGTTTTTTGAGGCTGTAACAAATTCCTCCCAGAGGACCGGAGGGTGCGGGGAGGATTATACAGAATTGTCATGTAGGATACCTGGAAGCCCTATGAGCTCTGAGTTGAGACTCTGTTTGTCTCTCTCCCATTAAAATCATAGAATTGGAATAGACCTCATGCGGAAACTCACAATCAAAGCACTCCCAACAGATGGCAGTCCAGCCTCTGTTTAGAAACATCCAAAGAAGGAGACTCCACCACTCTCTGAGGGACTGTAGTCCGATGTCAACCAGCTCTTACTGTCGGGAAGTTCTTCCTAATGTTTAGGTGGATTCTCTTTTCCTGTAGTTTGCATCTGTTGTTCTTGGTCCTATTCTCTGGAGCAGCAGAAAACAAGCTTGCTCCATCTTCAATATGACATCCTTTCAAATATTTAAACAAGGCTATCATGTCACCTCTTAACTTTCCCTTCTCCAGGTTAAACATGCCCAGTTCTCCAAGGGCCTGTACAAACTGACCAAACCATAATGTGTTTTTTTAAAAATTATATTTATTAATTTAAAAATATACATAAAATATTACTTATAGAATACATTATTCTTCTCCATCTTCTACCTATATACATTTCTATACACTTCTCCTTAGTTCTTCAAAAGTAAGTACACATTTCTTTTCCCTTAAAATTTATCTTTCTATATCTCTTAATTTGTTAATTGATACTCTTACTTATAATACAAAAAAAACATATCTTTAAACAATTATTTTTCAATATCTATCTAAATTACTTTCTACTTATTAGCTTTGCCAATTTATTCCCATCTTAATTTTAAATATTTTTCTATTGGAGCCCAATCTTCATTAATTAATTCTGAATATTCATTATTAAGTATTCTTGTTAATCTGTCCATCTCTTTCATTTCAGTTAATTTGGAAAGCCAGTCATCAATTGCTGGGATCTCTTCTTGTTTCCACTTTGAAGCAATTTGTATCTTTGCAGCTGATACCATATAAAGGAGGATCTTCCAATATTTCCTTTCTATATTTGGGTCTATTCTATTTGTCATGTTCAACAGGTATAGCTCTGGGTGTAATTCAAACTTGAATTTTAATATATTTTCAATTGTAGTATGTATTTTTTTCCAATAAGTTTTCATCTTTGGACATCTCCACCATACATGGTACCACAATCCTACATTCTGTTTTCATTTCCAGCACTCCTTAGACTTTTTATTCTAAATTTTTGCTGTTCTGGCTGGAGTAAGATACCACCATTTTTCCATTTTCCATAAGTTTTCTTTTAGATCTTGTGAGCGTGTAAATTTTTCTGTTCTTTTCCTTGTTCTTTCCAAATGTTCTAGTTTTATCGTTCTTCCAATATCTGTTGCCCACTTGATCATATTATTTGATATTATTTCCGCATCCTGTTTCTGTTGCATTAGTATCTTATAAAATTTACTTATTCTTTTTTCTCGTATTTCTAATAGTACTTTATCTAAGTCTGTAAATTCCTCTTCAAATCCTTGTAATTTATTATCAATTTTAAATCTTTCATTAAGTTGGGTGTACAACAACCAATGCATTTTTTAATCAAGATGTCCAAGTTTTGCCATAGATTTAAGTTCATATTGTCGTCCATTTTTCTTTAAAATTTCTTTATATCTTAGCCATGTTTGACTGCTGTTCACCTTCCAAAGAAGGCTTCATGAGGAGATATCAACAAGGGAATTTTCCTATATATTTCTTTTTTAATTTCTTTCCATTCTTTTAATAAAGCTCTTCTTATCACATGGTGTCGAAATTCCTTGTGGACTAGATCTTTTTCGAACCAAAGATAGCTGTGCCATCCAAATCTATTGTTGAAGCCTTCTAAGTTTAAAATTTTAGTTTTCTTCAGACAGCCAATCTAAGACATTTGCTTTGTGATATAATTCTGAATCAGGTACGCTTCTACCTCCATCTTTAATTTCTCTTACCGTTGTTTTCCAATCTATTCTTGGCCTTTTATAGTTCCAAATAAAATCTCTCAAATCTTTGTGCCATTCTTGAAATATTTTTTTTTATTATGGATAATTGGGATGCTTTGGTATAAGAAATTCATCTTAGGAAGAAACATCATTTTTATTGTTTCTGTTCTACCAGATATTGAGAGCTTCAGTTTCCTCCAGTCAAGTAGATCCTTTTTAAATGTCTTTCCATTTCATTTTATAGTTGTTTTCAAAAAGGTCCACATTCCTCTTTGAAATCCATATTCCAAGATACTTGACTTTATTTTTGACCCCACATTGCGTTATTTTTCCTAACTCCATTTCCTTTTTTTAGTCATGTTTTTAGTTATAATCACTGTTTTGTCATAATTAATTTTAAAACCAGCCACTTGTCCAAAATCTCCTAGTATTTGGAGCAGTCCTTCCATCTGTTCTATGGGGTCTTCTAAAATCAGAGTGATGTCATCTGCAAAGGCTCGATCCGGGAGGAAATTGGAAAACAAATTAAAAAATATTTTGAAGAAAATGATAATAAAGGTGTCCCTATACATATAGTCTGGGATGCCCATAAGGCAGTAATAAAAAGCAAATTATTACAAAAATCAGTACAACTGAAAAAAAAAAAAAGAGAGAAATGGAACAAAAGCTTTATATGGAACTGCAGAGATTGGAAATAAAATTAAGGGATAATCCAGACTCCCCAGATATCTTAAGCGAGATTAAAGTTACACAAAAACAAATATCAATTTGGAATTTGGAACAAATTGAAAAAAAATCTTAGACATATTTTGTGGGGGCCAATAAACCAGGTAAATTTTTAGCTTACGCTTTATGGAGGGAAAGAGCTAAACACGCTATTAACAAAATTAAAAATGGGGCTGAAATTATTACAAATCAGAAGCAAATACAGAAAGACTTTTTAAAACAAATGTCCAAAATGTACACAGTAACCCAGCAGAATTGATAACAAAAATTGAGAAATATATGGAAAAGGTTGAAATATTCAAGTTGACCTGAATGCAAAAACTTTGCTTAGATGAACGTATAACACAAAAAGAAATAGAAGATGCGATAAAAGATTCTAAAATAAGTAAAGTGCCAGGTCCAGTTGGTTTTTCAAATTAGTATTATAAGATCTTTAAATCTCAATTGACATTGCCTCTATTGAAAACCATGAATAATGTTTTGAGTGGTGAAATCCCGCAAACATGGAACTCTGCAAACATAACATTAATATTAAAACATGACAAAGATAAATTGGACCCCAAAATTATCGACCAATTTCCTTACTAAATTCAGATTATAAATTATTTGCAGCAATTTTAGCTAAAAGATTTAAAAATGTGTTAGATGATTGGATTCACAAAGATCAATGTGGCTTTCTCACCTCCAGGGAAAAAAAGAAAATTTTAGGAATATATTAAATTTAATTGAAATTCACCACTCAAATATGCATAACAAATTGGCCATGTTTTTCCTGGATGCTGAGAAGGCATTTGACAACATTAATTGGAGTTTCATGTTTCGGGTGTTAGAAAAAATTGAGGTTGGAGACAGGTTTGTTAGCTGCATTAAAAAAATTTATACAAATCAGGATGTGCAGATCATAATAAACGGGGAAAGAACTTCAAATTTCAGGATATACAAAGGCATTAGACAGGGTTGCCCATTAGCACCTTTATTGAAATTTTACTAAATAAAATAAGAAATGAAGATATAATTAAGGGAGTCTAAATTAGAAAACAAAAAGTATAAATTATGAGCTTATGCTGATGATGTGGTGCTAACCATTTCTAACCAGATAGAATGTTTAGATACCCTATTGGAAATTCTTAAACAATATGGACAAATCTCAGGTTACCGTGTTAATAAATTAAAAACAGTAATGCTGTTAATCAATATTCCAAAGAAAGAAACTATGGATATTATAGATAAGACCAGTTTTCAAAAGAAGAACAAGGTGAAATACCTGGGAATTTGGTTAACTGATAAAAATTTGGATCTTTTTAAAAACAATTATCTCAGGATCTGGAGTGAAATTTAAAATGATTTGCAGAAATGGAGTAAATTAAACATATCTTGGCTTGGGAAAATTGCAGTCATTAAAATGATGGTCTTGCCCAAATTAATGTATTATTTTCAAAATGTACCTATTATAGATAAAGAAAAACCTCTTAAAGAACAGAATATAGCAATTTCAAAATTCATTTGGTCAAAAAAGAAACTAAGGGTCAAATTTGTAAATTTGCAAGACGACACGGAAAAAGGGGGGCTTGCTCTCCCTAATCTGCTTTGGTACTATGAGGCCTGTACCTTAGAATGGATGTATGAATGGTTCACCCTTAAAAATGATAGAATTTTGGAATTAGATGGAGTGGATTTGCATTTTGGTCTCCATGTATATCTATTCTATGATAAAACCAAAATTGACAGTAAATTTAATAATCACTTAATACGAAAAGCATGTTGGAGAGTATGGAGTAAATATAAAAAGAAATGGTGTTTAAAAATTCCCCTATGGGCATCCCCAGCAGAAGCAACTTTGATTAAAGGACTCTATAAGAACAGCTCCTGGCTAAGGTATAGTCAATTAATAAATTGGAATGGAGCCCAAATGATATTTAAAGCACAGGCGGAATTAGAAGAATATGGATTAAACTGGTTTCAGTACAGGCAATTACTCTAGAGATTTAGAATGGACAACCATCTGGACCAAATTGTATCAGCCTATGCACCATTTGAAAAGATTTTAAGTGGGGAGAGTAACAAGTTGATTGCAAAATTTTATAAATAATCAGAAATTGGGAGTTGGAAGATAAATTAAAGATTACATGATAAAATGGTCACAAGATATGAATCAAGAAATTTTCCTGATGGAATGGGAAAAAAATTAGAAAAAAAGAATAAAATATTCTGTAAATGTTGATTTGAAAGAAAATTTGTATAAGTCCATGTTCAGATGGTATATGGCCCCCCTCAAATTATCAAAAATGTGTAAAAGTTTAAATCCCGCCTGCTGGAAATGTGAATATGATATCGGGTCTTACTGGCATATGTGGTGGAAATGTAAAACAGCTAAAAAATTCTGGGACCAGATAAATTCGGAAATTGGTAAACTACTGAATGTCCAACTGCATGTCGACCCAAAGGTATATCTGTTAAATATTGTTACAGAAGAGATTGAAAGGAAATATGGAAAATTAATGTTTGTTTTGATATCGACTGCTAGAATTCTCTACGCTAGATATTGCCGGAAAAAAGAGGTGCCTACATTTGAAGAATGGAAAATGAAAATTTTTGAAATCTATGAAATGGAGAAGTTAACTCACTTATTAAGCAATAAACCAATGTCAGAATTTGATAAAAACTGGGCCCCATGGCACAGATATATGAAGAAGACAACAGATAACTGACATTAATTATAATTTTCTACATGGTTATTAAATAAGTATATAACAAGGTATTTCCTTTGATAGTAACACAGGAAGTTGTGAAAGACTGATATAAAGTTTAAGATCACAGGTCTGGTAGCTCCGCTAGTAACGAGGTTATAATCTTTTGTAATGGTGATGTAACCATCCAGTACTATTTACTGTCTTTATATCCGAATGTCTTAGAAAAAGTAGTTATAAAATTTATACAGTTGGAGGATGTATACATATATAAATATATATAGACAGAGAGAGAAATAATTTATAGGATTAATCTTAAAAACAGAATACTGGTCTGGGGTATTAGATTGGGAATAGATTTTAGAATCTGGAATTTTGATTATATGGATATATATTGGTACGAAACAATTAGTCATTAGAATATTCTTCCCGAATTCTGGCTATACAGAGAAATTAATTGTAATAATCGCCTTGTCTAATTAGACTTGGGTGTCTGTGATGTTTAGTTATATGTGGATGATAAGTAGTTATGAAAATGACTTGTGTGACATCTCTTTATACTGTTCTAGGAAGTTGTTATTATGTATTGTTGTTTTATGTATGTGTCTGTGTAGGTTTGTGTTAGAAGTTAGATTTAGATTTATGTTGTAGATTTGTTGTTGTATATGTTTTATTTTGTGTTTATGTTGTACATGTTTTGTTTGCTGTTTTTGTTTTTATTAGCAATAAGAAATGTTAAAAATAAAAAAATGACACTTTTAAT
The DNA here is from genome assembly GCA_026167975.1 of Phrynosoma blainvillii. Lineage (NCBI taxonomy): Eukaryota > Metazoa > Chordata > Lepidosauria > Squamata > Phrynosomatidae > Phrynosoma > Phrynosoma blainvillii. The sequence goes on along the minus strand of JANUYF010000001.1, from coordinate 88,590,035 downwards.
TTTATTACGAATGTCTTATCCTTTAACAAATAATCATTTAACTTCCATCTATATCTCCTCCTCGATTTATTCATTGTTAATAAAATTGGGTTATGATCAGAAATTGTCCTGGGTAATATTTCCATTTCTTTGATTTTTGTTTTGAGATCCTCTGATATCAAAAACATATCAATTCGTGAGAATGACTCAAACTGTAATGTTTTGCTGCTGTAATGCCAGCGAAACAATTGCATGGTGGGTGGCAAAAAGGTGCATCTTCGGTGTAGTGTTTACAAGTGCTGAGCCAAATGAGCAGCAAAAAGCCACTGCCACCACCATTAGGCCACTCTTTCTACAGCACAAAAAGGAACCGCTTTTTGCAGCTTCTCTTTGTGCCATGGAAAGGCCAGATCAGTGCTGTGGTGTGTGGTTCCCACGGCCCCAATCCAGCAATATCTGCATAGCCCCTCATAGGGCATGGTTTCCAGACCTTTTACCATTTTAGTAACCCTCCTTTGGACATGCTCCAGCTTGTCAACATCCTTTTTGAATTGTGGTGCCCAGGTGAGGCTTGACCAAAGCAGATTAGAATGGCACTGTTATTTCCCTGATATAGCCACTATAATTCTATCAATTCAGCCTAGAATTGTATTGGCCTTGTTAGCTGCTGTATCACATCATTGGCTTATGTTCAACTTGTAGCCTACTAGGACTTCTAGATCCCTTTCACTCGTAGTCTTGTTAAGCCAGGTGTCCACCATCCTATATTTATACATTTCATTTTTTCACCCTAAGTGTAGTACCTTATATTTCTCTGTGTTAAAATTCATTTGTTAGCTTTGACCCAGCGTTCTAATCTATTCAGGTCATTTTGAATTTTGATCCTGTCCTCTGAGGTATTAGCTATTCCTCCTAATTTGGCGTCATCTCCAAATTTGATAAGCATGCCCCCTATTCTTTCATCTAAATCATTGATGAAGATGTTGAATAGCACTGGGCCCAGGATAGAACCCTGTGGCACCCCACTGATCACTTCTCTCCAGGATGAAGAGAAGCCATTGCTGAGCACCCTTTGGGTTTGGACGGTCAACCAATTACAAATCCATTTAACAGTTGCATTGTCTAACCCACATTTTACTAGCTTGTTTGTTAGCAATGCAAGAATTTGCAAGAATGTCATGGGAGACCTTGTCAAAGGCCTTACTGAAATCAAGATATGCAATATCCACAGCATTTCTTTCAAGTACTAAACTGATAATTTTATCAAAAAAAAAAAAAAGAGAGAGAGAGAGAGGGGGGGGGATCAGATTAGTCTGGCATGACTTGTTCTTCAGAAACCCATGTTGACTTTTTGTGATTGTGGCATTCCCTTCTAAATGTTCACAGACTCTGTTTAATGATCTGCTCCAGAATCTTTCCTGATATTGATGTCAAACTAACTGGGTGATTTGTTGGGATCCTCTTTTTTCCCCTTTTAGAAGATGGGGATGTTTGCCCTCCTCCATCTGCTAGGACTTCTTCTGTTCTCCAGGAGTTCCCAAAGATTATTGCCAATGGTTCTGAGATTATATTTGCCAGTTCTTTTAATACTCTTGGATGTAGTTCATCTGGTCCCAGAGACTTAACTTCATTTAGATTAACAGGTATTCCTGTACTACCTCTGTACTTATTCTGTGCTGCATTTCCCCTATTGTGCCCTCTGCTCCATTTTCCTCTGGTTGAGCACCCTTTTCCTTTTGTGAGAAGACTGAGGCAAAGAAAGTGTTGAGTAGGTCTGCTTTTTCTATGTCCCCTGTTAACATTTCGCCATCTTCTCCACATGGTGGCCCTACCATTTTCTTCTTCTTTTTTCTTCCAACATAGTACAAAAAGCCCTTTTTGTTGTTCTTAACCTCTCTAGCAAGCCTGAGCTCATTCTACACTTTAGCTTTTCTGACTTTACCCCTACACGTGCTTGCTATTTGTTTGAATTCCTCTTTGGTGATTTCTCCTTTTTTCCATTTCTTATACATGCCCCATTTAAAACATAGCTCAGTTAAATGTTCTTTAGTCATTCATCCTGGTTTCTTGAGACACCTCTCATTTTTCCTCCTCATTAGAACTGTTTCAAATAGTGCCTTCAGTATCTCCCTTTTGAGAAACTCCCATCCATCCTGAACCTTCTTCTCTTTTAGTATTCCTGACCATAGGATTACTCTCAATATTTCCCTAAGTCTACCAAAATCAGGTTTCCTAAGGTCTAGGATTCATGTCTGACTATGGGCCTCGGCAGACAGCTTATTGAGCCGTCTTGGAGGCCCGGAAGAGGAGGAGCCACCACACGAGCGGTGCTCCTTCCTCTTCCTGAGGTCGCCCTGGGAGCTGCCGGCCACGCTGCAGCAGAAAAGGCAGGGAAAGTGCACCCTACGCTTTTAGGGCGCACTTTCCCTGTCTTGTGGAAGGAGCACTGATTTTGCGCTCCTTCCAGGGACGCCGCAGGAGCGCCGCGGACCAGCTGCCGAGGTCCCGCAGCGCTCCAGACCAGGGCATCCCCGACACCCTGGTCTGCATCCCCCCTATGTCTAGCTTCTCCTTTCCACTATATAACAAACTCCAGGAGAACATGATCACTGCTATCTAAGGATCCCACTACTTCACCTCATTTACCAGGTCATCCCTGTTGTTTAGGATCAGATCTAAAATAGCTGATCATCTTGTTGCCTCTTCCACCTTTTGGACAATGAAATTGTCTTCCAGGCAAGTGAGGAATTTGATAGACCTTGAGGTTTTGCCTGAGTTTGACTTCCAGCAAATATCCGGATAGTTGAAGTCACCCATCACTACTATATTTCTCCTTTCTGAGTGTGTGGCCATCTGTTCTAGAAAGGCATCATCCAATTGTTCTGCCTGAGTTGGGGGTCTGTAGTAGACTCCCACAATAACATCCCTGTTGTTTCCTTCCCCTTTAATTTTTATCCAGATGCTCTCCACCTGGCTTCCAGGATTTAACTCCTGGATGTCTTCACAGGTGTAAACATCACAGACTTATAATGCTATTCCTTCTCCTTTCCTGTTTGACCTATTTCTCTTAGAAAGGTTATACCCCTCTATTCCTACATTCCAGCCATGAGACTCATCTCACTAGTTTTCAATAATGCCTATGTTTTTTGCTTTGTTGTGCTAGGAGTTCAAGTTCATCTTGCTTATTTCCCATGCTCTGTGCATTAGTGTAGAGACATCTAAGACCATGTGTCCTCTCCACTTGCTTTCTGTGTAAAGTTTTTCCCCTCCCACTGTTGGATCCTTGAGGTATTTGCCTTGTTCCCTCTATATCAGTTTGACTATTATCTCCAGTCCTTGATGAACCCCTGCCTTCCAAAATGCTGTCTCCATCCCTCCACATAACTGAGTTTAAAGCCCTCCTGATCAAATTGTTCAGACTACTGGCAACAATGTTTCTGCCAACTTGTGTGAGGTGCAAACCATCCCATGCCAGAAGTCCCTCCCCTTTATGGAACCCCAGCCCATTAGTACATTTTAATTTAAAGGGAATGACTACAACCTGAAAAGGGGGTTAATCAAAATTATACAAATATATGTAATGGGGAGAAATGAGAGGATTTTTTTCTCCACAGTTTTTCATCTTGGGTCATTAACTTATGAAATTTGCTGCCCCAAGAGAGAACAATGGCCACTGCCTTATATGTTTTAAAAGAGGAGTAGAAAATTGATGGAACAGAGATTGTTTGACAATGATTAGCACTGACAGTGAAACAAACCTCCATGTTCAATGCCATTATATTTGAAAATGAAACACTGGAGAGAAACTGTTGGAAGCCACTGTTGGAAACAGGATATTGGAGTCTGTATACTATATCAAAGCTCTTCTTAAAAATCAAACTCAGGTTTTCATTTTACAACATAAGAAAGGGGAGCAAAAAAATTAATTCTTCACTGTGAGCCTGAACAAACAGGCAGCTTCAGGTGGAGTGTGCTATTTACATGTGCCATGTCCCCAAGTTGCCTGGAAGTCACACTGGCAATTCCACACCGGGCAGCTTCCAGGTGGCTTAGGAGCATGGTGTTTAGGTGCCACATGGTTCCATGCCAGCTAGAAGTTGGCTGAAGCTGCAGTGGGGCATCTTCAATCCACCCAAAATACAAGTGGATCTTTGCTGCTCCTATTTGGGCTGGATTCTGGCTGGATCGGGGCTGTAGCATGTGCCTAATCCAGCCTTGGCAGGGGAGGCTTGAAGTTGCCTCTTCCATGCTGTCTGCTTCCCCCCATAGTTCCTTCCCAAAGGTAGCAATGACTAATTTCAGCAATTTTCTTCCCTCTGTGAGAAAGTCTTCAAAAATATGCAGTTTTCAACAACTATTCACAATTCAGGATTTATTCTGTGCAGAATTTGCCCCTATTTGCACATTCTGGGAAAAAGTGATATTTCTAATATCATTTTCAACACAGAAAATGCTGCTTCCTGTGCAAAGCAACTACAAGCAAATTTTGCTCAGAATAAGTCCCAACCTGTGAAGATTCATGTCAGTCCAGGATTTTTCTCATCAGGTCTTCACAACACAATGTCATGCCCTGCCTGGATGAGGACTCGGAAGATGAGGAGGATGAGTCAGAACTTCTTCCATGTCCTGAACCTGCAGTGGAGGAGCCCCATCCCAACTCTAGCAGCCCTGCTTTGCCAACTCTCACAGAGCCTTCAGTAGAGCCTGTGGCTTTGCAGGAGGTCACACCGCAGCCAAGCCTCCCAATAGTAGAACTGTCGGACATGGAGGATCAAGGGACTGTGCCTACCTTCAACCAGCATTGAGCAGAAAGGGCGAGCCTCTGGCACTCAAGGAGGCTTTATGAGAAATGTCGAGGTAAGCAAGGTGATCAGCCCCAGCTCAGCTCTGGCACCTTGGGGATTTAAGCAGGTGTGGAAGTGCTGCCTTGATGCCAGAGGTTATCTTAGCTTTCTGGCAAAAGCCTCTGTCTCTCCTTGTTCCGAACCCTTGACTCTTGACTATCATGGACTACTGGAAACCTTGATCGTTGGACCTCTGATTACTCTTGGACTTCTGAGACCCTGAACCTTGGACTGCCTTGTCTCTTGGCTTCTCTGGAGCCCTCAACCTTTGGACTGTGTTTGACCATTCGCTGGCTGCCCCTTTTGATTGGTAACTGGGACTTAGTTTGAGTCTTTCCCTTGCCTTGGCTATCAGCCCTGCTGTCGACTTTCCAGAACAGAATAACCTCTGGCCCTAACAAGGCTGATAGCGACATCATGGCTGGAGAATGTGCTTTGGAGGAGTGGCTGCAAATGAATATGCAGCTTTCCAGTCAGGTGCAGCAACCTACTCAGAGTGTGGCTACACTCCAGGGACAGGTTAGCCCTCCCATTCCCAAGCATTGCTGGAAATGCTTTGCCTCCCTTCCCAATATTTTCCAGGGAGACTGAACTATGTTAGACAGCTTTCTGGCTATTTGCAAACTACACTTCAAACTCCGCAGGGATGACTTTCCAGATGACTCCCATAAAGTGACATTTCTAATCAGTTTGCTTTCGGGACCTGCCAGCAAATGGGCGATAGCCCCTTGCTCAACAGCCTGCAGGGCTTCATTAATGAAATGAGAGCCACCTGGAGGGATCCTGTAAAAGCTGAGAGTCAGATTCAAGCTGTTCATCAAGGTAACGGGACTGTAGCTGAGTACTCCATATCCTTTTGCCTGACAACACAGGAGTTGGAGTGGAATGACAGTACTTTACAAGCCCAATTTCATTATGGTCTGTCAGACCCTATTCTGGATGAGTTGGCATGCTTGGAACTTCCTGCATCTCTAGATTCATTGATTGTGCAGGCTACACCCCTGGACTGCCACCTTGCAGCCCACAAACAGGCCTGTAGATGTGCCCTGCCGCCCCACCCTATCTTGGCCCGAATGGCTCAGTCAGTGCCACATGTGTCAACCTCTTCTCAGCTTGTGGAGGAACCTATGCAGCTGGAAGGGGCCCACCCACGACTCACTGGGGCTGAGAAGGAATGCAAGAAGAGGGAGGGGCTCTGTTTGTACTGTGGCCTTTAGGGGCATTTTGCCTGAGAATGCCCTGCCAAGGGAGGCAGGGCTGCGCTACAGGGAAAAGGACCCTCCCAGGAGTAGAGCGGGTTGACCACCTGGGAGAGTCTCTTGATCTCGCTACCTCCAGTTCGGCTCCCTGTAAGGACCCTTTGATGATGGCCACCAATCTCAGGCTCCCTACCACGAAGTTGCTTCCTATAGGGGCTATGTTGGACTTGGGGGTCTCCAACAACTTTATGGACTTGGCATTTGTGAAACACCACTGGATTTCTTTGGAGGCTTTTGTTGAGCCCAGGCCAGTGGAGACCATTGATGGACAGCTGCTCCAGTCTGGCCCCATGACCCACCAGATGGCTGCGCTCTACCTTGCAGTCCAGGGCCACGTGGAGGAAATCTGGTTTCTGATAGCTGTCATCCCTCATTTCCTTTTGGTCTTGGAAATGCCTTGGCTTTCAAGGCATGACTCACACATTTCCTGGTCCCATCAGGAGGTCCTGTTCATCTCAGAATACTGCCAAGATCACTGTTGGCTGGAGCGAGTCCCTGTAGCAGTAACAGCAGAGACCCAGGACTGTCTGGTCAAGTTGCTGGCAAAATATCAGTACTTCACTGATGTATTTGACAAAAAGGAGGTGGACAGGCTCTCACCACACTGACCCTATGATTGTGCCATTGACCTGGTGCCAGGGGCCCCTATTCCAGCAGCTCTGAGAGACTTTCTGGAAAATAACTTCCAGAAGGGTTCATCCGACCCTCCAAGTCTCCTGCAGGTGCACCCATCTGGTTTGTGCACAAGAAGTGAGGGGAGCTGCACCTCTGCAATGACTCCCGGGGACTCAACCAAATCACTATCCAGAACCAGTACTTGTTGCCGTTCATCCCAGAGCTGCAGGAGTGACTCTGCCACGCCAAGGTCTTCATGAAGCTGGACCTCCAGGGGGCTTACAACTTGGTGAGGATCCAGGCCAGAGACAAATGGAAGATGGTGTTTTAGACGCGGTATGGGCATTATGAATACACCATCATACTCTTCAGACTGTGCAATGCTCCCCCAGTCTTCCAACACTTTGTCAATGATGTGTTCAGGGACTATCTGGACTGCTTTGTCATCATCTATCTAGATGACCTTTTGATTTATTCCCCTATCCAGGTGGCCCATGATGCCCACATCCAAGAAGTGCTCCAGATGCGCTGGGAGCATCAGCTCTATGCTAAGCTTGAGAAGTGTGCCTTTGACCTCCATGAGGTGGACTTCTTGGGCTACTGGATCTCAGCCCAGGGTGTGGCCATGGACAATTCCAAGGTGGAAGCAGTCCTATCCTGGCAGCCTCCTCGCAGCAGAAATGACATCCAGGGGTTTCTAATGTTTGCAAATTTTTCCAGGACATTCATTGAGGACTGTGCAACCCCATCTCCCAACTACTGTGAGAAAAGACTCACTTCCAGTGAATGGCAGGTGCACAGCAGTCCTTCAAGGACTTGAAGGCGCACTTCATGTCAGCCCCCATACTGCAGCACCCAGATCCGTGGACGCCCTTTGTTGTTGAGGCAGATGCCTTGAACATCGGCACTGGGGGAGTTTTGGTCCAGCCTTGTGCTTTCTACTCCTGACAGCCCATGCCTGTGGATCAGAACTACACTATTTGGGAGAAGGAGCTCTTGGTGATCAAGGCAGTGTTTGAGACCTGGTGGCATCTCTTTGAAGGGGCAGCTCACCTGGTGCAGGTGCACATGGACCATCATAATTTGGAGCACCTGCAGATGGCATGGAAGTTGTCCCAGCAGCAGAAGCATTGGTCTATGTTCTTTGCCAGCTTCAACTTTCAGCTGCAATAAATGCCCCAAGCCCAGAACCGTCAAGCTGACACTCTCTCCCAGAAGCTGGAATACACCATTGATCTGGAGGAGGAGCTTCAGTCCACCATCCTGCATCCAGAGAATTTTGCCACTGCCCCGCAAGAGGCTACTTTATTAGACTGGATTAGCAACCTTGAGAGCTGGGACCCACTGGTGGCCCAGCATGCTATGGAGGGAGACACGTCTCCCTTCACATTCCAGGAAGGCCTCTTCTACCACCAAGGTCGCTTGTAGATGCCAGCTGGTGCTTGTCAGGAGAAAGTCTTGAGGTTGTGTCATGATAGCAAGCCAGCAGGACATTTGGGTTTCTGTAAGACTCCCTTACCTGGGAGTTTTGGTGGCCTCGTGTCCAGGCTGACATTGCCAAGTATGTTGACACTTGTCTGGTGTGTCGTCATGCCAAGGACCACCCAGGATGGCCCATGGGTTTGTTGTTGCTCCTGCCAACACCCTTCAGGCCTTGGAAGGTAGTGTCTATGGAATTTATAATGGACCTGCCCATGTCTGCTGGCTATGCCACCAATTGGGGGGTGGGGGGTGGACCCCTTTTCGAAGATGGCCCATTTTGTACCATGCCAGCCTCCCTAAAGTGAAGGAGATGGCCCAGATGTTCATCCAGGATGTCTTCCAGCTCCATGGCCTTCCCAAGGCATTGGTCTCAGATCGGGATGCACAGTTCACTGCCCATTTCTGGACCAGTCTACAGTGTCTCCCAGACATTGCACCATACTTGTCCTTGGCTCATCACCACCAGTCAGATGGGCAGACAGAGCACACTAACGGGATGCTGGAGCAGTACCTATGCTGCAACTCAAGTTACTGTTAGGAGAACTGGGCCGATCTGCTTCCGCTGGCCGAGTTCACCTACAACAACTCAGTCCATGCCTTGACCCAGCAGAGTCTCTTCTTTGCCACCAGGGGTTTCATCATCGAGGGTTTCCTGCTGTCACTCTGCCTCATCAGTCCCTGTGGTGAATCAGTAGCTCCAGGAACTCCAGGCTGCACAGTCTTTGTTGCAGGACCAGCTTGAGGTGGCCAAGGAGGCGTACAAGAAGGAAGCAGATCGGCAACGCCAGGAAGGTCCTCCTTTGCAGGTGGGAGACCCAGTCTGGCTGTCGACACTGCACCTTCTGCTTCAATGGTCATGTTGGAAATTGGATAGCCAGTTTATGGAGCCCTACAAGATCATGGCCCAAGTCAATCTGGTGGCCTCCTGGCTCCAACTCCCTTGGACATGGAGGATTCACCCTGCTTTCAACCAATGGTGGGGGGGGGGGTAGCCCAATGCTGGCTCAGCCCTACCACCTGACCTGATCCTAGTCAATGGGGAACAGGAATTTGAGGTGGCCCAGATTCTGGACTCCCGCTGCTGTAGGGGTTGCCTCCAGTACCTCATCGACTGGGTCAGATATGGGCTGGAGGAGTGTTCCTGCAAAGTTGCTGCTAATGCCCATGCTCCTCATTTGCTCTGGGCCTTCCATCGCCACTTCCTTGACCAGCCCCAGCCTCCTTCAGGAGAGAGAGAGGTTGATGGGAGGGGGAGTGATGCCATGCTCTGCCTGGATGAGGATGAGGAGGATGAGAAAGACAAGCCAGAACTTCCGCTGGGTCCTGAACCTGCAGTGGAGGAGCCCCATCTCAGCCCTAGCAGCCCTACTTTGTCAACTCTCACAGAGCCTTCAGTAGACCCTGTGGCTTCACAGGAGGTTGTGCCACAGCCAAACCTCCGGCGCTTGAGGAGGCTTAATGAAAAATGCCAAGGTAAGCAAGGTGATCAGCCCCAGCTGAGCTCTGGCAGCTCAGGGATTTAAGCAGGTGTGGAAGCACTGCCTCAGTGCCAGAGGTTATCTGAGCTTCCTGGTGAAAGCCTCTTGCTCCCCTTGTTCCTTGGCCTGAACCCCTGACTATCGTGGACTATCAGAACCCTTGATCCTCAGACCACTGACTACTCTTGGACTTCTGAGACCCTGTATCTTCCATCTTCAATCCCTCCTGTCCTGACCTCTCCTGTCTGAAGAAGAGGGGAAGGTCTGAAATGATCTCCCACTGTGTTTGGCTGAACACAATTACAGAACTTCCCATGACCAGAAGTCATGCCTTATCAGGCTTTTTGAGTATGTAGAACTCTGGTAATCACATGCAGCCAGACATAACTACAGCTCTTTTTCAGATAGTCTTTTCTAACATAGGAGATGAGGACTAGTGGCTGAGTTGGACTGAAGTTGGAACCCCTCACTTCACTGGTTACAAGTTCATTTCCAGACACAATTTAAAATGAAGGTCATGATCTATAAAGCTATATAAACTTTAGGTCCTGACCATCTGATAAACTGTCTCCTTATATGAACCTATTGCTGTTGTTAAGTCTTAAAATCTACAGGAGAGTAATTTTTCTTGTCCCATCACCATCCCAGGCTTGCTTGGTGAGGACGCAGGAGAGAGCCTTTTTTTAGTGGCTGCTTTCACTCTCTGGAACTTTCTTCCATAGGAGTCTAGTCTGGCTCCCTTCCTTTTCTCCTTTTACTGGCAGGCCTCTTTATTTAAACAGGTTTTCAATGTGTGAGCAAGAAACATTAAGCCTTAAGATTCATTGTTGTTGTTTTTTCTTCCTCCGCATGACTTTCATTCTCTTCAGGTTATAAAAGTTGTATAAGCATCATTTTTGCCAAATGGATTATTCCTGCCTGGTAAATGGGGCATGGTTTTGACACTTTTATGACCCTCTCCCATGGTTTTACAACAGGAAGAGAAAGTAAACAGGGTCATGTGCAGGGAGAAAAAAAAACACGTGTCTTTATGCTTGCCTGCCAGGTTTGTTTAATAATGTGATAAGGCTAATTCTTATTGGGGTATGTGCTTCATTTGTTTTTTTTAACTTCTGTATGTTTTAATATAATTTTATGCTGATTGAAATGTGATTATTTTAACTTTGTTTTTAAAATTTTATTGTTGAGTTTTAATTTATTTCTTTAGTAAACCACCTTGTGTCCCACTCCAGTAGAAAGGCAGCATATAAAATAAATACATACATACATTTTAGCCATGTCGAGAAATGAGTATCAGAATATGGTCTCCTGGGCTCATAGAATCATAGTTTGAAGGGATCCCAGTGGTAATAATAATAATAATAATAATTTTATATCCTGCCCTTCTGCAGAGAAATTGGGGCATTGTACAGCATTAAAATTACCATACAAGTAAATACAATACAATACAAGAACAGCCCAACAATCCTGAAACCCACCCACCCTTTAAAAAAGTATTAAACAGAGATGCATTAAAACATGTTTAAAATAATCTCTTCAATACAAACAGTAACAAACACTCACAGCGACTGCAGCAGAAAGTGGGGAAAACTCCGGAGCCCGAGAAATCTAGTCGGGAAAGGCCTGCTGGAAGAGATCAGTCTTCACAGCTTTTTCAAAACTGCTTAAGGTCGTAATCTGATGGATCTCGTCCAGCAGGCCATTCCATAATCTGGAAGTAGTTGCCGAGAAGGCCCTCTGGGAGGTTGCTGACAGCCTCGTTCTTATCAGCTGCAGCAAGTCCATCTAGACCAACTCTCTATTAGTCCAGGAATTTACAGCTAATCATCCCTGACAGGTGGCTATGTAACCTGTTAAAAAAAAACACTCCAAGACAGTCGGTTGTGCAGTTGAACAGCTCGTACTATCAGAATGTTCCTCTTAATGTGACATTTAAACCTCTTTTTAATTTTGTAATTTGAATCCATGGGTTGAGGTCTTCTCCTCAGAAGCAGCAGCAAACAAGCTTGTTCCATTTTCCACTTGACAGCTCTTTGGATATTTAAAGACAGCTATCGTCACCTATCACTCTTCTTTTCACCCTGTTAGACATACTCAATTATTTTGATGTTCTTCATAGGACTTGGTTTCCAGCCTTTTACCATCTTGGTTGTCCTCCTCTGGACATATTCCAGCTTGTCACTATCCTTCTTAAATACTCCAAGTGAGATCTGACCAAAGCATAATGAATTGATTATTTCTCTTTTTGGAGACTATACAGTAGCTCTGTAGATGCAGCATGGGTAATGTTCTTACATTCTTAAATGGAAGACAGAGTTAAAAAAAAATATCAAGGACAGGTGACATTATGGTAAGTTGCAGAAGCATGGATTGTCAATCTGTGCAGACTGCTTTCCCTTCTGGAGGGCTGTACAACTGCAGCCTCTTGGGAAAGAACAGTATGGTTTTTCTTTGATTCCATCCATTCAAGTTATCACTGGATCCTTCTCAGAAGGAGATAGTGTAATGAAATTTCTAGATTCATTAACAAGGTACACCTAACCTCTCATGTGCCTCTGCATTTCAAGTCAGTCTTCTTCAGTCATGATTCTTGGCTTGTTCTCTGGCTCTGCTCCAGGTTTTGTGGTCTGCTCCTGATTACCTATGATTCTGAATTTTGGCATTTCTTCCAGTTCACTTCCTGGTTTATCCTGTGCTCTTGACTTCTCAGCAACCTGGAGACCTGATTCTCAGAATACTCCTGATAAGCAGTTTATTCCCTGCATGGTGCGCCTTGGGCAACTTACCAGAAGAGGAGTCTCCTAGCACCCTTTCACACTGCATTCAACTTTAAATGCAATTGTCCCAACCTAGGGAATCCTGGGATTTGCGTTTTAGTGAGGGATATTTAGAATTCTCAGCCAATGGGTTCTAAGGATTCATTAAACTACAATCCCCAGGATTGCACAGGATGCAGCCATAGCAGTTAAAGTAGAACCATAGTGCTATAATTGTGGGATGTGAAAGGATCCCTGCTTTGTTCCTTCTTACAATTTTAAATTCCTGGTGAATGTGGTGGAAGAGTGGCATAGACTGAAATGCCAACTATGGCAAGATTTTGCATTGCCATAGGTAAACTTCCATAGGCTTTATTATGAGCTTGATAAACAGGAACCAGGTGCCTTGCAGTCTTCTATTTTTCTGTTCCTCAGTCAGTTACTGGTCTACTTGTTGGTGCACTTTAGTGCTGTAGGTGGTAACAAAGTAGTGGTGGAATTGCTACCTAGCAAAGGTATAGTAATCAACAGGATTCAACTTGATCATATATATATGTGTGTGTGTGTGTGTGTGTGTGTGTGTGATATAGCCTTTTTACTCTGTTGCATCAGTATATAGAGAGATCTTGTAGCACATTTCATTTTGTCTCAAAAGTGTTACAAGATCTCTCTATATATAGATAGATATATAGATCTGAGGAACATGTTACTCATGTATAGATACAGAATGACCATGCCCAGATCCCTACCCTTGTTCACTTACTAGCTTTATGAGTTGAGTTCTACACTGCCACCATCACACCAGTTTCCATGTGTGATTTGGGCATAAAAGCAACTTTGTCCACTAATCTGAAGTGTCACTTCCATCAGACAAATGTGCCAGTGATCTCTGTCTTTGACTGGCATGCTACCCTAAAAAAGTTACCCCTTGGATAGTTCCAAAAAGAGCCACTAGATTAAAATGGTGCTAATTTGTATATATGCCTAGTACATCCAAGTTGTTCTACAGTGAGTTATTCATTAATTAAATTATCTTGAGGAAAATTAAATCTTTCCTTGACATATGGAACTAGGACACTTGTTGCTATATGTAATTGCTATCCCTGGGAGTCTAGAATTAAGCTGTGTTGGAATAAGTCCCATACCTCCCAAGGAAAATATGTTTGCCAACAATCAGATACCATTTAATACTTAATTGGGAAATAGATATGGTCAGCATGGATAAAACTTAATGCACAGACATACTAACATTACAAAATGTATTTCAATGGCTAAAAACAAAGATTGTTATGGAGCAAATTAATTTTCAATAATGCTTTGAATTCTCTGCTTTTGGTAGAATGCTTTGATAAGAAAATCTTATGTGAATGGAATGGAGGTTACTTTTATTTTCTACCGTGTATTACAGATATGTTATTTAATAATAATGTAATTGTATTAGAGAAAGGAATGCATACAGAGAATGCATCCAAAATAATAATAAGCCCTGACTGATCATCTGAACATTATAAGTTTTTTGAGCCAAGTATATGGATGCCATTATTAAATATGAAAACTGATCAAGATTGATATAACAGCTTTTGCATAATTATTGCATGTATTACTTGCTGGTGTTCATTTGCAGTGTTGTAAATATAAAAGTATTTTAAATCATTTAGGAGGCAAATGGAATTTGAAACACTACACCATCCTCTGCAATATAAAAGAAAAAGCATTGAAGTACACAAAAGAGAATGCACTGTTTTCTGATATTTTGCAAGGTCAATGGATTTAAAAATCCCAATGTACCCCCAAATAGAACCTTTCTTTTTTTGGGAATATATTGTGGTGCGGGTTCATGAGGCAGTGCTGATAGAGAAGGGAAACCTGGGATAGTGATACACCCTAAGAAGTAAGAAGTGTGGGGTAGTCTTGATATTCACGAGACCTACTAGAAAATGGAAAACTTTTTTGGAAAAATCAAAAACTTCCTTATTTCATGTGGTATTTTTAAAGGAGGCAGTATTTCTCCTTTCATTATCACAATGCTGAATGATACTACAGAAACAACAATAAAATCAGCAAATAAAATATGTGAGTATCTAAATTAATGTAATGTCCGTGTATTTCCAGAGTGCACTGGGAATAAGTATTAGACCTTGTCAGCTTAGCTATTTTATATTGAAAAGGTTACACATTCTTTGAATATTTCAGTCTCTCCTTTGCTATATCCTCATCTGCCCCCCTCTCTTTGAAAGCTGCTCCATGTTTAAGGGTTTCCTGTCACCCAACTCTTTTTCTGCATTAGAAGCTTTCTCATAAATGAAGAGCTGTCTTTGCAGGAAGGCTTCATATGCATCATGGCTCCACATAGGCAGGAAAAGAGACTGGATGTTTTCTCTTAGTTTGATTTTTCTTGAGTTGCTTGTTCCATTCCTAAGGAGCAAATTGCAAGAAGGGAAAAAGAGTAATGAAAAGGGCAAACTTCTTAGAATAATTACAGAATATGATGAAAGGGAATAAACCTATGCTGAATCTGTCTGAAAATTGCAAGATTGTAGGTCATTAATATTTCCATATTTTCATATCAGCCGTTGTTGTTGTTGTTGTTGTTGTTGTTGTTGTGTGCTTTCAAATTGTTTTCAACTTATGGCGGTCCTAAGGTGAATCTATCATGGGGTTTTCTGGGCAGGTTTCTTCAGAGTGGATTTGCCATTGCCACCCTTAGAGGTTGAGAAAGTGTGACTTGCCCAAGGTCACCCAGTGGATTTACATGGCAGAGCAGGGATTCAAACCCTGGTCTGCAGAGTCTTAGGGGGGTTGCAGACTGCCAGAAATAGTGTGAATTCAGTCCACTTTTAGGGTTAGGGTTAGTGCTAGGGAATCATGGGAACTGTTATTTTTCTGAGACATTGAGCCTTCTCTGTCAGACAACTCTGATGCCACAATAAAATACAGTTCCCATGGTTCCCTAACTCTAACCCTAACCCTAAAAGTGGACTGAATTCACACTATTTCTGGCAGTCTGCAACCCCCCTTAGTCTAATGGTCAAAGTACTACACCATGCTGGCTCTCATCATCAGCCATTCTGTGTCTATATTTATGTACAAAGAAGGTAAATACAAAAATGGATTGCTCACAAAACCTTATAAATAATGGCTTAATCTTAAAGAAAGAAGAATGACTTCATCTGGAATACTGTGCCCAGTTTGAGGTCTTGACATTTAAGAAGGGTATTGACAAGATATAGTGTGTGCAGATGGCCATCCAAGATGATTAAAGGTTTGGAAACCATGTACTGTGAGGAATGGTTGAGGAAGTTGGTTGGACTTAGCTTGGAGAAGATTGAGAGGATGTGATAGTCATTTGCAAGTATGTGAATGGTTGTCATGTAGAAGATGGAGTGAACTTGTGGTTTCTTTTTTCTTTTTTTCTTTCCCCCCTTTCTTACAAGAAAGAAGATCATGGCTAAGTGCTAGGAAGAATTTTCGGGCAGCAAGACCTGCATGATCAGAATAGACAACCTTGGAAATGGATGGGCAGTTCTTCAATTGAGGTATTTAAACAGAGTTTGGATGGCGACTTCTCAGGGGTGCTTGTCAAGAGCTGGTCTTGCTTGCCTTTTCTATACTGTGGTTCTATGATTCTGTGAAATGCTAACATTTCCAAAATGAACATAGAGAAAGATCTTCAGGGAACAGGTTCTTGGTGTTGCAGCCATCAAAGCCATTGTGAATCCTCCAGGATATTCTCTAGCTGATATAAATATCACCAGCAAAACAAAGAAAGCAAAACTGATTAAACTGCTAAGCTGGAAAACTCAAACAAACTTGGTTCTGGGAGTCAGAAACAGTTGAATCTGGGAATCTAACTCATTACAGAATATAAATGTTCTATATTTATTAAATCACTTTCTGGTTGGAGACAGTGAAGAATTTTGTTAAAGGTGGGGTTAGAAATAGAACCTAGTTGGAAATATAATAATCATTCTGGGTTGGTCCAGATTTTCATATGTGTCACTGGGTTAGATGAAGCAGCCTCCTTATCCACCCCTCCTCTCTACAGCAGACTCTCCAGTGCATGTATTTCCCTTTTGGACAGTGGCAGTTAGAGGCTCCAAATATCAGTGGTATGGTGACTCTGATCTGAGTTTCTGCCATACAACATTCTGAATTCTAGCTCTGAAACAAGTTTAACAGGATAACTCCTTTAAAATTCCACCTCATTGATATTAGAGGCACACATTTCAAATGGAAAAGCACTGGGGAAGCAGGATATATTTATGTTGAAATACCCAATGATTCCAAAAACCCCAAAAGTCCAAATTCTCACCATCTATTTGGGGGAAGAAAACATTACATTTACAGCAGTATGATCACCTATTGCCTGTAGCTAACATATCACAAAACATCATCCTGTAATAGTATCTGTGAAAATAATACCAACAAATGACTGACTAATTAACTCTGAATGAGAAAAAAAGCACAAAGAATTTGAAGGTGTTACAGAAAATGCTATAAAAGCAGACAAGCTGATATTTTGGAAGTCAAACATTTCACAAAGCAGAAATAAAAAAGCATAACAAAAATTCAATTTAAAAAGTAACATCCAGGGGAGTATTTTTAGTCTATGAATTTTTTATCAGTTTTGATCCATAACATATGGTGGTTGCAGACTGCCAGAAATAGTGCAAATTGAGTCCACTTTTAGGGTTAGGATTAGGGAATCATGGGAACTGTATTTTATTGTGGCACCAGAACTCTCTAACAGAGAAGGCTCAATGTGTCAGAAAAAAAAAAACAATTCCCATGATTCCCTAGCACTAACCCTAACCCTAAAAGTGGACTCAATTTGCACTATTTCTGGCAATCTGCAACCCCCCATAGTCTGAGTGATATGAATACAGATAGATTCACAGATACACCCACAGGAAAAAATGTGTGGAATGCAACCTTTTTGTTGGGGAAAGTCTATAAAGCTTTAAATTAAATGCTCAATGCACTGTTAGAAAAAAAAATTAAACAAGAGGCAAGAATCTGAATAGCAATTAAAACATGGGAATGAGATATTAATCCCATACTAGACTTATAGAAATGAATCTTGAGAACACAGAAGGATCCCTGCTGGGTCAGAAGAAAGGCCTCTTTAGTCCACCATTCTGCTCACACAGTGGATACCCAGAAGATTCAATAGGAAGACCACAAGCAGAATAAGCAGGGATCCTTCCCTCTTGTATCCCACATCAACTGATATCCAGTATCCTCTGATACTGGATGTGACTTATAGCCATCATGACAAGTAGCTATTGTTATCTTTATCCTTCATGAATTTGT
Source organism: Phrynosoma blainvillii (assembly GCA_026167975.1). Classification (NCBI taxonomy): domain Eukaryota; kingdom Metazoa; phylum Chordata; class Lepidosauria; order Squamata; family Phrynosomatidae; genus Phrynosoma; species Phrynosoma blainvillii. The sequence continues at coordinate 88,572,309 of JANUYF010000001.1, read as the reverse complement.
CCAATCCATTTTTAAAACCATCTAAAGACATGTCTACATGGGTGTTTTAACTTGAGTTTCCCTGGTCTCGTTGCATCCTGCTTACACAATACAGGGCCAAAACCCTGAATCAGATCTGAACTGTCTTCATGACACCCACACTCAATTTGGTGCTTCCTGCCACTAACTCACCTTTTGCTGTGAGTTTTTTGGGAGGTTCAGTGACAATGGGAAGCTGCCTCTTAAGTCACAGTCCCTGTTCATTGCCCATGCTGCCTATGTGGGCACCAGTCACTCTGAGTTCAGAATGAGAAGCTCAGCATCAATAGTTGGCTGGGAGCCTCACTCTGACCTCAGCAATGGCACTGGGCTATGATTGGGGAGCACATGTGAGAAGATGGGGAACACCTGGCTTAATGAGACAACATGTGAAAGGGATCTAGGAGTCCTAGTAGACCACAAGTTGAACATGACTCATCAGTGTGATGCAGCAACTAAAAAGGCCAATGAGATTTTAGGCTGCATCAATAGAAGTATAGTGTCTAGACCACGGGAAGTAATAGTGCCATTGCATTCTGCTCTGGTCAGGCCCCACCTGGAATACTGCATCCAGTCTGGGTGCTACAATGTCTACATGGGTGTTTTAACCTGAGTTTTAAAAGAATGCTGAGAAACTGGAGCGTGTCCAAAGGAGGGTGACTAAAATGGTGAAGTGTCTGGAAACCATGCCCTATGAGGAACAACTTAGGGAACTGGGTATGTTTAGCCTGGAGAAGAGATGGTTAAGAGGGGATATGATAGCCCTGTTTAAATATTTGAAGGGATGTCATATTGAGGAGGGAGCAAGTTTGTTTTCTGCTGCTCCAGAGAACAGGACTCGATACAATGGAAGCAAGCTACAGGAAAAGAGATTCCATCTCAACATTAGAAGGCAATTCCTGACAGTAAGGGTGGAACATACTCCCTTGGAAAGTGGTGGAGTTCTTTGGAGGTCTTTAAACAGAAGCTGGATGGCCATCTGTCAGGTATGCTTTGATTGGGAGTTCCTGCATGACAGGGGTTTGGACTGGATGGCTCTTCTGGTCTCTTCCAACTCTAAGCTTCTATGCTTCTATGATCCTTTAGATCTCAGGAATGAGAAAATCACTTTCTATAAAGTAACCAATTTTGAAACTTCTCTAAAGGAATATTATTCAGGGGCAGAGATGGGTTAAGAAGTTAAATAAACCTTTTTTCAAGTGCTCCAATTATAGATTATCCTGATATTTAAGAATATCTCCAAAGGGCATGAAAACATAATGTATCTGGCACTTACTGCATGGTTTGAACAGTGTTTCAAACCAGTCTGTCATTAGATGAATTTTGATCTATGAGCATCTGAAAGCACTAGCTCTAAAAATTCTGCACTTTAGACTTTTCAGATAAATTATCACAGGTTTCTGTGGCTGGATATTCAAAGACAGGGTTAAACTGGAAGGTTTCTGGTCACCATTGAGTCCTTAAGAAGTACTAATAACAAATGCAAAGTTGTTGCAACTGTTACAGGCAGCAGTGGTTGTCTTGGCAGCCTAGCCTATGCGCCATGCTGCTTGCTACTTGACCTAAAGTAGAGCCATTGAGTCAACTGATGATTGACAATCCAATACTATGGAATTCAAAGACATAGCAATGCTAGTCTGCAGAGTCAGTACATAGAGAAATCTTGTAGCACCTTTCAGACTATGGGGAGTTGCAGACTGCCAGAAATAGTGCAAATTGAGTCCACTTTTAGGGTTAGGGTTAGGGTTAGGGAATCATGGGACCTGTATTTTATTGTGGCACCAGAGCTCTCTGACAGAGAAGGCTCAATGTCTCAGAAAAAAAAGCAACCCTCCTAACTGAAAGAAATTGGCAGCATGAGCTTTCATAGACTTCAGGGGGGAAGCAGATGGCTAATTGAGCTGTTTGGGGGGCAGGAAAGGGGAGGGGCAGCCGCACGATCGGCACCCCAACCCCTTCCCCAGGTCGTCCTTGGAACAGCCGGCCTTCCGCACGGCCGGCACTCCGAGGACCTCCCGCCGGAGTGTTCGCACACGCTGCAGCGGAAGAGTCACCGAAGGTGCACCGCAGCCTTGGCAACTTGTGAAAGGAGCGCCAATTTAGCACTCCTTTCAGGGGCGGCAAAGCTGCGCCGCAGGGCCGAGGTGTGGGGATACCTGGGCCCCGCAGTGCAGCTTCCCGGGGTGGCCCACAGCCACCTGTCTGCTTCCCTCCTTCAGTCTACTTCCTCAGGTGCATTTGGTGGAGTGGAGGCCAGATACATACATAGATATGTGAGGATGTCAATTCAAATTACAAATCCTTTGTGTATGGAAATAAAGTGGCAGGTCCAGTCTTAACAGTGGTCATTAGTGCACAAAAACATAGGAAACTGGTCTTTGTGTATGGAGCTGAACTGGCAGATCCATTTTTGCAATAGGTCTAGCCTGTGGTGAAGGGAATGGATGAATGTAGGACACCCCTATGAGGATAGGTTCAGATAGTGTTGAAGTGTGTGTAGTGAGTAAGAAACCCATTGTCTTTGTTCAATCCATTGCTGAGGGACTGCAGCTTGTGGATAAATTCCAATTCTGCTGTTTCTCTTTCCAATCTACCTTTGTAGTTCTTTTGTTCAAGGACCGTTCCTGCTGGGAAGGAGAAGGAAAGCAATTTCTAAGCAGCCATTTTGAGTGGGTGAGTGTTTAATAAAAAAAAAAAAAACTTGGTGAAAGTGTGTCTGTTGCTGAGCAGGTGGGGCTTTGGTGAGTCACATCTGTGAGTCAATAGGGTATGGAGCTAGCCAACTAGCTCGATACATCTCCTCCAATTTCTCACAGGACAAGGGAAAGCACAGCACAGGTAGAAGGGGGGGGGTGACCTTTCTTTTTAGAGGTTCTAATAATAATAATAATAATAATAATAATAATAATAATAATTTAAAGGGCTTTGAGGGGTTTTATTTTGGAAGGTAGCATCCAGGAGCTCTCTGTAGAGTTAGAAACCCAGTTGAGCTCGCTAACAGAGTCTGGTGAAAAGGCCAAGAGAACAGGGGCCCTTTACGTAGGTCTTTACCAGGAGACTTTTTGAGGGAGAAGCCCACAGTCCTGTTTCAGTGCTTGCTTAAGATTTCTCAATATGGACACTGAGGGAGTTGCTGCAGTAACTTGCAATACTTGTGGGATGTTTGTCTTCTTGCCAAGAGATGTGGGGAACTTCACCTGCACCAAGTACAAATTGGTAGCCCTCCTGGAAGAGAAAGTCCAGCAGCTGGAGGCCCAGGTAACTACACTTCAGCATATTAGGGGGCAAGAGGTTTTCCTGGACAAAGTGGAATGAAAGGTCTTGGATGGTGACCTCACAGAGGAAATTGTTGAGGAGGAGGTCACTTCATGCACACAGGAGATGGACAACTGGAGGAATGTAACCCACAGAAGTCAGGAAACCAGGGACCGTTCTGGGAGCTTGAAGCTACAGAATCGATTTGAAGTTCTCTCCCTTATCAAGGATGAAGAGGAAGAGCAACAGGGACAGTCCTCAGGGACAGTGCAGGGGACCCTAAGTGTACCACCAGAGGGAGAAGCCACTGCTAAACCTCAGAGGAGGCATGTGGTGGTGGTGGACTCCTTGTTGAGGGGTACAGAAACAGTGGTTTGTGGGCCTGACAAGATGTCCTGGGAGGTGTGTTGGCTCCCTGGGGCAAAAATCCATGATGTGACAGTGAGGCTGACAAGACTGGTCAAGCCATTACCATTACCTCTTCCTCTTGGTCCATGTGAGAATTAATGATACTGCAAGGCATAGTCTTCAGAATATCAGAAGGGATTATCGGGCTTTGGGTAGGAAACTGAAAAAGCTGGATGCACAGGTTGCTAGCTCCTCTCTTCTCCCAGTTGAAGGGCATGGTGCAGGAAGGGAGAGGAAGATAGCAGACATGAATAACCGGCTCCATAGATGGTGATGCCAAGAACAATTAGGATTCTTGGATCATGGGCTGCGGTTCCATGAGGGTGGACTTCCAGCAAGAGATTGGCTGTATCTTACACCAGTTGGCAGAAGCTCAAACATTTGATCAGGAGGGCTTTAAACTGAGTCATATGGGGGAGGGAGACAGAATCTTGGAAGGTATCTTGGAAGGAAGGAGTACATCGTGGGCTGGAAATAGTCAAAATGTTATAGAGGGAACAAGGCAAATGATGCAAGGGCCCAACAGTGGGAAGCAAAAAACCTCACTTAGGCAGCAAGTGGGGAGGACCCATAAACAAGATGAACTTGAACTCCTAGCACAAAAAAGCAAATACAATATAATAGGCATCACTGAAACCTGGTGGGATGAGTGATATGATTGGAATGTAGGAATAGAGGGGTATAATTTTTTAAGAGAAATAGGCCAAACAGGAAGGGAGGAGGAATAGCATTATATGTCAGGGATGTTCACACCTGTGAAGAGATTGAGGACTTAAATCCTGGAAATCAGGTGGAGAGCATCTGGATAAAAATTAAAAGGGAAGGAAACAACAGGGATGTTATAGTAGGAGTATAGTATAGGAGTCTATTACAGACCCCCAAGTCAGATTGAGGAATTGGATTATGCCTTTCTAGAACAGATGACCACACACTCAGAAAGGAGAGATGTAGTAGTGATGGGTGACTATCCTGATATTTGTTGGAAGGCAAACTCAGCCAATACTTCAAGGTCTAGCAAATTCCTCACTTGCCTTGAAGATAATTTCATTGTCCAAATGGTGGAAGAGGCAACAAGGGGATCAGCTATTTTAGATCTGATCCTAATCAACAGGCATGACCTGGTAAATGGGGTGCAAGTGGTCGGATCCTTAGGTGGCAGTGATCATGTTCTCCTGGAGATTCTTAAATGGTGGAAAGGGGAAGCTAGGCATAGTCAGACACTCATTCTAGGAGATCTGATTTCAACAAACTTAGGTGATCCCATGGTCAGGAATACTAAAGGAGAAGGGAGTTCAGGGTGGATGGGAGTTTCTCAAAAGGGAGATACTGAAGGCACAATCTCAAACTGTTCCAATGAGAAGGAAAAATGGGAGATGTCTCAAGAAACCGGGTTGGATGACAATAGAATTTTCAACTGAACTAAGTTTTAAACAGGAGATGTATAAGAAATGGAAAAAGGGCAAAATCACTAAAGAAGAATTCAAACAAATAGCTAGCACATGTAGGGGTAAAGTCAGGAAAGCCAAAGCACAGAATGAGCTCAGGCTTGCTAGAGGGGTTAAGGACAATTAAAAAGGGCTTTTTTAGGTATGTCCGTAGCAAAAGAAAGAAGAAGGAAATGGTAGGGCCACTGCGCAGAGAAGATGGAGAAATTGTAATAGAGGACAGAGAAAAGGCAGAACTACTCAACACTTTCTTTGCCTCAGTCTTCTCACAAAAGGAAAAGGGAGATCAACCTGAGGAAAATGGAGCAGAGGACACAATAGGGGAAATGCAGCACAGAATATGTAAAGAGGAAGTACAGAAATACCTGGTTAATCGAAATGAATTTAAGTCACCAGGTCCAGATGAACTACATCCAAGGATATTAAAAGAACTGGCAAATGTAATCTCAGAGCCACTAGCAATAATCTTTGAGAACTTCTGGAAAACAGGAGAAGTCCCAGCAGACTGGAGGAGGGCAAACATTGTCCCCATATTTGAAAAGGGGGAAAAAGAGGATCCCAGCAACTATCACCTAGTTAGTCTGACATCAATACCGGGAAAAATTCTAGAACAGTTCATTAAACAGAGAGTCTGTGAACATTTAGAAGGGGGTGCCATAATCACTAAAAGTCAACATGGGTTTCTCAAAAACAAGTCATGCCAGACTGATCTTTTTTTTTTTTGATAAAATTCCAGCTTGCTAGATGAAGGGAATGCAGTTGACATAGCCTATCTTGATTTCAGTAAGTCTTTTGACAAGGTCCTGCAGGATATTCTTGCAAACAAGGTAGTAAAATGTGGGCTAAACAATACAACTGTTAGGTGGATTAGTAACTGGTTGACTGACTGAACCCAAAGGGTGCTCAGCAGTGGAGAGAAATGACCAGTAGTGTGCCACAGGGTTCTGTCCTGGACCCAGTGCTATTCAATATCTTTATCAATGATTTGGATGAAAGAATAGAATGATTCTAAAGGTAAAAAATTAAAATGGCTAAGATCTAAATTGAATAATTTACTTACAATTGAAATAGCCAAAAAGATGAAATTTATAAAACAGAGACAATTTGAAAATGCTAACAAAATGGGGAAATGGCTGGCATACAGATTAAGAAAGGAGAAAGAAAAAAGATTAGTAACAAGTTTGAAAGAGGGAGATACAATGATTTATGCACAAGAAGACATAGAAAGGGCTTTTAAAAACTTTTTTACAAGCTTATATAAGAAAGAAGACTTAAATACAGATATTCTACTCCAACATATGGAAAACCAAGATCTGTATGAATTATCGGATGATAAACAACAGATATTAAATAAAGATTTTACAGAGGAAGAACTAAAGCAGGCAATTAATAAACTAAAACAGGATAAAGCTCTGGGCCCAGATGGATTTACAGCAATTTATTACAAGACCTTTATGGAAGAACTTAAAGGACCCTTATTAAAGACTTTAAACCACATAAATAAGATGGCTTGCCAGAAACTTGGAAAAATGCAAATATTATTTTTATACCGAAAGAAGGAAAGGATGAAAAAGAGACAAGAAACTACAGACAGATATCGCTATTAAACACTGATTACAAAATATTTATGTTAACATTAGCAGAAAGGTTAAAACAGATTTTAATAGATGTTATACATGAAGAACAAAGAGGCTTTCTCCCATCAAGACAATTAATAGATAAGAACAATCATAAACACAATTGAATATGATGAAAAAAATAATGAAAAAAAACTGGCTTTGTTATTTTTAGAAGCTGAAAAAGCATTTGACAATGTGGATTGGTTGTTTATGATTACTGTCTTAGAAAAAAATGAAAATGGGAGAAAAATTCTGTAATTGGATAAGACAGATATATAAGGATCAGACAGCGAATTTGGTATTAAATGGATCAAATATAGGGAAAATAGAAATAACAAAAGGAACATGACAAGGATTTCCAATATCTCCTCTTCTTTTTATTACAATTCTGGAAATCCTTCTAAAACAAATAAGAGAAAATAAGAAGGTCTATGGTTTAAAAATTCAAAGCAAAGAATATAAATTACGGGCTTTTGCGGATGATTTGGTGATAATTTTAGAAGACCCTGTACATCAAATAAGAGATCTCTTCCAAACATTGAAAGATTATGGCCAGGTATCTGGATTTAAAATAAATTTGGAGAAATCAGTCATAATCACTAAGAACATGGGTAGAGAAGAAGAAAAAGAGTTACAAGAAATAACTGGATGTAATATACAAAATAAAGTGAAGTATTTAGGAATATGGATTTCTAAAAGAAATACAGATCTTTTTGAAAATAATTATAAAGTAAAGTGGAAAGAGATTAAGAAAGATTTAATAAGATGGAGCAAATTAAATCTCTCATTGACGGGAAGAATTGAAACCATTAAAATGATGATTTTACCAAAAATGAACTTTCTTTTTCAGTGCATACCAATAATTCATAACAAAAAAGTGTTTAAAGAATGGAATAATGATATTAGAGACTTTATTTGGAACAATAAAAGGCCAAGAGTATGTTGGAAAATACTAACCAGAAGGAAAGAAGATGGAGGTAAAAACCTTCCTGATTTAGAAGTATATCACAAAACAAATGTACTAGATTGGATAACGGATTGGATAAAATTGGAAGATAAGGGAAGCTTGAAAATAGAAGGTTTCAATAACAGATTTGGCTGGCATGGTTATTTAGGATACAACAAGGCTAAAATACACAATGATTTTAACCACCATATAATTAGAAGATCCCTTCTAAAGACTTGGCTGGTGATTAAAAAAGATATATATCAAAAATTACCATTGTGGATTTCGCCACACAAGGCATTTCATGGTCGATGGACAGCAGTTAAAAAATGATTAAAATATAAGGACATATTAAAGAAGGAGCAAAATGAAGGATGGAAATTAAAAACATTAGATGAAATGAAGCAACTGGATCCAAAAATGCATTGGTTATTACATTCTCAATTATTAGAAAGATTTAAAATAGATGTAAAACAGCAGGGGATTGAAAAAGAAATGATGGATCTGGATAAAGTGTTTCAAGAAAGTAGCAGAAATAGAAGAGTAAGTAAATTTTATAAACTGTTAATGGAAAGAAAACAAGAATCTGATATAATATCAGAAAATATGATAAAATGGGCCACCGACCTAGGGAGAACAATTAATTTGGAATGTCGGGAAAGGGCAAGGAAAAAAAAAAAACAAATAAATTTACAAAAGCACAAGACTTAAGAGAAAACTATTGGAAGATGGAACATAGATGGTATCTGACTCAGGCAAGAATAGCAAAAATAAATAATACAAACACAAACTTATGTTGGAAGTGTAAACAAAATGTGGGAACATGGATGCATGTGTGGTGGTGATGTCCTAAAATAAAAAAATTTGGGGAGAAAATAATAAGACAATACAAAACATTTTTAATACTAAATTTGAACTTCAACCTGAATTTTATCTATTGAATATGATAAATAAAATAGACCCGATGATAGAAAGACGGTATTGGAGACCTATCTTATATATGGTATCGGCGGCAAGATTACAATTAGCATACAAATGGGAAAAGGAAGAAATACCGACTAATGATGAATGGATTTTAAAAGTGATAGAAATGAAAGAGATGGACTGTTTGACCAGAATTCTAAGTAACAAAGACTCCGAGGAATTAGAGGTGGAGTGGGCTCTAATAGAGAAATATATAAAAGAAATATGGAATTAAGAGGTAATGTAAGATAAGTATAGAAAGGATTATATAAAAATAGAATGCATTAAACTGGAATTAAGATGAATATGGACATTAATACAAATATGTTTAAATATTAAAAAGTGTAAACTTGAGAATTGTTTTAAATGATTAAGTAGCATGCTTACTTTGGAAGAACTATGGCAGTTTTTTTATTGTTAATATTTTGCATAGATTGAGTATATACTCAAGATTAAGAAATGTATATAATGTATATATATAAAAAATCAATCAATCAATCAATATGAAAGAATAGGGGGCATGCTTGCCAAGTTTGCAGATGTCACCAAATTGGGAGGAGTGGCTAATATCCCAGAGGACAGGATGAAAATTCAAAATGACCTTAATAGATTAGAAAGCTGGGTCAAAGCTAATAAAATGAATTTCAGCAAAGAGAAATATAAGGTACAGTACTTAGCACAAAAAAAATTAAATGCATAGATATAAGATGGGGGACACCTGGCTTAACAAGACTATATGTGAAAGGGATCTAGAAGTCCTAGTAGACTACAAGTTGAACATGAGTCAAGAGTGTAATGCCGCAGCTAAAAAGGCCAATGCAATGTTTGACTGCATTAATAGAAGTATAATATCTAGATCAAGGGAAATAAAAGCTGCCTTGATGGCCAAGGCTAGAGGTGAGGTATTATTATTATTATTATTATTATTATTATTATTATTATTATTATTATTATTATTATTATTATTGTGCTACTGTATTCTGGAATACTGTGTCCAGTTCTGGGCACTACAATTCAAAAAGGAGCATGTCCAGAGGATGGTGACTAAAATTGTGAAGGGTCTGGAAACCATGCCCTATGAGGAACAACTTAGGGAACTGGGTATGTTTAGCCTGGAGAAGAGATGGTTAAGAGGTGATATGATAGCCCTGTTTAAATATTTGAAGGGATGTCATATTGAGGAGGGTGCTAGCTTGTTTTTTGCTACTCCAAAGAATAGGACTTGGAACAACAGATGCAAGTTACAGGAAAAGTGATTTTACTTCAACATCAGGAGACACTTCCTGACAGTGAGAGTCTCTTCCAACTCTATGATTTTATGATTCTATGACCGCTGTTCTGAGGTTTGAGATGGAATGTCCAGGGAGATTGAAATGTTCTGCCACTGGTTTTTGTGTATTCTCATTCCTAATGTCTGATTTATGTCCATTTATCCTCTGGTACTGGGACTGGCCTGTTTGTCCAATGTAGAGTGTCTGCCAGTTTGTTCTCAGACACAATTACTTCACCTTTGATGACAACATATACCTTCAATTTAATGGCACTGCCGTGGACACACACATAGCACCACAATATGTCAATATCTTGATAGCTGACCTTGAACAATGCTTCCTTAACTCCTGTACCCAGAAACCACTCCTTTACCTGAGGTACATTGATGATAACTTCATAATTTGGACTCATGGAGAGGATTCACTCAAGACCTTCCACCAGAGTTTCAACAACTTCCATCCTATCATCAACCTCAACCTGGAACTATCCACTGAACAAGTTCACTTTCTAGACACCACAGTACAGCTACAAAATGGACAGATAAGCACCACACTATGTTGCAAATCCACAGACTGCTACATGTACTTAGATGCCTTGAGTTTCCACCCTGAACACACCACTAGATGCATAGTCTACAATCAAGACCTCTGATACAATCGCATCTGCTCAGACCCACAAGACATGGATGCCAAACTCAAGGAATTACAAGAAACATTCTTCAAACTACAGTACCCACTCCATGAAGTGAAAAAACAAATAAACAAGGCAAGACATGTACCCAGGACTGATCTATTACAGAACAAATAGAAGAGGGAAAATGACAGAACCTCACTAATGGTCACATGCAGCTCCCAACTGAGACCACTTAGGTGCATCATCAAAAAACTACAACCCATTCTGGACAATAATATCACTCTTTCAAGGGCTCTTGGTGGCAGACCTTTACTCACCTACAGTTAGCCTCCAGACTTCAAACAGATACTCACCTACAGGATGACACACCACACAGATGGTGACACAGGTACTAAGACTTGCTACAAACCAAGATGCCAACTCTGCCCACACATTTATCCAGGAACTGTCATCACAAGACCTAATGGTATCACCCACAATATTAGGGACAGGCTTCATGTGCTCATCCTCCAGTGCGATCTATGCTATACTGTGTCAGCAATGCCCAGAAAGTTTGTACAAAAACCCAGAAAGTTTGTACAAAAAGTCATGTGGGATTTAGGAAACAGTAGTTTTTGCAACAAAACATACAATTTTAGTGTCAAAGCTTTGTTTCTAAAAATTCACTTTTTTTGTGCAAAATGAGTGTTTTTCATGGAACAAAAAAAAAATTTGCACCAAAAAAATGTGTGGGTTTATGGAAATAGTGTTTCTTTGTGTAAAAAAATGTGGTTTTGCACTGAAACACAATTTTCACACATAAAAATACTATCTGAGGGCCCAAACAGACCAGCCATAAAAGCTGGATTGTGGGCAGCTTGTGGGGTATGGCATTTTGACAACACATGCCCCCAAGATACATGGAAGCTGCCCTGGGGTGAAATAGCTGATCAGACGGGGCAGCTTCAAGCTGCTTTAGGGGCGTGGAGTTCTGACAATGCATGCTCCAGGAATGCCCAGAAGCCAACAGGGGTTCCTTCGGGGCTGCCTAAAATGGCCCAAAATCAGCCCAAAAAGGAACTGACATTTTCCGCTCCTATTTGGGCCAGTGTCAGAGGGTGCCTTTGCCACTGTGGCATGTGTTTGCCCTGGTCCCAAGGCATCTTTGGTGGGGGCAGCTTCAAGCCACCACTTCATGGCCATCTGTTTCAGCCCTGAATATATTTTTGTCCAAAATTACTGGGGGGGGGGGGTCCACCCAAAACAGCAATTTTACCTGAAAGTGGGTAGCTGGAAACACTGTGGAGGTTTTTATTGCATATAAATCATGTTTTGTTTCATAAAAATACCATGATTTGGGGGCATTCCCAGTGACAATACATCCCACGTCCCTTAGATGTTTCAAGTCTCAGCATCTTTGATTAAAGGGATCTCAGAAGACTCAGGGCCTTTACAGACTGCCAGAAATGGTGCAACTTGAGGCCACTTTAACTGTCCTGGCTCAGTGCTAAGGAATCATGGGAACTGTAGTTTATTGTGGCACCAGAGCTCTCTGACAGAGAAGGCGTAGTGTCCCAGAAAAAAATACAATTCCCATGATTCCCTAGCACTGAGCCAGGACAGTTAAAGTGACCTAAAGTTCTGGCAGTCTGTAAAGGCCCATAGTTGGCATAAATATCTTTCCAAGACCTTGGACAGCTGTAGTTAGTAGGAATAAACAATATTGGGTTAGAAAGATTCATGGTTTGATTCAGTGAAAGGCAGCTTTATAAAATACTAACAGTAAGTTCATTAACAGGTAGGTGAAATGAAGTACCAAAAAGAAGGAGTTAAACCATCTTCCTTCAGAATGACTCACCTGGGAAATCTCTGCAGGACATCAGAGGGAGCCCACAACCAAAAGTTTTATTGTCCTGAATAATTAATTAAAAGCTACTAATGTTCTAAAGTTCTGGCATCTGCCTGAAGAATTAATTGCTTCATTTTTATGGTAGTGGGAGTCCAACCAAGTTCTAGCCTTGTTCTCAAAAAAACAAGGACTTAACTTCCACAGCCATGGTCATGAGGCTTATTGTCATCAAAGAGTCCCACTGAAACCAATGAGACTACACATAGTAGCATGCATTGCCCTCTGAAAACGAGCCACCCATGTGCCTGTGCCCATGTGTGTTTCAGGGTTATGCTTAAAAATGAAAGATAACAAAAACAGATTTCTCAGATAGCAAATGACATACATATGTGTGGGACTTAAAAGGCAAACCAGATTATCTGGAGGATCAATGTATACTTTATAATGTGGGTGTTATTACTTTGGAACATTAGTAGTGTTTTTGACTGTTTAGCATGCAGTGTGTATGTGTGTGAAAGTTTTCTGGTTACTTTCACTGATTTCCCAGCTTTCACATCAATGAACCCAAGGTGATATGAATGGCCCTCATCCTCCCTACTTTTATCACTCTGGAGGGAGGGAAATTGGGCTGAGTGAGTGGGACTTGCCAAGGTCAACTAATGAGAGGCATGTATGAGTGAAGAACCTGGAAATCCCAACTCTCAATTCCATCCTGCAATCACTACATCTGTATAAATATAGAAAATATCTATAAAATGTCATGTTTTATGAATCCTATGAATATATGCGAATTGGAATCCTAGCTATACTTTTGAAAAAGGGCCCTAATATCCCTAATAAGTAGGGATGAACACCCAGTGGGTCTTAAGTGTAGTCTGTCCTCCTGACTTCAGTACCATTATCTAATTGGTGGGCCTGGATAATTTTTTTAATCAAGATGTTATTGATTTCATATGTTTCAGAAATAATATATTTCATATAAATATGCTGCTATCTTATGCATCTTCTGAGAAAGCAAAACGACAATATCCATCTGCCTCTGAAAGAGGATTCTTCACATTCATTCTAACTCCATCTGCTCCCAGCACTGAATTCATTCCATGCAAGGCCATATGCTCTGTCTCTATGGAGCACGATGATGTCTGTTCTTTTGAACACCCTGATCATCTGTGCTGGGTAGGGAGATGAATCCTTGACTTTCTTTCTTGGACACAAGGATTAATAATTACAACAGTTTCCCCCTCATTACAGGTGAAAACTAATGCCAGAACCCTATATATCCACTGCATACTATGTAGCACAGTAACTATAGTGCTAGGCAGAGGATTCTGGCCAGATCCCCGATAAATCCCACTTATCTGTAAGCAGTTGTCACAACTGCCAGTAGTCCATTGGTCATTGCCCTGTTAATCAAGAGACAGCTACCTGACATTCCCATCCTCTCCCATGAGTTATCTCTGTCATGGCAGGAAGAAAAGTTGCAAATCTCCCTCATGTCAGAGATCACTTGTGTTGGTGATGGGACATTAGGCAGCTGCTTCCCAATTGACAAGGGAATTGATCCCTGTCAATCATAGCAACTGTTTAGTGTTAAGTGGGATTTAGGGGACTTTCATGGTCTCATTGTGGCCCCTAAACTAGAGGCTGATAGGGATTGTGACTAAGTAGCAGGTGTGAATGTGTAACTGTAGGTTATATATTTGCAATTGTCTGTCTAGATTCTGGTCAATATCCCTCCATATTATCCCTGTATTTGAACATCCCAAGGTCTTGCAGGGGAAATATTCTGCAGATAAAAATATGTTTTTTGTACAGAGAAAAAAGTTTTCTGTGCAGAAAACAGGCTTTCTGAGCAGAAAACACTCTTTCCTATGTAGAAAATAGAGTTTTCCTAGAGTTTTTAATTCTCCACAGTGTTCTTTAGAACAATTGAATAATAGGAGAAAACAGTAGAAAATTCTTCCCAACAGTGTTTACCATCTTTTGGAAAAACAGCTTTTTATCCTGAGAATTTATTTATTTATTTATTTATTTATTTATTTTCAAGGATGTATATCCCACTTTTCTCCCAAATGGGATTCAAGGCAAATTACAATAATTTAAAAAGACAGAAGTAAAAAAAACACACACAAAAAAAACATTTATTACAAAAGTTAAAAAATAATTAAATATTATCAATATTAAAAATATTAAATACACATATATTAAAAACACATCATCAAAACCAAAATAATAATAATACATTGGCAGCTCACAGCACAACAGAAGTAAAATTCACCCACCAAAAGCCTGACTAAATAAAAACATCTTCAGTTGCCAGCAAAAAGAGAAAAGGGAGAGGGCCAACCTGACCTCCCATGGAAGGGATTTCCACTGTCTGGGAGCAGTCATGGAGAAGGCTCTCTCCCAAGTCTTCACCAACTGTGACTGAGAAGGTGGTGGGACTGAGAGAAAGCCCTCTCCTGCTGATCTTAGTGCTCAGGCTGGCTTGTATAGGGAGATACAGTCCTTCAATTAGTCTAAACCCGAGCTGGGTAGGGCTTTAAAGGTCAAAACTAGCACCTTGAATTCTGCCTGGAAACAGATCAGTAGCCAGCACAGCTGTTTCAGCAGGGGAGTGACACGATCCCTGTAGCCACCCTCCATCCACAGCTTGGCTGCAACACTTTTGAACCACTGAATAATTATGAATATTCTTTTCATTCCTAGTGATAGGCATGGACTGTGTCCATCCCTCAAACATAGTCTGGGCCAGAGCAGATGAGTGGGTTTTCTAAAAGTGGGTCAAAACCCCACTGTCTACACGGCCTGCTCCCAAGCTGGGCTGAACACCCCTGGGCTGTTCACACCATGTAGTGTCAAGCTGTGCTGCATGTTTTGTTTTGTTTTTTGTCACCTCCCCACCATGCACACATACCATCGCATAAACACACTGCCTGCGACCTCCAATCACCTCCCTCTTCTTCCCAGATGCCATTCCATTAGACGCCCGCTTGTATGCCTGGCCACACAGTCACACGTGTGATGCGCCACCTGTACAGTACATCAGTGCATCAGTGTGCCCACACATGTCTAACAATCAAGAGAAGAGTGATTCCTAAAGCCAAGGGGCAAAGCTGAATCAGAATGAATTTCAATTCAAGAGGTAAGCCAACCCTCCACTCCATAGGTCTTATGTGGAATATACCCACCCACCCTAACAACTGAAATGCACATTGCTAGTTCTTTTAAAAGGGTGGTGGTTTGGAATGATTTTCTTCTTGATTTATGATGAAAAAATATGAGTAGCTCATGAACTATAAATCTGCTTAGCAGGTTATTATGACAGTGTAGTGTTTTTGTTTTTTTTCTTCTTTCCTGGAATACACAGCTCATGAGTCAGCAGATTAATTTTCTTTCTCAACATTTATGACTTTTTTTTTTGCCTCCCCCCCCCCCCCCAGTCACTATATTCATGGTCATTTTACTCTTGATGCTACTGTCTTCACTACACTGCCATCACTATCTATGCCAGGGGTCCTCACCCTTTTTGAGCCAAGGGCCGGTTCGCTGGCCTCCAGATCATCGGGGGGGGGGGGGGGGGCAGAGGCGCGTACATTGAAATGCACATTGCTAGTTCTTTTAAAAGGGTAGTGGTTTGGAATGATTTTCTTCTTGATTTATGATGAGAAAATATGAGTAGCTCATGCAGTTGGCACTACTCAGGCACCATTTTGTGTTCCAAAAGTTTGGGGACCCCAATCTATGCCAACATAATTATGCCAGCCAACAAGATCTCAGTCAAAATGTTCAAGATGTCACAAGGAAATATAGATCCTCCTAGTCCACCATTAGAGGTATAACTTTTCATTTATTTTATTCTCACATGGAAGGATGGCAAACTTCAGAATTACCCTTTCAGAGCTGGGCAAGATATTTTTGCACTTTTAGTAGTTTTTTTTTAATCAACATTTTTTGCAAATAATAATAATAATAATGTGCTTTGTTTAAAAAATATTGGGTTATGTCCACCCCCCCCCCAAAAAAAAACCTCAATAATCATCCAGTTATAGGTGTGCTGAGCTGGGCAGCTGAAGATACCCCTCTATGGTCCTGCTACAGCTGCTTGTCTCAATGTGCCCTGCAGTTGGGAGAGCATTGTTAGCAAATATGATTTTAATAAATTTTTGGGACACATGGAATTCCCTCTATGACCCTGAACTGACCTCTGTGGGATGTCAGCCATAAGCCTCTAGATGGCAAGTCAGGTAGGCACAGGGAGGGCCTGCCCAAACAACTGGAAAATTCCCTACCAGACAAATTTGAAAGTTGCTAAAGGAGAAAGACCATTATCCCAAAAGTCAACATAATAGTGCTTGTTTATCCTGAGGCTTAATCCTGATGGGGCAGTGATTAGATTTAACTGTGCCCTTGGTTAGGATTAAGTCCCAAGAGAAAATGTACATTGTGGGAAAGTGCAGCAGCCCTGATGACACAGCATTTGGCCACATCTGAGTCATGCAGCCTCATGCTGATGTAACAGGACATGACATCATGGGGGTAGTCACCTGGTGCTGGAAAGCACAGAAACTGCTGCAAAAGTGTTGTAAAACTGCAGTGTCACTCAGGTGAGTGACAGGTGTCCAGCAAGAAGAGGTAGGGCCAGAAAGCTATGTGGAGCACAGGTTATATAAGGCACAAGCCTCTGGACACACATGTGGGTTGTTGGATGGTGGATTGTGGATTGCTGTTTTGCTGTTGGAGTTGCGTTGGTGTATGCTGTACATATCTGTATATAGAGCAACAAAGATTAAAGTCTCATTCGTGAGACGTCTGTCTGTGCTCTATCTGGAAGGAGAAAGGAGTTTCTCCAGATGACAAGCAGCCTGCTTAATCGGAGAAGTCTGGATCCTGGTGCTTTATGTTACGTGGTCTCCACACGCTGTGTTACCACGCCTAACACCCTTTACTCTCTAGCCTCCCTCCTTGATTGTGTCAAGACCCAAGTGCATTGTTTAGGTCATCCTCACACCTTGGCTTAACAAAGCCCAAGTAATCAGCAGCTTTGTTCAGGCTTCAGCCAAGCTATCAAGTCTATAGCCAAAAGCTAGATATTCCCTATATAAACCCCTAGATTTCTAGACTCCACATGCTATCTTTAGAGTGCATCTTGACTCCACATCAGTCTGTGCTCTGATCATAGCTCTGTCGGCCATCCCTTCCCCCATTTCAGTGGCCATGTATCATCATTACCATCATCCACATCGGATCCTGGAGAAGCCTTCAGAAGTGAGTATCTCCCGTAGCCTGGCCCATCTCAGTCTATTCCCACTTTCACTCCTTTACTTCTAAGTGTGCAGTGTGAGTGCGTGTGTTATATTTGTGCGTGTGCAGTTTTCCCCTTTAATAAATATTTAGACCTTAATTGAAGAAGCCTGTCTCAGCATCATCCATTTTGGGATCTCTTAGTCCTCTGGTATACACAACGGTACTCTGGTCTCACAGGGTGTTGTTAGGGCCCCACTCTTGCATATTTTGAGCTAATTATAAATTCCTCTCATTAGATCCTTCCTAACAGCATAGTGTTCACTATTTCCCAGGACTTGGATCTTCAGTGCCTCAGAAACCCTTCAGTTGGGTTGCTACCTCTCTTGAGAGGTAGATTTTTGAGGTCATATTTGGTCACCAGTGAGAATCTCAAAATTGGGGAAACTTAAAAGTGATGAGATCATAAACACAAGGCCTAAGCAGACTGCCAGAAATAGTGCACATTAAATTGAGGCACTGCCCTGGCTCAGTGCTAGGGAGTCATGGGAATTGTATTTTTTTCTGGGACATTGAGCCTTCTCTGTCAGAGAGCTCTGGTGCCACAATAAATTACAGTTCCCATGATTCCCTAGCACTGAGCCAAGGCAGCTAAAGTGGACTCAGGTTGCATTATTTCTTGCATTATTTCTGAGCCAGGGCAGTGCTTCAATTTAATGTGCACTATTTCTGGCAGTCTGCTTAGGCCACAATCTCATAAATATTGAACAGGCTGTAATCCAAGATATATTTTTGCAGACAATATTGAAACAGCTGTACAATAAATGGATCTTCTTTCCCTTTTCCTCTAAGTAATTTCAAATTTCAGATTAATTTGTCATTTAAAGCAGTTTCCCATATTTTTCACAATCAGCATCTACATTACCCAATAATTTCCACTTTCTTGCTATTTCTAACTTTGCCATAGATCTGAAACATACTGTAGAAATATCCAGTTTGAGACCACTTTAACTGCCCTGGTTCACTACTAGGAAATCCTGGGAACTGTAGATTTGTGAGATGTTTAGCCCTTTCTGTCAGAGAGTTCTGGTGCCACAATAAACCAGGATTCCCTAGCACTGAGCCAGGGTAGTTAAAGCGGTTTCAAACTGAATTATTTTTGTTGTGTGTTTTGGACCACAGCAACATAGAAGTAAGCTATTTATATTGGAGATTCTCATTTGCATTGAGGAAAAATAAGAGTAATAAAAGGCTAGGACAGAAATGTATCACCTTACTTGTTATTTGTTTTATCATCTTCAAGATCTCATCCCAGTAACAATGTACCTGAGGGCATTCAGACCATGTAGATAATAGTGTACCTTTTCATTGCATCCTCTCCAACAACAGAGAGATCTGCATTGCTGATCAACCCAGTGAATAATGAGACTAGACATGGAGAACTGTAGCAGTGGATGAGTGTTGGCTGTGGTGGAGGACTGTTACACTTAGCCCACCCAGCCCTCTTCCACCTCTTACCACCTGAGGCACCGCGGCAGCAAGGGGAGCCAGGTGGAGCTATATTAACCCGCCCCAACCCTCCTCCTCACAGGTGGCTGTAGCGGCATGTGAGCGTTGGCTGAGGCAAAAGACTGTTACACCTAGCCCTCCCAGCCCTCTTCCACCTCTTACCACCTGAGGCACCACGGCAGCAAGGGGAGTCAGGTGGAGCTATATTAACCCATAGCAGCATGTGAGCATTGGCTCGGACTGTTACACCTAGCCCACCCAGCCCTCTTCCATCTCTTACCATCTTTAGCCTGCCCCAACTCTCTTCCCACTGGCGGCAACTCCTGAGAGGGTGGCTGGGGTGGCAGGTCCTTTCTATCTAGCCCACTCTGCCCTTTTCCCAACTGGGACAGCCGCACCTGCAGTGTGGTTGTGAGAGTTATCTAGTTCCATCAGTTCCTATACAGGGGTAGGCAACCTTTCCCCTTTAAGGGCCGAGGGACTTCAGCTCCCAGAAGCCTCAGCCATGTTGGCCAATAGTCCCATGTTGGCCAATAGCTTCTGAGATTAAAGGGGAAAGGTTTTCCTACCCCTGTCCTATACCATCAGAGGCTGGGAATGCTCTGGGGGCGGAAATTAGAGTTGTGCGGAGGAAAGGGAGGTATGGTGCTAACAGAGTGAATAGATGTTACAAAAGAAGGCAGGACCACTGTTTGATAGCTATCCTACCTTCAGTTCACTCTGTTCCCCAGAATGGAATGAAGTGCACACACCAACCATTCCACAGAACCTTACCTTGCTCCTTTGCAATGCCAGGTCAATTAAAAATAAGACTCACATTATTCATGATCTTCTTTTAGATGAGGATGCCAACCTGGCTTGCTTCACAGAAACCTGGCTGGGAGAGGATAGTGCCGTAACGTGGACACAGGCCCTCCCAGCCAGGTACACGGTTAGTGAGCAGGTAAGGGAAAGTGGGTGGGTGGGTGGGCGGAGTGGCTCTGGTTCATAAGAATAACCTGACCTTGACCAGGATACCTGTCCGGAACACAGTCTACTTCGAGTGTATGTACCTGAGCCTGAGGACCAGGGATAGTTTGGGGATTCTGCTAGTATACCGACCACCCTGTTGTCTAGCAGACTCCCTAACTGAGCTGACACAGCTGGTTTCTGAGTTGCTGCTGAAGTCGCTCAGATTTTTAGTTCTGGGTGACTTCAACATCCCACTCGAGACCAATTTGTCAAATCTAACAGGTGTGGCTCAGGAGTTCATGGAATCCATGTGAAACATGGGCCTATCCCAACTGGTCGTTGGGCCCACTCATTGTATGGGTCATACACTCAATGCAGTCTTTAGTACGGAACAGGAATATCCATTGGCGGAGGTTATTAAAAGAACTGCATTGTCATGGACGGATCATTTCCTGGTCAAGGTTGAACTAAGAATCACTATCCACCCCACCAGGGGTGGTGGACCTATTAGAATGATCTGCCCTCGAAGGCTAATGGAACCAATTAGATTCCAGAAAGCCTTAGAGGATTTAACGGTTGGTAACGCAGGTGATTCTGTCAAAGCTTTGGTCAATACCTGGAACACCGATCTTACCAAGGCTATCGACACGATCGTTCCCAAATGTCCTTTCCAACCCGCTTCAAATCGTAAACCATGGTACACGGAAGATCTTTAAAAAATGAAGCGGGTTGGACAATGACTAGAGCACACGTGGCGGAAAACTCAGCTCTTATCTGACAAGACTCATTATAGAAACTTTCTTTGGTCCTATTGAGAGGCAATGCGTGCAGCGGAGAAATCTTTCTCCTCTGCATGTATTGCATCTGCAGAGTCCCATCCAGCAGAGCTGTTTAGGGTGGTAAGGGAACTGACACAGGTTCCACCTGCACAGAATCCATTACTTACCCCAACAATGGTCTGCTGTGATGCATTTAACAACTTCTTTGCAGATAAAATATCTCAGATAAGAGCCGACTTGGACGCCAGCATAATAACAGAGTCAATAGACAAGGTGTCCAGCAGCTCCGTTGGTGTAATTTTACTGGATCATTTTCAATCTGTGAGTACCGAGGACATGGACAAGCTTCTTGGTAGTGTAAGGAAGACAACTTGCCCTCTTGATCCTTGCCCTTCGTGGGTGGCCGTCCGGGGGGGGGGGGGATGCCTTGAGGTTGTTCCTTGTGGACATCATCAGTGCATTCCTCAGGGAAGGTTATGTTCCATCTTGTTTAAAGGAAGAGGCGGTTAGGCCGCTTTTGAAAAATCCTTCCTTGGACCCCCTGGATATGAATAGCTATAAGCCGGTATCTATGCTACCTTTTCTGAGCAAAGTGTTTAAGAGGGCGGTTGCTCTTCAACTCCAAGCTATCTTGGATGAAACTGATTATCTAGATCCATTTCAAACAGGCTTTAGGATGGGATTTGGAGTTGAGACTGCCCTAGTTGCCTTGACCGATGACTTTCGTCTGAGCATCAACAGGGGTAGTGTGACCCTGTTGGTGCTTTTAGACCTCTCAGCAGCTTTTGACACGATAGATCATAGCATCCTCTTGGATCGCCTGAGTGGATTAAGAATGAGGGGCACTGTGTTACAGTGGTTCCACTCTTTCCTCTCAGGCAGATCCCAGAGGGTGCGGCTTGGGAACAGTTGTTCTGCAAAAAAAAAAAAAAAAAGATCTTAGTTGTGGCATTCTACAAGGCGCCATTCTGTCCCAGATGCTGTTTAATATATACATGAAACCACTGGGTGAGATCATCCAGAGACATGGGGCTGGGTGTTATCAGTAGGTTGATGACACCCAGATCTATTTCTCCATGTCTCGAATGTCGGCTGTGGCTCCCGATGGTGTCTCCTCTCTCAATGATTGTCTAAAGGCAGTAATGGACTGGATGAGGAAAAACAGATTGAAATTAAATCCAGACAAAATGGAGATGCTGACAGTAGCAGCCCCAAAACCGGGAATTGGGTTGCAACCACCAGTCCTGGACGGGATCACACTCTCCGTGAAGGACTGTGTTCGCAGTCTGGGGGTGCTATTGGATTCATCACTCCTGATGACAAATCAGGTAAATGCAATGGTCAGGAGCACCTGTTATCATCTTCGGCTGATACGCTGGCTGCGCCCTTTCCTGGAAGTAAGGGATCTCGAGACTATGGTGCATGCGCTGGTAACCTCCCGTCTGGATTTCTGTAATGCGCTCTACATGGGGCTAAACTCGTGCTTGGTCCAGAAACTGCAGTTAGTACAAAACATGGCAGCCAGAGTGGTCTCAGGAACATCCAGGAGGGACCACATTACTCCAGTTCTGAGGTCCCTCCACTGGCTGCCTATCAGCTTCCAGGCCCAGTACAAGGTGTTGGTTATTACCTTTAAAGCCCTAAATGGCTTGGGTCCAAACTATCTCAGGGACCGCCTTCTCCCATACAATCGTCCCCGCGCTCTCCAGTCCTCTAGGAGGAATTTGCTGCAGCCTCAAAAGTCCAGGCTTTTGGCAACCTCCCAGAGGGCTTTTTCAGTTGTCGCCCCCAGACTCTGGAACGGCCTGCCGGATGAGATCTGTCAATTAACATCACTAGATAGCTTTAAAAGAGCTGTCAAGACGGATCTCTTCCGGCAGGCCTTTCCAGACTAAATATCCCGGCCTTGGTTACTTCCTCCCTTCAATTGATCTTTCCATAGGTCTTCCACAGATGAAATGAGCAATCATTGCCATGGCCTAATGTTGCTGTTGCAAGATGTAATGTGTTTTTAAATTGTTTCAATGTGTTTTAATTTGTTATTGATTTAATACTGTTTTAAGGGGGGGGGGGATGTTGTGATTTATTATGTATGATTTTATTCTTGTGAGCCACCCTGATTGGGTTTCCCAAAGGGCGGAATACAAATAAATTTTATTATTATTATTATTATTATTATTGAGTATACTTCTGGATTCAGGTCTGAGCCTAAAAGCTCAAGTTTCAGTGGTGACCAGGAGTAATGTACAAATTAAAGTTTCTGTTCCAACTGCACCCATTCCAGGGATGTCAGATTTGGCCATGGTGACATTCACCTTGATTATATCCTATTTGGATTACTGTAATGCACTGAAGTGTGTGGTTCCCTTTGAAGACTATTTGGAAATTTCCTTTGGTCCAAAGGGCTGTAGCCAAATTGTTACTTGGAATACACTTTTGGATTACCCTTGGGGCTCAGGTGCTTTGCCCAGTGGAAGCTGGGAATTGGATCTGGAAGCAGACAGTCCACCAGGTGTTTCTGCATGAGGTTCCTCCCCCTTGTTCTTGCAGATCTCAAAGGAATAAAGTTAAATAAGTTGAGTTAAATAAAGTCGCCCATTTTATAATATTAACAATAATATAATAATAAATTTTATTTATACCCTGCCCCTTTGTCAACAATCGGGTCAGCTAACAACAATTAAAATTCCATACAATATTTACTCCAACAACCCCAAAACCCACCCACCCCTTAAAAAAGTATTAAACCACTTAACTATTAAAACTTCATAATTAAAACAACACCACAAACAATGATAATATAAAAAGCAAACCAAAGTAGCGGCGGCATCCAAAATGGGAGAGGGCAGAACAAGAAGGCTCCTGAGGCTGGGAAATCTAGTCAGGAAAGGCCTGCCAGAAGAGATCCATCTTCACAGCCTTTTTAAAGCTGCTCAGGGTCTTAATCTGACGGATCTCGTCTGGCAGGCGGTTCCATAGTCTGGGAGCGGTTGCTGAAATGGTCCTCTGGGAAGTCGCAGACAACCTTGTTTTTATTGGCTGCAGCAATTTCCTCCCAGAGGACCGGAGTGCATGGGGCAGATTGTATGGGAGGAGGAGGTCCCGAATATAGGTTAGACCCAAGCCATTTAGGGCTTTAAAGGTCATAACCAACACCTTATACTGGGCCCAGAAACTAATAGGCAGCCAGTGGAGAGACTTTAATACAGGTGTTATGTGGGTGTTATTGTACTTTGCTACATGGCCAACATGGCTACTGCTAGATATATTTTCTTCATGCCCAAAATTGTCAAGTGGTTCATTTGACAGAAGAATACCTCCACGTTTTGCTCCATATCTTTGCTTCTACAAAGCCTAGAGACTTATACTTTTTTCAGTGAAAACTTGCAATCCAGACAAAATGATAGTCTAAACGGGCACTGGCTCGTATACTTAGAATCTGAGTAATCAAGGTGGTGTGCCAACTTTAAAAATAGACATTTTTTATGTTAAATGGTATAGAGTGTATGCTCTGCAACTGATTTAAAGGATGAAACTGCTGTCCTAGAAGGCTTCCAAGACAGGAATTTTCAACCCCTTCTAGCAACCCCCCCCCAAAAAAAAGTGTTCTGAGATTGAGAATTCCTAAAACACCCTGGATAGAGACATAAAGGAATGCACATTGTCTACCCCTGTCTTATGCTATCTCAGCTTTCAGATGATAGAGGTCTGTAATTATTCAGAGCTCATTTCTACTTCTCTGTTTTGTTTTGTTTTTTTTTTGGTTTTCTGATGTATAGTCATGTTTGCTTATCTACAATCAACAATAAACGCCACTACATAAATTCACAGTTTTGACTGAAAACTCCTACTGCCAGTAAAAAAGAAAGCAACATTTTAAATGTGCTCATTTGACCTCATTGAAGACATGAGCTAAAATGTTCTTCATTTCACTTGATCAGAATTATTACTTTAATCTTGAGGGTCATCTACAGTATGCTCTAGCACATATTAGCATCAATTGGTGTCACTCAATAGCTTTTAAGCTACCTTAGCCTTAGCAGTATTTTTTTTTTTTTTTGCATCATTACCATTCCCAGGGTTCCAAAATATATAAAGGGTGTAAGAGGGATGAAGAGAATTTCATTTCAGTTTGTCTTGGGTCACAGTTTACCAGAACTCACAAAATGTAAATATTAACTGGCAGATTTCCTCATGCCCGGAACACAGAAAAGAGTTGGGATATGTTTGGTTTTCCAAATGTTTTGAACTATGCCTCCTACCATCTTTTATCATTAGCTATGTTGTGTGGGGATAAGTGAAATGGTTGGTCAAAACCTTTCCTACCAATGGGGTATTAAGCTGATTGTATGAAAAGTCATACATGTTCATATATAGCTTAAGTTATGGACAGTCACAGCTACAGAGTTATGTCATAAGGAAAAAGCCACAAGCAAATTCCATGCAAGTATCCTGAGAAAAAGCTTATCTATACAGCCATGACACTGCAGACTGTATAAAATAAAATTACATTCCTAATGATGAATCTGGACTAAGTGCAGCATTGCAACACAAACCAGAAGATATGGTTCAAAGAGGCCACAACTTTCTTGATTACATTAGTAAAGTATTGGTTGGCATGGGTACATTTGATTGGATCACTAACTAGTGACTGGATGGCCTGTCTTATTAGCATAGAATCATAGAGTTGGAAGAGAGCACAAGGACCATCCAGTCGAACCCTGTGCCGTGCAGGAACAAACAATCAAAGCACTCCTAACAGATGGCCATCCAGCCTCTGTTTAAAAACCTCCCTCCCTCCCTTTATTGTCTGTTTCCTAATAAACTACTGCTCCACCAGCCCAAATGTTGGAAGGATCACAGAGTGATAGAAGTGTAACAGTGCCTAGGCAAAAGTCACTGTGTAGACCCCTGACAATAGGGAATGAGGTAAGCTCACTTTCCCAAAATCTCTGAGTTGCTTATCCTAACACCTCCAAAGGGGGCCCTCTTGAGCCAAAGATTATGGGCATTTACGCCCATTTCCTCCATTCTATCTGACCCCATTCCAAACCATTTTAAGTTGTGACAAATAACGCATCAGTTTACCAGACCATGAACCTAAGCATAAAACAGCAGATCCCAGCAACAATTAAGAGTCATAAAAGAGGAAGGAGGGAGGTGGGGAAGTTGCTTCAACATTGAATGGTGAATGGACTTACTAGGATAGTCACATACTCATCAAGTAGACCTCAATGATTTCCCCAGTCTGGCAAGCCTGGAGACCTGGCATCTATATATTGGTCAGCCTTCAGTTTGAATGGACTTTCATTTAATTCCCAAAATGTATGGATCTGCTGGAGGAACGTAAATGCACAGTGGCTATGAAGGAACACAACCATAACTCATCAGCCTTTCCCAAGAGTGCAAGTAGGGATGTCATGTGCACCTGGATAACCATGTTCCCCCATCCTATGAAATGTGGATATGGGGGGAAAGAGGAGGAGGGAGAGGAGGAGAAGACTTGTCATCAAAGGGTCAAAATAAACTGTAAGCAAAGCTGACCAGAAAAACACAAAATGCAAAATAAAATCCAAGAGCACAGACATAATCATTCATAGCACTGGCCTTGCAAACAAATATTTTATGTTGTGCTTATCACATTTGTTATTTTGCACCAGACTCCCTTTCTTCTTGTGTTTCCCTAAGAGACATTAGCAGGACCAGAAGCTACACTGTTGAATACATGTGAGGGCTTCTTAATAATTGATGTGCACTGGCTGGTTTACAGCATTTTTCTGAAATGGATATATGTATGACTGTGGAGCCCAAATAAAAGTATCATTTGATCATAACATTTACAGAACATGCAGTTGCTGTAATAATATTGCAAAAACAAAAAAAGAAAAGAAAAGAAAAATGCCCTTATTTTAATGTTTAAAATAAGCCATGCTGTTCTAAAAAATATATCTAAAATCCATGGCCAATAGCTTTATAGAACCAACAAAGTTGGATTTACAAAGCTGGGGTCAAGCTTTTGCAATTTGCAAATTGCATCATCAGGCAGGATATATAAATAACATGAAGAAGAGGATTAGCAGTAAGTGGGAATCTAAATCTTTGCTTATTTCATTTTTGCATACAAAAGTGAGGAATTTCAAAAGTTTTCTTCATGTTAGGTAAGATTATGGAAGTCTTTTGCTCATTTTTCTTTTCTTTCTTGGCAAACAAGTCTTTTGCACAAACCATCTGAATTTTACAAAAGAATAAACTTTTGTGCAAACAATTCTTCTCTCTCTCTCTCTCTCTCTCTCTCTCTCTCTCAGATGTCTTGATGTGTTGAGACACTTTCTCTCTTCAAGGATGAAAAAGTCTTCTTCAGGGGGCTATTTAGAGTCAAACTTCAGACATTTCTGAACCAGGCATTCTTAAATCATTTATTGGACAAATGAAAACCATTTAATTGGCTGAAACACATTGGGATTATCTATTGACAAACTTGCTTCTTGGCTTTATGACTTCCGGTCAGGACGGCAAGGCATTAGGAGGCAAGAATGCCACCTCCTCCACAACTCCAGTCGCTGCAATCTAACATCTAAATTAGAGGTTGGACACACACTTCGGCGAAGAAGCAGCAGTGAGGGCTTGTCAGGGGCTTGAAATGTGAACTCTATACCCACCCAATTGTAAGGGAAAGGGGGGAATTGAAGTACACAAAAGCTGAAAAGCAGCCATTGCAGTGGCTAGATAGCCATCTAGGCACCAGCCTTGCCCAGGACCTTTTATCTCTACTTGGAAGAAAGAGACTTAAGGATTTAAGGATTAAAAATTGGTTCAGTGTGTTTTGAAGATAAGACAGACCCTAACATTGGGACCTCTCAAAAGGACGGGAAAGAGTCAGAGAGAGAGACTTTTAAATCAAGGTAAACAACATACCCTGCTGTTTTTTTTTTCTAGATTGAATTTAAGTTAATTTAGGGTTGTTGTTTTCATTCTGGAGGTGTCCCAGAGAGATAAGAGTTGGCTTTTTCTTTGGGCAGATGTGAAGACGTAAGAGGACTAAAGTGATATTATACTATATAATTTGGACAACAAGCTTTATCATTTGTAACTCCACAATAAATCCAAATCTAAGAGGAGGAACAACAGAACAAAGGGAAAATAAAGTTAGCCACCTGGGAGATTGAGCAATTAACAACTTTAACAGTTGAGTGAGGTTAAGAGTTTCTATACCAGGGATAGGCAAACTTTTTGAGCTGGGGGCCAGGTTGCTGTCCCTCAGATATTGGAGGGCCAAAATAAATAAATAAATAAATAAATAAATAAATAAATAATTCCTACATACACTGCACACATCATATTTTGAAGTAAAAAAACAAAACGGGAACAAATACAATATTTAAAATGAAGAACAAGAACAATGGGTGCATCTACTAGTAATGCAATTTGGCACCACTTTAACTGCTTTGGCTGCATCCCCCAGAACCCTGGGATTTGCAGTTTGGTGAGGCACCACCCTCTTGGTCAGAGATTTGCAAAACTGAGTGCAAAAAGGAAAAGTTTGTTTTTTAAATGAATGCTGGTTTTATAAGAATTTAGCATCCTAAATGCAAAAAAAGAGAGAAAAAGAGAGAGAGAGAGAGACCTGAGATCTGCACCAGTTTATCCCCAATAAAACATATTAGAAGCAAACATATTTTGTTGCAAACATGCAAAAGCCACAAAACAAGGATAACTTGGGGCCTAAGCAGACGGGCGGCCGTGGGCCACCCTGGGAAGGTGCACCGCAGGACCGAGGCATCCCCATGCCTCGATCCAGCGGCACACCGTCGGCGACCCTGGAAAGGAGCGCTAAAATAGTGCTCCTTTCATATGTTGCCGAAAGTGCGCCGCAAAACATTGGATAAAATGTTGTGGGGATTTTTATTTTTATTTTTTTTACTGTAAGCCACTTGGATTGTTGCCAATAAGCGGGATATAAATAAATTTTATTATTATTTATTATTATTAACTTTTCCAGATGCATCTGTTGGCATGAGTGAAGCATGTGTCTGAGTCTGGAGTCTGGAGAGCTGGCCTCGAATCCCTGCTTGGCTATGCAAACCCACTTTGGCCAAATCACACTCTTCAGCCTGAGAGGAAGGCTATGGCAAACCCTCTCTGAAGAAATTTTGCCAAGAAAACCCCAAGAAAACAGCAACAAATCAGCATCAACACAGCAACAATTAATAATAGAAATTTTGCCAAGAAAACCCCAAGAAAAATCATCATCATCATCATCATTATTATCATCAACAATTAAAAATGCTACCTTAAATGAAACAAACAAGTGCAGGGGTGGCATGAGTGAAGCACGTGTCTGAGTCTGGAGTCTGGAGAGCTGGCCTCAAGTCCCTGCTGGCTATGCAAACCCACTTTGGCCAAGTCACACTCTCTCAGCCTCAGAGGAAGGCTATGGCAAACCCTCTCTGAAGAAATTTTGCCAAGAAAACCCCAAGAAAATAATAATAATAATAATAATCATTATCATCATCATCATTATTATCATCAACAATTAAAAATGCTACCTTAAATGAAACAAACAAGCGCAGGGATGGCAGGGAAGGCTATGGCAAACCCCCTCTGAAGAAATTTTGCCCAGAAAAACCCAGGATAGGGTTGCCATAAGTCAGAAACTACTTGAAGCCACACAACAACAACAACAACAACAACAAGGGAGGCAATAGCAATGGCAAGTTCCCCCCCCCCCATAAACTAACCTCTCTCCTCGTGGCTCTGGCTTTCTCTCTCAGCCTCAGAGGAAGGCTATGGCAAACCCCCTCTGAAAAAGGAGAGCAGAAGAAGAGGCAGAAGAAGAGGTGGAGGGCGGAGGAAGAGGAGGGTGAAAGAAGAGGCAAGCAGCAGAGGAGGAGGGCGGAGGAAGAGGCAGAGGAAGAAGCAGAGGAGGAGGAAGAGGAGGAGGGCAGAGGAGGCAGAAGGCGGAGGAGGAGGCCGCATGCATGCATACGAGAGAGAAAGGCGGTGGCAGCGGCAGCGGCGGCGGCAGGACCGGCCATGGGCCGGTTACAAGGCCTTGATGGGCCTGGTTTAACCCGTGGGCCATAGTTTGCTGACCCCTGTTCTATACAAAAGAAGAAAGAAAAACAGCTACTGAGCTCAGCACTCTGGAGGTATGAGGTGACTCTGGTTTTTTGCATACTTTGTATATTGTTGAAGCTGCCTTTGGATTTGTTTATTTTTTTGTCCTCAAAATTCAGCTATCATTAAAGAGACAATACAGGTGAATTACTTCCAAGAACATCTAGCTTTGAGAACTGCATAGCATTTCTGTCACTTTTGGCTGCTGGTAATTAAAGAGGCTCAAAAAATTTGAGGACCCCTATGTTAGAAGATCTAAACTCCTTTGGCAAATTCTCAGGCTTTAAAGTTAACAAAGATAAAACAAGGATATTACCAAGAATATGTAAAAAAAAGAAGAACAAGAATTATTAATTGAAAGATCTCGATGTAAAATAGAAAAAAAATTAAATCCTTGGGAGTTTGGCTTACAAATAATAATACCAATATCTATGAAAATAACTACCAAAATGCATGGAAAGAGATCCAAGAAGACTTACAGAGATGGAATAAAATGGAACTCTCATTAATGGGAAGAATCTCAGTAATTAAAATGATGATACTCCCCAAAATTATGTTTCTTTTTATCAATATTCCCATAATAAACGATGAGGAAAATTATAGTAAGCTGGAATAATGAGCTAAAAAAAGTATCTGGAAAGGGAATAGGCCAAGAATAAAATGGGAAATATTAAAGGATAGGAAAGAACGGGGAGGTTTTGCATTACCAGATTGAAGCTGTATAGCAGGGGTAGGCAACCTTTCCCCTTTAAGGGCCGAGGGACTTCAGCTCCCAGAAGCCTCAGCCATGTTGGCCAATAGTCCCATGTTGGCCAATAGCTCCTGGGATTCTGGGAGCTGAAGTCTCTCGGCCCTTAAAGGGGAAAGGTTGCCTACCCCTGCTGTATAGGCAGGCATGTAACCGTGTTTGGATACAAGAATGGGTAAAGCTTGAAAATAGAAACTTCTTGAATTTGGAAGAAGCTGATTGAAGATATGGCTGGCATAGTTATTTATGGTATCAAAAAGGTTTAGTGAACAGAGTCGATAGGCGAGGCGTCCAGTGACTCCGCCGATGTTGTTATACTGGATCGGCTTCAATCTGTGAGTACCGAGGACGTGGACAAGCTGCTTGGTATGGTGAGGAAGACAACCTGTCCCCTCGACCCTTGGCCATCATGGCTGGCCGTCCGGAGGGGGGGGAAGCATTGAGAAGTTTCCTTACAGATATTATCAATGCATCCTTTAGGGAAGGACATTTACCATCTTGCCTTAAGGAAGCAGCTGTTAGGCCGCTCCTGAAAAAACCTTCCCTAGACCCCCTGGATATGAAGAACTATAGGCCTGTATCTTTGCTGCTATTCTTGAGCAAGGTGATCGAGAGGGCGGCTGCTCTTCAGCTCCAGGCAGTCTTGGAGGAAACCGATTATCTAGACCCATTTCAAATCGGCTTCAGGACAGGCTTTGGGGTTGAGACTGCCATGGTTGCCTTGACCGACGATCTGCGTCTGAGCATCGACAGGGTTAGTGTGACCCTGTTGGTGCTCCTAGACCTCTCAGCTGCTTTCGATACAATAGATCACGGCATCCTCTTGGACCGCCTGAGAAGGTTAGGTATCGGGGGCACTGCTTTACAGTGGTTCCGGTCCTTCCTCTAGGGTTGGTCCCAGAGGGTGCTGCTCGGGGACTGTAGCTCCAGTAAGAGGAACCTCACTTGTGGGGTCCCTCAGGGAGCTATTTTGTCCCTGACATTATTTAACATCTACATGAAGCCGCTGGGTGAGATAATACAGAGTTATGGTGCTGGGTGCTATCAGTACGCTGATGACACCCAAATCTATTTCTCCGTGTCTCGTTCGTCGGCCTCGAATTCCAATGGCATCTCTTCTCTCAATGAATGTCTGGGGGCGGTAATGGGCTGAATGAGGAAAAACAGATTGAAGTTGAATCCAGACAAGATGGAGGTGCTCATGGTCTCGGCCCCGAAACCAAGAATCGGGTTGCAACCTCCAGTCCTGGATGGGGTCACACTCTCCTCCAGTGACTGTGTTCGCAGTCTAGGGGTGCTTCTTGACTCATCACTCCAGATGACAAATCAGGTTAATGTGACGGTCAGGAGCGCCTGTTATCAGCTTCGGCTGATACGCCAGCTGCGCCCTTTTCTGGAAGTAGGGGACCTTGAGACTGTTGTGCACGCGCTGGTAACCTCATGCCTTGACTTCTGCAATGCTCTCTACATGGGGCTACCCTTGTGCCTGATTCGGAAATTACAGCTGGTACAGAACATGGCAGCCAGGCTTGTTTCGGGAACATCTCAGAGGGACCACATTACTCCGGTTCTGAGGTCCCTCCACTGGCTGCCTATCAGCTTCTGGGCCAGGTACAAGGTGTTGGTTATTACCTTTAAAGCCCTAAATGGATTGGGTCCAAGCTATCTCAGGGACTGCCTCCTCCCATACAATCCTCCCCGCGCTCTCCGGTCCTCCAGGAGGAATTTGCTGCAACCCCAAAAATCGAGACTTGCGGCTACCTCTCGGGGTGCCTTTTCAGTTGTTGTCCCCAGACTCTGGAACGACCTGCCAGACGAGATCCGTCAGTTAACATCACTTGACAGCTTCAAAAAAGCTGTCAAGACGGATCTCTTCCGGCAGGCCTTTCCAGACTAATTACCTGGCCTCGGGTATAAATAACCCTCCCCAGTTATCCTTACGTGGCCCCATCATTGATGGTAGGATATTCTGGCTGGGCACATACTCTGGGTTTGTATTGTATTTTAATGGGTTTTGTTATTATTTGTCATTTTAAAAATCATTGATTTAATACTGTTTTAAGGGGGAGAGGGGGTTTGTTGTATATATCTGTGTTTTATGGATCTGTATATGTTTTTAAATTGTAAGCTGCCCAGATTGGTATTCCAGAGGGCGGAGTATAAATAAATTTTATTATTATTATTATGAATAGTGACTTTATTAACCATCCTATTAGAAAAGCTTTATTGAAGATGTGGTGGCAAATAAAGGCTAAATCAGTGATAGGCAACCTTTCCCCTTTAAGGGCCGAGGGACTTCAGCTCCCAAAATCCCAGGAGCTATTGGCCAACATGGGACTATTGGCCAACATGGCTGAGGCTTCTGGGAGCTGAAGTCCCTCGGCCCTTAAAGGGGACAGGTTGCCTACCCCTGGGCTAAATATTACAACAAAATATCATTTTGAGTATCAACCCAGGAAGGTCTATTTGGAAGATGGAATGATAACCAAAAGTGGCTAACATATAAAGCTCTAATACCAGTGACAAGTGCTGGAAGTGTAAGAGGGAGAAGGGAACCATGTTACACACATGGTGGCAGAGTACAAAAGCCAAAAAATTCTGGTCACAGATACACAAGGTAATAATAGAAATCCTTCAAATTAAGCTGAATAAAAGCCCTAAATTATTTTTATTAGGTATGATAGAAGAAGAACTGGAAAAAAAAATGGGAAACTGCTCTTTTATATGATAACTGCAGCCAGAATAATTTATGCCAGAAAGTGGAAAAAAGAAGAGATCCCAGATATAGATGAATGGAGATGGAAGATCCTAGATTACAGAGAAAATGATAAATTAACACAATTACTTAGAAATGCACCTAAGTAAGGAGTGGGGCAGATTGAATGACTATTTACAGAAAACATGGTTTTAATTTGAAGTTGTAGGCTTTCATGGCCGGCATGCATAGTTTTTTGTGGGTTTTTCGGGCTGTGTGGCCATGTTCTAGAAGAGTTTCTTTCTGACATTTTGTCAGCATCTGTGGCTGGCATCTTCATAGAAACCAGAGAACATGGTTTTAGTTTATATACTTATATCTGAGTTCTAAAAGTGGTAACAACATTATTCATGTTAAGAAGGTAAAAGAATTAAAAAAAACTAAGGAGGAAGAAGTTTATAAATGATTCCCTGGTTGTAAACAACATATAACTTCAGTCCATAAGGAAAAGATTTCATTGAGAAAATAGAGATACAAAATTTGATTGAAAACAAGAATAGTATACTATATGGAGAGGGAAATAGAAAACAGAAATTAAAAGGGATATAAGACATCTAAAAATATGACTCTGAAGTAGAGAACAGGAAGTATATTATGTATATGTTGTATGTATTTTAATAGTTTAACAGACTGTCAAATGTAGGCTTGTTTATGGTTTGTCATGTTTTGGTATGTTAAGTTGTTGTGTTGTTATTTCTGTTACGTTGTTATTTTTTTCTTTTTACATTTTGGAAAATAATAAAAAAAGAATAGTAAAACATATAAAGATCCAACAAAAAAGAGTGAACAAGGAATTTTAAGACTAAAAGAAAGAGAAGAACTTGAGAAAGAGAAGAAAAAATTACACTGGTTTAATTATACGCAAATTAAACATAAGTTCTTAGAAGATAACAAGAAAAGAAGGAATTGCAGGACAGAAAAATAAAATAGGTGAAATATTATGGAAACTGGACAAGAAAAAATAGCAAATTTGTATAAAATCTTACTTGAAAGAGAAAATGAAAAAAATAAATAATTAAGGACTGTATGATTAGATGGACCCAAGATATTGGCCCCACAATAAATTTGGAATGCTGGGAGAAAACCTGGAAAAGAACACATGCTTTTACAGTATTGCAAGATCTCAAAGAAAATTTCTTGAAAATCTTCCATAGATGGTACTATAACCCAGTAAAACTAAAAAAAAAAAAAAAAAAAAGTATAATTTAAAAGAAGACAGCTGTTGGAGATGAAAGAAAACTGTAGGGACAATGTACCATATGTGGTGGCCATGTGGGAAGATACAAGTATTTTGGAGAGAAGTACATAAAATAATTCAAAAAATGGTATGATTCAATTTCATATGCTGCCAGAAATTTGTCTACTTCATATGACCTCCTTGATAAATTGTCCAGAGGAAAAAAGAGAATGGCGGTTTCTACTACACTTAATAATGGCAGCCAGATTACTCATAGCCAAAAATTGGAAAAGGGAAGAGTCACCAGATGTTGAAAAGTAGTTACAAAAATTACATAATCTAAGAGAAATGGCTAGATTGTCCCACCAAATCAAAAACAACAAGATGACAAAATTTGAAGAGGAATGGCTCTCTATAATAGATTACTAAAAAGTAGTATGGGGGATCCAAAAGAAGCTATTTAAGGAAAGATTGTAGTAATTAAAAAGAGGTCACCCACCAATACACACACACACACACACACACAACTAGAAGCTGTTTTACAATATTATGTAATAAGAGGCAGAATTTCCTATAAAAGAAAATCAAAGATATGCAACAGGCTAATATTACAGTAAGCAGAGGGGAACAGGAAATAAGCACCATAGGCATTACAAAGCAACAATGATATAGAAGTAATTAATAACATTGATAGATAATGAGATTTAAGTTACAGAGACAGCAGATGAGAGATGGTGCAGTGTGGGGGGGGGGAAGGAGGAATCAGATAGCAGAGATGGAAAGAAAGTGCACTGGAACCAAATAAATGGAAGTGAAACTCTTTGCTTAACAATATTTTGTAGTGAAAATGAAACTTACTGGAGGAAAGTACATTTATGTTTTAATAAAAAGTACTAATAAATAAATTTTCAGGGGAAAAAAGATAAATTTGCTTCTTCTGTGGTTTCTATACTGAGTGCTATGCCCATACCAGTTTACACCTGTGGCCACTGGGACCAATATGCAAATAATGACTGATTCCTCCACTTTTGAAAATATGGACTTCATTTAGACAACCATTCAGTGAAATACATGCATGACTAACTATATTTACAATTTGATCTTGCTGCTCAAAGTCCAGGACTCAAACCATTACATACTGGTTGCCTTGCATACAAAAACTCTTCATATAAGACTCTAGCTTTGGAATATAGATATTTTCAAAATGTCCTTTTACTTGGTGGATGTTGGAGTTCTGGATCACTTGATTATTCCTGAAGTTGAACATATAAATTAGGAATAATCAATCATTCCATTTTTAATTTGCACATTTTATACATGGAGACTTTGCAACAGTTCCCAGTTCCTCCAGATTGTTTGTATCCTCTTTTTCTCTGTCTCAATTACAAAAAAGAAACCTGATAACAATGCATGCATGAAGGAATGAAGATTATATTTGTGTGGTGTTGTAATATGCATTGACAAAACATTGCAAAAATCATGATTATATAGAGTGATATGGCAGATAGTCTCTAGAGAGGCTCCAGATAAAATATTGTCATGTGCCAGAACCCTCAAAATATAACAGGGAAAAAAACACAATAAGAGTAACAGAAAATGGGGGATATCTCATCTTTGCAAAAAGGGGAGATTGATGGGCTTGCAAGGGGCTCCTAGAATGAGATGGGGCAGAAACGGAGAAGGGAAGAAAAACAGCCCTGACTGCTTGAAGGAGAATGAAGGAGCTGGGAGCACAATGAAAGCTGTACAGCTGCATTGGAAAAGAGGCAGAAATATAGAATCATAGAATCATAAAGTTGGAAGAGACCACAATAGCCATCTAATCCAATCCCCTGCCATGCAGGAACTCAAAATCAAAGCATCCCAACAGATGACCATCCAGTCTCTGTTTAAAGACCTCCAAAGAAGGAGACTCCACCACACTCTGGGGGAGTGTGTTGCATTGTTGAACAGCTCTCACTGTCAGGAAGTTCATCCTAAAGTTGAAGTGGAATCTCTTTTCCTGTAGCTTGCATCCATTGTAGCTTGCATATTGCCACCAGCCCTGAAATAATCAATTAAGCAACTACAGATAATAATCTAACAGTTTTTGAGACAGATGAGAAACCTATGAAGAAAGTTACAAAGAAAGAAAGAGACATTGTTGCTAAATAAGCTTTTTCTAAATAAGAAAAGGGGAAGACGTTAGAGGAGAGAGACTATAAATGGAGTGAGAGAAGCAAAATGGAGATGAATGGAGAAAAGGAGCAAAAGGGGGAAGAAGAGAAGAAGAGAAGAAGAGAGCAAGAGAGTGAGAGGAGAAGAAGAAAGTAATTATAAAAAATACTTCAGTTAATTTCCATTTATACTACTTGAATACACAAAGCTAAATGAATTCTAATAATAAAGTTGAACCAAATTTAAGTAATAGTCAATAAAATTAATTTATCCAAAGGAAATCTAGATGAACTTGTCTTTTGCCTCTCATCTTACCCTGATTTAAACAAAAGAAATAAAAGAAATCATTTTAATTAATCCACTCAAAGGACAACTAATTTAATTCACTCAAAGGGTAGTTTAAATTAATTTGCTTCCCATCCTAGACTGATTTAAACAAGAAGAGTACAATTGAGAACTATTGATTAACTGAAGCCCTGAAATCCAATGAATATATAAAAAAATTAAAGAGTCTGTATTAATCAAATACAAAAAGAGACCACCTCATTATTAATGAAATCATAATATTTCAGACAATTTGAATGAATTCTTAAGGACTTTAATGAGCTTCAAAAATAGAAGAAACTGAAATAATATATTAACTTGAGAAATGCTTAACTGAAAAAGCAATATAGAAGAGACAAAAGATTAAGGAGACAGCCAAAACAAATGTGGGAGAAGGAATCTCAAGGACAAAAAAGAACATTTCTAGATAAAAAAAGAAGCTTGAACTAAAAGAAAACCAAAAGCATCATCTAGTGGTGAACAGATGCTATAACAGGCTTAAAAAGGAAATATAGAAATTCAAAAGAGGAAGGGGAAA
Source organism: Phrynosoma blainvillii (assembly GCA_026167975.1). NCBI lineage: Eukaryota > Metazoa > Chordata > Lepidosauria > Squamata > Phrynosomatidae > Phrynosoma > Phrynosoma blainvillii. The sequence goes on along the minus strand of JANUYF010000001.1, from coordinate 88,534,623 downwards.
AAAACAGCAGTCAAGAGCAACACCTGGTGGACAAAAGGAGATATTATAGATTATATGTAAAATCCAAAATTTAAATTTAAAAAACTCACCAAAATAAATAAGTCCCCACAATTAAAGTGAACAAAGAAGGAAAATTAAAAACAAAACAAAACAAATAAATAAAAGAACACTAAAATTAAGAAATATGGCAATGTCCTTAAGAAAACACACAACAGCACAATCAACAACACAGTTACAAAGAAGACCACAATTGGAATATAATGCAAAACAAATGGAACAGAATATTATTTTAGAGGAGATTAAGAAGTTAAACCAAGGAATGAAAAACATGTGTCAAGAGATGAAAGACTTGAAAATTGAATTGAAACAAGACTTTAAAACAGAAATAAAAAGTCTTAAACAAACAATAGAAAGTGTATGTAAAGACTTGAAAGCAATAGACAAGTGGAAATACTGGAAATGAAAACTAAAAATTAGAAGACAGAACATTGAAACTGTCATTGGAACAGGAAAAAGAACAGGATTTAAGAGCAATCTCAGACATGAAAATGAGAGAACATGGCTGGAAGACCAGAGGTTTAAGAGAGATTCAAAATGAAGACCTACACAGCTATCTAGTGCCAATATTAGTGGATATTGAGGGGATGCCAAGCAATGGCTTCTCAAGAGAAATTGACAAGTTGTTCAGGATTAATTCCAGAGTGGCTAAGGAAAAGAACCTACCAAGTCATATCACAATAGATTTTGTGAGGAACTAATCTTGAAAAAAAGCTGTGAGAAAAGACTGGTAGTCAACAAAGAAAAACTCATGATACTCAAGGACATCCTGTCTCAAATTTTGAGGAAAAGAACTGATTATAGATTCTTAATCGCATCTTTGAAAAGATATAAGATTGCATAAAGATGGGAAATCCCAGAGAGAATCTCATTTGTCTTTTTTTTGTCTTTTTTGACTTTTTTTTTTTTTTTTTTTTTTTTTAGATAAGAAACATCTCCATGAGCAGAGCAAAAGAGTTCTGGAAGACACACAGAAAAAATCTAGAACCTACAGAGGAAGAATCTAATGAAGAGAAGATAAGTCAGGAAAGAGAACAGAATCCTCCATTGATAGAAGAAGATGACCTTGATGAAGGGAAAGAATCAAGTTATCACAAGGACAGTGAGGAAGAATGAGAAGAAGAAACTAGTGAACTTTAATGTCTAAATTAAGAGGTTTGTGTCTAATAAAAAATAAGAGTAAATAAGGCACATACCTAAGATGCATTTAATTCTCTCATGGAACATAAAGGGTTTAAACACATCACAATAAAGGATAAAAGTATTCCACTATTTGAATTAAAAATGGGTAATTTTGTGTCTTCAAGAGACTCACATCAAAGATAAAGATTTGAGACTCTTGAAGAACAAGAAATTGGGTCATGAATATGTTTCTGTTGCTGAGTCTAAAAAGAAAGGGACAATTACATATGTAAACTCCATGTTACCATCTGTTGAAATTTTTAATGACAAAGAAGGGCATTATGTAGGGGTTGAAGTTAAAATTTGGGATCAGAAGGCATTGATTATAGGGATATATGGGCCATTAGATGGAAAGGAAAAATTCTATCCAACTGATATTGAAAAACCAAAGATGAAGCTACTCATGGCAGCTTAACAAAAATTTACTAAAGAAAAAAGAGCTGATAGAAAAAGCAAAAATAAATCTAGGAAAATATTTTCAAGAAAATTTGGAAAAGGGGGTAAATAACATAACAGTTTGGGAAGCGAGTAAACCCATCATGATGGGTTTCTTTATACAACAAAATATACAATGAGGAAAAAATGAGAGATGAGAAAATAAATAGAATTAACAAGATAATAAAGGAAAAAGAAAGAGGTGAAAACCCAACAACAACAGAGATAGTAAAAGAAATAAAGATACTTCAAAAACAAATATCAATGTATTTGATGGAGGAAAAGGGGGGAAATGAAATATACAAAACAATACCATTTTGAAAATGCCAATAAAGTTGGTAAGTGTCTGGCATACAGATTTAAAAAAGATGAAGAAAAAACTTTGTTACAAAAATAAGGGGGGAGAATGAAATAATAACAGAACAAAAAAAGATTAAAGAGACATTTTACAGGATACTATTCACAAACATATGAAGGACAAAAAAGCAAGGATGATCAGAGAGTAAACTATCTAGAAAAAATGAATATTGAACTTATTACAGAGGAACAAAAAATTTGGCTACATCAACCAATCACAAAAAAAGAAATTAAACAAATAAAAAGACTCAAAAATGGGAAAGGGCCTGGCCCAGATGGACTTACAACCATGTATTACAAAACGTTAGAAGAACAACTAATTAACCCATTACAAACAATTATGAATAAAACAAAAGGGAAAGAAGTCTCCAAAACATGGAGAGAAGCCAATATAACTTTAATTTTAAAACCTGAAAAGGATCCATTATTACCTAAGGATTACAGACTGATTTCTTTCCTTAACATAGATTACAAATCTTTTCTCATATATTATCAGAAAGACTCAAAACAATTCTCCAAAATTAGACAAAGGGAAAGCAAAATGGCTTCTTACCCAAAAGACAATTAAGATTTATGTGAGAACAGTACTAGATTTAATAGAATTATTTAATAACAATAAAGATAGAGAATTGATATTAATATTCATGTATATGGAAAAAGCTTTTGATAGAATAAATTGGGAGATAATATTCAAGATACTAAAGAAAATGGGAATTGGAGAAAAATTCCAAAGCTGGATTAGAGCAATCTATTTAGAACAAGAAGCACACATAATAGTAAATGGAAAGAAGACAACAGCAGTAAAAAAAAAAAAAAAAAGAGGGGGCACTAGGCAGGGATATCCATTGTCCCCACTGCTGTTTATTATGGTATTAGGAATATTGATTGAAAAATAAATACAAATGAGAGGATTCCAAGGGTCCAAAACAAAGGAACAGAATTCAAATTAAAAGCCTTTGCGGACAATTTGACAATATTTTTGGAAAACCCACTAAGCAGTGTAGAAAAACTAAACGATGAATTAAGAGAATTTGAAGAAATATCAAGAATAAAAATAAATGAGAGGAAAACTAATATTTTAACTAAAACCATAACAAAAATAAAGGAACTAGAACTAATAAAAAATCAGGCTGTAATATAAGTAAAAAAGTAAGATATTTAGGAATAGACATAACAACAAAAAATGCAGAATTTTACAAAAAATAATTATTAAAAAATTATGGAATCAGGTTAAGAAATATTTAGAAAACTTGAAAAATTTAAAATTATCCCTACTAGGGAGAACAGCTTGTATTAAAATGAGTATAATTCTGAGAATATTATTTCTATATCAAACAAACTCTAATATAGAGAAAGAAAAAACAATTCAAATGTGGCAAAGAGAACTATGGTATCTGATTTTTTGTGGTTGGGCAAAAAACCAAAAGTTAGATTAAAAATAATACAAGACGCTAAAGAAAGAGGTGGACTATCTGTGTCAGATTTAAGAATATACTATCAGTCTAGCTGCTTAATGTGGATTAAAGATTGGATAAAGTTAAAGGAGAATAAATTACTACAACTTGAGAGCACTAATATCATATATGGATGGCATTCTTATCTTTACTATGATAAAGATAAATGTAATAAGGAATTTCATAACCATACCATAAGAAAACTACTTTTATAGATTTGGAAGAAAGTTAGAAAAAAGGCAGGAGAGAAAATCTCATTAGAAACTTCACCACACGAACCTTTGTTCAGAAAAGAAAAAAGCTCAATTAAAGACTGGTTAAGATATAAAGATATTTTAATTAAAGATAACAAATTTATACTAAAAACATAAAAGGAGTTAATAAAAGAAAAAATAAATATTCACTGGTATTTGAAGTGGTAACTAAAAGAAAGATTCAAACTAAATAAGAAAGAAAATATATTGAAATAAATAGAACAGAATTAGAAAAAATATTAGATTCAAAAAATAAAGGTATGCTATCAAAACTATATAAATACTTACTAAAAACTGAGATGGAAAAAGAAGTTACTAAAAAACAACATGGTAGTTTGGATACAAAATATAGGGCACTCTATTTAATTATACCAGTGGGTGCATACATGGACAAAAAGACTTAGGACCTGTACAGACCAGCCAAAAGGCTGCTCCGACTCCACCCTGATGCTGCCATCATGCTGTGCACCCCACTGCATGACAGGTGCATCAGGGTGCTCCCTTGGTGCAGTGTTCAGACATGCTGTGCCAAAGGAGCGTGGAAAAAGCACAGCGGCGGCAGCAAGGGCAGCTTTTTGCTACACTAAAAAAGAGAGGCATTTGCTAGCTCTTTTTAAAGTGGCAAAGTGTCAGATCAGGACTGTGGTGTGTGGTTGCCGTGGCTCCGATCCAGCAAAGGAAAGGGGCAGTGGGATGTCTCTTTCGCCCCAAGTTATACCAGAAGTCAAAAAATAAAAGAGAACTATTGTAAAATGTTATACCATTGGTATCTTTCACCAGATAAACTAGCCAAGATATATGGATTAAATAATAAGTGTTGGAAATGCACTAAAGAAAAAGGGATTTTTTTTTTTCATGTATGGTGATTCTGTGAAAAAATTAAGAAATATTGGTTAGGAATTCATAAAATAATATGTAATATATTTAAAATATGAGGGGGTATCATAAAGTTTTAATTATCACCTTTAAAAAATTGACAGAAAGTTTGTTTTGATTTGCATTTGTTAACTTATCTCTACATAGTCACCATCCAGATTTACACATTTTTCCCAGTGTTTTTTGACCCTCCAAATATCTGATATTGTAGAAGTCTGCAGATTGTGCCTTATGAGGTGTATGGTAAAGTAATAATCATCACCTGGATGTTATTATGGTATATTGATGGTATATTTGTCAGTGTCCTCATTGGTCACTAGGTGCATGATGTTGAGAAAATCAGCTCATTGTGTCCTTTATTTTTGTGACAAGTTGTGCCAGAAGAGACTAAAGTGTAAAATCCTTGAAAGGTGCAATCTGCAGACCTCTACAATAATGGTATTCGGAGGGTCAAGAAATGCTGGGGAAAATGTGTAAATCTGGATGGTGATTACATAGAGATAAGTTAACAACTACAAATCAAAACAAACTTTCTGTCAAAATTTTTAAAAGGTGATAATTAAAACTTGGGGGCGGGGCCTGAGCAATGGCCGGGTAAGGACTGCCTGAGCTTTCGGAGTGCTCGGAAATAGATAATTGCAGTAAAAAAAAACCTCCCAAGGAGAGAAATGTTGACTCTTTGAGATGAATTTATAACAAGAAGATACAAGGAACATAAAAGGTAAAAAAAAATTATTATTATCTCAAGAGTAGACTTAAAATAGCTTACTTTCGTTTTGTGGGGGACGGAGAATCACGGAGGAAGCTTGTCCGCCATTAAAAAGACTAACGAGGCAGCTAGAGGCTCTTAAAATTGGACTTTGAGATAAGGAATTAAGCTTTGTAACTGCCTTAAAGTGATTGGAATTAACCCACAAATCATAAGTGGCTAGAAGCTTGAACGAGAGGAGATAAAAGACGATAAAAGTACTATCCACTGCTGATTGCTTAAAAGGGAGGAACTGGGAGGTGAATAAAACGGAGTGAATATTAAATAAGTGTATATGTCAAAAAGGCCAAAAATATTAGGGGAAAAGCTTTGGAAGAGAGGTTTAAGACAAACTGAGAAAGATAAACCTTCAGATAGAGCCTTCGGAAGACTTGTTAGATTGGAACAAACTGAACAAAAAGAAATGTTAAGAAGCCCCCCTAAAAAAATGGCTACTTCTACAAGTTCACTCCCAGAGAAGCAGGGAGAAGGAAAGGGGAAAGATAAAACAGATGCAGGAACAGGAGCAAAAGCAGGAATGACGGATTGTGAACAAATGAGGACTATGATTACAGAAATTATGAAGCAGGAGAATGAGATGAGACGTAAAGAGATGAATGATTTTCTGGAAAGACAGAAAAATGAAATATTAGAAGCAAGAGATGCAGACAAGCAAATCTTTTTAACAACAATACGAAATGAAAGTGAGGCTATGACAAAGCAATTTCAACTACAAATGCAACTTGAAAGGAAAAGCTCAGATGAAAAGTTCATGGAAATACAAAGAAATATAAAACAAATACAAGAGGATGTGCAAACATTAAAATCAGATAACAAGGAAAGCAAGATTATACAAGGGAGACAACAAAGAGAAATTGAAACCAATAGAGCTAAATTGTCTGAAATGGACAAAAAACTTATATATCTGCAGGATTATCAAAGAAGAACCAATTTTGTTATTAAGAATATACCAGAGTTGGAGAAAAGAGATAGAAAATATGACTTGCAATCAAAAATTTTGAAATGGTTACAAGAAATCTCCCCATCCTTAAACTGGACTGAATCAGACTTTGAAAGAATTCACCACATTGGACCAGTGACGAACAAGATGGCACCACGAGATGTAATAGTAAGAGTAATTAACTATAATAAAAAGGAAGGACTGATGAATATGGTGAGGAAGAATCCGGAAAAATTAAAATTTCAAGATGTCGATGTAGAAATTTATAACGACTATTGTCTTCAAACGAAAACGTGGAGAAGAGAGATGAAACCGTGTACTACTATGTTGAGAGGAGCGGGAATTTACTACACTTGGGGACATCCTATATTCCTGAAATTTCAAAAAGCAGGAAAGAGATATAGGATTGATTCAGTGGAACAAGGAATACAATTGTTGAAAGATCTTGGGATATATAAAGAAGAAGAAGGAACAACTGGAGAGTCTAAAAAATCTAAAGGGAATGGAGCTGTCGTCCAGGTTGGAGTGTTGGGAGGAGAAGAATTATTGGGAGCATGTGGAGGAAGCGGACTCCCATAGACGAAAAGAGAAATTACTGCAATTAAGCACAAAGTTAAATTTATTGTTTTTATGAGCACTCGGGGGGTGGGCGGTTTCTTTGGGCCTTGGGATGTCTTCGTAACCCCTCTCCACAGGGGTAGCTTCGGCGACCGGGGCTAGAGCAATGCGCTCTAGCAAGAAGAAGTGGAGAGGTAAATGGGACTTGGGGAGGGAAGGGAGGGGAAATAGAGGGAGGAGGGAAGAGATAGGGTTTACACAAAATGGAGCCATTAGAGAAATAAATAAATGGTATTATGGTAGATAAACTGAAAATTTCAACTTTAAATACCAAAGGTCTTGGATCAGTGATTAAAAGAAGAAGGATTGAAGCTTTATTATGAAGAGATTCAGCAGATATTATTTTTATTCAAGAAACGCACCAACGGAAAGAAGGGGAAAATGAATTGAAATTGAATTGGACAAAGAACTATGAGAAAGCATTTGGAAATTCAAAATCAAAAGGGGTAGCAATAATAATTGCAAAAAATTGTAATTTTATAATAAATAAAGTAATAAAAGATGATGAAGGAAGATATATAATAATACAGGGAGAACTAGGGGAAGATAATTATACACTTGTGAATGTATATGCACCAAATGAAAAACAAGAAGAGTTTTATGAAAGAGTGTTAAAGAAAGTGGAAAGAATACAGAAGCAATATGTAATTATAGCAGGAGATTTTAACATGCAAATGGATAAGATTAAAGATAAATCTAACCCCTCAGTAAAGGATAAACATAGAAATATAACAAACTTAAATAAAATAATGAATAAAAGGGAATTTAAAGATGTCTGGAGACTAGTAAAAGGGGATGAAAAGAAATATACATATTATTCTGCTGTACATAAAACATATACTAGAATAGATTGCATTTTTGTTTCAAAAAATATGATAACTAAAGTTTTAGATAGTGAAATATCAAGTATAAAAGTAAGTGACCATGCCTTGGTGAGTGTAGAATTTATTATTAAGAAAGATTATGAACAAATAAAGAGGTGGAGGTTAAATACTAATTATAAAGATATAGTAAACAAAATTGAAAAGGAATGGCAAGAAACATGGGATATAAACAATAAGGAAGTGACAAAAGGATTGCTATGGGACACGATGAAGGCAGTAACAAGAGGAATATGTATGAAAGAAGCATATAACCTTCGAAAAAGACAGGAAGAAAGGGAAAAAAATTAGAAACAGATATAGAACAATTAGAGTATAAATATATAGCTAATAGAAATAAACAGATTTACGTAGAATTGAGGGCAAAAAGGGAGGAACTGCAAAAGATAGAGATAGATGAAGTACAGGAAAATTTGATTTATTTAAGAAGGGAATATTTCGAATATAGTAATAAAAATTCAAAAATGTTGGCCAGAGCCACACAGAAAAAGAAAATGGAAAGTATGATAAATATAGTGAAGGATAGATCTGGGATGATGTGTAGAATGATGAAAGAAAAAAATAAAAATTTTTGAAGAATTTTATAAAGAATTATATCAAGCAGGAAAAAATTCAATAGATAAAATAGAAAATTATGTAGAAGAAAATTGGGGACAAACAATAATGGAGGAAGATAAAGAACTATTGGAAAAACCCATTGAAAAGGAAGAGATAATAGAGGTAATTAGAAAATTAAAAAATGGCAAAAGTCCAGGAATGGATGGTTTGGGACCTGAATATTATAAAGTGTTTGAAAATATATTAATTCCAAAGTTGTTAGAATTATATAATGGAATATTACAAGGAGAGAAAATACCTTTATCATGGTCTCAATCATTAGTAATATTAATACCAAAAGTAGATAAAGATCCAACTGATCCAGGGTCATATAGACCTATATCATTAATAAATCAGGATGCAAAGATATTAACAGCAATAATAGCAAATAGAATGAATAAATGCGTGTATAAATATATAGGAAAAGATCAATGTGGTTTTGTGAAGGGAAGACAAATGTCTAATTTAGTAGGAAGAGTTTTGAGTAAAATACATGTAATTGGGAGAGAAAAATTAAAAGCAGGAATTTTAGCATTAGATATATTTAAAGCTTTCGACTGTGTGGAATGGCCAACATTAAAAATAATTATGAAAAAGTTTGGAATGGGAGAAAAAATGAGGGGACTAATAGATCAACTATATTGTGATAACTCAATAAAAGTAATAGTTAATGATGGAATTACAAAGGAAATAAAAGTAACGAGAGGTACAAGGCAAGGATGCCCGTTGTCACCAATATTATTTGCAATGGTTATAGAAATGTTAGCAAATGTTATTAGGAAGGATAGTAGTTTGGAAGGAATAGGATTGGAAAAAAACCATAAAATTAGTTTATTTGCTGATGATACATTATTAACTATTAAAGACTTAAAGGATAAAATAGGAGAAATTAAGAAACATTTGAATTTATTTGGTGAGATAACAGTACTTCAAATTAATTGGAATAAAACAGAAATGATGTTATTTAATTATACAAAAAAGGAAGTATCAGAGCTTATGAAGCAAAAAGAATTAGGGATAAGAATAAAAAGTAATATAAAATATTTAGGAATTAATATAACAAAAGATTTAAAAGAAATGGAAGAGAAAAATTTCTTAGTATTACGGAGAGAAGTTGAAAAAAATAGTAGAATATAAGAACATTCGATTATCATGGTTTGGAAGAATAGCGTTAGTTAAAATGAAAATTTTACCAAAATTAAATTTCCTATTTAGAATGGTACCACTAAAAATATCAGAAGTAGAATTAAGTAAATGGCAACAGTTACTAAACGTATATTGTAATGGAGGGAAAAGATGTAGATTAAATAAACAATTTTGGTATGAGTCTCAGAAAAAAGGAGGGCTAGGCCTCCCTAATATAAAAGGATATTATGAAGCTAACCACTTAAGATATGTAATAGAAGGAATGCTGGATGTACCAGATTTAGATTGGTTAGAAATGGGGAAAAAAGAGATAGATATGAAAATAGAGAAAAATTTTTTTTAAAGAAATTAGTAGGAAAGAAATTAAAGAAATTGGAAATCCATTTATGGAAAATATATTAGAAATTTGAAATAAATATAAAAAAGGATTAATGAATGAAAATTCAATAATAACACCAATAATAATGGAAAAATCTTTCAGCAAAAATTTAAAAGATTTATTAGATAAAGAATTAAAGGAAAGGAAAATAGATAAAATAGAAAATTGGATAGAATTAAAGATAGGAAAAGAAAATATAAAAGAAAAACTTAGGGGGATAAACATGTCTTGGTTACATTTTATGCAAATAGAACAATGGTTTAAGAATTTGAAGAAAAAAAATATAGAAAAAGGGAAATATACACATTTTGAACAAATAGTTCAGAAAAGAAAAGGAATGGAGGAAAATGAAAATATGAAAGGCTTAACTAGCAAAATTTATAAAATATTAATGGATAATAAAAGGGAAAAACTAGATCAAATTATTTTAAAAGAAATATGGGAAGATGAATTGAAATGCAAAATCTCTGACAATGAATGGAATAAGATTTGGGAACAAAGACATTTGAAAAATTTATCGGTGCGAATTAAGGAAAATTATTATAAATTGATTTGGAAGTGGTATTTGACACCACTGAGATTACATAATATAAATAAAGAAAATTCAAAATATTGTTGGAGAGGTTGTCAGGAAGTAGGGTCATATCTACATATGTGGTGGCAATGTATATATGTACAAAAATTCTGGGAAATAGTAATATTAGAGATAGAAAAGGTTATGAATATAAAGATAGATAGAAAACCGAATATAGCATTGTTATCAATATATAATGATGTAGAATGGAAGGAGGAAAAAAACCTTGTAACAAATTTGTTTACTGCTGCGAGATTAATTATAGCAAGAAGTTGGAAAACAAAAATAAGTGTGAAATTGGAGGATTGGTATAAGGAAGTTTGGAAGATAGCAATTAATGATAAATTAACATGTAGATTGAAAGTGAAAAAAGGATTATTGAAAAGAAATGATTTTGATGAAATATGGAAAAAATTTATTGAAAATGTATTAAGAATGGAAGATGGGAAATTGCCTCCACGGGAGGAGTTAAGATTTTGGATGGAGTATAAAGATGGAAATGGCTCCGGGGGTGGGGTGCACGAAGGGGATATTTAGGGGGGTTTGTTTAAAAAAAAAACAACGGCTAAGATGTAAAAGTATATAAAAATGTACGGAAAGTTGATTAATATAAATAAAATAAAAAAAAAGTGATAATTAAAACTTTATGATATCCCCTCATAGTATTGGAATTTAAGCTGAAATATATATGTTAAATATGTTGGATATGTAATTTGAAAAACAACATGGCAGAATGCTATTCCATTTAATCGTTGTAACTAGGATGATGTGGGCAAAGCACTGGAAAGAAGATCAAGTTCCAGAAATTGAAGAATGGATTGCAAAAATTTATAATATGGCAGAAATGGACAAGTTAACAAGTCTCTTGACAGATGGAAATTTGGAAAAGATTGGAATGATGCTGTAATATTTTGTCTCAAAGAAGGGAAAAATTAGCAGTAGAAGGATTTACAGAATGTTGAAGTTAGAGGATATAAAAAAAGATATGAAGAAACAAGAAAGATGAATAAAACTAAATGAAGGTTCGACAATGTGGAATAACAAAAACAAAATTAAATGAACTAATAGAAAAAGATGTTAGTGAAATGATATGTAACAAATACTTAAAAGGAAAATAGAGAGGATTACAAAAGAAATAATGATAAAAAAATCTAAGACTGTAAAGGCCGATGCAGATGGCCAAGAAGGTGTGACTCTGGGCTGCCCCTGGGAGCAGCGGATCGGGGCCATGGCAACCACATGCTGCGGTCCCAATTCTTCTTTTTTTCTGCCCCCAAAAGAGCAGCAAAATGCTGCTCCTTTTGGGGGTGGCAAAAGGCCGTCCTTTGAACTGCTATTGCGGCTCTTTTTTGCCCTTTTGGCACAGCGTGTATGTAAGCTGTGCTAAGAGGGTGCCCTGATGGCACCTGACATGTGAATAGTCACATGGCATCAGGGCGGAGTCAGGGTGATCAGAGTGTGGTTGCCCCATCCCAACTCCACCCCCAGGCTGGCCTAAACTTCCAGTCTGCATCGGCCCTAAGATAGAAAGGATATGTCGTATAAGTGTTGAAATATGGATGTAATTGTGTGAAAGATTTAAATATGTTTAGTTAGGGAAGGTCAATATAGTCTTTGGATCAAATTCCCAGAGGAGGAGTGAAGGAAGATGGAAACCAGCAAGTGATAGGAGGTATGAGCAAGTGTAAGGACCTTATCACATGCGGGGCTCAAAGTGGCAAGCAAGCGATATAAGAATCAATCCAGAACTATACCGGTAGAAACCCCACAATACGGAAATGGCTATCAGACGCAACTAGCATCATCGCGCAATTAACGAAAGCGTGATGAAGCGCCCCCCGGGAACCGTATTTGCTGTTCACACACAAGTGAAACCTAGATTGCCTTAACGCAGAGAGGACCATGTTTACCCGTTCTGTTTGTTGCCAGATCCAAACAGGAAGTACACGTCATAAGATGCTTCCTCGCAGACCCATGGGAAATCATGCTGGGAACCATGGGTCATGACGGGGAAATGCTCCACGATACATATTTGGTGATCAGACATACAGCGAAAGCGCAATGATTGTGCTATCATTCCGGCCGCGCAATTGCAATTCCCCAAGAAACTGGCATTGAAAAGAACGGGGATGATGCCGCATTGGGACGGGGTTGTGACGGGGTTCTGTGCGACGTCGTGTGAACACACGGAAAAATAAAGCGCAATAGGACGGGATTTAGTGTGGATTCTGTCTGCTTTAGACCCCGTGTGATAACGTCCTAAGAGATAGTTAAAGGAAGATATGAAAGGGAGGTATAAAGAAAATAGTAGACAAAGAAGAGAATCAACAAAGATTCAAATATGGGTTTATAAAGAAAAGATAGGGATTGATTGGTAGGAATTAGATAGGAGAAGATATATTAAGAATAAGAAAGGTTAAAGTAGAGGGAAGAAGATAGGAAAGAAAGAAGTAATTTTAAAGGAAAAAGGAACTGGGATTGGTCTGAAGACTAGCTTGACCAAATAGTTTTTGTTATTTTACAAAGTAGGTTGAAATAAATTTTAGATTAATGTAAAGTAGAATAGTGATAAGAAATAGAATGAAATTGAATGACTATTAATGCTTTTTATGTTTGATGTTTTTGTGTATGTTATGTGAAAATATTCAATAAAAATATAAAAAATCATCAGTTGTAGCTTTGTTATTTTCTGTGGTCTTTTCCTAGAGAATTGCTCCAAATTTGACTTTGATAGGGGAATTCATTAATTAAGGGAGCAGCAAGAAGGCTTTTAATACCTTTTAAATGTGGGGATCTGTTTCTTTTGTATATTGAGAACACTAGAACTCCAGAGTGCAAGGTCAAAAAATAGTTTTATTGGTACAGTAAAGGGGTTGCAACATTCACACAAAAGCGAATGCGCACACATGCATGCACATGCACACGCACATGCACACATGCACACACACACACATTTGTATCAGAGCTAACAGAATAAAGGTAGGTTAAACTATAAAGAGAGTTGTAGGTAAGGGCAATATTCACCCGAACCACAAAGTCAGGTTTCCAGATCAGAAGGAACATTGCAGGGAAAATGGACTTTGATTGCTACCAGGAATGTGAGTAGGCTTAGCATCTTTGGGGAATTTTAGATGAAATCCAACAACATGGCTGGCTGACCTCACCCAAAACCAAAGACAAAGAGCAAATAGCTCCTTTTTATACTTTTGGGATCAGATCTTTATGAATTAGAGGTGGAATTTTCCATGAGAAGGAAAGTGCAGAACCTTGGTACCACAAGCAATAAAATGTAGTCATCCTAAACAAAGAGTTTGCAAATGGCCTGTCCCTTTGATTTCCAGATGGCTGACAAGTGCCAAAGTCATCTATACTTCTGAAATCAAAAGAATATATCTGAATTTCAAAGGCTACCTTTCTGCCTAAGTGCCCTTAGTGCTTCCTGGCTAAGTTGCACTGGGGTGTTTTTTCCAGGCCTACTGACAAGACATCCTTTCCATGATGGAGTTTGATATCCAAGTTCAATCAGAGGCAAAGGGAACTATAGGGCTAGTAACAAATACACAAGCTAAATAAATACATCTTAACTAAAGTCTGACTGCATGTTAACTAAACACTGTACAAAAACATGTAAGCATGGATTTGGGCTATATTTTAAACAATATGCATCAGGACATCACTGGGGGGGGAGAGAAAGGGGATACAAATTAAATGAAGGAATTGTGGGAAATTGTTGTCACAAGCACTTTTACTCTTTCTATTGTGGCAACACCATGGGCCCTTTTCATCCCATTGTTGCCACCAAATTATGTGAAGAACCACTCTTTCACCAAACTTTTTCCCCTCAGATGGCAGCCCTATGGGTTTTCTATCCCATTACTGCCACCAATTATGTAATGTGACCTACTGAAATGCCTTATCTACTTCTCAAAGTCTCTTTTACTTTTACTACAAATGGGTCCTAGAGCAGATCAAGTTGGAAACTTTCCTGGAAGCCAAGATGACCAAATTGAAGCTATCATACTTTGGACACATCATGAGAAGAGAGGACTCTGGAAAAAAAACCAATAATGCTGGGAAAGGTGGGGGGAAGAAGAAAGAGAGGAAGGGCATATGCTAGTTCAGGGGTAGGCAACCTTTCTGAGCCGGGGGCCGGGTTGCTGTCCCTCAGACAATAGGGGGGCTGAAGCACCAAATAAATAAATAAAAATATTTTTTAATATGCATGCACACTCTCTCAGCCCCAGAAAAGCCATGGCAAAACCCCTGTGGAGATTTTGCCAAGAAAACCCTAAGAACAAGTAATAACAACAATAATCAATATCATCATGGCGGGCAGCACTGGCAGCGGGGGACGGCGGTGGGCAGCAGGACCGGTCTGGGGCCAGTCCAAAGGCCTCGGGGGGCCTCATCCGGCCCCCGGGCCTTAGGTTACCTACCCCTGTGCTAGATGGATGGACTCTATTAAAGAGGTCACAGTATGGGGTTGCAGGATTTAAGCAGAGCAGTGGAGGACAGAGGGTCTTGGAGATGTCTCATCCACAGGGTCACCATGAGTTGAGATCAACTTGAGGGCAGTTAACGACAACAACAAAGGGGTTTATTCCCCAAAATAGGTTTTTATTGTTAGTAGCATATATAAATATTCCAGGTTCCGATAAGCTTATAATTGAACAACAATAAAACTTTATTTGAATAACAGTTTAACAGTTTCTCTTTTTCACTTGGTATATGCACTTGTTATTGTTACATTTTGTTACACAACTCTCTATCTAAAGAACATCAGTTACTCTCACTTACGACCCTTTACACTGTCCTTATTTAATGTTATCCTTCCAACCTTATTTCTATACTATCCATCAGGCTAATTATATCCCGCAGGATATCAAATACCAGCAACTCCTTCACTTGGAGTGCTATATTTAAACTAAGGGGTTGTGCAGACCTGCATAAAGAGCCAGCCTGGGGGCAGAGTTGGGGCATGATGACCACACGCTGGCTGCCCTGACTCTGCCCCATGCTGGTTTCATGCCACGTGCCCCACTGCATGGCAGGAGGCATCACAGCACTCCCTTGATGCAGCATCTACACACGAGGAGTGCAGACAAGCCACCGCAGTAGCAGCAATGGTGCTCTTTCCACGGCACAAAAAAGATCCGCTTTTTGTGGCTTCTTTTTGTGCCATGGAACTGCTGGGTTGGGGGTGTGGCATGTGGTTGCCATGTCCCCAACCCAGCATTTCAAGGGGTGGTGCAAAGCCACCTGTTAGGGGCAGTCTGTCAAGCCCCTCTGTCCCTCACTACCATGGAATTCTTTTGCACCTACAGCCCACAATTCTATTGGCTGTTGCCAGCCCACTCCTGATTGGCTGTTGCTGACGCATGGTCTATTCTTCCTTCTCTCCACAATTGTATTTGCTTCATTTTCAGAATTTTAGAAATTCTCATAATAAAGCAGGTTTCTGTGAGAGTAAGACATAGGACGTTATCACACCAGGGGTCTCAAAGCAGCAAGAAAAGCAGCATGGAATCAATCCAGAACCATACCAGAATGATTCTGGTCGCGCAGCCGTAATTCCTCTTTGAAAGAGGAATTACAAAGAGCTGGAATGATGCAGCGATGGCGCAGGGATGATGCAGGGATGGGCGGGGTTTGCTGCGACGTCGTCTGATCACAGGGGCAAAGGATCCAGAATGATGCAGCGATGATGCAGGGATGATGCAGGGATGGGCGGGGTTTGCTGCGACGTCGTCTGATCACAGAGGCAAAGGATCCAGAATGATGCAGCGATGGTGCAGGCATGGGGCTGCTTTAGACCCCGTGTGATAACGCCCATAGATAGGTCCAGAGAAACAAGAGTGACATGAACAGCAAAGCAGCTGTCCTCTCAGTGCAAGGCAAATATTTGTTTTGATTGTTGTTCTCCAAGGCCTTTTTGCAGCTTGTTATTTTTGTCTTAGAAGGGTAGGCAACTTGGGATCCATCAGATGTTATAGATTACAATTTCCATAATCCCTGACCATTGTTTGTGTTGATTGTGTTTATGTGGATTTTAATCTAGATCATCTGGAGGGCATCAGATTGCCTCCTTCCTCGGGATACCATTGATGCTGACTTTAACACTTGTTTTGACTGGTTGTTTTTATCTCCTGAGACATGTATTACATTATACCAATTTTGAGGGGTGATTTTCTTTGCTGTCTCAAAAGTTTGCTTTATGAATAACTAACAAATATAATTCATCAGCCAATCAATCAATTCCTACTCTGAAACTTTTTTTTTTTGAATAAGTGAATTTGCAGTCTTATCAAAATGGAAGTCAAATGGAAGTCATCTAGATCCACTGAATATGATCTTTCTTCCAAAGGTCTGTGGCATCACTAAGTGGATGTGGGATGTATGGAGCATACCAGGTGACACTGTAATGGGGTGTGACAACACTGCACCTCAAACACTTACATTTTGGCAGAAATGGAATGTGACCTTCATCTGCTCCCCTTTAAGATGCTTTAAGAGATGGTGGGAGGGGATGAAGCCCAGTGGGAGGAGAAAGGAGAGGCCTCCAGAAAAATTAAAATTAAATTTCAAATTTCAAAATTTTATTTTATTTTATTTTATTTTATTTTATTTATTTTTTAAAAAAATCTTTTAAAATTTTCTTTAAAAACATCACATTGTAACCCAATCTTCACTATGTATATGTAAATACATTTAGGTTTGGCATATGATATTTGTAATTTGAAGGTATAATTTTCATTTTGCTAGTTGTTTATGTCACAACTATTAGCATAGCATTCAGTGGTATATTGGCATTACAATTTACAAGTAACATTAGTGCAAAACAGCATGACTAAGGATTCTGTATGGTGTAAAAAGGAAGGAGGTCAAGTGGGGATGACACCATGAGTTACAGCACTGTATGACACCAACCCTAGGGAAGCCACTGCCCAAGGGTATATGTTACTAACTGCAATGCATTATGTTTCGGCTTGATTAATATCTTGATGAGATACTGGGATACCTGGGAATTCCATGTATGGTGCTGTGGTGGGAGAAAAGTGGAGTATACATGAATTGAATAGAAAGAAACATTGATCACCATTTGAGGGTATTTGCATCCTTCTTGAAAATAGTGCAATATATCCCATTGCTATTATAATTTTCAAAACCCTTGATTTTTCTAAAATATTGTTTATCCACCCTATCAATGCAAACAACTCTTTGAGAACAGATTTATGGAGCCAAGGCCTGTAATTGTCTGTTTGTTTCCCCCCTCCCTTCTTCTTCAAAGTAGCGTAGAATGATTAGGCTCAATGCCAGAGGACAGCTGGCTTGAAGCCCCCAGAAGCATAACTAAGCATAATTTTAAAATTCTGTGTACTCCCTTGGAAGTATTCAAATATTTCGAGGGTGGAGTGTTCTGTTTGCTTTAGGTGTGTGTATAAGAAAATGTTTCCAAGAGGGAGTCTAGGAAAAGCATATTGGGGCTGGGTAAAAGCATATTGACTCCAGGAAGGCATCAGGTGGTGGCTGGACATTCATTAGTTGTTTTCTTTCTATGCCTTGGTCCAGTGTTTCTTCTGCTCCTGTTCTTTTTATCCCCCAGCAGCATTCTTTCCTATTCAGCATAGCACAACTAATGAAATGAACAATGCCTTTCAGGACTGAAGCTTATGTGCATCCACTAATTAGCTTCTGAAGCTTCCTGCCCTAAGGGAAGCTGGAGGTGGACCTAGGAGTGAAAGACTCAGACATGGAATTCATACAAGAAAGAAGTGAGCAGTGCATTGAATAAATATCTCTCTGAGCACTTAGCAGGATGTTCCAAAGAGATACCTTGGATTTACTGAGAACATGTTAATTTTGGACCAAAGATGGAAAAGTAAAAACAAATAAAGAGGGAAGGAAACCAGGAAGCCGAACCTATTTCAAACGTCTCAAATGAAAATAGGCAACAACTAGAAAATAGCTTTATAGTGCTTACTGCTAGGTTCAGTGGAATTGTTACTGGCTGGTGTTGAAAAGGGAGAGCCATCAAAACAACATGCGGGGGAGCATCAAAACAGTGAGCATGACAATATGCCAGGAAGCAGCAGAACTGAAAAAGGGCTCCTCACGGATCAGTGCTTGTCACCTGAGGAGAGGAGGCACTCTGCCATAGATCAAAGATAGTAATGTACCCCTCCTTGAAGCTCCCTCATAGTTCCAAAAGGTGCAGTATCTTCTATCTTTGGACATGCCTGTTTCCTTTACTCCCTGTGTGCGGTTCTGACATTTTTCTTGCACTCTTGCAGGGAGGCCCTAAGCAAAGTTTCAAATGAGCTGAAACTGTGCAGAAACCACACAAAACTCAGTGGTTTCTGCTGTGCTTTTAACTTGGAGGTTTAGTCACTGAAATGTGAGTAATTTGAACTAAAGAAAATAAAAATGGAACTAAACACAAAGCAAAACAAAACAAACCTTTCTTAAATCTCTGTAAATCAAAGCTGCTGTATTCACAGAAATTCAATCATAGGCATGGTTACTTAAATCAACTTTCTATTATTCATTTAGGTTCTCTGCTCTTTCCTACTTTCAGAATAGTTTATGGATAATTGGATTAGATTGGATTGGAGGTTAGGCTGGGTTAAATTAGATTAGACTGAGATGTAGTGTGCTGTAAAGATCAAAGGCCACAACAGAAGGACAATTAATTTCAATCAAAAAGGGGGGCAATAAAGTATCTGAAATATAAAATAATTTGTTGCTATTTGTTGTTATTGTTGTTTCTCTATGTACCTTCACTTCAATGCTGATTTATGGCAACCCTATCCTAGACTTTTTTCTGAATTAATTCAGGAGAGGTTTGGCATTCCTTTTCTCTAAGGCAGAGAGAGAGAGGATAACTTGACCAAAGTCATCTAGTGGGTTTCCATGGCTCACTGGGATTCCAAACTTGGGGCCTTTACAGACTGCCAGAAATAATGCAGCTTGAGGCCACTGTCCTGGCTCAGTGCTAGGGAATCATGGGAATTGTATTTTTTCTGGTACATTGAGCCTTCTCTGTCAGCAGGCTCAGGTGCCACAATAAACTACAGTTCCCATGATTTTTTAGCACTGAACCAGGACAGTTAAAGTGGACTCAAGCTGCATTATTTCTGGCAGTCTGTAAAGGCCCTTGGTCTCCCAGAGTTTTAGCCCAATATTCAAACCACTATATTACATATAATGCTGTCTGAATAATCCTATGCTTAGTGAGAATCAATGACAAAACTCCCAAACAGAAACGTTTGTAATAACCATCAGTAAAGGGGGTTAAAGTGCAGCTGTGAAAAAAAGGCACTCCAAAAATGGGTGAGACAACCAAAAGTGGTTCCTTGCATATCATCACTATAAATGCCTGAAAACATAGGGCACACTTAAGTGGATTCTTCAGAATGATTACACTGTTGTTTATGTAAGATACAAATGAAGCTAAAGTATGAAGCCAGTATTACACCAAGAATTCATCCACACTGCAGAAATAATCCAGTTTGACACCACTTTAACTGCCATGGCTCAATCCTATGGAATCAAAGGATTTGTAGTTTTGTTGTGGCAGCAGAGCTCTCTAACAAAGAAGATTAAAAAGTGTCACAAAACTACAATTCCAAGAATTTCATAGCATTAAAGCATGACAGTTAAAGTGGTGTCAAACGACTATTTCTGCAGTGCGGATGCAGCCCTAGGCCCAAAACAGACAGGCAGACAGACATGGCTTCTAGATGTTCTGGGGGCACACTGGGGCCTCCTAAGGCAGCCCAAAACCAGCCCCAAATGGAGCAGATTTTTTCCACTTCTATTTGGGACCATGGGAGGAGGTGCGCTTGGGGCTGTGATGTGTGTTCACCATGGCTCTCAGGTGATCAGTCTGGGAGCAGCTTCTAGCCGTTCCTTCCTGCCCGTCTGCTTTGCCCCTTAGAAAGCAATTGCTGAACCTTTCTGTGGTTTTCAATACTGTCAACCACACCACCTTCCTGAGGCACCTTTGGCTACAGTATACTCACTAGACAAATGCCTACACTATATTCACAAGACAAATGCATGTGGTGTTAGTCCATCAAAAAATACTTTTGCTTTTCTGTATCATTGTTTGGATCCATTTCCCCAAAATCTGAAGATTCATATGAAGCATTTAACTCAGTATAATGGTTCTATCAATTCTCTCCTCTTGCCTCTTCCCTTGCTGCCTCTTTCTTCATAGCAATATCATGTGCTGGCTGTTTCAGCAACCAGGGCATGAGGACAATGAATTTCATTGTTCACCTTCTGCTGGAAGAGCTTTGCTGCTTTTTCCCGTCCTGTGCAAGTTACCTTCCAGTCACTTACAGTAGCAGGGCCCTGGATTCACCTCATGACCCCACCATGCCCTTCTTTCTTGTTCTTTGCCTTCCACTGCTACATCTCCTACCCCCTTCCCTCAACTTGTGACACTACCACATATTCCTCCCATGAACATTACCCTTCATCATGCTTTTCTCTTTTGTTCCTTGCACCTTTCCATTATACCTCTTAACCTCTTCCCATTTCACCTCTTATCATCCTTTTCTTCCTTTTCCCTCCCTCTATTACCTCACTGTCCCTCGTACTCACTGTTTCGCCTCACCCTCTATCCTTGCAATGTCCTCCTCCACTGTGTCACTCATTATTTCTTTGAACTTCTGCAATGCATCCCTCCCTTCCCTTGCACTCTGCTGTTCTCACTGCTCACTCTCCCATCTTATCTACTCCTTCCCCCACTTTTCCTCACACCTTTGTAATGCTTCCCTCCCTTGCACCTGTCTGTTGCTTCTCACACTCACCACTAGTTTCCCATCTCTCCTACTCCTTCCCTCTGTTCACACTTTTGTAATCTACCTCCCCCTTTGCTTCTTTTACTCTACTGTTTGCACCACTCACTCTCCCTTCCTTCTATGTTCACTCCCCTTGGCCATGAGCCTTTGTAGTGTTCCATTCCCTAATTTATGGCACTCTGCTACTCTCACTACTCACTCTTCCATTTCTCATATTCCCTCCCTCACCTCTTACAACTTCCTTCATGCTTGAAAGGCAGGAGTGGGCTTATTTGATTGATTTGTAAAACCATTTAACAAAAGAATGCCTGCACATTTTGCCCTCAATCTGGATTTTCAACAAGGCCTAAAGTCTTACATTTTTAAAACAAATGAAAGTTTCAAATGTAGGCCAAACCCAAAGTAGGCACTTAGTGGCATGCCTAGAATCTAGATAAAATCAGGCTATCCTGGTGTTATGGCAACCTTAGTCATGATGTTGTGCCCAGCAATGGACTGATAGGCTGTGAAGCTGTTGTAACAAAACAATCCTATGTTTCCTTCGAGCTGCTCAAAAACAAGCATAGCAATGGCAATTATGATTCTAACTGCCTACATATTTAATTTTTATCCAGCCTTTCTCCTTGCACAGGATCCAAGAAGAATGCCTTTCCTTACTGCCCCTTGTCACCACTGAGCACCAGAAGTGCCTCATGCTAGTAAACAGAATGATATATTTCTGTAAGTCACCAATAGCATTCTGACCACTTCATCCTTATTCCCTGCTATTTTGGTGCTATTATTTTGATTTCTAAAGGATATTCTCATTAATCTATAATGAGATTTTTTTTTGTTAAAGTCTACTCTGAACTGAGAAAAGGTGAGTTATAAAATAAAATTTAGATTGTACAGTACTAATTCAAAGTATGTCTAACTCAACAACCTCACAATAATCATAACAGCTAAGCCGGGGGTCGGCATACCTTTTTTGGGGAGGACCGGTTGCTCTGTCCCCCAGATCATCGGTGGGCCGAAGGAAAAAAATAATGGTGCTGGAGGTGTGTGTGTGCATGCACATGCACGCATGCGCACTACTCCCAGTGTCGTGCGCATGAGTGCATGGTGCCATTTTGTCTTCCAAAATGGCACCCGCACTCGTGCACCCATGCACATGATGCTGGGTGCTATTTTGGAACACAAAACGGCGCCGTGCGTCACGAGTGCATGCACACTACTCCGGTGCCATTTTGTGTTCCAAAATGGCACCCACCATTGTGCACATGCATGCACAAGCGCAAGCTCAGGCACCATTTTGGAACACAAAATCGCACCCCATGTCACGCGCATGTGGTGGCGACAGCGGTGGTGGCAGGACCAGCCATGGGCCGGTTGAAGGGCCTTGAGGGGCCAGGTTCGGCCCCCGGGCCGTAGTTTGCCAACCCCTGAGCTAAGCTGTTCCAAAGTACCTTCATTTCAGTTGTGTTGTTCATCTCCATATATCCCTAGACTTAAATTGACCAGTTTTTACAATATCAATCAATGACTTCCATATGTTGAATAAACCCACAAACCAAATTTCACAGATGGAACTTTCGTACTATTTTAAATACATTTTTGTCCAATGGCATCATATCATGTATTGAGCTGGTAGTCACCAAGTCTTAAGTGATCAAGTAAATAAGTGCCACATATATGTGTGTGTGAATTGGCCCTAGGGCATCCCAATGTGACAATGATAAAGAGTTGCCAAGAACTATTTTCTCCTCCAAGCTAAACCCTTCCTTAAGCAATTTCACAATGCACTTCTTTTTATCCTTTATTTCTTTCCTCCGCACATTTCTATTTGCTTCTGATTTCATATCTCTACTTCACAATGTATAGAGCTTTCCTCACAGTATCCTGAAGTAGCCCAACTGTTACTTTGCCTAAAGAGCTGTTCCATCTGTAGAATGATGAAATAAAAAGAGGTTTTATTTCTTCAGAAGGAGCATAACATTTTTTCCAGTGTATTGCTGAATATGTCCTATCTCAATTCTGTCACCCTTTTCTCATCTGTTTTGCAAGTCTTTAATGAAATAAATGGTTTGACACATCCACATGTTTTAACAATAGTTATCATTTGGCCATATTAAGTATCTGACAGTCAGTTCACCATGCCATTATCCTACAGATTGTATTATCTTCAATGGAAAAGGTAAAAAGTTCGATTCTGTGAAAGGTCACTGTATGATTGTGTTATCTTTCTAAGGGCCTTTGCAGACTGCCAGAAATAGTGCAAATTGAGTCCACTTTAAATTGAGGCACTGCCCTGGCTCAGTGCTAGGGAATCATGGGAATTGTATTTTTTTTTCTAAGACATTGAGCCTTCTCTGTCAGAGAGCTCTGGTGCCACAATAAAATACAGTTCCCATAATTCCCTAGCACTGAGCCAGGGCAGTGCCTCAATTTAAAGTGGATTCAATTTGCACTATTTCTGGCAGTCTGCAAAGGCCCTAACTCACTTTTGAAAATGTTGTAATGTATTTTTAAATTGTAGAAAATAACTCTGGTTTTCTAATTCAGAAGAAGAGAAGCTGTATTGGATTTTTCCTGCAAACCACTTTTGTTGATGAAAGAAAAATAATTAAAATAATAAGAAATTGGTTGCATAAGTATATGTATATGTTTGATTGTATGTATGACTATGTGGTTAATGTTTTTGTGTAAGTATGTGTCGAAATGTCTATTCTTTTAATAAAATAAAATTATTTTTAAAAAAAAGAAATTGGTTGCAACTCAAAAGCTACGCACATGCAACATGTACAGAACATTTTCATTGACAAAGCATATTGTTTGTTAACCCACAGAAATTGACATATATTTTAGAAAGTGAAATAAGAACAGCCCAGGAAGAAATTATGCCTGGGAAAAAAATAATAGTGAAAGCATAGGTTCAGCTCACTCAGTGGGTGATGTTACACAACTGTCTGTTTCCCAATTTCATTGTCACATCTGTAATATTTAGAGGAGGATGACAGTATTGTTTGCTTCATTTCTAACAGGAGCTATCCAAAAGTTAGAAATTGCATAAATTTGAACCTGACATTTGAAAAATTTAAATGTGGGAGAAAGAATTTGATAGATTCATCAATCCATCTGAAGGACTTTGAGTGCTTCACTCTGAAAGGTCATGTTTTGAATTCCTATGCAATGTTCAACTATGGACATGTCTATATGGGCCAAATGAACTGGTTTCCCTCTGTCCCCACCACAACTTCACAATGCTGGACCAAAACCCAACTGTGGACTGTCTTCATGATACTAAACTAATATTGCATCAAATCATAGCCACCTCTTCCTTAAAGCACATTTAAATAACTTACCTTTTGCTCTGGGCTTTCCAGGAAAATCCGGTGCACCACAGAGTGACGCCAGGTGGCTATATATACAGCATCCCACTTGCCAAATTGGCACCATGGGTCACTTCCTCTGAGGTCACAATGAGATGCCCAGACATGTGATCAATGCTAGGCATTCATTTTTTTTTTTTTTAACCTCAGAGGGAGCAACCCACACTAATGGTGGGAGGCAGCACAGCAGGATGCTGAGTAAATAGCATGCCCAGTGTCACCCTGGGATGTGGAGGGAACAAGGGGCAACTTTGGGGCCAGAATGCTCTGGGAGCAGTTCAGAATATTCTGGTCAGTATAGACCCACCCATTGTCTGTGCTACTGAATTACAATTATCACTACTTTTTTCTAATAGGCTCCATCTTTAACAGCTGCGACGCAGATAGCACAACAGAGTTCTGTCTGCTATTTTGGTCAACTAGAATGTAAACTTGTCTATTTAATTTGGCCTGCTGTCTATTTAATTTGGTGTCTATTTATTTGGCCTGCTAAAAATGACATCCCATTTATTTTTTGCAGGGGCTTCCTAAAATTTGCAAATTTCTTCAGAAATTTGACAGAAAGATCTTTATCTTAAAAAATTGTGAATGAGAGAAAGCAATACTCACACCTTGGTTGATCTGTAGAAGAGCTGGGAAAAGTTGCTTTTTTTTATGACAACGGGCCTTTGCAGACTGCCAGAAATAGTGCACATTAAATTGAGGCACTGCCCTGGCTCAGTGCTAGGGAATCATGGGAACTGTAATTTATTGTGGCACCAGAGCTCTCTGACAGAGAAGGCTCAATGTCCCAGAAAAAAATACAGTTCCCATGATTCCCTAGCACTGAGCCAGGGCAGTGCCTCAATTTAATGTGCACTATTTTTGGCAGTCTACAAAGGCCCAACATCAAAAATTGTCCAGTCAGGCTGCCCATTCTGCCCCTGAGTCCTTAAATTTCAATTGATTTAAAAGGGACTCCCTCTTCTCCTTCAAACCTCCAGTGAAATTTCCCAAGCCATTCTGAAGGATATCTGAATACTCTGGAGCAGATTTTCAATGGGGTACAGTAGACTGCATGGGGAAGGAGGACATGGTGAAAATTGTAGTCTATTTTCTTTCATTAGCAAGGACTTCAGCTGGATCAAAGGCCTTTCTGAAATGGAAGAGTACAACTTGATTCAGTGTTTAGTGAAGTGATAGAGAACCTTTTAGGCACAGA
The DNA here is from genome assembly GCA_026167975.1 of Phrynosoma blainvillii. Taxonomy (NCBI): domain Eukaryota; kingdom Metazoa; phylum Chordata; class Lepidosauria; order Squamata; family Phrynosomatidae; genus Phrynosoma; species Phrynosoma blainvillii. The sequence goes on along the minus strand of JANUYF010000001.1, from coordinate 88,508,727 downwards.
GTGCCCAAACTAAATGGTTTTCTGGCACTGGGGACCTCTGGGGGAATGGAATGGCTAGGGTGGGACTTCTGCCTTATGGGACTCCCCCCCCCCCCCACCTTCCTGGCCCTTCAATGCCTCACTGGAGGCAGCTGAAGGCTGGGGAGGAGAAGGAACAGCCACACACCTTTTGTCCTACTCCCCCTACACCTTCCTGGGCTGCCTCTCCAGAGGTGGCTGAAGGCCAGGGACAGCCTGGAGGAGATGGAACAGGTGCACACCAGAAAAAATGGCTCCAACATTGCCATCTCTGACACGTATGCCAGAGGTACACCAACATTGGCTTAGGGATTTTAATATGTTGTACAGAAAAGCAGATCTATGTTGTAATAAAAAAATTGAGTATAGTACCACTGGTGAAACTGCTGCTCCTGCTAACTACTGTTGATACAATAATTCCATTCTACTTTGCCAGTCAATGTTGGAGATTACTAATGTTAATGTGAGGTGCTCTGTGCAATGAGCAGAAGCTGTACATGAAGTACAAAGGCATAACAATGATTGCATTCCTTTAGATATTTTCCCAGGTACCAAAGCAAATGGGTACTTTTGCACAATTCAACAAGTCTCTCATTAGTGCCTCCAATTAACCCTTGCTGCTCGCACATGCTGTCCTCATTAGGCATTGCTGTACAGGAGCAAATTGGGCACTTGATGAGAAGCTAGTTGGTACATATTCATTGGATTCCTCAGGTAGTAGCTGCCTATTTAACAAGGTACCACCACAGCAGCTTCTCAGGAGGGAGGCCAACTACTTCCTCAGAAGGACAGCAAATTGCTTCCTTTGCCTTTATCTGAGGATAATGCCACACATAGCTAACACTCCTTTTCATCAAAACTGGTGGAACAGCTCACCAAGCAATGTATTACTCATTGAAAGACAAGGTGGGAAATTGATCCCTTTGCAATTCACAGTACAGCATAGCTATACAAAAGACTAAAATAATGTTGAGCTAAGTGAGCCTTTTGTGCAATTCTGTACAGTAGGCAGCATCAACGGGATTGTAGCAGATGAAATGCAATAGGTAAAACCTGAAGAATGTGTATAATGAAATACTTTCCCCCACACAAATGCTGGGTAAGCCAATTACAGAGGAATCACTTTCTGCTGAGCCGTACAAATAGAACTTCAGTCTGAAAATGGCAGTCAAATTCAATCTACAAGCACAGGATCCCTGAAAATGGGAGCTGCATGCAAAGTTAGGAATAGTTTAGTTCAAGGTAGTTAGCAAGACAGGCTGGAGATTGAAATGAGGAAAGTTATTATTAATCCATACATTTATGCTTGACAAACAGCCCAATTGTTCACTACTGTCCATAACATTACAAAAACTGCTGCATGGACTATGGATCATAGGATTGAAAGGAATCTCAAGGATTATGCAGTCCAATGCTAAGAAATCTGGTAACTTCTAGATCAGGGGTAGGCAACCTTTCCCACAATCAAAGCACATCCTATGACAGATAGCCATTCAGCCTCTGCTTAAAAACCTCCAAAGGAGACTTCACCACTCTCTGAATGAGTGTGTTCCACTGTCAAACAGCTCTTACTAGCAGGAAGTTCTTCTTAATGTTGAGATGGAATCTCTTTTACTTTACTTTGAATCCATTGCTCTGGCTCCTATTCTCAAAGCTTTAAGATAGTCTGGAACCAAGCTGTTGACAACATAAACTCTTCAACTGTGCCAGAAAATGGCATATCTTCTTTCACTAGAGATTTTAGGATCACCGGTTGCCTATCAAGGTTGTTGTAGAAACAAATTTCCTGCATCCATGGGGCTGGACAGCAGTAGGCAATAGTTGTTTTGGGTTGTAAGTCCCATAAGCATAAAATGGCCAAGAGACTCCTGAAATATAGTAGTTGTAGCTCAAACTATCTAGACCAGGGGTAGGCAACCTTTCCCCTTTAAGGGCCGAGGGACTTCAACTCCCAGAATCCCAGGAGCTATTGGCCAACATTGGACTATTGGCCAACATGGCTGAGGCTTCTGGGAGCTGAAGTCCCTTGGCCCTTAAAGGGGAAAGGTTGCCTACCCCTGGTATAGGGATTCTGCTAGTATACCATCCACCCCGTTGCGTAATAGACTCCCTATCCGAACTGACACAGCTGGTCTCAGAGTTGTTGCTGGAGTCGCCTAGATTTTTAGTTCTGGGTGACTTCAACATCCCTCTCGAGACCAGTTTAACAGGTGCGGCTCGAATAAATACTTCATTTCCTTTCAGTTACATTTACTCTTCTTATATTCCTAACTCTTAACACCAATTCACATAAAAAATAATAATATCCCGTCTTAATTTTTCTAAGCCTAAATCATCTAGTCTTCGTTTTAATATCTCTCGAAGCAAGAAACTTGTACAAAGGTTCCCAGTCATCCCTAAATGCATCTTGTTTGACTCCTCTAATCATCCCTGCAAGCTTATCCATTTCCATGAGCTCAAACATTTTTAAAGTCCAATCTTGTAATGTTGGGATTTCTTTCTATTTAAGTTTTCTTTTTCTTTTTTTGTTCTTTACTTTTTTTTTTACTATTTGCTTCTTCCTTTCTCCATATTTGCCCTCTTACTCCATATTTTCATTATTGTAAAAAAAAAATAAGTCACAATATAGTTGAGGTTGAATATGTCAAATGACGGAATTTATTTTTTAATGATGACACATATAGAAGTCAATGTATCAGGCTAAATGACAAGATGTACTAAATGAGGAAGTCATTTTTATTTCTTATTATTAATCTTTAACTTTTTTATATTTCTTATGTTTTTTCTTTTCTTTTTTTTCTCTTTCTTTTTCCCCTCTCCTTTTTTTCTTTCTATTCTTTTTTCTTTCTTTCTTTCTTTCTTTCTTTCTTTTCTTTTCTTTTCTTTTTTTTTTAAATCCTATCAGGATATAATATCAATATAATATGGATAAGGAATAAGGTATGAATGAATGGCAATAATGCCAGAATTTTATTTTGTAAGTTAGAGTTGCATTTTGGTCTGTTAATAATGGTTGGTTAATATTGAGTCTTATCTGGATATTTGTTTGTATATGTATTTTTTTCTTGTTTTTTCTTTCTTTCTTTTTTCTTTTTTCTTTGATGTATATGTGTATTGTATTTTGTCTTGTTTTTTTGTTGCTGTTGTAATGTTCTTTTTAATCAATAAACTTTATAAAATAAAAATAAAAACAGGTGTGGCTCGGCAGTTCATGGATTCCATGACGGACATGGGCCTATCCCAATTGGTTCACAGGCCCACACACTCAGCAGGCCGTACTCTCAATGCGGTCTTTAGTATGGAGCAGGCATATCCGTGGGCGGAGGTAAAAAACACTTCCGCACTGTCATGGATGGATCATTTCCTGGTCAAGTCTGAACTAAGAGCCACTGTCCAATCCACCGGGGGTGGAGGACCTATTAGAATGGTGTGGCCTCAAAGGCTGATGGAGCCAATTGGATTCTAGAAAGCCTTGGAGAGTTTCTTGGTTGGTAAAGCCGACGACCCTGTCAAAGCCCTGGTAGACACTTGGAACACCGATCTTACCAGAGCTAGTGACACGATCGCTCCCAAGCGTCCTTTCCAACCCGCTCCAAATCGCCATCCCTGGTTCACAGAAGAACTTAGGAAAATGAAGCGGGTTGGACAAAGACTAGAGTGTACCTGGTGGAAGACAACTCTTATCTGACAGAAGTTGTCATAGGTAATTCCTTTATTCCTATCGAGAGGAAATACGGGCAGCAAAGAAGTCTTTCTTCTTTGCCCGTATTGCATTTGCAGAATCTCATCCTGCAGAACTGTTTAGGGTGGTAAGGGAACTGTCACAGGCTCCACCTGTACAGAACTCTTTACTTAACCCAACAACAGCCTGCTGTGACACTTTTAACAACTATTTCACAGATAAAATCTCTCAGATAAGAACCAGGATGCCGGGATTATAACAGAAGTGATTGACGAGGTGTCCAGTCAACCTGTTTATGAGATTAAACTGGATCAATTTGAGTTGGTGAGTACTGATAATGTGGACAAGATCCTTGGAAAAGTAAGGAAGACGACATGCCCCCTCGATCCCTGCCCATCATGGCTGGTCGTCCAGGGGGGTGATGCCTTGATGGCCTTCCTCAAGAGGATCATCAGTGCATCCCTTAGGGAAGGCATTGTACCATAAAATTTAAAGAAGGCGGTTGTTAGACCACTCCTGATGAAACCTTCCCTGGACCTCCTGGATATGAAGAACTATAGACCAGTTTCACATTTACCATTCTTGGGCAAGGTGATCGAGTGAGCCGTCGTGTTCCAACTCCAGGCAATCTTGGATGAAACCGATTTTCTAGATCCATTTCAAACCGGCTTCAGACCTGGATATGGGGTGGAGACAGCGATGGTCACTCTGGTAGATGACCTGAGCCTTAGCACCGACAGGGGAAGCGTGATCCAGTTTGTGCTACTGGACCTCTCAGTGGCCTTTGATACTATAGATCATGACATCCTACTAGAACGCCTGAGAGAATTAGGAGTGGGAGGCACTGTTCTTCAGTGGTTCCGCTCTTTTCTCTCAGGCAGATTCCAGAGGGTGGCACTCGGGGACAGTTGCTCATCAAAAACTGAACTAAAATATGGCATCCCTCAAGGAGCCATTCTGTCCCCAATGTTATTTAATATTTATATGAAGCCGCTTGGAGAGTTCATTAGGAGACAAGGAGCAGGATGTTACCAATATGCAGATAATACTCAAATATTCTGCTCCATGTCTCGGTCAGATGCCATGACGGCTGATGGCAGTTCTCCCCTCAATCAATGTCTCAAAGCGGTAATGGACTGGATGAGGAAAAACTGACTCAAGTTGAATCCAGACAAAACAGAGGTAGTTACTGTTGGGGGGCCCAAACCAGAGATTGGGTTGTGATGGCCAGTCTTGGATGGGGTCACACTCTCCACCAAGGACTGTGTCCACAGTTTGGGGGTGCTCCTGGACTCATCGCTTCACATGACAGATCAGGTGAATGTGGCAGTCAGGAGAGCCTGTTATCAGCTTCGGCTGACACACCAGCTGTGCCCTTTCCTGGAAGTAAGGGACCTAGAAACCATAGTACATGCACTGGTAACCTCACTACTCAACTTCTGTAACACACTCTACATGGGACTACCCTTATACCTAACTCGGAAACTGCAATTAGTACAAAACATGGTAGCCAGATTGATCACCAGAACATCAAAAGGTGATCATATCACTCCCATCTTGAAATCATTGCACTGGCTGCCAGTTAGTTTCTGGGCACAGTATAAGGTGTTGGTATTGACCTTTAAAGCCCTACATGGCTTGGGCCCATCTTACCTAGGGAATCGCCTATCTCTGTATAATCTACCCCACGCCCTTATGTCCTCTGGGAGGAAGTTGCTTCAACCAATAAGAACTAGACTGGTGACGACCTCCCAGAGGACCTTTTCTGTCACAGCCCCCAGATTATGGAATGCCTTGCCAGAGGAGATCCATCAAATAACCAACTTAGATTGCTTTTAAAAAGCCATCAAGACGGATCTCTTCTGGCAGGCATTCCTGGAATAACAAATCCCCCCCCCCCCGCCACCACCAGATAGTTTCTTCCAAGATGTCTACAGTTGCCGCTGTCTGTTCATGTTAGATGTTTATTGTTTTATTGTAATTGAGATTTTAATTTGTATAACAATTTAATGCATTTTTAAGGGGGGGTTATTTTGTCATTAATTGTATGGGCATATTCTTTTTAACTTTTAAGCCGCTTTGACAGCCTTGGCTTAAGGTGGGGTATAAATAAAGTTTTTATTTATTATTATTATTATTATTATTATTATTATTATTATTATTATTATTATTATTGTAATCTGATGGATCTCATCGGGCAGGCCGTTCCATAATCTGGGGGGGATTACCGAGAATGCCCTCTGGGAGGTTGCTGACAGTCTAGATTTTAATGGCTGGAGCAAGTTCCTCCCAGCAGACCGGGGTGCATGGGGAGGATTATATGGGAGGAGGCAATCCCAAAGATAGGTTGGACCCAAGCCATTTAGTGCTTTAAAGGTAATAACCAATATCTTATACTGGGCCCGGAAACTAATAGGCAGCCAGTGGAGGGACTTCAATACTGGAGTTATGTGGTCCCTCCTAGATGTCCCCGAGACCACTCTGGCTGCCATGTTTTGTACTAGCTGAAGTTTCCAGACCAAGCACGAGGGTAGCCCCATGTAGAGCACAATACAGAAATCATGTATCACCTAGGCTTACCAAGTTAAAAACTGAATACGGTTCCCATATCTTTAATGTTTTCACAAAAGAGGGAATTTTAACAGGTGTTGTTCGTCATGCAACCAGGTAACAAATAACATCTCCTGAAATTGCCTCTTCTGGGCAAAGATTAATGGTGCAAGAGCTGCTTCCAGTTTTCAGTCTGCTGACCCTGTTTTAACAAGTTGCAACTGAAACATCTGAAAGCCTATGGAATTTCAAGTGAAAAACTTGACATGTGATCCATTCTGACAAGCTACCTGAACATCTCTGCCTCTGCTAAATGAGGTTCACACTCCATAAATGCACTAGAGGAGGGGATCCACTTTCTCTTTGGTAGCAGTGTCCAAGATCAAATGTGTGTTGTGTCGCAACACCTTTCACCACCTTTTCTAGAACTCTTTGTGATCCTGTAACTATTGTCCATGTTCTTCTAACCTCCAGGATCAGTTCTAAGGGCTTGACACTGGAGTGCATTCAGTTGAAGTGTTATTTGTGAATGCCTACTACTACAGATGGAACATAGCGCCAGAATTATATGCACCCAGTTTTGCATGAACCTCAGGGTCACCAAGCTTGCTTCTGGGCCTGTTCCAGCTACTAGGTTTGACCTGTGAACCCTTGCATGGTGTGCTCCCTTTCTCTCTCTCTCTGAAGAACTATTTGTCTTTCGGAGATTACACATCCTTTGACATCTTCTGGAGAAATTATGCTTGAAATCTAGAACACACAAGTGATTAATTCTGTAATAGAATAGAATAGGGCTTTTGATATTAGCAATCATTCATCCACCCCCTTATGTGGAATGAGCTGTTGAAAAAGATTTGCTTTGTTTGGGGAAATGTTTGGGAAGGACTGCAGTGAGCTTTTGAATCTAAAATGTAGGTAATTTCTACATGTTTGAGTTTTCCCCTGATGTTTGCCAGCAGGGTTGCATGGGGATATGTATGTACTATCTCTTTATCAGAAGTATGGGCTCCCAGAGGAAAACTGTACATATTCCTTATCAAATATTTGAAAAGAAAAGGTAGATTGGCTGATCACTGGCTAGCACAATTTTCTTTGAGATAATGGAAACCACACCTGTGAGATTTTTTTAAAAAAAATAATATTAAAAGCATTTCATTTCATTTCATTATTTTATGGATCTGTAATCCAGATCCAAATAGACATTGTCTGGAACAAAGAATGGCTTTTTTCCCCCAGTATTCTGTTCTGTATGAACATTTGCTTGTGGACAAAAATAGCATGAAAAAGGCTGAAAGGCACTTTTAAAGTCAAGTGTGAAAGCACCCTTCCCCTTTAATTCCTAAATCATTTTTGAAATGGGTTTAAATGCTTTCAAAAATGTGTCCCTTAGGTACTTAAGAGGATTCAATTATAAGGACAGATTAAAAGGCATAAATATATATATTTCATTCAAACTCTGACTAAGGGGAAACATAAGCATCCATAAATATTTGAAGGGTATAAACACCAAAGAAAGCAATGAATTATTTACATTGTTACAAGGGATATAACAAGAAGGAACAGAAAATATGGGGGGAAATTAAGCAGTTTTTTGACAGTACTTTTTAAAATGTGTGAAATTATTTACATGCTGAAAGTGAAACATTTGAGGCTTATCTCCTGTTCTTGATTGTAGAAGGTGCTTAACTTCTAAAATGAGAGGAATCAAGGCTCAACTGTTTCTACATCATCTATCCAAAAATGTATTGTGCAGCATTCACACATTAATATATGGTCATAGGAGTTTATCACATGGGGGAAAATTGGTAGTTGAAATGGTGATTAACCTGTCAAAATCATGCAATTGAGATTAAAATGTGATTAACATTTTCACACACAAGAGTCATTGTCCTAGGAATAACCAGGAAGTAACCTGGGAAAATCCTGTGAATGATTTGCTCTTGTTTATTGTCTGGTTATTCATGGGATAGTGGCACTTTAATCTCTTTTCCTTGTGACATCATGTAAAAACCATTAGTGCAATTGCATGACTATCACAGGATAATCCCTGTGTCATATTCATAAATTATGAATCTGCCCATAATAAAGAATATAAGGAATATGAAGAAATAAGAAAATAGGGAAAGCTGATATGGTAGAATAGTGATATAGAAAAACAAAAGAAATCAGAAGAAGGGGGCTGTAATCTGAATGAAATACAAGTGGCAAAAAGGCAAGCAGGGAAAAGGCAAGCAGGAAACATTTGTAATTTATGATCCTATTTACTTACTGATACAAGACTTAACAAACAAGCAGACACTTTCCTTCCTGAAGAAAACGAATGGACGTGGGAGTTCAGGAATTGGGGAGAAGGTGGAAACTTCAAAGGACCTTTTGATGTGGTTCAAAACTCATGAACTGCTGGCTTGGGAAAGGGAGGCTGGAAGGGAGGGCTATAAGGGATGGATCATTTGGGGGGAAATTAGATTTGAGCTGGAATTCCAAATAAAGCTTCAGTTAATTCACACTGCCATGCAGTCTTGGATTCTAAGGTCTGTATTTGCTAAACATGGCACCTGGGATAATAGGGCTTTGAACATGACATTGTGTGAAAATGTTAATCGTGAAGATGCAATTTTGACGAGTTAAGGCCTTTGCAGACTGTCAGAAATAGTGCAAATTGAGTCCACTTTAACTGCCCTGGCTCAGTGCTAGGGAATCATGGGAACTGTAGTTTATTGTGGTACCAGAGCTCTCTGACAGAGAAGGCTCAATGTACCAGAAAAAACTACAGTTCCCATGATTCCCTAACACTGAGCCAGGACAGTTAAAGTGGACTCAATTTGCACTATTTCTAGCAGTCTGCAAAGGCCCTTAATCACCGTTTATACTTCCAATTGTCCCTGTGTAATAAACTTCCTAGGATCATAGAGTTGGAAGGGGTCTCATAGCCTATTGAATCCAATCCTCTGTTCAACACAGGATCTCCAGCTAGACTATCTCCAGCAATAATTGTCCAGCCTCTGTTTCAAGGCCTTCAGAGACCCCACCAGTCTCTAAGCAATTGTTCCCCTTGCCAGGCCACTCTTGCTGTCAAGCAGTTACTTCTAATGTTCAATTGAAATCTATTCTCCTGTAACTTCAAACCATTTGACTGGGCCCTACCTTCCAGGGCAGCAGAGAACAGGCCCTTCCTCTCTGTGAAGATCCTTGAAGAATTTAAAGCAGGGGTAGGCAACCTTTAGCCTTTAAGGGCCGAGGGACTTCAGCTCCCAGAATCCCAGGAGCTATTGGCCAACATGGGACTATTGGCCAACATAGCTGAGGCTTCTGGGAGCTGAAGTCCCTCGGCCCTTAAATGGGAAAGGTTGCCTACCCCTGATTTAAAGCGTTCCTTTTAAATCCCCTCCTGCCTTTGTTTGTTTGTGGGTTTGATTGCAATCATATTTTTTTAAAGAAAAACAACAGTAAAAATTATATTGAAAAGGATGCTTCTCAGGTGTGTGACATTTGACTGTGCTACTTTGGCAGTGAATAAAGTACAGATTACAGGAGCTCAAGAACACTCCTTTTTCTGTTGTACTCAATATACTGCAGTACAAAATCTCTTGGTTGGCAGAGGAAACTCTGAAACCTTCTTTTGGATACATGCATGACATATACTATAAATAAATAAATAAATAAATAAATAAATAAATAAATTGTGGGGAAGATGCATGCCATGGGCTTCATGTGGTTCCCAATGGTTTTTTGAGCCTTCTCAGGAGCAACCAGCACCCTTTAAAATCTGCAAAGAATGGGGGGAACTGCAAAAATAAATTTGCAATACAATTACAATTTTTGTCCTTAAAGGGAGTGGAATGCAATTGTACTGCCTTTTTTTTTTTACCTGCCCAGGGCATTTTAGACATGGGGGGGGGCTTTAAAAAATAGAAAGGGAGCTACTTCTATTCTCCCTTCAGAGGAAGCTGGACATAAATGTGTGGCTTTTGCCAAATGAATTTTTCCAGCAGGACAAAAGGTGCATGTATACAATTATATCCTTTGGCAATAGAATGTAAATACTTTATGGTCATATGGGAAGGTAAGCATAAAACCACTTCTATCTCGCTGTTTCTCATCTTTATTAAGTAGTGAGTATGCCCCTCTTTTGTTGTTGTTAACTTCCCTCAAGTCGATCTCGACTCATGGCAACCTTATGGATGAGACATCTCCAAGACCCTCTGTCCTCCACTGCTCTGTTTAATTCCTGAAACTCCATACCCATGACCTCCTTAATACAATCCATCCATCTGTCATGTGGCCTTCCTCTCATCCTACTTCCCTCCACCTTTCCCAGCATTATTGTCTTTATCCTTGCTTCTCATGATGTGCCTGAAGTACAACAGCCTCAGTTTGGTCATCTTGGCTTCCAGGGAGGTTTCTGGCTTGATCTTCTCTAGGACCCACTTGTTTGTCCTTTTGGCTGTCCATGGAATCCTCAGCAATCTTCTCCAGCACCACATGTCAAACGCATTGATTTTCTTCCTATCATCTTTCTTATCTCTCCAGCTCTCACATCCATACATGGTAATAGGGAATATGATGGCTAGTATGATTCTAACTTTTGTGCTGAATTGTATATCTTTTCATTTTAGAATCTTTTCTATTCTTTCATAGCCACCTTCCCCATTCATAATCTTCTTCTGATTTCCTGACTGCAATTCCCATTTCCATCAATGTTTGATCCCAGGTATGAGGATTATTTTACTATTTCTTCATTGACTAGGTTGAACTTGTGAAGGTCTTCAATGGTCATTATTTTTTTTTCCTTTATGTTCAATATTAAGTCTGTCTTTGCACTTTCTTCTTTGATCTTCCTTAGTAAGTCTGTGAGGTTTTCTGCTAGTACTATGGTGTCATCTGAATATTTTAGATTGTTGATATTCCTTCCTCCTCTTTTCACTCCTCCTTCTTCTGTGTCCAAGCCTGCTTTTCTTATAATATGTTCTGCATACAAGTTGAAGAGATAGGGTGAAAGGATGCAGCCCTGGTGGCACAGTGGTTAAATGCCTGTACTGCAGCTACTCCCTCATAAACCACAAGGTTGCGAGTTCAATACTAGCCAGGGCTCAGGCTAGATTCAGGCCTGCATCCTTCCGAGGTCACTAAAATGAGTACCCAACTGTTGGGGGGCAATGAGCTTACAGTTGTAAACCGCTTAGCCATCCTATAGCGCGATACGAAGCAGTATATAAATGAAGCTGCTTTGCTTTGCTTTGACCCCTTTGCCAATTCGGAACCATTCGATTTCTCCATGGTCTGTTCTGACAGTAGTCCTAGCAATAAGAGTTCAAGGTGAAATATGCTAGTGTTTTGGGTCCCTTTTATTTTATTTTATGTCCTTTGGTTCTAACCATCACTGGAATGCAATTCCCATGAATGCTCTAAAATTGAAATTAGCCCTCAGACTTATGGATTGTATTCAGTTTTATATACCGGTAATTCTTTAACCGTACAGATCAGTCAACACCAGCAGTAGAAGCCATTAACTTTCTTCAGTGTTTGTTGGGCCTGGTGCTGAAGTTTGAAGAAGTTTATTATATACCATCAGACACACCTACTATGTTCTTCCAGAGTGACCACCCACTAGGGAAAAAAATTGGGGGGTGTTGGCTGGGGGATTCTGGAAGTGATAGTATCTTTTTCAGACTCTATGGCTTACCATGCACCCAATAGTAAATGGAGTTATCTTATCAACATAGGAACTCAAGCTGAGGGCTGTGCTTTGACAGTTCTATTTTCTGTAGCAGTTGACATAAATTACCTAAGTGTAAATTTCTGCAGCATTGACTGCATGGCTCATTTGAACAGAGAAGCACTAAGGCAAAGATTCAGCTAGGGTGGTGAACAAATTTGGCTGAAGAACAAGAACCTGTCTCATACATAATTACAACTGTTATCCAAAAAGTGCAAAAGGTGCAGTAAATTTTAAAAGTAACTGCACCCAGAAGTGCCTTCCAGTAACAAGGCCAGTATGACAGAAGTGTGGTTAATAATATAATCACCATTAGGAGTGATTAACAGGTAAAGATCAGACTTTAGCGATTGAGCATGTGCATCTGAGAAAAGTAATTTATAGGTACTTTCCTTGGCTAGTAGGTGTGTCTGATGGTATATAGCAAAAATCGGTACATTTTCCTATTGGTTCTTAGTTGTTCTGCCGTAGTTAAGCAAAACCTTTTCTAGTTAGAAATTAATGAAATTATCACCTTAGAAGAAAGAACAGTGTCATGGAAAATGGGTGAGATGCAAAAAGACTTCAACGTAGAAGATAAAAACAATGTAGAATTGATTTTTTTCCCTGTGTTTTTCCCCCATTAATTCCAAATGGAAGCAACCTTCTAATGCCACTACTTTCGCCTATCCAGATTCATTAAACAGCTTATATTTTTTCATGCTGTACAGACAAGAAAGTACATATTCTTAGAAAAAGTCTATATATCCCTTTTTTAAAAAATGCTTTCAAAATTGTGGTGTTAAATAAGGAATAAAGAGGTATTGAATGTTCACAAGTAAACAATTTGCCAGAGGTAAGAATAGTTAGTCTTTGGACAACAACTCCCAGAATTTTACAGTAAATTATACTGTCCAGAGGGTTTCAGGGAATTGCAACACCAGTAGGTTTTTGTGGGTTTTCCAGGCTGTGAGGCCATGTATTAATGTTCTCTGAAGATGCCAGCCACAGATGGGGGCAAAATGTCAGGAATACATTCTTCTAGAACACGGCCTCACAGCCTAGAAAACCCAAAAAAACCTATGGATGCCAGCTGTGAAAGCCTTCGACTTCAACATTGCGACACCCCTCCCCCATTTTTCCAAGACTTTGCTTTTCAGAGATGAAAGAGAGGGTTTTTGTGAACTCTAAATCCTGACTTCTGACAGCTAGTGTGGTGTAGTGTTTTGAATGTTGGACTATGACTCTGGAGACCAGGGGTCATTTCCCACTTGGACATGGAAAACCACTGGGTGATCTTGTGCTAGTCGCATGCTCTCAGCCTCAGAGGATGGCAATGGCATCCCTCTGAACTCCCTCTGAAGAAATTTGCCAAGAAAACCCTATGATTATGGCACCTTAGGGTAACCATAAGTAAAAAATGACTTGGAGGCACACAACAACAACAAACCCCTGACTGTTCCTAGGATCCCAGTAACTGTTTACTCATTCATGCCTTTTGGAATACAAACATTTCTCTTCCTATTGCAATCCCGAAGGTTATATTTTAAAAATGCTAAATTCATAACACTGTACAACCAATCTGATTTGAAAATGCAGGATTCATGCCACCCACATTGGTTCTAAATTTCATAATTCACCCTTTTTAATCATTGCTTTACCACAACAGAGCAGAAGTTTAATTAAATTATTAATTAATTAATATCCCACCTTTATCCCAGGACAGAAGACCTTTTGTTAGGGTGTTAGCTACTTATTAGAGTTAGCAACAAGTTAGCAACTGTTTAGCACTGGCAACCTTTGCATTTCTGTAATCGCTAATGGCAACTTTGCATATTGTTCTTCAGGAGTAAAGACACAGTATATATTTCTGGTATATATATATATATATATATATATATATATATATGCTTTGCCATGCCATTTAAAGCGGTAATAGACTGGATGAGGAAAAACAGATCGAGACTGAATCCAGACAAAATGGAGGTACTAAAAGTCGTGGGCCTGAAACCAGGTCTGGGAATACAACTTCCAATCCTGGATGGAGTCACACTCTCTTCCAAGGATTGTGTTCACAATCTGGGGGTACTCCTAGATTCATTGCTTCACATGACAAATCAGGTGAATGCGATGGTCAGGAGTGCTTGCTATCAGCTTTGGCTGATACGCCAGCTGCGCCCTTTCCTGGAGACTAGGGACCTTGAAACTGTGGTACATGCCCTGGTAACCTCCCGTCTTTACTTCTGTAATGCGCTCTACATGGGGCTACCCTTGTACTTAACTAAGGGCCTAAGCAGACTGGCAGCACGGGGCCGCCCTGGGAAGGTGTGCCGCGGGACCGAGGCATCCCCATGCCTCGATTCTGCGGCGCACCTTCGCCGCCCCTGAAAGGAGCGCTAAAATAGTGCTCCTTTCACAAGTCAGAGAAAGTGCGCCTCAAAAGCTTGCGGTGCACTTTCGCTGACTTTTCTGCCACAGCGTGTCCGGACGCAGCGGCAGGAGGCTGTCCTCGGAGCGGCGGCCGTGCGGAGGGCCGGCGGCTCCGAGGACGACCTCAGGAGAGGGATGGGGCGCCGAGCGTGCGGCTGCCCCTCCCCTTCCCTGCCTCCAAGATGGCTCTATTAGCTGTCTGCCGAGGCCCTCAGAAACTTCAACTAGTTCAAAATATGGCAGCCAGGTTAGTTACTGGTACATGTAGGAGAGAGCACATCACACCAGTGTTGAAATCTCTCCACTGGCTGCCTATTAGTTTTCGGGCACAGTACAAGGTGTTGGTTATGACCTTTAAAGCCCTACATGGCTTGGGTCCAACTTATCTCCGGGACCGCCTCCTTCCATACCATCCTCCCCGGGCACTTCGGTCCTCTGAGAGGAACCTGTTACAGCCCATAAAAACCAGGCTGTCGGTGACTTTCCAGAGGACTTTCTCTGCCTCCACCCCCAGATTATGGAATGGCCTGCTGGATGAGATCCATCTTATTTCCACTCTTTACTGCTTTAAAAAAGCAGTAAAGACGGATCTTTTCTGGCAGGCCTTCCCTGAATAATGTCCGGCCAAGAAGACACAGACTAAGACTCGCTATTCGCACCTCCAATCCGCCATTATTTAGTCGAGCTGCTATTTTATAAAACTGTTTGTTTTTATTATCTGGTATTTTAAGTCTATACTAGTTTAATATATTTTTAAGGGGTGGTTGAGTTAGGGAATGGGTTGTTGGATTCCGTTTTAACTTGTGAGTTGTTTTTATCGTGTTGTACGCCACACCGATTGCGCTGCAGAGGGTCAAGACAAAAATAAAAATTATTATTATTATTATTATTATTATTTCTCTTCCTGCATCACTCTAACTTGCAGACATCTTTCCATTCAGCACTCTTGTCAATTAGACCATGTGTTTGATTATGAACAAACATTGTTAAATAAAGATACTTTGATATGTTTTTAAAATTAGACTAAACTTGTTTCTTTTTCTCTGCTAGATTGTATGTGGGTGGTGGTGGTGGTGGAATGAGTTGTTTTTCAGCTTTTGTTTTGCCAATTGGTTACTCTGCTTGAGAGATGCACTGCTATCATTCATATTTCCCAACAGAGCTAATTGCAAGATGACCCCCAATTTCAGAAGTTTGAACTTAATTCACAATTAGCCCCAAATTCCTAAATTGGGGGACTTCATATTGCAGTCTGACCAATTTCAAACTGTGGGTGAACACTAATCTACACCATTGGCTGTGTTCCTAGATTACTTTCCTGCCTATCCACTACCTGTTGCCCTCTGTCTTGTCTCACCCTGCTCCATCACATTCTTACTTGAATTCTAAAGACTAAGGAGATTATTGCACTGCCCTTTTCCATCCTTCCCTCCCAACCTTGGTGCAGGATGAAAACCTTTAAGCACCGATTTTATTGCACACCTCTGCTCCCAGGTCAGAGGCATCCCATACCTGATCATGGCATCCCATACCTGATCCAGACTTTTCCTGCACTTTTTGAAAGAATGGGATTTTCTTGTTCTTTGCAATGTATGGAGGACATCTTTGGGACTGTAGCATGTGCTTGCTGTGGTCCCACGAAATCTTCGGTAGGGATAGCTTCATCCTACCCCTTCGTTGCCATCTGTTTTGGCCCTATGTCTGCTGATGAAAGTAAAGTAGAGAAGGGATAGACATAGCCTTCCATGGGAGGAAATTCAACAACTTAGATAAGGCTCTCCTTACTATATAGTCTGACACAATGGTGGACCTGAGAGAAAACAGGGAGATACAGTCTTTCAGATAGCCCGGATTTAGGGCTTTATAGGTCACAACCAGCACTTTGAATTATGCCTGGAATTGAACTGGTAACCAGTGTAACTGTTTCAATACAGGTGTCATATGTTCCCTGTAACCAGCCCCCATCAATACTCTAGCTGCAGTATTTTGTACTTCGTGAATTTTCAGGACAGTTTCCAAAGACAGCCCCACATATAGCACATGGAGTAATCTAAATGACATGTCACCAAGGCATGCATCACCATAGCCTATTTAAAAACAAACAAACCACTATTAGATTAAAATACAAAAAGACAAATACAAAAAGTACAAGGAAGAAAACACAAAAAACAAAGAATACTAAAATTAGAAACATTTAACATCTAACATACATTGAATCTACACATTAAAATAGTTTCCTGAGCTTCGACTGTACCTTACACAACGAGCTTCATTCACAACCCCAACGCTGTGTTGGAAATTAAATATCTTACCATACTCATTTTACTTCTACTGCCTTACCAAATGAAGGTGATGCCAAAATATCAAATATGATGCAGAGTTTCATAATCTCTTAAAACAAAATAATTCTCTTATAACTATTATTCCAGTAATCTTACCACTAAATCATTATATTCACTATTCTGCAACACAATTACCAGTGGCCCCCAGTCTATTTTCTGTTCATCCCAAGATTTTCCTCTTTAAAGGAGAGTAAGTTTATCAGCTGCCACACAGTCTATCAATTTAAACAACCAATCTTTAATATCAGGACAATTACTACTCTTCCACTTGGCTGCATAAACCATTCTCACAGTAGTCGTTATATAATAAAGCAATTTACCATGGCTCCTTTCTAGTTTCCATCATCCGTCATCCTTAACAAGTAAACCTTAGGGTCTATGTGCTCGTTAAGCGATATTATTTGAGTTACCACTTTGTGGATTTTATTCCAAAATTTCTTTGCAAATTTGCAGGTCTACCACATGTGTATAAAAGTACCATCCTTTTCGTAGCACTTCCAGCATTTTTTAGTAACCCCTCTCTGCATTCTGGCTAGCTGGACAGGAGTTAAGTACCAGCGGTGCTGCATCTTTTGAAAATTTTCTCGTAGATCAAAATAAACAAAGGGAATATTTAATGCGATACGACCAGGCTTTCTCCCACTGCTCCAATTATATGGTTTGTTTTAGGTCAATCGCCCACTTCACCATGTTTTCCTTAATAGTTTCATCCTCCTGATCAAGTTTTAGCAAAAGGTTGTAAAATTGGGATAGTTTTGGTGGTTTTTCTCCTTCCAAGATCTTTTCAAATTCTTTTATCAGTGATCCAATACCATTACTATTCCCGTTTTTTATGAATCTTTCTTTGAGCTGTCTATATGGAAACCATTCACATTCAAAGCCTTCCGTTAACAATTCCTCCCTTGTCTTAAATTCTATATTACCAATGTCATTTCTGATAAGTTCCCCATATGTTACCCATCTTTCGCTGTTTAGCCTTCCCATCTAAAAAATGCTTTGTTGGTGGAGGCCCAAAGTGGAATGTTTCTACATAAAGTCTTTTTATGCTTATTCCAGACACGTAATAACGATTTCCAAATAAAGTAGTTCTCAAAGTCTTTGTGAACTTCAACTTTACCATAAAATAGGTAAGCATGGAACCCGTATCTCAAACCAGATCCCTCTAGGGATAACATGTCCTTATTTTTCAAAGAAAACCAATCTATCAGCCAGGTAAAACAGCAAGCCTCAAAATAAAGTTTCAGATTAGACATTGCTAAACCACCTCTTTCAACTTTGTCCTGCAATACTTTCCACCTGACTCTAGGTTTTTTACCACTCTAAAGGAACTTAGAGAGGTCCTGGTGCCAGGTTTTAAATGGGACATCATTCCTAATAACAAGCAAATTCTGAAATAGGAAAAGGATCTTGGGGAGGATGTTCATTTTAATTACGGAGATTTTCCCTAACTAGGATAATCTCAATTTTCCCCACCTTTTTAATTCTCTTCTTATCTCTTGCCATTTTTTCTCATAGTTATTACTAAACAGATCCACATTTTTAATTGTTATAACTATTCCCAAGTATTTTATTTCCTTTTTAATTTGGAACCCTGTTTTCTCCTTCGTTTCTTTTATTTCTTTCTCTGTTAGGTTCATAGTTAACATTGCGGTTTTGTTTTTCTTTATCTTTAGTCCAGATACTGCAGCAAATGAGTCTAGCTCTTTCATTACCTCCTCAATATTATTAGGGTTGGTTACCGTTAGCACCAAGTCATCCGCATATGCGTGTAGCTTCATCTGCCTGCCCTTAATCTTAATTCCTTCTATACCTACATTTCCTCTGATCCTATTATTAAGGATCTCTAGGATCTTCAAAAACAGGAGGGGCGAAAGCAGGCATCCTTGCCTAGTCCCCTTCTGTACTAGGAAATGCTCAGTTTTTTCAGCATTTACAATAAAACTGGCAGATTGCACTTTATAAATAGTCTCAATCCAGCTCATAAATGTGTCACCTACATTGATCTTAGTTAGGCACTTCATCATGAATGTCCAGCTAACGTTATCGAACGCCTTTTCAAAATCTATAAAGATCATAACAAATTTAATATCTTTTTCATGGTGTTCTATAATGTTCAAGATATGTCTTATATTCTCCTTAATTTTCCGGCCTGGCAGGAAACCATTCTGGTCAGGGGAAATCCACGCAATCAGAACTCTTTTTAAATGCTCAGCTAGAATTGTGGCAAATATTTTATAGTCCACATTCAATAATGAGATGGGACGATAATTTTTCACTTAAGCTTTATCTAAACCTTCCTTTGGGATTAAACTAATATTTGCTTCTGTCCAAGGGTTCGGCTCATCATTTAGTCCTACACTATTCATTACATTGACCATTGGTACTATCAGTTGATCTTTAAAGAGTTTAGAATACTCTGCAGGGAAACCATCTGGCCCTGTTGACTTGCCTACTTTGCTTTTCTGTATTGCGTCTGATATTTCCTGCTGGGTAATCTTTTTATTTAAACCCTCTCTTTGTTCTTCCGATAAAGGTTTAATGTACAAATTATCTAAATAGTTCACAATTCTCTCTATATCCAAGTCATCTTTCTTGTAAAGGTCACTATAATACCTCCACAAAATTTGTAAAAAGTTTGTTTGTTCTGACATCATGTTACCCTCTTTGTCTCTTAGTTGGTGAATGACTCTGTTTTCTTTCTGCTGTCTCAGTTGATAAGAGAGCATCTTGCCTGGCTTGTTCAGACCCTCAAACATTCTTTGTTTAGCATACTTCAATTTTACTGCAATTTCATCTGATGGAATCAATGAGACTCATTCTTCAAGTCCTTTGATTTGACTGGCTAATGAGGCATTTTCTGGATCTTTTTTAAATAGAGTTCTTTAGCTTTCAGCTGTGCTTGTGTTTCTGTAAATTTCACCTCTCTTTTCTTTTTACATTCTGATCCTTTATATATATATATATATATATATATATATATATATATATATATAAAAGAAACCTCATATAACCACTTTCGAGGCATCCCAAATTATATTAAGAGGTGTCTCTGGATTATTATTATCTAAGAAATAATTCTTTAAATGTGTTTTAGCTTCTTCCACAATTTTCTTGTCCTTCAACAATGATTCATTAACTCTCCAACCAAAGTTTTTCCCTTTTTCTCTAAGTTCCATAGTTATGGGATAATGATCAGATGTTATTTTAGATAAGATCTCCATCTTCGTGATTTTTAAGCCAATATTTTTGGTAGTTAGAAACATATCGAGCCAAGCCCAAGACTTATGCCTCCCTGAAAAAAACGGGCTCTCCAAACATCTATCTATGTTTGCTGTCCAAAAATCTATCAGCTTGAATATGTTCATCAAATCAAAAAACTCCTTGGGCAATTTCCCTTGATTTAATTTAATTTTTTTTTAATGTTGACATCCTATCTATCTGGGGGTCCATTACCCCATTGAAGTCCCCCATCATTACCAATGATTCAATATTTAATGCAGTAAGTTTATTCAATAATTCAAAATAAAACTTCCCTTTATTATCATTTGGTGCATAAATACCTAGCACAGTCAACTTTGTACCATTGAGCCTCAGCTCAACCCCAATATAATGTCTTTTCAGGTCTCTCAACACCTCTTTCGTGTCATGCTTTTCTCTCACATACAAAACAACCCCTCCCTTTCTTTTATCTGAGGCCACTAGAAATTCTTTCCCTAATTTGTCATCTTTTAAGTATTTTGTCTCAGCTATCTTAATTTTAGTCTCCTATAGACAGATTACCTCACATTTTAATTGTTTCAAATAATGAAACACATTTCTTCTCTTAATCGGGCCATTTAGGCCCTTTACATTCCACAATAGGAATTTATTAGTATTAATCCTCTTCCGAAAGGGGTCTCCCTCATCATCTGAATATTTTTCTGAGTCTTCCTGATCAGTATTTTCCTCCTCCTCAACTTCTTCTGATCTCTGCTCAACTTGTAAATCTTCTCTTTCCCTTCTATTTTCTCTCTGTTTATCCTTACATTTTGACTCCTGCCTCCTATTTAATTTTCTAATTTGAATTCTACTATCCTGAGGTGTCTTGGTCATTTCTATTGGCTTCTTCTTCAATCTCACCCCCCCCCCACCATCCTTCTCCATCTCCTTTCTTAATCGTTCCTCCCTTGCTCTTTTCTCCTGATTATTGAAACCTTCTTCCCTATATTTGGCCTTAGCTTTCTCCTTATGTCCCTCAGGAATCAACCATCTATAAGTTATCTGACATTTCTGTAATTGATTTGTCAAAAAAGTGTATTCCCTTCTCTTTCTCATCACGTTGGGAGCTACATCCTTAAAGACTTTTATCTCACTATTGTTAATAATTAAAGTTATTTTATTTTGTAATTTTAATATTTGGTCCCGCACTTGTCTCCTTACAAAATTCACTACAATGTCCCTCGGGACCTTTCTTTGCAATGCAATTCTGGAATTCAGCTGGAAGATTTTATTGATCTCTAACTCAAAGAGATGTTCTGGCTTACCTAGATATAGTGCTAGGACAGGTGTTAAAATTTCCATTAGGTTCTTTCCCTCTTTTCTGGTAGGCCTCTTAATTTCACTGACCTTTCCTGCTGTTTGGCATGTGTCATCACTTTTTCCTCCTCTAACTCTCTAAGAATATCACATATAGTGTCAAGTTTTTCTTCCACCTGTCCCTGTTTAGATTCGATCTTATCCACCCACACTTTCATCTTGTTAAATTCCACTGTGATCTTGTCTATCGCCTGTCTCACATCCTTCATTTCTGACCTCAGTTCCTGTGTAATTTCAGATTTGAGATCCGTCATGTCCTGTCTTAGATCTTGTATTTCCCTGCTTAAATCTGTTCTTATTGATTTTATTTCCTCCAACCAAATAACATAAGGATCCCCTCCTTTAGTCTGGTCTAGAGATGGTCCTCTTTGTTGGGGAGCTTGGGATTTCAATGTCTGGCTTCTTGAGCTCATTGACATTTTTAAGCTATATGATGGGGTGGAGCTATACACAAGAGGTAACCCCTGGTTGTAATTTTACCCAACAAAGGAAAAAAACTGAATGGTCCCTCATTGTTTAACTTGCTAAACCTGCCCTTTTTGTTTCAGTCTATCTCTCAACAGATGGACAAATAGCCAAAATGTAAAAACAGTGATACAAACTGTAATCTATGGCACAATAGATATTTCAATCAATATATTATTCCTTATTTTCACTACTATCAAACAACTGCAATCAATTACAATTCAAAGGTGTGCATTTAGTCCCACTCCACACAACAATAATGGTCTTACTCATATGTCCAAGATTTGTCCAAGTCCTGAGCCTAGGACAAAGATTTCCCACTCATTTATCTGTTTGCTTTAACAAGCGACGACACAACCTGTGGTCAGCAACTGCCTTGTACCTACAGTCTCTTTACTCCTCTATCTGTAGAAGTTTTCCTTCATCGATATTCAGGCAAATTATGAGTTTTTCACACAGTTCCTATCACCATGTCTGCTCCATCAAGCGCAGCTGATCTTTTACTTTATACTTCAGAACTCTGCGCCTCGGCTCACCTGCAGTCAAGCCTTCTAGCCTCTAAGTTAACCCACGAAATATGTTTTATCTGCACTGAGACAGTCTTCTCTCCTCTATGTCTTTTGGTACTAATGGAGGCTTTCCGTCACCGGGGGCAAATAAAAGCCTATTGCAGAGGGCAAACCATAGGCCCTCGCTAATATTAGATGCCTCTTGCATTTGGCAAAAGAGAGTGGACATTTATTTGGATAGTTAAACCACCCACTACCTTCTTCTTCTCTTTTCCTTGCCTCGCAGTTCGTCTGCAGCTGTGCTGGTCTGCAAAAACTACAACACCCAAGATGCTTTGCTGTCGGCTTGGGAGATTTGCATCATACTTTCCGCTTGCGTAATTATCAAAAACTACCAGTCCCAGAATCCTTAACTTTTTCCTGGGCGTGTACTTTCGTCTGAACACTAGGGCTCCTCCTCCTCTTTCCAAACAAACAACTTAATGATGCACTTTCCACATTCAAGACGGCTAAAAAATACAATTTGGTTTTGGCTGTGCCTTTAATGGTAAGTTAAGCATCCTGGCTGGTGATAGTTCAGAGATTGAATCTCAGTCTTTCTCTTTCGCCTCTCCTTCACTGGCTTTCTACCAATTCTTCAGGACACGCCCGTTCCACCAATGCAGTATAGGGGCCTCTTAACTCTCCTTCATTTTTTTTACAGCTTCAAAAACCGCCCGGAGTTTGGGGTTGTCATTTAATCATTCGTACCTTAAAGTCTAGGCTCTGCTGATATCAAAGCTTAAACATGCTTTAAAACAGTTGGCGGTGTTCCATACCAACCCGGTGGTCGCCTCGGCAGGGGAATGGTGGCTATATTCTTCAGTTCGTCTCCTCCTTTCCCTCTAATTCCAACCCCTCTGGTCTTCAGCTGTCTTTTGGAGACTCAGAAGAGGGTTTTCTGAAAGCCCCTTCACACTCCCCTTACCAGGGGGGATAAAGTTTGGCTATGCTTGTTCTTTTGAGCTTTCAACCTTGCCGAGCATACGGAGCAACACGTTAACCCATCTTATCGGTCCGCCATCTCAACCAGAAGAAGCACCATAGCCTAATTTGACATCTCCTTGAATGGTGTGTGGGGGGAGCTGCTACACTAGTTTTCAATTGTGCAAATGCTCTCCCAGCCACTGGTAAACAGACTCACAGTTGATTCCTGGAGAACACCCAAGCTATGATCCTGACACTGTCGCACTGAGGTTGAAGCATGAATGTGATTTTCAGTATCTCTGCCAGACTTTGAGAAATCAGGAAGCAAAAACGGACAGTTCCAAGTGAAGGATTTATTTACAGCGGATAAGGAGCTGCTATTTACAGATGCAGAACAGAGTTCTAGGATGGAAGCAAACACTCTGACTTCCTCCTTAACAACTCACAACAACACAGAGCTAAACTAGAACTCTCATTAACACCAACTGCACTGACTTTCCATGACTCCACAATTATAACATACTATTACTGACCCATAATAGTTTATGTTAGGCTCAGACTTACATTGTCTGATGCAACCTCAGTGCAGCGTTGCTCATGGATTACATCATTGCACATTACATCATTCTGCTGAGTCATACATACACAGGAGCAGCCCAATACACATTTAGGTGTCTGGCCTCTTCAAGGACATTTATCACCAGATATCCTGGCCTTGTCACACAATGCACACACACATCATGACTATGCAGTTCTACAGATCTAATTTCACATCATAATATGATGACAGACTTCCATCCAGCTCAGGCTAAATCCCTTGATTCCTATAGATCTTTTTGACTGACCAGTCACATTTGTATCTGGATTAAGTTTCAGTTCATTCTCATCCAGTCCATTACTGGCAGCAAGAACTGGTTTAGTACCAAAACAGCTTCCTTAGAATTAGATGGAAAGTAGAAAAAGATTTGGATGTCATCAGTTTACTGGTAATACCTAACCCCAAAACTCTGGATAGCCTCACCCAACAATCTTATATGTATGTTGATGGCTTAAGGAACAGAACCATGCCCTGTGGAACAATGCAGGCCAATGGCCAAAGGGCTGAAAAGGAATCCTCCAAACTTCTGAGTTCATCCCCAAGAAGGACCAGAAGCATGATAAAACAATGCCTCAAGGCCATGGTCTTGACAGTCAATAAGAGGTCCAGCAGAACCCAGAGGCACATTTCCCATGCCTCATTCCTAGCATATGCCATCCACCAAGGCAGATCAAGCTGTTTCTGTCTAATCAGGCATCAAGCCAGACTGAAATGGATCAAGATTTCCTGCCAAGAAGAAGAAGGAAAGCAGTTTCTGGGCAGCCATTTTGAGTGGAGGAAAAGAGTCAGAGACTTGCCTCCAGAATAAGGTAGCATCCAGGAGCTCTCTATAGAGTTATAAACCCAGTTGGTTGAGCTCACTGATAGAGCCTGGTGAAAATGGCTAAGACAACAGGGGCCCTTTACGTGGATCTTTACCGCAGGACTTTTTCAGGGAGAAGCCCATAGTCCTGTTTCAATGCTTGCTTAAGACTTCTCAATATGGACTCTGAGAGAGCTGCTTCAGTCACCTGCAACACTTGTGGATGTTTGTCTTCTTGCCTATAGATGTGGGGAACATCACTTGCACCAAGTGCAAGTTGGTAGCTCTCCTGGAAGAGAAAGTCCAGCAGCTGGAAGCCTGAGTAGTTACACTTCAGCATATTAAGGAGCAAGAGGTTTTTCTGGACAGAATGGAAAGAATGGTCTTGGATGGGGACCAGACAGAGGAAATTGTTGGTGAGGAAGTCACTTCACACATACAGGAGGTAGACAGCTGGAGAACGTCACACACAGAAGTAGGGAAACCAGAGATCATTCTGGGAGCTCGCAACTACAGAATCGATTTGAGGCTCTCTCCCTTTTCAAGGAAGAAAAAGAAGAGCAGCAGGGAAAGTCCTCAGGGACAGTGCAAGAGTACCACTGCAGGCAACAGCCATTGCTAACCCTCAGAGGAGGCATATGGTGGTGCTGGGGACTCCTTGTTGAGGGGTACAGAAGCAGTGGTTTGTGGGCCAGACAAGATGTCCTGGAAGATGCGTTGTCTCCTTGGGGCAAAAATCTGTGATGTGACAATCAGGCTGACAAGACTTGTCAAGCCTACTGACCATTACCCCTTCCTCTTGGTCCACATGGGAACCAATGATACTGCAACGCATAGTCTTCAGAATATCAGAAGGGATTATGAGGCTTTGGGCAGGAAGCTGAAAGAACTGGATGCAGAGCAAACCACTGCTTCTCATCTCTTCTCCCAGTTGAAGGACATGGTCCAGGAAGAGAGGGGAAGATAGTAGATGTGAATAACTGGCTCCGTAGATGGTGCCACCAAGAATGATTTGGATTCTTGGATCATGGGCTGCGGTTCCATGAGGGTGGACCTCTGTCAAGAGATCGGCTGTATCTCACACCAGTTGGCAGAAATATTTTTGCCAATAGTCTCAAACATTTGATCAGGGGGGCTTTAAATTGAGTGTTGTGGGGGAGGGAGACAGTTTCTTGGAAGGTATCTTGGAAGGCAGGAGTACATCATGGACTGGAGGTAATAGTCAAAGTGTTATAGAGGGAACAAGGCAAATGATGCAAGGGCCCAACAGTTGAAAGCAAAAAACCTCACACAGGCAGCAAGTGGGAAAGACCCATGCTCTTAGATGTGTCTACACTAATGCACAGAGCATGGGAAATAAACAAGATGAACTTGAACTCCTAGCACAACAAAGCAAATACAATATAATAGGCATCATTGAAACCTGGTGGGATAAGTCTCATGATTGGAATGTAGGAATAGAGGGGTATCATCTTTTTAAGAGAAATAGGCCAAACAGGAAAGGAGAAGGAATAGCATTATATGTCAGGGATGTTTACACCTGTGAAGAGATCCAGGACTTAAATCCTGGAAATCAGGTGGAGACATCTGGATAAAAATTAAAGGGGAAGGAAACAACAGGGATGCTATTTGGGGGAGTCTACTACAGACCCCCAAGTCAGACTATGGAATTGGATGATGCCTTTCTAGAATAGATAACCACACACTCAGAAAGGAGAGGTGTGGTAGTGATGGGTGACTTCAACTATCCTAATATTTGCTGAAAGTCAAACTCAGCCAATACTTCAAGATCCAGCAAATTCTTCACTTGCCTTGAAGACAATTTCTTTGTCCAAATGGTGGAAGAGGCAACAAGGGGATCAGCTATTTTAGATCTGATCCTAACCAACAGGGATGACCTGGTGTCCTGGATTGCGGCCAGCACACACAAACCTATGCCGATAAGGATGGCTCAACAAGGTAACTAGCTATGCAGCTGGAAATAGTCCACCAACCTTGCAGGAATTGAGAGAAAGAGCAAACCAAAAGTCAGAGCTGAAGTCAGGAACACAGGGGTCACGATAGTCAGTTCAGTCCAAGGTCAGGTCAGCCAGAGGGTAGCAATAGTCCAATCCGTTCCAAAGTCAAGAATGAAAGCCACAAAGAGTCAAGGTACAGGGAGCCAGTGCAGGCAGCAATCACACCAAAGGATCATGCAATAAACTCTGGCATTGAGTTGGCATCTCCCTGCTTCCTAAACAGGGGATGCCCTCCCCCGTACCAGATGAGGCTAATTAGCTAATTGCCTCACAGCAATTCTCTGGGATCTGCGTCTGCCAGCACTTTCAGCCCTGTGCTGCCTGAAGGAGGGAACCTTCAAGCCTGATTCCTCCCCAGAGTCACCACTACGCTGCTGTACCACCAGAGGAATCCCATGAGCACTAGGACCTGGCTGTGCCTCCTCCTCTGGGGCTGGGAGATCAAGACTGGGCTCTGGCAGAGCAGGATTAACACCTGGTGTAGCCTCAATTACCTCTTGCTCTGGAGCAGGATTAGCCCCTGGTGTAGCCTCAATTACCTCTTGCTCTGGAAGAGCCCCATCCTCCTCCTCCTCCTCCGAATCCCGCTCCTGATTGACCATGACACCTGGTAAATGGGGTACAAGTGGTGGGATGCTTAGTTGGGAGTGATCATGTTCTCCTGGAGTTTCTTTTACAGTGGAAAGGAGAAGCTAGGCATAGTCAAACACTCATTTTAGACTTTAGGAGAGCTGATTTTTAGGGAAATATTGGGGGTGATCCTGTGGTCAGGAATACTAAAAGAGAAGGGAGTTCAGGATGGATGGGAGTTTCCCAAAAGGGAGCTACTGAATGCACAATCTCAAACTGTTCCAATGAGAAGGAAAAATGGGAGATGTCTCAAGAAACTGGGCTGGATGATTACAGAACTTTCAACTGAATTAAGATTTAAACGAGAGATGTATAAGAAATGGAAAAGGGGCGAAATCACTAAAGAGGAATTCAAACAAATAGCTAGCACATGTAGGTAAAATCAGGAAAATCAAAGCACAGAATTAGCTCAGGCTTGCTAGAGGGGTTAAGGACAATTAAAAAGGGCTTTTTGGGGTATATCCATAGCAAAAGAAAAAAGAAGGAAATGGTAGGGGCACTGTGCAGTGAAGATGGGGAAATTCTAACAGGGGACAGAGAAAAGGCAGAACTATTCAACACCTTCTTTGCCTCAGTCTTCTCACAAAAGAAAAAGGGTGCTCATCCTGAGGAAAATGGAGCAAAGGACACAATGGGGGAAATGCAGCACAGAATTAGTAAAGAGGTACAGGAATACCTGGTTAACCTAAATTAATTTAAGTCTCCAGATACAGATGAACTACATCCAAAAATATTAAAAGGTTGGCAAATATAATCTCAGAGCCACTGGCAAATTATCTTTGAAAACTCCTGGAGAACAGGAGAAGTCCCAGCAGACTGGAGGAGGGCAAACATTGTCCCCCATCTTCAAAAATGGGAAAAAAGAGGATCCCAATAACTATCACCCAGTTAATCTGATATCAATACTGGGAAAGATTCTAGAACAGTTAATTAAACAGAGAGTCTGTGAGCACTTAGAAGGAATGCCATAATCACTAAAAATCAACATGGGTTTCTCAAAAACAAGTCATGCCAGACTAATCTGATCTCTTTTTCTGATAAAATTACCAGCTTGGTAGATGAAGGGAATGTGGTAGACATAGCATATCTTGATTTCAGTAAGGCTTTTGACAAGGTCCTGCAAGATATTCTTGCAAACAAGATAGTAAAATGTGGGCTAGACAATACAACTGTTAGGTCAATTAGTAATTGGTTGACTGACCAAACCCAAAGGGTGCTCAGCAATGGCTCTTCTTCATCCTGGAGAGAAGTAACCAGTGGGGTGCCACAGGGTTCTGTCCTGGGCCCAGTGCTATTCAACATCTTTATCAATGACTTGGATGGAAGAATAGGCGGCATGCTTATCAAATTTGCAGATGATACCAAATTAGGAGGAATAGCTAATGTCCCAGAGGACAGGATGAAAATTCAGAATGACCTTAATAAATTAGAAAGCTGGGCCAAAGCTAAGAAAATGAATTTCAACACAGAGAATGTAAGTTATTGCACTTAGGGTGAAAAAATGAAATGCAAATGCATAGATATAAGATGGGAGACACCTGGCTTGATGAGACTCTGTGTGAAAGGGATCTAGGAGTCCTAGTAGACCACAAATTGAACATGGGTCAACAGTATGATGCAGCAGCTAAAAAGCAGCTAAAAAGACCAATAGAAGTATAGTATCTAGATCAAGGGAAGTAATAGTGCCACTGTATTCTGCTTTGGTCATCCCCCACCTGAAATACTGTGTCCAGTTCTGGGCACCACAATTCAGAAAGGGTGTTGAAAAACTGGAACGTGTCCAAAGGAGGGCGACTAAAATGATGAAGGGTCTGGAAACCATGCCCTATGTGAAATGACTTAGAGATCTGGGTATGTTTAGCCTGGAGAGGAGACGGTTAAGAGTTGATTTGATAGCCCTGTTTAAATATTTGAAGTGATGTCATATTGAGGAGGGAACAAGCTTGTTTTCTGCTGCTCCAGAGAACAGGTCCCAGAACAACGGATCCAAGCTACAGAAAAATAGATTCCACCTCAACATTAGGAGGGACTTCCTGACCATAAGAGCTGTTTGACAGTGGATCAAACTCCCTCAGAGTGTGGTGGAGTCCCCTTCTTTGGAGGTCTTTACACAGAGGCTGGATGGTCATCTATCGGGTATACTTTGATTTTGAGTTCCTGCATAGTAGAGGGTTGGACTGGAAGGCCCTTGCGGTCTCTTTCAACTCTATGATTCTATGAGATAATCCATTTCATCCAGTAACCTCTGGGGCTTGGAGGTAACCATACAGTAGACTCTAGACCTTTGCCCAAGAAATATTGGACTCTGGTGACAAATTCTCTGCTATGGTGGAGTTCAGGGAGATTTTTTTTTAATAGTAATGTCCTCAGTATAGCATCTTTTAGGCAGGATGAGTACCTGCCCTGTGAGAGTGTTGTATTCACTATTGCCTTCATCCTCTCAGCCAGCCCTCTCTATTTGTCTGCATTTATGAGCTAGGAAAGGCCAGGATCATACAAGTGACACCTGTTGAAATTCTCTTTGTTTTATTTTGTTTTAGTCCATTTGTCTCTTTAAGTTTTTCTCCCTGTGATCTCTTTGGATATTTATTTATGTCTCCACTACTCTCATTATTTTTATCCTCTTTTCCTTCTTTTTCCTTCCTTTTGTTTTCCTCCCCTTATTTATCATCTTAATTTTATAATCCTTTTCTTCTCATTTGAGTCTTGTATCTATTTCTCTCCTCCTGTAAAAGTTTGTCTACCCTCCACTCCTCCGTCTTTCTCTCTCTGTATTTTCTTCTTTATTTCCACCACTCCCTCGAGAGCTATACTTACTCAATTCAATCTGTCATTTATAGTTTTGCTTTGGAACCTGTAAAGTGCCAATTTCTGATTATTATTTTTTAACATTTTGAAATTCTCACTTGTATACAACTGTTAAAAGTACAGGAGCCCTGTCCTGTACTTCACCTGGCAACCATACATGTACCTTTTCTTACTCAAGAGAAGCCAAGAACCAATCTGGAAAAAAATTGCCCAATCTTCACAAGTGAATTGTTGTAGGTACAGAGCTTACCACATGGGTCACTTGCTGTTCCTGAGATCCTCAGTCACTTCAAAAAACCATAAGCTAAGCCAATTCCTTCACTTATACACACTCCAAATTCTTAGAAATTCATGCCCTCCCATTCTATTTTTGCCCCATCTACATGCTGCTGAATTGCCAAAAATACGGCTATGCTGAAAGGCTCAGTGCTATTCTAGACCACAATGTACATACTGCAGTCTCAGCATTAAATTAGAAATTCTTCTTTATAGAAGAATTTGGAAGAAGTAGGGTGCAGCTCAAGGAAAACAAGTGGAAGGATACAATAATTAAACCAAGTAAATTTTGTATTCCATTGCCATGTTGGATCATAGACATTTCTCTTTCTTTACTGTTTGTTTTCTTTTTGTATTTATTAAGCAGGAGTAGGTAATATAGTGCCTCCCAGTTCTTGGTACTACAGCATCAATTATCCCTTGTCACTGACCATGCTGAACAAGGCTGATGGGAATTGCAGTTTAACCTATCTTGAGGCTACTATGTAGCCTACCTCTGCAATTGAGGTTGCTGTGTGAACAGGCAACATAAAATACAATAAACCAAATCCAATATAAATCCAGTTACAATGATATACTGCAGGCAGTGAGCAAGAAAATATACTCAAGTCAATAATTCCTAATAATGGACATTGCCAGAAGGACTGCTCATTTACCGTCGAACAAGACTAGATTTTTAGTGTTTGTTATCAAACTAATATTTTCACACATAAGTAGTGATGACAATGAAATATGGAACAAGGTGGTTAAGAAACAAACAGAATATCTGTTCAGGCAGATAATCAGGAAGAGAAGCAGAAAGTGATATGAATAAGAATAGAGCATGGGGAAGAGATTAAAGAAACACAAAACCATTCTCTCTCTCTCTCTCTCTCTCTCTCACACACACACACACACACACACACAAAATGCTTCCAGTTGCTTTCAGTCTTCAGTCAGATTTCAGTAAAATAACTCAATTCAAGAAAAATAACTCATAACTCTTTCATGTAACATCTAAGTTGATCCATAGATACAAATAATACAAAAAGTATTATTACAAGATACAAAAAGTAACTTTGGGTCCCATTTTGTGAGAAAGGTGGGATATAAACCCCTTGAATGAATGAATGAATGAATGAATGAATGAATGAATGAAGTAATTAGCTACAGTTATATTGCCAAGGTTCCAAAAATGGTCAGGGAGTAACAAGTGAAAAATGAGGCCACCTGACTTACCAGTCTGGCCTGGTTGCTGGGGGGTGGGGGGGGAGAGTCACTCATCATTTCAACCCTCTTGGCCCCATTGGCTTCCCAGCAGGCTCTGGGCTGGCTGGGCCCAAATTGTCTGGCTGGGGCCGGGGAGGGTGACATTTCCAGCCCGGCACCAAGACTACAGCTCCCGGCATGCATCAGGGGGGCGGAAATGCAGCCCATTGGTCGGCGCCAGGGCAATTCTTTCCCCAGATTAGTGAGGAGGCCAGAAAGGGCGGGGTTTCCCAGCCTCCTGGCTTAGGATTGGGTGGTGGGCCTATTTAAGGCCATGTGGTGTGGGGTGGCTGGTGCTATTCCAGCTCAGCTCATCCCACCATCCTTCCCTTTATTCAGGGATAGGGTTGTGCTGTCACAACTTTTCCAGGGGCAGTAGCTTAGGTCTTGGATCTGGTGGCATGGTTTCCTGTGCTGCAGAGCACTGGATCGGGAGTCCATTGGGGGTCTGGGGATGCTGAGAGCATTGTGGTCTTGCCATTGTGGGGGCAATGCTAGTCAGCACCCCTCCCCAGTGACAAGGGTTAGAGAAGTGAACATGTGATCAAACGGTTACTTGAGATGTGAATGTGCGATTAACCAGTTACCCCTTTTGTCATCTTGTAGCTTGGCTGTGACCAGGCAATTTGGTTCATCGATCAACTAGGGACTGGTCTATGCCAGATCCAGACCTCATGCACTTTGGGCCAGCCCTATCTTTTCATCTGTATTCAATAAAGTTGTGGCCTTTTCCTTCCAACTGGGTGTATGGTGGTTATTATTGTGGCACCTCTCTTCCATGGCAAACATAAAATGCCACAATGCTTCCCACTTTCTTTCCAAAAGTTAATGTTAGTTTATCAAAATACATACAAACTTACAAAATAATAAAAAAGAAAAAAGAGAAAAGAAAATACCAAAAAGAAAAAAATACCTGTGGGAAAAATCATAGGAAAGTGGTTTTCTGAGGTCCCACAAAATGGTGGAAGAATATCATGTAAAGAACAAGAGATAGTTCACAGATAGAATTATCTGTTTCTGTATAACTGTCAGTGCTGCTTAATAGGACACCAGCTTATAACTGTAACCTGAAACCCTTCCAACTATTAGAACGGGACAAATATCTGTACTAAATACATTCAAAATATATAATCTACTAAGAGCAACAGTTTTCAACTCAAAGTATTTAATTTTTTTTTTTAGAAAGAAACCTCTGGACATAGGGGATACAGATATTTGCAAGAGGATGAAAGATGGTTAGTGAATAAATAGTAGAGTTCTGCAGAGTTAACAAATTTATATATTCAGTCTGTTCTGCTTTGCTTGATACTTGCACTTGGAAATATTTGACCTTGTGTGATTTTAAGAGATCAAATAAGCAGAAAAAAATGTGCTTAGGTTCCCAGGTCTATGAAAAAAATGTGATATGTGATACTGTTCTATACTTTATTTTGTGCTAAGTTACCTCCAGTAGGTGACTTTGCCATATTGACAGAGTGCAGAGAGTGAGAAATATGTGATCAATGTACCTAGAAGGCAACTCAAGCAACCAAAATATGTTTCTTTTTTCTTTCCCCATATTGTACTTACTCTCTAGAGGTAGATTGTCAGTACTGCACAACATATTGGAGCCGTAGAAGTGTGTGTGTATGTGTCTTCCAGTTGTCTGTCAACTTATGATGACTCCATGGATTTCATAAGGTTTTCTTGGGCAAGGAAAACTCAGAGATTGTTTTGCCAGTTCCTTCCTCTGAAATATAGCCTACAGCACATGGTATTTGTTGGTGGTCTTCCATCCAAGTATTAACCAGAGCTCACACACCTTAGATTCCAAGATCAGATGGGATCTGATGCCTTTAGGGTATTTAGGCCCTTGGAGCTGCAGATGCAAGAAGAAAAATGTTACTTTGTATGCTCTTTTAACTGGTATAATCTTTCTCATAGCACAGAAGCAGTGAAATAAAAGTAGATTCAGCAGCGGGGGGTGGGTGGTGGTGGTGGTGAAGAAAGAGATAAAAGAGTGGCCTTTGACAGATTCAGTCCCAAACACCTAAATATCAGTCATTCTTGTTTTGCATCTAAAACTCAAGTCAATCAGTAGGCACTGAGTGATGTGTCTTGACATCACTGAATGCCCTTCCTTCCATCTTATTCACATTTTTGTTAGCGTACAAAGAAGTGCTGACTTAGTAGAATTGGTGCAGCAATTTGTAAGTGACAGATGAAAATGGAATGAAAATCTTGAGTCAGTAATCATTTTTGTGCTTTCCTTTGCTATATGTATGAACAGAGAGAGAGAGAGTTAATAAAAAGAAGCACCATTCCAAGTCCTATATACCAGCCTCCTTGAAAGCTAACTTTTTCTTCTAAGTTCATTCTTCCTATCTGATTTACACATGCAAGCATGCACATACTCACACACACACATGCATAGCATTGTGCAGCTATGCTAGAGAAAAAGTAAACAGGTATCAAACACACAAACACACACACACACACACACACACACACACACACACACACACACACATTTGAGAGCCAGTGTGGTGTAGTGGTCTGAGCTTTGGATTATGACTCAGGAGACTAGGGTTCAAATGTTCACTTCAGCATGCAAACCCTTTGGGTGACTTTGGGCAAGTCATAGGCCCTCAGCCTCAAGGCATACTTCCTCTGAACAAATCTTGCCAAGAAAACTCCATGATAAACCTAGGGTTACCATGAAGCCAAAAATGTCCTGAAGGCACATAACAACAAAAATGCGTATGTTGGACTAGGATTCCAATATCTGTTCAACCATGAAAAACTTGGGCAAGTCACACTCTGTCAGCCTCACAGGAAGGCAAAACCCTCTCCTCATAATCCCTTAGGGAACTCATTTAATGTTTCTA
Organism: Phrynosoma blainvillii; assembly: GCA_026167975.1. Lineage (NCBI taxonomy): Eukaryota > Metazoa > Chordata > Lepidosauria > Squamata > Phrynosomatidae > Phrynosoma > Phrynosoma blainvillii. The sequence continues at coordinate 88,474,248 of JANUYF010000001.1, read as the reverse complement.
CTTTTCTTTTGCTTGAGAAGAATCCTCTGAGCTTCTGAAACATAGGCCTGCATCATGCTCATGAGTTGTACATCTCCACTCAAATTAGTTACACAGTGGACTATTGACACTCTTTTGCTCAATACCAGCATTTTGTAACCACATATCTGTATGACAATATGCCTGATTATTGTTCCATTGGGAAGTGGGGAATGTACAGGGCCTTTTTCTGCAATCCTGATGAATAAAGTAGTATACTGGAGACACTGACAAACAGTTATGTACCCTCCAGACATTCACATTACATGGCTACAATCCTGTTGATTAGCTCTAATTAGGATAGTTGGTTGAATGGTGAGTCGACATGTAGGCAAATCCAATTGATTCCATGGCACTACTTTAATTGAGGCTATAGCCTGGTCTCTACTGGCCATAAGTCCAGGATTAATCAGAAGCATTATGTTCCAGAACTGGCCACTGGTTTGCCATGATGGCAGCCACAATGCAGCAGGCTGCACCCAGAGTGGTGATGTACCATTGTTTGCATGGGCCAGCCAGGCTGACACCACATTGGCATGGTTGTTCCATCCCCTGTCCCCGGAGTCTCCAACCAGCCATGTGAGCAGAAAGGCCTCAGCCATGTGATGGGGGAGGGGTTTCACCTACCATCTCTTCTCACAGGTTAGCCCCCACCCCAGGAGATCTGATGGTGCACCGAGTGGAGTTCCTGGAGGTATGGAAGCAGTGGCCATGACTCTGGTGACAGGCCATCCCTTTTCCCTGCACTGCTCTGAATGGGAGAGGGGGATGATGTGGCACATTATGCGTGAACAGTGGGTTGGCCCAATTTGGGCCCAATCCAGCTGTTTACATGCCCCAAAGCCCTGCACTAACCCCTGAGATTTAGGGAAACAGCAGCGTTTCCCATGACATTGCCAACTCCAGGGCAAGGTCGGGCTAATGAGGAAAGCCCACAGTATTCCATCAGACATTGTCATGCATTGTGCATACAGGCAGCATTGTCCTTGGGGTGAGGACAGGGTTTTCCACCCATGCAGACAAGGCCTAATGGGACTTAGGACGATGTAAAATGGTTACACATGTAGACCTTCACATAAGCAACCAAGAATAGACTACATCCCTTGTGCAATTCCCAAAAAGTACTACTGTATGTGTAAGGGAACATATCCATGGGTATGACTCAAACAGAAATCTGGCCAAAGTTTCCACATTAAAACACAGCCCCACACCCAAATTTTGATTCTCAGTACTGGCAGGTTGCTCAACTTTCAAATTCTGTAAATGTACAAAAATGTGCAAAATAAGTCCCACAAATCTAAAGCAGACCACTAGGATAACATAAGTTAAGATTTATAGTCATAAGTAGATTTTAGGATGCTCAATCAATGTTAATCAATGTTAGGAAATCAGAACCCTGAATACTAGCAAATGATTAGAGATTATGGGAATTGCATTAGTCCCATCTGTACCCTTATGCATTATAGAGTCTGTACCTGTATGGTAAGGAGAATATACACAAAGAGAAAATTATTATAGATACCTCTCCTCTATTTTGCCAGAATTATGAAGATAATGCTTCATTCACAAATAATCTTATAAAAATTACTCCCCCAATATTCCATTATGTTCTATTGAAGGATGTACCTACAAGTGGGGGCAAATGAGAGCAATGACCTCTCGGTTAAGAATTCAGTTCTCCAAATGAAATTGCCCTTCAGTCCCAAAATATCTAGTATTGCAGTAATGTAACACTTCAGTTGAGCATTTAAAAATGCATGTCAGACACCCAAAGACAAGGGGACAACAAAATTATCAAGAGAATGTGCATATAGCAAATACAAGAGTTCTAGCTGTGATAGATTTTCAACATCTCACTCTTTGCAATGCTAGAAATTTGGGGACTGAAGGAAAATTTTACTTGGAGAACTGAATTCTTAATTGGGGGGGGCAATGTCCTCATTTTGCTTGCTTGGGGGTGGGCATGGGGGGCTCAACAGGACTAGTGCTTCATTTTGTCCACCCTTGACATAGATGATATAGCTAAGCCGGGGTGGGGTGGACGGGACACACAGCTGAACTGAAAGACCACTATGGGAAAAGTAGTCTGGAAGGTAATAATTTTCAATGTTTCTGTACTTAGGCAATCTTTTCCACACTGCTTTATTTTCCTAAGAAGTTTTATGTATCCACTGAGGTTCTGCAGTACATTCTAACAGATGTGCAGTTTGTACAGGTGCCCCAGTGTCTACACAGAATATCTCCCAGGGAACAGCAGACACAACTGCCCAATTCAAGTCCATGACAGAGAAAATAGCTATTTAGGAGATGAAAGATATAGAGGGTATCTCTATATACCACCAATTTCTTGTTAACAAGATTTTCACTTTGGACATAGGAAATAAGAGGATTTTCTAGCACCATCCCTTACTGCACTTGGCACAAGAGAGAAAAGCATCTGTTTTCTATTAAACTGATGCTGATATCAAGCCAGCCAAAGTATATGTCATAGCATCTAGGTAGTAACATACTACAGCATTGCATTTTTGAAATGTGTGAATGTGAAAATAGCTAGATCTTAGAACTTGCATTTAAGTTAGACATAAAAAGAATTCATTAACGTAGATTTGGCAGCTGGTCTAATGAGTAAAAACTGGTTCTGACAGGCAATCAATTTTACTGACTAAACAATAATGTGAAACTACCTTAAATAAATAAGGGTCTAAAGAACTTTGAAACTGATCAAATAACTCCTTTGGATTATTGACTTTATCTGCAAGTATATAAATTCTGACTGTGATGTGTCAAATTCTACCTGCCCCATCAGATTTCACCTTAGCTCTGCTACTGCCATTAGCAAATTCCAACTTTATAATAATGTTGTATAATAATGTTCAAAACATTATTATACAAATACAAAAAGTCTGCACATTCGTCCATAAACAAAAGCAAAACAAAACAAACATAACCCCATCTTGACTGTTTACATTCAGATTATCTGGCAATCTTATTTTTTAAAAGCCTGTTTGTATCCCACTGTCCCACAGAAGTAGATGTATCCAAAGGAGGGGGAGGAAATCAAAACAATATATTTCACAACTCCCTGAATAAAGAATCTTCTGGGGGAAATGTGACACAATGTAGTTCTGCTTCTCATGGCTATGATGGGCAAAGTGAGGTCTTGGGTTGCATGCATTCCCCAGGGCTCTTGGCCTGTCTCTTCTTCTGGAAAGTGTGTGTGTGTGAATTTTGTCTCTTCTGGAAGGATCACTGACCTTCTAAAGAGGTCATTAGTGCTTCTCACATTATTTATTTCAAAATGATTTTCAAAAGTAGAAGTGATCTTCTGATTCAACTACTTCTGATTTTGCACCTCCTCCATTTTCTGGCATTTTTGCCAGTCTGTAAGGTCCCTGTAAGGTGCCATAAGCAGGAAGCAATTAGACAATTAGTTGAAAGATTTAAAGATGACGTGAAAAACTACGGGTTTAATGCAGATTTAGAGAAATCAGAGTTAGAAAAAATATTATTAGAAGCAAAAGAAAAACAAATTGGGAAAATATATAAAATTCTGTTAAGGAATGAAATGGAAGATGAGATCGTTAAGGATTCAATGTTAAAGTGGGCAAAGATGTTTGGACATAATATACAGATGGAGCAATGGAAAAGATTGTGGAGCACTATATACAAATTTACAGCCTCTCAAAATCTAAGAGAAAATTTTTACAAGATGTTTTTTCAATGGTATCTCACCCCAGTTAAAGTAGCAAAAATGTTCGAGAACAAAAAGTATCTATGTTGGAAATGCAAGAAAGAAATAGGGACTTTTTATCATTGTTGGTGGACTTGTAAATTTGTGAAAAAATATTGGAAAAAGATAAATGGTCAAGTTGGTATTATTTTGAGGAAAAAAGTAGAGTTAAAGCCCGAGTGTTATTTATTAGGGATTTTTGAAGGAAACATTAAAGGTAAAGAAGAGAAAATAATGTATTATATGACTACACTGGCAAGAATGTGTTATGCACAAAAGTGGAAAGACGTAACGTGTCCAACGGTTGATAACTGAATGATGAAATTATACGAAGGCATAGAAATGGATTTATTAACACAAGCTATGAAAGACAAAGGTAAAGATCAAGTAAAAGAAGACTGGTCGGAAGTTATTGAATTTATGAAACAAAAATGGGGCAAAATAGCAATCTTGAATCTGTGATAATTTGTTTTAGGAGAAATTATAGTGTTGGTTTAGTACAAGTAGTTTGATAGTTATTAATATAGGGAAGGTGGACCTAGGAATAAAAACAAAAAATATCAGAAAGTCATCATTATGAAGATAATCTAATGGGGGATAGTAAGGAAGTCAGTGTGAGTGATATATGTTGTATGTATGTGAAAATAGCTGAAGAAGGGAATGAGGAGAGATAGGAGTGAAGACACAAGATAAGATATTAAGGATTTGGAAAGTGTAGAAGGTTAGAGTAAGTGGAAGGAAAGTAAGTGGAGAGAGAGTGGGGAAGGTAGAAAGTTAGGGTAAGGAAAGGAAGTTAAGAATAAAAGGAGTGGGTAGAAGAAGAAGAAAGGAAGAGAAAGATGGGAGTTATACATTGCAGTATAAGAAAGGGTAGGTTAGAAAATGACAAAGCAAGATTCCCTTTGAAGGCTAGTTAAGATGTTTGAGATATGTAATTGGATGATATTTTTTCTGTTGTTTTATGTCTTAATTTTCTTTCTTTCTTTCTTTCTTTCTTTTTTATTCTTTTTTCCTCTTCTTTTATTTCTTTTTGTATTTATTTATGTCTGTATTGTATTGTAATATGTTGGTGTGTTGTTGTTTTTTACATGTATTGTACTGTAATATTTTAACTCAATAAAGTTTTATAATTTTTTTTTAAAAAAGGCACATTATGGATGTTCACTTGAACATTTTTGGAATGGTCTACACAGTTTGGGACACTTAGGATCCATGTTCATGCTCACAACCAGATGATTGAAAGCTGAGTTCCTCTTTTAGACCTGTCAGATATAGGAAGTAGGGCTAATGTTTGCAGTCATATCTACCAACTGATAGAGATGGGAAAGAATTTCATTGGATTTAAAGAAACCTCGATGAAAGTAATGTTTTTGCAAGTCCTGAAACTCATTGCAAGAAAGAACATTGTTTGCCTCAAGAATTCACACATTGGCATGGTTTCAAGCCATTCTGAATAAATAAAGTCCACCATATGAAACAGTATACGCTCCTTAAAATGTAATTAGGTAAAAATTTCTGCAATTAAAACATGCACAACAGAGTTTAAGTCACTGGAGAAATACATATCATAGGTGAAATGAATTAATAAATACACACATTAAGAATATTTTTTAAAAAATCCATGAATTTCTATTAGGAAAAAGAAAAAAAATACACTGAAGTCTCACAGCTGCTAGGAAAAAGAATAAGAAGAAATGCAAGTGGTATTTGGAGAAATGCAGCAAAATCAAAACAGAGGTTTTTATATCCCTACTTAGTAGCTGCCACAGTTATTGAATAGGACTCTTAATCTAGCACATTCCAAACCTAGGAATTTGCTCTGAGTACTGGACCTGAACAGAGCTCCCAGTCCATCCATATCTAGTTGCTCCACACTTTTTCATTTCAGAAGCATAAATTAAGGGGAAGGGGGATTCTTTTGTTGCTAAACTGTTGATTAACAGAGAAAAATCCTTGCTGATCTGCAACTTGTCTAGAGATCTACCAGTTGGTCCAGATCCACATTCTCCTCACCTTGATCTATGGAATAGTGTATTACACAATATTTACCCATGATCATATTTGCCTTTGCTGTATGTTAGAAATGTATAGTTAAAATGTCTCTCAGAGAATCCTATACTATATTCTGTTATTTCATTGACAGTAAGAGGTTCTTACTTAACACACTCACACTGTTTTCTTGTTGTTAACTGCCATGGGATCCTCAGCACTCTTCTCCAGCACCACATCTCAAATGCATTGATTTTCTTCCTATCATATTTCTTAACTGTCCAACTCTCACATCCATACATGGTAATAGAGAATACAATGGCTTGTATGATTCTAACTTTCCTTCTCAGTTGTATATCTTTGCATTTTAGAATCTTTTCTAGTTCTTTCATAGCCACTCTCCCCATGCTTAGTCTTCTGATTTCCTGACTGCAGTCTCCTTTTCTATCAATGTTTGATCCCAGGTATGAGAATTCTTTTACTATTTCTATTTCTTCATTGTCTAGGTTGAACATTGTGAAGGTCCTCGGTGGTCATTATTTTTGTTTTCTTTATGTTCAACACTAAGGCTGCCTTAGCGCTTTCTTCTTTGATCTTCCTTAGCAGATGTTCCAGGTCTGTGAGGTTTTCTGCTAGTACTATGTTTTCATCAGCACATCTTAGATTGTACATATTCCTTCCTCCTATTTTCACTCCTCCTTCTTCTGTGTCCAAGCCTGCTTTTCTTATATATGTTTTGCATACAAGTTGAACAGATAGGGTGAAAGGATACAACCTTGTCTGACCTCTTTGCCAATTGAGAACCATTCTGTTTCTCCGTGTTCTGTTCTGATAGTAGACTCTTGTCCTGAGTAGAGATTCCTCAGGACTATCAGATATGTTGGCACTCCCGTGTCTTTAAGGGCATTCCATACCCTTTCATGATCTGTGCAGTCAAAGGTTTTGCTATAATCTATAAATCACATGCTGATTTTCTTTTGGAATTCCATGGTGCATTCCATTAGCCATTGTATGATTGCAATGTGGTCCCTCATGCCTCTTCCTTTCCTGAACCCCACTTGAACCTCTGGGATTTCTTCCTCCATTTACCATGTATGGTTGCAGTCTATGTTGCAGAATTTTGAGCATGATTTTGCTTGCGTGGGAGAACAGTGCTATGGTACTATAGATGCTGCAGTTTCTTGTGTCTTCCTTTTTGTGGATAGGGATGTATATTGATTGCTTCCAATCTGGTGGCTATTGTTTTGTTTTCCACATCTATTGACATATGTTGGTTAGCACTAGAGTTGACTCTGTCAGTGTGGAATGCAGTATGGAATCCACACTACATGGAATTGCACACTATATGGAATGAAGAGTCATATGAAGATGAACCCCAAAATCTAAAAAGTGAGGTGGAAACTGCAACAAGAGAAATAGAGCAAAACAAATAACCAGAAACAGATGATATTCCAACTGAATTCACATTGTAGGGGTTTAGAATTTCCAGAAGAATTAGTGAGGAGAGTAAATAGCTCTCACATTCACCCTATACACATTTACATGCTTAGGGGATGCAGAAGGTAGTAAGTGAGCATTTACTAGTTAATCAGGGAGGCCTATGGGGAAAAAGATGGTGATGACAATGATGATAATGTGGCTTTCAGTAGTTGCAGTTTCTCTAGCAGGCTCTTTCACTCTAAGAATGTTTCCATCTTAGAATTCTGGGAGTTAGTTAGGATGCCATTATTTTTCTTCCTCCTTGCCTGAGAAAGTGTCATCACCTTCTAGAACAAGGGGGAAGGGATATTTAAAAGGGCATTCAAAGATCAGGAAAGATCTGATAATTAGTCTTATCTTAGGGGGTGCACCTGCTGTACTCCAGCCCAGTAAACCAGTCTGTTGAGGGCAATATCTCATTAATCGTGGAGATCCCAGTGGACAGCAGCTATGATGAAGGATTGCTTTGATCATCAAAGGAACATGAATTAAATTTGCTTTTGTCCTGGGTTTTATTGCTGCTTAATATCTCATGTAATCAATAAGTCATTGTTTTGGTGCATCTGTGACTATGTTTCATTTTGATAGATCTTTCCCAAACATGGGTTGGCCTGGGAATTGAGTGGATCAAGGCCCTGGAATCATTTGTACACACACACACACACACACCTACCAATATTTTTTATTTATGTTCTTATTTCTGGGGAAAGTGTTGGAAAGGAATCAAGAAATCAAGAAATACTGGCACATGCTTGGGAAAGACTGGAAATCCTCTTAAAATGAATCTAATCTAATGCCCTTGAAAGGAAACTATGTTTGTATTTAAGTGTACAGTTTGCATCATTTGTAACTTGCACCCTAAGAGAGAGGGGCCGGAACATAATTCTTCAATCATTTACTCAGATGCGTAACTGCACATTTATCTGACAGATAATAAAACTCCTTCTTTGATTGAAAGGCTGGCTTGTGCTATTGTATGAAATGGAAGGGAAGAGGATGTGATGTTTTGGCTAGAAGCATTATACTGATGGAGGCCAACAGATGCCTCCAGGGGTTGCTGCTGGTACAATTGTTAGCAGCTGTACTTGCTTCATCTCTGGAACAGATGACATCTCTACTACCCCAAGGCAACCTTGAAGCTTATAGTCTGTGAATACTCCTTGTCCACACATTTCCTTTCAGGAGTGCATCTAACATAGCTTGTGTATAGAGAAGCTGTGCAAACAGCCCAACTGTGGACTCTCAAGATGCAGAAACATGGAGATTAGATCATCCTGTTTTGACTATCCAACAACAGCCCCTTCCTGATGTACTCATACAGGGAAAGTCATCATCTGCTCTCATTTACATAGATGCTGTCTCATAGAATCACAGAGTAGGAAGAAAGCACGAAGGCCATCCAGTCCAACCCCCCTGCCATGCAGGAACTCAAAATCAATGCATCCCTGACAGATGACCATCCAGCCTCTGTTTAAAGACCTCCAAAGAAGGAGACTCCACCACACTCTGAAGGACTGTGTTCCACTGTCAAAAGCTCTCACTGTCAGGAAGTTCCTCCTAACATTGAGGTGGAATCTCTATTCCTGTAGCTTGCATCCATTGATCCAGGTCCTATTCTCTGGAGCAGCAGAAAACAAGCTTACTCAATGATACCCATTCAAATATTTAAACAGGGCCATCTCTTAACCATCTCTTGTCCTGGCTAAACATGCGCAGTTCCCTAAGTCTCTCTTCATAGGGCATGGTTTCCAGACTCTTCACCATTTTTGTCACCCTCCTTTGGACATTCTCCAGCTTCTGAACATCTGGTGCCCATAGTATTCCAGTGAGGCCTGACCAAAACAGAATAGAGTAGCATTATTACTTCCCTTGATCCAAACACTATACTTCTGTTGATGCAGCCTAGAATCACATTGGCCTTTTTAGCTGCCACATCACACTGTTGACTCATGTTTAACATGAGGTCTACTAGGACTCCTAGATCCCTTTCACATGTAGTCTTGTTAAGCCAGGTGTCTCCCATCCTATACTTATGCATTTCATATTTATTTATTTATTTATTTATTTTGTCCCAAGAGCAGTACCTTACATTTCTCCATGTTGAAATTCATTTTTTTAGCTTTGGCCCAGCTTTCTAATCTATTTAGGTCACTTGAATTTTCATCCTGTTCTCTGGGGTATTAGCTATTCCTCCTAATTTGATGTCATCTGCAAATTTGATAAGTACGCTCCTTATTCTTTCATCTAAGTCATTGATAGAGACGTTGAATAGCACTAGTCTGCACTGAATTAAATTGGAAGTGTAGCCACCATCTTACAGAGGGAGGGGAAAAACATCTCCCTTAGATCTAAATGCAAAGACAGCTGATACTGTAAGAAAGGGTAGACTCTGGCTGACTTTCAAAGGCTTGGGTTTGGGCACTAAGTGTTGCTTTTCCTCCCCAGGGACCTGATACTCAGAATCCTTAATTCCCTTTAGCTCATGGAAATAATTTTATGACAAATCAGTATACAATGTCAGGTACACAGTTTTTGAACCCTTGGTCCTCTATTTCCTTTAGCAATAAACTTTCCATTGACATAGCTTGGGTAATTTTAATGCTTTTTCCCTGGTGTAGTATTAGGTTTCTCTCACACTTTCTCTCTCCTTCATCTCCAACTACTGAATTTAATGTATTTCCAGGTCACTTCCCAAATAGCTTCAGCTTTTTCTACTCCACTTCTTTGGGAAATTCAGCAAATACTATGCAGTCATCTTGCTCGTGCTGTGTTATTACTTCTTTGGCCAGTCACTCTTAGCCAAGTTGTGTAACCAAGACAAACAGAATAATGATGTTTTGCTTTTAAGCTTAGATCACATCTCAAAAGTCCTCCTGGTTTTAGAAGTCCCTTATCAGTTCATTCATTGAGGAAACAAGGGAACTGCAACATGTGTTTTTGAAAGCACAAAGATGTTTTCTAGGGTTGAGGGTCACGGTGGTCAAAAATGTATTATGGTAAGGTAACTTTCTGTTCAAAAACATCCAGGTTTTTTCTCTTGTGTGTATTTAGATATTTTATCCCATTTAAATTAAATTTAGTCTCATGGTGGTAGAGCATGAAATCTGCTCAAATTCAGTTTTGTGTCAGAGAAGGATAATGCCTCAGGGACTTAGGTTTGGGGAGGCAAAATGAGGGCATCACCCCAAGTAAGAATTCTATGCTCCAAATGAAATTTCCCTTCAGTCCTCAAATTGCTAGCATTGCATAGAGTGAGATACGGTACTTTAAATTGTTCACACCAAGAGCGCCTGCGTTTTTATTCCCTTGGTAATTTTGACTGCCCCTTTTCTTTGGATGCTTAAACTATATTTCAAATGTGAACTAATGTTTTAAATTACTGCAATACTAGAGATTTGGGTATTTCATTGGGAAGGGAAAAATCTTATTTGAGGGTGCAATGCTCCCCACCTGTAGTTCTATCTATCTACAATACAGATTTTGTTCATATCAAGGGAATTATGGGATTCACTCTTTTCAAAGGATGTTTATAAGTCTCACAGTTGCTTTAAAAATATAAAGAATTTTGGTTAGGCTGTCATTCTAACCACACGTATCACACTCTTTGAATTAGGGCCAGACTATTAGATATTGCATGGCAGACACCTGTAAAAATGACCTGAAACCTAGCTACAATGCAGGAATATATATACTGCAGCCATCCAGATGTGGGTAGAGTGCAAGTCCCAGCATTCTTCATCAATGTCTATGTGGGATAGGACTGTGGAAATCTATAATCTGACAACATCTGGAGGGGCACATGAATATCATCCCATTATATATGGGAATCTTACCCATATATAGGTAATCCTGTGCATTATGATACTACTACTAATAATAATAATAATATGATTTATTTGTATACCGCCCCTCTGGCAAGCCAATCTAGGCGGTGAACAACAACAGTAAATTACAACAAATTAAATAATATCATTCCCTCCTCCCCGAATATCAAACAAATAACAACATTAAGTTCCCATCCCTCATTCCTACCCACCCCCACCCCCAAAACAAATCAACAAACAAATTAAAAAACAATTATTAAAATATAAAATATAGAGCGCTGCCGCATGCCATGTGGTGCCAGCGGGAGATGGAAATGGACGGATTTTAAGTCCGCTGGTGCCCCTCCCAGCTGCCTCATAGGTGCGGCGGCTCAAGCCACTCAGATAGTTCTCCAAGGGTGCCGGTGTTGTGGGTTGGAGGACTCACAGCCGGTGTTGTGGGCTGGAGGGCGGGGTTTTTTGAAGGGGCTGCAGCGTCTCTCCTCCTCCACCTCTGCTTCTTCAACTCACAGCCGGTGTTATGGGTTGGAGGGCGGGGTTTTTTGAAGGAGCTGCAGCGTCTCTCCTCCTACTGAGTTAAATGGGCTAGATGGGAATAGAATTACAGTCTCAAGAGAAAAACAACTATGGAAGGCTGTTCTTGGTACTACTTAGCACCTTTTTCCAAATGCATCTGAGGAAGCAGACTTAAGTCTACAAAAGCTCATGCTGCCAATTTCTTTCTTTCAGTTAGTCTCAATAGTGCTACAAGATCTCTCTACAAACCTATAACATGTAACCTTCATACAACATTTCAGATGACACTAAAGTTCTTATAATTAAAATTGTAATCTGCATGATTCCTGATGCCAACCAAATCCTTCTCTCTCTCTTAAAACTACTTTTTGTTTCCTTAAGTGTATGAAAACTTAAAGTACCAAGTTCTATATTAGTCTCAAAGGTGCTACAAGATTTACATACTGTTTGTTTCATTTTTTAAAAAATCTTGCCTTTCAACCTGTTAATATGTCTTCAAGTCACTGTCACCTCATGGGCAACCCCATGAATTTCATAGCTTTTTCTTAGGCCAGGAATACTCAAAAGATGGTTTTGCCAGTTCCTTCATCTGAAATATAGCCTACAGCAGGGGTAGGCAACCTTTCCCCTTTAAGGGCCGAGGGACTTCAGCTCCCAGAAGCCTCAGCCATGTTGGCCAATAGTCCCATGTTGGCCAAAAGCTCCTGGGATTCTGGGAGTTGAAGTCCCTCGGCCCTTAAAGGGGAAAGGTTGCCTACCCCTGGCCTACAGCATCTGATATCCTATCCAAGTATTAAACAGGGATGACCCTGCTTAGATTCCAAGATCAGATGGGATCTGAAGCCATTAGGGTATTTAGGCCAGCATCCTTTCAATATAAAACAGCTAATAGATAAAAAAGTAACAAGCAGCAATAAATAAACCAATCCTGTTTGGAAACACTTCATATGTTTTAATGTGTTTTAAATATCAGTTTATGTTTTATGTGAGTGAATTAAGCTCTGAGAAAAACTTACTGGAACTTCATCTTGTGAATATATTCCACAGTTTTATTTCTGCTGCCTCACACTTGAGCCCCTTTTTTGAAACTTCAAAATTAAGCAGACAAAACTTTTCTTGCCATGTAGATAAAAAGAAGCCTCATCTGCTGGATTTTTAGGGCTACATCCTCACTACAGAAATAATCCATCTTGTCACCACTTTACCTGCCATGTCTCAATACTATAGAATTCTAGGAATTATAGTTTTGTGATATATTTAACAGTCTCTATCAATTCCTTCTCTACAATCCCCAGAAATCCATAGCATGGTAGTTAAAGTGGTGACAAACTGGATTATTTTTTCAGTGTGGATGCAGCCTAGGTATTGGGTTCCAGTTAAAGTCATAGGAACAGGAACATAGGCCAGTATAAGAAAAGGCTAAAGGGTATACCTTTTGGGAAGCCATTCACAGACAGCACATTTTCAATCAACTCAGTGCAAAAAAAAACAAAAAACCCTTTATATGAACTCATCTTTAGAATTCAGAATATTTAATGATCTTACCTCAGAATCTTGGATATGCTAACTCGAGATGGACAGATCAGCCAGTTTGGGATCTCGGCCAATTTTACATGTGTTAACTTGTAAGCCTGTTTGATCCTGTTTTTAAATATGTGTGTGTGTGTACAGAATATGCATTTTTTAACTGTATACTTTTACCTCTATACAGATTGTTGTGGGAATTGTATATTGTTGTGGGAATTGTATATATATATTTATATATAATGTTGTATGCATTTCTCTGTAATTCTCAGCAGAACTAGAGGAAATCTGCAGTTTGACATATTAGTGTATTATGAGTCCAGGAACTATGAATTATTTCAGGGGTTTTTGTTTGTTTGTTTGTTTTTTACAGAAACAAAATACAGACTGAATGAAATTTCTCAGCCTGTCTAGTATGAATCTATATTTATACCAAGAATATCCTGTCATTACTGTTAGTCAAATTAATGCATATTAACCATATATACCTATATATAGTGTGCTAGGTTTTTAAAAGCATAACGTGTTACTTGGTGGCCCTATTCTTCCACGTTTTTCTAGCATGCTTTTGCTGACAGCAAGAGAAATTGGAGCAGCTGTCCAACAAGCTTGTCATCTTCCAAGCTTTGATCTTCTGCTGAAGGCATCAGCTCTCCTCTTTATCTTCAATCTCTAATTAGGTGAGATTAAGGGGAGCTGTCTGGAAAACAAGTGGGGAAAAAAACAAAAAGAAAAAATAGAGAAGGATAGCAGAAACAAAGACTCAAAAAGTGACCTCTCTTTTCAGAAGGTCATCACACCAAAGAGGAGCTGGAAAAATCAATGACTTTTGGCTCTAGAGTGATGTGAGGCAATCCATCAGGCAGACGGATGGCAGTCACTCAGGCACCACCTCTTCTCATGCCAAACACTGTCACACTACGAATTTATTTGCATACAAAAATAGCTCTGCCCTTGGGCCCTGTTTGAAACAGTTTCAAAGCAAGGATAGCCGTCACTGAAACAGGAGAAACAACTACAAGTAAGGGCTCCTACAGACGTGACTTTTTTCTATCACTAAACCTGAATATCTCTATTGTGAAAAGTGTTATGTGCCACAATTTCTAAATGCCCATGTTAAAAAAATATTTCACTCATAATCACACATACAAGAGTGACATTTCAAAGTGCAGAGGGCAGGCACTTCCCTGTTACAAATGGACAGAGTTTTGCAGAACAGCTAAAGGTTGAGGAGGGGTTATGGTTATGAGGTTTGTTGTAGAATTAAGATCTGCTCTCATGGACAATCTTGTTTTATCAGAAATATGGAAATGGGCAGGCACTACATCCCACCCTCCAAAAATACACAGCTCAAAAAATGTCGGGGGGGGGGGAGACCTTCTCTGCTCAAGTTTCCATAAAGCAGGATTTCTAATCACATCTCAAGAAGCTACTGTAAATACTGGTTCTTTGGCATATACACCAGAAGCAAAGCATATATACATGCAGATATTCAGAAGTGCATACCCTGTAGTTGTCCCTATTTGGGTGGGATAGTCCCAATTAATCCTCTGGCATCCTAATTTATGTCTCCTCCCACTTTCCCACTTTCTCTTCTGAATACTTCAATTGCTGCAAGCTGAGTTCAGAGTACAAAAGTAGTTTGTACTCAACTCAGTACAAGAGGGAGAGGAGAGGAGGGGACATAATCTTGCCCTTCCCTGCCAGGCTCAGCAAAAAGCAAGCTGGTGAAGCCTCTCCTAACTTGTGTGTTCTTTCTCATTGATAATTTTTGCCATCTTGACCACACTCCAATGTTGTTTGGCCAAATGTGTCTCAATTTTCATCTGAGAAATGTTGGAGGGTGTGGAATAGGCAGCATGGTGTGGACTCTGGAGACCAGGGTTTGAATCCCAGTTCACCCATGCAAACTCACTAGGTGACCATGGGCACATCACACTCTCTCAGCTTCAGGGGAAGGCAATGGTAAACCTCCTCTGAATAAATCTTGCCAAGAAAACCCCATGATATGCCTTACGGGTCACCATAAGTCAGAAATGACTTGAAGGGAAAAACAACAACCACAACAAAAACAATGGAATTGTCCATCTGCCACAGGTGGTCTGAGCATTTTCTTCTGAATATGTTCATCAAAAGGAGGCAGGATTTAATGTTGTCCCTACTTGCACTCAGCTGATTTGTAAGCAACTCCCTCACAGTGTTATTGCTGACATTGGGATCCGTATTCATGTAAAACAAAACAAAACAAACAAACAAAAAACAGTGTGGTCAGGCATGGTGCTTCTATGAGAAAGGGTGAAATAGGAGCTGTAGGGCTCATTCCCACTTACATTTAAATTGGTTTGCAATTTGCATTGACCCCAGGTTGTGGATTCAATTCATAGTTCCCACTATGAAAGAGAATTATTTCCTTATCCCATGTTGTTCCCACTAGTGGGAATGAGCCCCTAGAAACCCATGGTTCACAATGGAGGACACTTTTGGACAGAAGGCTGAGAGGGAAGACTGTGTCATGGAAAAGGAGGACCTGTGGTCACCCGATGTGGGAGACACTAAGCCCCAAAAGCAGACCCCATTCAGTCCCCCCCACACACACACACAACACACACCTGGCCCCCTTTCCCATAGCTTGGGGAGACAAAAGCAGCCAGAAAGCACCCCAGTAGGTGTCCCTCCTCCTCTCCCTCTCTCAGTGCTTTGGGAGTCTAGCAGGAGGAGTCTGGGGTCTAGTGCTGCTGCTGGTAGTCCCTTGCAAAGAGGGAGACCCAAAGATTGCAAATGGGTGGAAGCAGGGAAAGTACACCTGGTCTCTCGGTCCTTTTCTCTTTTCCCTTTGAAGGCAAAGTTGGAGAAAGGCTCCTGCAGTCAAGGCACTCTGAGGAGGAGCAGGGATGGCCAAAGCATGGTCCTCCCAGGGTGGCTTCCAGTAGGACTCTAGGGCCAGGGGAAGTCCAGCCTCCCTTTCTCCCTTCCTCCATCCAGCTTCTGGGTCCTCTTCTACCCCATCTCAGAGGCTGCTCCTCTCACCACACCTTGGCCCGTGGGCTCCACCTGCCTCCCTGCCTGCCTCCCTGCCTGCCTGCCTGCGAATCAGATCTGTTGTTCACACTTCTTGAACACTCTTTTGAATCAATTTTTTCCCAAAAGAACCACCAGAAAACCAGTGTTTGAAAAGAGTGATTTTAAGCATTTGTCTCGCTTCAGTGCATGTTAGACCAATTGCAGTCAGGTTTGAAAACCGTTTCCAATGGGAATGAGGCACATATAAAGTGACTTCTCAGAATAAATTGTTTGGTCCTCAGCAACTGTCAGAGAGCTGGTCTACCCACTTTCTTTGAGGCTAGCACAGCTTCCCAGAAAGCATGCTTGAGCAGGTTGGTTGCAGGTGATGGGAATAGTGGCAGGATGGGTGGTGGGAGCACTTGGTACTCCTGCCTCATGCAATGGAACACCTCGTGTCACCACTGAAGTCAGGAAGGAGCTCTGAAGTAGTTTTTGTAAGCACAACAGTTTTGGTAGCTGCACTATCATAGACACAAACACCCATTGGTAGTTAATTCCAATGAAATGTTTCTAATTGACCAAGCACCCGAGGAGCTCTTGACAGAAACCACAGGAATACATCAGAAAATGACAACAAGCAACCACATAGAACTGGTAATAAGGAAACAGGACTAGAGATGAGCAATTTCACCCACTAATAGGACATCACTGTCAGCAGCTCTGGTTTTAATGTGTTATTAATTTTAATAACTCTCATTTAGCCATTAGCACTAATATTTATGTAGGCAGCAGACATCTGTGAGGATTACATATACAGCAAGAAACTGCTGGCTAGGATGGGAGAGTAAATTAGGGATTTGGCTGTTTGTCTCAGCACTTTATTTTTAGAGAAAATGAAATGCATCATTTTATATGAATATGCCAAATGTCCTTATATTGAGTCAGATCATTGGTCCATATATCTTAAAATATCAGCAGCTTCTTGTGGAGGGGGGGGGGGGCTCTAATCTAGCAGTGATGTATTAAAGCCTTTTACTCCAAATCCCAAGTCAAGTCTCAGGTTTCTCCCTTCAAGTCTCAAGTCACATCTCAGGTCCTTGCACGATACTTTCAAGCCAAGTCAAATCTCAAGTCTGAGAGCCAACTTTAACAGGAAAAAAAGAGGAGGTGGTGGAGGTGGCCTGGGGGTGACATTTCAATAACTAGAAAATAAATAAGACATGCACAAAGTTAGGTTAAAAATTCATATGCAATTTATGAAGATTGCATTTTAGAAAAATGAGGTCTAGTTACTCAGCACCCTGTCCCTGCTGTACATAGGAGAAACCTTCTAAAGCTTTTCCTAGCAGCAGCAGCAGCAGGAAAGACTCACCCCTCACAGTGCGGGGAGACAGGTTGCATTTCTTGAAGGGGAACAGCAAATGCATTAGGCAGTGGGCTTGAGGCAGAATGATTGTTCTAAAGCTTTTGAAAGGCTTTAGAAAGCTCCTCTGATGTGTATTAGGGTAGGCTGCTGAGTAGACCTCAAGCCCTGCTTCAAGCCCATTTCCTAATGTGTTTGCTGTTTCTGAAGTTAGGCCAGCAGGCCAGTCATTAAAAGAGTGCTATTTACTGCAAAGTGAAGTCCAAGCTGAGTCATTGAAATGGCTTGAGTTTGAGTCAATCAACTCGAGTCTACATCATTGTATTCTAGCCCTACCTGGATTGAACCTAAACCCTCTGTATGCAAAGTACATGCTCCTCCATTGAACTATGACCCTAGTCATTCATACTCAGGTATCTCTGAGAGCTTCCTAGTCCTTCATCACACCACAGACCCTTATTTTGGTCTGTTTTCTGTAGAACTGCTTTAGAAATACCCCTTTTCACTCCCACAGAGTTTTAAATTCACCTGCATTCAGATATAGAGAAACTGGTTTTAAAGGTATCATTTGTAACTGCTTCCATTAGAAAAGGCCTCCAGTGTTTTCTTTTGTTATTTTCATTGTGGATTCAGGACACACCAAAGCCCATTCTGAATCATATTTTGAGAATCATCATTTATTTTAATCAACATTTCTATATCATTTTACAGACTGAAATTAAAATCCAGTTGCTGGGAATGCAGGTGAGTCAACATTTAGGTTTCTGTCTGTTTTTAGGAACCTGAAGTGCTAATCTCCTTTACCTATTTTTAAAATCCAATACCTTTAAACTAAATAGATAGGCAAATGAATACATAAATAAATAAGCCCTGGTTTTGCCTCATTGTTGACTCTTTTAGCCCAGTGGAATAATTTCAAGGTATTTAAGGCTTAATTATAGCATAGCAATATGGTGCAGTTAAATATCCATATAATTTGATACTACTGCCCTAAAGGAATCAGATTTACTTTTTCCAAAAAATAAAATAAGAAATAAAATAAAGATTCCATTTGAAAGTGCTCAGTTTTATTCTTATTTTTGAAGATTAATGTAAATTATCTCAAGAGGGGGAACTTTTTCATTCATTATGCTCTAAGGAACTTTAACTTTCCCTTCCAAGTTCTATTTCAGCCCCCTTCCATTTTTCCCCCCTTTTGCAAGACACAGTGGTTCATTAAGGAACTGCTGCATTATCTTCCAGCAGACCTTTCTCCTTCTCTTATTGCTCCATGGGCACTATCTCTCAATTCTTTACATTTCACAGCTCAGCAGGATGTGGCTACCCCCAAAATGTTCTCTTTAAAAATTAAAATAACTGGCACCAAGCAGTGGTGCCCCCCAAGGATTGTTGCATAGATATTTGGATGATTGGGACATTAAGATTCAGCATGCTGACAGCCATGCTGTGTAGAGGATATTATTTATTTATTTATTTAAATTTCTTTTTTTAAAAAAAATATTTATTTATTTATTTATTTATTTATTTATACTGAGACCTGTAGTCCAAAAAAGTAACTTTTCTAATGTTTCTCATAAAGAATTTTTTTACAAGATTTTCAAACTGGGAGTTTTAAAATTTATTTCCAAGCCAAAGGCAAATAAAATCTTGAAACTTTAAATAAAGGCATGGTGAGGGTGGGGTTGGAGAGAAAACTTTAACCAAATTAGATAGGAAAATACCTGTTGTTCAAAAGGTGTTGGGAACGGACCAATGCAGATGATGTAGTTATGCATTAGCCAAGTCTATCATTTACTAGATGTCTGTGTATAGATGCCTGTCAACTTACCATGACCCAATGAATTCAACAAGATTTCCTTAGGGCCTTTGCAGACTGCCAGAAATAGTGCAAATTGAGTCTACTTTAAGGGTTAGGGTTAGTGCTAGGGAGTCATGGGAATTGTTTTTCCCCCCTCTGAGACATTGAGCCTTCTCTGTCAGAGAGCTCTGGTGCCAGAATAAAATACAGTTCCCATGATTCCCTAACCCTAACCCTTAAAGTAGACTCAATTTGCACTATTTCTGGCAGTCTGCAAAGTCAAGGAATACTCAGAGGTGGTTTTGTCACTTCTTTCCTCTGAAATATATAGCCTGCATCATCTGGTATTTGTTGATGGTCTCCATCCAAGTACTAATCAGGACTGCCACAATTTAGCTTCCAAGATCAGACAACATCTGGTGCCTTGTAGATACAAATAGAAAAAAGGCAAATGGTTTTGCATGTTGGTGAAAGTTTCTTCATGGGGGTGGGAGAAGTCAGCTATCACCCTTCAGTACAGCAGAATGTAATTTTGCTGCTGGCCTATCTTCTGACTTGGAGATGGTTCTGCCTTTCTTTCCACTGTGGCTAAACTTGGACTTCTCACACAGAAAGCCACTACTGCACACTAACCCAATAAAAGAGATCGTGTAGAACCTTTATTATGGCTGTTTAAAAGAAGGGGGGGAGAAATGAATTTGAATAAGGACTGCCTGTTTCTGATAAAAGAGTTTGGGGGGTACCTCTCCTGGAAGCCAGTAGAATACATAATTCACTGTTCAAATAGGTTCCACACCCTCCCCATGTAATTTAACAAAAAACAAAAAAAAAACAAAAACACCATCATTTTTTTCAGTATCAGAAATGGGCTTTTGTTTGGATAATCAGAGGTCACAGCCTGATCCCAGGATGAGATGAAAGACTTCTCAATGTGGACACTGAGGGAGCTTCTGCAGCCATCTGCAACATTTGTGGGATGTTTGTGTTCTTGCCTAGGGATGTGGAGAACTTCACCTGCACCAAGTGCAAATTGGTAGCCCTCTTTGAAGAGAAGGTCCAGCAGCTGGAGGCCCAGGTAGCTGCACTTCAGCATATTAGGGAGCAAGAGGTTTTCCTGGACAGAAAGGAATGGATAGTCTTGGATAGGGAACAAACAGAGGAAGTTGTGGGAAGAAGGTCACTTCACATATACAGGAAGTAGACAGGTGGAGGAATGTCACACACAGAAGTAGGGAAACCAGGGATTGTTCTGGGAGCTTGCAGTTACAGAATCGATTTGAAGCTCTCTCTCTCTTATCAGGGATGATGAGGAAGAGCAGCAGAAACAGTCCTCAGAGACAGTGCAGGGAATCACGGGAGTATCACTGCAGGAAACAACCACTATTAAGCCTCAGAGGAGGCGTGTGGTGGTGGTGGTGGTAGGACTCATTGCTGAGAGACAAAGAAGCAGTGGTTTGTAGGCCTGACAAGATGACTGAGGAGGTGTGTTGACTCCTTGGGGTAAGAGTCCATGATTTGACAGACTTGTCAAGCCTACTGACCATTACCCCTTCCTTTTGGTCCATGTGGGAACCAATGATACTGCAAGGCACAGCCTTCAGAATATCAGAAGAGATTATGAGGCTTTGGGTAGGAAGCTGAAAGAGATGGATGCACAGGTTGTCATTTCATCTCTTCTCCCAGTTGCAGGGCACAGTCCAAGAAGGTAGAGGAAAATAGCAGATGTAAACAACTGACTCCACAGATGGTGCTGCTGACAATGTTTTGGATTCTTGGATCATATGGGCTACAGTTCCATGAAGGGGAGATTTCTGGCAAGGGATGGATTACACCTCATGCCAGTTTTTTTTGCCAATAGTCTCAAAAATTTGTTCAGGAGGACTTTAAACTGAGTTATGTGGAGGAGGGAGACAATTTTTTGGAAGGCAGGACTACATCATGGGCTGGAGATAATGTCCAAGTGTTATAGAGGGAACAAAGCAAATGATGCAAGGGCCCAACAATAGAAGGCAAAAAACCTCGCACAGGTAGCAAGTGGGGAGGACCCATGCTCTTAGATGTCACTACACTAATGCACAGAGCATGGGAAATAAATGAGATGAACCTGAACTCCTAGCAAAACAAAGCAAATATGATATAATAGGCATCACTGAAACCTGGTGGGATGAGTCTCATGATTGGAATGTAGGAATAGAGGGTTATAATCTTTTTAAGAGAAATAGGCCAAACAGGAAAGGCTGAGGAGTAGCATTATACATCAGGGATGTTTACACCTGTGAGGAGATCCAGGACTTCAATACTGGAAATCAGGTGGAAAGCATCTGGGTAAAAATTAAAAGGGAACAAAACTACATGGATGTTATTGTGGAAGTCAACTACAGATCTCTAATTCAGACTGAGGAACTGGATATGACCACACACTCAGAAAGAAGACATGTAGTAGTGATGGGTGACTTCAACTATCCTCACTTGCTTTGAAGACAATTTCATTGTCCAAAAGGTGGAAGAGGCAACAAGAAGATCAGCTATTTTAGATCTAATTGTAACCAACAGAGATGACCTGGTAAATGGAGTACAAGTGGTGGGATCCTTAGGTGGGAGTGATTATGTTCTCCTGGTGTTTGTTATATAGTGGAAAGGAAAAGCCAGGCATAGTCAGACATGCATTCTAGATTTTAGGAGAGCTGATTTCAGTAAACTTAGCGAAATATTGGGGTGATCCTGTGGTCAGGAATACTAAAAGAGAAGGGAGTTCAGGATGGATGGGAGTTTCTCAAAAGGAAGATACTGAAGGCACAATCTTAAATTGTTCCAATGGGGAGGAAAAATGGGAGGTGTGTCAAGAAACTGGAATGGATGACTAAAGAAGTTTCAATTGAACTAAGTTTTAAATAGGGAATGCGTAAGAAATGGAAAAGAGGGGAAATCACCAAAGAGGAATTCAAACAAATAGCGAACACATGTATTTTATTGTGAGCCGCCTCGATTGATCCCAAAGGGGCGGAGTATAAATAAATAAATTATTATTATTATTATTATTATTATTATTATGTAATAATAATTATACTAATATTTATTTATATTCCGTCTAACTGTAGATACAACCAGGGCGGCTTACAGGATAAAATGAACAAACCCATCCCCCAATAGCCCACCCCCCAAAAAATACAATTAAACAATTAAAATTTAAAAACAGACTTAAAATAGCAAACTGCAATGAATTGCAATGAATGACAAATGAATTAAAATAGCGGTGGCGGAAATCAGGGAAAGGCATAACTATTTTCAGAGGCCAGTTATCTACTCAGGAAAGGCCTGCTGGAAGAGATCCGTCTTAACAGCTTTTTAAAAGCTTTTAAAATCAAAACCTTGTACTGCGCCCGAAAACTGATAGGCAGCCAGTGAAGTGATCTTAGAATAGGTGTTATGTGGTCTCTTATGGTTTTATCTGAGACCAGCCTGGCTGCCACATTCTGTATCAATTGAAGTTTCCAAACTAGGCACAAGGGTATCCCCATGTAGAATGCATTGCAGAAATTGAAATGAGAAGTTACCAGCATCCCTAACCTCCAGGAAAGGGTGCAGTTGGCGTATCAGCCGAAGCTGATAACAGGCACTCCTGACCACCGCGTTCACTTGATTTGTCATCTGAAGCAACGGATCAAGGAGCACCTCCAGACTGCAAACACAGTCCTTTGAGGAGAGTGTGACCCCATCTAGGACTGGAGGTTGTGTCCCAATACCTGGGTTCAGGGCCATTACCATTAGTACCTCCATTTTGTCTGGATTCTGTTTTTCCTCATCCAGTCCATTACTACTTTAAGACATGCATTGAGAGGGGAGATGCCATCTGAAGTCAAAGCTGTAGATTGAGACATGGAGAAATATATCTGGGTGTCATCAGCACACTGATAATGCCCTGCCCCATGTCTCCAGATGATCTCTCCCAGCAGTTTAATATATATGTTAAATAGCATCGGGGACAGGATGGTGCCCTGAAGGACACCACAATTAATCTCCTTTTTTGCTGAGCAACTGTCCCCAAGCATCACCCTCTGGAATCTGCCTGAGAGAAAGGAAAAGAACCACTGCAATGCAATGCCTCCAATTCCTAATTCTCTCAGGTGTTCCAAGAGGATGTCATGGTCTATCATGTCAAAGGCCCTGTCAATGCCCAGATGAAGATCATCAGCTAAGGCAACTATGGCAGTCTCCACTCCATATCCTGTCCTAAATCCAGTTTGAAATGGATCCAGATAATCGGTTTCCTTCAAGACAGCTTGGAGCTGAAGAGCAACAGCCCTCTCAATCACCTTGCTCAAAAAATGTAGCAAAGAGACTGGCCTATAGCTGTTCATGTCCAGAGGGTCAAGGAAAGTTTTTTTCAGAAGTGGTCTAACCACCGCTTCTTTCAAAGAAGATGGGACACAACCTTCCCCAAGGGATGCATTGATGATGTCCCTCAGGAACATCCTCAAGACATCTCCCCCCTGGACAATCAGCCATGAAGGGCAAGGGTTGAGAGAGCAAGTTGTCTCCCTCACTCTACCAAGGAGCTTGTCCACATCATCAGTACTCACCAGCTGGAACTGATCCAGTATATTCTCATAAGCGCAGTTGCTGGATACCTCACTGATTGATTCTACTATAACACTGGCATCCAAGTCGGCTCTTATCTAAGAGATTTTATCTGCAAGACCACATCAATTGTATGACCTGCACAATGCATGGGCCCAGCAATCAATTGGGACAGGCCCATGTTTGTCATGGACTCCATGAACTCCTGAGCCGCACCTGCTAAATTTGACAAACTGGTCTCGAGTGGAATGACCAAAATGGTGAAGGGTCTAGAAACCATGCCTTACAAGGAGTGATTTAGGGAACTGGGTATGTTTAGCCTGGAGAACAGATGTTTAAGAGGTGATATGGTAGCCCTGTTTAAGTATTTGAATGGGTGTCATATTGAGGATGGAGAAAATTTGCTGCTCCAGAGAACAAGATCCAGAACAATGGATGCAAGCTACAGGAAAAGAGATTCCTCCTAAACATTAGAAGTAACTTCCTGGCAGTAAGAGCTGTTCAACAGTGGGACACACTCCCTTGGAGTGTGGTGGATTCTCCTACTTTTGATGTTTTTAAACAGAGGCTGCATTACCATATGAAAAGGATGCTTTGATTTTGAGTTCCTGCATGGCCCTTGTGGTCTCTTCTAACTCTATGATTCTATAATTCTATGAATCTCAGGTTAGAGTACTGACTTGAAAGTCTATCTGTATTATTTAGGTTGCCCTACCAATTGGATATATGGTTTACATAGTTTCTAGGCATGTCATCTGAAGTCTGTTTGGACCATCATTTGGCACAGATTCCAAGCTTTCAATTTTTTAAAAAAGTAAAACTTTGGTTTTTGTAGTAGTCAAGATATGGGACAAAATATGGAGGCACTCTTCTGTCAAACTGTTCTTCAGGAAACAAGTCCACCCAGGAATTTCAGCTGTGAGAAAGGTAAGAGTGAATTGTGCAAGTGGCAGAGTTTTTGAAAAGTAAGTGTGAGAGAGTGGAGTAAGTGGCAGAACTCTAGAAGCAATGGAGATGAGGTGAGGTAAGGAGGAGAGAGAGGGAGTGAGCGCTGAGAGCAGCAGAGTGCGGGAAGTAGAGGAGAGGTATACCATGATGGTGCAAGGTGAGAGAAGAACTTAGAAAGATGGAAGAGTGAGCAGTATGTGTGGTAAAATGAAAGATGCAGGGAAAGGTTGCACCACAGAGAAGTGAACTGTGGGAAGATATAGGAAATTGGGAAAAGTAAGTGGTGAAAGCAGCTGAGTATGAGCAGCAAGAGAGGGGTGCTCTGTAAGGGCATGAGGTG
Source organism: Phrynosoma blainvillii (assembly GCA_026167975.1). Classification (NCBI taxonomy): domain Eukaryota; kingdom Metazoa; phylum Chordata; class Lepidosauria; order Squamata; family Phrynosomatidae; genus Phrynosoma; species Phrynosoma blainvillii. Next base: position 88,449,138 of record JANUYF010000001.1, on the reverse strand, counting down.
AGCCATGAGAATGAGTAGAAGTGAGCAGAGTCTAAAGTAAGAGGAGGGAGATAAAAGAGGGAAGAGAGGGTGAGAAGATGAGTGACAGGGTGCAAGAAGCAATAAAGGCAGACATGATAAGGGGAAGGGTTTAAGGCTGGAAGATGCAGCATGACAAAGTAAGGTAAGGAGGAAAAGGGTAGGTGTTGCAGCACATTGCAAACAAGACAGACAAGGATTGTAGAAATATGGAATCCAAGATGCGGAAAGAATGGGAATAGGAAAGTTGGAGTACAGCAACAAGGAAAAGCCACAGCAAAAGTCATCCAGGAAGAGGGGAACAGGGAAACTGGTTAAAGCATATCCAGGGTAGTTGTGGTGGCCATACAGCAAAGTACAATAACATTCAAAATCTGCAAAGCAAGGATACCTTTATTACCCAACCAAAAATGCAAAAATACATATTGCAAGTTCTTCATCAGGCAAAGGTGTTAACAATCAAACAGGAGAAAGAAAGAAAATGATGTTGGAATCATATGCCTACATTTGATCAAGATGTTGTTATGGTGGTTCTCAGTTAAGATGGTATGGAGGGATATCCATGTAGGCAGTGGCCATTACTTCTCCTTGGCCATGGGGGCTCTGAGAGACAAAGAGTAATCTCCAGGAAGTAAAATTTAAAATCCAGTTAAAGTCCAGTTAAAGAAAACTGTTTTTCTAGTTATAATAATAAACAAAATGTTCTGTATCTGTGAAGGAAACAAGGCCACACTTTCCCCTTTCATTGACTGTTGGTTATCCCTGGTTCCTTCTGCATCTCGCCCTGTGAATCAATCATGCTCAGAGGTCACCTCCGGGATTTTCATGGATCTGTTACTTTTTACCATCAGTGAAAAAATGATGGCAAAAAACAGTCATCTGATCAGAATACAATTGGAAGTGTTTATGAATGACAATATTTTAGGTTATGATGTTGCGGTGGTGGTTCTTTTGTTCTCAATGCAAGATGAATGCATTTGCCCATTTTACATGGTTTTCCTCTCCTTGGAGATTATCACATTTGCAAATAATGCAACTGCTCCCCAAAAGAATTATCGCATGTAATTTTGTGCCACTGCTGCGGCTGCATCTCGGGTCCCAGTCACACTTCATAGACCTATTTTCCAAAATGGCAAGCTCCCTTATTGGAAAAGCAGCCTCCAAAGTGCTGCTGGGACCCAGGATGCAGCCACCCAGTGGCAGTGGTGGCAAATTACATGTGATAATTCCCGGTAGCACCCCAAAACGCAACTGTATCCCATTGGGGAACAATCACATTATTTGTAAATGTGATAATTTCCCTTATTAAATGTCCACAGCAGCCCTATAAGATAGTTTTGCTGAGAGGTAGTGGTGGAGCATGGCCATATGTTTAAGTCCATGGTTAAGCAGAGATTTGAACTTTGGTCTTCCAAATCTAGCAATTTAAACATTGATCTATATTGATTCTCTCCGGTCAGTTGTAAATGTAAAAAACGGCATGATGGTTGAAACATGGAGGAAGAAAAAAATGCAACAGTTAAAATGCCTAATTTGCATAAAGAAAATGCAAATTAGAGTAATTTGCATTGTGTGCAAATTTGATACCAGATTTAGGAAAGTGGACTATGGCAACATTAGTATTTCTCATTTTCATAGCTCAGTATTTTTTTGTTTCGATGGCACACACTGTGTGGCTGTGACTGATGTTCAATTTATCATGCTTAACGACACCCTCTGAGACTACCTCATGTAACATTACCTTTATAACATCAGCAGGATCTGCCTCCTATGACTTCACAAAGAGATGTTCCTAAGACTTCAGGTTTTGGCTCTGAAATATTAGAGCCTAGGGTTGTCCTGACTGACAACCCTAGCTTTTGGCCACTTTGAGTCCTGATTTTGTTTCCATTTAACCTCAGACCAAAGTTGCCCATATCCAAAGTTACTAAGTGTTAGGCCCGTAGGTGGGGGGGGGGGGGGTCTGTCATCACCCCTCCTCTTTTTGATATCAGAGCCCTGATAAAACATGGCTGGGCAATCTTTCCATGACCCTGGTGTGGACACCATTAGTGTAAGCATCTGCATCATGTAAGCTAGCATGAGCAGTTTCATGAAGGCTCTCAGCTTTGATGGATGATTCTGGACGTTCTGAAAAGGCAAGGAAATCCAAATCTAAAGGTCAATGGGTGGTAGATTTAGCATCAACAAGTCACCGGCAATAGTGCACGCTAAACTCCTGGAAATGTGCACCCATTTATGACTATTCACACTTCAGTGTCCCCACCTTGGAAGACTACTTCAAAGCATCTCTGAACATTTCCAAATTACTTCAAAACGCATTTCAAAGAATCTCAAGACCCCTTTGGTCTTTTCAATACCTTGGAATTGCCCCAAGGCATTATTTTGGTATAAATGTGGGTACCTTTTCATTATGTCTTTAGCTTAGTCTAACATGCAGGTAAAATTGCTGCCAGTTTGTCAGGCTAGCTCCTCTTTTACTCACCATTCCCAGTGTGTCCCGGGAGTGGTCAACTCCTTCATTTCTGGGCCAACTGCTCTGGAATCAAGTTCAATTCAGGTGTCGTATCTCTATTAGTGGTGCCTTACTCTATTCCAACTTAACACCTCAATTTCTCTAGTCCTTGTGCGCATGCATGGGTGTGGGTGCTAAGTACATGTGTTGATTTCCCCTTTTAAATAAAACTTATTATCATTGGATATTTGCCTCTGGAGTTCTGTGTTTCTCTGGACTTGGTATACATAGGGATTGGTCCATTGGCTAAGCTACCCGGCCACCCTTTGAGCTAAAATATAATTCCCCTAAGTAATCACATTGTTTGGGACTGTCCCTTCCAAGTACAGGTCCCCCCTTCAGGGTAACATAAGAGGCTCTATTTTCCATTCCTGTATAGAATCTGTTCTTGACCTGTAAAATGGCTAATAAACAATCATACTCCTTACAGTAATGCATATGACTGGCATAAATCAGGCCTCTCTAGATCCAAGCACAGACAAGACATTTAACATTTCCTCCAAAGACACTGCATACTCAGAGCATTATCCTTTTTTTTCTTCTGTGGCCTTTCCCAGAATAATTTGACAGGTTCAAAAAGTGTGAAGGAGCTTAACATCCCAGGCTGGAGCCTAACAAATGAACAGGTCTGAACTCTCAAAACAGTAAGTAGCACTGAAGGATTACTTTATCATTGAGGCAGATCCCAAGTGGACCTTTTGTGGTGGCTTGAAAGGGAATAAATAATGAGGGGTGACTGATCATATAGTGCAAAGCACTTTATTTTAGATCACACTTTGCTATTAATTTTCTACCACACACCTGAGTGAAAAAGCAACCTTGGAAGGGATGACTGATCAAGCTAGTGAAGGGTGAGTGTCACAGAAGCAACATGCTACATCTCCAGGAGAAAGCAGTTCAGACAATCCCTATCTTTAGCCTTGGCAGTTGCTGCTATCCAAATATTGCAGCGAAATGGCTAGATTCAGAGAATTACAGAAACAGCAAGCATGTATACGTGTGTGTGTGGGGGGGGGGAGACAGAGAGAGAGAGAGAGAGAGCTTATTAGGCAGTAACAGGCAATGACACAAACAGGAGAGAAGGCACCACAGACATGATACAAACACATTTACTCAGTCCTAGATTGTGGCAGATAGATGCAATAAAAAATCTGAAAAGCAATTCTTTTGGGTTCCATTGTAGGCATGTTGAAGCCACTTCTAGTACAAACGCTGTCATTTATTGGTCAGTGATTAGGGGTGGAAAACAAAGTAAAACCAGGTTATTTACTGAAGACACAATATTTCTTGAGTTATATAGTGATTAGCTTTTCTAAAGGGATGAGTTAGAATTCAGTTTCTTGTTCTGATAAAAACTTGCCAAAATGTTTGCATTTCTTTATAAATGGGACAGAAAGGAGGGAGAAAGAGAAACTGGCATATGTGCCCAGCACAAACAAAATGTTATGCTATCATCATCATCATCATCATCATCATCATCATCATCATCATCATCATCATCATCTTTATTTACAGCAGGGGTAGGCAACCTTTCCCCTTTAAGGGCCAAGGGACTTCAGCTCCCAGAAGCCTCAGCCATGTTGGCCAATAGTCCCATGTTGGCCAACAGCTCCTGGAATTCTGGGAGCTGAAGTCCCTTGGCCCTTAAAGGGGAAAGGTTGCCTACCCCGATTTACATCATCCCCTAATTTTGAATTCTATTATGCTTATATGTTTGTAGTACTAAATTAGAGTCCATTAGTAATTTAGCACAAAGGATTACAGTTGCAATTTATGCTCATAAAGCACACATACTAGAAAATAGTGAAAACCCAAACACATTGGATTAGGGGTGCTGCCAAATTTAAAGCAAAGCCTTTGGTTCTATAATATGTCTGTCCTCTCTCACAGGACTCACATTCCTTTATGAGTTCATCTATCCTGACTTTGGTGGCTAATGGATAGTGGTGGATAACTGAGAAACATCTGGCTGTGTAAATATTGACAAACAGACAATGATGTCATCATTTTCTAGAACCTTCATAAGGTTATCCAGGAGTCATGGAGGATGCCTTTATCATTCTGTTTCTGACTATAGTCACAATTCATCCATCCCCCATTTTCTACTGGCCACTAAATGGTTGTGGAGGCAGCATGAAAAAGATAGGTTTCTTTAGGGAGAGGTCACTGCTCAGGGAGTTAGAGAATTTCATCCTGTCACACTGAGGCACGACATGAATGTGCTTCAGTATCTTGGCAGGGACCTTGAGATACTTTACAAAGAAGGAAGTAGAACCGGGCTGCTCAAGGTGAAGGATTTATTTATAGAGGATAGGAGATAACTATATACAAATGCAGAGTAGAGTTCCAGGATGAAAGCAAACAACACAGGCTTCCTCCTTCTCCAGCTCTCAGGAATTCTTCTGTACACTTATTAACACAAACCAACTCTCTGCACTGACTCTCCTCAACTCATGACTCCACAACTATGACCCACACTTTGCTCAGTCTGAGCTCTGTCATTTATACTCTTGTCTGATGCAACTTCTGTCCAGAGCTGCTCATGCATTACTTCATCTATATTTCATCATACATATTATTCATTACTCATACAGTCACAGGTGCAGTCCAATACACAATTTGTGGCCTAGCTCCTTCCAAGGACATTTATCACCATATGTCCTGGCTTTGTCACACATTACACACACACACATCATGACACTGTAGCTCTTTAGATATAATAACATAGCACCTAATGGTGACACAACCACCACAAGCCCTCCCATTAAGGCTGAATCTGTACTGCAGAAATAATGCAGTTTGACACTATTTTAACTGTCATGGTTCCACCCTATGGAATCCTAGGATTTGTAGATTGTTGTGGCACCAGAACCCTCTGACAGATAAGGTTACAAAAATTCACAAAATTACAAATCCCAGAATTCCATAGTATTGATCCATAGCAGTTAAAGCAGAGTCAAACTGCATTATTTCTGCTGTGCAGATTCAACTCAAGTCATACACAGGCTTAATTTGGACTTAACCCTGTATCATTACCAGGGTGCCTGCCTAAAACAAACATGGTGAAGTGCAATCATATTTTAAATCTGCTTTTCCCCCTACTTCTCCAATGTAAGAAAAATAATATGAATACGGTGTAACAGATTTTACTAGATTGATGGTATTTAGTATTATAAGAAGTATGTTCTGGAGATTAGATATATGGACCATTGTAGGCAAGTTGTTTTTTCTCCCTGGTGGACAAGTGTTGATGTGCTTCACTGTAATATGATATGTTAAGTCCTTTCATCATTCACCTCTAATTTGTTCCCCAACTGCTTAAGAGAAGAGCCCAGAACCTAAGGCCCTATTTGTGTCCAAACTCCATCTCCATTCCTATGGACTCTTTCTGTGTTCCCATGTTTTACAATGGATTTGTATCTTCAAGTCCCTCTTGAGCAAAGTATATATTACCATGTGTTTAATGAGTGGGTTGAGACAGTTTTGAAGCTGTGTAGGTTACCCTCCCACCCCCCTGGTGATACACTACTCATCTTCCCTGATTAACATGTATTTGAGGTTCAGCACAAAGAGATCTCTTTGCCTGTTGATGCACATGCAGAGAGAACTTCTGCATGGAAGAAGAAAAGCCTACCTAACCAGGGCTCTTCCTCTAAATGGGATTTATCCAAATATGCATCTCTATGCAGGGAGGACTTTATGTGCTTGATGGACACTGAAAAAGCATATTCTAAGGGAGCATGGTCACAGTGTGTGGCAATGACAGTAGACAGGGCTAGTTCTGAATGCCTCAAAACCATCCCTTCATATTTATTTAATGTGTGGAAGTAGTTCGGTTGTACACCCTGCAATATTATATTTATTCATTACAGTTAAATCTCATATTTACACCAAAGAGCTAAGGTAGTATACAAGCTTCTCCTCCATATCCCCCTTAACAGCAATTTTGTTGGTTTGTATAAACTGAGAGATAATGAAGAGTCCAATATTAGTTTCAGCAAAAAGCTTCAAGGCTGCACAGAAATCTGAACCTTGGTCCCCTTAGACCCAGTCTGAAATAGTCCTCATTATATGACAAACACTAAAGTCTGGGTTTACACAATATTTCAGCCTATGCAGTAGTAGCAAACATTGCCAACAGCATAGCTGTCTGTAGCAGCTGTATAACATTTGCATGGATAGTAGGGACAGAACAAAAAATGATTTTTTTTAAAGGTTTTTTTTTTTTTAAGAAGCGAGGAAATCCCATTCTTATGGGGTAGAAGACAGGAAATAGGCCAGAGTACCTCAGAATAGGAGCTTACAGAATTCTTGAAAAGGCATACAGAATTTTCATGCTGCTCTTTAAGGTTTACCCAGGAGCTATTGCAGCTGGACAACTCAAGAGAAAATATCTCTAAAGCTTTTTATGCCCACCTCAGGATAAGGCACTGTTGACTAAAGCTAAGAGAACAGTGGCGAAGGGAAGAGTGACATTGCTTTGGGAAAATTCAGTACCTGAGAGACAGATGTTTCTGCCTTGCTGAAAGAAAAATGTGTTTGAAGATACTCTGACTGAGAAGGACATGGACCAAGGGAACAGTGGTAAAGCAAGACAGAGCATAAAATCCAGGCGCAGTGGCAGTGTCACTAGCATCAACAATCTGAACTTTGCATGGTTCACTTTTTCTGATGGAAAAGCTCTCACACCAGAAAATCCACCCAGATGGAATGGCTTGAGATTCCAGCAAACTAAATTGGGGTTAAATTGAAATTCCACAAATAATTTCCCCATGGATCAAATGCCTCTCCTCTCAAGAGGGTGAATGATGATGTGGAAATGTGCATGGCTATATCACAAGTTTGGGGTATTTCATTTTGGGGTTTTTTGGTAGGCTTACCCTCATCAGCATTAAAGGCTCTGTCTATCAATACTATGGCCAGTGTCAGACAATTGCAATGTTAGATATCCCCTTTTTCTTCTACTCAGTTTTCTTTGGGTCAGATCCCATCTTGTAGACAGTTATGATCCATCACAATTGTAAAAGTACAACCTAGAATAAATATTATAAAATAGAAAACAAATTATCAAAACAAGAAACCCACTGTAGATGGACTGAATTCCAGTGACAATGGGCTGCATCTGCACTGCTGAAATAATACAGTTTGAAACTACTTTAGCTGCCATGGCTCAATGCTATAGAATTCTGGGAATTGTAGTTTGTTGTGGCTCCAGAGCTCTCTGACAGAGAAGGCTAATTGTCTCACAAAACTACAATTCCCAGAATTCCATTCCATATACACAAAAATGTGTATAGATGTCAATTATCATAGAAAATGCATACAAAAAAAGTGCCTTACAGAAAATAACATATACAGTTAGCCCTCTGTATCCATGGATTCTTCTTCCACAAATTCAACCATCCACAACTTGAAAATATTAAATATATATATATAAATTCCCCAAAGCAAGGGTGTCATTTTATTTTATGGGCATAATTTTACTATGCCATTATATATAATGGGACTTGAGCATCTGTGGATTTTGGTGTCCATGGGGGATTCTGGAACTGAACCCCAGTGAATACGAAGTGAATACCAATACCAAACCCCAGTGAATACCACTGTACAATGCAAAATACATATATTTCCATACTTTATACCAGAAAAATGTGCAAACTTCTGCAAGAACAGAATGAAACAAACTTCAGAAAAACTCTAAAGCTGTAGATAGAGAGAAACAGACAGGCTGCTATAATTGTGTCATTGTTGCTGGATTTGGCCCATTAGCAAAAGATTATAGTTGAAAAATAGCATTTGGATTCTACTGGATAAAATCACTCTTTTCTCTCTCTCTCTCTCTCTCTCATGCACCCATACACACACAGAGATACAAACTGTAAGAGGAAAGGAGTTTTTAAAAATACAATTTCTGAATGCAACAAGACTTATGTGATGCTAAGTTTGATACATTGTATTGAGCTTGTACGAGATGGCAGGTGTATGACAGGAGACAAATATATGTAGGAGCAGTTAAGTTAATATGCATATGCCTCGAAAGGAATAGGACACATTATCAGCTTCACTTCTCAACAAATTTAAAAGAAGGCGACAGGCTCCCTATTCAGGGTGCACACAATGTTCCACCAGTGATAGATTTCAATCGTGGAACATCTAGAAAATATTACATGAATGTCAGAAGCTGCTGCCAAAGTGCATTCATTTGTTATACACTGAATGAGAAGCATTTGATATGCCTGTGTGCAGATATAAAAGCAAGAAAAAGAAATATAAATCACAGCCATTTCGACTTTGGTAACAGAGATGTTGATGTTGTTGGGACAAATGGTTGGAGCATACCTTTTACCTTCCTGTGCTTGACAGCTCACTATTTAAATTTCTTTTGAAGCTGTATGGTGTGCTTTAAAAATATACTGTTCAACTGCTGCTAGTTTAGATATTGAAATTGATTAGAATGAGTAATCAAAGTCTACAAATATATTGTCTGACATTTTAATAACATGACACACAAACCACTTGGGGGAGGATATATATATATATATATATATATATATATATATATATATATATATATGTCAGTGTCTAGATTCCCCAGTCAATATGACTAGTGGCTAAGCATCCTATGAGATTCTGGGCCTTGTGATAAAGTAATATTTTCAAAGCTCTGGCTGTAACTCCTATCTGAGTTTGCAAACAGTGTTTAGTTCTGTTCAGTTAGTTGGTAATGTTGAAATATATGTGAGTTTCTAGATTGACATTTTGCTCTGGCTACTCATTGACTACTCAGTCAATGAGTAGCCAAAGCAAAATGTCAACCTAAAATAGCCTTGGGTAAATGTAAGTTCTCCCTTTCTATTAAATGTGCAGTAAATACCTACATCAAAGCTTTGTTGTGAAAAAAGCTAAACAAGATCTGCATCTTCACTGCAGAAATAGTGCAGTTTGACACCACTTTAACTGCCATGGTTCAATGCTATGGAGTCCTGGATTTTATAGTTTATTGTGGCACCAGAGCACTCAGACAGAGAAGACTAAATATCTAAAAAAATTACAAATCCCAGAATTCCATAGCATTGAACAATGGCAGTTAAAGTAATGTCAAACTGTATTAATTCTGCCCTGCAGATGCAGCGTAAAAAATAGCATACTGTGGTGCTCTGCAGCACATATGAGCTGGCTTTTTCTTTCTCTCTTCCTTCTATTCTTTTCATTTATTTATATAAAATTATATCCATTGCTCACTCAAAGCAGCATACAACACATTAAAATGCACATAACAACAACACAAAGGGACTTGTTTTAAAATCCCTTCCCTTCCCTATATCTTTTTTTCTTATACAGCCCTTGTACTAGGCATTATAGTTGCTTTATAAATAAAGAACTAAGTGAAGAAGACTATGGAGCAAAGTAAATCAGTTGCAATGACCAAGAATAGGAATGATAGGACTAACAGGGGGCAGCTCTTGTTGTAAACGTATGCCTTCATCTGAATAGTGCTCCACAGAGAAATACCTTATGTTATTCAATAGGCAAATGGCTACCACTGACCCCAAAGTGTGCAGGGGGGATCCTAGTGAAAGCCAAACCTGAACTCCCAACTGAGGGGTATTTACATTATATCTACCACAGAAGGGATCAAGGGGCTGTAATGTAAATGCCTCCCTCCCCCCAAAAAAATGTAAATACAGTTATCTATTGCCTTTTCTCTTTGCTATTGATATCTCTTCTGGTAGGCAAAGTAATAGAAAAGTGGTTTGTGGATTCAGTGCAGTCTAGACATCAATTAGAATAGGATAGGAGTTCTTGGAATAAGGAGTTATTGACACACTTTGCTACCACTGAACACAGGTGAATAACTGCCTAGTGTACAGGATGCTTCATTACAACAAGGGATTACATCAGTGACCTGGTGATGAAAACTCCCTTTCAATGTTCAAACAATAGAAATCTGACTAGTAGAAAAGGAAAACTACATTTGTTCATGTAGAGAGGGAAAGAAGTGAAATAAGCTTTCCCATTGCAATTATTCAAAGCTACTAGATACTAGATCTAAGCTGAAATGCAAACCAAAAACAGAGCCATCATTTATCTTCAATTTTTAAATTCTAGCCTATGATAAAGACAAATATCAGAATATACTTCCTGGCACAGAATACATTAATCAACTCCCTCCTCAGCCTCCTAAAAAGACTTTTTTTTTTTTGGCGGGGGGGGGGGGGGAAGAAGGGGAATTGCATGTGGTATATGGAAGTAGATAATTTTGCTAGTGAAAATATATAGCCTCAATGAGACAACCAAATACATTTATGGCCTACTATCTTACATGTGATGATGAAAGACTAGGCATGGTGTGCATATCATGTTGGAATTTCTTCAGAAAATGTCTAATGTAATATATCAAATATGTAGCACTGCTGTAAGGAGTGATATTCAATGATATGCCATTTCAATCTGCTCTATGTACTGACAATATTGAGCCTTCCTATTTGAGTTGCTGATACAGCATGAAGAGTAGTAAATCAAGTGTTTACCAAATGTGAGGCACAACAAGTTTTATTGGTTGCAGTACTTTTTTCTCATTCCATGAACATTCTCTCAATTTACTTGTTAAAATAATGATAAACACAGAGAACACTCATTCATACACACGGGGAACAGCAAGTACCGGTAACTATCTTTTGTACATCCAGTGATTCCTTCCAAATATATTGTGAAGATAATGAGACACAAAAGTCTACATGTGTGCTTTAAACTGGCTTCACAAAGCAAATACTACAAAGTGAAAGACATCTTTTGTCATGCTCAAAGCACTTTCTTCACATTTTGCAACAGCAGAGAAGAAAAGAAGCAGGGAGGGGTGCCAAGCATTTCTGAATGAGATGACCCCCTCAGACCATGGTCTGCCCCAGGAAAAAAACAACAACCCCATAAGCCACTGTTGGTGGGCTGTCATATAAAGTTTGTAAGCTCTGTTTTCCTCCATGGTTCTATGTGCAGATTTGGTTTAAATTCACCAGTGGGTGAGGCTTACACTCCAGTCCTAAAGATAGTAAATGTAGTTCCAAAACAGTATACTTAAAGGAGTTATTCAGATGGTGAAAATAATCCCAGCAGAATGTGGGTTGAATCTTTGTTGTTCACATGCATTTTGCTATATCCTGTGCTCTTATCAAGTGAAACCAAAAGCAGCAGGAAGGAGTTTCCACATGGAAGAAAATGCCAACAGTTTATTATTTTGGTCATTCTAACTATTCCAGTTCAAAAGTAACTGGCCATCTAAACCACTGGTGCAACAGCATCTAACAGTAAAGCTAATATCATAGCCTGTGTGCTCACCTGAACTATGCAACAGTCAACCATTACCAAAGTTATACATATATAGGACAAAGTAAGAGTGTGAAAATGAAAAAAAAATCTGGGGATACTGTCAGTTTTTGTTGGGGGAACCCGCATTTGGCTTTTTAAAATTGTGTGAAAGCCTGTTTATTCTATCATAAATTTATTAGCATTCATTATGGCCTTTTGGTATTCACATTTTTCTTTATCTAAAGGGGCTGAAATGCCCTAAAGGCACCAGATCCTGTCTGATGTTGGAAGTCAAGCAGGATCAGCCCTAGTTAGTACTTGGATGGGAGACTGCCAATGAATACCAGGTGCTAAGCTATATTTCAGAGGAAAGAACTGACAAAAAACCCTCTTAGGCAATCCAAAACCCCACAACATTCATGGGTTCACCCTATGCTAACAGGTTACTTGAAGGCAGGTGTGTGCATGCACATATGCGCATACGCATACACGCACACACAATCCTCACCTATTTGTTTACTATTTTTGTTGCCTCTGCAGCTGCTCCTGGAAATAACCATTTGGTTCTTCTCCAATGTCCTGAACACTGAGTATTCCCAGGACATTGGATGTGATGGAGGAGACAGAAGATGACAGCCACTATTTTTCACTGAAGTCCCCTAAATTACACAACAAAATGGACGCCTCTAGCAGCAGCCACAGAAATGAACACTTCCTGCTGGTAATATCAAAGCATGAGAAGACAAAGACAGCTATTGCTGCTGTTTCCAAAGCTAAAGCCATCCCATCCAGAAGCAAGCATTAATGGCTTTCCCAACCAGGATTCCCATACCTGCCCTTTCCATTTTCATTTTGTGAGTAGGGATGTAGAGCTCTTTCAGACTCCAAAATTATAGCACTGTGATTCCACTTTAATTGCCATGGCTCCATCCTATGGAATCCTAGGATTTGCAGTTTGGTGAGACACTAGAGCTCTCTGGATGAGAATTATAAATACCCCTCCCTAAACTGCAGATTCTAGGATTCTGTAGACTGGAACCCTGGAAATTAGTGGACACATAATACTACAATTGTCTAGTGTGAAAGGGCACTGAAAAATTCCCCATTCTCATCTAGTTAGGTTGCTCTGACTCAGTGAAACACTTTGATTGGATATTTTCAAGCCCTGCAAAACTTCTTGCCTGTAAGCAAAAGTAAGACAATGAGAACTATCTTTTCCCCATTAAGGTCTCAATTTGCACAAACTGTTTCTGAGCAAAACTAGTATTCTTGCCCTTAAAGGGAAAAAAAATGCATTCATACATGTGCATTCACATGCATGTGTGCACACACAGAGCAAATAGAAAGACTGCTGAATGTTTACAAAGATGTAGACAAGCCATCTGCTATTTCTAAACTTTCAAAATCTAGGCTGGAAAGCAGCAGGCAATCGTTGCTTTTTGCAAATGTTCTTGTATCAAGAGTACCACAAAATGCCACACTATCTTATAAGGTGTGTGGAGGGGAATAATTTTGGAGTTCCTTGTCCTCACTTGGAAGGATGAGACAAGCAGGTGAGGACTAAATACAGTGGGCCCTTGATATCTGCTGGGATTTGGTTCTAGGACCCCCCTGTGGATGCCAAAATCCATGTATGTTCACGTCCCATTGAATACAATGGTTTCAGTAAAATGGTGTCCTTAATATAAAATGGTAAAGCCAAGGTTTGTTTTTAGGAATGTACGTTTGTTTTGAATATTTTCAAGCTGTAGATGGTTGAATCAGTGGATAAAGACTCTGTGGATACAGAGGGTGAACTGTATATGCCCCTATTTAAGAGTCATGGACATTAAATGAAAAAGGATCATTTGGGTTTGGTTTTCATTAGCCTTTCTGTGATATGATAATGAATGCAAAACTCTATGTAGTATCACTCCTCAATACTGGTTCAAAACAGTTGTAAGGGTTCATAGGAGTCATGGAAACACCTAGAGAACATCATGGGCAAATCTAGTGTCATTGATGCCTATTGTCATGGGCCAGGAGCTGCAGGACTGGGACTTGGAGGAAGAGCCAGATGAGGAGGCTGAGGAAGGGACCCAGGCAGGTCTTCCAGACAGGGAACAGCCTGCAGCTCTCCCTGTTGCAGAGCAGCCCCAGCCAACTCTCCCTGCTGAAGAGCCTCAGCCAGCAGGACAAGGGCAAGATTCACCTGCTGATGAAGAAGAGGACACAGTTGGGGGTTTTAAATCCGCAATCAAGGAGGAAGGACAAAAGGATCCAACAAAAGATAGAACTAAGATGCTCAGCCAAGCTGTGCACCAAGCAGCAAGTAAGCTTTGATTAGAATCAGCTGGTGTTAGGCTATTTAAGAGCTCAGTTTGTCTAAGGCAATTGTTGGAAACAACTTGTCTGTTTCCTGGCCAGCATTCCTGTCCCTGATATCTGTTTCTAGATTCCTGCATTGGACTTCTTGGCTTCTTCAACTCTTGGACTGTGTCTTGATTCCTGTTGTTTCCCTTGACTTGGACTGCTTGACCAATGCCTTTCTCTTAACAGACTCAAATGGACCAGGATACTTTCTAGCTGCTTGTAATTCACTGTCTCTGTCTGCATTACCAGTTGATGGTTTCCTCCCAGCTAGCCTGTGTAGCTGTTTGGTGAATCAGGACACCAATTATATGAAGATATTTCATACATGTGACAAACACTGTTCCTCAAGTTTGTTACCATTATGTGCGTTCAAGTAATCTGTGACTTATGCAGCCCTATAGCAACCCTATCCTTGGGTTTTCTTGGCAAGATTCATTCAGAAGAGGTTTGCCACTCCTTTCTTCTGAGAGTGTCACCTGCCCAATGTCACCCAGTGAGTTTCCATAGCTGAGCAGAGTTTGAACCCTAACCACCCAAAGTCCTAGTCCAGCACTCAGACCATACACCATACTGGTTCTTGTCTCTCAAGACAATATAAAAATCTTTCCTTTTCACTTTTGTTGCATTTTTCCAAAATCCACCTACATTTTCTTGCCATCTTTGTATTGTATCAAGTTGCAAAACTTTAGTGGCTTTTCTGTATGGAAATCATGAATTTTTAAACACATGCATTTGCTCTGTGCGAGCATTTATTTACATATTTTGCTGAATATGTACATAAAAGTATGCTTTTGTATTTTTTTTCAGTCACATTCATTTTTAGCTGTCCACTCAAAGTATATTGCTTTGAATAAACTTTTTTTGTGTAAAATTCTCAGGAAGCTCAGCAAATTTGAAAAGTCTCAAGGCATAGTGCATTTCTCTTTGTTACATGTTATGTAAGGTGCAAATAGTCTTCTTTTATTGAAACTGTCAAATCTGAAGACATTCTTTTCCATTCTTAACCTTAGGTCATATTAGCTGAAGGCAGCAGCCTAAGATGAAGCCACTCAACTGTATTCTTCTTTATAAAGTAATTATCTATCAGGAAACTTAGTACAGATGATCCTGTCTTAGCACACTTGGCTCGATTATGTGACCTTCAGGTCTGCAGCAAGTCATCAAAACTGCATTATTCTGTAATTTTTCAAAAAAACATTTTTTCCCCAATTAGCCTACCCAGCCCAAGAAAGTCATTTCTCCTTGATTGGGTCAGGTCACAGTTTTTATTTAGACAATTTATTTTCATCCTAAAATAGTAGGATCCTCCCTACTTAAAAAATAGTGAAATAATGTGCTTTCTGTTACATTACCATTGTTCAAATGACACTTGTGTTATTCAGGGACAACCAATCTGTTGTGAAGGACACTAGATGTTTTGCCCAGGGTAACATCCTTTGCCTGCAAGGCACTGTGAGCAACCACAGTCAGTCCATTAAATTGATCACACACAAGCAAGCAGACAATGAAATAAAAAGCATCCATCCGAAACCAAAGACCAGATGCTTCCATGGTATGCTTTCAGCATGGTTCACTTAATTCTGTCAAAACCTTTATGATGGCAGGAAAAGAGTGAGTATGTGCATGTGTGTATCTGGGTTAAAATTACCGTATACATTATTTTTATCTTTATGCAAATTTTTGGCCTTGTTGGCCACAAGTGATTTGATCCTTTAAATGTATAAACTGTTGTTGCTTTAATGGGCTATCTTCTGTTGATGTGAAAACATGGGTGTCTTGAGCTATACAGAGTTCCTAATGTGTCAAATGGAATGGTGGATTTCTCAGTTTCAGAGAAAGCAAGGTTTGGTCAATTGGGCAGAAAGTATGTTAAAATACTTTTTACACTCAAGTAAATATTTTGTTCTTTGTTTTAAAACATATACACTTTGAGCAACTGAGAAGCATACATGTCAAAGAGATTTTAACATTCTGTATTGTACTCTTCCACCATCTGGTATTCTGAAAACATGCTGGAATACATCTCCTATCACCCTTACTCATGCTCAACATGTCGGTGTGGATGATGGGTGTGGTGGTGCATGATTTACCTTGTCGCAAAGTATACAGGATAAGGCTGGCTGCAGTCCTTCACAGCCTCAGGCTTCTCTTCCACCCAAACCTTGGTGCAGCTTCCTGCTTCAGCCATTCAGCTGTTCAGTAGCATGAACACTCATGTTTGTAATCCAACAAGTTTATTGTTACAACTAATAGAACAGAAAATAACTATGTACAGTCCATTTTGCCTGTCACTGTTTCTGATCAGGCAAGAGAAAAGTTTACATCCCAAAAAGCTCAAGCAGCTCTCACACAGATAGGGCCTCGGCAGATGGCTTATTGAGCCGTCTTGGAGGCCCGGAAGAGGAGGAGCAGCCACACGCGTGGCGCTCCTTCCTCTTCCTGAGGTTGCCCTCGGTGCTGCTGGCCCTCCACATGGCCGGCGCGCCGAGGGCAACCTCCCGCCGCAGCGTCCGGACACGCTGTGGCAGAAAAGGCAGGGAAAGTGCGTTTAGGGCGCACTTTCCCTGTCTTCTAAAAGGAGCGCCAATTTGGAGCTCCTTTTAGGGTCGCTGCAGGAGTGCCGTGGTGCGGAGGCTGCGGTCCTGCGGCGCTCCGGACCAGGGCGTCCCCGACGCCCTGGTCTGCATACCTCAAGAGTCAGACAAAAGATTTTGTGCC
The DNA here is from genome assembly GCA_026167975.1 of Phrynosoma blainvillii. NCBI lineage: Eukaryota > Metazoa > Chordata > Lepidosauria > Squamata > Phrynosomatidae > Phrynosoma > Phrynosoma blainvillii. The sequence goes on along the minus strand of JANUYF010000001.1, from coordinate 88,432,229 downwards.
AGCCCAAGTTTCCACCCACTTGGGCGTAATATTTCTTATTCATTGGTTGTTCAGTGTTTCCCAGACCCTTAGTCCAGCCCCTGTTGTCTATGTCATTCCCCCATGTGACCTGTTATTTGGCAACACAATGATGTAATCTGTTTATGTCCAACTCTTCTCCTTTCTCACAACATTAACTTGTGTTTACTTTCTCAGTGGGAATGATTTTGTCTACAAGACATCTGGTGCTAGACTGAGGCCTGTTTTTCTTGTCCTTTCTCAAAGGAAATTTTCCACTCACACACATCTGAACATTTCCATACCATGACTACATATCCCATGCAAAATCCTGACACAAAATAGTACGTCCTGAACTGAGTAGATGGGCCCAACATATAATGAAACATAAGAGACAGAGCTGGTTTACCCAACCCCACACAATACTTACACAATCCCTATACCTTATTCATACTTTATAATGCCATTATAAAAATAAAAATAAAATAGAATAAAAAAGGCTTTCTGTACCTGCTGACTTGTTGTGAGACAAATGCATCTTGCCTTTATATTTGTGAGATTTGCAGGGTGAAATAATGTGTTCACAAAATAGCAAATACATTTGAAAATGTCAATAGAAAAAATGCAAATAAAAGACTCTTGAGTCAATGGGAAAAATTTAAATGTAAGTAAAAAGTGTAAACAAACAGTTATGTTAGGGAAATGCATTCCATGTGGGAAAAAAACTCTGCAAAGGGTCACAATTCAATATGAAAAAGGGGTGTAAGGAAAATGCATGTGGGATCAGGGCTGTATCTACACTGCAGAATTAATGAGTCTGACACCATTTTGACTGTCATGGCTCAATGCAGTGAAATGTTGGGATTTGTAGTTTTTTGAGAGCTCTGTCAGAGAGCTTTAGTGCCACAACAAACTGCAAATCCAAGGATTCCACAGAATGGAGCTATGGTAGATAAAAGTGTCAAACTGCATTAATTCATCAGTGTGGCAGCAGCCTAAGAGAAACTGAACAAAACAGACTGAGAAATTTGCACACCCCTATTGAAACCCGAACTGAACAGGGCTAGTGTCTGAGAGGTCATTCACACATTGTTGTTTTTTAGTGTGACTATTAGTGAATAATCTTACTCATTTATTCTGGGTTTGCTGTTCACACTGTGAAACCACATCTATGTACATCTCTGTGAGTTCAGTTGCTCACATGTTGTTGTTAACTGCCTTCGAGTTCATCTCGATTCATGGCGACCCTATGGATGAGACCTCTCCAAGAACCTCTGTCCTCTACTTCTCTGCTTAATTCCTGTAACTCCATACCCATGACTTCCTAAACAGAGTCCATCCATCTAGCATAGAATCATAGAATCATAGAGTTGGAAGAGACCAGAATGGTCATCCAGTCCAACCCTTGCTATGCAAGAACTCAAAATCAAAGCATCCCCAACAGATGGCCATCCAGCCTCTGTTGAAAGACTTCCAAAGAAAGAGACTCCACCACACTCCGAGGGAGTGTGTTCCATTGTCGAACAGCTCTCACTGTCAGGAAGTTCCTCCTAATGTTGAGATGGAATCTCTTTTCCTGTAGGTTGCATCCGTTGTTCCGAATTCTATTCTCTGGAGCAGCAGAAAACAAGCTAGCACCATCCTCAATATGACATCTCTTCAAATACTTAAAGAGGGCTATAATATCCTCTCTTAACTATCTATTCTCCAGGCTAAACATACCCAGTTCCCTAAGTCATTCCTCATAGGGCATGGTTTCCAGACCCTTCACCATTTTAGTCACCCTCCTCTGGACACTATCCAGTTTTTCCAACATCCTTTTTGAATTGTGGTGCCCAGAACTGGACACAGTATTCCAGGTTAAGCCTGACCAAAGCAGAATACAGTGGCACTATTACTTCCCTTGATCTAAATCAGGGATCAGCAAGGTTTACTTACCTGGGGCCGGTCGCTGGTCCCCAGGTCATCCGCTGGGCCGGGGGGGATATGGAGGTGCGTGCACTCACGAGCGCGCGGCCCCCGCCGCCACCGCCGCCACCAACCCCAGCCGCTGACCCCTGATGACCAAAACACCGCCATGCCACTGCCGCGTGTGTTGCAGCCACCATTTTGTTTGCCAAAATGGCGGTCGCAACTCGTTTGCGCATGTGACTCATTTGCATACTGCACATGCGTGAACGAGTCATGGGCACCATTTTGGAAAACAAAATGCTGGCCACAATGCGTGTGGCAGTGGCATGGCGGCGGTGCATGCACCGGCGGCAAGGTGGTGACGCGCGCAGTGGCAGAGGTGGCGGGTGGTGGCAGCAGCAGCAGCGGGGGTTGGTCGGCGGTCTGGGTGCAGCCCGTGGGTTGTAGGTTGCCAACCCCTGATCTATACTATACTTCTATTAATGCAGCCTAAAATTGCATTGGCCTTTTTAGCTGTGGCATCACACTGTTGACTCATGTTCAACTTGTGGTCTACTAGGACTCCTAGATCTCTTTCACACATAGTTTTGTTAAGCCAGGTGTCCCCCATCTTACATCTAGACATTTCATTTTTTTTGCCCTGAGAAGCATTTGCCCTGAGAAGCAAATTTGAGGAGCATGCCCCCTATTCCTTCATCCAAATTGTTGGTAAAGATGTTGAATACCACTGGGCCCAGGACAGAACCCTGTGGCACCCCTCTGGTCACTTCTCTCTAGGATGAAGAGGAGCCATTGTTGAGCACCCTTTGGGTTTGGTCAGTCAACCAGTTACCAATCCACCTAACAGTTGTATTGTCTAGCCCACATTTTACTATCTTGTATGCAAGAATATCGTGGGGGACCTTGTCAAAAGCCTTACTGAAATCAAGATATGCTATGTCTACCGCATTCCCTTCATCTAGCAAGCTGGCAATTTTATCCAAAAAGAGAGAGAGAGAGAGAGATCAGATTAGTCTGCCCTGACTTGTTTTTGAAAAACCCATGTTGACTTTTTGTGATTATGGCATTCCCTTCCAAATGTTCACAGACTCTCTGTTTAATGAACTGTTCTAGAAACTTTCCCAGTATTGATGTCAGACTAACTGGACAATAGTTGTTGGGATCCTCTTTTTTTCCCTTTTTGAAGATGGGGGACAATCTTTGCCCTCCTCTACTCTGCTGGGACTTCTCCTGTTGTCCTGGAGTTCTCCAAGATTATTGCCAGTGTCTCTGAGATTACATTTGCCAGTTATTTTAATATCCTTGGATGTAGTTCATCTGGTCCTGGAGACTTAAATTCCTTTAGGTTAACTAGATATTCCTGTACTTCCTCTTTCCTTATTCTGTGCTGCATTTCCCCCATTGTGTCCTCAGCTCCATTTTCCTCAGGTTGAACACCCTTTTCCTTTTGTGAGAAGACTGAGGCAAAGAAGGTGTTGAGTAGTTCTGCCTTTTCTCTATCCTGTTAGAATTTCTCCATCTTCTCTGCTCAGTGGCCCTACATTTCTTTCTTCCTTCTTTTGCTATGGATATACCCAAAGAAGCCCTTTTATTGTGCACAACCGCTCTAGGAAGCCTGAGCTCATTCTGTGCTTTGGCTTTCCTGACTTTAGCCCTACATGTGCTAGCTATTTGTTTGAATTCCTCTTAAGTGATTTCGCCCCTTTTCCATTTCTTATACATCTCCTGTTTAAAACTTACTTCAGTTGAAAGTTCTTTTGTCATCCAACCTGGTTTCTTGAGACACCTCCCATTTTTCCTTCTCATTGGAACAGTTTGAGATTGTGCCTTCAGTATCTCCCTTTTGAGAAACTCCCATCCATCCTGAACTCCCTTCTCTTTTAGTATTCCTAACCGTGCGATCACTCCCAGTGTTTCCCTAAGTTTGTTGAAATCAGCTCTCCTAAAGTCTAGAATGAGTGTTTGACTATGCCTAGCTTCTCCTTTTCACTGTATAAGAAACTCCAGGAGAACATGATCACTCCCACCTACGGATCCCACCACTTGCACCCCATTGACCAGATCATCCCTGTTGGTTAGGATCATATGTAAAATAGCTGATCCCCTTGTTGCCTCTTCCACCTTTTGGACAAAGAAATTGTCTTCTAGGCAAATGAGGAATTTGCTAGACCTTGAAATATTGGCTGAGTTTGACTTCCAGCAAATATCAAGATAGTTGAAGTCACCCATCACTACTATATCTTGTCAAGCCCTGCCTGGGTGAGGACTCGGAGGACTCAGAAGATGAGTCAGAACTTCCTCCGCATGCTGAGTCTGCAATGGAGGAGCTCCAGCTCAGCCCTAGCAGATCTGCTTTGTCAGCAGAACCTCCAGCAGAGTCTGTGGCTTCTCAAGAGGCTCCATAGCCAAGCCTTCCAACGGCAGAGCTGTCAGACATGGAGGAGGATCAGGGGATTGTGCCTACGTTCAGTCAGAGTAGAGCTGAAAGGGTGGGCCTCTGATGCTCAAGGAGGGTTTATGAAAAAGACCGAGGTCAACACTGCTTTCTCTGTCAGCTTCTCTGAAAACTTTGACTTCCGAACCGTGTTTGACTCTTTGCTGGCTGCCTCTTTCAGATTGGTAATTAGGACTTTGTTTGGGACTTCCCCTTGCCTTTGCTATCAGCCCATCCTCCAGCTTTCCGGGACACATCTCTCCTTTGAGTGTGTGGTCATCTGTTCTAGAAAGCCATCATCCAATTCCCCAGTCTGACTTGGAGGTCTGTAGTAGACTCCCATTATAACATCCCTCTTGTTTCCTTCCCCTTTAATGTTTATCCTTATGCTATCCACCTGATTTCCAGGATTTAAGTCCTGGATCTCTTCACAGGCGTAAACATCCCTGACAAATAATGCTATTCCTCCTCCTTTCCTGTTTGACCTATTGCTCTTAAAATGATTATACCCCTCTATTCTTACATTCCAATCATGAGACTCATCCCACCAGGTTTCAGTGATGCCTATTATATCATAATTGCTTTGTTGTGCTAGGAGTTCAAGTTCATCTTGTTTATTTCCCATGCTCTGTGCATTAGTGTAGAGACATATAAGACCATGGGTCCTCCCCACTTGCTGCCTATGTGGGGTTTTCCTGGACAGAGGTTTTTTGCCTTCCACTGTTGGGCCCTTGCATCATTTGCCTTGTTCCCCTTATAACATTTTGACTATTATCTCCAGCCCATGATGTACTCCTGCCTTCCAAGATACCTTCCAAGAGATATTGTCTCCCTCCCCAACATGACTCAGTTTAAATCCCTCCTGATCAAATGTTTGAGTCTATTGGCAAAAATGTTTCTGCCAACTGGTGTGAAATGCAGCCCATCTCTTGCCACCCTCATGGAACCGGAGCCCATAATCCAAGAATTGTTCTTGGTGGCACCATCTACAGAGCCATTTATTCACATCTGCTATCTTCCTCTGCCTTCCTGGACCATGCCCTTCAACTGCAAAAAGAGATGCGATAACAACCTGTGCATCCAGATCTTTCAGCTTCCTACCCAAAGCCTCATAATCCCTTCTGATATTCTGAAGACTGCGCTTTGCAGTATCATTGGTTTCCACATAGACCAAGAGGAAGGGGTAATGGTCAATAGGCTTGACAAGTCTTGTCAGCCTCGCTGTCACATCACGGATTTTTGCCCCAGGGAGACAACACATCTCCCAGGACATCTAGTCAGGCCCACAAACCTCTGCTTCTGTACCCCTCAACAAGGAATCCACCACCACATGCCTCATCTGAGGGGTAGCAGTGGCTGTTCCCTGTGGTGGTACTCTCAGGGTCCCCTGCACTTTCCCTGAGGACTGTCCCTGCTGCTCTTCCTCTTCTTCCTTGATAAGGGAGAGAGCTTCAAATTGATTCTGTAGCTGCAAGCTCCCAGAACAATCCCTGGTTTCCCTACTTCTGTGTGTGACATTCCTCCAGCTGCCTACCTCCTGTATGCATGAAGTGACCTCGTCCTCAACAATTTCCTCTGTGTGGTCCCCGTCCAAGACCTTTCATTCCACTCTGTCCAGGAAAACCTTTTGCTCCCCAATATGCTGAAGTGTAGGTACCCGGGCCTCCAACTGCTGGATTTTCTCTTCCAGGAAAGTTCCCCACATCTCTTGGCAAGAAGACAAAAATCCCACAAGTGTTGCATGTGACTGCAGCAACTCCCTCAGTGTCCATATTGAGAAATCTTAAGTAAACACTGAAATAGGACTGGGCTTCTCCCTCAAAAATTCCCCTGGTAAAGACCCACGTAAAGGGCCCCTGTTCTCTTGGCTTTTTCACCAGGCTCTGTCAGTGAGCTCAATAAACTGGGTTTCTAACTTTACAGAGATCTCCTGGATGCTACCTTATTCTGGAGGCAAGTCTCTGACTCTTCCTCTGAGCAAAAGACGGTTAAGAGGGGATATGATAGCTCTCTTTAAATATTTGAAGGGATGTCATATTGAGAAGGGTGCTAGCTTGTTTTCTGCTGCTCCAGAGAACAGGACCCAGAACAATGGATGCAAGCTACAGGAAAAGAGATTCCACCTCAACATTAGGAGGAACTTCCTGACAATGAGAGCTGTTCAACAGTGGAGCACATTCCCTTGGAGTGTGGTGGAGTCTCCTTCTTTGGAGATCTTTAAACAGAGGCTGGATGACCATCTGTCAGGGATGCCTTGATTGGGAGTTCCTGCATAGCAGGGGGGTTGGACTTGATGGCCCTTGTGGTCTCTTCTAACTTTATAATTCTATGATTCTATGATTCTGATGTTGCTTGGCCACACATGTCCTGGTTCGCATCTCTGAAATGTTTGAAGGTATGAGCTATCTATTTTTCATATGCATTACTTTCAGATTTTGGCCCTTTGTTTATTTATTTTTTAAAGAACACAATAATTTATTACTATCATGAATTGCAAAAAAAAAAAAAAAAAAGTGACTTTCCCCCAGTTCAAACATCCAGCTAATATTAACCATACTTAATACTTGTGTAGCATGTTAATCATCCAGAACCCCCAAACTCCTATGACTGCCTTCATTTCCAAAGTTACTGAACAATCTGTAACATTTTTGTCATAATTAAGTGCCTAAAACAAACACATCCCACTGGGGACCCTTAAGCTTTATGACCCATCCTGATTTTTTTTCCCCCCTGCACTGTATCATTTGGGAAGTGCTGAGTTTGCAGGAGCACAGTAGAATGCTTTTGGCAAATCCTTTCAAACCTATCCTAATTTATATCCACACTGTGTTTTACAGACTGTCACATAGATTATTGTGAAGTGAGAATGCATATGAAGATTAAGTTTCTGATTTAATAACCTGGTTTGAATAAAGATCTGCTACAATCAATGGCAGTTCCTAGGAAAGTAGCCCAAACATGTCTTTCTCCTTGCTTTCATTATACTGCTGCGGCATGACATAAGTTCTGCTTGGATAAAAAGGAGCCAAACAATTTGTATTGAGTTTTAAAAGGTCAGTCATATATAACATAGATACAGAATGCTATTCTCCTACATTAAAAGCAATACAAATTTGAAGATTTTTAGACAGCTTGAAAACCTTGGGCTTGGTGTGCAGTGGCTAGCTACCAGCCACTATATTCATTCAGCCTCTTTTCAATGCAGATTGCAGAAGGAGAAATAAGATGTTCTGCACTTGGTTAGCAAGAAGGAGCCTTCATCTTATGGCTGGACTGGACTGGCTGCATGATGTTGTTTCAGGACAATTGATTCTGCTTTAAAGATTATGTTGTCTGTCTGCATATCCATCCGCTCTTTCCAGTTTCACTTCTTGATGCCATTTTGATGGCACATACACTCTTTACTAGGCTTCTTTTTATCGGCTTTCAATATTCCACCCATCCACAAGGGATGACTGCTTAGCTTCCAAGACCAGACAGGATCTGGTATCTTTAGGGTATACAGGACCTACGTTAGGGTGAGTAAAGTAGTCAATTGCCTGAAAATAGTATTTTAAAATGACTGTCCATGAATGCCTATGATTTGGGGTCTGACTAGATAATCAACTGGGACTCTGAATGAAACTTAGAAAAGTTACTTGCCTAACTGAGTGTTTCTTTTAGCTAAGCTATGTGCTCTGTACTGTAATCAAGGTTGTATTGATAAGGCCGCAGTCATCTTGTACTGTAAACATTTTCCACATAAGATTCCTATGTTCTGAAAACAATGTCTGTTTAACAAGAAGTGCTGAATATTATAAAATTAATTGAAGGGAGGGGGAAGCTAGAGAAAGAAAGGTTTTCCTATTGTTGTATGCCTATAAAAGCTGTTCTGAATTTGGGTGCGGTGTTCTCTTGGCACGTGTACTAGAGGCCCAGTGTCGTTATCAATAAATTCCTGTCTTCTGGACTTCAGCTGTGTCTCTGCGGTTATTCCTGCCCACCTGAGCATCTGCTACATTTCTGGTGCATTGGCCGGGAACTAGTCACAGAGGTGGTTTTATCTGCCTCTGTATCGCCATGTCGGGAAAGGGGAGAGCCAGCGCTCATGCCTCATTCCTGGGCGCCACTGGCAGATTTTGTCAGAGGAGTGGGGTTCCAGCACCACTGCCTCCTGGACCGGCTACACACACTAAAGAAACCCAATTGCTGAAGCAGAACATTGGACCACCTTCAAGAACCAGATGAGTATAGAGGAAAACTGCAGTTAGATTTTGCACAAGCTGACAGCATATGCTAAAAACTGTTTTGGGAAATATTGGTACCAAGCAGCTCAGACAACCAGATAGCTGCCAATCTGGTTCTGGGGAAAATCTGTTTTATCTGCCAATCTGGTCTGGGCATGCAAACTGGTTGAAGTACTTCACTCACGTTCAGTCCCACCCTTGAAGGGTGGAAGGGAAAACTGATCACTCTCTGAATTAGCCAACGCACTAATACCTATGAGGCAGGCTAGGAAAACTGCTTGTCTCTGATTCACAGGGCAGATATCTGGAAAGGTGAGAGGTAGAGAAAGTGTGAATGCATTGTTTTGGTATGTGGTGAGTGAATGGTCACTGCGTTTCCTGTTACATACCATCAGGTTTGCCTGGGTGGTTTTGGCTGCTGAGTGTCTGGGTGTGCAGGCCAGTGGCGAGTGATTGGTGTTAATCCTTCTTGTGTCAGCAGGTGAGACCCCTTACTCATCAGCCAATACCCGTTCCCTTCTGTGTCTGTCCAACTATAATTGGAAGGATATGGGAAGTGGGGGAAGCAAGACTTGCACCCCCTTGGGTTGTATGATGTTGGATTTCAAGGAAGGCTTCAATGGTGACTATGTCCCCCCCCCCCAATGAATCCACAATGGTTATGAACTCTTTGTGATGTTGAATAACCTTCTTTTAGAGTTGGGTGGTCCAGTGAGGTCTCTTTGGATTTGGAGAGAATTAGGAGAGTGTATTCTGTGATAACTGGGGAGCCTGGTCACACTGATCAGTTTCCCTACAAAGATTTGTGGGACTCAGTAGTTCGGTCCTCTCCCCCATGGATAAAGAAATTCCAGGAGGCTCAAGCTAAGATCATGGTGCTTATGAAAGAGAAATTGGCCAATAAACTGAAACCAGAATGACATGTTGAAGAACTTAGCTGGTAAATATTATACTGAAAATGGCCAGAAATGGGATCTGTTAATTTTAACATCATTCAGCAACTGCTGTAGTCATGTGTGAGAGTAAATGAAGAATGAGATGAAATTGTCTGTTTTTATATGCTTGAATAGAGATACTATTTGTATAAGAGATTGCATGGACGTCTGTGAGGGAGGAAAAAGAGCAGACTGTTTTAACTGTGGTTCACTGCTTTAACTGTGGTTCCTTGAAGCTAAGCTAAATACTCCCCTGACTCTGAAAAGGGGTTGGCTGTGGCTCCGCTCTGCCTTTTCTCCCTTTCAACTATAATTTTCAATTGTTTACTATGTGTCACTGGGGTGGGCATCCCAAGAAAGGGGAATAGGGAAAGCCTGTTGTAATTTAGGACAGCTTAAGTTTAGGGATTTGTCCAAAATTCAGTTGATCCAGCCAGTAAGTTTCACCAGCCAGCCACATCAGAAAACATGGTCTTAAAACACGCTTCTTTTACTACCAAAGAAAGAGATTGGACCCTGCCAAGAATGTCAGAATAAGGTATCAGGCTGGTTTCTTATCATTGTGTATAATAACCCTGGCTGGGAGGATTGTCATATGTTATTGAACATCTTTTTGTCTCCTGAAGAGAAGTGTATGGTTTGCCCAAAGACAATAGATATGGTTTTCTGTCCAGAGCATAATGTTTAACCTCAACCTGCAATAGAACAACATATTGACTCTAAAGATACATTCTTTTTATTTTTGGATTTGGAAGATATTTTCTCATGTTCTCAATGCTAGAACCTGAAAGAAAAGAGGCTGTCAGCAGGATAGCTGTCCTGAAAACTAAAATGGACAAAGGTCTGAACATGTCCATCTCCCAGCTGGTACAGATTACATACAGAGTTTAATTTAACAAAGATCTAGAGAAAAAAAGAAAGAAACTGGAATTGCAAGCCTCCCTTCTAGCAGTAGCAATTCAAGAAAAAGGAAAAAAAAGGGGGGCAGGAGGTGGTCAAGTGTGCAGATTCAATGGTAAGAGTATGTCGATTAGATGATGAAGATATGTGTATTTAATGGTAACAGAGGGTGTGGACAGGAAGAGAGCAAAGAGGAAAAGGAAAGAAGAAAACAAAGGATAAAGGGAAGAAGAAAAATCAAAGTCTTGGTGTCTGAAAAACACCAAGTCAAACAAATTATGTAGCACTGAATTGGTCTGGCTGTTTAAAAGGTTGAAATAGTAACAGTTCTGCTGGTGCAGGAAGCTAGCAAATTCACTTTGAGACAGCAATTAACTATTTATGTGCCATGTTTATGGGAGGAACTAAGCAATCCTGCTTGATGAAGAATTTTCCTTGCAGACTTATTTTAAATCCACCCAGCCTATGATTGCAAAGTAATCCTGGAGACTGTGTATGCAAGTGAAGATACTTATGAAAACTATAGTGGTTCCTGGACTTGTCAGTACAAATAACAGCCAAAGGGAACTGGAGAATGAAAGCTGCATGGAAAAAACTGAGCCATGGTGCAGATGCTTCAGAAAATCCTGATTGAACAGTTTCTATTAACAACAGAACCTACAAGAGCCTACAAGAACTACACCATTTGCAGAACCTAGACTGGGGGCAGCCCACAAAGGGATTCAACTTGAAGGGATTTGGCAAATGGACTTTGCTGAGCCACCCCAAGGTGACAGGTTGAAGTATTTTCCTGTATTTGGGCATGCTTTCTTGGGTTGGACTGAATGTTTTGCTTGCTCCACAGACAAGAGCAATGGACTAACAAAGGAATTTATCCAGGATCTGACTTCTAGGTTTAGGATATTAGAGGTCATCCAGATGGTCAGAGACCAACACTACATCACAAAGAACATCAAGGGAGTTGCAGAGCTTTTGAAAATTGATTGAGATAGCATACTGCTTAGAGACTAAAGAGTGTAAACAAGTGAAAAGTTTTGAACCAGACTTTAAGAGACATTTAGGGTCTTTGCAGACTGCCAAAAATAGTGCAAATTGAGTCCACTTTAACTGCCCTGGCTCAGTGCTAGGGAATCATGGGAATTGTATTTTTTTCTGGGACATTGAGCCTTCTCTGTCAGAGAGCTCTGGTGCCACAATAAACTACAGTTCCCATGATTCCCTAGCACTGAGTCATGGCAGTTAAAGTGGACTCAATTTGCACTATTTCTGGCAGTCTGCAAAGGCCCTTAGTCAAACTCTTCTAAGAGGCAAAGTTAAAGTGGCCTGAAGTTTTAATCGTTGCTTTGTTAAACATCAGGATAACACCTAGATTAGAAATGTGAATTGGACCATTTCAGATGAAATTTATTAGTAATACATAGTAACCAAATGTATGTAATAAGAACTAGATGATAGTTGCTAAATATATAGAGCTTGTCTTTTGTTTTGCTTTGTTTTTTTTAAACTGTGTCAAGGAATTCATCTTAAGTGAACAGTGATATTACCCTTGGTTTTATTCAGCCTCACATGTATGCCAGATAAAGCCACTGAGTTGTCACCATTTGAACTGATATATAGTAGGCCCCCGCAGATCTTAAGTGGACTAAGGGGAAGCCTAGGAAAAGTGGGGAACACCATGTTATATCAAGAGGTTCAGGAGCTGGAGGAAAACCTAACAAAAACTGAATCAATATGATTTAAAAAAGAAACCACCTTTGGTCCAAATCAGATTACATTTGTTTAACCCTGGAGATGAAGTATGGGTTAAAGCAGGGGTAGGCAACCTTTCCCCTTTAAGGGCCGAGGGACTTCAGCTCCCAGAAGCCTCAGCCATGTTGGCCAATAGTCCCATGTTGGCCAATAGCTCCTGGGATTCTGGGAACTGAAGTCCCTCGGCCCTTAAAGGGGAAAGGTTGCCTACCCCTGGGTTAAAGAGTGGAAAAATGGACCCCTTAACACCAGGGGTAGGCAACCTTTCCCCTTTAAGGGCCGAGGGACTTCAGCTCCCAGAATCCCAGGAGCTACTGGCCAACATGGGACTATTGGCCAACATGGCTGAGGCTTCTGGGAGCTGAAGTCCCTCAGCCCTTAAAGGGGAAAGGTTGCCTACTCCTGCCTTAACACCCTTGTAGAGAGGACCAAAAACTGTTATACTTTCCACCCCATAGCTGTAAAAGTTGCTGGCATTAAGCCATAGATACATCGGACAAGAGTCACGAGAGCCAAAGGTGGGTGGACAGTGATGGGGAACCCTGATAATCCATTAAAAGTAACCCTGAAGAGACAAGGAGTGACCTCTGGATCTGACCAAAAAAGGGCAGATCCACAGGCAACGAGACCAGCAATAAGCCTTGTGCCACCCTACCAGGGAAACGGGTGAGTCGCTGCATTGCTGAAAAATCCATCTAGGAGGAGAGAAGATTCAGGTTAGACCCTAATGTGAGCACTCCAGGAGGCTGCTCACCCTGTGTATGGTCAGACCTACAACTGGAGAGGACAAGAAGAAGGGGACAAGGCCTTATTGTAGCTGACCAGGGAAAAGCTGCCCAGCATACAGCTAGATCCCAAAGATAACATCATGCAGAGGGTTATGCTTAATTCTGATCTTTTCATTTTCGGGATTTTTGAGGATTTGAAAAGATCAGTTTTTTGTTCGAATTAACCCCTTTTAAATTCAAATTTAGTTATCAGACGAGGTGGAATGGGACAAATCCCATAAATTAAAGTCTTCCGCTCATCCCGTTTATTTCCACTTTCTCCCCGCGACTCCCCATGTGATAACGTCCTTAGAAAAGTTTTTTGCCTAATCAAGTGTTTCTTTTAGCTAAGCTATGTGGTCTGTACTGTAATCAAGGTTGCATTGATAAGGCCACAGTCATCTTGTACTGTAAACATTTTCCACATAAGATTCCTATGTTCTGAAAACAGTGTCTGTTTAACAAGTAGTGCTGAATATTATTAAATTAATTGAAGGGAGGGGGAAGCTAGAGAGAGAAAGGTTTTCCTGTTGTTGTATGTCTATAAAAGCTGTTCTGAATTTGGGTGTGGTGCTCTCTTGCCACTTGTGCTAGAGGCCCAGCATTGTTATCAATACATTTCCTGTCTTCTGGACTTCAGCTGGGTCTCTGCAGTTATTCCTGCCCACCTGAGTATCTGCTATATGAGCCATATACACCCCTTCTCAGACTTACTGCATAGCTTTTGAAATTATTCCCCATGGCCATTCCATACCTTGTGGGGTGATGGCAGGATCAGAGAAACATCTGGCTATGTCCACATCTGGCTATGACCCCATAGACAGAGCACTTAGTCTCCATTAAGTCTCCATAACCAGATGCAAAATGATTACATCAGCACTGTCCACTGGGGTCCTCTGGAGCCAGATGCTTTTCTGATCTACAAGACACAGAATGAAATGGCAACGTTAAGGGGGGCTGTATGGTAATTGGGGGTGGAGAAGAAGAGAATACCAAACTCCACAGTGCTCCAAAAGATAAATGGACATTTAAGGGAAAATGATGCATATGTATAGCACTAACAAAATGCCAGTCTATATCTGACAGTGGTCCTACATGACAAGGACCAAGTGTATAAGATTCTTTTAATGAAGTCCATGATTTCACATTGTACAGTGTGCCCTTGATAACCACTGGGGTTTGGTTCAAGGATACCAATAAAGAGATGTATAGATACATGGGGAGATGTGAAACAAACATGGAGCTTAAATACAAATATGGAAAAAATACAATATGACACTAATACTGAGAGTAATAATACGAAGTATTTCTCATGCATAACACAGCAAGTTAGACATTGCACTCTCTGGTTTCTCTTCAACTTTCATTAACAGTAATAGAAGTTTTTCACGTAATGTTCCACAGACTGCAATGAAGAAGGAGGAGGAGGAAAAAGGAACACTCATATGCCACAATGCTTAGATACAGCTCTTTGCATATGCAAAGCATAAAACCATAAAAATGAAATAGAATGTCTATCTACTTAACGTCTTCTTAAAGAAACACATTAACATTCCAACTTGGCTTGTGAACCTAAGTGCTTCAGATGTCCTAAGGGAAAATGTGTCTCTTAATAAATTGACATTTCTCTAGCTTTTAAGGCTCATTTTGAACAAAAGTGCTCTCTGTTTCAGTCTGCATGTGCTTAAAGTAAGAGACAGGAAAGGTTATGAACCAGTATATTTCTAAATGTGAGCATAACAGAGGATCCAGGATGATGCTGGTCACAAAATCCATGTGGCCCATAGGGAAATTTGTGTGTGGGGGGGGGGTCTTCAGATCCACATGACATCAAATATTTTGATTGTTTTATTAAAGTTTTTATTCAAAGACCTCCTGCTCCATATAGAGGTGTGTGTGTGTGTGTGTGTCATGTTGTTGTTGTTGTTGTTTGTCCCCCCCCCAAACCCCCAAGCTGTTTTACTTTGAGGGGAGGCTTTTTTCAAAATGGGAAGTGACTAGTGGTTCACTTCTTGGATCAGAAAAAAGGCCTTTCCTGGGCCTAGAATAGTCGAGAAAGCAGAAAAGCAGAACATCTCCCAACTAGAGGGAAATAATATTTCAAACCATAGAGGCTGGAGTGCAGGGAACATCTGTTTGAAATCCAGTGAGACTTAAGATAGTTGCCCACTCTAAACTCAGACTAGTAGAAGAAAAAAATTCCACTTAAGGAAAAACCAACAGCTTATTTCCAGAAACTACTTATCATAAGACCAGTTCTGGATCACAAAAGTATTTGTTGAAAATGTTACCTTTTCATTTTCATAGCAACTCCCAGAATAACCAAGCCAGCAAGTCTTTGGATATGCTAGCTGCAGTATTCTGGAAATAGAAACAAAAAATATTTCTATGCTCTGTAAAATAATGAGCAAAGGATGGCCCCTTTTTTCATAAGTAATTATTTTCTAATCAGTTGGTATTCTTAATTCTCATCTGAGATATTTTTTAACCTGTTGAACATCTGATGTCTGTTTTAAAAGAATGTGAGATTTATAAGCTGTTTGCACCACCCAAGCATCATTCATAAAGTGTGACATGCGTCAACAGAGAGAAAGGGAATAACAAAAGTGTGACAAATCAAGGGTAAGATGTTATTTTAAATGTAATTCCATGCTAAGCTGCTTACTTTTTCAGAACAATTTCATAGAACAGTGATTCTGAAACTTTTTTTACCCTTGTGACCCCCTTTCCATCTACATGTTGATGTCGCCACCTTGGTGTATTATGCAAATTAAAATATTTTATTTATGTAGTGTGCATATTTTTGTCCACCTCAGATATAGCATCCTATTGATAGTACTGTTGAAAAACAAGTCTAATTTTGGGGAATTTATAATTAGCTCAAATATTGTGTGAGTGAAGCTCCCAACGTGACTTCACGAGATCTAACCAAATGTCTACGGGAGTCCTAAAAATCTGGAAGGGAAAGGTGCTGAGACAGACCAAGCTCCAAATTAAAGTCTAAAATATTTATTAACACAATAAGCAAACATTCAAATAAGGCACACCCACACACATGCTAGAAAGATGAGCGGGAGACAGCTAGAGTGGGAGAGGTAGAGAGGGAAACCAGGATAGAGATGGATATACTTACGCCCGAGAGGCTCCTCAGGACTTCTGGCAGTGAATGTGGATGGGTTCAGTGGAAGGGGCATGACCGGTAAGAGAGGGGGTCACGGGAACTATCTCAAGAGTTGTTTTGTTTCTTTATCTTTATCAAATCCATATTTAAGACACTTTGTGATTTGCAAAAAAAAAAAAAAACAAACATACCTCCACAACACTTAACTTGTCAAGAAATATTCTACTCACCTAGAATGAATCTCTTAAGCAACCAAGAAAAAAATCAGACATAAAACAGAGACATTTCACAAAGTACAAGCTTTTCCATTGATTTACACTTCAGTCCATAACTTGTGTTTCTTATAATGATGAGTCCAGCAGATTTGGGCTTTAATGAGGGCCGTGAGTAATGATGAGCAGCTGGCCATCTTGAAGCAAAATGTCTGCTGAGAGTGGACAATTTGAAAACTATAGGCTGGTTATTGCCAGCAGAGAAAAAGCATTGCCAAAAAGCTAGGAATAATGTATTTTTTTTAAAAAAAAAAATCTAATGGTTAATTTACAGGGTCTCTTTCTTCTTTGTAAATAGCCATCACATTAATTTAGGTAGCCAGTCAGTGACTATCTCAATACAACTTGTTAATATTTCTGATCTCTTGTATTACACACACACATATGGAGAAGAAATGCTATATATTCTGGGGAAAAGAAAGATCACCTAATTGACATTACATTGGCAACTGAATAATGTCACCAGATGGGAAGCTCCCAAATACAAACTTCTGGCCCGAGATCCTAAAAACCTGTTGCACTCCCTGGGATGTCAGTCCTTTTACACACAAGTTAAAGTGAATACATTTTTTCTAGATGGAAGAGCTTGGGGAAGTTACCTTTCTTTCAGGATTATAGAGTGGGCCCTCCATATGCATGGATTCTTTATCCTAGGGTTCAGCTATCTACAGCCTGAAAATATTTTTTTTAAATCCAAAAAGCAAAGCTTGACTTTGCCATTTCATATAAGTGACATCATTTTACTATGCCATTGTATTTAATGGGACTTGAGCATCCACAAATTTTGGTATCCATGGGGGTCCTGGAACCAAACCCCAGTGGATACCAAGGACCCACTGTATATAGCTCCCAGAATCTCTCAGCCAGCTCAGTTGTTATGCTGCTTGGGGAATTTTAGTTGTAGTCCCAAAATCAATCATTGAGAATTATTTAGTATGCTCTCTCATTCAGTCTCTCCATATATATATATATATATATATATATATATATATATATATATCCATGCATACATGCAATAGAGACCCAGCATCATGTAGTGATCTGAGTGTTGAAGTATGACTTGAGCAAGTCACACACTTTCAGCCCCAGAAAACACTGATATGTTTGCCTTAGGGTTGCCATAAGTCGAGAAAGACTTGAAGGCATACAACAACAACAACAACAACAATGTATGTAATAGATTTCAAGTAACAAATAAAATTATAAAAGAAAAAGCAATAGGGATTTTTGGGAGGAGGAATATAAGCTGCAAAAAAATAGGGAGGGGGGAATCTATTCACTCATGAGCCAGGGCATCTGAATCAGGACAGATTCTACCCTGAAGGGGAGAAAAGCAGATGAGATAATAAACAATTTAAAAATAGAATTCATTTCTTTATTTTACACCAGATA
This sequence comes from Phrynosoma blainvillii, assembly GCA_026167975.1. Classification (NCBI taxonomy): domain Eukaryota; kingdom Metazoa; phylum Chordata; class Lepidosauria; order Squamata; family Phrynosomatidae; genus Phrynosoma; species Phrynosoma blainvillii. The sequence continues at coordinate 88,414,525 of JANUYF010000001.1, read as the reverse complement.
TTGTGGTATCCATTGTAAATAGGCTAAAACAAATCCAAAGGCACATTTTAAGAATTAAAATGAATTGACCAGCTGAAATTATACCCACAAGATTACTACCAAGCTTGGCAAGTCATTTCATCTCCTAAAACATTACACATCCCATTAGTTTTGCTTGGAATTAGCTTCCAGCCTGGTTTTATGCTCTCATCTCTTAACAATATTTCAGCAATCTTTTCCGTAAATCGATACACCATCAGCTGCAATTCCAGAGTGATTCAGTCTGGCTGCCTCTTTCTCCTAATATCCTTTGTCCTCATGCCATTTCTTAAACACCAAATGAAACATTCAAACAGTGTCCTGGACAATTGTAAAAGAGATAATATCTTAAATCTAAAGCCTTCTTGATTAATTGTCGGGGGAAGAGCTTTGTGAATGTCAATCACTTTCTGTACAAGCTGTTCACATGCTACAAGGCATATCATATGTAAAAAGCTCATGTTTGCTGCAAGGGTTCATTTTAATCTTTAAATAATGTGAATCCTGGATTTTTTCAGAGATTGATACAGAATATAACTAGATCTTTGAACATCACATATAAGCACATCTATTGGTGCCATCCAAAACTCCAGTTACATTGTTATTACCCTCAGTTCTCCAAGCAGTGCAAATTTGTGAAGGTGTAGCACTTATGCTGGTTAATTTTCCTTTGAGGAAGAAAATACAGGTTGAATCTCTCTTATCCAAGATGCTTGGGACCATAAGTTGTTTTGGTTTTTGGACTTTTATATCTGAAATACCTGTAATTGCATATATATATATATATATATATATATATATATATATATATATACATACACATGATGAGGTATCTCAGAGATGTGACTTAAGTCAAAACACAACATTCATTTAAGTTTCATATACAAATTATACATATAGCCTGAAGGTAATTTTATTCAATTTTTAAAAGAAATTTGTGCATGAAATGAAGTTTGTGTACAGTGAACCATCAGAAAGTAATGGTGTCACTATTTCAGCCAAAGAGGTTTGGAATTCTGGCTTAGCCATGGAAACCCACTGAGTGATCTTGGACAAACCACACCCACAGTGTGACTTTTCACAGAGGCAAACTTTCTCTGAATAAATATTGCCAAGAAAATTGTATGATAGGGTCACCATAAATCAGAGTCAGACTCAAGGCACATAGTGATAACCACTAAATTCTATCTCTGCCTTCATTCTGCTTTTGAATCTCAAACTACAGGCTGCTTTTTTTCAAGGGAACTTGGCTCATCACATCTTTAGCTGGAAGAAGTGAAAGGCACCCTCTTCCAAATATTTGATAAAGCCAGCCATTAAGGACCATCTGCCTGCTGTTAGTGCCCTTGGCAACAAATCACTTTTGATTTACTTTACCATGGAATATGCCAGCCTAGACCACTGGCAGGTTTTAATTCATTATGCCTCTTTCTTAGAATCAAGAACAATCACATCAGAGTCTCTTGAGGTTATTTAGTCCATCCTCTAATCTCATAACTCTTACTATTCTGTATCAACCATAGTATAAAATTATACTTCATATTATCCTTAGAATGGATTTAGTGTCATTGAAGACAAATACAGACAAGTACAGCAAAGCCAAGGAAGAAGAAAGAAAATTGCCTTGAGGATTACGGGCCTTTACAGACTGCCAGAAATCATGCAACTTTAGTCCACTTTAACTGCCCTGGCTCAGTGCTAGGGAATAATGGGAATCATAGGTTTTTCTGAGACATTGAGCCTTCTCTATCAGAGAGCTCTGATGCCACAATAAACTACAATTTCCATGATTCCCTAGCACTGAGCCAAGGCAGCTAAAGTGGACTCAGGTTGCATTATTTCTGGCAATCTGTAAAGGCCCTACATTATGGGGGAATCCCTGTCAATAACCCATCTGCTGATTCCAAGCATTCCCTGATTCCTATAATTACAGAAGGGGCATGGGTATAATTGAAAACAAACCACTGCTTCTGCTGTCTACTAAAGCATGTGAAGAGGGGAAAAACAACAGAAAATTAAAGTTAATGTATTTTGCAACTAATGTTCTGCGCTTCATTTGATGCTCCACTTTTAATATTTCATTGCAGACAACACTCTATATTTTTTTCAGCATACAGTTCCATGCTTTTCAAACAAAATACCCAAACAAAATAAATCAATGGAAGAAAAGCATCACCCAACATTTAAGGAAGTTCTGTCTAAAAACTGGAATATTGGTGGGGAGAATGTATGAAGACATTAAGCAAGTAAAATGCATTTTGCTTTAAAGTCACGTGCATTAACAAAGAAAACAAGATGTACAGTACTGTTTGTGTGATATTTGCTATACTCTGTCAAAGGTGAAATATAGAGATGTGTGTGTCTGTAATTTTCCTCATGAGAACAACATCTAGAGAAACAAAGTGAATCTAACACCAGATGGCCAAGAAGTCATAAACTTGTACTTTCCCAAAGGTACAACTCATGGACACAGACTTTGTTATGGAAAGCAAGAGATATCAAAAAGATAAACAATTATACATAAACATTGTTAGGCTGGGAAAGAAAACCACGTGGTGGATGATGGACAGCAAGGGGCTGGGTTAATATACACCATACAGGCATTATCCAATCAACATAAGGTTAACACCTAGAAGGTGGAGTATGGGAAGGCCTAGAGAAGCCTTTGTCTAGAATGTTTATAGTTCAAGATGTGAGTGCACGTGTGTGGCTGGCAGCAGTGGTTTTAACTGCAACAAGTTGAGATCCTAAGCTTTTGGGATTGTTAAAGATGTAATCTTTCATGGCTGAACTGGACAAGTTCATCACAATGGATTTTACTTAGTTATCTTATTTTTCTTTTATATGCATTAATAAACTATGCTTTTGGACTTTACAATGTGTCTTCTTGACTGAGGAAGACAGGATCCTGAAGAAGGGAAGCTGAGCCAGTTGATGGTAAGAGTTACAAAGTGGCTGTGGATCACAGCAGCCAGCTTGTCCTGCAGATTCTGCTGGGTGCCAAAGAGCATCACTGCAACACCCATCATCCGCACACTGACACTCCTCCCCACCAGGAAACAGTTCAGTTGTCTCTCAGTTGGAGATCAATATACTTAGTTTATATTGTTTTTAGATAAATGCAGTTACCCATTGAGAAATTGCTTTAACGAGTATGTTCTGTATGGAATATTATTGAACATATGTTACAGACACGCTAATCCAGGACTGGTCCTATTATTAAGCAGAATGAGGCAGCAGTTTCAAGATAGATGCCATTGGAGTGCTGGCAGAAAGCAAATTCCCTCAAGAAATCTAGGCTGCTTATCTGGAGGGCAACAGCAGCATTTTATTTGCCAACTATGCAATAGCATCCAGAGGGCTCCTGGATGCTGATCTTCCCAACAGCCGTGGTCAGTCTTGGGCCAGTGTGTGGAAAGTTTCACTGCTACTGCCACTACCATAAGGCTGCTCCTTCTTTGTCATGAAATGGCATCCAGATGGTAAGCAAGCCTACTAGGTCAATCCGTGGTTGGAGGTGGAACGCACCCAGTTCCCATCCAACTACATTTGTGTCTTTGAGAACAGGAAGTTTTAAAAGAACAGGCTATGGCATGCTATATTGTTTTAAATAAGCTGTTTTAAATTACTTTTATCTTTTTAATTTCATTTTCTTTTAACTTAAGGGTGAAATGTTTTAATACTGTAAATAGTTTAATTCTATTTTAATGTTCACTTTTTGTGTTTTTAATTGTATTGTTTTTTTAAAAAAATTGAGTCACTTTCAGTTTTAGGAAAAAAACAGGATGATGATCAGGATGATGATGATGATGGTGATATACCTTGGGTGAACACAATACACAAACAGATATAGTATACCTTCTTCCTCAGTGCTTACACTGGACTTAGCTGGCATAACTGTAGGTTGTGACAATGTAAATTACCAAAAATATCCTGGTCTCTGGCTGCAGGTTTTGGAAAGGGAAATGTTGAGTTGCCGGAAGACAGGTCTCTGTATCCTACATGGCTTACCTTGTGCTTCCAGAGTGACCCTGCTACTGTTGAGCACAGCATAATTCTCTTGCCAGTGCTGAAACAGGCTTTAGTCACTAGTTTGGTTAGCTTTTGCATATGAAATGGAGGTTGAGTGCAATATTGTCCCCTTCAGCCCAGAAAGGCCCTGGGCCATTCCATTACACATACCACCATGGCTGTATCCTTCTGTAACTATTTCTAGTTTATCTATATACATATCTACACATATAAGCACATCATTTAATACCCTTTCCATTCAGCTCAAAGGTTATTTCAGTACCTTACAAACTGAATAGAAAAACACAGGACATAAATGATCAATAACCCAATGAAAATAGCAATCATAACACAGTAAAAGAGCCACATACAAATCAAACTAGCAGCCAATAAAAACTGGCTCTTCAACTGCTGAAAGCCACCATGAAGAGAAGAGATCTGACTGACTTCCTAAATATATAAAGAGAGTTTACCAGATGGTTCCATACTAAGGAGGACACCACCACTGTGAAGTTTCCAGTCTAGGTAGTTTCAAACTACTTATCAAATGCTAAGCCATTTAATAGTGGCTAGTGTTTACCATGTCAGTTGGGTGAAACCTGTTCCAGGTTTCAGTCCAAACTTTTTAGAGGCTATCCTAGGTGCAGAACCTATTTGGAGGATTAGTCCTTATTCAGTTCCCAGGATAGATCCTTTAAATTTCAAACTAAAGCTTTGGGCACATTTACCACCACACTGCCATGTATCCTTCTCAGCCATGAATGGGGCCATCCTAAGAAAGGTCTACCTGGATGATCTTCATTGTGTTGTTCTCATTGTGTGCCTTCAAGTTATTTCTGACTTAGGGCAACCCTAAGGTGAACCTATCATACAAAAGAGCAAATAGATGTGATGAAGTTAAGCAAACAAACTAATGCCTATTTACAGACTTTTTATACCTGTTTATAAAAATGGAATTTTTGACTGCAATGAAGTAATGTCCAATACAGCAAGTTTGAGACCCTTCAGTCCCACAGTAACCATCCAGCTGCTATATTCTCAGTTGTAGTATCTGAATGGTGAAGCAGGTCCACAGAGTGTGTTTTCCAACAAAGGATCTTGGGGTTTCTTAAAGATTAACTATTTCATCATGGAATATATTTGTATATCCTACAACTGAGTTATGGAACTTGAGGCTCTTCAGAAGTTGATAAACTATAATTTCCATCAGCCCTCACCATTGTCCAGGTTGGCAGGGACTTCTGGGAACTGATGCCCAAGAATACCTAGAGGACTGCAAAATCACCAACTCTTGCCTGAAGTCTATATAATCAGACTCATGAGATGTTATTCTCGACTAGCAGGGATTTTGTTGTTGTGTGCTTTCAAGTCACTTCTGACTTATGGTGAACCTAAATTGAACTCATCACAGAGTTTTCTTTTCTTGGCAATATTAGTTCAGAGGAGATTTTCCATTGCCTTCCCCTGAGGCTGAGAGAGTGTGACTTGCCCAATTTTATTTATTTATTTATTTCAAGGATTTATATCCCACCTTTCTCCCTCAATGGGATTTAAGACGGGTGTCCAAGATCACCCAGTGTTTTTACATGGCTGAGCAGGAATAGGTCAGGGCATAAACCTACAAAAGATACACTAACTATACTCAGTGATATACAGCTGAAATAATAAAGAGTGGCACCAAATGGGCCTGAAAAGTACAAAGAATGTCTAGGTTTACAATTAATGGAGTATAAATTCCATATATACTCAACTATAAGTCAACTTCATGTGTAAGTCAAAGGTAGGTTTTAAGGCCAAAGTTAAGGATTTTGATATGATCCTTAGATAAGTCAAGGGTAAAAGTTAGCAGCATGTAACAAAGGATGTAAAGGATGAAACAAACAAAAAAATGATGCAAGGAACTTACAAAATTCCAGCAGGCATAACTGTTTGCGCTCACCCTAATGATTTGATGAATGAAGAGGAAACTATGGTTAATCACAGCTGTGTGATGTGTGAGAGAGGTGACTAGACACAGGCAGGGCTAAAAAAATGCACACATGTCAAAAAGGATGAAAAGGCAAAGCAAACAAAATGGCAACTATCAAGCTTATTGCCTTACATGATCCAGCTTAAAATTAAATTCAGGCAGCATCCGGACCCTATTGCAAGGATTTTGCCTCTGAAATCTCCACCTGGGACCATCCTGGGTCCATCCCTGCTCCTGGAACTGCTCCTGCGGCCATTTTCTCAAGCCAGAAAACTTCCAGCTTTGAAAAGAGCTGTGCTGAGTGGTTCTAGGAGCAGGGATGGCCCCGGGCTGCATTCAGGTGGTGATTTCAGCAGCAAAACCTTTGCAATAGGGGCCAGACACTGCCCAAATTTAATTTTAAGCTGGATCAGGTAAGGCAAGTTATTTAACCATGCAATAAGTTCGTATGTTAGCAGTGATTATAGCCTTTAACCCAGAAAAGCTGACAAACATACACAAATGTCTTATTCAGATCCTTTAAAACCCCATTCTTCTCAGCACTCCTTTAAGGGGAAGCACCAAAGAGCTGCTACCACCACTATTTTCCTGTCCAGGCATTCAAAAAGGTCAGAAGCTGTGCTGTGGCAGAGATAGTAGATGTGACTGGGATGGACTGAGTTCTCACCTTTCACCACTTTACTCAGAGAAGGGGATAGTTCCTTTTTTAATAATAATAATGTAATAATAATGATGATGAGGAGGAAAAGGAATAATGCAATATTTACATTGACCCATGGATAAGTTGATCCAGTTTTTTGGGTCAATTTTTTGACTAAAATTTCTAGATTTAGAGATGAGTATATACAGTAAGATATAAAATTTAGCAATGCAGAAGCTCTTATATCAAGTGGTAAGGACAGAGTGGGCTTCCCAATATATAATTGGCAGGGGGAAAAAAACTGGTCTCAGGCTCTACTTTAGTGATGATGAAGTCTGCTAGGAACAGTAGAGCCCCAACATTAATCTTTCTTTGGGTACCACAACAACAAGTGTGTCAGACAGACAAAGTCAAGAAAGCAGTGATCAAATCAGACCCCAAGTGATCAAAGACAAGATGTAGTCCCCAACCCTGCAACAGATACCAAGAGATAACCCCCTGGCTCTTCTTCCAGAATATCTCAGTTGTTTCCCTCTCTTGGATAGTCTGGCCTCATCACCTAAACTGTCCTGCTAATATTCATTGTGTAGAGGATGCCATCCACCATCCAAGATAAAATTGATGGCACTGTTTCAGATGGTGTTCCGTACAATCTGCCTGTGGAATGGAAGAGAGGACATCATATTCTCCTTTGTCCCAGGAAGCAAAGTACTTTGGGTTAATATGGCATGTATAGCCTGAGACAGTGGCTGAGGATTCATCTTACCATCTACATCCACATTAAATCAATACAATAAAGTAATAGAGAGTATCACTTCAGATGATGGGTGTTCAAATGAAGATCTGCATCTGGTCTTGTGCATGACCTTTCCAATTTAGCAAGGAAATACATGAAAGCTACTTTTGTCCATGAATCTTTTGCTACATTAGAGTTAAATCATCTATCAAATCTGAATGTGTCACCAGTGCACCAACAGGGATACACTGCCATCAGTGCTGGGACAGAGATAATCCACTAAGGTGACCATAGCAGTCTCAGTTCTGTATCCTGCTCTGAAGCCAGTTTGAAATGGGTCGAGGAAGAGTGTGTCATCCAAAACTGCCTTGAGTTGGAAGGCTACTGCCCTCTTGATCATCTTGCCCAAAAAGGAAGATTAGAAACTGATCTATAATTATTAAGGCCTAGGGCAGGGGTAGGCAACCTTTCCCCTTTAAGGGCCGAGGGACTTCACCTCCCAGAATCCCAGGAGCTATTGGCCAACATAGGACTATTGGCCAACATGGCTGAGGCTTCTGGGAACTGAAGTCCCTCAGCCCTTAAAGGGGAAAGGTTGCCTACCCCTGGCCTAGGGGATCCAGGGAGGGCTTTTTCAGAAGAGGTCTAACTATTGCTTCTTTTAAACAAGGTAGAAAGTTTCCTTCCCTAAGAGATACCTTAATAATAAGTTGTATTTAAGATTTAAGTATGGGGATGCTTTGATTGGGAGTTCCTGCATGGCAGGGGATTGGATGGGCCTTGTGGCCTCTTCCAACTCTATGATTCTATGATTCTACTCTTCCCTGAATGACCAACTAAGAGGAACAGGGATCAAGAAAACAAGTTGTCTTCCTTACTTGCCCCAGCAGCTTGTTCACATCAGCAGTACTCCCCAATTGAAAATGATCCAGTGTAATCCCACTAAAAAAAAAAAAAAAATCATTGTGGGAGAGCCATCACTTTCTTGGATTGTCCATTTCACTGTATTTTATTATGTGGTAAATATGGTGAACCAGAATATTTACTGTTGTTTTTTCTTAAGCTTCTGACCAAACCAAATTCTACCCATTTGTCTGATCTCCCAAAGGACCCAAACCTATATAAATATATAATAAACTGTCACATCTACCTTTTGTAGACAGGCAGGCAGAATGCCTTATTGGAACCAGTTTTTTTTGAGAGGAACCACAATAATATCTGGGGAGCAAACCTAATGATCCCCATAGCATAGCATGTAATTAAAACACAAGAGGAAAATTGTTTAAGTCATTGTTTAAAAGTAAAAAGAGTATACTTTAAAAATGCAAATTTTCCTTTAATAATGCCTGGTGATTAGTTTTAAGGCAATACAGTGCTGAAAACTACATTGCTTCTCAAAGTCTCTCATGAAAATCAGTTAAGAACAGTGACAGCTGCAAGTTATTTCAGAACAAAGACACATGGGGAAGCAAGACACCTACACCACAGTAACTAATTCCAAATGGAATTTCTTTAGATGAGAGAGAATCCACAAGAATCAGTGAAAAGACCATTGTATCTACCACCCTCATCTTTTTCTCTGGTACTGAAAGTTTACCTAGTCAAGTCTACAAAAAGGTTTGTTCAGCCGAGCTCACGAATCACAAAAGGTAGGCAAACAACATTTCCACATCTTAGGCAACCATGGGGAGAATGTTCCTTTCTTTTTCTATAGGATAGACATTATACATCTGCTAATGAGGTACAGAAGGCCATAAAAACAGAAGATCTGGAATTTTGTCCAGGCTGCATTTTTAAGGGAACTAATCAGATTTTCATATCCCCACTGTTGAATGGAGTTATCCTTCAATTTTTGACTTCTCTGAATTTTGAAATATAATCTTTTGTCCCTAAAACTTATCAGGATGTATACATATATATCCACATACACACACATACACAAATATATATATATATAATAGGTTCACTTAAATACAATGCATATTTAAAGATAAAATATGTTAAATATAGTACAATTCTTCATGCAGGTTTTTTTTAAATCCCCTTCCCCATGCATAAATACCTCTTATGAATTAATGAATAAATATATGGGAACTCATCATTTATGATTATGGGATGAATATGTGGAAATCTGACAATGATCATAATCAAAATGATCTAATTATTCCCATTTGGAATTATTGAGCTGATCAAGAAAGGTAACAAAATCTTTGATATCCAGATAATTCCAGGAATTTCTCAAACATACACAAGATGGCAAACATATTTTCTTTCTTTCACAAAATTAGTCACAAACCCAGGAATATATGTATTTCCCATTGTAAATAAAATCAGTTAATTTTAGGAGATGCACATTTGTTATGTATCCCTACCCATTTCCATTAGGGTGGCAAAACAGCTAGCAAACCAAGCGCATATGAGATCAGCAACAGCTGTAAGAGAGAAAAGTTGGGAGGGCGGTCATCGGCAAACACCCTTTTGATGTTGTCTTAGCTAACTTGTATTTCTTTAAGTTACTATCTCCCACCAGGGCATCAGACAAACAGGGCAACTGCACTACTATATGAGAATGACTAAAATGAGACACAACAGACTCATCTAGAAACATAAAATTTTAATAGCTTTTCTAGATAAATGCAATAGGGGAGGAAAGTGAAACAACATCAAAAACAGAATAGAGATTAAAAGTATGGATGCCCATCTGTTACAGCTGTGTATGACTCCCCCTTTTCCACTTATAATGTGAAAAGGAGTTGTTGCAAATACAGCACCTTCTTTCCTGTAATTCACCTGCTGGTTGGCAGATAATTTGATCTTCCACTTAGTTTGATCAAAATCTTTGAAACTAAATCATTTTGTGTTGAAATTGTTTCTTCCCTCCCTCCCACCCACTATGAACAAGTGAGATGGCATAAATTTATTCATGGCTTAATGTGGTTGCTGTTTAATTAGTTGCAAAAGTGGCTGTAAATAAAGATGGGGTATATTCTGCAGAACTGAGTTCAAGGAAAGTCTGAGAGAGAACCAGGGATTTTGCACTGACACAAAAGTATACATGTTCTGAAACAAGAGTCCGCCAGTAAAAATGGAAGCTCTAGCTGAGTTCTCTTAGCCTCCTATAATGTATAGTTTACCTCATGCTCAGATATCATTATAAAAAGCAATTACCTGATTCTGAGCCATATAATTTGGCTGCTGCCGAACTAACAACAGAGGGAGTCAATATAATTACCTCAGAACATAAGGATATTTGTACTACTACACACTACACATTAAGGAGGAGGGGGGATAATATGACACGACAGACATTTTCAATGAGAGTGTCCTGTTTCTTATACAGGTAAACCTCCGTTAATGAAGTAGATGTGTTCAGAGGTAAGAAACAAATATTATTGGATTCTTTGTGGCATGAACAGTAATTCTGCTTTCCCTAAGCAAAACAGGGATAATAATGCCCTTTCCATCCAAGCCAGTGATCCATTCTATTCCACTATGTAGAACCCTCTACTTATTACTTCCCTAAACTAGAACTAAACATAATTTTTGCAGAAAGTTCTGCATGTGGTATCTTCAGTTATGAATATAAACGGAATTCTTCTCTGAATGAGCAACTGCAGGAAGTTAGGTGTTCCACACTTTGGTGCTAATTAATATTTTGGAATTTATAACATAAAAAATATCCAATTTGTTTTTGTCTGATTGCATCTTTCTTAAAAAGCAGTTTAAAGTGAAATACAAGCATTTCTCCCTGATGAATGAAGTATTCTATTCTACTTACCATTCATTGAAACTTTAATGAGATGTCAAAGAATTATCTAGCCAAAGTTAAGAACTTTTTAAGACTCATTGATTTTAATGACAAAGTTAAGCTTGTGCTTAATGCTCTCTCATTTAAATTACTGTGACATAAATCTATCCAACTTGGACTGGGTTGTGGCCTAAACTTCTAGGAAAGGGCAGAGGCCAGTGATTAAAAAGCAACAGAAATCAAAGATTTCTGAAGTCTTCTGACTTGATAAAGTTATTGGCTCGATAAAACTAGTTCAATTTTCCTCTGCAGTCCTTTGTTACAGGCCAGGTTGATAATTGTGCAGCCTGATAATATACCTACAGGCACAGAGTATAACCTATAGAATATAATATGAAAGATACAATGCAGAAAGCTGTGTGTGTGTTTTGAATTATGGTGCCCAGAACTGGACACAGTATTCCAGGCCAGACCTAACCAAAGCAGAATAGAGTGGTACTATTACTTTCCTTGATCTAGATTTGTTGTTAACTGCCCTCGAGTCAATGTTGACTCATGGCAACCCTATGAATGAGACATCTCCAAGACCCTCTGTCCTCCACTGTTCTGCTTAATTCCTGCAACTCCAGTCTCCTCCAGTCTGCTGAGACTTCTCCTGTTCTCCAGGAAATGATTATTTTTTGCCAGTTCTTTTAATGCCCTTGGAGAATTTATCTGGCTCTGGAGACTTAAATTCATTTAGATTGACCAGGTACTCATGTACAACCTCTTTACCTATTCTATGCTGCATTTCCCCTAATGAACCATCTGTTCCATTTTCCTTAGGCTGAGCAGTGTTTTCCTTTTTAAATTTTTTTTTATTGATTAAAACAAAATACATCACTAAAAACAATACATTCAAATTTACCTTACATACTTGGATACAGCCTCAGCCCTGGTGGCGCAGTGGTTAAATGCCTGTACTGCAGCCACTCACTCATAGACCACAAGGTTGCTAGTTCAATACCAGCCAGGGCTGAGGCTCGACTCAGGCCTGCATCCTTCCGAGGTCGCTAAAATGAGTACCCAGCTTGTTGGGGGGCAATCAGCTCACAGTTGTAAACCGCTTAGACATCCCATAGCATGATATGAAGCGGTATATAAATGAAGCTGCTTTGCTTTGCTTTGCTTTGCTATACATTATTCAATCAAATTGATTCTTCCATCTTCAGTCTTGCGAACTTGCTTCCCAATTCAACAATCTTCCTCCATTCAAACTTCTTCCTCTAGTCTGTCCTCCACCGATTCATTTCTACATTTTTTTACTACTTATCTTCTTTTAAGTATTGTTTTATCTATCCAGATATCACTTCTTATCCTTTTTAAACACCTTGTCTCAACCCATTTCTCTATATACAATCTATAATGCTATTACTTCTTAATCTAAGTTCTTTTTTCTCCTTTGTTTAACTTATTGTTTGTATATTCAGCCATTTTCCCTTTATATATTTATATACGGTAATTCTTCCCAATCCCCCTTTTTACTATCTGTGTTATCTATATTACTATCTTCTAAGTCAGGGGTAGGCAACCTAAGGCCCAGGGGTCAGATGCGGCCCCATGAGGCCTTTGGACCGGCCCCAGGCCAGTCTGGTCACTGCCTCTGCCGCCCCCTGCCACCACTGCCACCCGCCATTGTGATATTGATTATTGTTGTTATTACTTGTTCTTGGGGTTTTCTTGGCAAAATCTCCACAGGGGTTTTGCCATGGCTTTTCTGGGACTGAGAGAGTGTGCATGCATATTTTTTTATTTTTTAAAATTATTTTTATATTTTTATATTTATTTATTTATTTATTTATTTATTTATTTTTGGTGCTTCGGCCCCCCAATTGTCTGAGGGACAGCAACCCGGTCCCCGGCTCAAAAAGGTTGCCTACCCCTGTTCTAAGTCTTCCCTGTTCTCCCTTAATCTTTTTGATATTATGTCTGCCTCCATCATATCCAACAATTTCAGTACCCATTCTTCAATTCGTATTTCCATTTTTGTTTTCCAGTATCTGGCATAAACTATCCTTGCTGCTGTCAGCATGTAAAAAATCATTTTACCAGCAATTTTTTCTTTTTCTTTTTCCACCATAATTAGAAGTAACGTCTCTGGATTGAATCTTAAATCTATTCCCAATAGCTATTTTATTCCAGCATGTATCACCTTCCAAAATTTTTCTGCTTCAGAACATTCCCATCATAAATGAAAAATAGTTCCTTTTACCCTTTCACACTTCCAGCATAAGTTTTGGGTGTTTCCATAAATCTTACTTATTTTATCTGGTCATAAATGCCATCTGTATATTATTTTATAAAAATTTTCTCTTATGTCCTGACTTAGAGACTATTTTAACCTTTTGTTCCAGGATCATTCCCATTGCTCTAAGTCCAAAGCTCTGCCACAGTCCCTTACCCATTTAATCATATTTTCCTTGATTATATCTTCTTCCAAATAATATTCCAGTATTTTATATATATATAATCTTGAAAGTAATGCTGGTTTATCCTTCAGTATAATTTCTTCTAATTCCGTCCTTTCCCTAGATAAACCTATGGTTTCTTTGTCTTTTTTAAATCTCAATTTCATTTGATTATAAAGGAACCATTCACACTTATTACCTTCTGATCTTATCTGCTCTAACATTTTCATTTCATATTGATTTTTTTCTCTAATTAATATTTCCTCATATTTTAACCATTTTTCTTTTTTCTGAGAATCAGTATTACATAATGCCTCATGCGATTATAGCCATAGCGGTATTTGAGGACAAATCCATCTTTTATATTTATTCCACACTCTGTATAATACTGCTCTAATATAATGATTTTTAAATTCCTTATTTGCTTGGATTTTCCCATAACATAGATATGCATGAAATCCAAATCTTAACTCTGATCCTTCTAACTTTAACTGCTTTTTGTCTTCCAATTTAATCCAATTTTTTAGCCACATCAAAGCACTTGCTTCAAAATATAAATTTATATTTGGTACCGTGAATCCACCCCTTTCTACTCTATCCTGCATATATTTTTGCTTTATTCTTGGCTTTTTTCTGGCCCGGATATATTCTGATTGTTGTCTTTGCCAATCTTTTAATATTTTTTTTCATTTTTGATTATCGGAATTGTTTGAAATAGGAAGAGAAGTTTCGGTAGCATATTCATTTTTACTACCAAAATCCTTCCTAATAATGTCAAGTTTAGATTTTTCCACAAATTCATATCTATTTTTATTTCGTCCCATTTTTTCCCATAATTGTTCCGAAAAAAGATCAGTTTTTATTTGTTATATTTATACCTAAATATTTGGCCTTTTTTTTTTTTTGTAATATTAAATCCTGTCAATTCTTTTATTTCCCTTCCTCTTTTATTGTCATATTTTTTGTAATTACATTTGTTTTTCTTTCATTTATTTTTAATCCTGATATTGTTTCAAATTCTTTTATATATATCATTAGATTTGGTATACTATTAAATGGATCTTCTACTGTTATTGCTATATCATCCACAAACGCTCGGACTTTGTATTGATCCCCTTTAAATTTTAATCCTTTAATTTCTGATGCATTACTAATTTTCCATAATAAAAGGAAAGCAGTGTTTTCCTTTTGTGATAAGACTGAGCAAAGAAGGTGTTAAGAGGCTTTGCTTTTTCTCTGTCCGTGTTAGCTTTTTGCCATCTTCTCCATGAAATGAACCTACCATTTCCTTTCTCTTCCTTTTGTTATGAACATAACAAAAAAAAAGAGTCTTTTAAATTGTCCTTAACCTGTCTAGTAAGCCTGAGCTCATTCGGTGCTTTAGCTTTTCTAATTTTCCCCCTACATGTGCTAGCTATTTGTCTAAATTCGTCTTTGGTGATTTCCCTCTTTTTCCATTTCCTTTACATGTCCTTTTAAAACTTAGCCCAGTTGAAAGTTCTTTAGTCATCCATCTTTGCTTCTTGAGACACCTCCCATTTTTTCTCCTCATTGGAACTGTTTGAAATTGTGTTTTCAATATCTCCCTTTTCAGAAACCTCTATCCATCCTGAACTCTCTTCACTTTTACTATTTCTGACCATGGGATCATCCCCAATATTTTCCTAAGTTTACTGAAATCAGCTTTCCTAAAGTCTAGAATGTGTATCTCACTAAGCCAGGGGTCGGCAACATTCTCCTACCTGGGGCCGGTTGCTGGTCCCCAGGTCTTCTGCCAGGCTGGGGGGGGGGGAGGTAATGGTGGTGCTCACACTCATGCGCGCATGCGCAACCCCGACCCCGCCACCCCCGCCACTGGTACCAGCTGCCGCCATTTTGTTTGCCAAAATGGCAGCCATGATTCATTTGCGCATGCGCAGTACTCCTGGGCATGCGCGAACGAGCCTCGGCCGCCATTTGGGAAAACAAAATGGTGGTGGTGACTCATTTGCGCATGCGCTGAGACGCAGCCACCATTTTGTTTGCCAAAATGGCGGGCGCGGCTCATTCGCACATGCACAGGAGTACTGCGCATGCGCAAATGAGTCGCAGCTGCTATTTTGGCAAACAAAATGTCGGCCACAACACACACAGCAGTGGTGCAGCAGTGGCACGCGCAGCAGTGGTGGGGGTCGTCGTCGGTGGCAGAGGGGGTCAGCGGGCCAGGTGCGGCCCGTGGGCCGTAGGTTGCTGACCCCTGGACTAAGCGGTATATAAATTAAGCTGCTTTGCTTGCTTTGCTTTTGACTATGCTCTAATTTCCATTTCATTCATATATAAAAGACTTCAGGAGTCATAAAAGTTAGTTTCATGTGCCACACAGCCCATGGGCTGCACTATACCCATCTTTACCATGTAGTTTACCTTTCACAGGGTTTGGACTATGTGTTTACACTTTGAGAACATACACTGTAAAGCTCAAATACAAGTAGTTTTATTTAAAGATTATGGGGGGAAGCAGACGGGCGGCACGGGGCCGCCCCAGGAAGCTGCGCTGCGGGGCTGAGGTATCCGCACACCTCAGCCCCGCGGCGCAGCTTTGCCACCCCTGGAAGGAGCACTAAAATAGCGCTCCTTTCGCAAATTGCCGAAGGTGCACCGCAAAAGGCTGACAGCACACCTTCGGCGGCTTTTCTGCTGCAGCACGTGCGGACGCTGCAGCAGAAAGGCATCGTCGGAGCGCTGGCCATGCAGAGGGCCGGCTGCTCCGACGATGTCTTCAGGAAGGGGTTGGGGCACCCAGCGTGTGGCTGCCCCTCCCCTTACTTGCCCTGAAGACGGCGCTTTGTGCCGTCTGCTTAGCCCCTATGTCCCATAAAAACAAAAATAAAATAAGCACCACACTCACACCAAAAACAAAAAGACATTTACAAGAAGGAGCTGACTTTCTATGGCTGGCTGTGGGTGATGAGCTAAAAGGGGTACCTCCAAAACTGAAGGCAACACTCTAAGACTTACTACCTCACTTGTTTAACTCCCTCTAACTTTACCATCATTTATAATTATGCTGAAATCCAAAAGCCAGCATGGTGTAGTCATTTGAGCATTGGTCTTTGGGGCTCTACAGACAGTAGGGTGCACAGCATGATGGTGGCATCAGGGTGGAGTTGGGACAGGAGGCAGGTGGTCGCCATCCCGACTCCATCCCCAGGCCAGCCCTTTTGGCTGGTCTGTACAAGCCTTTTGACTCTGGAGACCAAGATTGAAATCCACTCTCAACCATGGAAACCCACAGGATTTCCTTAGGGAAGTCATACTGTCTCAGCCTCAGAGGATGGCAAAAACAACCCCTTCTGAACAAATCTTGCCAAGAAAACACTGTGATAGGTTGCCATATGTCAGAAACAATAGCAATAGCAAGTACATTTCTATACTGCTTATCAGTGAACTAGCACTCCATAAGTGGTTTACAATGTGTAAGTCAATTGCCCCCAACAAGCTGGATACTCATTTTACTGACCTGCAAAAGGATGGAAGGCTGAGTGAACTTGGAGCCCTCCTCTAGGATCAAACATATAACACTGTGGCTGCAGGACCAGAATTTAACCACTCTGCCACCAGGGCTCCATAAAAAGTAAAGACACACAACAGCAACAACAATGCTTAAAGCTAAATAATGATTCTCTATTGCTCTTGCATAGGCTTTCTTAGTCCTTCCTTCCTGTACCTGTTTTGTTTTGGCGGTTTTCCTGTGCTATCCAGATGTACACACAGTAATTGGGACTACCAATAGATTTCAGGCCTGTTCAATGTCCAAGTATAGGCCAGTTGTCTCATCAATTACTATCCTTTTTCCAGTTTTCCCTTTGTTTATTGTCCTGACTCAGCAGTGTTCCAGACCATAACATTTCTTGCATGATTATATCCAATCTGAACTTGATAAAAAGCTTATCATCCATTTTATCCCCTAAGCCATTTGCTGGATCTTAGGTGGGCCTTATAGCTTTAACCATCCATTGTGTCCTTGTACCTATGTATTCCT
Organism: Phrynosoma blainvillii; assembly: GCA_026167975.1. Classification (NCBI taxonomy): domain Eukaryota; kingdom Metazoa; phylum Chordata; class Lepidosauria; order Squamata; family Phrynosomatidae; genus Phrynosoma; species Phrynosoma blainvillii. The sequence continues at coordinate 88,396,935 of JANUYF010000001.1, read as the reverse complement.
GTGCCTAGCTAAAGCCTTGATTCTTTATCCTGAAAGCAAATAAAAGGAGATTTTTAAAAATACTGTAATATCTCTTTGATACTGTGAACTGTAGCCTTCCCTCACCTATTGCCACCCAGGTGTGTTGGACTACAATTCATTTTCTCCCCATTTGGCAAAGACTTTAGTAACTGGATGGGGAAGATAGATGTATTGGATGCATAATTGGGGGGGGGGGGGAAACAGTACTAAAGTTTGTAACCCTGGATGTACACATGTCCAAAAGGACACTCAATTATTAGTATGTGGTTGGGGATTATGAATTACCTCAAAGGTAATAATGCCTAGTGTTTGGGTTACTTATCCTTGGGACCATATCCCTGTGTATACCAAGTCCAGACACAAGAATTCCAAAGGCAGGTTTTCAAACAAGCAATGAGTTTTATTTTTAAAAGGGGAAATCAACAATCATACACAACCACACATGCTCATAAGGACTAAGAGATTCAAAGGTGTTACAGGGGAATAGAATAAGGCTTACTAAGGAGATACTTCACCTGAATGGGTCCAATTGATGAGGGCCCTGGAAGGGATGGAGGACTCTGCAGCTTCCATGGCACAGAGGGTTTGGGCAAGCGGCAGAGGAGCAGAGTCAAGCAAACTGACAGCATGCTGCCAGCTGCTGGACTAAGCCAGAGAAACAATGGAAAAGCACCCATGTATATATAGTGAATTTCTACCCTAGAGCAAAATTCAGGGTATAGAAAAAGGCCAAATGGTGGTGCCTTCTTTGAAATGGGTTTGGGTCACTTTGAAGTTGGTTTTCAAAGGAGATAACATTGGGGTATGAATGTGAGTGATAAAAAAGCATTTCCGAGGCAAGAAGCCAGAGTTGTTTACTCTTTGGCATCATCCACTGTCCCATAGCTATTGCTTTTCTCACCTCCTCAAGGATGTCTGGGAAAGTAGAGCCCTGGTGACTCCTATTGCTATCTTATGTGTGAGGGAGGAATCCCAGTAATGGCATTTACAGTAGGGTTAAAGAAATGCCATTTAACCGGCATTTTATTGCCATTCTGATATCAAAAGAGGAGGGATCCAATTGGGTAACATATCTCACAGTTCCAAATTTGATCTGGAGACTAATAAACAGAGATGAACTAGGATTTGAGAATGATTGCATTTGTTGTGCAGTCCTAGTTCAACTAGGAAAAAAAAACAACTAGAAAATTGTGTACCTGATTCTAGTATGGACTCTAGTGGAATTTGACCCTCTCTGGATGGAATTCTACTTGCAAAGTGTACGTGAGCATACCTGAGCAAAGTGAGATACAGTCGGCCCTGTGTATTCACAGATTCTGCATCAACAGATTCAGTCATCCAGATTGAATAATCACAGATTCAATCATTAATATTGAACATATTTTTTTTTAAAAGCAAACTTTGATTTTATATAAGGGACACCATTTTACCACACCACTGCATACAATGGGACTTGAGCATCCATTGATTTTATATAAGGGACACCATTTTACCACACCATTGCATACAATGGGACTTGAGCATCCATGGATTTTGGTATCCATGGGGAGTCCTGGAACCAAACGCCAGCAGATACAAAGAACACATGTAAAAGTGGGGGGGGGGGGGAACCTAATGTATTGAAGAACAATGGCTTCCTTAGAAGAAGCACAAGTTCCCATTTTTGTTGTCTGTTCCTGTTTGAGTGACCAAAATGATTTCTGGAACCTATTCAATTCTTTGGATATCAAAATACACCCCTGCTTTCCTTACTGTGGGCCAAACTATATGGCACATGGAATTTATGAATGGTATACCCTGAAGGTACCAGATCAGATCCCATCTGATCTTGAAGTTAAGCTAGGTCAGACTTGGTTAGTACTTGGGAGGGAGACCATCAATGAATATTAAGTGCCACATGGTATATTTCAGAGGAAGAAATTCACAAAAGTACTCCTTGCCTAAGAAAACCCTTTGAAATTAATGGGGTCACCATAACTCAGCAGGAAATTTGATGGTACCCACACACACACACACAGAGAGAGAGAGAGAGAGAGAGCATCATTGCAGTGCTACACATTTCCCAATCCTGCAACAAAGACTGGTTCACACATGAGCTAAATACAAAGTTCCCTATAGGAAAACAGAAAGAAGCTTGTTTTAAGGATTTGGAATCAGACCCAAGGTGATTCTGTACCTTTCCAAGGTAGCATTCTTGGGTTCCATATTTCTTTTTCATATCATAATTTTCTCCAATTCAGGTGGGTGTTTGTGTTTTCAAGAAGGTTGTGTATACTGCTGGAGGCTGTGACTTCAGAAGTCTACTGCAGGGCCAAAATACAGGGGACACTTTTCATAATGACAATTTAAATCAATGAGGCTGGTCATATGAAACACATGCTGAGTTTGTAGTATGAGGAAATGTCTTTCTTTCAGTTGCCATGACGCCTGTTCTCCAGTTCTCAGAATCCCCTTGGAGCCAGTAATATAGAATGACTAGCACAGCAATTTGGGATATATATAAAAACTACAAAATGGGATTTAAAATCTGGATGAGAAAGTGGGCCACTTTGTAGAGGAGAAATGATTGAGGATTGATGACTGAAGTTTTAAATGCAGTTTGGAGGCATAATTTCTGTCAGAAATATAAATTATTATTGCCACTATTTCTCCCTCTCTGGAAGGGCTCCTTTATCTGCAATAACTGCATTACAACTAGAAATTCAACAGATGTATTCCCATGCCAGGAAAAGTAGCACTTGTTGAATTTCTACTGGCCACAAAGCTCTGAAAGGCACAATAGACCTGCCAGATAAATGCAGCAAGTAAATTTACTGAGAAAAAGTCCTGGGCTACACATGCAGCAGAGTGAAATCATAGAGTCTTGAGCTGTCAGAATAGATTGGACCAATTCAGAGAAGGAAAACCAAAAGTATCAGTCACCTGGATCATTTTTCCTATGATATCATAGCTAGATGCAAAGAGGACAGGACTCCTGTGCAGTAGGTGTGTAGAACAAGAGATTTTAGTAGATACCACTTGTCTCCTTTCAACAGTATAAAGAGAAGGGCAAGGCAGATGGGCAGCTTGGAGCAACCTTCTGGCCATGTCGTGGGCACACATCGTCTGCATGCCACACCCCCAAAGCAGCAGAAGCCACTCCTTTTGGGCCTGAGTCACCCTTATTCTGTTGGGAACTCAAGGGTTCAAGCATGGTGTCCTTGCTATCAAATTAAGGGATCCTCAAGTTTTCTACTAACCCCCCCTGCCCTCACCCCAAGAGATGAAAATGACTAAGACTAAGTTGTAACCTGCTTCCCAGTCTTTGCCTCTTCCATGTTTGTGGGGTTTTGGTCTCAAAATCTCAGGTAATGGGAAGCTGCTGATCTGACATTGCTCTAATGCCTTTAACCACTGCATGACAGGCATATATTTAAAGATAAAAGTTCCCCCCTCCCCATAAGGAAAGGTATGTTTGGTGCAAACAGGTATGAAGTTGTAGCAAATTGCCATGCTGGTTGGAGGACTCTGGAAACTGTAGTCAAAAAAGTAATCTTCCCAAGTTCAGCTCTGGTAAAATGATGGATAGCCGCCTTAAATTAAGACCAAATTTTGTTTGATTCATTTTTCCATTTTCTTTGATACATCTGTTTATTTGTATATAATGAGGAAGAGGTGGGCTTCCTCCAAAGGAAATGTGGGTATATATACTGCCATGGGGAAATTGAAAAGGACACAAACTTGGCTTTTCCCATGTCCTCTTTTCCTCCCCTGATTCTGCTGTTGAACTGTTTCCCACAGCTGCTTTAGTGAGCAGGATTTTGTGTGACTTTACAGCAAGTGCAGGAACCTATGGGGCCTCCAGGTGTTGTTGAACCCTAATTTCCCTCTTCCTTGACCATTAGCCATGATGGCTGGGACCAGTGGGAATTGGACTACAATCTGGTCAGAGATTTCCCACTCTGCTGATGTAGAGTCCTGCTTACTAAAGCACAATGGTGACTGATGGCTTTCATGTCAGTAAGACAACTTCCTGTAGAAAAGTAGAAGACAACTTCTACTTTTAGCCTTAAGTTTAAAGGAACTATTCGGGTACTTGATCCTTATCCCTCAAAATAGGCTCGGCACCTTGAAGTTTATGCAGAATGTTAAGAAATCAGAATGGCTCAACTGGCCCACCGACATAGAAAGTCCCTTCAAAAGCAGGATTGGAATGGAGAGCCAGGGAGAAATAGAAGAAACTGAGCCTTCCTTCCCTATTTCATCATGGAAGTATGCACATCTGCATGCTTTCTGTTTACCAGAAGTAGTCAACAGAGAGTCATTGGCTGTGCTCTGTCTACCTTCTGTGCCACTGCATTTTAAAATGATATGCTAGTTCTCTGCATTTTACCCAGACAATTCTTAATGTGAAGGCAACAACCTGAAATATTTATCTTGGAGAAACTTTGATGATTTAAAAACAAAACAAAACCCACAGAAATAGCCCCTAAGCTCGGGGGGGGGGGGGGGAGTATGGAATGCACACTTCATTTCGTTGCATTGGATTAGATAGCTGTTTTTGATATTTCCCTGGCCTTTTCTTTCTTTCTTTCTTTTGTGCCTTTAATTTCCAATGCTCTATTAATTATCACTGAGAATGTAGGACACTATTAATAAACAAGATCATTCTCTTGGAAAAGCATATCCAATTCAATTCAATTTAATTTATTCGGTCTTTGACCAGTATATGATACAAAAATATGTAGGATATATAAGATATAACACGAAATATAATAATAATAGTAGTAATAATATATACATGTACACATATTGGGGGGAAAAAAAAAAGAGAAAACATTAGCATTAACAAATTAATATACAAATTAATATACAGACTAAAAATAAGCTGTTAATATCCATTCGTCAATTGAGGTCGCAGCTTACAGACAATATAACAGTATTTAGCCACTATATGAGATACTGTATGGTCTTTGTTATCTAACAAAAAACGTAAATAAAAGGAATCAGATTTACCTAGGAATTTGCTTAGTAATGGGCTAATCAGTTGACAGCGGATATCCCTGTAAAATTGACAATAAAGTAGGATATGCTCATTAGTCTCAACAGCACCCGATCCACAAGGGCAAAAACGGAATTCAAAAGGTATTTTTTTGAATCTGCCATCCAGCATGGCCGTAGGCATCATATTAAAGCGAGCCAAAGTTAAAGCCCTTCTAAACTTTGGGAGGGTAACATGAAATAGATATGGAGCTATAACAGGGACTAAGATCTGTGAGCTAAACAAAGCATATTTAGAAAGAGAGACAAAATCCATTAGTCTTTCAGCTTCTATAATTTTTTGTTTTATAATAGATTTGGCTTTATCTATATCCAATTTTAGAAATTCATTTATGTTAAGTCCTAGCTCATTTAGTTTCTTATGAATAGAAGTTTCCCATGTAGATTTAAAAGAATCCAAAAAAATTAGATTTGTCAATCTCCCAGGGATTTTATGCAGTTTTTGCCAATAGGTGAGAATACTAATCCACATACTGGACTCTATTTTAATAGACCCAGTCTCCCTCCTAAGAAGAGCATTTGGAACACACTGAGCAACCTGTAGGATTCTCCTAAGAAACTTAGTTTGAAGGCGTTCGAATACATTGATGTTACTATATGGGCCCAGTTGGGCTCCATAAAGAAGTTGGGGACGAACCTTGGCATTAAACAATTTAATTGCGGCCGGAATAAACTGAGCACCTTTAGTGAAAAAAAATCTCAAGATTGCTGTTATAGTTCTTTGAGCATTACTGACGATGAGTTCAGAATGGGCAGCTCTCCTACCAGAATGATGAAACACAATACCTAAATATTTAAAGGTCTTAACCTGTTCAATATTTTGTCTATCGAGTGTCCAGTGTGTCATTTTAGGACGATGAGCAAACATAAGAATCTTGGTTTTAGAAGAATTAACTGTCAGTTTTTCCTCTTTGCAACACAAGGCAAGAGAATTTAAAGATCTTTTTAAACCAATAGGAGATAACGAGAGAATTACGACGTCGTCCGCATAAAGCAATAAATTGATATGCCTATTAGCCAACTTTGGAGGATGGAAAGAAAGATTTTTCAGAACAGTAACTAAGGAGTTAATATAAAAATTAAATAAAGCAGGAGCCAAAACACATCCTTGTCTCACACCCGTCTTGACAGGGACTGCTTTTGAAACATGTCGAAAAGCATATCCATTAGTAATCAATCATCAGAATTTTGGATATGGAACTCTAGTCTAGGCCTTTATTACTTTATCAGCTTCCTGCCTTGTCTTTGATGATGGATCATAATCATGCTTTTAAAAAAAAATAAACCAAAAATACACCCATGGCATTAAAATGATTAATTTTAATCCAAACAAAAATTACCCTTAATTAAATACACTTATTCCTCCTGAAATTGACAAAGCACTCCCCCAAAGCCCTCCATCAGCCTATTTATCAAATTATTTCAGTAGAAAGTCTGTCTGCTCTTTCAAGTCTCCTTTGTCACTAAACATGATTTTTGTCTAGACTGAAAATCATGTGCACCCCCTCCCCAAATGTTGTTAGTTGGCGGTTCCCAACCTTCCTCGCCATTCTAGGTTGTTGCATTGGAGCATCTTTGCGAGTAAATCATGCAGGCCAATCCCCCCCTCCCCTCTTGCTGCTGCTTTTTCAGATTTTATCATGGATGGGATTTGGTTCCTTGGCTTCAGCAGGTCACACTGATGGATGGGTCTCTCCTGCACAATAAATTACAAATGTTTTGATATGGCTGTGTACAACATTTGCAGAAAAAGTACAAAGGTGGAGCTAGTTAAGTGGCATCAATCAGCATTTTGTCTGCTGTTAACACATCCAAAGAATTTTGAGCTGCTGGGCACCTTGTTCTCTGGAATTTTTTTACATGGATTGGGACTCCCTATAGGATGTTCAGTGTCATGTGCTGCATTCAGAAAGTTTAGCATCTTTCTGGAATGGGCCCTACACCCAAGAGCTGGCCAGCAGTTCATTATTTGAATGATAACTTGTATATTGGTAAATTTGAGACATGGCAGTGCAAGTCTCAATCTGAAAGCTCCATGCATTGTCAATAGATCTGAGAATCTTGTTTGTGTTTCTTGTAGGGCTGAAGTTGTTGTCAGAGCAGAACATGCTACTCATTTGGGGACACAACAAGATTTACTGGGCAACATGGGAAGCTCAGATCTGCCACTTTAGCTTCAGTTGAAGCACTGTCTATCCAAGTCCATTTTAGCAAAGAGAGAAAGGGAGCATTGAGATTATCCATCAACAGTTAATACTTGAACACCAAGACTGAGCAGGCATATCAGTCATCTGGTCACAGTTTTGCTTCACATTATTATGAGATGCATTTCTGTTCAGATGCTATTAATTATCACTAAATTTGCATCTATACATGTAAAATAATATAAGGAGCTCTTGTGTCCTCTTTTTCAATCATTAATTCCCTGGCAATCCATATGTACACTGCAGCTGCCCTAACCACAGACTTGCCATCCACAGATTTGAGCATCTGTGGATGGCAAGCCCCATTAAGTTTAATGGCTGCCCATGCACACAATCATGGGAGAGTGGCCACCATTGAAAACCATGGGACTTGAGGTCCCACAGTTTTTACCATCTTTGGGGGATGGGTGGCTTTCAGAACAGAACCCCCATGGATAAGAAGGGCCCAATGTATTTCTAGTGGGGGGGGGGGGGCTAGTATACAGAAACCAAAAGAAATGGGCTCAAATTTCTATAGAGTAACTGAATTCATATTTTCCCTCAGCATTAACAGTCAAATATTTCTTTTTATCTTTATGCTATTTAAAAAACTCCAGAGCCTGAATCCTATTTCTAGTCCTAAATAGAGAAGAGCCACTGAATTAGTTGGATATACCTATATGCTGACTTGCCTTTAAACAATTGATTCAACAGATTTGCTCTAGCTGGGACTAACCAACATAATTCTATCCCACATTTCTAAAGTGTGGATTACTCATATGCTTTGTATAATATATATATTTTTAAGTAGACAGCCTGCATATTGCTGGTGGGTAAGCCCAGCACCAGCAGACAGAATCCTCAGGCATCTGATGGGTCCAAAGTCCTGGAAGGGCCAAACATTGTACTAACACCTGTCTTGGAAATCTCCTATGCCAAGTGGCTGGGTCCCCCTGGCTTTTTAATTCCTCAGAATGCTCCTAACATACAGTAAATCCAAGGCATTGAAAAAAACAAAAACAAAAAGGGTAGCTCAAATCCACTCTGTGCTCATGATAGTGTTGTTGCTTCTTACTGCTCCTGCCAGTTAAACAGGTTGAGGTCCACCAGTGTTGGTGAGATCCTTATCAAAGGACATTTTTTAATGAGAGGTTGAAGCTGTCCCTGCAAATAGGGATCAGAGATTGAGATCCTTGTCACACCATGGAGTTAGCAATGCATTAGTGCCACTATTGCCTCAGTCTTATCACATAAGGCAGCTGCTCTTATGTTGTTTTCCCTCAAAGGTTCAATTGCACTTTTATGCCAGTTTTGGATGGTCAGGAGGCATGCTGTGGATGTGGCTTAGGTGATGGGGAGAAAGAGAAGGGATAGGAGCCAAGAAGGGAAACCTTTGCTCATTGCTCCCTGTCTCCCTTTCCAGTGGAGTAGCCCAGTTCCTAAGCCTCCCCCTCTTTGGTTGCATCCACATTGAAGAAGTAACCCAGTTTGACACCACTTTACCTGCCATGGCTCAGTGCTACAGAATTATGGGAACTGTAGTTTTGTGAAACATTTAGCCTTCTCTGTCAGAGAGCTCTGGTGAAACAACAAACTGCAAATACCGGGGATCCCATAGCACTGAGCCATGGACATTAAAGTGGTCTTACAGTTAAAACAGCATTAATTTCATTATTCTGCCCATTCCTGACTGAGCAGACTTATTAATCGTTGACACATTAATCACTACTTTAGCTGAGGACTTTCATCTGCCAGTGATTAATCAAGTCTATCTTGAATCAGGAAGTACTTTCCCTTCAGAACGGGGGGGGGGGGGGCTTTTTAAATATAAGACTGTTTTCAATTTTTATTTCTGTGGGGGGGATCTCGCCATTTCTCTCTCTGTGGGCCAAACTTGGAAAGGGGGTGGTATTTGGTGGGCAATGCCAAATGCTGAATGTGATAAGGTTTCAGTGCAAAAGAAGAGAGCAGTTTTGAAATCAGAACTATTTTAGCAGGAGAAGAGCTTAGTGCAGGGATCCCCAGACTTTTTGAAAGTTCTCTTGTGAACAACAATTCTCTATGAAAGTCTTCAAAACAGCTACCAGATGTCCATAGTGATTCTTTACACAGAGAGGTCAAGCTACAGAATTAAACTTTTTGAAAATTCCAGCCATTAAAAAAAAACAAAAAACACTATGCAGTTATGTTTGAAAAATCGCTGTTAAAATCTCAACAGCCCAAAAAGTGGTTGCATATGATCCCCAGTGGCTGGTAATTTTAATACCCTGAACATGTACCTCCTTCCAAATATCAGAACTGAAATTATGTAAATATGTAACAATTGCACCAAGTAAAGGTGAAACACATTCTCACAGTTCAGATAATTTATTGCAGGTCTTAAAATTCAGCTTGAGAGCAGAACTTGGATTTCCTGAATTTTGAAATGTTATGAGGAGCTGTGAAGAAGTTATGAGTGATAGAGAGAAGGTGAGTAAGGGGGTTATAGAATGTAGATGAGAGTGAGTATGTTGAGGAAGGGTTGGAGGAGTGGAGGAGTGGGGATGAGGAAGAAGAGGAGGAGGTAGAGAAGAGGGAATTGGAAGGAGAAGGAGAATAGAGATGGAAGAAGGAGGGAGGAAGAAGGAAAAAGGGGGAGGAGTAAAAGTTTCAATTGGTGGGAAAGGGTGTGTATGATTGTAAGATGGTAAGTATTGTTAATTGACTGATTTATTAATTGCATGTCAGTTTGATGTTTTGGATAATAAATAAATATTGTTATTGTTATATTGTAATATATATATATATTTATTATTATCAAATAAAAAAAATGTTAAGAGGAGGAAAATTGGATAAGGGATCATGGAATAGGGATCAGGGAATAGGTGCATATGCAGGTAACAGAACAGTTAAATTTGGTATAGCAAGCCAATTTTTAAAAAATTACTCAAAATTCACTGAAGTTTGTTAAAATTTATTTTTCACATATAGTATTTTGTTTTTGACACATACAGCTGCAAAAATGAAAGCAGAAATGCTAACCCAAGAAAAACTCACATAGACCAGAAAAAAACAGGATACCATATTTGCTTCTTGTGTCACAAAAGATTAAAAACAAACAAATAAAAAATTCCAGTGAACTCTAGAGGGAAGAATATTAAACTTACATGTCCCTAGGAATCATGTTATTTCTTTCTTTTTCTTTTCTTTTACATTTTCCAATACAGAGAACAGCCAGATACTTTCTGAAGATGTAGCCACCTGGAGGAAGTTAACATCTGGCTCTTCATATTCCTGGAAACAACTGCCATTTCCCAATAGAAAGTCATAGCAGAGGAAGGCATTAATATGGGGACTTCTTAATGTGTGTGTGTGTGTGTGTCAGGGACAAGACAGAGCTTAACTGAGAAGGTGTTATTTAATAATAAATAATAATAAGTTTTATTTGTATCCCACTTTTCTACTATAATAGTAATCAGAGTGGCTTATATGTTAAAACAAACCAATACAATACATAAGTCATATATCTTACCCCCCCCCCTTAAAAAAATAATTACTTAGCACAATTTAAAAATATAATCTGTTAAAAACTATTAATAACAGTGATCTATTGGGAAGAAAAGCAGCATAATACAGTGTGTTGTTTATAGCTGAGGTATTCTATTTAGGAAAGACTTGCCGGAAGAGATCCGTCTTGACAGCTTTTTTTAAGCTATCCAAGTTGGTAAGTTGACGGATCTCCTCCGGCAAGCTGTTCCACAGTCTGGGAGCGGTAGCAATAAATTCCTCCCAGAGGACCTGAGGGTGCGGGGTGGATTATATGGAAGTAGGCGATCCCTTAAGTATTTTGGACCCAAGCCATGTCAGGCTTTAAAGGTGATAACCAACACCTTGTACTGAGCCCGGAAACCAATAGGCAAACAGTGAAGTGATTTCAAAATAGGTGTTATGTGGTCACTCCTAGGTTTTCCAGTGACCAACCTTGCTGCCATGTTTTGTACTAATTGGGGTTTCCGGACTAGGCACAAGGGTAACCCCATATAGAATGCATTGCAGAAATCGAGTCGTGAGGTTACCAGTGCATGTACTACATTTTCTAGGTCCCTTACTTCTAGGAAAGGGCACAGCTGGCATATCAGCCAAAGTTGATAACAGGAGCTCCTGACCATCGCATTCACCTAATTAGTCATCTGAAGCGACGGATCTAGGAGCACCCCCAGACTGTGAACACTGTCCTTTGAGGAGAGTGTGACCCCATCTCGGACTGGAGGTTGCAACCCAATCCTTTTCCAATTTATCTGGATTCAGTTTGAGTCTGTTTTTTCTCATCCAGTCCATTACCATCTCAAGACACTGATTGAGAGGAGAAATGCCATCTGTCATCAAAGCTGCAGACCGAGACATGGAGAAGTATATTTGGGTGTCATCAGCATAGTGATAACACCTCGCCCCAAGTCTCTTAATAATCTCTCCCAGCGTCTTCATGTATATATTGAAAAGCATCGGGGACAGAATGGCGTCCTGAGGGATGCCACAATTAAGCTTAGTTTTGAAAGAGCAGCTGTCCCCAAGCATCACCCTCTGGAATCTACCTGAGAGGAAGAAACGGAACCACTGCAATGCAGTGCCTCCAATTCCTAACTCTCTCAGGCGTTCCAAGAGGATGTCGTGATCTATAGTGTCAAAAGCCACCGAGAGGTCTAGAAGCACCAACAGGGTCACACTTCCTCTGTCGATGCCTAGACAGAGGTCATCAGCCAGAGTAATCATGGGAGTCTCCACCCATATCTTGTCCTGAAGCCAGTTTGGAATGGATCTAGATAATCGGTTTCATCCAAGATGACTTGGAGTTGAAGGGTGACAGCCATCTCAATCACCTTGCTCAAAAATGGCAGATGAGATATGGGCCTGTAGTTTTTCATATCCAGGGGGGGCAGGGATGGCTTTTTCAGGAGCGGTCTAACAACCGCTTCCTTTAAACAAGATGGAACACAGCCTTCCCTAAGGGACGCATTGATAACATCTCTAAGAAATGTCATCAAGGCATCTACCCCCTGGATGTCCAGCCATGAAGGGCAGGGATCAAGCGGGCATGTCGTCGTCTTCACATTTCCAAGGATCTTGTCCACATCATAGACTCAAACTGATCCACATTAATCTCAATAATGGGGTTATTGAACACCTCATCAGTCGATTCTGCTATAAGTCTGGCATCTACGTCGGCTCTTATCTGAGAGATTTTATCTGCAAAGTAGTTGTTAAAATCATCACAGCAGGCTGTTGTCAGGTTAAGTAAGGGGTCCTGCACAAGTGACACCATTCCACATGGAATAACTTTTTTAAATGTCTATGAAGCAGTCCTTGTGAAAGCAGGCTATTGAAATGAATTTATCTCCTCAACACCTGTATGGAGAATCAGGTATTTGGGGTAGAGTCTGGAAAAGCTTTTTCTTTGAACTACTATTCCCATAGTCCCAGCACCTGTAGGTTTTGATGGGATATATAGTCAATGTTAGGTTTTGATGGGATATATAGTCAATGTTAAAATGTTGAAATGTAAAGATGTGTGTCTGTATTTTTCCATGCTGTGAAAATTTGTTTTCTGAGGTCAGAGTCGCAGTTATCAGCCACAGGTGTGTTATAGTCTAAACAAGCTAGCTAACAAGCTGAAAGTCTATGAGAAACAGTTTTATTTACAAAAGAGGTTTTCATCAACAAGGGATGTTTTGGAAACTGCAGTCACATGGTGTAATATGGAAATTAAAGGTTGGGCTAACACATGTCATGTAACTTCAACCAATCAATCTGTAAGGGCTACACCCAAAGGGGTGGAGAAATGTGGGCTGAAAGTTGTGATTCTGAAAAGTCTCTCACTTGTTCTTTAATCTTTAAGCTGAATGGACTAATTAAAACATATTTTTGCTGATGCTGAAGCTAGACTAACTTTAACCATGTAGCAGTAAGCTTTGTTCCTGTTTAGCCATTCTGGCTAAAGTGAAGATGTTATTATTATTATTATTTGTTTTTGCTCATGCTAATTTTGCAATAAAGAAAGCTTGCATGAAGTTCTGGATTTCTTGGTGACCTGACTTCAAAGACTGTAAGCTGTATATTCATCATCAACACATTTTTCAACAGCTCAAATGTAACTTTTCCAAGCTATAGCTCTGGGACATAAAATGATAGGAAACTATTACAATATATTTCTATGTAACACGAATACTGAATAAATACATAGGTTATCCATGTAACATTATAAGTCACAATCTATAAGTCAGACATGAGTGTAGCATATTTTTTTCACACATTTTAATAGCTCAAACTGATATTCAGTCTAGCTAGTTTAAGTGACATGGTGTTTCATTCTCATGGTACTCAAATTTCCTTCAGCACTAGCAGAGATGTCTATTTTGGATATCATCAACCAGAATTTATAAAGGATTAGAACTTTGTAACACTGATATTTGAAATTATTTTAATGATCCCTCATAGTCAGATCTGTTCCTTAAAAAACATCAATATAGGGGATTTTCAGCTCACTTTCCTTGCTATTTTATTGGCTAGATGTAGGTGTTCAGTCATTAAGTGTTGAATTCCATGGTCTATGGTTTTACACTTAGAAAACAAGTCTTGTCACACTTTAAATCTGGGATTTTATCCCAGGTCAGACTGTCAGTATTTGTGTCCAATTTAAAATAAATAAATAAATAAATAAATGCAGTACTCAATGTGATACATGAATAAAGTGTGACTGAAATAGCTACTTCAGAGACTAGTCAGCCTCTGGTTAACAGAACTGTGAAAATTAACATTCTATGACCAGCATATTGAGATATTGGTGGACTGGAAACAAAACAAAAGGAGTGACTAAGGACTTAAACCTTCCTTCAGTCATGATTACGAAAAACATTTGGTTTTTAACTCTCAGCTTTCTTAACCACAATTCTGAGAGAAATGGGATCAAATTCTTCCTGTATTCCTACATCTAGTATTATATACATGAACTGTGCAGGCTGGATAGTGGTCTGTTTTCCAAATTCAACCTTCCTTTTTTATAATATTAGTGCCCAGGCAGTTGTAGATCCCAGTTTACCTTTTTATGGACATTCCAGGCTGGCTCAGCCTCACAGAAGCTTTCCTGGGAAGATGTTTGACCAAATTTTCAAATGCTATTGATTGGCCAGTGTGACTTTCTCTCTGTGGGAAATGCCCAACCTCCTGAGATGATTCCTTCGGTTGTAAAATAATTTTCCTTTGTCTTCACTTGTCTTACAAGGTGAAACCAGCTCCAATTTATACCCAGAAGGCCCTGCAGTCCTTTTTACTCTGATAGCTACTTTGGTAAATTATTCCTGTAGTACATGTGTGTATGTGCCGTCAAGTTGTCTGCTGACTTATAGCAAGGCCAGGAATTCCACAGGGTCTTCTCAGGCAAGGAATATACAGAGGTGGTTTTATCAATTCCTTCCTCTGAAATATAGTCTACAACACCTGGTATTCATTGGCAGTCTCCTACCAAGTCCTATCTTTGGCTGGCCCTCCTTAGCTTCCAAAATCAGAGAGGATCTGGTGCCTTTAGCACATTTAGGCTCACACTTATTCCTATGGATCTCAGACAAATTTAGGGCTGTTGCAGACTGGCCCAAAGGGCCGGCCTGGGGGTAGAGTTGGGGCAGGGCAGCTGCATGCTGGCTGCCCCAACCCCACACCGACACCGTCCTGATGGTGTGTGGCCGTATGCACAGTGCGTGGCATCAGGACACCCTTCCAGCACAGCTTTTAAACACACTGCACCAAAAGGGCACTGAAGAGCCACGGCACTGCCTCTTAGGGCAGACTTTTGCCGCTTCTAAAGGGAGTGGCATTTTACCACTCTTTTGGGGGTGGCAAAAGGGAGGATCAGGGCCACGGCATGGGGTTGCCGTGACCCCAATCCCCTGCTCCCCGGGGCAGCTCTCTGCAGCCCCAAACAGGCTGTGTGCATCGGCCCTTAGTTAGCTAACAGGTTGCTTTTTTTTTTTTTAAAAGCCACTGACTATTTCTGAACAACTCTGCTTAGATCTTTAATAAATATATTGAATTGGAAACTAAAGTTTAACTCTCTTACCCACATTCTGACCATATTAACTTGGTTTGGTAAGGATTTTAAAGGAAGTTTTCTCCATAATTTTATAAACCTTGGTTCTCACATGTCCAGAAATCCAGAGTTATTAAAAATGAAAATATGTGGATGCTAGAGATATAATTCTTTGCCAACTTGTTCTCAAAAGAAGCAATGAGTAATATTACCAATTTCCTTCACACTGTCAAGAAAGTCACAGTTCAGGTCTTATTCTGAGCAAAATTCACTCATGAGGCTTTCAGCACAGAAAACAACTTTGTCTACACAAAAATTATTTCTACACCAAGAATTGTTGGGTTTTGCACATAAAATACTGCTTTTTGTGCAAAGAACTTGTGTATGAATTTTGTACAGAATAAGCCCCCAACTATAGCATTTTCTTCACAGAAACCAATTTTTCCTGCACCAAAATATTACTGCCTAGTCAGAAAATCCTGTTTCCTGTGCAGAAAATGCTGCTTTCTGCATTAAAAATCTGCTTTTGCAAAGAATAAGTTCAAATATACTGTTCAGTTAGTTTAGGATACTCTTGTCCGAGTTTTCTAACAATCAAGAAGAATATTTTTCCCAATTTTTTTGATATTCTGGAATATTCTTTCCATTCTGAGTTAGCGCTATCTCTGAAAAATACAGGCTGTAACTCAGGTCCAAAACACACTGTAAAAATAATCCAATTTTGTAGTGGATTTCTTTTCAACAGACTGAGAACGAAACCCAAGATGGGATGGAAAGTACAGACTTTATTTTCTGCTGGCAGCATCTCAGGGGGATAATTCCCAAAGAACCTGAGCCCCGATTTTATTGAGACTAGGGGTTTTATACATTTATGACATAAAAGGGTGTGCTTCACCATTCAGCCCATACATTCCATTCAATAATTGGTAATTTAACATATATAAACAGTTCTTCCTTGTCTTTTATGACCCAGTCATGTAGGCAGTCAGCCTGATCCCTCTTAATCAATCCGGTGTTTCTCAATTTCCCTCAGCCATACTGCCATCTTTAGACTCCAGACCACCCGAGACCCCCACCTCAGTTTGAGACTGCTTCAAATGCCCTGGCTCAATGGTAGGGAATCCTGGGAACTGTGGTTTTTGTGAATCATTAGCCTTCTCTTGCAGAGAGAGCTGATGCCACAATAAACTACAATTCCTAGGATTCCCTAACACTGAGTCAGGGTAGTTAAAGCAGTCTCCAAATGGCCTATTTCTGCAGTGTATTTTAGACCTCAGTTTGTGCTACTTCAGAAGGTTGAAAGTGCACACAACTTTGAGACGAAAAGGTCAAGCTTGAGTCAAAAGTAACTCTCGAAAGATGTTGGCCACAATCTAGTACAATGGGGTATCGTAAAGTTTTAATTATCACTTTAAAAAATTGACAGAAAGTTTGTTTTGATTTATAGTTATTAACTTATCTCTACATAGTCACCATCCAGATTACACATTTCCCCTGCATTTCTTGACCTTCCGAATAGCGTTATTGTAGAAGTCTGCAGATTACGCCTTAAACCACTCTTCCACTTCATGAATGATGTCATCTGTGTTGTCAAATTGGTGACCCCGCAGTGGATTTTTAATTTTTGGGAAAAGAAAATGTCACTTGGTGATGATGACACTGACAAAACTTCATCAATATACCATAATAACTTCCGGGTGATAATTATTACTTTACGATACCCCCTCATAATTGTAATTAGACAAAGAATGAATTATGAAAACACTTCCTTGGAATTAAGCCCCACTGAAAAAAGCAACTGCCTAGTATTGAGCAGAAAGACCTGCTGAAAAAAATGGAACTTAAAGAAGCTGTGATATGCTCCAATTCCATAGTTTTCAAAATGATTTATACATGACTAATGTTCCTGAATTGTGCCCAAAATGTGAGCAACTTGTTGAGTTAGGGGGGGATGCAGACCAGGGCGTCGGGGATGCCCTGGTCTGGAATGCCACGGGACCGCGGCAGCCGGACCGCGGCGCTCCTGCGGCGCCCCTAAAAGGAGCTGCAAATTGCCGCTCCTTTTAGAAGACAGGGAAAGTGCGCCCTAAACGCGTAGGGTGCACTTTCCCTGTCTTTTCTGCCGCAGCGTGTGAGGACGCTGCGGCGGGAGGTTGCCCCGGAAGCGGCGGCCGTGCGGAGGGCCGGCAGCTCCCAGGGCGACCTCAGGAAGAGGAAGGAGCGCCGCTCGTGCAGTGGCTCCTCCTCTTCCGGGTCTCACAGACGACTCTTTTAGTCGTCTGCCGAGGCCCTTAGAATGTATATATACATACACTCAATATGTAGAGAGATCTTGTCGCACCTTTGAGACTTACTGAAAGAAAGAAGTTGACAGCATAAGCTTTTGTAGACTTCAGTCTACCAAATATACACAATTTTTTTATTAAATTTTCATTCAGGAATGTTTCTCTGCTTACTTAACAGAAGTGTTTCCATTTGCCTAGACACAACTATAAACTGGTGCAAAGCAATACACTCATTCTGATTTTATACCTGCCAAGTTGTTGTGGCATATGCCACCCATTTTCTTACTTGCAGGGGTGTTCTTTGCTTAGTATCATGCTGAGCCTTCAATTCTGAAGCATCCCATGGAAATGAGCCCAACAATTATATATTTGCATAAAAAGCCATTTGCTTTCATCTGTTACATGTGTTTTGCCTTTTAATTTTGTAGAGTGCCCATCAAAAGAAAGAAATGCTACCTTGCAGCGTACAGCCAGACTATGTGTCCATTTTCTTTTTTTCCTTTTAAAAAAATACAGCACTTCACATATTTCACTTATTCTTCATCTTTACAACAAAAAGATATCTGGTGAAAATATAAATTGCTCAAGCCACTTCTCATCATACAAAGGAAAGAAATACACTAAAAAACAATCTGCCCCCCCCCCCCCCGGCCCCAGGAAAAGGATCTATGGGTGATAGGTTTTAGCTGTCAACAGCTGCTTGAATAGAATTGCACAATTGCAGCTAGTATGGACAGGAAGAACAAAGAAAAATATCCTCCCCCTTACTTCATGATCTTCATTTTGTACTCTTCTTCCATTGTTCTTATACTAAAACCATAATTATCTAGACACAGAATTAAAATGACTGTCCCATATATGCACTTCTTATAATTCTATCCAGCATTTATTACATTATTACATTAAGCATTCATGTATCCTGTCTTTGTCCAAGGAAGACTATCAAGGTAAAGTACACACACACACACAAAGCATACCAATAAAATAACTTAAAAATAATACACAGTAAAATTGCAAACTTTAAAACTATCAACTTGTATTAAAATACAAATTTAAATTTAAAAAGCTAAAAGTTTTTGTACAGTAGACTGGGGCATTTTCATCTCCAAGACACTTTTTTGTTGAAGAATTTAGTCAATAGCATAAGTGATTCATGGTCTAAGCCTGGGCTGGGGTGGGGAGAACTTCATATACCTGTAGATTGAGCCCTTCCATTCAAAGTGGTTCTTTCAATCCCACCACCATCCACAGGCATCTGATGTTCCCAGAGGGACCAATTCAAGGATTTCAGACTCAGAATGTTTGCCCTTAATATTGCAAGCGCTGCACTATAAATATAACAGCAGTTTTAAGATGCTACTTAGCTTATGTTGTTACTTAGAAAATGATGTTACTTAATAAAGTTCCTTATTTCAGACATATGTACACATGCACATATCTTTAATGGGCCAGGTTGAAGGATTGTGAAGATAAATTTAAAGAGCAGGAGGATTCATGTGCATAATAACGGGCTCTTCTTCTTCTTCTTCTTCTTCTTCTTCTTCTTCTTCTTCTTCTTCTTCTTCTTCTTCATGTATGCCTTCAAGTCATTTCTGACTTATGGCAACCCTACAGGATTTCCTTGGCAAGTTTCTTCAGAGGGAGTTTGCCTTTGCCATCCTCTGAGGCTGAGAAAATATGACTTTCCCAGGGTCACCCAGTGGGTTTTTGTGCCAATCTGAATCTGGGATTCAAACCCTGGTTTCCAGGTCCTCTCAAAAAAGCCTCAAAGCAGCCTTTCTTTGTATCAGTCTCCCTCCATTATTGAAAGATGGAATGTTGGCATGTTGCAATCTAGTTGCAACAAGAGAAAGCTGAGCTACTAGATTCAAGAATGAATCCCTGCATATATCCAAGCTGCAAACCTATGCTTATTTTGAGGCAAGGGGTGTAGCCCCTCCCAACAAAGACTTAGTGCCTACTTCCTTCTATTCTTTCTGACTTACCAAGCCTGTCTTGTGTATACTAAGCTTCAATTTGTTTATTTTAATCCAATCCATTACTAACACCAGAAGTTGGTTTAAAAACAAAACATCAGAGATTTTCACACTTACCAATAATGCAACTGATACCCAATGGGATACAGTTGTGTTTCAGGTTGCTTCCAGGTATTATGACACATAAAATTCTGCTGCTGCCACCAGGCAAGTGCAACCCAGCTGCATCTCAGGTCCCAGCCATGCTTTGGAGGATGTTTTTCCAAGACGGAACCTTGTTGTTTTGGAAAAGTGGCCTCCAAAACAAAGCGGACCTGGGATGCAGCTGGGTTGTACTTGCCCAGTGGCAGCATTGGTGACTTGTGTGCAGTAATACCTGGTAGCAACCTGAAATACAACTGTATCCCTTTGGGGATCAGTTGCATTATTGGTAAGTGTGATAATCTCCATCTTTTCTGGATTTAAACAGAAAGAAGTAGAGTGTGGCGTAATCTGTTTATTGATCACACCAGATCCCAAATTTGCTGGTAATCATTCACATTGGCTTTTGCATGCAAGAACTATGCTGTAAGGAACCCCATAGTCCCCCCAAGGCAAGGGGTCAAACAGGGGTCCTCCAGCATCATTTTCTGGGTTTATCACTTTCTGGGTTAGATCCCAACGAATTTAATAAAATGTCATGTTTTTACTTGGGGCCAAGTGCGACTAGTGCCAACACAGCCAAACTTCTAAAGGGAGGATGTTCCGCAACAGAATGCCACAATAGAAAAACAAAAACAAAAACCTTTCCCATATCTTCCCTCAGTGTATTACTACCACAGGGCAAAGCAAGATGAACCCTCCTTCTACAGGCATATATAGGTAGAGACACTCCTTCAGTTTGTAAGGTCCCTAGTGTTTTAGGGCTTTATAGATCATTACCAATACCCTGAGTTCACAAGGGGGCTGCCATCCAGAGGGACTCAGAATCAGGCTTTGGGAGCCCAGGTTCACCAGAGCCTCCCCTCACCCTCTCAGACCAGAAGGGGGCTGCCATCCAGAAGGACAAAGAAGCAGGCTTGGGAGATCAGGTACCTCAGAGCCTCCCCTCCCCCTTGAGATCACAAGGGGGTTGCCATCCAGAGGACAAAGAAGAAGTCTTGCAAGCCCATGTACTTCAAAGCATCCCCTACCCTTGAGACCAGAAGGGTGATGGACAAAGAGGGAGGCTGCAATGCCATAGCCCAGGAACACCAGGGGCCTCCCCAACAAGAAGACCAGAAGGCCACTGATGCCACCAATGGGGACAAAGTGGGAGGCAGGGAGGAAGAGGGGAGGGTGGGAAAAACAGCTAGGAGTGTAAAAAGGAAAGGAAAAATTGAGGTAGGGAAGAATTGAATAACAGGCATAAAATATAGGAACAGCTACTGGGCTGCAGCAGTAGTGGTGGGTGAAACTGAAGTAAACTCTCACAGAGAGAACATTAGTGTCACTATAGCTGACACTTGTCAGCACTGCACGGAAGAAGGCAAAAGGTGTCCCTCCTTGTGAGACCATTTCACCAAGAAAACCCTTTAGGTGAGACAACTCAAAAACCAACAACTAGAGAGGAGGAGGTGAAACAGAAAACATGTCCAATAAAACATGCATAGTTAGAAGCAACACTCCACATGTAACTGGAACATGGAATGTGAGAAGCATGAACCAGGGAAAATGAGACATGAGACATCATCACACAGGGGAAATCCTGTGAGGAAACGGGGGTTTAAACTGAAAATAACCCGCAAAAGCGGGTATATTTTCAGACAACGTCGCATTTAAAAGCAGGTTAATCCAAACAGAAAGTAGTCAGAAACTGCTTCTTTTTATTTTCGGGGATCTTCCGAAAATAAAAAGAAGCAGTTTCTGCCTACTTTCCGTTCGGAGTAACCTCCTTTTAAATGCCCAGGAGGTTTTCACACAGGGAAAGCCGGCTTCCACTTTTGCGGTAGCACTTTCACTTTAAAGCTGGCTTCTGTTCGGAGCTCCCCGTGTGATAACATCCATAGTAAAGAAGGAAATGGAATGCATGAATATAGCAATACTAGGAGGGAGGGAGTTAAAATGGACAGGAATGGGTCACTTTGACTCAGACAACTATACAGTAATCTATTCAGGAAATGAAAAAACAAGGAGAAATGGGGTGGCTTTCATACTAAGGAAAGATATAGCTAGAGCACTCAAAGGATACAACTCAAAGTCAGACAGTATATTATTGATAAGGCTCCAGAGTTAACCTATAAACATCACAATAATCCAAGTATATGCACCAACCACAGATGCAGATGAAGAGGAAATTGAGAGATTCTATGATGCAGTTCAGGAAGAAACTGATGACATACCATCACAAGGTTTCAAACTAATCATTGGAGACTTGAATGCTAAAGTTAACAATAAAGAAGAATAAAAAAAAGTAGGAAGATTTGGATTAGGAACAAGAAATAAAGCAGGAGAGCATCTGATAGAATTCTGTGAGGCCAATAATCTATGCATTGCAAATACCTCCTTTTACAACCAGATAGGAGACTATACACATGGACATCACCAGATGATAAACAAAAAACCCAGATAGACTACATAATTGGAAGTAAAAGATGGAGAAACTCTATCCTTGTGGCCAAAACCAGACCAGGAGCTGATTGTGGCACAGATCATGAACTGCATAACAAAAATCAGAGTTAAACTGAAAAAGAAAGCAAAAACCATCATTATACCAAAATACGACCTGAATAACATTTCAGATGAATACAAGGACAATGTAAGAAGCAGATTTGAACTATTGAGTATAATTGACCGGGAACCTGAAGAACTGTGGACAGAAGTCAAAGACATAATTAAGGATGAATGCAAGAAAATACTAACAGTGGCCAAAAAGAAAGATAAGAAAGAATGGATGACCGATGAAACACTTCATGCAATAAAAGAAAGAAGAAAAGCAAAAGGAGATAGGAACAAAGCCAGAAGTATGAACATAACTGTCCAACGTCTGACATGCAGGGATCCCAAATAGTGTTTCAAATTCCACACTCCGCTTAGAAACAGGATTATTATCTATTGAGGAGCGTACATAGATACGCAAATTAAATTTGTGGCTTAAAATGTTATTTGTTCCAACTGGATTGGTTCCATTAATCTTAACAGATTCTTTCTTATCCCCTTGGAAAAAATCATTGGCTTTGAAACTCTCTTTTCTTGGACTATCACCATCGGAAATATCGGCACTAGGTTATGATAAAGCAAAATTTGAAATCTCCCAACGTATTAAGGATATTGACTTTCAAACTCACATAAGTCAGTCATCTTTGTATTCTATTAGAGAAACCAGTAGACCAGGTAAATGTGCCAAATATTTTGAGAATTTGCATGTTGTGAAATTTAAGAGAGCTTTATGTTAGCAAGGTTTAACATAATACCTTCGGCAGTCCTGGAGGGCAGATTCAAAAAGACCCCCTATCAATATAGACTTTGTCCCTGTGGCTCAGAAGAAGTTGAAAACATAAATCATGTAATTTTTTGGTTGTTCTCTATATGCAGATATACGTGCCCTATATATAACTCCAATCATATTACAATATCCAGGTAGGCAAATGGAATTTTATACAAACTACCTATTAGCGGATCAAAAGGAAGATATAACACTAGCAGTTGCAAAAAAATTTGCAGCCACCATTACAAATTGTAAAAAGTACTTAAAACAGAATCAATAAATTTGAATCAAATTTTTTTTTAAAAAATTAAATCTGTACGTATGATCTGATCAAACAATAAACTGACAGTTTGAGGGGGTACAGCCGTAGTATTATTATATTTTTGATAGGGGATTAATACAATAAAACTTTGGTAAATTTACTTTGTTCATTAAATTTTATTTCTCAATTTTTATGATAATATATTCTAAAGATAACTTAATATTGTATTATGATTTGGAATTACTTACGATTTAAAAATAGTCTACTTATTATAATTGGAACTCTGTTTCGTTTTCTTTAAGTTTTCTATATGCTTTGCTAAGATTTACAAGTTTACTTTGAAGAACTCATGGCATATAATTGATGTGATGTGTTCTACAATTATCCTTCCGTTTTTTGCAACAATGATAGCTATATGGCCGTAATAATAAAAATTAGATTTAGAAAATCATCAGGGGGTACGGCCGTAGTATACTATCATACTTTTGATTGGGGATCAATATAATATAACTTTGGTAAATTTAATCTGTCCATTAAAAGACATTTATTATAATAATATATTCTAAATATAACTCATCATTGTATCTTGATTTGGAACCATCTATGATTGTAATAACAAAGACTAGACTTAGATAGTGTGAGGGGGTACGGCTGTAGTATAGTATCATCTTTGATTGGGAACCAATATAACATAATCTTGGTAAATTTATTCTGTCTATTAAATTCTATCCCTCAGTTTAATAATAGTACATTTTAAATAGTATATTTTAAATATAAATTTGTTATTGTATTATGATTCGGAACCACCTATGATGTAAAACAATCTATTTATTGTATTTGGAAGTCTGCTTTGTTTCTGTATGATTTGCTTATATTTATAAGTTTATTTTTAGAGAACCTATTGTGTATAATTGATATGAGGTGTTTTATATTATTTTTGGGGTTTTTTTTTTTGTTTTGTTTGTTTTTTTGTAAAATGCTGGCCATATGGCCGTAATAAAGATTAAAAGACATGCAGGGATAAGGAGAAATACTACAATGATCAATACAGAGAAATACAAGACAACAGCAATAAGGGAAGAATCTAAGAAATTAAAGCCAAGTTCAAACTGCAGGCAGGAGAAAAGAAAAGAACATAATACAGTAACAAGAAGAAATAAAAAGATGCTGGAGGCAATACACAGAAGAGGGAGAAATTATACAAAAGAGATGAGGGAATGAGTGATATTTGAGGGTGATGGACCCCAAATTCTAAATGAAGTGGAATCTGCAATAAAGGAAATGGGGAAAAAAAATAAAACACCAAGAACAAAATGGTATCCCAATTGAACTTCTACAGTGCCTACAGACAGATGCAATTTCAGTGCTAACTGAAATATGCCAATAAATGTGGAAAACAAAGTGATGGCCAATAGACTGGAAATGCTCAATATGTATACCAATTCACAAGAAAGGAGATACAAAAGACTGCAGCAACTATAGGGCAATAGCACTAATCTCACATGCAAGCAAAATAATGCTCAAAAATCTGGAGCATAGACTCCAACCATACATGGAGGGAGAAATTCCAGAGATGCAAGCAGGATTCAGAAAAGGAAGGGGCACTAGGGACCCCACTGCAAACATACAATGGTTAATGGAGTGCACCAAAAAATTCCAAAAAAGAATCAGCATGTGTTTCATAGACTACAGCAAAGCATTTGCTTGTATAGGTCATGAAAAGCTATGGAGTGCACTGAAAGGCATGGGGTTGCCTCTACATCTGTTAGTCCTAATGAGGAATCTGTACCAAGGACAAGAGGCCACCATCAGAACAGAATTCAGGGAAACAAATAGGAAAGGGGTCAGGCAAGGCTGCATTCTATCACCCTACTAGTTTAACTTATATGCTGAAAACATCACAAGAAAAGCAGAATTAGAATCAGAAAAAGGAGGAGTTAAGATAGGAGGAAACAACATTAACAACCTAAGATATGCAGATAACACCATAATATTAACAGAAGACATTCAAAAATTAGAACAGTTAATAAGGAAGATCAAAGATGAAAGTGCAAAGACAGGTCTGATGCTGAACATAAAGAAAACAAAAATGACCACAGAAGAAATACATGAATTCAATCTAGACAATAAAGAAATTAAAATAGTTAAAGAATTCCTATATCTATGATCAAGCATTGACCATGGGGGTAGGCAACCTTTTTGAGCCGGGCGCTGGGTTGCTGTCCCTCAGACAATTGGGGAGGCTGAAGCACCAAAAATAAATAAATAAATAAAAGAATTTTAAAAATAAAAAATATGCATGCACACTCTCTCAGCCCCAGAAAAGCCATGGCAAAACCCCTGTGGAGATTTTGCCAAGAAACCCCCAAGAACAAGTAACAACACCAATAATCAATATCATCATGGTGGGCGGCGGCAGTGGCAGGACCAGCCTGGGGCCGGTCCAAAGGCCTCGGGGGGCTGCATCCGGCCCCTGGGCCTTAGGTTGCCTACCCCTGATTGACCAGAATGGAGACTGCAGTCAAGAAATAAGAAGAAGACTAGTAATGGGAAGGGCAGCTATGAAAGAACTGGAAAAGATACTGAAGAGCAAAGACATACAACTGAGAGCTAAAGTAAGAATCCTCCAGGCAATTGTATTCCCAATTACCATGTATGGATCGAGAGCTGGACAGTGAAGGAAGCAGACAGAAAGAAAATCAGCTCATTTGAAATGTGGTGCTGGAGAAGAGTACTTAGGATACCATGGAGAGCCAAGAAGACAATCAAATAGGTTCTTGAACAAGTCAGACCAGGGATCTGCTTGGAAGCAAAGAAGATCAAGTTGAAGCTATCATACTTTGGCCACATAATGAGAAGGCACGGATCACTAGAAAAAACAATAATGCTAGGAAAAATAGAGGGTAGAAGAAAAAGAGGAAGACCACAAACCAGATGGATAGACTCAATCAGGGGGGTTATGGGGAAGGGCTTGCAGGATCTGGGCAAGGCAGTGGAAGATAGGGATTCTTGGAGATGTCTCATCCACAGGGTCACCATGAGTCAGAACTGACTTGAGGGCAGCTAACAACAACAAATCCTGAGTTCAGACTGGAAGCCTATTAGCTGGCAATGCAATTCCTTTAAGACAGGTGTTATATGGTGCCTGTACAATGCTCCAACTAGCTTTCTAACAGCTGCATTTTGCATGAGCTGCAGATTCCATGTTGTCCCCATGAGCAGCCTCAAATGAGTGCATTACAGTAGACTAATCAGGAAGTTATCTGTGCATGGACACCTATGACTGGGGGCCAAAGCAGATGACCCAGAAGGAGCAATGTCTGGCAGTGACCACACAGCCCACTCTCAAAGCAGGCCACCACTGTCCTCCTAAAAGAGCTGGCTGTTGCTGGCTTGCCGTGGCCTCGGCGCAGCTTCTGGACACTTTGAGAATGTATGTCATCTATATGCCACAACCCCAAAGTGGCCAGAAGCCAATTTATTTAGCCCAACTGTTTTGGGCCTTAGTTATCTCTTATCTCTAAAGACACAGTTAGTGGACCAGTCAAAAGTTAGCCAACTATTGGGGTTGCAGAACTGATCTCAGTCTAAATTTCTACTGTGCTCCAGGAGTGATGGCTGCCATGGGACCCCTGAGTTAAAATTAGAATAAAAAAGAGAGCTGTCACTATCTTCATTGGGGTGCAATTGCATTGTGCTGCTTTCTTTTCATATGGAGAAGAGCAGTATTTATTGAACATCTCTATATTTTCTGCTTTGCTATTTGATAACTTCACCACCTTTTATCTAGCAGAGAGCCTAGGCCCAATGATGGATTCCATACAAAAAAAGCTATTAGAGAATAAAGATCAAATTCTTAAAAAGAGAGAGAGAACAGATGAGAAATCATTATGCCAACATATTTCAAAATAACACGATGAATGGCAGTGCTTTTTTGCTATCTGATGCTTTCAGTATACTGGAAAAATGCATTGTAAAAATTGATGTGCTAGTCTACTGGTTTCCTCATTTTCCCTTCCAGCAAACTCTTTTTCATACCAATATTTTACTAAGTTATTGTGAAGAGCTTTGACAATATCGATGTAGCTCCTTTATTTTCAGGTTGCCAAAATGAAATGAAAGTAATGCAATGGCTGGAAGACAAGAGAGCAAAAATGCATTGCCTTTGTGAAAATATAACATCAAATCTCATTGTGCTGTGTGGACCTTTTGCTGGCACCAAATCACTTTCTGTAACTTTTTAGCTGACACTGAACACATCCTAAGTGCATATCTTTAGTAACCTCTCCTGAAGCCTTTTCACACTACACAAGTATAGCACTGTTATTCCACTTTAATTGCCTTTGTCCAACCTATGGAATTGTGGGATTTGCAGTTTAGGATGGGATATTTAGAATTCTCAGTCAGAGACCATTAATGTTTCATGAACTACAAACATCACAATTCCACAGGATGCATCCATTGAGTTGTAGTGTTCAAGGGTCCCAGCTCTCCACTTCCTGGACCTTATAGCTAAAGTAAAATTCAACAAACTGTTCTCTTCTGTAAAATATAAGGTAAAGGTCTTCAGATAAGGGATGGGTAAGAATGTTCATTCAGTTTGTTTTCAATGAGAATTTACCAAAATTCACAAATTTCTTCCTATCTAGACTGGAAAGAGCTTGAGATTTAAAATATTCAAGTAAGCATGAAACTCAAAGTAATCAAATTGTCCATCCAAGGCTTTGAATTCTTAACTCTTAGGAGTCTGCACTTTAGTCTAGGGCTTGGAAGTGAGGTTGTTACATTGAACTTGACTACCAATATTATTTGCAATGGTTATAGAAATGTTAGCAAATGTTATTAGGAAGGATAGTAGTTTGGAAGGAATAGGATTGGGGAAAAAAACATAAAATTAGTTTATTTGCTGATGATACATTATTAACTATTAAAGACTTAAAGGATAAAATAGGAGAAATTAAGGAACATTTGAATTTATTTGGTGAGATAACAGGACTTCAAATTAATTGGAATAAAACAGAAATGATGTTATTTAATTATACAAAAAAGGAAGTATCAGAGCTTATGAAGCAAAAAGAATTAGGGATAAGAATAAAAAGTAATATAAAATATTTAGGAATTAATATAACAAAAGATTTAAAAGAAATGGAAGAGAAAAATTTCTTAGTATTACGGAGAGAAGTTGAAAAAAATAGTAGAATATAAGAAAATTCGATTATCATGGTTTGGAAGAATAGCGTTAGTTAAAATGAAAATTTTACCAAAATTAAATTTCCTATTTAGAATGATACCACTAAAAATATCAGAAGTAGAATTAAGTAAATGGCAACAGTTACTAAACGTATATTGTAATGGAGGGAAAAGATGTAGATTAAATAAACAATTTTGGTATGAGTCTCAGAAAAAAGGAGGGCTAGGCCTCCCTAATATAAAAGGATATTATGAAGCTAACCACTTAAGATATGTAATAGAAGGAATGCTGGACGTACCAGATTTAGATTGGTTAGAAATGGGGAAAAAAGAGATAGATATGAAAATAGAGAAAAAATTTTTTAAAGAAATTAGTAGGAAAGAAATTAAAGAAATTGGAAATCCATTTATGGAAAATATATTAGAAATTTGGAATAAATATAAAAAAGGATTAATGAATGAAAATTCAATAATAACACCAATAATAATGGAAAAATCTTTCAGCAAAAATTTAAAAGATTTATTAGATAAAGAATTAAAGGAAAGGAAAATAGATAAAATAGAAAATTGGATAGAATTAAAGATAGGAAAAGAAAATATAAAAGACAAACTTAGGGGGATAAACATGTCTTGGTTACATTTTATGCAAATAGAACAATGGTTTAAGAATTTGAAGAAAAAAAATATAGAAAAAGGGAAATATACACAGTTTGAACAAATAGTTCAGAAAGGAAAAGGAATGGAGGAAAATGAAAATATGAAAGGCTTAACTAGCAAAATTTATAAAATATTAATGGATAATAAAAGGGAAAAACTAGATCAAATTATTTTAAAAGAAATATGGGAAGATGAATTGAAATGCAAAATCTCTGACAATGAATGGAATAAGATTTGGGAACAAAGACATTTGAAAAATTTATCGGTGCGAATTAAGGAAAATTATTATAAATTGATTTGGAAGTGGTATTTGACACCACTGAGATTACATAATATAAATAAAGAAAATTCAAAATATTGTTGGAGAGGTTGTCAGGAAGTAGGGTCATATCTACATATGTGGTGGCAATGTATATATGTACAAAAATTCTGGGAAATAGTAATATTAGAGATAGAAAAGGTTATGAATATAAAGATAGATAGAAAACCGAATATAGCATTGTTATCAATATATAATGATGTAGAATGGAAGGAGGAAAAAAACCTTGTAACAAATTTGTTTACTGCTGCGAGATTAATTATAGCAAGAAGTTGGAAAACAAAAATAAGTGTGAAATTGGAGGATTGGTATAAGGAAGTTTGGAAGATAGCAATTAATGATAAATTAACATGTAGATTGAAAGTGAAAAAAGGATTATTGAAAAGAAATGATTTTGATGAAATGTGGAAAAAATTTATTGAAAATGTATTAAGAATGGAAGACGGGAAATTGCCTCCATGGGAGGAGTTAAGATTTTGGATGGAGTATAAAGATGGAAATGGCTCCGGGGGTGGGGTGCACGGAGGGGATATTTAGGGGGTTCTGTTTAAAAAAAAAAAAAGGCTAAGATGTAAAAGTATATAAAAATGTATGGAAAGTTGATTAATATAAATAAAATTAAAAAAAAGAAAGAAGAACTTGACTACTTTTTAGATAATGGGGATTTGGCAAAGTTAAGGGCCTTTGCAGACTGCCAGAAATAGTGCACATTAAATTGAGGCACTGCCCTGGCTCAGTGCTGGGAATCATGGGAACTGTAATTTATTGTGGCACCAGAGCTCTCTGACAGAGAAGGCTCAATGTCTCAGAAAAAAATACAATTCCCATGACTCCCTAGCACTGAGCCAGGGCAGTGCCTCAATTTAATGTGCACTATTTCTGGCAATCTGCAAAGCCCCTTACTTGTTTGTAACATTGTTACTTTGCTAGTGTAGCCAAAAAAACAGCAACAAAAAACACCACTTTCCAGTAATTTTCAAAAGTGACTTTTATGGATATTTAAGAGGCATTTTGACAGTTTCCAAGGGGTTTTTTTTTTCATTTCTTTGTTTGTTTACCATTCTTCATTCTCTTATCAGTTGTAAGGGTTTCCCCTCAAAAAAGTGATAGAAAGTAGTGGGGAAGTAAGAAGCAGTTCAGCAGCTAATAGACGCATTCAACTTTTTTTTATTATTATCACAAGTAACAGGAATGGGTTACTTTTTAAACACTGCAATGAGTAACATAATGAACAACTTTTACAAAGTAACTTTCCAAGCTCTGCTTAAATCCCTTTGTATTCAATTATATCTATATGAATGCTGATATAAGGCTCCTGCTTCTGTTTTTAGAAAGTAACCTGTGTTTAACACCCATAGGGCAAGCAAAATTTAGAATTCAGAAAATCCTTCATATTCAATAAAGAAAGAACTTGAGGTACAGAGAACATAACATTTTTTAAAAGGGAGGAAGGAAGTGATAGAATTTTCCATCCTTTTTACATCTAAGATTCACATATGGAGCAAACAATGTACTAATCTTTGAATACAGCAGAAAATTTTAGAGAAGTGGCAGGTAATTAACCCATTTTAGTGTCACCTAATATTACATAGATTAACAATTCCCTGCTTGAATTTGGCTTGAAAATTTAAGCCAAATCAAATCAAATCTGGAGAGTTCTCATAGCTAATTTTCACAGTTATTCCATGGGTCTGCTAAATTGTAAAATTACAGGCACACACAATGGAGATCAACATCTAAGGATAAAGTGTCAGGAAATGGAAGAAAAACTGCAGGGGTGGGAGGCCAACATAAATGGTGAATGATCCACAAGAAATGTGAGGCCATGTTTGCTTCATTTAAGCTACAATTCTTTTGTAATGTCATTGTGCATGAATGAAATTTAATTATGGCCCATCAGAATATAACAAAATAGAATAGAGATTATCTAACTCGTGCTGTGCAGATGAAAAAGATTAATTAGGCTGATGGCTTCTTATCTAAAAAGCTTCAAATATTAATGATATTTTTTAGCAATGGTCTGTTTTGATTGATACAGGTTTTTCTTAATAAAAGAGTAAATTAAATGATTTACTTTGATTCAACTCAAGCTCTTTTAAAAGCATCCAGTTATTGAACTCTGGCGATTATTCCATCATTCTTACCATGCACATGAGTGACTTTGGCATGGTCAACCTGTGAAACATGCAGTGGAGAGAGGCTATAGCCTGTATGATAATGGCTGTAACTAGGAAGAGAGCTACAACAGATTACTTATCTAGGGGAGCCATATGACAAATCATCCTTTTTGTGCTTCATCCATTTTCCTCATGACCCAAACTATGTGTCATTCCTGATTGATATGGCAATACTTTCCATTGAGACCACAGTGACAAAGATATAAGCTCAAATCCATGGAGATGAGTTTTGTGCTCCCCTCCTGAATTCATCCCAAGGTCCCTTGAGGGCATGCAGAC
This sequence comes from Phrynosoma blainvillii, assembly GCA_026167975.1. Lineage (NCBI taxonomy): Eukaryota > Metazoa > Chordata > Lepidosauria > Squamata > Phrynosomatidae > Phrynosoma > Phrynosoma blainvillii. The sequence continues at coordinate 88,365,045 of JANUYF010000001.1, read as the reverse complement.
ACAAAGCTGTGAATATGTCCACTGTGCCTCCAGTTCTCTTGAGGCATTGCATTAGGAAGACAAATGGCTAATTCACCACAGCCAAATGTTGCACATTTTGTGATTAAATACAAGCCTCCACTGACTTGGCTTCATTTGTTTCCTTTACAATGAAATATGGGCAAGTTTCCCCCCCCCATTACTACATAAATAAATGCAGTTCAGATAATGTTGTAGGAATTATAAAAATGAAATCTCTCTTTCTTAACACATGCATGGTCTTATGTCAGTAATTTCCCTCCCTCCATTACATCTAGTAGTATATGGGGCTATTTAGTAGAGATACTTATCCAAACATGCCAAAGGAACTTAAAAACAGAAATTATATTCATTCCCTCAAGAATCCAGAAAGCATTTCAGTCATGTGTCTGGGCAGTATGAAATCATGTGCTTCAATTGAGTTTTGTTTTGATTTGTTTTTGAGATGTATATATTACCATTGCTAAGGGATGCTTTCACATCAGTAAATCATTCCATGCTAAAAGAACCCTAGCATCCCTACAAATGCAGATTGTATGACCTGAGCATTTACAGATACAGGCACTTCACCCAAACAGTTTTATCAGGGTGCTTTGTCAGAGTCCATGATAGCATAGAGAGTTCTGCTTGCATTAAGCATGTACAATTCCCATTCATACATTGTTGCTCAAGAGGGAAAAATCCAAATTGACTATGTGGAGCTACCATGTTCCCACATATGTGTGCATATGTACATGCATGGCCTTATAGCATAATAACAAAATTAGCATAACTTGTATTAATTGAATGTCTGAACATATTCTATGTGGCTTCTTCAACATGACTGTCTCTCTGGGATGCTTGGAAACACCTTGCCATCTACATGGAACAATTTATTAATGTCTGAATTCACCCTGTTAACTGAAGCCATAGCTTCTTATTAATTTGTTTCTAGTAATGTAGTGAAGTTGTTCAAAAAACTAACCATCCCTGTATACACACATACAGGAAGAATGCTATATGTTAGGATAGGATCTAATTAGGGGAATTTATAATTAGCTCAAAATATTCAAGAGTTGGGCCCTAACAATACCCCACGGGACCGGGGACCGTTATGTATCTCAGAGTGCTAAGAGATCCCTCAATGGAAGACACGGAGACAGGCTTCTCCAATAAAAGTCTGAATATTTATTAATTAACAAATGGAAAAACTGCACTCATCCAATTATAGAACACACACACAACACACTCTAGAAGGAAAGATGGGTGAAAGCGGGGATAGCTTCTGAGGAGCTAGGCTGAGGGGAAATACTTACTTCTGAAGGTTTCTCTGGACTTGGCTGTGAAGGTTGATGATGATGGTGATGGAGCACAGCTGCCAAAATGAGGAGGGGGGAAAGATGGCCGCAGGAGCTAAATCAGAGTTCAGACCAATGGGGAGTCTGCATGCACTCTCAAGATAGCACATGGAGCTTAGAAATCCAAGGGTTCTTATAGGAAAATCCGGCCTTCTAGCTATAAGCTTAATGGCTTGTGGACAAAAGCACTGATGGGCTTAGCTTTGTCAACCTAGGTGTGAACATAGTTTAAACAATGCATTTGATTTCGAAGCTATCAGGGAAGGGAGGCTAGAGAAAAGAGTGTAATCAAATCTGATCATTGCCCCATTAAGTGTGAAACTCAAGACAAATAAACACTATTATGTGTCTTTTCCAGTATAATGGTTTTCCCTTTTGGCAACTCCCAAACCTGTCTGGTAGGGAATGTTCCAGTAGTTCTGGGCAGGTCTCCCAGTGCCTACATGACCTGCCATCTAGGGGATTATGGCTGACATTCCTCAGAGGTCAGTCTGGGCTCATAGAGGAAACTCCACAAGTGTCCAAAATTTTATGAAACATCACGTATGCTAAAATATGAGAGCTTGCTAGATTGTCTAATAAAGTGAATGCTAATTGGCTTTTTTGGTAGAACTATGAGAAAGAGCCTGGGCAAAAATACCAAACTGATAGTTGGACATTATTGGAAAGAATAAAACTACACGTTCTTCTCCAGGCACAGAGTTTCAGAGCAAAAATAAAATAAAAACTCAAGTCACATGGCTAAGGATATTGGTGATCCAGTGAAAATTTGCTACAGGAGATGAGAGTTATAGAAAAGTTTCATGTACTTGGGACATAATAATGAATTACTGAAAGAGCTAGAATGCAACCTACAAGCAAGAGATGTTTGTAAAATCCAACTTTTAAAATGGATGATATATATAAAAGGTAGGCATCCACAGAGGGGACAGAAGGCATATTTATTCCATTTACCAGCTCCCCAAACACTTGAAGAACCTACTTTAGTTTTTTGATGGAACTGAAGTGACCAAAAAGTCACTCCCAGTTTACCAGGTTGGAGGGACACAAAGTACAGGAGAACAAGAGGGCACACCTTGTCTTAGCTTCGAATCTCCTCTTCTGGAGATTATTTTCTGATTTTGTGGAAGCTTTCCTTTGAAATTACATTGCATAAGAATCTTAAACCCTGCCATATTTCTGGCCACTTTCTGTTTTTGCAATCCCAGTAAAGAAACTTCAGCCAAAAAGAAGGCCATTGTTGGATATTTTAGTGTTGATTTCTAAATATTCATCTCTGAATTCCATTGCACATTATGGTGTGCTCTTTTTTCCGTATTGTTTAACAGTATGCACTCACCTTGGTGGAGCAGCTGTCCAGCAGTGCAGCTCCTTCATGCTTGGAAATGGGCCAGAAACATCTGTTGGTAAGACTCTACGCAATGGCATGGCATCCTTACCAGGCAACTTTACAGCTCAAAGGTAGCCATCTTTTTACCATGCAATGCCCTGGTAAAAGCATAACATTTCTAAACTTTATCTTCTCAGGAGAATTGTGACCATACCCTCTAATTGTTCCAATTTGGCAGGGACTCGGGGTTGCTACAAACTGACCTTAATTGTAGTCAATTAAGTCAGCAAGTGGGCAATGAGAGAACAGGGCAGAGTCCTGCTCTTCCCAATAGGCTCAGACAAAAACAAATTGTTACAGCCTCTCCTAGGTTGTTTGCTTTTCCTCATTAATGACCTTTGCCATTTTGACCATACTCTCATAATGCATAGCCACATGTGTGCCAGTTTTTAATCTGTGAAATGTTGAAGGATATGATTGTAACATTTTTTCTAAAGAATGTGAAGCAATGTAAACAGTAAACATTACTTTTAAACAGTACAAATATGTGTCAGGGTACAAAAACCCTTAGATTTCATTATTTGAAAAGTAAATTCTACTTACATCCCCTCAAAATTCAGTACATCTTCTTAACCCCTCTGAAATGTCCCTGAATTTCCCTCATTTCCCTTTTTTGAGGGGAGGGGTAGGCAGAATCCCTCAGCCATAAATGTCATTGCATCAGTTGTTTAAAAATCCTTTCTTTGTTTTCTTGTTTGTTGGTAATAGCAGTGCCTAGTAACTTTAAAAAAAAAATGAAAGAATAAAATTGTCATTTTATAAGCTCCTTTCTTCAATTTGACTTATAATAAGCAATAAGCAACCACTACTTTGAAATACCTTTTTATGTTTTTGTGTAACTTCTAGACAGTTTGGCAGCCCAAATATGTGTATATTTGGTGGAGGAAAATGCACATTATGCTTTTGTCACTGGAAGGAACAGAAATAAATTAAAGGTAATTTCCACTTTTAAAATCCTGTTTCTATGGAAATATGAGTAACTGCAATTACTGCAGAGCTTGTTACCATGGTTATTTCAAGTAATTCCAGGGTATTAATGTTCTCCAACCAAAAATGATACTTTCTCCCCCATTTGTCATTCTTTGGAACCATACATCAGAGCTCCCCTATCCAATGTGTTGAAAAGGATGTGACATTTAGCATCTTGGATTATTTGAGCACTGTCTAGGATTCCCTCACCACCATGAGCTCAGCGACATACAAAATATGCAGAAATAAAATCTACACAGAATAAGCTTTAGCAGACAGAACAGCATCTGCTAGAATATGTTTTAATGGGCAGAACAGACAGAATAGCTTTGGCTCAGGCTGTTTTGTGATAAACTGCAGCCACTCAAACTGGATAATGTCTTTGAGTATCACAACAAAACATTCCTTGCAAAAATGTCCTTGTTGAATTTATTTATTCTTAATTATATATGCTATTATTTTTTATTATTTTTATTTATTTATTTATTTATTATTTATTTTATTTTATTTTATTTTATTTTTGCATAGGTTCACACAGACTGCTGTGCTCATATTTCAGGGTCTGGTAATGACATTTTAGAAGGATTTTCTCCTCTGTTACGATGACCTTATTACTTTCCCTTATAGGTGGGATAATACAAGAATTGGAACAAGCAGGATCAATGGGCAAGCTTTCCCTGATTACAAATATTTCTTTATTATAAGATGGACAACCCCATCCTTATTTACTCGCAAGCATCTTGTATGTTAATTCTGACACATTTTCAGAATCAATATATAAGCTGCTTGTAAGGAAATAAGAAAAAATGTTTTTATGGGCAATCTTTTGCACATGCCCTGAAAAGCATCTTACACCATTCACATGTGTTAAAAACATGACAGAGAAAAATTGCCTGATACTGCTTGCATGTGTTTAGAATGTGCTGGGTATTTTAATTCTTCACTTCTTTCCCCGGAACTGAGGAGAATATCACATATGGCTTATAAATCACAATTACATTACAAACAAATAGCACCTTTGATAATATTTATCATATGATATCACCTCTGACCTGTTGCTGCTGTGTCTTCTAAGCATGGTTAGGATGTTACTTTTCATTGATGGGGGGAAACATGTGAATACAAGGATGAGGACCTTTGAATAAGCTCCCAAATCATGTGGTAGTCCCATTAGTCCTCAGGTGCAAAACATTGCTTCTGCAACAGTTCCAATATTTGCAGTTGTGTGGGGTCAGTGTCTCCTCTCCTCCTGTCCCCCTCCCCCTTGCTATTCCCAACCAGCCTTGATTTCCTTTAATTATTGTTCTAATTCTTTTATTTTAAAAAAACATAATTAACATTAGCATAATGCCATAATTGCATTAAAAAGTAAAAATAAAAATAAAATTCACACACACAGTCCCAAAAGGCACACAGGATAGGGCATAGGGCAGGGATGGGAGGTTAAGGGGAAGTGCAGAAGAGAGTGTGATGGCAGAAACAGACCCAGTCACATGGATGTGGATAAGTGCAATAATGGCTGTTCTCAGACTGGTATGTTTCTGTTTTCTTTAACTTTCTTTAACTAGGGTGATTGTAGTGATACTAAGACTCATGTGATTATTTCCTGATGGCTTCAGGCTAACTAGGTTCATATGTTTCCTTCAGCCATTCTAAACATTTCAAATGTTTCCTTCAGGCATTTCATATAACTTCTCTTCTGGACACAAGAATGGGACAAATTGCTGTTAGGTAGGAGGGTAGAGATTGGAGAAAAGTAAGTGTATTACACAAATCCAATAGTCAACTAGGAGGAGAGATTGGAAGATTAATAGAAAAAGGTTAACACAGTGTGTTTGACATTCATATGCTAAGAAATTTAATAGAATTATATTTACTTTGAAAAGGAACTTTTAAACAATTAAGATAATTTAAATTCACATTTAAATTTATGTTCCTTTACCACACTATAAGCCTTACAGGAATGAAGGTAAAAAGTCATGTCTATGATTTTACTTTTCCCATCTCTGTATTGAGCTTTGCAGGAAAACAACACCAGCGCGTGCATTTTCAGAACCCCATTTCTCACCCACTTCAGCAGAAAATCTTCTCTTGCTTTCCCTTTTTCTACCCTTTATCATCCCATCTCCTTATACTCCACATTCTTTAACTTATTGTCTAGTGGGTCCCAGAAAATGTTCCAGATTAAGCTTAAAAATGTAGTTCCCTGGGACAGACAAGGAAACTTATGTGGTCTCCAATGTAGAACACCAGAGGACCAACTGAATGGAAGAATATCATGCCCATTCCAATCATGTTCTTATCTTATTCGTGTGTGTGTTTTTCCCCCCAGAAATATTTACTACAAATTGATTTCAAGTGTTTCCACAAATTTATGGAATCCTCCAGATACACACACACACACACACACACACACACACACATTTTGGTTTCAGCAGAGAGTCAGTCTGATGTAATAGTTTGCATGTTTGATTATAACTCTGAGATACCAGAGTTCAAATGCTGACTCAGCCACAGAAAGCTACTGGGTGATGCTGGCAAATCACACTCTCTTGGTCTAAGAGGAAGGCAAAAGCAAACCACCTCTAAACATATCTTGTCAAGAAAACCCCATGATAGGTTAGCCTTTAGGTTACCACAAGTAAGAAGTAACTTGAAGGCAAACAATAGGTTTCAGTAATATAAATGCCTTATTAGTTTGTTAAGAAATGGGAATGGGGGAGGACCAGTTTCTAAATTCAAAAGTCTCTTAAGCCAATTCATTCCATTTCAGTCATAGAATCTGTGGAGTTTCTTATATATTCTATAAAAGTTTCCTCTTCAACTGATTTCAAGGAGAAGACAGTGTACCATTGACTATATCCCATATGACCTTTATATCCGCTAAAGTATTTTTCATAAAGGACAAACCATTTTCCCCATTTGTAAATCAATCCCAGAGCAAAACCACTATCTGAAAAATGTTAACAATTAAACAATAACTCAGGGATTTTGAATTTAAGTACCCTCTGTGTGAGCAGATTAAGAGAATATTGTCTACGTAATTCAGGAGAAAACCAATTAAGCCTACTATATAATGAGCAATGATGCACTCTCACATCTGCTAACAAAACCAATCAACGTAATCTATTACGGAGTGATGTGCTTTCTGTTCTAGGTATTATGGGGATGATTCAGCACTATAAATTATGTAACTATAATCAACATTGGTTAATATGATATAAAAGGACATAGTTCCTCTTATACCCAAAATCATATTGCATATGAGTACAAAGCAGGACCTTTAATTCTGAATTTATCACCTGTGCAATTCAATTTGATCTGCTTCAACAGTCCAACATTTCTGAAATGAGTCCAAAATGATGGTTTTAGGACCATGTGCACAGGAAAGTGGGGGACTAATCTGTATATGCAGATCTGTATATCTGTGTAAGAGCCCATCCCTACTGTCCTGGATTTGTGTAACCTTGTGTCCATTGCTGATCTTTGGAACCTCGCAATGACCCCTAAATTTGTCTTGTTTCCATATAACAATTTTTGACAAGTGGGGCTGATAACAAAGACTCAGTCCTAGCAACACTTTTCATTGCTGGGGCTTAATATGGAAACACACATGTGGCCAATGACCAATATTTCAAAAGCCAATTGGTAGGTGGCACCACACTGGCAACTAGCCAGAAAATGAGACCAACTTCCATTAATGGGTATTTTCAGCCTGTTTGTAGGGAATCGAACCCTGATTTCCAGAGTCATTTTCCAAAACTCAAACCACTACACCACACTGGTGCTCTCTCTCTCTCTCTCTCTCTCTCTCTCTCTCACACACACACACACACACACATGAGATATACTTTCACACACACACACACACATATACTAGATCTCCCAATGGGCTCTCTCTGTTAGGCTGCCAACTATAACAGTAGCTTTAGATTTCTTAGATTACTTGTTTTACACCCTGTAACATAGGTTAACAATGTTATATAGGATAACACACATACCTGGATATTATGTATGCAGTCTGTTGTTCCTATATATTCAATTTTAGTTTATGTTTAGAGATACCACTATATATTGTTGTGTGCCACCAAAACATATTTGACATTTTTGACTCAAAACCTCTCTCTGACTAGCAGTCATTGTAAATACAAATCTCACCTCAACTGACTGAAATCATATCATTGAACAGCACCAGAGAAAGGGCACTTCTCTACTAATATATAGAATTATGTATATGCTACCAAATGTGAAGTGTAAACATTACCCTAGTAAACAGCTAGGATCTATTATTACTGAATTATCTTTTTCCATTTCATTGTGAAGTCAGAATAGAGTATGGCTCCCATTAAAAAGAATTTCGTTGACTGTATAAAGAAACCATTTTGTTATGATTACAGAAATACAATTGCTTTATAAAAAGCCTGTATAAACCTGCATAAGAAATCCAACCCTTGATGAGCAGATGGCGAAGAAGCTGAAAAAGCTAAACTCAGCTTCATTGGACTGTTAAAAAATGCTTCTTAACACTGGACTCTTTAAAGTGCTACTTAAACAGAACTAATTTAACACCGTAGCTGAAAGCAAAAAAATAAAAATAAAAAAAAATACCAAGGATGTGTTGCACTTAACTAGAAATGCATTCCATAACTGAAGTCCACAAGAGAATTATTCACAATTTTACATTTTTAATCACGCTGTATAGGGACGCGGTGGCTCACTGGTTAAGATACCAACTTTGACAACTGCAAGGTTGGCAGATCAACAATTCAAGACCCAAGCACTGCATGATGGAGTGAGCTCCCATCACTAGTCTCAGTTTCTGCCAGCCTAGCAATCTGAAAGCATGTAAAGGTGCAAGTAGAAAAGTAAGCTTGGGAATGTTAGCTACTTTGGATTGCAGACTATGCTGGCTACAAAATTCTGAGAACTCTAGTCATAGAATCATAGAATCATAGAATCATAGAGTTGGAAAAGACCACAAGGGCCATCCAGTCCAACCCCCCAAATGATACATTGTGATAATGGGGGATATTATTATGGATTCAAAATGGAGGAACAGATGACTGAAGCCCAGGCTGGGGAAAAGTTAAGATATAGATGATGATGGTAACAGTACAGTGTTCCACTGCCACAAATCCAGTTCACAAATATTGTAAATACTAAAAAAACCAAAACAAAAAAAATCCTAAAACTAATATAGAAGCTGGTTCCTTCATACTAGAACACTTTAGATAGTCACCTCTGTCTGTGTCTTTTTAAAATTTATCTATCTTCTCACCCTACGTAAAAGACCCATTTATAGGATTAGCCACTGCAACCTGATCCAAAATGATTAATTGTTCTTTCATCCCTCCTATTTTATCATTGTCATTTTCATTTCTATCTTGCCTTTCCCACAAAATTGGGACCTAAGGCAGCTTACAAATTCAAGACAAATAGATGTACATATCCATTTACACATCTATGATATTTTGATAAACAGATTGTCATCTGCTTCATAACATGAGAGAAACAATGAAGCTAATGATGTGAAGAATTGCTGGCCACACTACTTTTTCACAGTGGTGGATTGCATGCTCTTGTGAGACAAGAGGCTATGCAAATAGTACTAGTGTTGCTAGTAGGGTGTCCCATGTAAAACAAGCTTTTACTGAGGAACTAGACTAAATGTGCCAAACAGCTACTGGGCAGCAGAAGTAATGTGTGTGTGTGGAGGGGGGGGGACATTGTCAATGGATCTCTCAGAGACAACAGCAATGGCACATAGGTAACCTAGTCAGAGACAATAGCAGTGGCATCATAGGTAACCTAGTTAGAGACAACAGCAATGGCAGACTAGGTTAGGATTGGGCTGGGAGAAGCACAATAAACCCATTTTAAATGTCTTTTACTATGAAAATTCTTTGATGAGATAATCCAAAATGAAAGAAGTGGTAGTGCTAGAAGATGAGCTGGAAAGCACTGATTGAGCTGCCAAAGGACAATTACAAGTAGTGTTGTGGCTAATAATGCAACTGGATTCAAGCTGAAAGAATGTTCAGCTGCTGACATGCTCAGAGGTGAAAAGGAAAATCTGAAGCTGCACGACATATATTACATGGATTGTTGGAAGCATGAGTCAAGGGAAGCCAGACATTGCTTTCAGGCAACCAAAGAGATGACTGTATACATGAACATCCTCAATAGTGAGGAGAGATATAATGCATCAAAGGATATAATGCAAAGTCTGACTCAATCATATCAATATGACGTCATGAAAAACCCATCAATATAATCATAACCCAAGCTTATGCTCCAATTACAGAGGCAAACAAAGATGAAATTGAAAGATTCTATGCTGGAGTCCAGGAGGAAACTGATTATGCGCCAAAACAAACTTGTTATTAATTGTATGTGATTAGAATGCAAAGGCAGGAAAAGAGCATCACTTTGCTTGCATGAGAGCATCATACAATCACAGACTGAAGGAAAATTTGGCCTAAGATCAAGAAATGAACCAAGAGAGTGACTGACTGAATTTTGTGAAGCCAAAAATTTGTTCATTGCAAACCCATTCTTCAGGCAACAAAAGAGGTGACTGTATACATGTACATCACCAAATGACCAATATAGAAATCAAATAGGCTACTTAATTGGAAGCAAAAGCTGGAGAAGCTCTCTGCAAAAACAAGACCAGGGCAGGAGAGAGAGAGAGTAAAGCTAACGAACATTAAATCAACCATTATACCAATTCGTTCCACATTACTTTGTCCCGCCCTATATAATCTTGAAAAATAATCTACTAGAATTCTTTTTATTTGAATCTGAGTAGAAAAACTTCTCTGGCCTTCTTTTAACGTTACTATTGTTCTTTTTTCTCTTTCCTTTTTTAGTTGGTAAGCCAATAATTTCCCTGGTTTATTTGCGAATTCAAAATTTTTTTGACGTAGATAAATCAATTTCTTTTGTATTTCTTCCGTAAGGAATGTAGACATCTGATTCTTTATTTTTTGTAACTCCAATTTTAATCTTGCATTTTTTGGGTTGGATATCAACTGATTTTCCACCTGTTTCATCTCCCTTTCCAGTTTTTTAATTTGTTTCTCCCTATTTCTTTTCATTTCCACTTTCTTCTTTAAAAAGTATCCTCGCATATAAGCTTTTCCTGCATCCCATACTACATGGTCGGGGGTTTCTTTATTTGCATTTTCTCTAAAAAACCAATCCAAATTTTCTTGAGCTTCTTTGACTATTTTCTCATTTCTTAGCAGATTAACATCTAACCTCCAATTGTATTGTCTCATTCCGTTTTCTATAGTCATCATCACCATATTATGATCCGACCAGACTGCTGGCACTATATCAATCTTATAAATTTTCCTTAGCAAGTTTGTCGATGTTAGAATCATATCTACCCTCGACCATGATTGGTGAGGATATGAGAAAAAGGTATAATCCCGAACATTCTCGTGCTTCCTTCTCCAAGCATCCTCCAGTACCATTTTCTCTCTAAGTTCAAAAAAGGTATGTGGTAATTTCCCCTGTGTAATCTTAATTTTTTTGTTTGATGATCTATCTATCCGTGGGTCCACTACCCCGTTCCAGTCTCCTAATATTATTATTTTTTTCGTTATAATCTAGATCTTCTAATTCCCTTAAAATCTTTGCATAAAATTGACTTTTATTCGTTAACGGGCTATAGAGGCCAACTACTATCCATTTCTCACCTCTATTTCTCACTTCTATAATCACATAGTGGCCGTAGGGGTCTATTTTAATTTTTTTAGCTTCTAATTTTTCAGATATGTAAAGTACCACTCCTTTTTTCTTATTTTTTGCTGATGCCACAAATTCTGTACCTAATTTCTTGTTGCTGAGGTATTTAGAATCCTTCTGTCTTATATGGGTTTCCTGGAGCCAGACAATGTCTGGTCCTTGTTTCTGCATGTAATGAAATATTTTTTTCCTTTTCTGCGGTGTATTTAATCCTTTCACATTCCACGATATAAATTTAATTTTTTCCATTTTCCTTTCCTTACTTTCCCTTTTTTTTTCCTTTTTATTTTTTGTTTTTTCTTTGATTTTGCCTCTCTTTTTTTTCCCTCTTTACTACTTTTTTTTTTAAATTTTGATTACAATTTGTTATTTCCACTCCTTTTATCGTTTACTTTAGTCTCTAATCTCAATTCTCAAATCTAAACTTTTTTTTTATTAATTTTAAACATTAGTTTGTTTATTTTCCTTTTGGTAATATTGACCGAATTTACCTACCTTATTAATCTTCTTCTAATAACTGGTCTTTCAAAAGTTCTTCTTCCTCCTCATCGTTCCTCCTCAACAAGTCTTCATAAATCAAAGCATCTCCTGTTAACCCTCCTTTATTGTGGCTCTTTTTTATAACCTCTACCGCTTCTAAGTCGTGATGTGGAATCAACCGCTCCGATGTTTTTTGGTCTCTTTCTTTCTCCCTGTTAGGTGAATCTGCTCTATTGTCTTTGTTTACTCCATCTTTCTCTTTTCTCTCCCTATTCCTTTCTAGTTTGTCCCAAAACCTCTTTGCTTCCTCCCGGGATCTTAACACTATTCTTTTTTTCCGCCACCAAAAGATTATCCCATCTATTGGTCCCCATCTATAAGCAATATCCTGTTGACGAAGATAAGTTGTCAAGAATCCATAATCCTTACGCCTCCTCAGAATTCTCGTGGGGACATCTTTTAAAATTTGAACCACTTTACCATCAATCTCCAATGGTGACTCGTTATGTAATCGCAGAATTAAATCTCTTGTCTGCTTTCTGACGAAGTAAACAACTATGTCTCTTGGGAGATTTTTCTGTTTTGCCACATAAGAATTTAAACGAAAAGCCCGATCGATTTCCAATTGAAAAATTTGCTGTTCTTTATTTAGAAATTTACTCAAATTGAAATTTAAAATTTCCAATAAATTCTCATCTTTTTTCTCCAACAAGCCTCTAATTTTTACACATCTTTCTCTTAATTTTTGTTCTATTAAGGCTTTTTCGTCCAAATCCCTCTCTCTAATTTGCCTCAGGTCTTCTAATTCATCAGCCAATCGATCTCCTCTATTTTCCAAATTATCAATCCTACTGTTCAAATCCAATGATAACTTTTCAATTGTCTGATTGATCCCTTGTATTTCCGTTCTAATCTCCTCCCTTAACTCAGCTTTAAAGTCTTGCATTTCCCGCCTAATTTCTGACCTGATTTCCGACCTAATTTCTGTCCTTAATTTTCTAATTTCTTCCAAAAAGAAAAAATTGGAATCAGAACTTTTAGGTTGTTCAAGAGAGGGACGCCTCGGTAGTTGTGTATTACTTAGAGCCTTTGAAGCTTGATTTCTGGACTGCATAGCAACCTTCAATTCTCACTCCCACACTTTACAGAATCACAGATGTTGTGACTATGTCACAAATAGCGTTCTCTTTTTTTTTTTTTTTTTTTTTTTTTGCTGTCCCCCAAAAAGGAAAGGATTCCCTGGAAAAAGAAATTAATCTTGAATTATATACACAGTTACAATTTTTTTTTAAATTTCCTGGCAAACCCCCAGTTATCTCTCTCCCCTCCAGTTCCAAAAGAAAAGGGAGAAGGAAAGCTTCTCCACCCCGCTCCAATTTTAAAACTAACAAATAACAAAAATAACAAGATTATTGAAGTGACAACACCAACAGTAAACGCACTAAATATTTTTCCAGTTTGACGTAAATAGAAATTGGGCTAGCTTCCGCCTCTGAAGCCTTCACCCCTTTAACAGCAAAACTGCTTTACTTTACTTGTGTAAATATATAACCCTTATCTTCCCCGCCGCTTCCAGTCTATCGATTGCCGCTTTACTTTGCTCAGTCTTTCCTCTTACACTTCCTTACTGTCCTTCTCCTCTCTCTCTATCGCACCGTCCGGGCCCTTCTAGCGTATATCTCTATCCTCCGTCACTCCTCTGATTCACTTCCGCTTGACCTCCACTCTTTTATCCAATGCGACTCTCCCGTCCTGCCGTCTCCACGAACTGCCAATAAAAGCGTAACTCCTCCTCTTCAGTTCCGAGGCTCTCTCTCCTCCCTCTCTTCTTTGTTTATTTTATCCGGAGTTTCAAGGACAGTCCCAGCCACCAACAGCTGGCAACAATACACCCTTTCTCCCACGACTGGTAAGTTTAACTCCTTCCAATCCGTGGCGCTTCTTTAATATAGTACATAAATGTAATTCCAACCAGAGGACAACCGTCCCAATTGGGGAGTGGAGGGGGAAGATACAAAAATAGGTGTCCCAACCTTAGGGTTCAACATCAATTTTTTCCGATTCAATTCAATTCCTTCCTCTACAACACTCGGATTTAAGAAAAACCGCTTCTACTTGTAAGTTAACGTGGCGGCAGATGTGTATCTCTCTCTATAAAGTTAATGATTTTGTTTTATTCAGATCCTTTATGCGCTATGCATGGATTCATTGAGAAGTTTAGCGCTTCAGGGAATAATAAGCTTCCTCCAAGTTGATTTTGTAAACTTAATACTCACAACACGAACGAATTGATCAATATTTAGCAAATCAGGAAATTAAAGAAATCCCTGAGAAATATAAAAAAAATCCTAAATAAAGAGTTTGAACTGCAGGAAATCCTAGAGGTAATAAAGGAAATGAAATTGGGAAAGTCACCAGGCCCAGATGGTTTTGGGATAGAATATTACAAGAGGTTTAAAGATCAATTAGCAAGTTATTTGGTGAAGGTCCTAAACGATATAAAAAAAGGCCTCATCCCCCAAACATGGCAAATGGCTAACATAGTTCTGATTCCCAAAGAGGATAAAGACAAAACAAATCCTAAAAACTATCGGCCGATATCACTGTTGAACATTGATTACAAAATATTTGCTAATATTATAGCTAAAAGATTGAAAACTTGGTTAACAGATTGGATTGTAGATGATCAAGCCGGTTTTCTCCCAGGTAGACTGATTAAGGATAACACAAGACATTTATTAAATCTGATAGAATACTATAACAAAAATATAGACAAAAAAGTGGCTTTATTATTTTTTGATCTGGAGAAGGCCTTTGATAATTTGAACTGGGATTTTTTGAGTAGATTGATAACTAAATTAAATTTGGGAGTAAATTTCTCTAAATGGATAGAAATGATCTACAACAAACAGGAAGCAAACATACTAATTAACGGTGATACAACCCAAAAGTTTATGATACAAAAAGGTGTAAGGCAAGGGTGTCCTCTGTCCCCTCTGCTCTTTATTATGTGTTTCGAGATCTTATTAAAAGAAATAAGATACAACAAAGAAATCAAAGGAACGAGGGTAAAGGGGACAGAGTATAAATTAAAGGCCTTCGCGGACGACTTGATGGTCTCTTTGGCAGACCCAGATGAAAATATACAGAATTTAATGGAAGTAATGGATAGGTTTACAAAAATCTCGGGATTAAAAATAAATAAAGAAAAAACTAAAATGATGTTATTAAATATAAGTGACAAGGAAAAACAACAATTAAAGGGAAAAACAGAATTTCAGGAAACAAATATTATTAAATATTTAGGAATATATTTCTCAAAGAAAAATTCGGATCTCTACAAAAATAATTATGAAAAACTTTGGCTTGAAATTAAGCAAGATCTGAAAAGATGGGATAAGTTAAAACTATCATGGATGGGGAGGATCGCTTCAATAAAAATGAACGTCTTACCGAAAATGATATTCCTTTTTCAAAACATTCCAGTAATTATTAATGATTCCCCCTTTACAAATTGGGATAGAGATTTATCGAAGTTTATATGGAATAATAGAAAACCAAGAATTAAATTAAAATATTTACAAGACATAGTGGAGCGTGGAGGGCTAGGGGTGCCAAATCTTAGGTTATATTACTATTCATGTGTACTATTTTGGATAAAGGAATGGATTTGTCTTCACAACGATAAAGTACTAAAATTAGAAGGCTATGATAACGTATACCCTTGGCATGGATATTTAATATATGATAAGGTTAAATTCCATAGAAATTTCGAAGACCATTTTGTACGAAAGTCGCTTTTAAGAATTTGGTATAAAGTTAAGAAAAGCTGGCCAGATATTATTCCATATTGGACAGCAATTGGAGAGGTTATCAATAAAAATGATAAATTTGGAGAAAATAATTGGCTTACTTATAAAGAACTATTGGTAGTGAAAGGACAAGATGTCTTAATAAAATCTCAAGAAGAATTGAATCAAGAAGGGTATAATTTTGGTTGGTTCACCTACAGACAAATTAGAGAGAGATATAGGCTTGATATAAAAACAAAAAAGATAGGCGTGATGGATAAGAAGTTCGAAGAGGTTATATTGAATGAAGGCAAACACAAGATAAAGAGAATATACCAGCTATTGTTAGAGAGAGAAATGGAAACTGAGCTTATAAAACCCCAAATGATCAAATGGTCTCAGGATTTTGGCTATTCGATTGAATTGGAGCAGTGGGAGAAATGTTGGAATAGGAGAATAAAATATACGCTTTCTGTTAGTTTAAAAGAAAATTTTTACAAACTACAATATAGATGGTATTTAACCCCACTTAAATTGGCTAAAATGAATAAATCGCACAAGACCTCGTGTTGGAAATGTGGTAAAAAAGAAGGGACATTTTTTCACCTCTGGTGGCAATGTGATAAAGCACAAAAGTTCTGGGGTGATATAAAAAAGACTATAAGGGACATTTGTGATATTAGGTTAGAAAATAAGCCTCAGGTGTTTTTATTAGGGATGATTAGCGATGTCAACCTAGAGCTGAAATATGGTAAACTGATGTTTAATTTCCTAACTGCAGCAAGATTAATCTATGCATCAAGATGGAAATCTCCGAAAGTCCCAACGATTCAGGAATGGATGTTAAAAATGTCGGAGTTATGTGAAATGGACAGACTAACAAGTTTGATAAGAGGAGAAGATAACGAAGTTTTCCGTAAGGCCTGGAAACCATGGACTGACTATGTTTCTTAAGATGGTTGGAATTCCTTGAAAGTATTCACAAATAGAGGATAAATTAATTTCTATATTTGTGTTGGAAGTTTATGGAAGTCAGATGTGGTTATACCAATAAGTTGTTGTTTATAGGGATAATATAATTTTGCAAACATTAGCATAAAAATCTATTATCAATGCATGGTATGTATTATAAAAAAGGTTTAAGAAATAATAGAAGTAAAATATAAAGGGCTAAGCACAGGCATAATAAGTGGGAAGTACTCTAGATATTGTTATAAACTTGAATGCTATGAGAATAAGATGCTGAATGTTTTTTTTATGTTATGTTGTGTTAGGTTTGTTATGTTTGTTTTGTAGGTAATTGTATGTTAGTCTTTGTTATATTGTGATGTGTGTTTTTAAATTTAATAAAATTTGTTTAAAAAAAAAAAAATCAACCATTATACCAAAATACAACCTGAAGAAAATCCCCATAAAAATCAAAGATAATGTAAAAAAATACTATGCAAAGGGGTTTAGTCTTTACAACTAACTGAAAGAAAGAAGTTGGTAGCATGAGCTTTTGTAGACTTGACCCTACTTCCTGAGATGCATGTTTTGGAGTGGAAATTCCAGAGATAGACCTATATAAGTGTATGAGAATACAAGTCTTGCCTTATTTATCTGTTTTCTTACTTCTTGTGGTGGGTACTATAGTTTGAGGAATGCTTGTTGTAATTCCATGAGATTGGTGTCCCTGTCTTGTGGGACATCTGCTCAAACCCACAGTATAGGGCCACCAAACTCATGGAATTACAACAAGCATTCCTTAAACTGCAGACAAAAAAGGGCACTGAAGAAAGAAAATTATAACTCACATTTTATGATGAATGCAAAGAAAAAAAGAGGAGAGAAGAGGGGAGGAGCAGTGGCATCCCTGCCTAGTGTGTTACCCAGTGCAGGAGATGGGGCTTCCAAGGGCAAGGCTTAAAGGTCATGCTGAGAGGGAGAAGTGGCTGGGTTCTTGACACCCCTTTCCCCTTTCAAGTGGTGTCAAATGGTATTACTTCTGCAGTGTAAATGCAGCCTGAGATGCCTGAAGCCACAACTTCCCTCAAATGGGCACTTGGGGACACTTGTGGAGGGGTCAATTAGGGGAACCCACTGCTGAGGGAAGGGTTCCTCTTCCCTCAGGAGGTGGAAAAATTCCCAACCTCATTTGGAGCCTGCACTCTTTCTCTTTGTACATCAATGAAGCGAGTGGGTCTTCAGTGCCTCCTTTTCTTTTCCCCTCTTGGATCTGTGAAAGCTCTAGACCAGACACATGTTCCAAAGGGCAGCACAGCCCCAGGGGCTGAAAGGCTGAAGTCTTGAGTTGACCAGAGGGAGCCAAGCAGGTCCTCCTGGTGAGGTGGCTCTTGCTTCCCAGGTGGAGGGAGAGACCAGAGTGGGGAATAGTGGATCCTCCAGAGAGAGAGAGAGAGAGAGAGAGAGAGAGAGAAGCCAGCAGGTGTTTAGCTATGTCTTACAGCAGGGAGGTGGGGGGGGGGTGCTTGGACAGATGTCAACTCTCTTCTGGGGTGTCACCCAGTGTGGGCCACACACCCCTAGTGGTGCCACTGGGGAAGAAAATGAATCTACAGCTCCTTTAAGATGTTAAAAATAAAATTTATTATTATTATTATTATTATTATTATTATTATTATTATTATTATATTTTAGCATTAGCTTTTGTGGATACCATTCCATTTCTTCATCATTGAATCTGAATAAGTGGATTAATATCCACAAATGTTCATTGTTGTCAACTGCTTTCAGGTCGGACCTGAGTCATGTGAATGAGACACCCTATCCTCAGTTGCTCTACTCAGATCCTGCACACTCAGTGCTACGTTATCTGGTGTGCAGTCTTCCTCTTTTCCTAATGCGTTCTACCTTTCCAAGCATTATCATGTTTTCTAATGAGTCATATCTTCTCATGATGTGGCCAAAGTAGGACAACCTCATTTTAGTCATCTTGGCTTCTAAAGAGTTTCAGGGTTGATTTGCTCTGTTGTTTGTTGTTAACTTTGAGTCAACCCTGACTCATGGCAACCCTGTGGATGAGACATCTCCAAAACGCCCTGTCCTCCACTGCTTTGCTTAGGTCCTTAAATTCGCACCCCTGACCTCCCTAATAGAGTCTATCCATCTAGCATGTGGTCTTCCTCTCTTTCTGCTTCCCTCCAATTTTCCTAGCATTATAGTCTTTTCTAATGAGTTATGCTGTCTCATGTGTCTCAAGTACAACAGGCTCAGATTGACCATCTTGACTTCCATGGAGATTTCAGGACCCATTTGTTTGTCTTTTTGGCTGCCCACAGGGTTTTCAGCCACTCACTCACAAGGTTGTGAGCTCAATACCAGCCAGGCCTCAGGCTTGACTCAGGCTTGCATCCTTCTGAGGTCACCAAAATGAATACCCAGCTTGTTCGGGGCAATTAGCTTACAGTTGTAAATTGCTTAGAGACTGCATAGAAGGGTATGAAGCAATATATAAATGAAGCTGCTATTGCTATTGCTATTGCTATTGCTATTGCTATTGCTATTCAGCACTCTTCTCCAGCACCAGATCTCAAATTAATTAAATTTTCTTCTTATGCACTTTCTTCACAGTCAAGCTCTTGGATCCATACATGGTAATGGGGAATACAATGACTCATACAATTCTAACTTCAGTGCTCAGTTGTATATTTTTATTGTTTCGAATCTTTTCTAGTTCTTTAATAGTTTCCCTTCCCAGTCCTAGTCTTCATCTGATATCTTTATTATGGTCTTCTTCTTGATCAAAGTTTGATCCAAGGTACAGTCCTTTTAGTCATCCATGGCATCTACAAAACTCTTCTCCATCACCACATCTCAAATTAGTTGATTTTTTTTCCTATCAGCTATCCTCACCATTTTTTCCTATCAGCTATCCTCAGCTCTCACACACATACATAGTGATGGGAAATACCGTGGTATGGACAATCCTAAATGTTCAGTTGTATATCTTTGTGCTTCAGGATCTTATCTAGCTATTTCATGGCTGTTCTTCCCAAATCTAGTCTTCTTTTGATTTCTTGACTACATGGCTGTTGATGACAAAGTAACTTGGCAGTCTCTCATTCAAAGGGTTGGCATAAGCTAAAGTCGACTTAAGGGGAGTTAATAACAAAGAATCCCTCTGCTGGGTCTACATCATATATTGCCATAACTGAATTTGACAGGAACCTAGGAATCAGCTTCAGTTGGCAATGCATTAAATGTCATGTATCTTTGCCTTTGTCTTTACTGCATTGCTAGCACCTCTGCATTCAATCTTGGCAGCAATTCAGCTTCTTTTATTTGGCAGCATCACTGCCTTTTATGTACTCCCTGAAAGGTCTTCCAAAGAAATAATATCAAGTTTTAAGACAGAATGGATGGAGTTGAACTTCCTAGTAGCAAGTATATGAACTGGAAGGCCGGAAGCTCCGAGGACGACCTCAGGAAGAGGAAGGGCAGCCACACGCGTGGCGTCCTCTTCCTCTTCCGGGTCTCGGAGACGGCCCTATTAGCCATCTGCCGAGGCCCTAACTCACAGTAACCAGGATTCTTTGGCAGAGCTGAAGCAAACAGGGGACCTTGAATGGGTTAAAAACACAGATTTATTGTTTTTCTGGCAAGTCCCGATGGAATTAGCATTCAGATCATTGGGCCAAGAAGAAAGGCACATGGGATGTTTTATACTACCACAAACAAAAAAATTCAAAGCTTACATTCTATTGGTCACTTCAAACTCCAAACATATAGAATCCTGAGCAATCAGAGTCAAAGGTTCAGAATACATTAAAATATATCTAAGATACTATATTGCCATGCCCACTACATTCCTAAGTCTTCCTTATCAGCAGAGATGGTACTGCCAGGACCTCTTTCAGGGTCTATTTGCCATGATTTATTATGGCTTTTTAAGCCTTTATGGTGCCCCTGCCAAGCAGCAGAGTCCTCCAAAGGTCACACTGTATATAAACATTTTTGCTTATTTCTGCACATTTCTAAAGAGGCCCCATCTTTTAAAACTTTCCCAGAATCCTTTTCTGTGTGGCTGCTTAACACTTACTTAACATCTATTTTCTACACATAATAGCATACATTTCTAATACAGGCAATTAAAGCATTGATTACTGAAATTCCTCTACCTCAGGGAGTAGATCTGGGAATTCCTAAAACAATTATTCCCAGTAATTTTGACACAATAAATTTCCACTTCAAAACAGTGTCATTGCACAAGCCTCTTCAATTGTATCATGACCACTGAGATTTATTTAGAAAGATGGCAAAAGAGTTATGTTACATTGGATTTCTGTAGCAGTTATGACAATGAATATTTTAGGAGTTTTTAAAAAGGTATTTTGTCTAACTTTCTCAAAGGCTTTTCAAAACAGGTTGACCATCCAGAATCTGCTGAGCACATCAATTTGGCACTTACAACTAAAAAGATGTGAAATTATCTTAAAATTAGTCTTCTGTATGTACTGTATGTGCCTTCAAGTCATCTGTCAACTTTTGGCAAGCCCACGGATTTCACAGGATTTTCTTAGTCAAGGAATGTTCAGAGGTGTTTTTACCAGTTCCTTCCTGTGAAATATAGCTTACAGCACCTGGTATTCATTTGTGGACTCTCTTCCAACTACTAGCCAGGTCTGACCCTGCTTCACTTTCAAGGCCAGCCAGGATCTGTTGTCTTTAGGGTATTTATGCAACTTAAAATTAGTACTTGCTTTAAATACTTTGCAATAAGTCGTTGTCAGCATTGTAATAATTCAAATTGCAATATTTTAAAGCCCTCCTTTGTGTTCTCCCAGTGGAATAATACACTGTGGTAGGATGTGGAAGAGGATTTTCTCTGCTGTGGTACCCTAGTGGTGGACTGTACCTTCATAGGTCAAATTGTCACTAATATTGGCTTCACTTGGCCCCAAATAAAAACATGGCTTTTTATTAAAACCTTTGGGATCTAATGATTTTGACCATTTCAAACACATACATGATTTTAAACTGTCTCAACTAGTTTTAAAGTATCATATGAATTAATATGTTTCAGGCTATTTTAACTTTTACTGTTTCAAAATTTTCAATTGTTTTCAATTAAAGTTATATGTTGCTCTGAGATCTTTGATATGGGGTAGGGTACAAATATTTTAATAAAAAACAGAGTACATGGATCAACCTTATGAGTGATCCCTCCCCCTTGCAGCATCTGCAGAAGAACTCAGAAACTTAAGGAAGCCTCTTGGATTTTAATTATGGAGTTGTAGTGTATGTGTAATGTGGCGTGCTGTATTTTTTAAAAAAAATGTATTTATTCTTTAAATGAAAGTATATTCTAAGTAAGTTTTAAGAGCCCTTAATTGTTTTTAACCATGTTTTTAATAATACTATTGTACAATTCTCTTTTAGCTTTTGTAATCAATCTTTTAGATATCATTGTTCTTTAAACGGTTGCACACCTCCCTGGATCCCATTTTGGGAGAAAGGCAGGACATAAGTGCAATGAAATAAATAATCCTCTCTTATTTTCCTTGTTATAGAGGGTCCTTAAAAAGTCTTCCAACACCCTGTGGTGCCTGCTGGTTTCCATATCACTGTGACAGTGAATGTGCTCCAGATGTTCACCCAAAATAAAGCTATCAGAGTTCTATCTCCAAAATAGCCTCAGCACCCTGGAAAGCTTCTTCAAAATCCTGCAATGGATTCACAGTGCCACTGATATGGGAACCACCCAATCTACCAAGTATAGCTCAGTCAGCTGTGTGTGTGTGTGTGTGTGTGTGTGAGAGAGAGAGAGAGAGAGAGAGAGAGAGATTTTGTTTTGTGGGTGGGGGAGTTCCATTCTGATTATGTTAATTAACGTTTCTTGGTACTACACCTGGTCAGTTCCAGACTGAACAAGACAAATGATTATAATATGTGCATATATGTGCACATGTGTGTGTGTGTGTGTATACACATCTATCAAACTCACAGAACAATCAAAATCTGCTTAACTCAACTTTTGGTTGAAGATTCCCACTCATCCCATGACCATTTAGTGCCAGTGGAAAGCAAGGGATATTGGAGAAGCATCTGGCTAAGTCCTGATAACCAGGTGCAGAACAATGGTATCATGTTCCAGTACCTTCAGAGCACCTCATAACCATATTTAAATAAAAGTTCCTAGAATTCTCTAGCTAGCAAAGCCACTAGATAGCTTAGCCACTCTCCAAAAAGCCCCCCAAAGTCCCAAATGTCCAAAAAAGGTAATTTTTCTAAATTCTGCCCAACCCATCCATTTCAAGGGCATTTCAAGAAACATGTGAGCAATGAATCCTATGTATCCCAAACTTTCCCTGAGACACCTCTGGGACAGTGGTGGGCCTATTTGAAATATCTTCATCACTGACCTTAAATAACCAGCAAGTGAGCAGTGGGGGATTTTTAATCCTGCTGAGTAATTGCTTATAACTGACACCATCATCTCAAATCCTGGCTGATGATGTTTTGCATTATATGAAAAAAGTACCAGGGACAGTTAATATACTGAACCTAACTCAACATTTCCCTCCTGTTCTTGAAATATGCAGGAGAGTGCTTTAAGTGTTGCAGTTACTACTACATAAAGCAGCTGATCCAAAAAGATTAATTTTCAGCTGCACTATTCAGTTTGCCTTAAGTGAATGTATTAGTATGTAATTCTGTGAATGCCTATTGACAAATGACTGATTCTTTGTGGTCTTGCTGAATAGGAAAGTCTGTCATAACAAATTGCTACTGTTATTGAACAGGAATAGAGAAACAGCTGATACAGAGAACTCCACTGATTCTTGGCCAACACTCTACACAATGGTGGTAAGTCGTTATTGTTTTCTTTAGTGTTCACTGTTGCCTCATCCATCAGAAGAAATTCTTTTGGCATTCATGTGGCCATAATGTGTAATGCCACAGGAATCCCATTCTAATTCAGAATTAACATCAATTAGTGCCTGCATATTGTGAAGAACGTTTGATTTATATGCACTGTTGTATTGCAGAAATATGCTAGAGTATTGCTGCCTGTGAGACTGTGCCATAATAAATGATAGCAGCAAATGTTTTGATATAGTTTGATTTTTTTAATAACACAATGAAAGAAAGGCACATTATTAAACTCAGGTATAGGAACTCCCACACAATAAATGATATTTGCTTCTGGATTTTGTGTGCCATTATAAAGGAGTTTATCACATGGGGAAAAATTGGAAGTTTAAAATGGTGAGAACCCATGATTAACTCACAATTGCAAAAAAGGTTTTCACATATAAAGCACTGTTATCCTGTGCAGAATCCAAGATTAACCTGCACTTGCATGCAAATGCAGGAATGTTTTCACATGACAGGACCAAATGTGCCTCCATCCTGATAATGATTAAAGTGTGTGACTCCTGTAAAAGCAAGCAAATGCGCAAATGATTTTCACACAATGAGCCCTGGCTATGGGGAAAGGTGTGTGTGTGTGTGTGTCTGCATTCCCTCAGTTGCTGTTTCTTTCAGAGCTGTGGCTAGGAGGGAAGGCTGTCCCTTTTAAAGGATTTTGAACTTCAGCTCCCAGAAGCTTCAGCCATGTTGGCCAATAGTCTGAGTTTCTGGGAGCTAAAGTCCAAAATCCCTTAAAGGGGATAGTTGTTGATTGCTACTGGCTCCAGCAGACTGGGAAGCAAACATTCATTAACTCTTCTCTCTCTCTGCCCTTGCTGTTTGTTTTATGAGCTCTGGCTAAAAAGAAAGACAAAGTAACACAGGAAGCAAACTTCTTGCTTGCTCCCTCCCACTGCTTGCTCCCTCCCTCGGCAGCTGCTCCTTTAAGAGCCCTGGCTGGAGGAGGAGAGACATTCACATACAAAGAGAGGTGCAGGAGGAAGAAGCAAGCTTTTTCTCTTGTGGGTCTCTGCCTTTGCCTGAGCAGCTGTTCCTTTAAGAGACCTGGCTATTATCCCTAAGGAACCATGGGAAATGTGACAACAAGAACAGAAATGGGGAGAATCCTACAAATGGCTTTCACACTACAGCAATTGGGCAAAAAAAGCAAATTTGTGAATGAAACAGAAATGAAATCACGGTATATTCCTGAAAATGACTGTTTGCTGGTTCATGTCACTTTCTTGTCAGATTCTAAGCAGTTTGCATGCAACGTTGTGTGAAAACCATTTGCACAATTGCTGCTAATACGCTGCATAAGCAGAAGTTCTTACCAGTTTAAACTTCCAAGCTTCCCTGTGTGATAAACTCCAAAGATTCCCTCAACTTTAATTGTGACAGAAGTGGGGTCATCCACATTTACAGGAAACTACCATTAATATTAGACAGATTTCAAGGTTTGCTACCAGGTGACTGTTAACATACCAGCTACTGTTAGCACAATGTTGATGTAGGATAGCTGGGCATCACTATCTGTACTGATATTGTCACAGACATTCAAGACATTCAAGGTACACAGTAATCAAATGCAACATGAACCTTTCCATGGCAAGACCAGCTGAATATGGTGAATTGGGCCAGCACAGATGGTGGAGAATTTAATTTGGCTAATTTTTGAAAAGAACTTGCCACATTTTGCAAATTTCTCTGTAAGTTTGAAGGAAATAACTTAAGAGATTTGAATGAGGGAGAAAGCAAAATGGATTTGTCCCTCCCTAAATACCAATGCTTAAATATCACCAAAAAGTATATATGTGCATTGGTCCATGCAAATATATTGCCTTGGATATATTACAGCTTATGATTAGCACCTTTCCCCCATTTTCATCTAATTTTATTTGAGCCTCTCTGTACTTAACTATGGTGGTCCTTGGTCAGATGACTATCTCATGACAAAGTGGAGAGTAGGATTCAGCTTACTATGCCTGCTACGTATCTGTTAAAATGAGAATAATGTCAGGAAAAAAAGATGAGAGACCTATTTCAACACCACAACCATAGCTAAAAAATTAAAATAAAATAAGGAAGAGAAAGAAAGAAAAATAAGAAAAATCCATTCAAGATGTGTCTGCTTCTGTTATCTGCTGCAAAAGTGGCAATTATGTTTGAAGAAGAAGAAAAAGAAGTGATATGGCTTTCATTGGATTAGCCAGCTTGGAGTTTTCCCACCTCTCTTTTCAGAAAGAAGTTCATGTCATCTGTTACTTTACAGTAACCATCTGTTACTTTACACAACCATAGTTACAGTAGTTCAAAGTCAGATTTTGAAGAGCTAAGCCCTCAGAGGCCTAAATCCAGGGGAAGGGATCATTCCAGAGGTTTTTTTGACTGAAAGCAGTGTTATAGTGGCCGAACACAAAGGGTGCTCATCAATGGCTCCTTTTCAACCTGGAAAGAAGCGACCAGTGGGGTGCCACAGGGCTCTGTCCTGGGCCCAGTACTATTCAACATCTTTATCAATGACTTGGATGACAGTATTGGGGGTATAGTTATCAAATTTGAAGATGACACCAAATTAGGAGGAGTAGCTAATACCCCAGAAGACAGGATCAAAATTCAAAATGACTTGAACAGACTAGAATGCTGGGCCAAAGCTAACAAAATGAAATTCAACACGGAGAAATGTAAAGTACTGCACTTAGGGCGGAAAAATGAAAAGCACAGATATACAATGGGGTACACCTGGCTGAACGAGACTACGTGTGAAAGGGATCTAGGAGTCCAGGTAGACCACAAGTTGAACATGAGTCAACAGTGTGATGCAACAGCTAAAAAGGCCAATGCAATTTTAGGCTGCATCAATAGAAGTATAGTGTCTAGATCAAGAGAAGTAATACTGCCGCTCTATTCTGCTTTGGTCAGGCCTCACATGGAATACTGTGTCCAGTTCTGGGCACCACGATTCAAAAAGGGTGTGAAGAAAATGGAGCGTGTCCAAAGGAGGGTAACTAAAATGGTGAAGGGTCTGGAAACCAAGCCCTATGAGGAACGACTTAGGGAGCTGGGGATGTTTAGCCTGGAGAAGAGAAGGTTAAGAGGGGATATGATAGTCTTGTTTAAATATTTAAAGGGATGTCATATTGAGGAGGGAACAAGTTTGTTTTCTGCCACCCCAGAAACTAGGACCCGGAATAATGGGTGCAAGCTCCAGGAAAAGAGATTCCACCTCAACATTAGGAGGAACTTCCTGACAGTAAGGGCTGTTCAATAGTGGAACACACTCCCTTGGAGTGTGGTGGAGTCTCCTTCCTTGGAGGTCTTTAAGCAGAGGCTGGATGGCCATCTGTCGGGGATGCTTTGATTGGGAGTTCCTGCATGGCAGGGGGTTGGACTGGATGGCCCTTGTGGTCTCTTCCAACTCTATGATTCTATGATTCTATGGTAAAATTTGAAATATAGGCCCTCACCAGGACAGTCACCATAACAACCGTCCCATGGAAAATCCAAAATTGCAGGTGGAAACTCTGATCCATCCTTTTTGAATGCCATTGGGATCAGGTCTTTCTGTAAACCCATGCCACAAATACTTTGGATTATAACTGATGTAGCTCATAACAGTACTCATTTCTAGGAAAATCCTTTCCCTTTCAAACTATTGTAGAGATTGCAGCTTACTCAGAAAAGTCCAAGAGGATGGGGGATGAGTAGCAGATGAAGTAATGGCTCCTGCTAATCAAAAGGTCCTGGACTTTTAAACCCTTGTTCCACTTCACCATTGCATGAAAGTGCCCTTAGTCCTAGTTTGCCTAACCAGTAGCAAGGAATGTTAGGAATTGCAGCCCAACAGCATATAAATGGCCACAAGATTCTTATCCCTAATCTAAATCCAACTGCTAGCTTCAGCTCTAAAGTAGACTCATTTGCTTAATGGAATTTGCATGAGTGTTGACTTCCCATTCATCATTTGATTCAATGAGACTAGGAATTGGATTTATGATAATGGATGGGTGCTATACAGTCTACTTTAATTTTTTAAAAGAATTAAGTTCTTGCCTCTAAGGGCCTTGGCAGATGGGAGGCCGTGGGCCACCCTGGGAAGGTGTGCCGCGGGACCGAGCCATCCTCATGCCTCAATCCCGCGGCGCACCGTCGGCGCCCCAAGAAAGGAGCGCTAAAATAGCACTCCTTTCATATGTCGCTGAAAGTGCACCGCAAAAGCTTGCGGCGCACTTTCGGCGACCCTTCCACCGCAGCGTGTCCAGACGCTGCGGCGGGAGGTTGTCTTCGGAGTGCTGGCCGTGCGGAGGGCCGGCAGCTCCGAGGACGACCTCGGGAGGAGGAAGGGGCACCGAGCGTGTGGCTGCCCCTCCCCTTCCTTGCGCCAAGGACGGCTCTATTAGCCATCTGCCAAGGCCCCCCATTTGTCAAATAAAACCAAAATGAATTATCACTCTCTTTATTTCTCAACATTTGGTATTCAAGAAAGGAAATCTGGTCTATTGTGTTTGACCACTGAGTGCCTACAATTGTCCTCATTATCATGTCATTTTTTGCATGAGTTAGGGGGGAAGCAGATGGGTGGCACGGGGCTGCCCCAGGAAGCTGCAGATCGAGGCCAAGGCATCCCAATTCATCGGCCCCGCGGCACAGCTTTGCCGCCCCTGGAAGGAGCACTAAAATAGCGCTCCTTCCACAAATCGCCGAAGGTACGCCGCAAAAGGCTGCCGACGCATCTTCAGTGACTCTTCCGCTGCAGCATGTGCGGATGCTGCTGCGGGAGGGCATCCTTGGAGTTCCAGCCATGCGGAGGGCCGGCTGCTCCGAGGATGTTTTGGGGAAGGGGTTGGGGTGCCCAGCGTGTGGCTGCCCCTCCCCTTCCTTGCTTTGAAGACGGCGCCTTGCGCCGTCTGCTTAGCCCCTTAATTTATAATTCATTATGTCCCCCTTTCTGCACTTCAAATAAAATAAAATTCATTTATTCCAAAAATGAGCGTTCTAAAATGTATATTAAATGTAATTTTAGACTTTATAGTGCCAAGAATTGTATCAGGACATTCAAGAAGTGCAAAATCTAGTAAATCACTGAATTTCTAATTCATGTATCAATCCAGGAGGTACGTATCATTGTCACAGAAGTAATAACCTCCATGGGAAATGGCACGTCACCCCCCCCCCCCAGCTTGCATGTCCTCTCAAACTCACCCAAAGCCTCTCACATAGGAAGAAGAGTATTTGTTTACATTTTGAAACTTCTCAGATAAGTAAAATGGTTAGTGCACTAGTGAAGGTAGCTGCAGAATGAGATTCAGTGATACACAGATAAATGGCTTCAGGAAACAGAACAGCACAGGATTCTGGTAAGTATTTGCAGGTTGAGAAGCCCAGGAAGGGATAGACTCAGAGGCTCAGAATTCCAAGAAGGAAGCAAAAATAATAAACAAATCAATGTAGAGAAGGTATCTGTCAAGGCATCAGAGGGTGCTTAATATCAGCCATGCCAAAGCCCTCTCTTTACCTTGCTAACCTGACTCTCCTATTTGTAGGGGTCTCACCTCCCCATTCCTTTAAGTACCACCTGGCTTTGGTGTCCTCCCAACTTGCAGACTGCCAGAAATAGTGCAAATTGAGTCCACTTTTAAGGTTAGGTTTAGTGCTAGGGAATCATGGGAATTGTTTTTTTTTTTCTGAGACATTGAGCCTTCTCTGTCAGAGAGCTCTAGTGCCACAATAAAATACAGTTCCCATGATTCCCTAACCCTAATCCTAAAAGTGGACTCAATTTGCACTATTTCTGGCAGTCTGCAACTCCCCTTAGGCAGCCTTAGCCCAGTTATTGCATAAAAATTCAAAGCCCTTCATTCCTCTACAAAGCAGAAGGCCTGTAGCCCTTCTCCAGTCTGGTATCTTCTGCTTCCAACTCACTTCTGCCAGCATAAGTCAATGAACATTTACTGGCCTCCTTGCCCTGCCTCAACAGCTGGCTAACTAAGGCCAGCAGCTCTATTTTTCTTCCTCCTAAGGCCCAGGAGCTAGAAGAATGTAAGGTTGTGCATCAAGTGACCCCCATCTTTCCACAGTAATGTACATTTGTATTGGAATTTGCAAAAATCAAATCTCAAACATTTCTTAATTTATTATAAAAGCAAAACAAAAAACAAAAAAAAGTATGTCCCATATTGTCATGCTTTGATTACAAACAGTAGAGATCTTTTTATTATAATCCACACATTTAAATCTAAACATTATCTGGCTAGTTTGGTAGCAGAGGATCTGTTTTGCAGTCAGGTTTATTGTAGTTGAGAGACTGAGGGTTCCCCTTCCAGCTATCTTGTTTCATCAAGTTTTGTGTTGTTGTTGTTTTTAATTGCTGGAAGATGAACTATTTTACTTTGATCTGGAGGTTCCTACACCCACCCAATTCAGTTTAACTGTCAGTAACTGTTTATTTGCTGTGACTTCTCCAAATCAGTAAATAAATTACAGTGTAGGTAAAACTGGGAACAGATAAGTCCTTAAGTAAAATGAAAATTTGGAAAAATAAATATTTTAATTAAACAAGCAGAACTAAGGAAAATTACTTTGTGAATTACAGCTCCCAGACTCCCCCACCAAGAAAAGCCACTTAGGATCACTACTCATTGGCCATGCTATAATTGTCAAAAAGCTGTAGTTAAAAAGAGGAAAGGAAACTTTATTTCCAGGTTTAAAAAAGGAGGAGACTTAGGGGCAAAACAGACTGCCCTGAAGGGGCAGCATGATGCTACCCCTGAGAAAACTGGGTGGGGGCTGTGGTAACTGCACACCATGGCCCCAATCCAGTCAGCTTCTACCCCAAATAGGAGCAGGAAAAAATATCCTCCTCCTCCTTTTTGCAACCAAATAGCTGGCTCTAGATGGAAAGGGGAGGCTTTTTTCTGCCCCAAATAGGAGATTTTTTTTTCTGAGGTGAGTGGTATCTAAACGCCACATCCCCAAAACTGGATAGAAGCCGGCCAGCGTGTAATTGCCGGTGCAGCTTTTGTCCAGCATGGGGGTGTGCTGCATCTAAATGCCACCCCCCCAAACTGGCTCAAAGCCAGCTTAACTGTGTCATCTGTTTCAACAAGGGAGACCAGGGATCATTCTAGGAGCTTGCAGCTACAGAATCGATTTCAAGCTCTTTCCCTTATCAAGGAGGACGAGGAAGAGCAGCATGGACAGACTTCAGGGACAGAGCAGGAGACCCTGCGAGTTCCACAACAGGGAACAGTTGCTGCTAAGCCTCGGAGGAGACATGTGGTCGTGGTGGGGGACTCCTTGCTGAGGGGGACAGAAGCAGTGATTTGTGGGCCTGACAAGATGTCTCGGGAGGTGTGTTGTCTCCCTGGGGCAAAGATCCGAGATGTGACAGAAAGGCTGACAAGATTGGTCAAGCCTACTGACCAATACCCCTTCCTTTTGGTCCATGTGGGAACGAATGACACAGCAAGACACAGCCTTCAGACCATCAAAAGGGATTACGAGGCTCTAGGTAAGAAGCTGAAAGAAATGGAGGCACAGACTGTCATCTTGTCTCTTCTGCCAGTTGAAGGGCATGGTCCAGGAAGAGAGAGGAAAATAGCAGATGTCAACAATTGGCTCCGCAGATGGTGTCATCGAGAACGATTTGGATTCTTAGATCATGGACTGCGGTTCCATGAGGGTGGACTCCTGGAAAGGGATGGGCTGCATCTCACACCAGTTGGAAGAAACGTTTTTGCCAACAGTCTCAAGAATTTGATCAGGAGGGCTTTAAACTGAATTATGTGGGGAAGGGAGACAGCGTCCTGGAAGACAAAAGGACTGGAAAAAATAGTCAAACTGTCATAGAGGAACCAAGGCAAACAGTACAGGGACCCAACAGTGGGAGGCAAAAAAACGTGCACAGGCAGCAAGTAATGGGGACATATGGTCATAGATGTCTCTGCACTAATGCACAGAACATAGGAAATAAGCAAGATGAACTTGAACTCCTAGCACAACAAAGCAAATATGATATAATAGGCATCACTGAAACCTGGTAAGATGAGTCTCATAACTGGAATGTAGAAATACAGGGGTATAACCTTTTCAAGAGAAACAGGCCAAACAGGAAAGGAGGAGGAATAGCATTATATGTCAGGGATATTTACACCAGTGAAGAAATCCAGGACATCAATCCTGGAAGCCAGGTGGAGAGCATCTGGATAAAAATTAAAGGGGAGGGAAACAACAGGGATGTTAGTGTGGGAGTTTACTACAGATCCCCAACTCAGGCAGAGGAATTGGATGATGCCTTTCTAGAACAGATGACCACACACTCATAAAGGAGAAATATAGTAGTGATGGGTGACTTCAACTATCCTGATATTTGCTGGAAGTCAAACTCAGCAAAATCCTCAAGGTCTAAACATGTTTAAATATTTGAAGGGATGTCATATTGAGGAGGGAACAAGCTTGTTTTCTGCTGCTCCAGAGACTAGGACCCGAAACAATGGATGTAAGCTCCAGGAAAAGAAATTCCACCTCAACATTCGGGGGAACTTCCTGACAGTAAGGGCGGTTCAACAGTGGAACACACTCCCTTGGAGAGTAGTGGAGTCTCCTTCCTTGGAGGCCTTTAAGCAGAGGCTGGATAGCCGCTTTGATTGGGAGTTCCTGCATGGCAGTGGGTTGGACTGGATGGGCCTTGTGGTCTCTTCCAACTCTATGATTCTATGATTCTATGATTCTATGATTCTAACCCTTAGTTCATTACTCATTGTGATAGAAGCACTAGGTGTCTAGTACATATTCTTATTATAATGTTGAAAATCCACAAAACAGTGTGTATTTTTTGCAACCAAAACGTACAAAATTCAAGTTGAAAACTTTGGAAGCGCACCTGGCATCTTTAATAGGCAAAGATGATAAAAATCATAAAGGAGTAAAAAAATATGATGATGTTAGTTACAGGACTGTATTTTGTCAAGATGTTGTTCTTAGTTAAGATAGTATGGAGAGATATCCATGCAGGCAGGACACTTCTTCTTAAAGTCCAGGAAATAAATTACAAATTCCATTGCAACACAAAAAGTTACTTGAGATCCAGGTTGTCTCCATCTTTGGTGAGGCTACAAGCTCTTTTGTTTAGAAAGAGAACACTGAACCTGGATCTCAAAGGAAGTGTCTCCAGTATGGGCTCCCAAAACTGCAAAGGTGTCCATCCCTGGTATATAGGATTGCAGCATATTTCAAAAACAGATCCAACCAGTGTTTCTTGAGAACACTTATAAGAGTGACATCAACTGGAAATATGGAGAGTTTTTTTTTTCTTTTAGTGTTGTAATTCTTTTTTTATTTTATATTCTTTTACCATGTTTTATTTTATAACTGGATAGTTCAGATGTTGGTTATGACTTACATAACATTTGGGAACACAATTTTATACACTTGAATTTAGTGGTCGCTTTTGAGCTGCATTTCCCACCCAACAACCCAGCATGCATGAAGCTTAGCCCTGCCTTTGACCATAGGGGAAGAAGTTGGTCATTCCCTGGGTGTATATTTCTCTCTCAAAAACAAACAACCAAACAAACAAAAAACAGAGGCAGTACAAAATGACAGCATAGGAGGAATTATAATGGTTGCAGTTCTCAAACTACTTTAGTCACATTTGTTCTTTTGTAGACAGTGAGACTTGTTTGTGGTAGATTGAAGGACAAAGAAAAGCTTTTCATATTGGGATGGAAATGGATGAATTTTGGCTTTGCATAGTATTCCCAATGGTGGGTGTATGCAAATACACATACAGCTTGAGCCACAAATACAACAGCATTGCTAATTTAACGAAGTCATGATGACCATCATAGAAAGCTCAAATTACAAATAGCAGGGACAAAACAATTCAGGGCTATAAGGGAGGGTGAATCTGTGGCAGCCAAACTGCCCCTTTCATTGGGCTGTTGGGCTTCCCCATTAGGACAGCGGGTGCATCCCCCACTTAGCCTTTAATGAATTATCTCCTGATTTGTATTTTTAAAACTTTTCCCCTTGTGCTATTCTCAATGACAGGGAAATAGACCATAGAGCACAAGGGAAGATATAGGAGTTCCCACCCACCCCTCCAGAGCTTAGAGCTTAGAAACATAGGCCTTCACCATGGAGATGCATTGTAAAAGTTATGCATGCTAAAATACACTAATCTTTCCTCTAATGCCCACCCCCAAACTCACCATGTACTTGCAGGAGAACTCTCCACAGCCATTTCATGAACCACAGAGAGGAGGGAGCATATTAAGGAAGGACATGCAGAATCCAGAGCCCCCACCATACACCCTACTATACCCCTGAAATGAGCAGATGAGTGGTTGAAGCAGAGCTTGAAACATTACTTTTTTGAACTGCAGCTGTTAATGACTGGCCATTGGCTATGCTGGCTGGGCATTTGTGGGAGCTGTTATCTTTAAAAGTCTTCATCCTCTTAGTGACGTAAAGTGGCACAAGTCCAACTTAAGACAATCATAAGTCACATTTTTGGTCATTTCATAGGTCATATCAACCATACATAGTCTCCCCCAAAACCATATTTTAGATGCAGGAACTCCTGTCTGCCTGCCCGCCCACCCCGAAACTGGCCATTTATTGCTAGAAGAGAACAGGGATATGAGAGAAGCATCTGGCTGTGTCCCTGTAGCCAGACATAGAACAGTGACATCATCTGCTGAGGCCTCCATAATATTTTTACAGCTCCCAGAATTGTTCAGATGACATAACCACTAGTCAGCTTAGCCACTAGGAGTTGTGGTCCAAAAAAAGTAATGTTTCTAACCTGTGACCCACCCACTCATTATTCATGGAACAGTGTGGCTCTGGCCCCTATGGATCCAAAACCAACCCTGATATACTTCTGGGATAGTTCCAGTGATAGAAGAGCAATAGTAGTGGATGTTCATCCTTTAACTCAGAGGAAGCTTCCAATTGTGGGTTTCTCTTTGTTCAGGCACAAAAGTTCTGATGTGGCCAATAGAATGCTTCCCTCCAAATGGCAAAATTGCTGCCTTTGGGAATAATAATGTTAACTTCAGGATTTTCAAATATATTTTCCTAGTCTTACTCTTATTAAGTGGAATATTTTGGGATGGGGAGGAGTTTGAGATGACAGAATGTACGGTGAGCCTTTGGTATCCACTGGGGTTTGGTTCCAGGAGCACCAAAATCTGTGAAGGTTCAATTCCCATTAAATACAATGTTGTAGTAAAATGGTGCCCCTTATTTAAAATGGCAAAATCAAGATTTACTTTTTAGAATATATATGTTTAAAATATTTTCAAGTCATGAATGCTTGAATCTGTAGATGATAAATCCATGGGTATGGAGAGCTGGCTGTACCTCTAGAAAGCCATGCTTATTAAGATCATATAGTTGAAATGTCAAGCTATAAGCTACTGAGCCATACCAGGCCCTTCATCTGCCAAAGACGTTCAGAGCATAAGAAACATAAAAAAATGATATATAGTTACTTAAATGGTTATATTTGGTATCTTCTCACATGGGTGGCTCTGAATCTGAGGAAATGCTTAAGCAAGATGAAGTTAATTGACTGGCATAAATTATGCCAAGTCAGCAAAGGGATTTTAAGGGTTCATGTGTTTTCTACATTTGCAGTGCTAAAAAAGTCAACCACTCTTAATTTAGGCACTCTCTACCTCCAGTTTCACACACATGTCTGCCAAGTCTTTAGGAAAAATGCAACCCAGTGTTTGCCAACCTCTTGATTATTTTACAAAAATACATTTCTGTTACAGCTGTTACATCTAATGTAGTGGCAACTCCCTAAAAAAAATATGTAAATATCACTTTCTACAATGAATATACAATAGCTCTAGCTCATGCTTCTTCCTCCCCTCACTTTTAGCAATGAAAGAAAATGTATACTTCACAGTTTTTGTGCTTTGCTAATCCTCCATGTTCTGATTACATAGCCAGAATAGAATCTCCTGATTTTGCACTTCCAGAAAACAAAGTTTCATGCAAAATACAGTCATCTTTAGTCTCAGCTCTGGGGAAAAGACAGGGTATAAAATCAAGTGTGTAACTATGTGGTGAAACAGACTGGCATAAAAAGCTGGCTTCCCAGAGTCTTGGGGGCATGGTGTATGCATGACACATGCACCCAAGTTGCCCTTAAACTGGCTTTACGTTGTCCGGCTGCACACATGTGGGCTGGATTCTGGGTATTCTGGTAGCACAACATTTACATGCCACTTGCCACAGGAGCACTGTAAAGCTGTGGTGGAGTGGGAAAAGCCGGCTTTTTGCCAGTGCAAGGAGGAGTGGCAATTTGCCGCTTCTTTTTGGGCCAGCAAAAAGGCAGATTGGGGCCATGGCATGCAGTTGCCATGGCCCCAATCTGGCTTTCACATGAATGGCTTCAAGCTGCCCCTTTGGTGCAATCTGTTTCACTCTATATGGGGAACAAAGCCAAATACCTCACATACTCCCCTGCAGACAGCATCCCTCCTACAGCAATCCCACATGCCTCTGTTTTCTTTGGCAGTTCTTCTCTAAAGGGTCAGAGGAAGTGACATCTCACTTCCTGCTACCATTTTGAGAGGGCTTGTATGGGAAAGCAGGTATTTGGAACTAGTCAGAGTTTTGGGGTGTTTGTGGGAGTGGGGTATTTTTGTTTGTTTAAAATTACGGCAGAGGCTTTTTACATGGTGTTTGAACAAAATGCCTGAAAAATTACACTGAAGTGTTTAAGGGGGGGGGGGCTTTGTGGGGCTGGTAGGGGCAGAATGGGCTGCAAAAGTGTGGTCGAGAAGCTGCACTATGCTCATCTTGGTGTAAAGAGGAAAGTATAGAACAGATGCATCAGATCCAGTGGAAGTTGGTCACATAGGCAGATTTATGAGCTCAGATTCTAGAAGTTACTAAAATGTTAAAACAGGAAGACTAGTGAGATAATCCTAATTCAGAAGATGTGTTGTTTGTAAGCAAAGGTGGCAAAGTACATCCTGTAGCTGGATGCAACTTTGTAGCTAGACTGTTTTCAGAGACTGTAGCAATGTGCAGTTGCATTCACCTACCCTTGTTATTAGTCTCCACCACACAGCTACATCTGTTGTTGTTGTTATTGTTGTTGTGTGCCTTCAGGTCCTCCCTGACTCCCTTTTTTCTGCTCTCTCAAAGGTGGCTTACCACTCTTAAAAGCCCCCAGGAGCATCCATTTGTCTTTTAAATAGGTTGCAGGATCCCTCACTCACATTAAATATTTTTTTAAAAAAAATAAACAAAAAAAAACTATTTTTCACAGGCAGAGAAAACTGGACCTTGGTTCTACCACAGTCACTGTGGGTTAGGATTAGGCACAAGACTATTCTGTCAGCAAAAATGCCCAGAGTCTTTAAAAGGGAGGGGGAGGAGGGTGAAGGATCTGAGTTATGCCAGAACCAACCATCCTCCTACTCAGTGGCACAGCAACAATTATGGCACACAGTTAGGCCAGGACAAAGGTAATTTCAAATAATTTACAACATTCATAGGCTGGAAGGTTTGGGTTCAACACAGCTTCAGCTAGAGCAACTGCATAAGGTAGCTGCCCACCCTCTTTTTGAAGACACCATAATACAACTAGAAAATAACAAAGATTTGAAATGATTGCTGAATAAAGTCAAGAGAGAATGTGCAGAGGCAGGTTTACAGTTGCAGTCCTCTACTGGTGCATTTTATTTTTGTGAACTAAATGTAGAATTTTGTATTAGTTTTTGTAAAAATGAATTCAAAATGGGATTGCTTGTCTCATGCAGCTTCCTCCTGGGGACACTTTCAATTCTTGTGGGGAAAACCACTAGAACAGAAAACAATGGTAAGACCACACATCACACCGTAATATCCTTTCTAGTCACATACCCAGCTTCAGCAATCTATTCTTAGATTTATCAAATGCTTTTAAAAGACTAAATGCTCTGATTCTTCTCCACTAATCCTATTAACTCTGTAATATTTTCATACTAATAACAATGAATGTTATAATCTTCTTTAGGTTTAAAGTAGTAAACAAATACTTAAATATTCAAAAATGTTTGGATATTTTTTAAAAATATATAAAAGGAAGAACTTATAAAGGTTTCTTATAAGAACTTGGAGAGGTTTTGGCCTAAAGGAACTATTTTAATATGGAAACTGCTTCCACAGTGATACATGCATAATTTAATACTTTAAAAGGAGCACAATCTTCAGCAGACAAGTAGTACCTTACTGCAGAACCCAAGGCCTTTTTGAATTTAAGGAGAAAATGACATATTTATGCCCTTGGTTCTTCTCTTTGGTCAGCCATTTTACATATCACATGCTAGAAGAAGTATTTAGGTTAATTTTTATAAGCCAGTCCAAAAGCTGTTATTGCCACTTTATTTCTCCCCCCCCCCGCCCCCTGGAAAAAAAATTATTTGATTTGGGATTATTTCCCTAAAACGTTCTTGTCAGGAAATTATCAAAATTACTACATTCAAAAAGTTTGAAGATTTTTTTTAAGGGTTACAATGATAGCCCCTTAGTACCTTTTTAAAATTTAATTTATTTGTCATTTATTGTAATGTTTTTGTAGTTGTTATCTTTAAGTATGTTTTTAAATTTTGATTGTTTAATTATATTTTAGGGGGGGTGGGCTATTGAGGAATGGGATTGTTCATTTTATCATGTAAGCTGCTTCGGCTGTATTTTACAGAGAGGTGGGATAATAATAATAATAATAATAATAATAGTAATAATAATTTTCAATCACTCTTCAGTTCCAACTTTCATATTATTTGGAGTATTGTTATTTTATGGGATGCCATAGAATCTGTTTCCTCAGTTTGATCTAAGTCGAGCAGGCAGTTAAAGCCTGCAAAGAAGACTCCCAGATTGTGGAACGATCCGTCAGATAACCAGCTTAGATGGCTTTAAAAAAGCCATCAAGACGGATCTCTTCCAGCAAGCCTACCTGGAATGAACCACTCATTTAGCTTGGCCTCCCCCCACCATATTTCTCCCATATCCCCAGAGTACCTATTGTTTTTAACTTCATTTATTGTTTAATTCTTGGTTTTAACTGATATTTGAATTTAATGTATTTTTAAGGGGGGGGTGATTGTGTTTATTTATATGGTTTGTTTATTGTTGGGGTAGTTTATGTGTTGATTTTAGATGTAAGCCGCCTTGATTGCTACGGCAAAAGGCGGGGTATAAATAATTATTATTATTATTATTATTATTATTATTATTATTATTATTTCATTGGGTGCATGGTTGTATGTATGATCAAAGGCTTTTCTTTGGACTGCCCCAAATTGTACTTTCAAGATCATGTGGCCCCTCAGTTTTGAAATGTCCTGCCTTCTATATCCATATATCTGTTGCTGGACACATAAGGACAACACTTCACCCATTTTGTAACATGGGCAGACTGTAATCAGAGAGAGTTCTGAGAGAGGTCTGTTATCCAAAATGTTAGGTTTCCAGGAGGGCACCCACAAATTATTATGATTGGAGGAATTTAATAGCTTAAATAAAATTATATTTTGGCTGGGACAACAATCAGCCCTGGGATCTTAACCTTTTTTATACCAGTTCCTAATCACACAGAACTTCAGGCACAATTCCAAATAGGTTTTATACTTTTATTAAGAAAATAAGCAATACACACCCAAGCATGCACACACAAGAACTATGTAGCAATGGTGGGAAAATGGGAAAAGTGGAGGCTTCACTAATGGTAATATGAAACCAATCCAGATGTATGGTTCCGATAAATGAGTGTCGAGAATGGAGAAGGCTCAATAGCTGCCTCAGCAAGTGGGGTGGCCAGCTTATTGAGGAATCTAGGAGAACGAACAGAGTGTCTGCCCATTCTCAAACTAAACCAAATTGCTAGTGTCTAGATAGTAGTGTGTATATTCAAAATCATACCCCTGGGCAGTAATCTTGGAATGAATGGCTAAATGGTTTTTCAGAAGAGAAGAGTGGTCTACAGATGGAATAAATATTCAGACAATTGGCATGAATATCTCAGACAATGGGAATCTTCTACTTTTAGAGAAGTGTCCTTTGTCTGTGTATGCACAGCCACCTTCTTTGGCCAGGATGCCATTATCACCTTCCATAAGCAAAAAAGAATTATATTGATGCCTTAGTTGATCTCAGTATTGTGAGTGCCTTTGATTACTCCCTTGCTAGAGGCAACTAGATTTCCAAATATGGTATGACCAGGTTTTCACTTTAGGGTCGCCTTTACAGGTCATCCACCCAATGTCCCTTTAATATTAAATTGATATGAAATATAAGGGATGATTGGGGGGCTGACCTTGGGAAAATAGGTCCAACCAGGTATCGTCTGGTAGCTCTGCAGTACTAAGAGTGGCACTGAGCAGCTGCATTCACTCATCATTTTCATTAGTCCCCACCACACAGCTAGCCTCTTTTGTTGTTATCATTATTGTTGTTGTGTGCCTTCAAGTTGTTTCTGACTTATGGCAACCCTAAGTATACCTATTATGGTTCTTGGCAAGTTTCTTCCAAGGGGGTTTGACAGTGGAGTTCTCTGAGATGGAGAGACTTTTACTTGCCCAAGGTCACCCAGTGGGTTTCCATAGCTGAACCACGATTCAAAATCTGGTCTCCAGAGTCCTAGTCCACTACACAAACCTTTCCCCAGCTAGGGTAGAAGTGATTTTTTTTAAATAAACCTGTTTATGTTTAAGTTGCCACTAGACTCTGCAGTTTTTAGTACAACATGTGTAGCTAACACTCAGTGGCCATCAGATGTATAGGGTGTATTGTGTAAGAATGCTTCTTAAAGAATTGATCCAGAATTTGATACCTGTTGCATATACAGCTTTGTACACATTGGGGTCAGCATTCCCGAGGGTATAAGTATGTTCCTTCATTAAAAAACATAGGTGGGAACCTGCATGGTACCAGGAGCCAAATTTCCCTTGAGGTTCCCCATGTCCACAATCCTAAAGCAAGCCCAAATATTTCAGTTTTTATTTACAGAGCCTCTTGAAGTAGCAACAGGAAGTTATATTCTTTCTCTTCCTGACTCCATTTTTAGAGGGACTGAAGAGGAGAATAGAGGGTTTTTTGGAGGTAATACAAGGTTCTCAATTGCTTGTAAGGTGGAGTGGGGTGATTTCACATGTTTTTCATTCTTTGGGGGCATTCTGCATGTTTCATGCAGCTGTTTGGGGGCATTCTGCATGTTTCATGCAGTGACCTTCAATGTGTTAATTGTCTACAGAGCCTTGTACAACCTGGGATTATTACTTCAGAGAGACTTTCTTCCCCTACAAACCTTACTTACTCAGCTTTTCAGACAAATCCTGCAAATCCCAATTTGGCCCAACCTGCATGTAATCCTAAATGTATTCTGCATTCATAGGGAGATGAATCTCATTTTTGCTCTTTTTCCCAGAATTAATTCTGTTTATGCATCAAATCATAATTATTTTGAGTCTTCACAAAATGTCTATGTATGTCTGTGTATATACAAAATATACAAACCTTATATTCATTTTCCAGAAAACCTATTGAAATGTTTCAATTGTGTACACTACCACCACCCACAACTGCATTGCAAAGCATGAGTTTTAGGGGAAATGTCATTTTTGAGGTCTAAAGGAATTTCAGCTTATTTGTAGCGCAAACTGAAATGAAAACTTAACCTTAAAAACTCCCCTGGCTGTCTGAAACATCTAGTGGCAGCGGAGCTTAGAGCCCACACCGGCAGAGACTGCTTTGCCCTGCCCTGCCCTGTAACACCTGCAGCAGTGGAAGAGACCTTAAAAACTCCCCCGGCTGTCTGAAACATCTAGCGGCAGAGAACCCTGGAGCCCATGCCAGCAGAGACTGCTTTGCCCTGCCCTGTAACACCTGTGGCGGCGGAGGAGACCTTAAAAACTCCCTCGGCTGTCTGAAACATCCAGTGGCAGCAGAGCTTGGAGCCAACACCGGCAGAGACTGCTTTGCCCTGCCCTGTAACACCTGTGGTGGTGGAGGAGACCTTAAAAACTCCCCCGGCTGAGAGATTACCAAATTGTCCATCTAGCCTCACATTATGTTAGTAGTGACAAAGCTGTCAAAGACTGGACGGGAACTAAGATTTGATAGAACCTCCAAGCTCCTTCTTTTAAATCTTAAGTGATAGCACCCTCTCTTTCATTGTGGGGTGGGAGTTTAGCTGGATTCTTTGTCATTGTCATCATGTAATGGAGCCAGGAATAATCTGGGAGCGGGAATTGAGGTTGTGCAGGGGAAGAGAAAGTATAGCGGCAACAGAGTGAAGAAATGTTACAAAAGAAGGAGGGATCAATGTCTAATATCTATCCCACCTTCAGTTCACTCTGTTTCCCAGAATAATTTAGAAAGCGTACCATCCATTCCACAAACTCTTACTCTGCTCCTCTGCAATGCCAGTTTGGTCAAAAACAAAACTCATATCGTCTATGATCTCTTATTGGATGAGGCTGCCAACCTGGCATGCTTTACTGAGACCTGGCTGGGACAGGCCAGTGCGGTAACGTGGGCACAGGCTCTCCCAGCCGGGTACTCGGTTAGTGAGCAGATAAGGGAAAGTGGGCGGGGGGGGAGATGTGGCCTTGGTTCATAGACTCAACCTAACCTTGACCAGGAAGCCTATCTGCAAAACAGTTCACATCGAATGTATGTACCTTAGCCTAAGAACCAGGGATAGTTTAGGGATTCTGTTGGTATACCAGCCACCCGTTGCTTAACAGACTCCCTAACTGAGCTGACTCAGCTGGTCTCTGAGTTGCTGTTGGAGTCGCCCAGACTTTTGGTTTTGGGCAACTTCAACATCCCACTCGAGACCAGTTTGTTAAATCTAACTGGTGTGGCTCGGGAGTTCATGGAAACCATGACAAACATGGGCCTATCCCAATTGGTTGTCGGGCCCACACATTGTGTGGGTCATACCCTCGATGTGGTCTTCAGTACGCAACAGGAATATCCGTGAGTGGAGGTTATGAAAACCTCCACATTGTCATGGATGGATCATTTCCTGGTCAAGATGGAACTAAGAGCAACTGTCTGCCCCTCCAGGGGTGACAGACCTATTAGAATGGTCCGCCCTCGAAGACTAATGGAACCAATTGGATTCCAGAAAACCTTAGAGGGTTTAATTGTTGGTAACGCCGGTGACTATGTCGAAGCTTTGGTCAACACTTGGAACATCGACCTTACCCTGCAGGGGAAGGGAATTGTGTACGATTGGCACAATTGCCTAATCGTAAGCTCTGGTATACAGAGGAGCTTAGGAGGATGAAGCGGACTGGACAATGACTAGAGCACAAATGGTGGAAGACCCAACTCTCATCCGACAGAACTTCCCATAGGAAACATCTTGATTCCTATCAGGAGGCAATGCATGCAGTTCAGAGATCCTTCTCCTCTGCACGTATTGTGACTGCAGAGTTCTGTCCAGCAGAGCTGTTTAGGGTGGTGGGGGAACTGACGCAGGTACCTCCGGCACAGAAACCTCTACTTAACCCAACAACAGCCTGCTATGATGCGTTTAACATCTA
The DNA here is from genome assembly GCA_026167975.1 of Phrynosoma blainvillii. NCBI lineage: Eukaryota > Metazoa > Chordata > Lepidosauria > Squamata > Phrynosomatidae > Phrynosoma > Phrynosoma blainvillii. The sequence continues at coordinate 88,321,889 of JANUYF010000001.1, read as the reverse complement.
CTTTGCAGATAAAATCTCTCGAATAAGAGCTGACTTGGATGCCAGTGTTTTGACAGAATCCATAGATGAGGTGTCCAGTAACCCTGTTGATGGAATTTTACTGGATCAGTTCCAATCTGTGAGTATCTATGATGTGGACAAGCTCCTTCGTAGAGTGAGGAAGACGACCTGCCCTCTCGATCCTTGTCCATCTTGGCTGGTCGTCCAGGGGGGCGACGCGTTGAGGATATTCCTTCGGGATACCATCAATGCATCTTTCAGGGAAGGCATCGTTCCACCTTGTTTAAAGGAAGCAACGGTGAAGCCACTCCTGAAAAAGCCTTCCCTGGACCCCCTGGACAGGAATAACTATAGACCAGTCTCCTTGCTGCCCTTCTTAAGCAAGGTGATAGAGAGGGCGGTTGCTTCCCAACTCCAAGCTGTCTTGGAGGAAACTGATTATCTAGATCCATTTCAAACTGGCTTTAGGACAGGATATGGAGTTGAGACTGCCATGGTTGCTCTGGCTGATGACCTCCACTTGGACACTGAGACAGTGTGACTCAGCATGTGGTGAGCCAAGTTCAGGACCCTGAAGAAGAGAAGCTGAGCCAGTTGATGGTAAGAAATACAAAGTGGCTGTGGATCACAGCAGCCAGCTTGTCCTGGAGATACTGCTGGGTGTCAAAGAGCATCACTGCAACACCCATCGTCCACACATTGACAGTAGTGTGACTCTGTTGGTGCTTTTCGACCTCTCAGTGGCCTTTGACACAATAGACCACTCCATCCTCTTGGATCGCCTGAGAGAGTTAGGAATTGGAGGCACTGCATTGCAATGGTTCCATCCCTTCCTTTCGGGCAGATCCCAGAGGGTGAAGCTTGGGGACAGTTGCTCTTCCAGAATAGAGCTTAATTGTGGCATCCCTCAGGGCACCATCCTGTCCCTGATGCTATTTAACATCTATATGAAGCCACTGGGAGAGATTATTCGGAGGCATGGAGCGCGGTGTCATCAGTCGTGGGCTCAGACTTCAGATGGCATCTCTCCTCTCAATGACTGTCTTAAGGTGGTAATGGACTGGATGAGGAAAAACAGATTGAGACTGAATCCAGAGAAAACAGAGGTACTAACAGTCGCAGGCCCAAAACCAGGTCTGGAACTACAACTTCCAGTCCTGGATGGAGTCACAAAGCCTTTGCAGATTGCCAGAAATAGTGCAAATTGAGTCCACTTTAAGGGTTATGGTTAGTGCTAGGGAATCATGGGAATTGGTGTTTTTTTTCTGAGACATTGAGCCTTCTCTGTCAGAGAGCTCTGGTGCCACAATAAAATACAGTTCCCATGATTCCCTAACCCTAACCCTAACCCTTAAAGTGGACTCAATTTGCACTATTTCTGGCAGTCTGCAAAGGCTCACACTCTCCTCCAAAGACTGTGTTCGCAGTCTGGGAGTACTCCTAGATTCATCGCTTCACATGATTAATCAGGTCAATGCGACGGTCAGGAGTGCCTGTTATCAGCTTCAGCTGATATGCCAGCTGCACCCTTTCCTGGAGACTAGGGATCTTGAAACTGTGGTACATACTCTGGTAACCTCATGCCTGGATTTCTGTAATGCACTCTACATGGGGCTACCCTTGTGCTTAACTCGGAAACTTCAATTGGTTCAGAATATGGCAGCCAGGCTGGTTACTGGGATATCTAGAAGAGAGCACATAACACCTGTGCTGAAATCTCTCCACTGGCTGCCAATTAGTTTCCAGGCACAGTACAAGGTGTTGGTTTTGACCTTTAAAGCCCTACATGGCTTGGGTCCAACTTATCTCAGGGACCCTCTCCCCGTATGATCCCCCCACGCACTCTGGTCCTCTGGGAGGAATCTGCTACAGTCTATGAAAACGAGGCTGTTGCTGACCTCTCAGAGGGCCTTCTCTGCTACCTCTCCCAGATTATGGAACGGCCTGCTGGATGAGATCCGTCTTATTACCACTCTTGACTGCTTTAAAAAAAGCAGTAAAGACGGATCTTTTCTGGCAGGCCTTCCTGAAATAATTCGTCCCGGCCCAAAACAGACAAATCTTGGCTACCCACTCCCCCAGCCGCCACTGTTTGTTCTAAGGTTTTTAATTATACATATATATATATATATATATATGTGTGTGTGTGTGTGCTTGTTTTTCTCCTTTTCCATTTTAATGTTGTACTAGTTTAATCTATTTTTAAGGGGTGGGTGGGTTAGGAAATTGGGTTGATGGATTTATGTTTTAACCTGTTGTACTATTTTAATTTGTTTGCACGCCACCCTGATTGCTGAGCAGAGGGGCGGGATAAAAATAAAACTTATTATTATTATTATTATTATTATTATTATTATTATTGCAAATGCAAACATGAACTGGATGTGAATTTGTGGGAGTTCTGTGCAGCAGACATGCTCAGTTTAGGTCACGTGTAGTTTGACTCATAATATAAGATTATGTTCATATTGAAAATCAAACTGAACAAATTTCTAACCCATATTCCCTGAAAATGTTTATATTGACATGTTGGTTTCCCAGTTTAAATTGGAACCCTAGCATGGAGGCTGGTAGGGGATTTATGGTGCTGATCTGGAGTGGTTATGAACTCAGTGAGAGTTTCTTTTCAGTACAAAAATTTGATAGAAAGATCCTGAAACTAGGGGCCATTTCACATTACAGAATTATAGGACTGTAATCTACTTTAACTGCTGTGGTTCCAACCAGTCAGATCCTGAATGTGCTGTTAGGAAAGGGTACTTAGAACTCTCTGCCAAAGAACTCAGGAATTTAAGGTACAGCCATAGCAGTTAAACTAGAATCATAGCACTGCAACTGTGCACTGTGAAAGGACCGCTTATGAAGACCAGGGGCCCACTCATGCTACAAAATTATAATACTATTATTCCACTCTAACTGTTGTTGTTCTATAGCAGAATAATGGGAACCAGAAACACCACGGACTGAAGGAGTTTTATTGAAAATTTTCACGCTAGTGGGCCCAGCAGGAAATATCTTTCCAGAGGTGCTGAGCCCTTAACTGAGCAACTGAAGACCTTTTATAGGATCACACATGTACAAAGAGCATTTCTCTCCCCCCCCTCCTTAGATAACTAGCTTCACAATATTCAGCACTTCTCACTTGTGCAAAGATTGTTTACAGAACAAAAAATATTTATTGAACAGAGGAAAAGTTTACAGTACAGGGAGTTTGCGGTCTTATCAGTGCGAACCTTGACTTCAGTACAGATCATCGTCTGAGTTTAGCTAAAAGAAGCAACTAGATACACAGAAAAATTTCCAAAGCCTCATCTAGAGTCCCAGTTGATTATCTAGTCCAGGGGTAGGCAACCTTTCCCCTTTAAGGGCCGAGGGACTTCAACTCCCAGAATCCCAGGAGCTATTGGCCAACATGGGACTATTGGCCAACATGGCTGAGGCTTCTCGGAGCTGAAGTCCCTCAGCCCTTAAAGGGGAAAGGTTGCCTACCCCTGATCTAGTCTGACCCCGAATAGCAATCATAGCCATTCATTTTAAAATGCAGTTTTTCAGCTATAAGCAATTGACTACTTCAGTTCCATCCTACAGAATTGAGATTGGCGATTTAAGGTGGGATGTTTAGAATGTTCTGCCAAAGATCTCCTCTCATGCATCACCAGACTACAAAACCCAGGATTCCATAGCATGGACCACAACAGTTAGTGGAATAATAGCCGTGTAACTAGTTTCCTTATCAAGACCAGAGCAAGTGGAAACAAAGCATAAGCTGGATGGCAGTTTTGTGGGTGGTCATTCTGTGTAGCAAACTCCACAGTTCAGATCACATGTAGTTTCACTTTGACTTTATAAAATAAATTCTGTCACTGCAGGGATACAAAGCTACTACTTCAGAGTTGTGGTGCTCTCAGAGTTACATAGCTTCCTCCCAAGCAATGTCTGCTTAAGTGCAACATTGAAGACATATACAAGAAGAGGAAGAAAGATGCTCTTCTCTCAGCCAGCATTTATGAAAGCCATTGAATTAAGAGCTTCACCTTATTTTTATTTTTATCTTGTATGCAATTTGAGGAAACACCTTTCCATTTTTAGGGAGATCTTGTAGCACCTTTGCATCTAACTAAAGAAAGAACTTGGCAGTATGAGCTTTCATAGACTTAAGTCTACTTCCTCAGATGCATTTGGTCAAACCATATATTGCATTTGATCAAAAGCATCTGATGAAGTAGACTTAAATCTACAAAGGCTCATACTGTCAACTTCTTTCTTTAGTTAGTCTCAAAGGTGCTACAAGATCTCTTTACATACTGATTCTACAGACTAACATGGCTATATATTTGAATTCTTTCCATTTTATGTTACTTCTAGGAGCCAAGTTAATTGGAAGACATGGCAGATAAAGGTTAAGCAAGTAACTAAAATAGTGAATACGTAGTTCAGTCAGAGTCAGAGGTACCGTATTTTCTGGCGTATATGACTTTTTAACCAGGAAAACCTGAGGTTAAAGTTGGGGGGTCGTCTTATACACTGGGTATAAGAGGAGGATGAGGAAGATAGAGATGCGAGGCAGGAAGGAGCCGGGGAGAGAAGGAGGAAGAGGAGGAAAGGATGTGGGGGAAAAGCTGGGGAGAGAAGGAGGAGGACCAGGAGGACACATGTGAGGTGGGGGGAATAGCCTGGGAGAGAAGAAGGAGGAAGAGGAGGAAAGGTGGGGGGAAGCTGGGGAGAGAAGAAGGAGGACCAGGAGGACATGTGTGAGGTGGGGGGGAAAGCCTGGGAGAGAAGAAGGAGGAAGAGGAGGAAAGGTGGGGGGGGAGCTGGGGAGAGAAGGAGAGTTTCCTTGGCAAGGTTTGTTTATAAAGGGTTTAACCATTGCTTTACCCTGAGGCTGAGAGAGTGTGACTTTCAAGACTGTTGTTGTTATTGTTGTGTGCATTCAAGTCGTTTCTGACTTTTGGCAACTCAAAGATGAACTTATTCTGGGGTTTCCTTGGCAAGGTTTGTTCAGAATGGGTTTGCCATTGCTTTCCCCTGAGGCTGAGAGAGTGTGACTTCCAAGACTGTTGTTGTGTGCTTTCAAGTCATTTCCAACTGATGATGACTCTAAGGCAAACCTAGCATGAACCTATCATTTCTTGCCTATGTGGTTTTCCAGATAGCGTTTGCCTTTGCCACCCTCTGAGGCTGAGAAAGTGTGACTTCTAAGATTGTTGTTGTTGTTGTATGCCTTTGAGTAGTTTCTGACTTACAGCAACCCTAAGGCAGCCCTATCATGGTGTTTGCTTGGCAAGGTTTTTTCAGAGGGGAATTTGCCATTGCCTTCTCCTGAGGCTGAGAGTGTGTGACTTGCCCAAGGTCACCCAGGGGGATTCCCTGGCTGAGCCAGGATTCGAACCCTGGTTTCCAGAGTCATACTCAAATAGTCAGATAGGGTGACCAAATGTCTTCAATGCAAAGGAGAACAAGTCACTACAAAAAATGTAGGACATACAAGAAAAAAATGTAGAGAAAGCTAAAACACTAATATAAATGTAAATCCATGCTTCTTAGCCATGCTCAACAAGGAGGATGTTTTAATGATCAAAATGGTGACTTTTAACCTGATCATGGGTTTTTCTTGGCATGTTTCTTCAAATAGGGGTTGCCATTACCATCCTTTGAGGCTGAGAGTGTGTGACATGCCCAGGGTCACTTACTTGGCTGCAAATTGTACATACCCCAGAATGCATCACCTGGTATATTGGCAGTCCTTCCCCCCAACACTTTCTCATTTCCCCCCAACCATCTCATTGCTGGGAGATGGAAATAATTTTTAAAGCAGCATTTAATTCTGGACAATTTTTTAAAAAGTAAGGTGCAAAACACACTGCAGAAATAAATGCTAGGGAACATGAGAGCTGTAGTTTGTTGTGTTTATAAGTGACAGTTTTCCTGTTAAGTACCTCCATGTCATAAGCATTTGAATTAAAATTACCATATTGAAATCAAATCTGATGTTTTTTTAATTTTTATTTGGTGTGCGTTGGAAGAGGGGTAGTCTTATACGGCGAGTATATCCCAAACTCTATTTTTAACTGGAAAAGTTGGGGGTCGTCTTATATGCCCAGTCATCTTATATGCCAGAAAATACGGTATTTCTATTTTCATATCATCTTAATGTCTCTTATTTTAGTATTGCTGTATGAACAAAAGACATTTCAGTTAACCCATTTCTCTAGCAGTCCACAAGCTTCCATCAAGGGGCTGGCTCTCTTGAATACTTAGTTGTCATATCCAACTGTCCAAAAGTTTTAGGATGAAGTTCTGGACTGATGTGTGAGGAATCAGACCATACATTTCAATAATACTCTTATTATTCTTAATATTTGATAAAGAAAATGTGAAACTTTATCCCATGTATCTCTAATTTCAGTATTATTAAATGTTGCCAGATTGATGATTGCTTAGTCTTGGAAAAATCTTGATGTTTTCTCACTTTGGAGATTACCACACTGGCTTTTATTCCTGCGCTAGGTGCAGGATGTAAACGCACAGGGACAGATTTTATTGCATAGCCCCGTCCCTTAGCAGTACTCATCCCATACCAATCCTGAATGCTTCCAGAGCTTTTAAAAAATGGGAGTTTCCCATTCTTTAAAAGGTCTGGGAGAAGCCCAGGTCAGATATGGGATGAGTACTGCCTAGGGATGGAGCTGTGCAATAGAATTCACCCCTGTGTATTTATATCCTGTGCCTAGAGCGGGAATAAAAATTGGTGTGATAATCTCCTTTGTCATAGGCTTAAATAAGTGTGGCTTATCATATTTTCTGAAAAACTATCACCATTCTAGATTGGCAAGAAGTGAGATAAAAGATGATAACTTCAAAACTATTTGGTTTCCTTTCATTTTATTCACTTTGGATTTGAATTCATTACAAAGACTTCGAGAACACCACCTGAGGTTCTGGCAAAACAGATTGTAACACAATCATAACATATTTCTTAGTCAACCTTCTCCTTTGTCTTAAAACTGTCATAATTGACAAATAACAGCATGAACTGTATACATTGCTTTAAATGCCATTGTTGAGATTGTGGGACAAAGGAAGATTTACTTTTGCTTTATTTGTAAGTGTGAAAAATGCTCAAAAGTATTTTTAAAAAGTTGTATTGGAGGCAATACAGGCCTTAAAGAGAGTATTTGTAGAAGAACACAGCTGGAATATAAAATGCACATTCTCATACAGCCCTTTATGGTTTGGGTCATTCACATAATAAACAATTCTTTGCTAAGTTGATTAATTCCCCCCCCTCAAGCCCCCTGAAACTGAGCACACATATCTGAATAGTTCCTTCTTCATAAAACAAGTTCCCTACTTTTCTTTGGCACTGAGATTACATAGTGTGGCAGTTGTCATGGAAACTACTTTTTGTTTAGATAAAAAAATCCAGCTTGTCAATAAGTGCACACACTATATTACTTGTCTCAGTTGTCAGGGTGAATTATGCCCCTTTTGCTTCAACATGATTTCCCCAATTTATTGGGAAGTGTGAAATCTGTTTATTACTTGTATGCGTGGCTCTGCCCCTTTTGGAATAATATACACTCCAGTATAGTCCAGTATAGCGCAGCAGCAGCGACAGCTCCAGGGCCAAAGGAAGGCTGGAAGGAAGCCCAGGACTTCTCCCAACACCATCTCCTCCTGGGGCGCAGCGGCGCAGCAGCAGCAGCAGGGCAGCTGTGAAGCTCTGGGAGGGAGTATTTAGCCCTCCCAGCACCATCTCCCCCAGCAGCGCAGCAACAGCAACAGCGCCAGGGCCAAAGGAAGGCTGGGAGAAAACCCAGGAGCCCTCCCAACACCATCTCCTCCTGAGGCGCAGCAGTGCAGCAACAGCAGCAGGGCAGCTGTGAGGCTCTGGGAGGGAGTATTTAGCCCTCCCAGCACCATCCCCTCCAGCAGCGCAGCAGCAGCGACAGCGCCGGTGCCAAAGGAAGGCTGGAAGGAAGCCCAGGACTCCTCCCAACACCATCTCCTCCTGAGGCACGGCAGCACAGCAGCAGCAGCAGCAGGGCAGCTGTGAGGCTCTGGGAGGGAATATTTAGACCTCCCAGCACCATCCCCTCCAGCACCGCAGCAGCAGCAACAGCGACGGCGCCAAAGGAAGGCTGGGAGGAAGCTCAGGAGCCTGCCCAAATCTTATCACCTCTGGGGGCATCTTGATAACTGTGACAGTGACAGTGGGAGCAGTAGAAGTTTTTTGGGCTTGGGCGAGAGATTTTTGGCACTTGCCCAGCCCTTCTCTACTGCAATCCCCGTCTGTGACAAAAAGCCTCTTGCATTATGTGTGGAACATGCAGAGGCATTAATGCCAGAAGTGAGATTTGGAGTAGGGCCTTCTCTATTTAAACAGCCCTGCATTCCTATTATTTGGAGCACCCGCAGCAACAACTTGGCGGGGAGGGTGATTTGTTTTCCTTGACTCCTTTGTCATTTGAGGCCGAGAAGGATTTGGGAGCACAAATTGGGGTTGTGCAGGGGAATGGGAGGTATGGTGGATAGAGAGTGAACAGATGTTACAAAAGAAAACGTGATTGCTGTTTGAAAGCTATTCCGCTTTCAGTTCACTCTGTTTCTCGGACTGGGTTGGAGAGCATACCAACCATTCCACAGAACCTTACTTTGCTCCTTTGCAATGCCAGGTCGGTCAAAAACAAGACTCATATTATATATGATCTTCTTCAAGATGAGGATGCCGACCTGGCTTGCTTTACAGAAACCTGGCTGGGAGAGGACAGTGTTGCTACATGGTCGCAGGCCCTTCCAGCTGGATATTCTGTTAGTGAGCAAGTAAGGAAAAGTGGCTGGGGGGGGGGCGGTGTGGCCCTGGTTCATAAGAACATCCTAATCTTGACCAGGATACCTGTCCAGAACACGGTCCACTTCGAGTGTATGTACCTGAGCCTGAGGACCAGGGATAGTTCGGGGATTCTGCTAGTATATCAACCACCCCGTTGTCTAGCTGACTCCCTGACCGAGCTGACACAGCTGGTATCAGAGTTGCTGTTGGAGTCGCCCAGACTTTTAGTTCTGGGCGACTTCAACATTCCACTCGAGGCCAGTTTGGAAAATCTAACTGGTGACGCTCGGGAGTTCATAGAATCCATGACAAACCTGGGCCTATCCCAATTGGTCATCGGGCCCACACATTGTGCAGGTCATACCCTTGATGCGGTCTTTAGTACGGAACAGGAACATCAGTGGGCGGAGGTCATTAAGACCACCGCATTGTCATGGACGGATCATTTCCTGGTCAAGACTGAACTAAGGACCACAGTCCGCCCAGCCTGGGATGGTGGACCCATTAGAATGGTCCGCCCTCGAAGGCTAATGGAACCAATAGGATTCTAGAAAGCCTTAGAGGGTTTAATGGTTGGTAACACCGGTGATTCTGTTGAAGCTTTGGTTAATACCTGGAACATCAATCTCACCAAGGCTATCGACACGATCGCTCCCAAGTGTCCTTTCTAACCCACTTCAAATCATAGGCCATGGTATACATCTGAGCTTAGAAAGATGAAGCGGGTTGGACAGTGACTAGAGTGCATCTGCCAGAAAACTCGACTCATATCCAACAAGACGCATCATAGGAACTTTCTTTGGGCCTATCGAGAGGCAATATGTGCAGCGCAGAGGGCCTTCTCCTCTGCACGTATTGAGTCTGCAGAGTCTCATCCAGCAGAGCTGTTTAGGATGGTAAGGGAACTGACGCAGGTTCCACCTGCGCAGAACCCATTGCTTAACCCAACAATAGCCTGCTGTGACGCATTTAGCAACTTCTTTGCAGATAAAATCTCTCGGATAAGAGCTAACTTAGACACCAGTATTTTGACAGAAACAATTGACGAGGTGTCCAGCAATTCCGTTGATGTAAATTTACTGGATCAATTTCAATCTGTGAATACCAAGGACATGGACTGGGTAGTGTGAGGAAGACAACCTGCCCTCTTGATCCTTGCCCATCATGGCTGGCTGTCCAGGGGGGGACTGCATTGAGGGTGTTTCTTAAGGATATCGCCAATGCGTCCCTCAGGGAAGGTCATGTTCCATCATGCTTAAAGGAGGTGGCAGTTAGGCCACTTCTGAAAAAACCTTCCCTGAACCCCCTGGACATGAACAACTATAGGCCGGTCTCTATGTTACCATTCATAAGCAAAGTGATCGAGAGGGCGGTTGCTCTTCAACTCCAAGTAGTCTTGGATGAAACCAATTATCTAGACCCATTTCAAACTGGCTTTAGGACGGGATTTGGGGTTGAGAGTGTTAGCGTGGTGACGCAGCACGTGAGAACCACGTAACGTGAAGCACCAGGATCCAGAGTGTCTTCAATGAAGCAAGCAACGTTGTCAGTTACAGGAAAACTCCTTTCCCCTCCAGACAGAGCAGAGAGAGACTCAGCAGATGTCTCACTAAGAGGCTTTTAATCTTCAGAAGTTCTATGTACAAAGGCTATGTACAATAATACACCAACGCACTCTCCAACAATCTCCACCTTCCACTATCAACCCACATGTGTGTCCAGAGGCTTGTCCCTTATATAGCCAGTGCTCCACATGGCTTTCTAGCCCTGCCTCTTCCTTTTGGACACCTGTCAATCATAAGTATGATACAGCATGTTTGCAGCCCTTTTGCAGCACTTACTGTGCTTTACAGCACCAGGTGACTCCCTGTCATTATGTCACCTCCTGTTTCATCAGCCTTGATTCTGCATGACTCAGCAGTGGCCAAATGCTTAGTCATCATGGCTGCTGCCATTCACCACATTGTGCATTTTCCCTGGAACATTATTCCAACAGAGACTGCCATGGTTGCCTTGACAGACGACCTGTGTCTGAGCATCGACAGGGATAGTGTGACCCAGTTGGTGCTTTTAGACTTCTCAGTGGCTTTTGATACAACAGATCATACCATCCTCTTGGGCCGCCTGAGGGGGTTAGGTATCGGAGGCACTGCATTGCAGTGGTTCCGGTCCTTCCTCTCGGGCAGGTCCCAGTGGGTGCTGCTCGGGGACAGTTGCTCCAGCAAGAAGGAACTTACTTGCGGCGTTCCTCAAGGCGCCATCCTGTCCCCGATGTTGTTCAACATTTATATGAAGCCGCTGGGTGAGATCATCCGGAGCTATGGGGCTGGGTGTTATCAGTACGCTGATGACACCCAGATCTATTTCTCCTTATCTCGATCATCCGCCTCGAATTCCAATGGCATCTCTCCTCTCAATGACTGTCTTAAGGCAGTAATGGGCTGGATGAGGAAAAATGGATTGAGACTGAATCCAGACAAAACGGAAGTGCTCATGGTGCGGCCCTGAAACCAAGGATTGGGTTGCAACCTCCCATCCTGGATGGGGTCACACTCTCCACAAAGGACTATGTTCACAGTCTGGGGGTGCTCCTTGATCTGTCGCTTCAGATGGCTAGTCAGGTAAGTGTGACGGTCAGGAGTGCCTGTTATCAGTGCCTGTTGGTTAACTGGTCCTGTTGGTTAACTGGTCTGTGCCTGTTGGTTAACTGGTCGAACGCAAAGGGTGCTCAACAATGGCTCCTTTTCAACTTGGAAAGAAGTGACCAGTGGGGTGCCACAGGGCTCTGTCCTGGGCCCAGTGCTATTCAATATCTTTATTAATGACTTGGATGACGGTATTGGGGGCATAGTTATCAAATTTGCAGACGACACCAAATTAGGAGGAGTAGCTAATACCCCAGAGGACAGGATCAAAATTCAAAATGACTTGAACAGACTAGAAAGTTGGGCCAAAGCTAACAAAATGAAATTCAACACAGAGAAATGTAAGGTACTGCACTTAGGGCGGAAAAACGAAAAGTACAGATATACGATGGGGGACACCTGGCTGAATGAGACTACGTGTGAAAGGGATCTAGGAATCCAGGTGAACCACAAGTTGAACATGAGTCAACAGTGTGATGCAGCAGCTAAAAAGGCCAATGCAATTTTAGGCTGCATCAGTAGAAGTATAGTGTCTAGATCAAGAGAAGTAATAGTGCCACTCTATTCTGCTTTGGTCAGGCCTCATCTGGAATACTGTGTCCAGTTCTGGGCACCACAATTCAAAAAGGATGTGGAGAAACTGGAGCATGTCCAAAGGAGGGCAACTAAAATGGTGAAGGGTCTGGAAAGCAAGCCCTATGAGGAACGACTTAGGGAGCTGGGGATGTTTAGCCTGGAGAAGAGAAGGCTGAGAGGTGATATGATAGCCGTGTTTAAATATTTGAAGGGATGTCATATCGAGGAGGGAACAAGCTTGTTTTCTGCTGCTCCAGAGATTAGGACCCGAAACAATGGATGCAAGCTGCAAGAAAAGAGATTCCACCTCAACATTAGGAGGAACTTCCTGATAGTAAGGGCGGTTCGACAGTGGAACACACTCCCTCGGAGAGTAGTGGAGTCTCCTTCCTTGGAGGTCTTTAAGCAGAGGCTGGATGGCCATCTGTCGGGGATGCTTTGATTGGGAGTTCCTGCATGGCAGGGGGTTGGACTGGATGGCCGTTGTGGTCTCTTCCAACTCTATGATTCTATGATTCTATGATCAGCTTCGGCTGATACGCCAGCTGAGCCCTTTCCCGGAAGTAAGGGATCTTGAGACCGTGGTGCACGCACTGGTAACCTCCCGTCTAGATTTCTGTAATGCGCTCTACATGGGGCTACCCTCATGCTTGGTCTGGAAACTTCAGTTAGTACAAAATATGGCAGCCAGAGTGGTCTCAGGTACATCACAGAGAGATCACATAACTCCTGTATTAAAATCTCTTCACTGGCTGCCTGTCAGTTTTGACCTTTAAAGCCCTAAATGGCTTGGGTCCATCTTATCTTCCGGACCGCCTCTTCCCATATAATCCTCCCCGCACACTCCAGTCCTCTGGGAGGAATTTGCTACAGCCAATGAAAACTAGGCTCTCGACAACCTCCCAGAGGGCTTTTTCCGTCATCACCCCCAAATTATGGAATGGCCTGCCGGATGAGATCCGGCAGTTGACAACCTTAACAGTTTTTAAAAAACTGTTAAGACGGATCTCTTCTGGCAGGCCTTCCCTGATTAGTCTCCCGGCCTCAGGAGTCCTTTTATCCCTCCTATATCTGGTTTAAATGCTGCCCTGCCTATTATTGTTTTTTGATTATGGTTTATTTTAATTATGTGTTTGCATCATTGTTTTAATGTAAAAATTGTTTAATTCCTTTTTAAGGGGTGGGGGGGGGGCTGTGGGATTTGGATGGTATTTTAACATTGTATGATGTTTTTAAATTGTTGTGAGCTGCCTCGATTGCATGACAGAGGGGCGGGATATAAATAAAATTTATTATTATTATTATAGTCAGGTAAAACAAATCTGCTTTCCCCTGCAATAATGAATTAGTTTACCTTAATCAGGAGGGTATAAAGAGAACAAGGTAGGGTATTAGTTTTTCATGTGACTTCTGAGAGACAGTAGCCACAAAACTGGTAATTTCCCCCCAATGAATTAAAAAAGAGGCTTCTCAGCAGAGAAGATATTTTAAAGGAAATTTTAAAAGCTGCCTAGCTAGCCTTTGGTTATGTGAGGGAATGAAAAGTGCACAGCTACACAGACATTTTCTTTCTAGGTAGCACAGAGTAACAATGACTCATTTTTCACTGTTATGCCAGAATACCTTTCTGGCCAGAGTATTCAGTGAAGGGAAAATAAATGGAGCAGGAAGATGCTTAGAGTGAGTGTGCACCTGGCACATTTTCCAATGAATGGAGCCACCACAATGGCTAAGAAGAATCCAGGACAAGAATTCCTAGTATATTCAGAATTCCTTAGGTCCTTTGTGTTTTGCTGTTGCATTGTAAAAAAACACTTTACATCAAAAACTGTATTTAAAAATAAATTATGTAACCTTAGAGAAGCCCAAAGCATGCATGCTGCAATTTGGATATTAGTATATGAAGTAAAATGGACATGTATGTATGTGTGTATTAACTGCCCTCAAGTTGCCCTGACTCATGGTGGCCCTGTGGATGAGACATCTCCAAGATGCCCTGTCCTCTACTGCTCTGCTTAGGTTCTGTAGATTCAGGCCCATGACCTCCCTGATTGAGTCTAGCCATCTGGTGCATGGTCTTCCTCTCTTTCTACTATCTTCTACATTCCCTAGCATTATTATCTTTTCCAATGAGTCATGCCTTTTCATGGTGTGGCCAAAGTACAACATCCTCAGTTTCATCTTCTTGGCTTCCAGGGTGTATTCAGAATTGATCTGATCAAACTAGGTTTGTTTTAACTCTTGTAAACATCCTTGAGTCCCAAACTGTGAAGAGGAGGAGGAAGAGGTGATGACAATGATGATACAAACAATTGTGTACCCCATACTTGTTTCTGTATAAACAACCAATGATGGCTGTAATGTAATGCAATTTAAGCCTGTCCTTAGAGGAGAAAGATAAAGCCAAGCAAACATGAATGCAAACATGAATGCAGCAATATCCATGTATTGAAACTACTCTTTGCTTCCCAAATAATTCATTGACAAATACATTGGCACAAGGTTCAGGTTTCCAAGGTTCTGCTAGATGAATACAGTCTAGTCCAGCTGTTCTCCAGCTGTTAGAATCATAGAATCATAGAATCATAGAGTTGGAAGAGACCACAAGGGCCATCCAGTCCAACCCCCTGCCATGCAGGAACTTCCAATCAAAGCATCCCCGACAGATGGCCATCCCCAACAGATGTTCTCCATGCTGTTATTTGTACCCAGCATATAGCAGTGCATTATATACTTACTCTGAAGAGCAAGATTAACTATTAAACTTTACATCTAATAGGCCATTAATATAACTGAATTTCATTAGTTTGTGAATGTAGACAAGCAGCATCACTTAGAGTTGTCATTGTACCTGGTTAGCCAGCTTTAATATGGATTCTAAGCATGCTAAGTGGGGCACATTTTGACCAAGTAAGTCTCTCAAATTGTTTTGCAAGGAGTGTGGACAGCAGAGTTCAAGACAAAAGGGCAAGATACATTGCAAGGGCAGGAGGTGAAATGAGAAAATGAGTAGAAGGTAGGGAACAAAACACTTGTTTGCATAGAAAGCACATGTTTTCCTCCTCAGAATAATTTATGCACAACACTTTTAGATGTTCAAATGTTGTTCTTTGCCTTCATGTCATTGCCAACTTATGCCAAATCTAACACATAACTATCATAAGGTTTTCTTGACAAGATTTGTTCAAGGGAGGTTGCCTTTGCCTTCTTCTGAGGTTGAGAGAGTGTGATTTGCCCAAGTTATCTTGGCTGAGCAAGGATTTAAATTTTGTTCTCCTGAGTGATAATCCAATGCTCAAACCACTACACCACTCTGGCTCTGGTAAAGGTGGTTTACAAGATTATAGTTGCATATAAATTTGTTAATAGAATCACTTCTGAATCACTTCTGTTATGTTCCTCCAGGATGGCGAGAAAGCTGGTGCTGTTTTCCTTCACCTGTGGACTAATAATAATTTCTCTCTTGAGTGACAGAAAGTTAAAAGACTTTCATCTTCCTCCCCAGTGATAGATTGATCTGACACTGGAACAGGAGCTGTAACATTTTGAGAAGTTAAAACACAATTTCTAAGTTACAGGAGTTCACTGTGCCAAAAGTTTGAGAAGCCCTGATTTAGGTAGATAACCCAACATCCATACAATTCTGAAACAAAATGTAAGCTTCAAAAAATATGGGGGTATTAAAGTTTGCCTCAGGAGTTTTAAATCTTCAAGACTACTTGTAGACATTGTCTCACCATCTCTTCCATATTGTCTGCTTGAATTACAAGTGAGTGGTTTCATTGGAAGAATTATTTAGAGATAATCTTCAGAACATTTAAGGCTCACACTTAGCCTGCTTTACAACCTGGAATCAAATTAACCTTTCTCTCTCATATAAAATCAGCAAATGTGTTTTTCATGTAAAAATTTGAAATGTCCTCACATTTTGTCTCACAGACAGTGCTTATATAAATACAATCAAATACCTCTTCAGAATACTTCAATACATCTAGGTGCAGCATAACAGTAAATAGGAAGGCTAACTTCTCTGTTCTGTGTGTTTTCCTTCATATTTTCAATATAAAAAATAATCAGTAAATTATGAAGAACCTGCTTCTCAT
This sequence comes from Phrynosoma blainvillii, assembly GCA_026167975.1. Taxonomy (NCBI): domain Eukaryota; kingdom Metazoa; phylum Chordata; class Lepidosauria; order Squamata; family Phrynosomatidae; genus Phrynosoma; species Phrynosoma blainvillii. Next base: position 88,305,729 of record JANUYF010000001.1, on the reverse strand, counting down.
GTACAATATTACAGTAGACCAGGATATCTTTGGGATTGCACTTTGTCAAAAATAGATAAAAATGGGGGAAAGACTTCTAAATAATTATGTTTCTATCAGGATGGTCTGCTGGAAGGAGAACATCAGACCTTCCTGCCTCCATGAACCACATAAGACAACAGTAAATCCAGATAAGTTCCAAACTGGTTGTCTTTATTTACTCAAACCAGTTCTAATATGGGGTCCTTCAAAATAGGGAGACCTGTCTAGTTCCTCATTATGTGAAACTCTCATGGGCCAGCAATATTCCTTCTCTGAGATTTTTCTGTCGTGATTTTCCTGTGGCTCACCATCAGTTTCCCAGCACTCTCTCTCAAGTTTCTATGCCTACCTTTGTACTGTAAAATCAGGAGTATCCACATGCAACCAGGTGGCAATGCATTTTTTGCACCAAAATCTGTATTTCCAAAGACATTTGCTGTAGAATTGTCCTAGAAGGGGTCTCCATGTTTGTGAAATAAAGCATGGGAGTTATGCCTGTCAAGAATATAGAAGCCAATCCCCTTTCTTAATCCTCAATCTACTTGCTCCTATTAAAATGACTTCCTACCTAACCCTTTCTCTCCCCCCATGTCATCTACTTCTATTCTGCTTTCCTCTACCTCTTCCTTCATCTTCATGATTCACTCTTGTAGCCTCTCTCAAGACCATCCATTTTTGCATTCTTTCAAAGCTGTTCTGCAGTTCATGAGACCCCTTTTGCTTGGCCCATGAACTGGTCCACTTAAAAGTCTTTGCAGCCAACAAATGTATGTGCACTCACACATGCTGAGTACAGAATTGTCCCTGGATCAAAATGACCATTGATAAACTACATTGTATTGTGTCTCACACTGCTTTTTGGTGGCCAAATCAAGATAGCGATGAGAAGACATTCTGTGGAAAGTTTAGCATCAGCTGTTCAATTCTAGGTGCTGGTTGATGGATATGACCTAGCAACTTTTCACCTAATCTATTCCCTCCTAAATGCTTTCTTATCCTATTACTACTAGAGGGATTACGGGTTCAGTTACACATGAATAGCAAAACCTATCATTCTGTTAATATAAGAATGGCAACAGAATGCAGCAAAATGAAAAATAAATTATGCCTAAGTATAATCATAACAAAAATCACATGATGGTTGATATTAAACAAGATGAATAAAAGAAACTGAGACAACATCCAAACTAGGGTACAACGTTTCTCAGAATGAACTCAAGACTTTTGAAAGGAAACAGACTTATTTATTCTGGTTTGGAACACTTTTATTTTTCCAATCTCATGCGTTTTCCAACATGATACTTAATCCATCAGACATTTTGCAAAGTTTTAATATTTATTTTCTGAAATAGTTGATCTATACTTATGAATATAAGCTGAAATCATTGTATGCTTAGATCTTACAGTCCCCATAACTTCTGCATTTTCATAAGCAGGCTGACTCTGTAAAACCTTTCATGAAAAAATATGGTTGAGGACAGAGACAGCTGGCATTTAAATTAGCCAAGTGAAAGAAATTATTCTTATTCATTCACCAGATGCTTTTATTCATATATAATTTTTAAAATTAATAATTTCACAATACTATGCAGTCCATAATGTTTTGCTCACTGACCTTAACAAGTTTTGACATCTTTTTTCATTACTTCCAAAGAGTACAGCACACTTTGCCAACTTCCATTTTGATGAAACATTCTAGCAGGAGGGATGGAACCAGCCAGCAAGTTGTGAAAACTTTAATAAGCTGTTATATCTGCCATCATTTTAGGATTTTCAAGAAAAATATATAAAATTATTTATTCAATATATCTATGGCCTCTCAGCCTGTCAGGGCCCCCACGTTAATGTATAACCATTTTTAAATAAATAAATAAATAAAAATATATGAAAACAAATAACTTTTTAAAAAATATTTCAAAATCCTCAGATGTTGAAAATGGTAGGAGCCTACTGGTTTTAAGGAGTAGAGGCTATGTAAAATAACACAGTCTTAGCTGCCCCTGGGGAACTCAAAAGGAATGAAGCTAAATTGATTTGACTTGGGAGGGAATTCCATGGCTGGAGTAATGCTACAAAGAAATCCCTATCATAATGTGGTTTTATGGAATGGTGGGGAATGCAAGAGTGCCTCTTCTGAGGATCTCAGATTTCAGATGGACTCATATGGCAGGGGACAGTCTTTTAGATACAGTGTCCCCACAAGCCATCCTTTTCATGTCCGGTCCCCAAACTGTTTGGAACTTTGAACTGAGCTTGGATGATTGTGTAAGACAGGGGTAGGCAACCTTTCCCCTTTAAGGGCTGAGGGACTTCAGTTCCCAAAAGCCTCAGCCATGTTGGCCAATAGTCCCATGTTGGCCAATAGCTCCTGGGATTCTGGGAACTGAAGTCCCTCGGCCCTTAAAGGGGAAAGGTTGCCTACCCCTGGTGTAAGAGCTATAGTTTCTAAAGAGTGCAGCCAACAACAGCCTGGTCTCTGCATTTTGTACTAGCTGTAGCTTGTGAACATTTTTCAAGGAGACCCCTACATAGAGTAGATTATAGTAGTTTAATTGGGAAGCAATTAAGCCATGAACCACTGTGGCCAGATCTGCCCTCACTAGGATAAGTACTGCTTTCCAGAGCAGCCACTGGCCCCATCCAGAACAGGCTGTTACCCCAACACTGGGTTAGGTTTCCTACTGACTGAAAGATTATCCATGCTGTCTGGATTGGGCCTCTGTATATTCACCCACATCCAGTCCTTTAGTGCATTCAAACAACAATTCAGGATTTTAGTGACATCCTTGGTATCAGTGGTAAAGGAGAGAGAAAGCTGGATATCAACAGCATACTGATGACATCTGACTCAAAACTCTGAATTATCTTCACCAGTGGCTTCATGTATAGGGGCCAATGATCAAGGTACTGAACAACAGTCCTCCAGCACGACTCTCTGGAAACAATTATCCAAGAAGGAAAACCACTGCAGAACAGTACCATAAAGTTTCATATCAACCAAATGTCCCAGAAAGATACTATGATTAATGGCATTGAATGCCACTGAGAGATCCAACAAAACAGGGATGCACTACCTATCGAGTTCCTAGTTAAGGGCATCCACCAAGGTGACCAATGGTATTTCAGTCCCAGAAACAGGTTTGAAGTCAGCTTGGAATGGATCCTAGTATAATATGTTGCTTGTGTTCTCTTTCTTCTTGAATCCAGATACTGGGGTATCCCCTGGGCTTCAGTTCCAGGACCGTCCATGGATACCAAAATCCAAAGATGCTGTAGTCCCATTATATACAATGGCATAGTAAAATGGGGCCCCTTATATAAAATGGCAAAATCAAGCTTGCTCTTTGGATTTTTTTAACTGAATATTTTCAAGCCGTGGATGGGTGAATCCATGGATGTAGACTATATGGATGTAGAGGGCTGACTGTATCACAGATTGCTTGTTCTTCTTTTTGTTCTTTAATAACAACAATCATTCTTATTTTCCCAGCAGTTAGATACAAAGTGCAAAGTCAGGTTTACTGTTGAACATAAAGAAAACAAAAATATTGACCACAGGGAACTCACACACATTCAAACTAGACAATGAGGAAATAGAAATAGTAAAAGAGTTCTCATATCTGGGATCAAATATTGATTGGAATGGGGTCTGCAGCCAGGAAATCAGTAGAAGATTAAGAATGGGGAGGGCAGCTATGAAAGAACTAGAAAATATTCTAAAATGCAAAGACATACAACTCAGCACAAAAGTCAGAATCATGCAAACAGTTGTATTCCCTATTACTATGTATGAATGTAAGAGATTGACAGTTAAGAAAGAAGATAGATGGAAAATCAACTCATTTGAGATGTAGTGCTGGAGAAGAGTGTTGAGGATTCCATGGACAGCCAAATAATGTTAGGAAAGGTGGAGGGAAGTAGAAAGAGAGGAAGGCTACATGCTAGATATAAAAGAGACCACAAATATGAGCTTGCAGGAGCTGGGTAGAGCAGTAGCGAACAGGGGGGCCTGGAGATGTCTCATCAGCAAGGTCACCATGGGTCGAGATTGACACGAAAGCAGTTAACAACAACAAAGTTGGATGCCAAGCTGCCAAACCATCTTCTATAATCTTGAGTGTTTCTATACTCTTAAGCACTACATGTCCCATGATGTGACTTTGAAAGCTTGCAACATGTAATTGTGCATTTTGGTTGGCCCAATAAAGGTATCATTGTTTGGATGTTATTGGATTTGCTATATGGCCAACACGACTACCCCAGATGTCCTATGATGGTGTAACATGCTTGTAAGTGACATATGCCTTCAATATTGGAGCAGTCCTGGCAATCCCACATATAATTGATGGCCATTGACTCCACTCACATTTCCCTTCACATTTACAAGTTTCTTGTTGATGGGTCCATTGCCAGTAGTAAACATAGGAGAAGTTCACTGGCTTGTCATCTTAATATAAGCCAACATAATTTGCCCTTCCCAAATGTATATGTGAACCACAACACAGCTGTCATTTGATTTTTGCCTTTCTTCCATTTTTCGCAATGCAGTTCTCTGATTCAAAAAATATGTAGGTGAAATTGTGTTTAAAGGGGTAGATTGGGTAGAAATTGTGTTATTAGGGGAAACAGCTTTCAAAAATTGAAGGAGACAGATTTGTCCACTCCCACTGGGTATCTTCAGGTGTTCCCTGTTATTTATCTATTGCTGTAACAAGAAGTGGGGAATCTCAAGCCCCTGGGATTCTCCAGAGCCACGTCACCATCGTTGTGATACCATCATTCAGTAATTTCTAATTTTTTGTGCTTCTGTATAGTTATGTCCCCTACAATTCCAAATGGCTGAAATGCTTCTCCTAAGATTTTCTTACTAATAGTAAGAGCTTTTAATTAACAGCTAGCATTTGGGGCCCTGGCCAAAATGAAGATTATGGCTCCAAAAACAACACTGAAACTTAATTTGGCCATAAGGTTAAGCTTCCCATCTTTGGTGTTGATCTTTTCTCTCAGTTGATGGATATATGAGAATGCCTTATATTGACTGATATACTAGTATATCTAGCCTAGTTTTGTCTGTTCTAAGTGGTACCAGTTCTCCTAGTGTTGTATCATCATCATCATCATTTATCCTCTGTCTTTCTCCCAATAATGGGACTCAAGGCAGATAATAACATTTTAAACAAGTAATCAAGCACATGTTGTTTCCACCTGATGAAAACTTTTAAAGCGAAGATCTAGAGAACTTCAGGATCTTCTACATGCAGTCACCTAATGAATATTCTTTTATTTCATTTGCTCTTCTTTTGGAAAACATTCTCCACATGAACCCATACAACATGGCAGCAGCTCAACATCTTGGTTCAACACAGCCTCCCCCCCCCCCCCACTTATTCTACTGCACAGGATCGAGAGAGAGAGAGAGCTTTCAAATTGCTGTCCAGCTGGCAGACCCAGAGGCATTTAATGGGCCACTGTGCTCTCACAAGATCCCATCTAAGACAAGATGGACCATTGATCCACCACAGCTTTTCTTATAGGCATCCAACCATTATAAGGAAAGGAAGACCTGTGTGTACCAATATTCCATATTTCTTACCATGCCTTCCAACTCCACCCAAAGGCTGTCTGCATGGACCAGTAAATCCATGTTCCCTCTGGTCTCATATCATCCTATTTGGACGATTCAGCCCAAAAATCTCAGGGCCAGGATCAGGCCAGAGTCTAGCAGATTGGACATGGATCCAGCGGATCTGGATTGATCCCAGAGTTAACAGCCCTTAACATAAGTCAATTTAACCCCTGGTTTGCCACAGAGATGCAATGCCAGGGAGCTTCCCAGTAGCAGTGATGGCACTGAAAAGTATGGAGCATGCACTGGTAGTGGGATCCCAGGCCAGCACAGACCATGCCCATCCCTGTGCTGGCGCAGGGACCAACCTGGCCCATCTGCTCATTTCCTGGCCTATATGCTCAGGGCCTCAGTTAAGAGACACAGATACCATCTTCATATTATGTAGCCATGGAGGAAGGAGGCAAAAAGGTATTACAGAAGATGACCAGAGCCCACCCATTTCCTGTAACAACCTAGTGTAGTAACTGCACCTATGTCACTGAGCAAGGGTGAAACAGATTTATTGGAAATCCTATGTACTTCACTCCCAGTAGGCAGAATTTTTTATGGCTACACTACAGAATTAATGCAATTTGAAACCACTTAAACTGTCATGGCTCCCTCCTATGATAGCCTAGGATTTGTACTTTGCTTTGCCACCAGAGCTACCTGACAGAGAAGGCTAAATATCTCATAAAACTACAAATCCCAGAATTCTACAGCATTGACTCATGGCAGCTAAAGCAGTGTCAAACTACATTAATTCAGCAGAGTAGGTGCAGCCTATGTTTCCATATGACCTGCTTGTCTTTATTCAGAGCTCTCCTTACAAGGCCTTGCTACACAGTTCATACATGAGGCAAACACATGAAAGCAGAGCAGCAGCATTAGGTAATATATGCAAGTACGACAGAAAAATATTCCAAGTTCTATATTACAGAAGAAGCAACTTTAGTTCTCTGAATGAGAGAGAGAGAAAGAGAGAGAGAGCCTGAATCATTATAGCATTGATACTTTGCTTAAGTGCGTACTTCCAAATTATTAACACAGTTGTAGCTGTTGGAGACCTAAAAGTGTTCTCTGATCAGATACTCTAGTATCAGTATGCTTTATGCAGGGTTCAACTTATCTCTAGATAATAAAAGGCAGGCATAAGAGTCCTGCTGAGCAGGTTCCTTTAGATGATATGTTATAGTAGGGTACTTCACACAGATCTTTGGAAGAACTCTCATTTTTTAACATAAAATGGTTGAGCCTCACTATTTTCTTTTGTGTAGCCTGGAATTCAGAAATATAAAATATCAGCTTTGGAACTTCTAGTGCTATGTCTGAATTATACTCAGTTCAGTTACTGAAACATATTCAGGTTATATAAAGTAAGACAGAAAACCATCTAGTGATGAGAGAGTCACAAATTCAAAGTGACACATTAGGAATCAATTAAGGGAAATTTACCTGTTATAAAATCATCAATGTAAACCCAAACTTGATTGTTTCTTTCACTTTATTCTTCAGATCGAAACATGTTAGGTCTGATATTTGGAAAAAAACCTTTTTCGTTGTTTGTCTAAGGGTCTTTCCATGCTACACAGTGATAGCACTATGATTCCACTTTAACAGACCTGGCTGTATTCCATGGAATCCTAGGATTTGTCAAAGGAGTCCTAAACATCTCAGCTGGAAAGTTCTGGTGTCTCGCTTATCTACAAATCACAAAATTTCATAGAATGCAGCCATGCTTGTTAAAGTGGAATCATAGTGCTATAAATGTGTAGTGTGACAGGACTGGAAGATAGTTCTAGCAAGACTAGAAATTATACCTAGGGGGACATGATATAGAAGCATCTGCTAGACAGGGCATGCAAAGACTTCTGCATGCCACTCATAATAAGGTTTCTGCACTATGGATTGTTTTTTTCAAATGCACCAAGTTTACCCGTTATGATCACTAAAGGATAACCTTTTAAGGGGTGAAGGAGAAGTGACAATTTTAGCAACAAACCCAAAAAATGAAACAAGAAGCTTCATGGAGGTAGAATTTAAAGCTATAGCCATGTTAGTCTGTAGAATGAACATGTACAGAGATTTTGTAGCACCTTTGAGACTAAAAAGAAGTGTGTAGCATGAGCTTTCATAAACTTTAGTCTACTTCCTCAGATGCTTTTGGTGAAGTGGAAGTCAGGGACAGATAGGAGGGCAGGAGTTTAACTGCAGAAAATTGAAAAGAATGTTGGCTACTACAGATTCAGTTATCATGAGAAGAACCTATGAGTTCTGTGTGATATGTAGCTTGCAAAGTATCTGCAGTATAAAACATTCTTTTTCATTTTCTTTATTTAAACTCCTGCCCTCCTGTCTGCCCCTGACTTCCACTCCACCAAAAGCATCTGAGAAAGTAGACTAAAGTTTATGAAAGCTCATGCTAAAATTTCTTTCTTTTTTTCTTTTTTTCAGTTAGTCTCAAAGGTGCTACAAAATCTCTATAAAGCTTCATGGAGTGAATGAAATTTTTTCCTGTGATGATCCTTGCTAGCATGTTTGATCAGCTGATAGGATTGCTATAGTTGAAAGGATTACTACAGTTAACATCAATTGTAGCATCCTGTGTACACAATCAATATGCTAGTCTTCAGCGCATTCAGCTATCAGTATCATTCCTCATAAGTATTTGGAAGGCCCCTTGCCCTCCAGCAACTGGAATCAATCATTCAGTCAGTCAGCTGTATTGTATAGGCATACCTCAGTTAACAAACACTGATAAAGGAGCTCCTTTTTTAAAAAAACAAAGGGGGGTTGCAGACTGCCAGAAATAGTGTGAATTCAGTCCACTTTTAGGGTTAGGGTTAGTGCTAGGGAATCATGGGAACTGTTATTTTTCTGAGACATTGAGCCTTCTCTGTCAGACAACTCTGATGCCACAATAAAATACAGTTCCCATGGTTCCCTAACTCTAACCCTAACCCTAAAAGTGGACTGAATTCACACTATTTCTGGCAGTCTGCAACCCCCCAAAGTCTTTTAACAGGAGTCCAGCCCCATCTCTAGAGTGCTCAGTGTTAACAGTTAACGTGCTCAGTAGCGACTCTGAATTGTAGCCCAGTGTTGCTATTCAGTTCCTAGTGTGTTGTCCTCCCAGCTGCTGTGGAGGAGAAGGAGGAGACTGAGAGAGAGAGCTGGGCAGCAGGTTTCTAAAAGTCCATCTGCCTACCCAGCACCCTCCCAGTGGCTGTGGAGGAGAAGGAAGAGACTGAGGGAGAGAGCTGGGCAGCAGCATCTTTAAAAATCCATCTGCCTACCCAGCAACCTCCCAGCTACTGTGGAGGAGAAAGAGGAGAGTGAGAGAGAGAGCTGGGCAGTGGCTAATCTGTGTCTTCCACATGCCCTATTGACTGAAATGCACTGGATGGACAGGATGAGCAGAGCTTTTCAGTTGTGATGCCAGTTCTGATATAGAGATGCAGCAGAGATCTAAGGGAATTGGGAAGGTTCTATGATCAAAGGACAACTATTTGTGGCCGAGAGTGATCTGGGAGCAGAAATTGAGGTTGTGTGGGAGAAAGGAAGGTATGGTGGGAACAGAGCAAAGGAGTGTTACAAAAGAAGGCGGGATAAATGTTTGAAAGCTATCCCGCCTTCAGTTCACTCTGTTTCCTGGAATGGTCTGGAGAGCATACCAATTATTGCACAGAACCTTACCTAGCTCCTTTGCAATGCCAGGTCGGTTAAAAATAAGACCCATATTATCTATGACCTCCTGTTAGATGAGGATGCCGACCTGGCTTGCTTTACAGAGACCTGGCTGGGAGAGGATAGTGCCATAACTTGGACACAAGCCCTCCCAGCTGGGTACTCTGTTAGTGAGCAGGTAAGGGGAAGTGGGGGGGGCAGAGTGGCACTGGTTCATAAGAACAACCTCACCTTGACCAGGATACCTGTCTGGAAAATGGTCCACTTTGAGTATATGTACCTAAGCCTGAGGACTAAGAATAGTTTTGGGGATTCTGTTAGTATACCGTCCACCCCGTTATCTAACAGACTCCCTAACTGAGCTGACACAGATGGTCTCAGAGTTGCTATTGGAGTCGCCCAGACTTCTAGTTTTGGGCAATTTCAACATTCCACTTGAGACCAGACTGTCGGATCTAACAGGTGCAGCTCGGGAGTTCATGGAATCCATGACAAACCTGGGCCTATCCCAATTGGTCGCCCGGCCCATGCATTGTGTGGGTCATACTCTTGATGCAGTCTTCAGTACAGAACAGGAACATCCGTGGGTGGAAATAATAAAAACCTCCGCATTGTAATAGATGGATCATTTCCTGATCAAGGCTGAACTAAGAGCCACTGTCTGCCCCGCCGGGGGGTGGAGGACCCATTAGAATGGACCACCCTTGAAGGCTAATGGAACCATTTGGATTCCAGAAAGCCTTAGAAGGTCTAATGGTTGGTAACGCCAGTGATTCTGTTGAAGCTTTGGTTAATACCTGGAACACCGATCTTGCCAAGGCTATCAACATAATCACTCCCAAGCAACTTTTCCAACCCACTTCAAATCAAAAACCATGGTATAACAAAGAGCTTAGGAAGAGTATTCAGGCCTCACCTGGAATACTGTGTCCAGTTCTGGGCACCACAATTCAAAAAGGATGTGGAGAAACTGGAGTGTGTCCAAAGGAGGGCAACTAAAATGGTGAAGGGTCTGGAAACCAAGCCCTATGAGGAATGACTTAGGGAGCTGGGGATGTTTAGCCTGGAGATGAAAAGGTTGAGAGGTGATATGATAGCCATGTTTAAATATTTGAAGGGATGTCATATTGAGGAAGGAGCAAGCTTGTTTTCTGCTGCTCCAGAGACTAGGACCCAAAACAATGGATGTAAGCTCCAGGAAAAGAGATTCCACCTCAACATTAAGGGGAACTTTCTGACAGTACGGGCAGTTCGACAGTGGAACGCACTCCCTCGGAGAGTAGTGGAGTCTCCTTCCTTGGAGGTCTTTAAGCAGAAGCTGGATAGCCATCTGTCGGGGATGCTTTGATTGGGAGTTCCTGCATGAGAAGGCATTGGACTGGATGGCCCTTGTGGTCTCTTCCAACTCTATGTTTCTATGATTCTATGAAGCGGGTAGGGCAACGACTAGAGTGCATCTGGCAGAAAACTCAACTCTTATCTGACAGGACTCATCATAAGAAATTTCTTTGTTCCTATAGAGAGCCAATATGTGCAGCACAGAAATCCTTCTCCTTTGCACGTATTGCATCTGCAGAGTCCCGTCCAGCAGAGATATTTAGGGTGGTAAGGGAATTGTCACAGGTTCCACCTGTGCAGAACCCATTACTTAACTCAACAACAGCCTGCTGTGATGCATTTAACAACTTCTTTGCAGATAAAATCTCTCAGATAAGAGCCGACTTAGACACCAGTGTTGTAACAAAATCAATTGATAAAGTGTCCAGTAACTCCGTTGATGAAATTATACTGGTTCAGTTTCAATCTGTGAGTACTGATGATGTGGACAAGCTCCTTGGTAGAGTGAGGAAAACAACCTGCCCTCTTGATCCTTGCCCTTCATGGCTGGCTATCCAGGGGGGAGATGCCTTGAGGATGTTTCTTAGAGACATCATCAATGCATCCCTTAGGGAAGGTCATGTTCCATCCTGATTGTAGGAAGTGGTGGTTAGGCAGCTTCTGAAAATACCTTCCCTGGACCCCCTGGACATGAACAGCTATAGGCCAGTCTCTTTACTACCTTTTCTGAGCAAAGTGATTGAGAGGGTGGTTGTTCTTCAACTCCAAGCTGTCTTGGAGGAAACTGATTATCTAGATCCATTTCAAACTGGCTTTAGGACAGGAGTTGAGACTGCCATGGGAGACTTAGCTGATGACCTTCATCTGGGCATCGACAGGGGTAGTGTGACCCTGTTGGTACTAATGGACCTCTCAGCAGCTTTTGATACAATTGATCATTACATCCTCTTGGATGACCTGAGAAGGTTAGGAATTGGAGGCACTGCATTGCAATGGTTCCATTCCTTCCTCTCTGGCAGATTTCAGAGGGTGATGCTCAGGGACAGTCAATCTACAAGGAAAGAACTTAATTGTGGCATCCCACAAGACCCATCCTGGCTATTCAGTACACACACACACACACACACACACACACATATATATATATATATGTTAGTATACCATCCACCCCGTTATCTATATATATGAATCCGCTGGGAGAGATCATCCAGAGACATGGGACGGGGTATTATCAGTACACTGATGACACCCAGATATATTTCTCCATGTCTTGATCTTCAGCTTTGACATCAGATAGCATCTCTCCTCTCAATGATTGTCTTAAAGCAGTAATGGACTGGATGAGGAAATACAGATTGAGACTGAATCCAGACAAAATGGAGGTACTTAAGTAGTGGCCCTGAAACCAGGTATTGGGTTGCAACCTCCAGTCCTGGATGGGGTCACACTCTCCTCTAAGGACTGTGTTCGCAGTCTGGGGATGCTCCTGGATCCATCACTTCAGATGATAAATCAGGTAAATGTGACGGTCAGGTGTGCCTGTTATCAGCTTTGGCTGATACGCCAGCTGCGCCTTTCCTGGAAATTAGGGACCTTAAAACTGTGGTGCACATGCTGGTAACTTCTCACCTCGATTTCTGTAATGTGCTCTACATGGGTCTACCCTTATATTTGGTCGGAAAGTTCAACTAGTACAGAATATGGCAGCCAGGTTGGTCGCAGGAACAACAAGAAGAGACCACATAACAGTGATCTTAAAATCACTTCACTGGCTGCCCATTAGTTTCCAGGTGCAGTACAAGGTGTTGGTTATCACCTTTAAAGCCCTACATGGCCTAGGTCCAACCCATCTTTGGGACTGCCTCCTCCCATATAACCCACTCCGCACACTCAGGTCCTCTGGGAGGAATCTGCTGTAGCCTATAAAAACTAGGCTGTCTGCAACTGCCCAGAGGACCTTTTCAGCAACTGTTCCCAGATTATGGAATGGCCTGCCAGATGAGATCCGTCATATTACCACCTTAAACAGCTTTAAAAAGCCTATTAAGATTGATCTCTTCCAGCAAGCCTTTCCTGAATAGATATCCCAGCCATCAAGAGATAGCCCAACCTGCTCCCCTGATTCTGCTGTTGTTATAGTTATTGTTACTTGGTTATTTTGTATTTTATTTTCAGTGTGTTTTAAATTGTTATTGTTTAATAGTATTTTAAGGGATGGGTGGGATTGTGGGATATGAAATGTATATTTTTAATGTTGGAAACCACCCGGGTTATGTTACGCAGAGGGGTGGGGTAAAAATAAATTTGTTGTTGTTGTTGTTGTTGTTGTTGTCATTTTGTAAGGGAAATGCAGAAGTGTAGTTGTGAAGCTGATTTTTATAGTGGTGCAATTTATAAAGGGATAGAGGTCCATCAAATTGATTGAAGGAAATCAGAGGGAAAGTGAGTGAAATCAACAGCAAATAGAAAGACTTGTTCCACATACACGGGGGACAAGATTTCTTAATATTTGCAAAGTATGACAAGACTGAGGACACCACAAGATATCCACTGAATTCTTAAGTATTACATTTGGGTCTTCCCTCCTTTCCTTACATTTTGTTTTTTTTTGGGGGGGTGTTATTGTTCACATCCACTGTTTGTTGGAGTGTATGCTGCCTTTTATGTTCTGCTGTTGTCACTGTTCTCAAAATCTAAAGCTGACAGGTGTGAACTCTCCAAGAAACATAAGCAGAGGTTGAAGGCTTACTTTTAAAAAGAAATAATATGAACATAATGACATACTGAAACTGTAAATAACTGAACACTGGTAAGAGAATGCTCTAAGTCCCAGAACATCATCCTATTACTTTTTAATTATGGGTGGATTCAGTATATCATTACATTCATCCTAAATGTACCTACACTAATTTGTTCCCATGATGAGTTACCAAGGCCCTAACAAACTAAAATAAAGTTATTTGAAGAAGCACCTTTTCCTGTTGAGTTTCCCATATTATCTTAGGATATTTGGAGAAAGTGAGGGCACTTCATATATTAAGGTGCAGATAAAGGAAGCCAGACTTGAGATGTTTCTTGTTGTAACTCCCAGAAAAATAAGTTCATTAATAGTAATGAGTCAGAATGCCTCTATATTATCTCCAATACTGCCAGTACCACTCCTATTATGGGCCTTTGCAGACTGCCAGAAATAGTGCAAATTGAGTCCACTTTAACTGCCCTCACTCAGTGCTAAGGAATCATGAGAACTGTAGTTTATTGTGGTACCAGAGCTCTCTGACAGAGAAGGGTCAATGCCTCAGAAAAAAATACAATTCCCATGATTCCCTAGCACTGAGCCAGGACAGTTAAAGTGGACTCAATTTGCACTATTTTTAGCAGTCTGCAAACACCCTATGCTTCTTTGCCTCAGTTGCTGGTGAACATGAGAGAGTGGGGGTGCCTCCTCCTCCCTGTGACATGCCAGGTGAAATGGTGTCGCATGTCACCCATGGTACACATGCCATAGGTTCGCCATCATGACTCTAGGGGATGAAACAGACAAACACAATAAAGTGGCTTCCAGCTACTTTGAAGGTGGAGCATTTATGTGACACACATCTCCAATGCAGGAGGAAACCAAAATGAAGCCACACTCAAGGGCTAAAAACTGGAGCAAAAAGAAGCCGGGATACTCCAACTTAACACTGGAAGTTATCACACATGGGCCACAAAGCGATAATAAAGTGGAAATGAGAAATCCTGAAAATAAACCGAAAATAAACCTTGATTCCGCAAATGGCTTTCACATGTAATTACCTTAATTGCGAAATTACAGTAAGCGCATTTAACATTCACACACAAGTGAGAAAAGCCTGTAAATGAACTAGAAATGATCTTCTAGCACATGCGCAGATATAGCTATGCTTGCCACGGCTGGCGGATGTTGTTTTCATCACTTCCTTTTCCCCATTTCGTCATTGCTTTGGCCGCATGTTTTCGCCATTAACGTGATTTCTCTCTTGCAGCACCCATCCCCAATTGGGTTCCTTCAAAAACCCCACATCAACCACGGCCCGATATCTCTACTAAAAGACAGATATATTTAGAAAGACGAAGCAGAGAGGCTCATGTCTAGCTGGCAGGTTTGTCGCCCAAACAAAACCGGAAGTAAACGTAATAAGGAGACGCTGCCTCGATGACCCATGGGAAACCCCGCGGAATCATGGGAAAATGCAGGGAAATGCTTCCAAATGCGCATTTGCTTTTCACATTATGGTAAATGCGAAATTACTGTAATTTCGCAAATGCATTTCCTCAAAACAACCGAATTTCAAAAGATCTCAGTTAACACCAGTTTCTGTCCACTTTCTGTCCAGTTTCTGTGTGACATAGTGTGAAAACATGAGGCACAAATCCAGTTTTTGTTTGGGATTTGTGTGGATTAACCAGCAGATTTGCCCCATGTGATAACGTCCACAGAAAATGTGCCTTTTCATGCCTGCATATAAACAGCTAGGCGCCAGTGTGGGGCTATGGCAAAGCAAAAAAGTGAAAGTGTGACAACTCCAGTGGATGTAATTATGCCATGCACAAAACAGACAGTCCAATGGGGGCATGTATGGGGGCCTCCATGACTGCTTTGTCAATGTATCAATCACAGACCAATGCACCAATGCCCTGTATGGACAGAGAATAACACATGCAACTGCATGACCGATCAATGGGACAGCCATGCAATGGGATGGCTTCTGAATGGATATGGGACGTATATGGAGGTCACAGGTGGTGTTTTTGTGCAATGCTGTGCATGCATTGTGGGGAGGAAAAAAAAAACAGCAGTGCAGCTTGGCCTCGCACCATGTGGTCTGCCTGTGGCTGTTCAGCCTGCCTTCGGAGTGGACCATGAGGACAGAAAGGTTTCCTAACCATCTGCTCTGGCCCTATAATCAGGAAGTTTGTCATGACCAACTGACTCAATCACTCACTTATTCATTCTCAAGTGCAACAAAAATAGTTGGGCTCCTCAAGCGCTATAAATCTAAAATTTTATACACCTATATTGCAAGACTACATGATTGCTAAAAAAAATCTTCATGGGACGTTGTGCCTTGATTTAGGGAGAGAAAATTATCACAGAATGGCTAACATGTTTTCACACTAGCTAGACAACTAAAGCCTCCTAATAGTCCAAGATGCCAACTGTTGGGGATTGATGGATTGATTCAAGTTGTCTCAGCTAGAAAGGAGGGAAATTAAGATCTCATCAATAATGATAGATGGATCAGTCGACACCTGCCATATGTCAGTTTTACAAGTGTTCATGATGAAATCCACTCTCCTGTTTCCACATTACAAACTTATTGTTTTTAAAATAGTAATGAGGTAAACTCACTGATGCCTTATTAGTTTTCCTCCTCCACTACCTGCAATAGCCACTCCAAATAGCTGGTAAACTGAGCTGCTTCCTACCCCCTGCTTTGATACTTTGAATTCCCTAGGACATTTGTAACTCCATTTTTAATGCATGTGGCAGAAGTCATACGATCAGTTTGATCTTCTAGGTACTCTTACTTCATAGATGCTTTTTAAAGTTACTCTTACTTGGAAGAAAGCAAGCTTTTTAAAAAATTGGTTGGGTCACCTCATAAAATTTATTTAAGTGTTAATACTAAAGGGAAAGTAGGTAGCGATCTACATATTAGTGTGGGGGAGGTATGGATCATGTGAGTTCTCTCTGGAATTCAGACTAATAAATTCCTTGTGTATTTCCACTCATCAACACCTCCACAGATATCTTGGTGACAAGACACAGGTGATTACCTCTATAGAGTCAGTATAAGGTAAGGCACTGGATTGTGGGAGTTCTTATTCCCTCTACACATAGTTGAATTACTTAGGACAGCCACCCAGGAGTGTCTTATAAAGCAGCTTCATTTTTTTATCTTATCTATGCAAAGAGAATGCAAACTGAACTCATATTTATATATTCAAAAACAAGTTATTCATTTTGCAAGGGAATCACGTCATATGCCATTATGTTATGCTTTCAGCATTCACATGAATGATTATATGTTGTTTGACTATCAACAACAAATTAAGCACTCCTGTGCTATGTTCAACAGATTACAAGTGATGATCCCAAACTACTATAACTGAGAGATGTTTCATGACATAAATAGGACTGATGGAAGAGTGTATTATTGCCCATTTAAAACTGATTTCTTTCACTTAATGGCTTATAACAAGATTTTAAAATTAGGAATGTTTTCTGAGAGTAATGCAACAATGACATCATGAGTAATAATATTTCAAGAGGGTTGTTGTTGTGTGCCTCCAAGTCAGAAATCACTTGGGTTTAATCCTCAAGTGAACCTATCACCAGAATTTCCCAGCAGGTTTCTTCAGAGGGGATTTGCCATTGCCATCCTCTGCAGCTGAGAGAGTGTGACTTGCCCAGGATCATTCTTTGGGTTTACATGACTGAGCTGAGATTCAAACCCTAGTCTCCACCATGCTGGCACTCCTCTAGTGGGTATTTCACTCATTTCTCCAGATTATAAAATGTGACAAAGATTGGACAAAATTGATAAAGAGTCCTGTGACACTTATAAGACTAACACATTTTATTTGACATCTGATGAAGTGAGACATAGTCCACAAAAGCTTATATCAGATAAAACTTCTAAATCTCTTAAGGTGCTACAAAACAAAGATAGGCAATCTGATTTCCCTGGAAAGAGTTGAACAGTACTTAATTTCTTAAAAATAGAAATGTCAGCGCCTCAAATTCAATGAATAAATCTCCTCACTTTCTCTTTTCCTTGGGACTGATTCTGATTCTCTTCTTCTGAAATAAATCTATTCTGTGCATGCTCAAATATTGTCCTTATTACTACATTACATGCCCAGGTTATTCTAGCTTTGGGTCAGTTTTGAGTGCTGTCTCAAATTAAGACTGACTTTGAATTACTGATTGTCTACGTTATCCCAGAAGCTTTAATTGTTATTGGATTATTGGATCTACTATTGGATAGCAAAAGCTTTGGATTACTGATTCATATCAGAAACTTACAACAAGTGTACATCAATGAACTGATTAACATCCATGACTTATCACAGCAACAAAACCAAAACAGATCTTCAATTTGGGCTACAAAACATTGCCCTTTTTGTGAAGTCGTAGGCTTTCATGGCCGGCATCCATAGTTTTTTGTGGGTTTTTCGGGCTGTGTGGCCATGTTCTAGAAGAGTTTCTTTCTGACGTTTCACCAGCATCTGTGGCTGGCATCTTCAGAGAAAACTGGAATGGAAGAGAATGGGTCTATATATACTGTGAGACCCTGGGTAGGGAGGAGTGGTTCCCAGGTGAACTGTGTGTTGTTCTGTGTTGAATAGGTATTGTTCTGCTGTTAATGGCATGGCTCCAGGGTGGGAGGAAATGCACACAAGGTTATTGTCTGCAAATCCCATGTAAACTGTGTATTGTTCTGTGTTGAATAGGTATTGTTCTGTTGTTAATGGCATGGCTTCCAGATGAGGATATGCAATCAAGGAGATTGTCTGCTATTGTCTGCTGGGAAAGCCCCTGACCCTGGTTGGTTTCCCATTTGCAGAACACATTATAAACCATCCTAGGCTTAAAATGCTGTTTGAAAACACCGAAATTCTGGATCATGCCAACAACTATCAGGTCAGAATGCACAGGGAAGCCATCGAAATCCACAAACACTTGGATAACTTCAACAGGAAAGAAGAAACCCTTAAAGTAAACAAGATATGGCTACCAGTCCTACAAAATAAGAAAATCAGCACTCAGCAAATGCAAATGGGGCCATTTTGTGACATACATACCAACATCCTAGAGGTCATTTTTTAAAATCACAGTGGTCCCTCTGGATTTGCAGGGGTTGGGGTAACAGGACCCCCACAAATATGGAAATTTCACGTGCCTGGGTTGGCTGTCCGGGGCATGGGAGGGGCTAGAGGGAGCTCACTGGCTCTTGCCCCACCCTCCCTTGCCTTTAACCAGCTCTGGTAAGCCATAGGAGGCAAGAGGAAAGAAAGAGGCACAGGTGCATGCCTGCTTCTCCTTGCTTCCCCCCCCCCCATCCTCTTGCTCCTTCAGCCAGCCATGGGAGGGGACAGGAGGGTGGAGGGATGAGGAGAAGCCAGCATGCACTGGCTTTTCCTCATCACGTTGAACATTGTGAAATTCCTTACTCAGAAAGACTAATAACAAAATAACTCAATTGGCTCCACTCCTCTCCATCTCTCTCTCTCTCTCTCCCTCTTTTTAACTGAACTAACACCTACTGCTCCCTCTTTAGGGTTTCCCCACCCGTTGGGTAAAAACAATAATTTATAGACATGCCCACAGTCAGCAGGTACTTCAATGAGTCTTCATCCAGCACTTTACCCTACAGGTGGAAAAAGCTCATCAATTCCATTTCATTAGAGTATAAGTACCTCACAGAAGCCAAATTATTTAGAGATGCAGACAGAAATTCCATTGTGTTGGAGGACACAATGCATTACTGATCTTAGCTATAACAGTTGCATTACTGATCTTAGCTATAACAGTTCCAGGAATTGTTATAAATGGTTCTCTTTTTCACTCCTGACAGTTTCAGAAACACTTTGGGAACTTTAACATTTGTTGAAAAGATTAAACTAACCACATTTCATTGTTGTTGTTAACTGCCCTCAAGTCGATCTCAACTCATGGCAACCCTATGGATGAGATATCTCCAAGACCTTTTCTTCTCCAAGGTAAACATACTCAGCTTCCTGAGTCACTCCTCATAGGGCATGATTTCCAGCCTTTTCACCATTTTGGTCACCCTCCTCTGGATATGCTCCAGCTTCTCAACATACTTAAAAAAAAAAAATTGGAGTTTTTTTCTCCAAAATATTTTAACACAAATCTTTGTAATATGTTTGTTTACATCATAATGATATGATAGCCCTGTTTAAATATTTGAAAGGGTGTCATATTGAGGATGGCACAAGCTTGTTTTCTGCTGCTTCAGAGAATAGGACATGGAACAATGGATGTAAGCTACAGGGGGGGGAAATTCCACCTGAACATTATGATGAACATCCTGACAGTAAGGGGGGAAGCAGACGAGGGCGTCCGGGACACCGCGGGACAGTGCGTCGCGGGAGCAAGGCATCCGCACTGCAGCGCACCGTCAGCGCCCCTGAAAGGAGCGCTAAATCAGCACTCCTTTCAGATGTCAGTGAAAGTGTGCCCCAAAAGCATAGGGCGCACTTTCACTGACTTTTCCGCCGCAGCGTGTGCAGACACTGCAGCGGGAGGTTGCCCTGGGAGTGCCGGCCATGCAGAGGGCTGGCTGCTCCGAGGGCAACCTCGGGAAGGGGAAGGGGCGCCGAGCGTGCGGCTGCCCCTCCTCTTCCCTGCCTCGGAGACGGCTCTATTAGCCGTCTGCCGAGGCCCTAAGAGCTGTTCAACAGTGGAATACACTCCATCTGAGAGTGGTGGAGTCTCCTCCTTTGGAGGTTTTTAAACAGAGGCTGGAGGGACATCTGTCAGGGTGCTTTGGTTGTGTATTCCTATATGGCAGGGGATTGGACTGGATGGCTCTTGTTGTCTCTTCCAACACTATGATTCTATGAAATGCAACATTTATTGATAATAATATAAGTGCTATGCTACATCAAGAAGATGGGTTTCCTTTATAATGTTAAGTGCCTTAGGCAGAGGACACAAAAGGGCTGAAAACAACCACAGACTTAACCTGAAGCATTAAAAAAGTATTTTACTCTTTTGGGAGCAAGCAAACAGGCAACGCATGTTACAATGGTCATTTAGCAGTCACTGAACTTAATGCTGTTACACAAACCTACTATATTATTTTATGGCTATTTGATCTATTGAAAAATCATAGCTACAGCTGGAACAAAATAAAACATGACACAACAATTTCTCTGATGTCTTCCAGTTGACAGCAACTATTCAACAGATATAACAGGCTATAAAATGGAGATAATTCTGTTGATGCCAATTTTTTTTAATTCACATGAGGCTGGATTTATAGTGAATGGCGGAGAAACAGTAGAGGAGGTTTAAGTCTCTCCTTCCTCAGTAGGGACACCTAGTGGTGTGGGCGGGGCTTCTAGGGGGTGGGACTTCCAGGCAGGACTTCTGGGGCTGGGAAAGCACTGTACAGGCCACAGAAACAGCCACTCAAACCACAGAAACAGCCATCCATCACCCACCTGGCCTGGAGAAACCCCCCCCCCGATGCCCAGAACGGCACCCGTGTGGCCATGAAGGGCACCCACGCAGGCCCAAGGAGTGTCAGCGGGGGGGGGGTGACCAGGTGTCACCTCCCTGTTCTGGTGTGTGCTTGGAGCTTATGGAAATCATTGTAGGCCCTCCTCTTGGATAGTGATTCTGCTCCACAAGAACAGGTACAGAAGTCACAGACCTCAGAAAATAAGGACTTAGTATAGATGGTTCTGTAAATATAAGAACTCCATTCCCTTTCCAGAAGAGAAGCTGTTTGGTGGTGGTGGATGATCACCAACTCAGAGGATAGAGGCAGTCTTGTGTAGATCTGATAGGATTTTTCAAGAGATATACTGTTTTCCTGGTGCAAGGATCCAAAATGTGATTGAGAGGCATCCAAGAGGGAAACAATGTCAAGGCACTGAGCATAGCCACTCCCTTCTGATGCACAAGCAAACATACATGATACTATCAGACACAGCCTTCACTTAATTGGAAGTGACTAGAAGGCTCTTGGTAGGAAGGACTTTCATCAACAGAAGTATCCAAATCAAGATTAATAACTGTACTATTCTATCTATTTTTTTAAAAAATCATCTCTCACTTACATCCAATTCTAGGTTAGTCCAGTTAAAGAATATGGAGAACCTAGCATGTGTCCAGAGAAGGAGGATCAAAATAGTAAAATGTCAGTAAACTAAGCCCTAAGAAGAAAAGCTGAAGGAGGGAGATGGGCTGACTAGGAAAGGTGATATGATAGCCATTTTCAAATAGCTGAATTGCATGGAAAGTTTGTTTTCTATTGCTCCAGAGAGTATGACTCAAAACAACAGATTCAAATTACATGAAAGAAGATTCTAACAAAACATTAAGAACTTCCTGATTTGTAAGAAATGTTTGAAAATAGAACAGACTAACCTGAAAGGTGGTGGGTTCTCTTTCATTGGCGGCTTCTAAAGAGGATCCATTAAGCATGATTTAGCTCTGGATCCCTGCATTGGCAGAAAACTGGACTAGATGACTTTATTTTAGAATTAAAGAATATGAAGCCTTTAGTTGCACACTACTCATTTCATGCAGCATGTAGGTTAACGCTAACATTCATAGGGGAATTATTGGTGTGGGTGTTTCTATATACAAACTAATATGGAAATAATACAACTTTGACTTCCTGAAACTTTCTCAGAACAAGATAGTTGATTTAACATTCAGTGTAACTACAAAATTATTACAAATTACAGTGTTGTATTTTCACCAAGGGTGGTTAAATATGCATAGGTGTTTTTTAAGGAAATGCAAAGCTTTTTAAAAAAGATAAAGAAAGGAGGATACTAATTCAATAAAAATATGTGGAAGCTAATTCAGTGCTTCTCAAGCTATTTGATGAGGGTGGGTTACCAACTAGTGGACCAAGAACCAGTACCATTTTGTGCCCTTTGACTACAGCTGTTTCTTTCTTTCCTGGAAACTCGTTGTGGGCCATGGATCACCACTTTGATTAGCATTTTGCTAATTTATATGTATAAGTATACATGTAAGTGTAATTACTGTAATTTAAAAAGAACTACAGTAAATCTCATCATTATGTTAAAGCAGGGGTAGGCAACCTTTCCCCTTTAAGGGCCAAGAGACTTCAACTCCCAGAATCCCAGGAGCTATTGGCCAACATGGGACTATTGGCCAACATGGCTGAGGCTTCTGGGAGATGAAGTCCCTCAGCCCTTAAAGGGGAAAGGTTGCCTACCCCTGTGTTAAAGACTGCAACCAGGTGAGTTATCTGTCTGTTCAGCCTTCTATTTGGGTGCTGTTGGAGATCAATTTCAATACACTGCTTCTCCCTTCCAATTATTTTGTGAAAAATACTTTTAAACTGGATCTGGACCTTCAAATAAGGATACCTTCAAATAGAGTGTTGCCCTCTCAGAGCTCTTCAAATATTGGGCTATCCTATGTATTGCTATTCCCCTGACATAATTCATAATTCACATAATTCATAAGGCAATATCTGACCAATGTCAACCATCTTTGCTTGTTCCAGACATAATCTCCTCTTCTTCTGGCTTTAGGCCTTAAAGATGAAAGAAAAGTGTGGATGTATGGAAGGTAAATTATAAGTCAACACAATTTGTAACATTGCATAGCATCATTATTGTCCAATGGACATGTTCCATCTTGTCTGAAGGAAGCGGCTGTTAGGCCGCTTCTGAAAAAACCTTCCCTGGACCCCCTGGATATGAGTAACTACAGGCCTGTTTCTTTGATGCCATTTTTGAGCAAGGTAATTGAGAGGGCGGTTGCTCTTCAGCTCCAAGCAGTCTTGGATGAAACCGATTATCTAGACCCATTTCAAACCGGCTTCAGGACAGCCTTTGGGGTTGAGACTGCCATGGTTGCCTTGACCGACGATCTGCGTCTGAGCATCGACAGGGGTAGTGTGACCCTGTTGGTGCTCCTAGACCTCTCAGCGGCTTTTGACACGATAGAGCACGGCATCCTCTTGGATCGCCTGAGAGGGTTAGGTATCGGGGGCACTGCATTGCAGTGGTTCCGGTCCTTCCTCTCGGGCAGGTCCCAGAGGGTGATACTCCGGGACTGTAGCTCCTGCAAGAGGGACCTCACTTGTGGGGTCCCTCAGGGGGCTATTTTGTCTCTGATGTTGTTTAACATCTATATGAAGCCGCTGGGTGAGATTATACGGAGTTATGGTGCTGGATGTTATCAGTACGCTGATGACACCCAAATCTATTTCTCCGTGTCTCGTTCGTCAGCCTCGAATTCCAATGGCACCTCCTCACTCAATGAATGTCTTTGAGCGGTAATGGGCTGGATGAGGAAAAACAGATTGAAACTGAATCCAGACAAGACGGAGGTGCTAATGGTAGCGGCCCCGAAACCAAGAATTGGGTTGCAACCTCCAGTCCTGGATGGGGTCACACTCTCCTCCAGTTACTGTGTTCGCAGTCTGGGGGTGCTCCTTGACTCGTCGCTCCTGATGACGAATCAGGTTAATGCGATGGTCAGGAGCGCCTGTTATCAGCTTCGGCTGATACGCCAGCTGCGCCCTTTTCTGGAAATAAGGTGCTGGATGTTATCAGTACGCTGATGACACCCAAATCTATTTCTAATAAGGAATCTCGAGACTGTTGTGCACGCGCTGGTAACCTCATGCCTTGATTTCTGTAATGCGCTCTACATGGGGCTACCCTTGTGCTTGGTTCAGAAATTACAGCTGGTACAAAATATGGCAGCCAGACTTGTCTCGGGAACATCCAGGAGGGACCACATTACTCCAGTTCTGGGGTCCCTCCACTGGCTGCCTATCAGCTTCCGGGCCCAGTACAAGGTGTTGGTTATTACCTTTAAAGCCCTAAATGGCTTGGGTCCAAACTATCTCAGGAACCGCCTTCTCCCATACAATCCTCTCCGCACTCTCCGGTCCTCTGGGAGGAATTTGCTGCAGCCTCAAAAGTCCAGGCTTTCGGCAACCTCCTAGAGGGCCTTTTCAGTTGTTGCCCCTAGACTCTGGAACGGCCTGCCAGATGAGAACCGTCAATTAACATCGCTAGATAACTTTAAAAGAGCTGTCAAGACGGATCTCTTCCGGCAGGCCTTTCCAGACTAAATATCCTGGCCTTGGCTACTTCCTCCCTTCAAATGATCTTTCTATAGCTCTTCCACAGAGGGAATGAGCAAACATTGCCATGGCCCAATGTCGCTGTTGCAAGATGTTATATGTAATGTGTTTTTAAATTGTTTAAATGTGTTTTAATTTGTTATTGATTTAATACTGTTTTAAGGGGGGGTGGGAATGTTGTGATTCATTATGTATGATTTTATTGTTGTGACCCGCCCTGATTGGGTTTCCCAAAGGGTGGGATACAAATAATTTTTTTTATTATTATTATTATTATTATTATTATTATTATTGTAAGGTGTATTATTAAAGCATTAGCTTCAGCTTTCAAAATCCTTGCTTTGTGGACCTTGAGTCAGCATGAGATAATCTCAACTTTCGTATTAAACCAATAGAATGTTTCAAGAAACTTCAAGAAAGCTAAATTCTAGAGTGGACATTCTGAATCTGTAATGTATGCTGCTTACATGGTGTGGCAGTTAAGGTAAACATCTTAGTTTACAATGGACTGGATCCAGGTTCAGTCATTCTTATAATGGTTCCATTGAAAATTATGGGATAGATTGTTTGATTTCAATGGGCCTATTCCCAGCAGGAGTATGCCTACAGCCAACCCTATGGTTATGCCTTTTAGTGCATGAATTTTGGCCTTAAGTCAGAGTGTGTGTATACACACAGAGACATCTTATTAAAACCTTCCAAACAGAAGACTCAGTGTCAGGAAAGTAACTGCTTAGCATGAGCAAAGTTCCTACAGCCAGCTTGATCAATTTTTTAAAGGAGAAAATCTGTTGGAAAGCTTGCTGGTATCTTAAACCAGTAGCGTGCCCTCTTGATCGCCTCCATACAGGCAGCAGAGGTAATTGAACATCTGCTAGAGTTTGGCCCCACCGTTAATTTTAATTGGGTTCTCTCTCTCAGCACCTGAATTAATTGTGGGTATTTGGTCTAAACACTGTTTTAAACATTTCTGATGGCTCTGGCAGATCCCTTTATGAGACACCAGATGTGCAGGTCCTGAAATAGCTACTATCAGCTTTTACCCACAGGGAGAAATGGTGGGCATTGTTAGTTTGGGATTTTAAAAAGAAAAAGAAGCCAGTTGTATTGAGTATATATGCACATTTTTAAAGTACCTGAAAGAGGGTATAATGGAAGAAAGAAATGTGTTTATGAATTGTATATTGGTTTTTTGTTTTGTTTTTCCTTACCCCAGGCTTTGCGTGGCTCCATCTGGCTGGTGTTAGAGGCTTTCTTACATCAACACATCATGCTAGATTTGACATTTCTTTTTTCTGTTTCTTTCATAAACATCCATGCTGCCCATCATATCATCTCAAAGGCTAGCAGGATGCTTTTGCAACCCGGGAGCATTTCAGAAGGTGAAGTACAGGGTGGAGGTGATTAGCAGGGTGCTTGTGCTGTCAGCTGAAAGCAAAGCCTTCTTGACTTCATTGTGGATGAAATTGTGGATGCCTCCATTAATTGAAATCTCTGAAGAACTGTTTTTACACTATTCTGATTCTGAGAAAAACAATAAGCAGGAAAGAGTTACAGGTTGACTGCCCTCCTTACTGCTCACATTCTTTAGAAACACATGGACTCAACTATTTATAAATTCACCATTATCAAGGCCATATCAGCCCTGAAGGATTGCAGGAGAGGTTCAGATGTGCACAGTTATTTTTATTGACAATTGAAATGTAGAGCAATTCTGGAATCATTTGCCATATATATGTTCTCTAGGGATCTCTGTAGATATAAAGTATGCTAAACTAACAATAGCAACAACAAAGGAGAAAGAGAGAATATATTGTGGTTTAGGTCTATTTACTGGTTTGTTTAATTTGTTTAAAATATTTTATTCTAATTTTATTTTATTTTTTAAAAAATAATAATTCCAAACCAGTTCAAAATAACAGAAACCAAACAAAATTCTGAACATCAGTCTCTACCAGAGACAGGTAGATTGAACTGGATTCTGTTTTGTGTGGTCAATATTTTTAATAGAAGTCTTGTGGTTCATGTTTGTTTTTAGATCTTGGATAGGACAATGGGATTTTTTCTTTAAAGAGCACCATGATACAGTAATATATTTTAAATTTACAAAGCATGAGTACAAAAGTACATGAGTAGAAAGCTTAGGCTCTCTTAAGAGTTTTTTTTTTAAAGAATAAAACTTATTAATATTGGATATATGTTTCAAAATGAGTTTCGATATATTGCATGTTAAAATGCATTAAGCCTGTAAAAGCAATCTTCAAAAAATCAGAAATAAAAAGAAAATCTTATAACAGAAACAGAAGCCAGGAACATAGAATCATGGATTTGGAAAAGACCACAACGGCACTTCCAACATAACTTATTTATTTATTTAATTAATTTCACTTCCGTGATTCCTTTCTCCAAGAAAAGGGAGAAAACAGAGATGGATACATCTGTCAGTCTCACTTTCTTTTATATTCATAGTTTCCTTTTCTAGTTTTAATATTTCTGTTGAATTTATGGAAAAAATTCCAAATGTTTTATAAGTTCTTATAAAAAAGATGAAGCAAATTAAATTTTCAGCTCTATCCATAATAATAATAATAATAATAATAATAATAATAATAATAATTTTTTATTTATAGCCCGCCCCTCTGCGCGGCAATCGGGGTGGGGTACAACAGTATTAAAATAGAACAAAGTTAAAAACATTCCATCATCCCATAGTCCCACCCTCCCATCCCCTTAAAACAGAATTAAACAGATGACCAATTAAAATACAATATTAAAAACATTGATGACAATAATATAAGGAGTCAGATTTACAAGTCAGGGACCCATCCCTAGGCTGACAGTTGTTCCGGGAATGCCTGCCGGAAGATATCTGTCTTTACTGCTTTCTTAAAAGCAGCAAGAGTGGTAATTAGACAGATCTCATCCGGCAGGCCATTCCATAGTCTGGGAGCGGTCGCAGAAAAGGTCCTCTGGGAGGTCTGGGATAGCCTAGTTTTTAGTGGCTGTAGCAGGTTCCTCCCAGAGGACCGAAGAGCACGGGAGGGTTCATATGGGGAAAGGCGGTCCCTAAGATAAGATGGACCCAAGCCATGTAGGGCTTTAAAGGTTAAAACCAACACCTTGTACTGTGCCCGAAAACTAATCGGCAGCCAGTGGAGGGTTTTCAGCACAGATGTTATGTGCTCCCTCCTTGATGTTCCTGTAATTAGCCTGGCTGCCATATTCTGTACCAGTTGAAGTTTCCTGGTTAGGCATAAGGGTAGCCCCATGTAGAGTGCATTGCAGTAATCTAGTTGTGAGGTTACCAGGGCATGTACCACAGTTTCCAGATCCCTCATATCCAGATAAGGGCGCAGTTGGCATATCAGCCGAAGCTGATAACAGGCACTCCTGACCGCCGCATTCACCTGACTAGTCATGTGAAGCAACAAATCAAGGAGTACCCCCAAACTGCGAACACAGTCCTTAGAGGAGAGTGTGACTCCATCCAGGACTGGAGACTGTATTCCCAGATCTGGTTTTGGGCCTGTAACTGTGAGTACCTCCGTTTTGTCTGGATTCAACTTCAATCTGGCTAGATTCACTATCCACTGGCTAGATTCAACAGAGCACAGCCATACCCAAAATGAGCAGGACCAAGTTGTCCCCAGAACTTAGAAAAGTTGCCTTTGGACTAAAACTCAGAATGACAGAGCAAGAATGGCCAAGCTTTGATCGTACATTCCTGTTATACATAGTTCTCAAAAATGAGGAAGCTATCGGGGGAGGGGATGTAGGAATCCTAAATCAGCACCAGTAACATGGTGGAATTCACAGGGTTTCAAAGAGCTAGGTTAGGCCAATCTTTTTAGCTGCATCTGCACCACAGAATTAATGCATTTTGGTACTACTTTCACTGCCATGGCTCAATGCTATGAAATTCTTGGATCTGTAGTTTTGTGAGCTATTTAGCCTTGCCTGTCAGAAAGCTATGGTGCCACAACAAACTACAAATCCCAGGATTCTATAGCATTGAGCCATTGCAGTGAAAGCAGTACCAAAATGCATTAATTTAGCAATGTAGCAGTAGTCTTCATTTTACTTTCTCCTTCATTCAATAATAATACAAACTCAACTTCATTGAATTCAATGAATATGTATGGTGAAATTTGTAACTTTCAGAAAGCGCTTCCCCAAAAATCTTTAAACTAAACAAAATCTTGGTTGAGATCTTGCACTGGGAGGTGTACATCTGTCACATAGTTACACCTCTGTAGCTACATCTTCTATTGTTGGCCTCAAAAAATCCACCTGTTAAGTGATGCAGCTCCACCAACACAGCTGTTTTCATAAGGAATGAATGAAAATGTATCCAGCTATTTTGCTGTATCAGGATACACTGCAACAAACACCCACAAGCACCCCCCAGGATTTCTCAGGAGGTGCCTGCAGGAAGAAATTGATAGAATATTCAGAAATATTTGGAAAATGGTAGAGAAACATGTTTCTCAACATTGGGAAACCTTGACAGGAAGAATCCTGGTTTGATAAGAATCTTTGCAGTTTGGAACTTACTCTGTGCTAAATGGTTGTTTTACAGTGAAAATAAGATTTCTGCATATAAATATTTTTGTGCAGATAATCCTATTTTCTGTGCACAAAATGCTGTTTTCTACATAAAAGCACCATGTGCAAATGTTGTGCAGAATAAGTCCTGAATTGTGAGTAGTCTTCAAATTGCAGTTTTTGAAAACTTGCTTGCAGCAGAAATGAAGTTGCTATAATTAATATTTGCTTTCTTCAAGAAGAAAATTAATGGAGAATTACATCCCTACCTGCAAATTATATTCTTGCAGATAAATAATTGGATACATGTCCACTGATTCACTCTGCTCTACAACAACATTGTGGAAGTCAGAATTCTTTACCAAACACATGATGACCCAAAACAGTGGTGGCGCAGTCCTGGTGCAGACATTTGCACTGTCTCCTTCACCCTATATTGAGGATGAGGCAAGTGTGTTTTCTGCTGCTCCAGAGAATAGGACTCAGAGCAATCTACTGGAAAAGAGATTCCACCTGAACATTAGGAAGAACTTCCTGACAGTAAGAACTGTTCAACACTGGAACACACTCCCTCAGTGTGTGGTGGAGTCTCCATCTCTCAAGGGGTGCTTTGGTTCTGTGTTCCTGCATGGCAGGGGGTTGGACTGGATGGTTCTTGTGGTATCTTCTAACTTTGTGATTCTATGGCCCAAAACACATGGGCCAAAAGGTGCAGCATCTGGCCACTTTGGGGGCATGACATGCAAATTATGCACATCCTTGGATTGGCCAGAAGCTGCTCCATGGCTGCCCTAGGTAGCCTGAAGCCACAAGAAAAAGGAGCACAGAAAAAGTAGTCCTTGCCAGCAGCTCATTTGGGACTGTGATAGTGGCCCACTTTCAGAGTGGCTGTGTGGTTGCTGCAGTTCCTGGCTATCCAGGGGCCAATCAGGACTGGAGCAGCCAGAGGCCACTCCAACCCAACAGTCTGCTGCACCCCTGACTTCCAATGGAGAATGTTGGCCCGAGAGGATGTGCCCTGCAGAGCTCCATGAGGCAGTGCATGGGATATTCAGGAATTAAACCCATTTTAAAAAGAAAATGGCTGGGAAACATGTCCCTCTGGCATGGGAGACACAGAGGTCCCCAATAGAACCAAATTACGGCTTTTCGCAAAGAAAACAAAAGAAAGAAGACCAAGAAGTGAGAGCTGAGAGAGTTGAAGGGGCAGAATCCACTCCTTAAAATCTGCTGCTGTAAGGCACCAGGGTGACTCTCCTCTTTTTACTTACCAACAGAGAGAAGTGAAAGTGACTATTGCAAATGGAATAGATACAAGTTTATAACACAAAAGCAAGGACTCAGTCATAACTAAGGAGGGAAAGTCTGAGAAGACCCGCAGACAAGATAAAGAAGCCAAGGATGAGGTTCAAGGTTGGAAAAGCAGGAGAAGGAAAAAGGATTTGGCATGGATTGGAGGGTTGGAGGAAAACAACAAGGTATATAATAACAATTAATAACTATTAACTAAATCTCAAGAGAAGGTGAACAAATTATCTACTACTACTCTCTACTACTAAACATCCTATACCTGCAAAACACTATAAAATGGTGTAGTAAGAGTAATCACTGACTCAAGGCAGCAGATCAAGAGGGACCATAATGAGAGGTCTAAGACGGGGGAAAACACAATGGAGTAAAGATGAAGTAAACACATAAAACAGGATCTACAGAATTTATAAAAGAGGCTATAAGGAACTATTAAGGAAACCTACCAAAGACCATGGAGGTAAGGAGGGGGAAGGAGCAAAAAGAAGAAACTAAGTAAAATGAACTAAGTAGAATAGGATGAGAGTAGAAGGCTTGGAAGACTACAAAAGTGTTTGAGGTATAAAGCCCTGAATTCCCCCCATCTACCAGCACACTGCATTTTTTAACTTTATAACTAGAACTCGACACTTCAGACTTTATTTGGATGTTGCACTCCGGACTTAGAAACCAGTTATTATACTTTGACAAACTT
Organism: Phrynosoma blainvillii; assembly: GCA_026167975.1. NCBI lineage: Eukaryota > Metazoa > Chordata > Lepidosauria > Squamata > Phrynosomatidae > Phrynosoma > Phrynosoma blainvillii. The sequence goes on along the minus strand of JANUYF010000001.1, from coordinate 88,274,660 downwards.
TTTTCTGTATTCTTTATAATTGGACTAGCCAACATAAACCTATATCATCGTGAGAGTTACTAGAACTATTCGAAAGTGAAAAAGAGATAAGATCAAGGAAGGACATAAGAAAGAAAGAGAAAACAATGAAGAAGAACTGCTAAGGAAAGCAAGAAAGATGTAAACTGACAATCAGAGGTGCACAACTGAAAAAGGACTAAAGCACACCCAAGCAACATCCTTGATAATTGGTACATTATCTGTTGTGCTTTGTAGAGAAATCATGGGGAATTTAATTATTAATTATTGATAAATTACTGATTAATTGATTACTTACTGATCATTTGATAAATTTTAGGAAGTTACTATAGAACTATTTTTTCTTTGCACTCTGCACTTTACATGTTGACATGAAGTAAAACAAAACAGCTGGACTTAATTTTTATTCAACATATAAGGTATAATCTATTATTGAAAAATGTGGCCACTCTAAACTACCATATCAACAGAAAAATTAATGCTGTTGACTTGCATTGATTTATACATTTTGAAAAGTTATTATAGAACATGGAGTAAAATAAAACAGTACACTTAATCTTTCCTGAATATATAATATATTATCTAGTGTTGAAAAATGTGCCCAGCCTAAACTACTCCATTAATTGAGAAATTAATGCTGTGAACTTTTTCAATGATGTGTCCAGCAACTCCATTGATCATATTATACTGGTTCAGTTTCAATCCATGAGTACTGATGATGTGGACAGGTTTTTTGGTAGAGTGAGGAAAACAACCTGTCCTCTTGATCCTTGCCCTTCATGGTTGGCCATCCAGGGGAGAGATGCTTGAGGATGTTTCTTAGAGACATCATCAATGAATCCCTTAGGGAAGGTAATGTTCCATCCTGTTTGAAGGAAGCGGTGGTCAGGCCGCTTCTGAAAAGACCTTCCCTGCCCCCCCTGGACATGAACAGCTATAGGCCAGTCTCTTTACTATCTTTTCAGAGCAAAGTGATCGAGAGGGTGGTTGCTCTTCAACTCCAAGCTGTCTTGGAGGAAACCGATTATCTAGATCCATTTCAAACTGGCTTTAGGACAAGATATGAAGTTGAGACTGCCATGGTCACCTTAGCTGATAACCTTCATCTGGGTATAGACAAGGGTGATGCTATTGGACCTCTCAGTGGCTGTTGATACAATAGATCATTACCTCCTCTTGGATCACCTTAGAAGGTTAGGAATTGGAGACAGTGCACTGCAATGCTTCCATTCCTTCCTCTTGGGCAAATTCCAGAGGGTGATGCTTGGGGACAGCCACTCTGCAAAGAAAGAGCTTAATTGTGGCATCCCACCAGATGCCATTCTGTCCCCAATGCTATTCAATATATATATGAAGCCATTGGGAGAGATCACCCAGAGACATGGGGCGGGGTGTTATCAGTACGCTGATGACACCCAGATCTATTTCTCCATGTCTCAAGACTGCAGCTTTGATGTCTCTCCTCTCAATAATTGTCTTAAAGCAGTAATGGACTGGATGAGGAAAAACAGACTGAGACTGAATCCAGATAAAATGGAGGTACTTACAGTAGCGGCCCTGAAACCAGGAATTGGGATGCAATCTCCAGTCCTGGATGGGGTCACATTCTCCTCAAAGGACTGTGTTCGCAGTCTGGGTGCTCCTTGATCTGTTGCTTCAGATGATAAATCAGGTGAATGTGACAGTCAGGAGTGCCTATTATCAGCTTCGGCTGATACGCCAGCTGCGCCCTTTCCTGAAAGTTAGGGACCTTGAAACTGTGGTGAATGCACTGGTAACCTCTTGTCTTGATTCCTGTAATGCGCTCTATATGGGGCTACCCTCATGCTTGGTCCAGAAACTTCAACTAGTACAGAATATGGCAGCCAGACTGGTCTTGGGAATATCAAGAAGAGACCATATTACATCGATTTTAAGACCACTTCACTGGCTGGCTATTAGTTTCCAGGCCCAGTACAAGGTGTTGGTTATTAGTTTTAAAGCCCCAAATGGCTTGGGTCCAATTTATCTCCGGGACCACCTCCTCCCATATAACCCACCCTGCACACTCAGGTCCTCTGGGAGGAATCTGCTGTAGCTATAAAAACTAGGCTGTCTGCAACCACCCAGAGCACCTTTTCAGCAACTGATCCCAGATTATGGAATGGCCTGCCAGATGAGATCCGTCATATTACCACCTTAAACAGCTTTAAAATGGCTGTTAAGACAGATCTCTTCTGGCAGGTCTTCCCTGAATAGATACCCCAGCCATGAAAAGATGCCCAACATGCTCCCTGACTCTGCTGCAGTTATTGTTTACTTGTTCATTTGCATTAGCATTTTAAGTGTGTTTTAAATCATGATTGTTTAATAGTATTTTAAGGGGTGGGTAGGATTGTGGGATATGTATTGTATATGTTAATGTTGTAAGCTGCCCCGGTTGTGTTACACAGAAGGGCGGGATTATTATTATTATTATTATTATTATTATTATTATTATTATTTACATGTACTCTAAATTGCTGATTGAAAAGGAATTTAGACTGTAAAGAAATTAGAAAGATCTGGGCAAATTAGTGATAGAGTTTTAGCACTTTAAATTATGGTAATAATAAGGCTTTAGACAAGGAATACAGTAATTTTTTGTGGTAAATTGAATGTAATCAAATCATGTACTGGAATATTTAAATCCATTCAGGGGGAAATCAAATACTGATGGCTTACTGATTGATTAAGTAAATCCAGACTAATTTATAATTTCTGGCAAACTGCTACAGAAGTGTCTTTGCACTTTGGACTTAATATATTTGTGAAAGATAATGGTGTTCAGCTCTTGCTAAACATACAATGTCTAACTAATACTTGAAGAGGTGCCTAATTAAAATTATCTTAGCAACTGAAATATTGAATGATTGATGTACTTTTTTCTATCTGTGTTTGTTCATTGTTATTGTCCTAAAGGAATTTAGAACGTAAAAAGTTAACAACAATTAAATCAAACTATGGGCCTTTACAGACTGCCAGAAATAATGCAACTTGAGTCCACTTTAACTGCCCTGGCTCAGTGCTATGGAATCATGGAAACTGTAGTGTATTGTGGCACCAGAGCTCTCTGACAGAGATGACTTAATGTCTCAAAAAAAACTACAGCTCTCATGATTCCCTAGCACTGAGCCAGGTCAAAGTGGCCTCAAGCTGCATTATTTCTGGCAGTCTGTAAAGGCCCTAAGTCTCTATATAAACAAAGGAGACAAGTATAATGGCTACAGTAAAGAGAGCATTGGCCCAGTGACAAATTCAAAGGAGACCTTCCCTAGAAATGAGCAAAAGCAGATACCAATCTCTGGATTTTGGATGAAATTAGGAAGATAAGGGATGAGATAAGGGCTGAAGTAAGAGATGAAATCAGAGCCGAATTAAAGGGTTTCAAAAAAAAAAAAACAGAAATGTTTATAATAATAATAATAATAGTTTTTATTTATATCCCGCCCCTCTGCCAAGCAATCGGGGCGGCGTACAACAATCACAATAACAAATAACATCAATACAGAGCCCATCCCTTCTTCCCAACCCCACCCATACCCACCCCTCAAAACAAAACAAACAAAGCAAATTAAAACAATTTTTAAAAATATACAAAATACAATATAAAATGCAAATACAATTTAAATGCAATTTTTGAAGGGTCCCTCCTCGCTGCCCCAGGTGGGAAAGGCAGCCTTTTTAAAGGGTCTCTCCTCGCTGCCCCAGGTGGAAAAGGCAGCCTTTTTAAGGGGTTCCTCCTCGCTGCCCCAGGTGGAAAAGGCAGCCTTTTTAAGGGGTTCCTCCTCGCTGCCCCAGGTGGAAAAGGCAGCCTTTTTAAGGGGTTCCTCCTCACTGCCCCAGGTGGAAAAGGCAGCCTTTTTAAAGGGTCTCTCCTCGCTGCCCCAGGTGGAAAAGGCAGCCTTTTTAAGGGGTTCCTCCTCGCTGCCCCAGGTGGAAAAGGCAGCCTTTTTAAGGGGTTCCTCCTCGCTGCCCCAGGTGGAAAAGGCAGCCTTTTTAAAGGGTCTCTCCTCGCTGCCCCAGGTGGAAAAGGCAGCCTTTTAAAGGCTGAAATAAAAGAAGAAATAAAAGAAGAAATAAAAGAAGAAATAAATGAATTCAGACAAAACTAGACTATGGAACAGAAGAAATTAAAACAATCAGTTCAAAGATAAATTATCTCCAAGAAAAATCAACAAAATCAGAGAAAAGAACTAAGATTCTAGAACAAATAAAACAACAAGAAACCCAGAAAACATAAAATCCAGGTGAAAATGTATAAAAATTAGGGGTGTAGAAGAACAGGAGAATGAAGATCTAGAAGAATGAATAATATTCCCATTTGCAAATTTCATAGGATGGCAAGCAGTACAACTGGATGTAGAATAGACAAATTATATAGAATTAATTCATGGTTGGCAAAAAAAAAAAACAAAAAAAAAACACCAAAAACCCAAGAGATATAGTGATTTATTTTGTAAGGGAAAGAGTGAGATAAATTATATTAGAACACAACTTTAAAGAAGCCCTATTGATTGAGAACAAAGAAGTAAAGATCTTTAAAGACATACCAGCAATAGTGTTAATGAAAAGAAGAGATTACACTTTTCTAATACAACATCAAAAGGAAAAACTAAAGGGTGTATCATTCACATACAAGACCAAGAAGTACAAAATCAACACAAAGTGGAGGACTTCATCAAAAAACACAAAGAATATCTAGAAAAATATACAAGATTGAAGACAAGGATGAGCATGAATAAAGATAAAGAGAAGGAAAGAGAAAAAATAGACCAAAAGAAAGACACAGAAGATAGTGAGGAGGGGGGAGTGACATAGAAGAAGAGGAAGAAAAAACATATGAGGTTTAGGAAAGATCAAAGGAAACTATTTATTTTGATTCATATCTACCTTTACCCCTTTACTCTTGTTATCCTTTTACCCCTGCCCTATTAAAATACTCATTGCTGTTTGAAAATGACTAATAATAAAATCTTTTCTTGGAAGATTAATGGTTTAAACTCAATATATAAAATATATTTAAAAATGAAAACTATTTCACTATTTGGAGAAATAGAATTTAGATCTTATTTGCCTACAAGAGATGCACATAAGATCCTAAGATGTGAAATATCTGAAGAGCAACAAACTGGGAAAAATGTTTGTCTCATCTAATAAAAACAACAAGAAAAATGGAGTGATATTCTATGCGAACATGAAATTCCCAGCAAAGGAATCTACAAAGATGCTGATGGACACTACCTAGCTATATAGACAAAATTACAAGAAGTGACAACTCTGATTGTGGGAATTTATGAGCCAATAAATAACAAATACAATTTTTAGATGGCACTCAAAGAAAAACTTTCAAAATGTGATCATGAGAAGATTATAATTATGGGAGAATGGAATGGGGTAGTGGACCCCAACATTGATAGAAAAACAAAAACAAAGAAGAAAAAGAACCAAGATAAACTCCCAATAACAGCATTAGAAATGGCAGATCACTTGAATTTAACTGATATATGGAGAATTAAAAATGGAGAAGAGAGAGACTATACGTTCTATTCAGACAGATATCAATCTTGGTCAAAAATTAATCTGGTGTTCTTATCCAAATTAATGAGTAAAAAAATTCAGAGGGCAGTGATTTTCCCAAGAACTTTCTCAGATCACAGCCCCATACTAATTGAATTTAGATAGAAAAAACATGAATTCTCCTAAAGACTAAATGATTCCTCATTACAGGATGAAGATGTAATAAAAAAGATCAAAAGATAATTAAAACATTATTTTCAAGAAAATAGGAATAATGAAACATTGACAGAATAATATGGGGTGCTGGGAAAGTGGTAATCAGGGGATTACTTATACAATAAGAAGTCTTGAAAAAGAGAGAAGAAAAGGAAGAAATACAGAAAATACAAAAAACATAATGGAAAAAGAACAAGAATTAAATAAATGACCAAATTATGTGAAACTTAGGAATGAATTACAAAAGATAAAAAACAAACTACATCAAGGAACAATGCAAGAAATTGTGGAGAAACTTGTAAGAGCAAAGCAAAGATATTTCAAGCAGGGGAATAAACTGAGGGAATGGCTTTCTTACAAACTGAGAAAGGAAAGGGGGGAAAAGATAATATATATTAGAAATCCAAGATAAAAGAATCTCCTATATGAAACAGAAAAAAATTATGGAATTTTTTTTCTATAATTACTATTCTAAATTGTTTATGGAACAAGAAGAAACAGAAGAAAGAAAAATGGCAATTTAAAATATTTACAAGAAAGAGATATAGCAAAGATCATAGAAGACCAACAGGAAGAAACGAATAAAGCAATAACATTGGGAGAAATAAGAGAAGCACTAACCAAAATGAAATCAGGGTAGCCCCCCCTTTCCCCGACTGGACAGCTTAACAGCTCAATATTATAAAATCTTTGCAGAAATAATTAATTCCATGAAACAATACAAAATATTTCCAAAGGCAAAATCCTGGAATCGTGGCAAAATGCTCTAATCTCCCTGATACCAAAAGAAGGGCAAGATTCAAGGATTCCCACAAATTATAAACCAATTTCTCTATTGAATATCAATTATAAAATATTTGCATCAGTACTTGTGGAGAGACTCAAGAAAACACTTAGTAACTGGATCCATGAAGATCAGGCAGGTTTTCTACCTGGCAGACAATTAAAAGAAAATACAAGGACAGTACTGAATCTAATCAAATATTACACCAAACACAATGAAAAGAAATTGGCCATTATCTTTTTAGATGCAACCAAAGCCTTCGACAATGTGCAATGGGAATACTTGAAACAAACTTTAATAGAAATGAACATTGGTGATTTTTTAAATGATTCAGCAGCCTCTATAAAATACGAAGTGTCCAGATATTGGTAAATGAGAAAACCAAAAAATGTGAAATATCCAAAGGTACCAGACAAGGCTACCCCTTATCCTCTCTGTTATTTGTAGTCATTTTAGAAACCCTCATGAAAAAAGTCAGGGTAGACCTAGCAATTAAAGATCTGAAAATACAGGGAGAGTCATTTAAGCAGAAGGCTTTTGCCAATGACTTAGCAATATTCCTGGACAACTCCAAAGAAAGCATTTCCAACTGAATGGAAACTCTTAGGAAATTCAGAGAAGTATTGGGAATTACTGTGAATAAAACAAAGAGCCAGTATTTAACTAAAAATTTAAACAAGAAAGAAGAAGATATAAAAGATCTATCTGGCTTAAAAACAGTAGAAAAAGTTTTAAATACCTTGGAGTGACTTCATCAAAGAAGAACTCCGAATTGTTTGCAAATAACTATACAAAAGTTTGGAACCTAATTAGTGAAGATCTGAAAAACTGGGCAAAATTGAATTTGTCGCTTCTAGGGAGAATGTAATCTATTCAGATGAACATATAACCAAAACTAATCTTTCTGTATCATAATTTACCAATCATTATAAATGACAAACCTTTCAAGCAATGAGAAAAATAAATCTCTAAATATATCTGGGGAGGAGAAGCCCAGGATTAAAATGAAGGTTTTTACAAGACAGAAAGGACAGAGAAGGCCTAGGGCTCCCAGACCTAAAAATATACTACCATGCTTTTACACTAACATGGGTAAGGGATTCAATAGAACTGAAAAACAAAAGATTGTTAAAGTTAGAAGGAGAAGATATACATTTCAGCTGGCATGCCTTTCTTTGTTACAACAAATTAAGTGCCAATAAGAAATTTAACAATCACTAAATAAGAAATCTTTTATGAGAATTTGGTATAGACACAGGAAGTGCTTAATTCCAAAAATCCCGGACTTTACTTCATGAAGTGGACTTCACTTCATGAAGCTTTTTTTAAAAAAAGAAAAGAAAAAAAGAGGATATCTTCATAAAGAAAATTGGTTAACTTACAAGGTACTCTTGAAAAAGAGAAAAAGTGAACACCATTTAAAATCAAGAGAAGAATTGACCTCAGAAGATATAAACTGCCACTGGTATCTTGACTACCAAATAACGCAATTTTTTAAAAGAGATAAAAATTTAGGAATAGGGATCACTGAGACAAAATTAGACAAATTACTCCACTCAGACAATAAAAAGATGATATCAAAGTTCTACAAACTACTAATAGAAATAGAAACAGAAGAAGAAACAGTAAAAACCAACATGGTCCTATGGGCCCAGAATATAGGTGAAGTGATAACAATGGACTAATGGGAAAAGGTTTGGAGGGAAAACCTAAAGTTCACAAAATGTAACAATTTAAAAGAGAATTTCTACAAGCTTTTCTGTAGGTGGCATTTGACACCCCTCAAGATAGTTTAAAAAAAAACACTAAGAGACACATGTTGGAAATATAAAACAGTAATGGGCACATTCTATCACATGTGGTGGCAATACCCTAAAGTAAAGAAATTCTGGAAAGAAATTCATGGAAAAATAATCACAAGGCTGAATATCAACATAAGATTATCACCCAAACTTTTCCTATTAAACAAGCTAACAGAGATAGATGAACAAGCAGAAAAGAAATATGGGAAACTTCTCTATATAGTGACAGCAGCTTGCATAACATATGCCAGAAAATGGAAATATCAAAAGACTCCAATCATTGACGAATGGGTTGTTAAACAAATGGAATTATCAACAATGGATGAGGATCGCTAGTCAGCTTAACAATAACCCTACACAGAAATATGAGGAAGAATGGAAACAAGTAGCCAAATTATGGGAAACTAAATAATTTGATTTCCACAGTAAGCAAAAGATATCAACATGAGTATTTTATCAACAGGAAGTGGAAACCAAATCTATTACAATCTATAAAAAAGCCAAAACATGAATTATTGGATCGTTAACCACAAAAATTGGCGAAGGACAGGTATATAACCCTATCATCAGTATATAGAGATAAAGCAAGACAGGACAATCCAACAGAGGTAAAATCCACAAGAATGAATGATAGAGTGTAAGGAAGGAAAATGTAGATGACAAAAGAAAGAGTTAAGGTAAGAATAAATAAGCAAGGATGGAAGATAAACCTTAAAATAGGAAGTTGGTTATTATTGTTGATTGTAAAATTCTCTGTCAAGATCTATCTGATTTGAATGTATAACATGTATTGTTGTGTATGCATAATTTCAATAAATAAAAAAACATAAAAAGATGGGTTGGGCAATTTGAGTCATTATGTGTTTGGTGAAGAATTCTGACTTCCACAATGACAAAAAAAGGGGGTTAAAGTGGCATATTTTGGATTTCAATAGCTGTGATCTCCTGTAAATTGTTGTTTTTATATCTATGGTTTTCCAGTTCCTTTTTCCTTCCTTCCCATCCTGCCACCACATAGCTCAGCCAAAGCTTTCTTCAGATCCCAGCCCTCAATGCCCCAGCTACCAGCTCTTTCCTCCCACCAATATGCAATTTTTAATAATAAACACAAATGTTAAAATCCCAAGCTGTTTCTTTGTAATAGTTACAAAGAAATTGTAGCATCATTTATGTGAAGAAGAATAAATGTTGCCTTATGCTTATTTTAAAACACTTAATCATCTTTTTTGGTAGAGGATAATTTTGTATTTTGAGTGGGGAAGAGACACAAAAGGTCTCTTTAAATCTAGCATCCCTGTGTACTGTCCTTAATAATAATAATAATAATAATAATAATAATAATTTATAACCCACCCCTCTGCTCGGCAATCGGAGCGGATTACAGTAAGTTAAAAAGTACAACAGTTAAAACATTCCATCATCCCACGCCCTCCACCCCCACCCCCAAACCCTCCCACCCCTTAAAACTAAATTAAACGATTGTAAAATTAAAATCAATTCAATCAAAAAATACTAAAGCCAGTTGGCATACATATCATGGCGTCCTGAGGGGTGAAAATGGTGGATCACCTCCATTTGGCCGGGCAGTTATTCCGGGAAGGCCTGCCAGAAGAGATCCATTTTTACTGCCTTTTTAAAGGCAGCAAGAGTGGTAATAAGATGGATCTTGTCCAGCAGGCCATTCCACAGTCTGGGGGCGGTCACAGAGAATGCCCTCTGAGGTCTGCGAAAGCCTGGTCTTTATAGGCTGCAGCAGATTCCTCCCAGAGGACCGAAGTGCGTGGGGGGGGGGGCGTCATACCGGGAGAGGCGGTCCCTAAGATAAGATGGCCCCAAGCCATGTAGGGCTTTAAAGGTTAAAACCAACACCTTGTACTGTGCCCGGAAACTACTTGGCAGCCAGTGGAGGGATTTAAGCACAGGTGTTATATGCTCCCTCCTCGATGTTCTAGCAATTAACCTGGCTGCCATATTTTGTACCAATTGCAGTTTCCAGGTTAGGCACAAGGGTAGCCCCATGTAGAGCACGTTATAGTAATCCAGACATGAGGTTACCAGAGCATGTACCACAGTTTCCAGATCCCTCATATCCAGATAAGGGCGCAGTTGGTGTATCAGCCGAAGCTGATAACAGGCACTCCTGACCACCGCATTTAAGCGATGAATCTAGGAGCACCCCCAAACTGTGAACACAGTCCTTGGAGGAGAGTGTGACTCCATCCAGGACTGGAGACTGTAGTCCCAGATCTGGTTTCGGGCCCATGACTGTCAGTAGCTCCGTTTTGTCTGGATTTAGTTTCAATCTGTTTTTCCTCATCCAATCCATTACCGCTCTGAGACAGTCATTAAGAGGAGAGATGTCATCTTAAGTCTGAGCCGATGATCTGGTCATGGAGAGATATATCTGGGTGTCATCAGTGTACTGATGGCACAGTGCTCCATGCCTCCAGCGGCTTCATATAGATATTAAATAGCATTGAGGACAGGATGGCACCCCAAGGGACACCACAATTAAGCTCACTTTTGGAAGAGGAACTGTCCCTGAGCCTCACCCTCTGGGATCTACCTGAGAGGAAGGAACGGAACCACTGCAAAGCAGTGCCCCCGATTCCTAACTCTCTCAGGTGATCCAAGAGGATGGCATGATCTATTGTATCAAAAGCTGCTGAGAGATCCAAGAGCACCAACAGGATCACACTACCCCTGTTGATGCTCAGGTGAAGGTCATCAGTCAGAGCGACCATGTCAGTCTCAACTCCATATCTTGTCCTGAAATGGATCGAGATAATCGGTTTCATCCAAGACTGCCTGGAGTTGGGAAGCAACTGCCCTCTCAATCACCTTGCTAGGAAAAGGGAGCAAGGAGACTGGTCTATAATTATTTCTATCCAGGGGGTCCAGGGAAGATTTTTTCAGGAGTGGCCTAACGGCCGCCTTCTTCAAACACGATGGTACAATACCCTCCCTGAAGGATGCGTTGATTGTATCCCATAGGAATACTCTCAACACGTCCCCCCACCCCGCACGACCAGCCAAGATGGTCAAGGATTGAGAGGGCAAGTCGTCTTCCTTATTTTTCCAAGGAGCTTGTCCACGTCATCGGTATTCACAGATTGAAACTGAAACAGTAAATTGCCATCAACGGAGTTGCTGGACACCTCGTCTACAGATTCTGTCAAAACAATGGTGTCTAAGTCAGCTCTTATCTGAGAGATTTTATCTACAAAGTAGGTATTAAATGTATCACAGCAGGCTGTCGTTGTGTTAAGTAGGGGGTTTGGCACTGGAGGAACCTTCATCAATTCCCCCACCACTCTGAACAGCTCTGCTGGACGAGAATCTGCAGAAGCAATGTGTGCAGAGCAGAAAGATCTCTGTGCTGCACGCAAAGCCTCCCAATAGGAATCAAGATGCTTCCTATACACAGGAGGTAGACAGCTGGAGGAATGTCACACGTAGAAGTAGGGAGACCAGAGATCGTTCTGGGAGCTTGCAGCTACAGAATCGTTTTCAAGCTCTTTCCCTTACCAAGGAGGACGAGGAAGAGCAGCATGAACAGACTTCAGGGAAAGAGCTGGGAGTACCACCACAGGGAACAGTCGCTGCTAAGCCTCGTAGGAGACGTGTGGTCGTGGTGGGGGACTCCTTGCTGAGAGGGACAGAAGCAGTGATTTGTGGGCCTGACAAGATGTCTCGGGAGGTGTGTTGTCTCCCTGGGGCAAAGATCCGAGATGTGACAGAGAGGCTGAGAAGACTGGTCAGGCCTACCGACCAATACCCCTTCCTTTTGGTTCACGTGGGAACGAACGACACAGCAAGACACAGCCTTCAAAACATCAAAAGGGATTACGAGGCTCTAGGAAAGAAGCTGAAAGAAATGGAGGCACAGATTGTCATCTCGTCTCTACTGCCAGTTGAAGGGCACGGTCCAGGAAGAGAGAGGAAGATAGCAGATGTCAACAATTGGCTCCGCAGATGGTGTCGTCGAGAACGATTTGGATTCTTGGATCATGGGCTGCGGTTCCATGAGGGTGGACTCCTGGCAAGGGATGGGCTGCATCTCACACCAGTTGGAAGAAACGTTTTTGCCAACAGTCTGAAGAATTTGATCAGGAGGGCTTTAAACTGAGTTATGTGGGGAAGGGAGACAGCACCCTGGAAGACAAAAGGACTGGAAAAAATAGTCAAACTGTCATAGAGGAAACAAAGCAAACAGTAGAGGGACCCAACAGTGGGAGGCAAAAAAACGTGCTAAGGCAGCAAGTAAAGGAGACATATGGTCTTAGATGTCTCTACACTAATGCACAGAGCATGGGAAATAAGCAAGATGAACTTGAACTCCTAGCGCAAGAAAGCAAATATGATATAATAGGCATCACTGAAACCTGGTGGGATGAGTCTCATGATTGGAATGTAAAAATACAGGGGTATAACCTCTTCAAGAGAAACAGGCCAAACAGGAGAGGAGGAGGAATAGCATTATATGTCAGGGATATTTACACCAGTGAAGAAATCCAGGACAACAATCCTGGAAGCCAGGTGGAGAGCATTTGGATAAAAATTAAAGGGGAAAGAAACAACAGGGATGTTATTGTGGGAGTCTACTACAGACCCCCGACTCAGGCAGAAGAACTGGATGATGCCTTTCTAGAACAGATGACCACACACTCAGAAAGGAGAAATATAGTAGTGATGGGTGACTTCAACTATCCGGATATTTGCTGGAAGTCAAACTCGGCAAAATCCTCGAGGTCTAGCAAATTCCTCACTTGCCTCGAAGACAATTTCATTGTTCAAAAGGTGGAAGAGGCAACGAGGGAGTCAGCTATTTTGGATCTGATCCTAACTAACAGGGAAGACCTAGTTAATGGGGTGCAAGTGGTTGGATCCTTAGGCGGGAGTGATCATGTCCTCCTGGAGTTTATTATACAGTGGAAAGGAGAAGCCAGGCATAGTCAGACACGCATTCTAGACTTTAGGAAAGCTGATTTTACTAAACTTAGAGAAATACTGAGGGTGATCCCATGGACAGGAATACTAAAAGAGAAGGGAGTTCAAGACGGATGGGAGTTTCTCAAAAGGGAGATACTGAAGGCACAATTTCAAACCGTGCCAATGAGGAGGAAGAATGGGAGGTGTCTCAAGAAACCAGGATGGATGACTAAGGAACTTGCAACTGAACTATGTTTTAAACGGAACATGTATAAGAAATGGAAAAATGGGGAAATCACCAAAGAGGAATTCAAACAAATAGCTAGCACGTGTAGGGTTAAAGTCAGAAAAGCTAAAGCGCAGAATGAAATCAGGCTTGCTGGAGCGGTTAAGAACAATAAAAAGGGCTTTTGGGGGTATGTCAGTAGCAAAAGGAAAAAGAAGGAAATGGTAGGGCCACTGTGTGGAGAAGATGGCAAAAAGTTAACAGGGGACAGAGAAAAGGCAGAATTACTCAACACCTTCTTTGCTTCAGTCTTCTCAGAAAAGGCAAAGGGTGCTCAACTTGAGGATAATGGAGCAGAGGACAGAATAGGAGAATTTCATCACAGAATAAGTAAAGAGATAGTACAGAAACATCTGGTTAATCTAGATGAATATAAGTCTCCAGGACCAGATGAATTACATCCAAGGGTATTAAAAGAACTGGCAAATGTAATATCAGAACCATTGGCAATAATCTTTGAGAATTCCTGGAAAACAGGAGAGGTCCCAGCGGACTGGAGGAGGGCAAATGTTGTCCCCATCTTCAAAAAGGGGAAAAAAGAGGATCCCAACAATTATCGTCCAGTTAGTCTGACATCAATACCCGGAAAGATTCTGGAGCAGATCATTAAACAGAGAGTCTGTGAACATCTGGAAGATAATTTCATAATCACAAAAAGTCAACATGGGTTTCAGAGAAACAGGTCATGCCAGACAAATCTGATCTCTTTTTTTGATAAAATTACCAGCTTGGTAGATGAAGGGAATGCTGTGGATATAGTATATCTTGATTTCAGTAAGGCCTTTGACAAAGTTCCCCATGACATTCTTGCAAGCAAGTTGGTAAAATGTGGGCTAGACAAAGTAACTGTTACATGGATTTGTAATTGGTTATCTGGTCGAACACAAAGGGTGCTCAACAATGGCTCCTTTTCAACCTGGAAAGAAGTGACCAGTGGGGTGCCACAGGGCTCTGTCCTGGGCCCAGTGCTATTCAATATCTTTATTAATGACTTGGATGACGGTATTGGGGGCATAGTTATCAAATTTGCAGATGACACCAAATTAGGAGGAGTAGCTAATACCCCAGAGGACAGGATCAAAATTCAAAATGACTTGAGCAGACTAGAAAGTTGGGCCAAAGCTAACAAAATGAAATTCAACACAGAGAAATGTAAGGTACTGCACTTAGGGCGGAAAAACGAAAAGTACAGATATACGATGGGGGACACTTGGCTGAATGAGACTACCTGTGAAAGGGATCTAGGAATCCAGGTGGACCACAAGTTGAACATGAGTCAACAGTGCGATGCAGCAGCTAAAAAGGCCAATGCAATTTTAGGCTGCACCAGTAGAAGTATAGTGTCTAGATCAAGAGAAGTAATAGTGCCACTATATTCTGCTTTGGTCCGGCCTCACCTGGAATACTGTGTCCAGTTCTGGGCACCACAATTCAAAAAGGATGTGGAGAAACTGGAGCGTGTCCAAAGGAGGGCAACTAAAATGGTGAAGGGTCTGGAAACCAAGCCCTATGAGGAACGACTTAGGGAGCTGGGGATGTTTAGCCTGGAGAAGAGAAGGCTGAGAGGTGATATGATAGCCGTGTTTAAATATTTGAAGGGATGTCATATCGAGGAGGGAACAAGCTTGTTTTCTGCTGCTCCAGAGACTAGGACCCGAAACAATGGATGCAAGCTGCAAGAAAAGAGATTCCACCTCAACATTAGGAGGAACTTCCTGACAGTAAGGGCGGTTCGACAGTGGAACACACTCCCTCGGAGAGTAGTGGAGTCTCCTTCCTTGGAGGTCTTTAAGCAGAGGCTGGATGGCCATCTGTCGGGGATGCTTTGATTGGGAGTTCCTGCATGGCAGGGGGTTGGACTGGATGGCCCTTGTGGTCTCTTCCAACTCTATGATTCTATGATTCTATGATTCTATGGCGAGTTCTGTTGGATAGTAGCCGAGTCTTCTGCCATTCACACTCTAGTCATTGTCCAGCTTGATTTATCCTCCTAAGTTCCTCTGTATACCAGGGCTTCCGATTAGAAGTGGGCTGGAAAGGACACTTGGGAGTGATTGTGTTGATAGCCCTGGCAAGATCCAAGTGTTCACCAAGGCTTCAACAGAATCACCGGTGCTACCAACCATTAAACCCTCTAAGGCCTTCTGGAAACCAGTGGGTTCCATATGCCTTCGAAGGCGGACCATTCTAATGGGTCCACCCCACCCCCCCCGAGGGGGCCGATAGTGGCCTTTAGCTCTATCTTGACTGGGAAATGATCCATCCATGACAATGCAGAGGCTTTTATAACCTCCACCCATGGATATTCCTGTTCCGTACTAAAAACCCCATTGAAGGTATGACCAGCACAATGTGTGGGCCCGTCAACCAAATGGGATAGGCCCATGTTTGTCATGGTCTCCATGAACTCCCGAGCTGCACCAGTTAGATTGGACAAGCCGGTCTCGAGAGGGATGTTGAAGTCACCCAAAACCAAAAGTCTGGGTGACTCTAGCAACAACTCTGAGACCAGTGAGGTCAGCATGGTTAGGGAGTCTGTTAAGCAACGGAGTGGCCGGTATACCAACAAAATCCCTAAACTATCCTTGGTTTTCAGGCTAAGGTACATACACTCGATATAGAGTTTTTTCCCGGATAGGCTTCCTGGTCAAGGTTAGGTTGTTTCTATGAACCAAGGCCACCCCACCACCACCCCACCCACTTTCCCTTATCTGCTCACTAACCGTATACCCAGCTGGGAGGGCCTGCACTCACGTAGCAGTGCTGGCGTCTCCCAGCCAGGTCTTGGTAAAGCATGCCAGGTCAGCTGCCTCATCCAATAAGAGGTCATGGATAATATGGGTCTTATTCCTAACCAACCTGGCATTGCAAAGGAGCAGAGTAAGGGCCTCTGGAATGGCTGATACGCTCTCCAAGTTATCCTGGGAAACAGAGTGAACTGAAGAAGGGATAGGTATTATGCGTCTATCCCTTCTTCTTTTGTAACATTTCTTCACTCTGTTGCCACCATATCTACCCTGCCCCCACACAACCTTAATGCCCGCTCCCAGGCTGTTCCCAGCTCCATTGTAAGATGACAACGGCAGGTGATCCAGCTAATAAAAAAGAGAAAGGAGCTGGAGGAATAATGGCTTATTCCATTCCTAACAATTGTCCACTGTTAGCATTATAGGAGAGTCGAAGTAAATATCTTATTGTTAATAACAACTCCCACTGTGACTATAAATAGCCCCACCCAGTCCTCCGTGGCCCCAAAGCGCCACCGCCTCCGCCACCGCATGTTTGCCAGGGGAGAGGTGGACTCAGGTGGGTTTTACCCCCGCCAATGCTCCTACCGGCTCTCGCACAGCTGCGGGCAGGGACAGGCCACCCAGATGGTCTCCTTCAGGGCTGGTGACAGTCCTCCACAGCCCCAAAATGCCAACGTTGACACTGCATGTTTGTTGGGGGAGAGGTGGACTCAGGTGGGGTTTTATCCCCACCGATGCTCCTCACGGTTCTTGCACAGCTGCGGCAGGGACAGGCCACCCAGATGGTCTCCTTCAGGACTGGTGACAGTCCTCTGCAGCCCCAAAACGCCGCCGCCGTCGTGTGTTTGCCGGGAGAGAGGTGGACTCAGGCAGGGTTTTATCCCCACCAATGCTCCTCCCAGCTCTTGCACAGCTCCGGGCAGGGACAGGCCGCCCAGATGGTCTCCTTCAGGGCTGGTGATAGTCCTCCACAGCCCCAAAATGCCGCCGGCGTTTCCTTCTCTCTGTTCCATTGCTGCTTTGCAATCCTTGAGAGAGCAAAAAGGGCTTCCTTTGTGGGGAATAGGAAAAGGTGGGAATGACCTCTTACTTAAGAAATGTGGGTTTGTACAGCTGCAATAGCTGCCATGGGGAAACCACAATGCTCAGTCAGAAATTCTGCCAAGTGGTAATGCCATCTGGAACAATTAGCCAGTGAAAAGTGGTAGAATCTGAAATTAACAGTGATGAAAGATGGGGCTTAAATCTCATATGTTAGTCCTAACTGGGATAAAACTATGAAATTGATGAGGACTTGGCAACATTAATTTATCTGAGGGCCTGTACAGATTGCCAGAAATAATGCAGCCTGAGGCCACTTTAACTGCCCTGTGCTAGGGCAGTGCTAGGGAATCATGGGAATTGTAGTTTTTTCTGAAACACTGAGCCTTCTCTGTCAGAGAGCTCTGGTCCCACAATAAACTACAGTTCCCATGATTCCTTAGCACTGAGCCAGGGCAGTTAAAGTGGTCTCAAGATGGATTATTTCTGACAGTCTGTACAGAGAGTTAGTGTTTCTCAGTCCATGTGCTGTGGGAGACCAGCATTTTTCCCTTAATGTGCCTGTGCAATTCTTGTGCCCACTGATTCAAAATGAAGAATAAAAGAGTGGTGGGCAAAGTCTGGTTCTGGCCACCAGTGCCATTTTTGTGGCCACAAGCTTCAACATAAATGCTTTTGACCCCCCCAGTGCCCCCTTTAGTGGGCATAAAGGCAATTTTACCTCATTTGATGGGTTTCAATTTAGGTCCATGAGAACCCTTTTAAAAAAAATGGGAAGTGAACCAGGAGTGATTTTTCCAGGACAATGGACTTTGTAGGTTTGACAGGAGAATTTGAAGTAGTTCATCATAGCCCTGAAAGCATATTGAAAATCATGACAAAATGTTTAGAAATCTACCTTAGCTTCTGTGTACATTTGGATACTAATTTACACATAAATGTGACCAAATAGTATAACAAAATGCCAATACAATAGGAATGAATGATATATATTTCAACCCTGAACAGCATTTATTTTGAACCCTGAGATACTATATCTAATGTTGTGTGACTAGAAGTCACACTGGAAGTCTGTGTTGTACTGGAAGTACAACAGAATGTCTTCTATGGTTAACCTAAATCTCCTACATAGATTTGGGGTGTTTGTAAGGGACTATCAGAAGGCACTGGATTCAGCCAGAAAAAAAGAAAGAAAGAAAGAAAGAAAGAAAGAAAGAAAGAAAGGGGGGTTGGGAACCAACCTGCAGAAAACCTTCCCATTTTTTTGCTACAGTGCCGAACATTAAATAGCAGGCTTTAAATTGCACAACGGTTAGCTGTAACTATTAACTGTTGTCAGCGTTTTGCTTCTGCCAGTGAAAAGGTCAGGCCATTTCATTTGTGTTGCTTTTCTGTGATAAATACCAAATGATAAAACACACGCTTTATTGGACAGAGGCATTTTGTTTTGTTTTCCACAAACTCTCACTCATCTGCTTATGCTTTTCTGTTCTCCCCCATGCTCCATGCTTCTACTACACACTTCTTTTTAATGTAATGTAAAATAGTACCACTTCATATTACTGCTGTTCATGTTTCAAGGAAGAATACCAGCAGCAGTATTCTTCTAAACTGCCATGTATTAATCTCTAACCCACCTATGGATTCGGCCTTAGGAACTGGATAACATTGTGGATTTTTCCCTTTCCAATTCAACATACTGATTGGAATTCTTTAGAACCTGGGACACTTAAAATTCCTTTTCCACTAAAGTCTGTATTTGCAATGGACTTTCCTAAAGATCCTCAAGTAATACTCAGGCTGCCTATTAGCAGTTTTGAAAGATGACATACTGTCAAACAGGACCCATTTAAAAATATTTTTAAAATACAGTTCTAGCCATAAAGGCCACAAAGAGAAGTTTGAAAGTAGAATCCCAGAAGACAGCTTCAGAGTTGAGATTCACCCCTATGATTGGGGTAGTGCGCTTTGCATGTTTCAGTTCCACATATAGCTCTTCTTTGCTTTTCCTCATAAGTGAAGGGCATGGGGTGGGGCAGTAATTTCAGAGGGTGGAGTAACCTGTGAACCTCAACTGATCCCTCAAATACACAACAGGTTGCTCATGAAAACATGGAGGGAAACAGTGTGATCAGTTGCTCTTTTGCATAGTCAGAAGCTACATGGGTGTTGCAGGAGAAAAAAGTCCATCTCTTTTCTGGGAATGCTGCATTTGAAATGTACATTTTTCTATGTGCATTTTTCAAATGTGTACATATTGGGAGATGTATCCATAATTGTCTTCAGTCTGAGGATTCCACCAAACACACTGCAGATCATCTTGGAAGGGTGGATTTTGAATTCCTTCTCATTTCCAGTGCTCTCTGGGATGCTAAATCTGCATTCAGGGCTCACCTTCACTATGGAAACTCCTCCTTTTGAGGTAATCATGCCATCTATCTGTTATTATATGGGAAAAACAACTAGACTTTCTTCAACACTACATTGTATATACATACCATGCAATAATATTACACAGCCAGCTTGGTATAGTGGTTTGAGTGCTAGATTATGACTACGACTCTGGAGACCAGGATTCAATTGCCCACTGGCTATGGAATTCCACCGGGTGAGTTTGAATTAATCACATAGGATATTATCACACAGGGGATGGAATAGGGATTGCTCCCCCATGTTTATCCCGTCCATGACCCAAGTGAAAGTGACTGCACAAATCAAATGAGAGCAGGCTGAAAACCACTTTCAGCCGTCAACTGAAAGCGCTTTCTCCTATCAGTATTAACATGTTCTTCCATTAATACAAAATGACAGGGGAAACAACAGAAAGTGCTTTCAGCTGATGGCTGAAACCACTTTTCAGCCTGCTCTCATGTGAAAGTGATTCGTGCAATCACTTTCACTTGTGCTTCCCTGCTGGGTCAGGTGGGAAAGTCCTTCTCACGATTGGGCAGGAAGGATGGGACAGACATGAGACAATGACATCCTGTCCCTCATGTGGTAATCTCCATACTCTCAGAAACCCCCATGATTGGGTCACCTTAGAGTTGCCATGTCAGAAATGACTTGAAGGGACACAACAAATAATAATAATAACAATAAATGATTAACCATTCTTTGAATAAGTATCTACTGTTTCTGACCATTCCTTAATCTGAATGTAGTTCACTGTGATGTTGTTTGAAATCTAACACAGAAGAGCAGAAGATAAAGTGTTCTGCTGATCTAATACTCAAAACTAAGCACCTTGAAGAAGCTATTAGGTGGGAAAATGTGGCAAAAGGCTAGTAGTGAACTCAAACATTACATCCATTATATTTACATTTAATTGTTCAGACAGCAACTTTGCAATTTGTATGATAATTTTATTTAGAAGAGAATGAAAACCAAGTGGGAATAATGGGAGATTTTCTGATACTTGATAACGTCAAGCAAGATGGTTATGCCCTGACCACATCTAAAGTGACTGCTCTTTGTGTGTGAAAGAATATACAACTTTTTATTCCTTATGGAACACAAAAGATACACAGAAAGAGGAGCTTTGCTGCTCACATAATTCCTGGGATAAAAATAGTGCCAAGGAGCCCTTGCATTCTTTGCAACACTGTTTTCCTGATATTTATAATGTAATCTTCAACAAATGCAGCACTGTAATTCTGAGTTGGAAAGAGTATGCTAACCAAAAGTAGCTCTCCCATGGCATCTAAAATATATGGGCTGCATCCACATAGCAGAAATAATTGTAGTTTTGTGTGACACTTACCGTACCCTTCTCTGTCAGAGAGCCCTGGTGCCCAACAAACTAATCCCAGAGATCCATAGCATTGAACCATGGCAGTTAAAGTGGTGTCAAGCTGGATTATATCTGCAGTACAGATGCAACCCTAGAAAGTGAATTTGGGAAGAGAAATTGAACTTTACACAAAATCCAAATTGAAGAGAAATCTGGTTCCTTTTAAAGTTCAACTCTCTCTGAGACCAGCTTTACCATATCCCAATATTCATCTAGAAGACTTGGGGGTCTTCTACAACTAGAGAAGAAAGTGATGCTGATAAAGACAAAGGATTGGCCTACTTATCACATCTCTCTGCTACAGATGAGCATGGATTATTGAACTGCAAAGAGGAAAGGAGAAATCTTGGCCATTAAAGCAAGTTACCTTTCCCTATAGATATTCCCTGGACTCCACTTCCACTCTACTTTACATATATCATAAAGTGTGTGTGTGTGTGTGTGTGTGTGTGTATACAGTGTGTGTATATATATAATTTATATATAGTTTATTTTTAATAGTCTTTATTGATTTTCCAATTAAAAATATACAACAGTAAAAAGACAAACAAACCAAACACATAAACTCAAACTCCATCTAACAGTTTCTGTGAGTTAGATTAAAGTTACATGAGGCCTTTCTTAGAAAGGACAAAAAAAAAAGTGCCCACCCTAAAAAGAAATACAATGGGCCATCGATATCTGCACAGGATCTGTTCCGGATCAACCCACAGATGCCAAAATCTGCAGATGCTCAAGTTCCATTAACTTCAATGGTGATGTGGCTGTGCCACCATTGGGGACAATGGCACTTTGGAGGAGCTGCCTCCTCCTCCTCCTCCTCCTCCTTGGCTGCCTCTTCCTCCTCAGTTCTCCTCCTCCTCTGCTCCCCCAATGCCATTGTCCTTAATGGCAGCATGGCCTTGTGGCCACACCACCATTAATAACAATAGGACAAAAGTCCCTCTCCCCTCTCCCCTCCTCCTTTCCCCTTCCCCCCCTGCACCGTCCTCCCTCCCTCCCTTCCTTACCTGCTTCCTTCTTTCCTCCACCCCAGCTTGGCTTTGGGGGTGGAGTCTGACCCCCAGTCAGCTGGGGCCAGGGCCTAGGCTGGGGCCCGGGCCCAGGCCCGGGCTGGGACTTGAGTCTCAGATTCCTGCCCCTAGGCCCAGCACCCAGAACAGGGGCTCTGGGCCCCAAGACCCCCTTGGAGCCGCATTGCCAGGCCCAGGGCTTGGAGCTCAGAGCCTCCATCCTGGGTGCTGGGCCTGGGGACAGGAATCTGAGATTCAAGCCCCCGCCCTGGCCAAGGCCCCAGCCCTGGCTGACTGGGAAATAGCTAAAGAAATTTGTCTATTTAATTATTTATTTTAATTTATTTCCTACCTTTCTGCCAACACGGGGTGCTCTAGGTAACTTGCAATGATAAAAAACAAAACAAACAACAATTAATACATTTAAGGGGAAATTAAAGGGGGTACAGCATGAATAATAAAAAGAAATGCCATCCAACCATGCAAAGCCCCCCTCAACAATCTAGTTTAGATGTTAAAGTCATCCCTATTTGATGAGGGTTGGGTTTTTGTTTTGTTTTTTGAAAGATTTGCCAGAGTTACTTTCTTGTTTAGTAAGCATTGCTTACAATAATTTTACTGGACTTTGCAACAATTATCTGATTTCATTAGTTCAGTCAATTTATTTTCTTGTTTTCTCTGTCTTTCTTCAGCAACACTGAGTCAGAATTCATACTCTAATGCTTAGTATCCACTGAACACTAATCACCCATTTATAGTATTGATCAATAGCTTTCACATTTACTACAGTTTGAACTGAGAAACAGCCACCCACAGAATTGAACGCAGCAGAGACAGGAAGGGAAAAAATGCAGTGCACTGGCCCACTTGGTTGTAGATGCATTTATAAGATGCTCATATTTTCAAAGTGGCATCTGGGGACTCCAGTTTCATTGGGGCATTGAATCCACCTCAGGCTTTAAGAAAGCTATCCAAAGTGATGATCTGTATCCCTAGAACAAATTCAACACATTAGATAGTTATAAAGAGTAAATCCTGGACCAGATTCATTTGCCCATCCCCAAACGTCAGACCTGTCAGCTACCACTGTATTTTCAATATTTTAAAAATCTAAGGATACATTTGAATAGCAATATTTCTTCCAACATTAAATTTTACCAGTCACTCCATTTGGGCAAATGTCCATCTAAAGAAAGATAGAGTAATGGCCTTTGCAGACTGCCAGAAATAGTGCAAATTGAGTCCACTTTAAGGGTTAGGGTTAGGGTTAGGGAATCATGGGAACTGTATTTTATTGTGGCACCAGAGCTCTCTGACAGAGAAGGCTCAATGTCTAAGAAAAAAAAAAAAACCAATTCCCATGATTCCCTAGCACTAACCATAACCCTTAAAGTGGACTCAATTTGCGCTATTTCTGGTAGTCTGCAAAGGCCCTTAGACTCATAACACAGTAGGTAAAGGAAGTTGCAAGAAAAAGAGTATGTTCCACAAATTTACAATAAAAGATTTTGTATTTAGCAAGTTGTGAAATACAGAGACAAAGAACATCTGATACAGGAAACGATATTCGACTGGGTCAGATCAATGATCCATCTACCCCTATATTCTCAACACTGACTGGCCATATCTCTGCAGAACGTCTTTAGGAGCTTTTTCAGACCTGCCTGGGGATGTAGATCGTTAATCTCTATGCAAAGCTATTGCATAAAGTTATTGTCTTCCCCCTTCATTTTAGATTTGTAAAGCTTCTGTCTGGTGATTCAGAGAGCCCAAGGGTTGAGGTAAATTCTACTAGGTTCAGTGAGGCTTTAAGTGCAATCCTACAAACATATACTCCAAAGTAAAACTCTACTAAATACAGTGAGATTTATAAGGAAAGTTACTGAAATGTATCAAGTATGAAGACTTCCAGATATTCCCCTCTTCTCTGGTTTCTTGTTTCTATATAGTTCTTTCAACACTTTTAGTATTTTCTGATTCTGCTATTGAAGTTGAGTGTATGCTGCTACAACAGAAGCAGCAACAGTAGCAACATGTTAGTTTTTAATGTGCTGGGGGTGGGAGGGGGTCTTTATTACAGCACATTTTTTTCAAGGGATGCCATTAAAGCATTCAAGGAATGTCATTAAATTTTCCAGGAGTGATCCTGCTCTATTAAATATCATCAGACCCTCTAGACAATAATGTAAGATAAAATAATGTAAACATGGAATCTGAAAAAAAGAAACTACAGTCCTTTCCTTCTTTCCTTAAAGAAAATATATTTCTTGCTGACTAGATTATGTTGCGGCTGTGTTACCTATTTTTCAAAGACATAAGACAATATAGGAATGCACAATGGGTTCATACTACCATCTAGAGTCTAAAGATATACTGGCAAATCTTACACAGAACTGAACCATTTTAAACACACAGTGCCACATGAGAAACAGAAGAGTATTTGCCACATCATTTCTGTCTGTTACTGAGAAAGCATTTGAACTTGCCATCTACCCATAGCTCTACAATATAAGTAATTAAAATTTATCCCAAGGTCTGATGCATTCACAAAAGGTTCAGTGATATATATGTTAGCAGGCTGAGTGGCAGGTGTTTCTGCATTGGCTCTATCAATACAGCCACCATCTGTCAACAATCCAACTTCATTAGATTCCTCATACAGGTATTGCTTTCTGTAGGGTTTTTCTAGGGTGATTACTAGGCAGTAAGCATAGCAAAAGAGAAAGACTCTATACCAATCATGGAAAATATATGAATCATGGGTTGTTTGCTGCCCTAATCAAATTAGTGTTTAGGGGTGGATATGAATTTTGTTTCAGATCATTAAAAATATTTCTTTTCTTCTTTTTTTTTTTTTTTCTTTTGAAGAAGTAAGTTGTGGACACTCAGGAAGTCAACTGTAATTATATATATGAAGAAATATATATTTGTCGTAAGCATGGTTTATGTAAATTTAAGGAGTTTTCGTTGTTTTTGTTTTGTGTGCTGTATGTCTTTATATGTCTGATATATGTCTGATGTTTTAATAAAGTTTGTAATAAAATTTAAAAACAACAACACAACAGCTCCCATTGACTATGCTGGCTAGAGATTCTGAAAATTGCAGTTTGTCAACTTCTCTTTTTATCACACAGGGGACAATTGGAAGTATAAACAGTGATTAACCCATGATAATCCCACAATTGCACTAATAGTTTTCACACGACGTCATGTTCAAAGTGCTATTATTCTGTGAATAACCCATGATAATCCCACAATTGCACTAATGGTTTTCACATGACATTGAGATGAAATGTGATTAAAGTGCCATTATCCAGTGAATAACCAGACAAGAAACACCAGCAAATCATTCATTGAATTTTCCTGTGAATGACCTTTTGCTGTTTATTAACTGGTTATTCCCTGGTTATTTGTGGGATAATGGTTCTTGTGTTAATCTCATTTTAATCACATTTTAATATCAATGGCATGACTTTCATGGGTTAATTACTGTTTAAACTTCTAATTTCCTTCCATGTGATAAACTGGAATATCACAGGAAGGCACAACTCAGTCCTTGTGAAGTTGGGAACAGCTGTAGATACTGAAAACGGATAAGAGTTTCATTTCAGTTGGGCTTCAATAAGTATTTCCTAACATTTTCAAATGTCTTTGCAAAAGAAAGAACTTGAGACTCTGACAAACAAGATTTTCGTTTCCCTTCATGGGCTGCCATAAATATCCTCTAATCTGAACTCAAGTCCAGGCAGTAAAACAAACAAACAAACAAGCCTTCCACTGATTGGCTTAATCTGAGGTATTTTCTGACTTCAGTGAGAATTTCAAGCTATAAAAATGCTCATACCTAGAGGAGTCCTTATGGATGCAGGATATTCCATGATACCTAAATGTCTAGAACCAAGAAACACATGTTCATATGAGGGCAAATATTTATTTTGAAAAGCTGCCAGTCCTCCTTTTTCTGAAAAAAGTAATCAATAAAAGCACAACCAATTTCTTGCGAAGGTTTTTGATCTTTTTTTAATGTGTAAAAAAACCCCTAAAACATGGAGACACTGTGTTATAAAATGCATACCATGTAGATCACTTTCTGTTTCCACTCTGCAGCAGAATATAAGAGACTATGCCTCATTTTCCTGGATGAGGGTCAAAAATCCCAGCGCAAATTTAAAAAAAATTTTTATGGTCCATTATAATTACAGACATACGTAGTGATAAAGAAAGTTAAAGGACTGAAAACAGTTCATGTAGCTCAGACTTATTAGCTGTGATCTAGAGTACTTAAACAAATACAGCAGCTTCCTGCCAGCTGTTATGAGAAATTCAGTGCACATTGTGGAAAAAGCTGCTATGCATATAGAAATATTCCCCTCTTTTAAAAAGGAAACAGGTGGTTATGCATGCTCAGAACAGAGGCCTGATTCCATTATTCTTTCAAATGACTTCGGTTGTTAAGGACACAATCCACAAGGAAAGCAGATTTTCAGTAAAACAGCTCCCATTCATACATTCATTCTTGCTGTTGTGTTGTCATTTGTCTTCAGTCAACTTTGACTTATGGCAACCCTATGAATGGGAGATCTCCCTGAGGCACAGTCATTGACTACTTAATTATATTCGTTCAATATACACCTATCAAAACTTAGGATGTTGCATAGTTGTAAGAATCATGGGTCACTATTTAGAAATGTTAGCAAAGAATGTTGGTTTAGATAATCTTTGATCTAATTCCAGGGGGATGTTCTTATTTTCTTAACAGAAAATGTTAAGAAATGTTGAGAATGTTACTTTGGGGCTACAGCTCCCAGTTCAAAAAAGTACCTTTCCAGGTTCTCATCCTTAGCTGCATAAATATTGATGTATTTCTTCTTTCTGCTCATGCCTTTTCAGAAAGGGATTGAGGAATGAGGGTGTGTTTTCTCCCCTGAACAAGTAATCCTGAACTACATTTATATGAAAGTATTTCTCTCTTTAGGTCTCCTTCCCAGTATCCAATGAGTGGTACTTCTGTTTAGATACCAAACTCCTCTGCCCTTTATCTTGTACTTTCTAGACACAGCACTCCATGACAGCTCTTATAAATAACAGTAATATAATAAACCATTTAGAATTCAAAGCACAACATTTCAGGGTGAGAAAAAGAAAAGGAAACAAGGCCCTGAATACCTTTTAGCTCTCCCTCCCAGCTTTCTAACACATTCCTTCCTTTAAGATGCCTTCCTTTATCTCAGGCATGTCATCCTCTCCCCTTTCTGTATGTCTACATTTTTATGAATATCTCTCTTCCACAGAGAGTTGCCTAAAGCTACCGGTGGTCCATAGTGCTTCAGAATTAATGCAGTTGGTAAGCAATAAAATGGAGAGATGTTGGCAATATGCGATTGCAGATTAAATGATGCAATTTCAGGGTCAGCACTACAGAAGGCACTTATGAAAAGACTGACAAGTGGAGATGAATAGCAAATGAATGAGGGCAGTTACAGTATTTAATGTACATTTGCCATTCCTGAGATCCACAGACTCTGCTACCATCTGCTGGCTTATGAAAAAGAGCCAGAGTGTCTATACGAGAGGTTACATGCATAATCTTTCAGCTGTCTCTCATTATGAGAACAGCCCTCAGTGCAGGTCACCTCATCTTACCTCCTGCCTCCGTAGACCTGCCAATTAGCTCCTCTTTTGTATGCTGGTGAATTTCCAGTCATATAAGTGTGGACAATTGTCAAAGAAGTAGAGGGCAGTGCATTCTGAACTCCAAACTACATATTCAACCCATCCAAAAACACAGACATTGCATTTTAAAATAAATAAATAAACATAGAATGACTACAGTAGTAGTTCTTTATTACGACCAATCGGTCAGCACAGAATGACTACAATTAACTGTTCCCCCAAAGGGCCAGAGTTAAGTGTGGACTGAACAAACTTGGTGCTTTGGATGATTTTGTCATAGAAACAAACAACAACAATTAGGGCTATTGACACTATCTAATGCATCACCTATTAATTCACTTCTTGCCTGAGTTACTTTTTGGACTATAATTCTCCCAATCCACCCCCCACCCCCAGCTGACATGTCCACTAGACATGTTGAATCAGGGATTTTATCATCAAAACACAAACTTTTACAAGCTCTGATTTAATTCCTCACTGTTGATATAAAAACTGCAATGTTCCTCATTTCTTGAAAGGGAGATCTGTCTTTTAATCAGTGCTAGATACCAATCTGTCTAAATACCCTAAAGGCACCAGAACCCATCCGAACATGGAATCTAAGCAGAGATGACCTGCTTTCCCTGTTTGTGTAAAAGCCAACAATCCTTTCTATCTATATCTCTCTGTGTGTATGTGCGTTGTAGTCATCTGTCAACTTACAGTGACCCCCATGAATTTCATAGGGTTTTTTTAGACAAGGAATACTCAGTGGTTTTGCCCCTTCCTTCCTCTGAAATGTCTACAGCACCTCACATATTTGTTGGCCCTAATTGCTTTTAACCTCACTCTGCATGTGCGATAATTGCATTACTTCAGATAGTTTCAACCGGGTTCAAATTGTCTGGTTTTAAATGGATAAATGACAATATATTTTAGTCTTTTTACATAGGTGTTATTTAAAAGTGTTTTAAGTTTATTTTATTGCAAGCTACCCTGAGATCTTCAGTTACAAGGTTGGCCTATAAATATTTAAATATGGTGAGGGGGAAAATCAGCAAACTTTGGATGGGTCTTAGAGATATAATAACAATGCTCAGCACTTAAAGATTAGGCTGCAGACTTAATGCAGTCTGACACCAGTTTGACCACCATGGCTCAATACTATGGAATGCTGGGATCTGTAGTTTTGTGAGCTATTTCACCTTCTCTGTCAGAGAGCTCTAGTGACACAACAAAGTATGAATCCCAGGATTTTGTAGAATGAAGCCATGGCAGTTAAAGTGGCATTAAACCGCATTGTTTCTACAGTGTAGTGGCACCCTCAATGTATCCTAGGGTGCATCCACATTGCAGAATTAAAGCAGTTTGACACTACTTTAACTGCTATGACTCTATCATTTAGAATCCTTTAACTTGTATTTCAGTGAGGCATAAGAGCTCTCTGACAGACCAGACTGAATACCTCACCAAAATGCAAATCCCAGGATTCTGTAGGATAAAATTATTCCAGTTAAAAGTAACGTCAAACAGCTTTAATACTGCAGTGTGGATACACTCTTAAGTACCTATCATAACTCAAAGGGATTGTCCTCATGGGCCAAATGTCCTTCCGGCAAGCAGTCTGGATGATGCAGGGCCCAATCCTTGGTTCTGGTTTGAACTGTCCAGATAGTACAATGGGTGGCTGTTTATAATGTGTACCACTGTGCCAGCTGACATCACTGGGATGAGTCACTTACTCTGGGGTCAGAAAGAGATGCCTAGCCATGTGATTGATGCTGGGCACTTCATTCTAAACTCAAATTGACCAATTTGTGCCAGTGCCAGTAGTGCCAGCAGGCACAGTAGGATATGTATGTGTATAGCCACCTCATGTTGCAACAATGTGCCCAAGGTAACAGGGACATATTGAGGCAGCTTCAGGGCTAGAGTATTTCAGACTGTTCCTGGAGAATTTTGGCCAGTGCAGACTCAGCCTAAGATCTAGACTGTTATTCACAAGGAACCTTCCATCTCTTCTCTTTGTGCTCTCTTATTCTCCCACTTCTGGAAAAAGTGAAAATAATCTTGTTCAGTTTTACTATTATCAAAGAGATTTCCTATGTTTTAAGGGAGTTCTTACACTGAGATTTAATTTGTTTCTCTAGCCATTGTTTTCTTTGTTCCTTAATCAGAATTGCTAGCTACTACATATACACCCACCCACAAAGACTCCATCAATGGACACATCTAAATTATGTTTGAATCATACTATATTGCTGAGATCGGTTTGAGCTGCAGCCATTCTGTAAGATGACTCTGTACTTGCATGAGCCTACTGAGTTTAACTATATTGAAAGCCTTTGAGAAAGGAACAGATGCTAGAGCAAGATTCTGTTTATTTCATACTTCATATTTGAGGGAGATTTTATTCCATATAAGATTTGACTAGACATTTTTAATGTAGGAATATTTTCATTTATTCTAGCAGGGTGCAGTAGGCTAGTGCAGTGAGAGCTTTTGGATGTTTTAGTAAGGTAAAAAGTTTACTTTTATTGTAAAAGTATTGTGCACTCATTATAAATTGGTGTGCACTGTAATTTCATGTACATTTATTGAAAGACGTTGGCTACTGCAGAATTAATGCCATTTGACACTGCTTTAACTGTCATGGGTCCAACCTATGGAATCCTGAGATTTGTAGTTTGTTGTAGCACCAGAGTTCTCTGACAGAGAAAGCTAAACAGCTCACAAAACTACAAATCCCAGAATTCCATAGCATTGAGCAATGGCAGTTAAAGTGGTGTAAAATTATATTATTTTTGCAGTTTAAATGTAGCTACTATCATCTCATATGAGGCTGCCTGCTTTTAAAATCATCAGGGAGGGATTTCTCTTGGTTCCTCCACCATCACAGACATGTTTGTGAGAACAAGAGAGAGAGCCTTCTCAGTGACTGTTCCCAGACTGTGGAACAGGAAGCTAGGTAGGTCTTTGGTTTTTGTTTTGTTTTTTCTGTGAGTAGGCAGAAACTTTTTCTTTCTTTTCACACTACTGTCTTTCTTTCTTTCTTTTTAACCCAGGCCTTTGTTAACTTTCCAGTTCAGAAGGTCTTTTAACTTGGGTGTGCTGTATTTTAATCATCATCATCATTATGTTTGAATTAGCTATTTTTAATTAATTTTTAAATCATGGTTTATTTAATTGTTTTTTTCAACTTGTGCATTATCCAATTTAACTGTAGTTTAAATAAATAATTAAGTGCATCAGGGAAATCAATCACTGATAGAAAAGCAGAAGAATGAAAGAGTAAAATTATACTTGGTTATCGGAGCCCATAAAGCTGATGCTGACACATGAAAGTCAGATCATCGCCATCCTAGCCAGCCAGCAGGGAGAGGGGCGTAGCCAGGAGTGGCTGGCCTTAAAAGTTGCTCCCCCAGCCCAGGAGCACCTACCAGCCAGCCAGCCAGCCAGCCGGAGGACACTGGAGGACTCTGAAGAATCCCTCCTTTCCCCCATTCCACCAGGGCAAAAGGCAGCTGAGCCAGGCAGCAGGGAGAGGGGCATGGCCAGGAGTGGCTGGCCTTAAAAGTAACTCCCCCACCCCCACCCCAAGAACACCTACCAGCCAGCCAGGCAGCCGGAGGACATAGAAGCAGCTCAAGAACTCTGGGATAATGTTCAAAGCTGGCTCCCAAAGCCCTCCTAGGCTGCTGGAGGCTTTGCTGCACAGCAGTAATCTGAGGGGACTTGGAGGGCTTTGTGAATAAGGGTCAGGCATGTGTGGCCGGTTGTGATCTGGGAGCAAAAATCCAGGTTGTGCGGGGGAAAGGAAGGTATGGCAGGAACAGGATGAAAGTCTGTTACAAAGGAAGGCGGGATTGCTGTTTGAATGCTATCCTGCCTTCAGTTCACTCAGTTCTCCAGAATGGATTAGAGAATGCACCAACCATACCACAGAACCTTAACTTGCTCTTTTGCAATGCCAGGTCAGTTAAAAACAAGACCCAGATCATCTATGATCTTCTTCTAGATGAAGATGCTGACCTGGCTTGCCTTACAGAGACCTGGATGGGTGAAGATAGTACTGTAACTTGGGCATGGGCCCTCCCAGCCAGGTATTCTGTCAGTGAGCAGGTAAGGGGAAGTGGGTGAGGGGGTGGGGTGGCCCTGGTTCATAAGAATAACCTCATCTTGACTAGGATACCTGTCCAGAAAACAGTTCACTTCGAGTATATATACCTGAGCCTGAGGACCAAGGATAGTTTGGGGATTCTGCTAGTATACCGATCACCCCGTTGTCTAGCAGACTCCCTAACTGAGCTGACACAGAGTTGCTGTTGGAGTCGCCTAGACTTTTAGTCTTGGGCGACTTCAACATTCCACTCGAGACCAGTTTGTCAAATTTAACAGGTGCAGCTCGGGAGTTCATGAAGTCCGTGACAAACATGGGCCTATCCCAGTTGGTCACCAGTCATACTCTTGTGCAGGTCATACACTTGATGCGGTCTTCAATACGGAACAGGAATATCCGTGGGCAGAGATAATAAAAACCTCCGCATTGTAATAGATAGATCATTTTCTGATCAAGGCTGAACTTAGAGCCACTACCCATCCTGTTGGGGGTGCTCCCAAGCATCTTTTCAACCACTTCTAATCATCAATCATGGTATATTGAAGAACTCAGAAAGATGAAGCAGGTTGGACAATGACTAGAGTGTGTCTGGCAGAAAACTCGACTCTTATCTGACAGAATTCATCGTAAGAAATTTCTTTGTTCCTATAGAGAGGCAATACATGCAGTGAGGAAATCTTTCTTCTTTGCACGTATTACATCTGCAGAGTCCCATCCAGCAGAGCTGTTTAGGGTTGTAAGGGAACTGACACAGGTTCCACTTGTGCAGAACCCATTACTTAACCCAGGGGTAAGCAAACTGTCCCCTTTAAGGGCCGAGGGACTTCAGCTCCCAGAATCCCAGACTATCGGCCAACATCCCAGACTATTGGCCAACATGGCTGAGGCTTCTGGGAGCTGAAGTCCCTCTGCCCTTAAAGGGGACAGTTTGCCTACCCCTGAATTAACCCAACAACAGCCTGCTGTGATACGTTTAACAACTTCTTTGCAGATAAAATCTCTCAGATAAGAGCCGACTTGGACACCAGTGTTATAGTAGAATCGATAGATGAGGTATCCAGCAACTCTGTTTATGAGATTATACTGGATCAATTACAATCAGTACCAATGACATGGTAGAATGAGGAAGACAACCTGCCCTTGTCCTTCATGGCTAGCTGTCCAGGGGGGAGATGTCTTGAGGATGTTCCTGAGGGACATCATCAATGTATCCCTTGGGGAAGGTCATGTTCCATCTTCTTTGAAGGAAGTTGTGGTTAGGCTGCTTCTGAAAAAAACTTCCCTTGACCCTCTGGACATGAACAGCTATAGGCCAGTCTCTTTGCTACCTTTTTTGAGCAAGATGATCGAGAGGGTGGTTGCTCTTCAGCTCCAAGAACTGGCTTTAAGACAGGATACGGAGTGGAGACTGCCATGGCTGCCTTAGCTGATGACCTTCATCTGGGCGTCAACAAGGGTAGTGTGACCCTGTTGTTGCTGGACCTCTCAGCAGCCTTTGACATGATAGACCATGACATCTTCTTGGAACGCTTGAGAGAATTAGGAAACAGAGGCATTGCATTGCAATGGTTCCATTCTTTTCTCTCAAGCAGATTCCACAGGGTGATGCTCAAGGACAGTTGCTCAGCAAAAAAGGAGCTTAATTGTGGCATCCCTCCGGGTGCCATTCTGTGTCCGATGCTATTTAACATATATATGAAGCTGCTGGGAGAGATCATCCAGAGACATGGGGCAGGGTATTATCAGTATACTGATGACACCCAGATATATTTCTCCATGTCTCAGTCTACAGCTTTGACTTCAGATAATGTCTCCCCTCTCAATTAATGTCTTAAAACAGTAATGGACTGGATGAGGAAAAACAGATTGAAACTAAATCCAGACAAAATGGAGGTACTAACGGTAACGGCCCCGAACCTAGGTATCAGGACACAATCTCCAGTCCTATATGGGGTCACGCTCTCCTCAAAGGACTGTGTTCACAGTCTTGGGGTGCTCCTAGATCCCTCACTTCAGATGACAAATCAGGTGAATGAGGTGGTCAGAAGCGCCTGTTATCAGCTTCGGCTGATACGCCGACTGCACCCTTTCCTGGAGGTTAGGGACCTTGAAACTGTGGTACATATGCTGGTAACTTCTTGTCTCAATTTCTGCAATGCACTCTACATGGGGCTACCCTTGCATCTAGTTCGGAAAGTTCAATTGGTACAGAAAATGGCAGCCAGGTTGGTCCCAGGCACAACCAGAAGAGACCACATTACACCTATTCTAAAATCACTTCTCTGGCTGCCTATCAGTTTCTGGGTGCAGTACAAGGTTTTGGTTATCACCTTTAAAGCAAAGCAAAAGCAAAGCAGTTTCATTTATATACCGCTTCATATCACACTATGGGATGTCTAAGTGGTTTACAACTGTAAGCTCATTGCCCCTGAACAGTTGGGTACTCATTTTAGCGACCTTGGAAGGATGCAGGCCTGAGTCTAGCCTGAGCCCTGGCTAGTACTGAACTCGCAACCTTGTGGTCTATGAGTGAGTGGCTGCACTACAGGCATTTAACCACTGTCCCACCAGGGCTCCTATCTAAATGGCTTGGGTCCAACCTACCATCCGGACTGCCTCCTTCTGTATAATCCACCCTGCCCTCTAAGGTCCTCTGGGAATAATTTATTGCAACCTATAAAAACTAGGTTATCTGCAACTGCCCAGAGGACCTTTTCGGCTATTGCACCCAGACTGTGGAATGGCCTGCCCAATGAGATCCATTACTTGACCACCTTTTAAAACCCTGTTAAGAAGGATCTCTTCTGGCAAGCCTTTCCTGAGTAGATAACCGGCCACCAAAAATAGTTATGCCTGACCCTGATTTCTCCACTACAGTTATTTTAATTTATCTAATTATTTATTGTATTTTATTACAGTTTGTTATTTTTTAGTTTGTTTTTAAATTTTGATGGTTTAATTGTAGGGGGGGCTATTGGGGGAAGGGATTGTTCATTTTATTATGTAAGCCACCCTGGTTGTATTTTACAGAGAGGCAGGATATAAATAAATTTTATTATTATTATTTATTATAATACCTTATCACACGGGGGAAATCCCATGCAGAAATGGGATTTAAAATGTGAGGAAAACCTGCAAAAGTGGGTAGATTTTCACACACATTGTGTTAAAGTGTGCTTAACCCAATTGGAAAGCAGTCAAAAGCCGCTTCTTTTTACTGTCAGGATTTTCTGAAAGTAAAAAGAGGCGGCTTTTGACTACTTTCTGTTCGGATTAAGCAAACTTTAACAGTTACATCATCTGAAAATCTACCCACTTTTTTGTTTTTTTCTATTTAAAAACCCATTTCTGCACGAGATTTCCCTCATGTCATAAAGTCCATAGATGGAGCTCCCTTCTCCAACAAAGCAAACAAAGACCTTCACTGTGTCCCTGGAAGAAAAAAGAACATTAACAGATAGAAAGGAAGCAAAAGGGCCAAAGTACATTGATCTGTGAAAAATGAGGGGAAAACCCAAGATACCATCTACCTGCCCACTGTCGTTCCCACTCTTCATTTGACAAACATATTAATCCCACACTTGACTTCTTAAGTCTTGAATGAATGCATTCATTCGCCTTCCCAAAGCCAACCCTACACTGAGGAAGATTAAAATGGGTGCAAAAGCCCAGAGAATCTGAAGGTCACAAAAAGGCAGCAAACGGTCATTTACTTTCTTATTATTGTGTTTCTACTGTTGAGAATAGGAAGGGCACTAGTGGGATTGCCTTACTTGTGTATCAAATATTTTGGCTGGCTTCACACACTGGGTGCATTCAGTTGGGAGCATTCGTGTTTGCTTTTCCACCTCAGAAAGTAAAATGGTTTGGACTAGCCTTGCTCCCTCCACTAGTGTACCAGCCCTCCTCACCAGACTTTTTAATGTCCTTTCATCTGCATCTGGCTCTGTAATTCTTTGCTTACACAACTACCATTTAAATAAAAACATTGGCAGCCTTTCAGATCACATAATGTTCTTAAGAACAACCCCACACTGCACAGAATAATAAAATATTTAAGCCCACACCTGCTATCCCCCTCTTATTTACATCTTCAGTACTCTTTAATAGGATATTGTGCCATGTTAACATTTGCTTTGAGAAGGGAGGAAGAATAACAAGTTCATAGAACTCCCAGGAGGATGAACGAACAAGCATTTGAGGCTATGTGTTGTTTGGCTTATACGATGGTCAGACAAGGAGCTAAAAAACATTTGGATAAAAGGCAGTTGCATGCCATGAATTACGGATTGAAGAAACAAATACGAGGAAAGGGAAAGCCCCCTAATCAGTGGAGCTGATGTCTTCCACAGGAATGGGGCAGTAAATTTTCCCTAGGTTTTAGTGGTGATGTATTCAAGTCTTTTACTTCCGGTCTTAAATATCAAGTCTCTATCTATTTCAAGTTTCAAGTCAAGTCTCAAGTCAAGTTTGTGAGGCAACCTAACAGAAAAAAGGGAGGTGCTGGTTGGTGGGGGGGGGGGTGAGGCAAAAGGACCCCTCAAAAGTTTTTCAAAGGATTTAGAAGAGTCCACCAATGTCCAGTGGGGACAGGCTGCTAAGTAGACCTCAACCCCTGCTTCAAGCCCATTTCCTAGTGGTTCTTGTATGGTAAATACAATACCACTTCTGTCACATTACTAGTAGGCAAAACCCAGTGAGATGGAAGCATTAGGGGGTTGCAGACTGCCAGAAATAGTGTGAATTCAGTCCACTTTTAGGGTTAGGGTTAGTGCTAGGGAGTCATGAGAACTGTTATTTTTCTGAGACATTGAGCCTTCTCTGTCAGACAACTCTGATGCCACAATAAAATACAGTTCCCATGGTTCCCTAACTCTAACCCTAACCCTAAAAGTGGACTGAATTCACACTATTTCTGGCAATCTGCAACCCCCCATTGTTCAAAGAGGAAAACCATTTTCCATTCCATAATGTTACTGGATGAACAGTATGCCAAAGGATCTCATAACACCTTTGAGATTAACTGAAAGGAAGAAACTGGTAGCATGAGTTTTCATAGATTTGAGTCTACTTCTTCAGATGCATGGGGTGGGGTGGAGGGTCCCAGAGAGGAAATAGACTGAAGTTTACACAAGCTCATACTACCAGTATCTTCCTTTCAGTTAGTCTCAGAAGTGCTATAAGATCTCTCTGCAAACTGATTTTCCAGATTAACACAAGTATGTCTTTAGTTTTTGGATAAAGTTAGGCAGGCAAGTTGGTTGCTAAAAATATACAAGTTGTGAATTGAGTCAATGCATTATTTATTGCAGAGTTGAGTCCAAGTCGAATCATTGAAGTGACCTGAGTCCAAGTCAGGCAAGTTTACATCACTGGGTTTTAGTCTAACATCAAAGGAGCTATCCAAAGTGCCAAGTATTATTTCCTCCAAAAAGGCTCAGCAGTTTCGGTAATTCCTTTAGAAGTTTATACCAAAACCTAGAATGGAGCCACCACCCTACCAATATGGAAGCCACAAGCTGCTACTCCCCAAAGGAATGGTTTGATCAAACAAAAGATCCATGCACAAGGAACCTGTGAGGAATCTCTGGGTCCCCCTCCTTCTCCTACCTGAGCTTGATGGGAACCCTTGAGACCACCTATTTATCTAAAGAGCTCACCACCACAATTTGACTCCTCTCCCTTTAGCAACACAACAGGATGTTGCTGGGGATTCCATTGGAAGAAATGCTTCCCTCTTTCTTCCCAATTCTCTTTCCAAGCCAAAGCATGTGAAAGAGGCAGTGTAAGAGAAAAAGAGTACTTTTTAAAAAATGCTTTATTCTAAGTAAGGAAATTCTATAGCAAAAGGATATCTCTTACATGAAATACATCTTCCTTAAGGCACAGATCAGAAATTGCAAGTGAGAGAGTAGATCATTTTAGCCAAATCAGGAAAAGAATTTTTAAAAATCCTAATGTGACTAGCTAGTACATTCCCCTAATCCTACTCACAGATAAATTTGTAGTCCTTGATGGCCATGTGATAGCTGGAAACCTGGATTCCATTTTCCGGCTTCCACCAGCCTTTCCAAAACAGAACCCTGCTCTGGGTATTTATTTGTTTCAGTTCCTCATGGTCTGTTTAGGGAGGGTACAAAGACTTCATGGTGTTTCAGGCTTTTAATAACCTCTGCTCAGAGTCATCACAAAGGTTCACACTTCTGCCCAACCAGTCTTCTCATTGTATAATTGCTATCTCATCACCTCTGTGACACTGAGCCTGATTAAAATGTTTAATTGTACTGACTAACTGTACCTCTTCCCACATTTAACCTCTGTTATCTTGGGATAAGGCTTTGATAATGAGAGGATTCTTCATTTTCTGTTTCAAATAAAGGCCTCTCCTGGTCCAAAATTGGCCCAGGGTGTCTCCCAAATG
This sequence comes from Phrynosoma blainvillii, assembly GCA_026167975.1. NCBI lineage: Eukaryota > Metazoa > Chordata > Lepidosauria > Squamata > Phrynosomatidae > Phrynosoma > Phrynosoma blainvillii. The sequence goes on along the minus strand of JANUYF010000001.1, from coordinate 88,236,297 downwards.
TGATGAAAATGTTCCCATGCCCCCTAGAGGATGTTTTGGTGTGCCTTTTTCTGCTGACACTATTAACAGTACCCATAATATTAACTTAGCTATTACAGGGGTCCCTCAATTCTTTCTCATAATTGAAAAGTGCTCCTTGAAAGACAATGTGCCTGGAAGAAATTCATCTAAGAACATGGGCTCTAGACTTTCCAAGGCAACATCATGGCAAAGATGAAAAGCACTATAATTATCTGTGCTCAGCAATGCATCTTCTTCCCAGAGAAACCTTCAGCAACCAAGCACCTGCAAGTCAAGATGGGTCTTCCAGGATACAAGTATGGTTGAGAAGAGATGTTAGAGTTAGCAGCATAATATGCTTATAAACAATACTTGCCAATTTGTGTGCTGGCTGACTTCTTGTTGGTTTGTTTTGCCACACCCACTTTCTTCCTGCATCACTCTAACCTGCACCCATTCTTCTTATCACTCTTTGCTCCATGAAACCCTGTATTTCATTCCTCTACTTGTGAGATGCCATACTTTCCCTCACGTTTCCTGGCATTTTGCCCATGTAGATTCCCTCCTATAGATGAGTTCCCACAGCAGGCAGGCTAGGGGTGGAGGTCATTGGACTGAAGGTGTGTTGTCCGGTAATGCTTGGACCCATGTCCTATGCTGCATCAAAACCATAACCAATGAAGTTGTGATCATTTCCATGCCACCATTGCCTCCTGTGTGTGCTAATGGTGGTCCTTTTGTTCAAACTATTATTGTTAGCCTAGCTCACCTGCAGCTGCCAATAATCATGAAGAACTTTGACAGGTTTTGCACTCATCATGGTTCACCTAGTGAAGATCACAGGCGAACATTTGGTAAAAGCATTTGTTGCTGTTGTTAGCTATCCCCGAGTCTATCTCAGTTCATGGCAACCCTGTGTATGAGACATCTCCAAGACTCCCTGTCCTCTCTTCAGGTCTTCTAGATTCAGGTCTGTGACTTCCCAGATTGAGACTATCTATCTGGTGTGTAGTCTTCCTTTCTTTCTACTGCCTTCTACCTTTCCTAGCATTATTTTCTTTTCTAATGCATATTGCCTTCTCATGATGTGCCCAAAGAATGACAACCTCATCTTGGCTTCCAAGAAGATTTCAGGCTTGATCTGTTCAATGATTCTTTTATCTTTTTGGCTGTCCTTGGTATTTTCAGCACTCTTCTATAGCACTACATCTTAAATGAATTGATTTTCTTCTTATCCACTTTTTTCATTGTCTAGCTCTCACATTGGTACATAGTGATGGGGAATACAATGGATTGGATGATTCTGTCCTTCCCATTTCTAGTCTTCTTCTTATTCCTTGACTGCAATCCCACACACACACATATATATATGCAGAGCTTGTGAAGTGTCATTTTTTAAAAAAAGAGCAGTTAGATCCAATTATATTTCCAAGATTCCCCCCCAGTTGTCAGTTGTTGCAATTTCTTTCTTTCTTTTACTTTTAAAAAATGTAACACCTGCTTATTATACAATACATAAAATACAAAGACATATTCATGTTAGTTTGAATTGTCTGCATAAGCACCTTTTGGCACATTTGAGACTAGGGAGTTTATCACATGGGGAGTCCCGTGCAGAAATGCTGCTTTAAATTGGGGGGGAGGGAACACAAAAGCCGAAGCAATTTATCAACGGGATTTCCCCGTGTGATAAATTCCAGCTCAGTTAAAAGGAGGTTAATCCAAACGGAAATTAGAAAAAACTGCTTCTTTTTACTTTTGGGATCTTCCGAAAGTAAAAAGAAGCAGTTTTTGTCTAATTTCCGTTTGGATTAACCTCCTTTTAACAGCAGCGTCGTCTGAAAAAACACCCACTTTTGTGGGTTTTGTTTAATTTAAAGCCCCATTTCCTCATGGGATTTCCCCCATGTGATAAACTCTTAAGAGAAAGAAAGAGGTTGGTTGCAGAAGCTTTCATAGACTAAGGCTGCATCTGCATGGCAGAAATAATGTGGTTGACTCCACTTTAACTGCCATGGCTCAATGCTATGGAATTCTGAGAATTGTAGTTCGTTGTGGCACCAGAGCCCTCTGACAGAGAAGGCTAAATGTGTCACAAAACTACAGTTCCCAGAATTTCATAACATTGGGTCATGGCAGTTAAATTGGCATCAATCTGGGTTATTTCTGCAGACCAAATGCAGCCTAAATCTACTTCATCAGCTGCACAGGGTTTTCTTGGCAAGACATTCAGAGGAGGTTTGCCATTCCTTTCCTCTGAGGCTGAAAAAGTTTGACTTGCCCAAGGTCACACAGGGCCTAAGCAGACTGCCAGAAATAGTGCACATTAAATTGAGGCACTGCCCTGGCTCAGTGCTAGGGAATCATGGGAACTGTAATTTATTGTGGCACCAGAGCTCTCTGACAGAGAAGGCTCAATATCTCAGAAAAAAATACAATTCCCATGACTCCCTAGCACTGAGCCAGGGCAGTGCCTCAATTTAATGTGCACTATTTCTGGCAGTCTGCTTAGGCCCACAGTGGATTATCATGGCTGAGCAAATAACTTTGGTCTTGTATTCTACTCCTGACTGTAATACAAAAGGGCTTGGAAGCTAAGGACCTCACATTGTTTCCTCCAGACAAAACTATACTCAAGAAGGAATTTGTCCACCTCCTCATTCTTGTGGTTTTATCCATTCCACACTAATCTGCATGTCAGTTTCTCAGCTGGGAAGTATTTTTGTTTGAGAGGGAGAATTCTTTAAAGACATGATATAGTACCCATTTGGGGTCTATTATAATTGGCAAAGAGAGGGGATATTCTAGACCCTATGGAGCTATTCTTGTCAGTTAAAGTTCCTAAACAAAACCTGTATTCCTAATTTGAAGACCATGAGTCACACACTGCAAGAGACACACAGAAGGAATTTGCATATGTTCATTGCTTGGAGTCCTGAGTATAACTAAAGAGATATCTTGTGCCTTCTATTCTTTGTGACAGCATCTCATATGCTCTCATTAACAAGTTTACTTCTCTTTTCTTGTGAGAGTCTTCCTGCATTAAGGAGTTTTATTTGGCACCAGAAATGAAATGAAATGAAATATTTGTCATCCTGTTAAAGATGTGATATTCTCTCTGCCTTGTTTTTGGTGCATTTTTCCCCCACATCTCATCTCCATTCCATTCCAGCCTTGTTTTCTTTCAGGTGGTGAGACTTTGTTTTTCTTCCCCTAAGGAAATTTACATTTTTTTTAAAAAAAATGCACCCATTTTCATTCATTTTAATTTGCAAATTCTTCCCCACTGGCTAAAATGAATTTTTTCTACATAATTTTCAAACACTTGCATTAGCATCCATTCACATCTTTAAAATATATCATGATGCTTTGAATACATTATTTCTCTGAAAGCCACCACAAGCTTCAGAAAGGCAGATTTCGAAGTGGGGAATGAGGTGTGCTTTCTTGCTATGGGTGTGAGAGGAGCAAGATAGATACTCTATTAGAGAATTACAAACTCAAACAAATTTCTTTCCCTCCCTGCATGTTATGCGGTCTCCTTGTAGTGAGGAGAAATGAACACAAGCTTACAGACTGAGAAATGAGCAACAGACTGAAAACTAATGTCTATTATGTGTCTTCAAATTGACTATGACTTATGGTAACTCTGTCTTCAGGGTTTTTGTGGACAAAAAATAGTCTGGGTGGCTGCCATAGTCTTCCTCTTAGGCTTAGAGAGTGTTAGTTGCCCAAGGTCACCAATGGGTTTCCATGGCTGAACAGTGATTTGAACCCTCATCTCCTGAACCCCTTGTCCAACATTCAAATTACTACACCATGCTGGGTCTCAAAACTAAAGACTAAGGGCCAATGCAGACCAGCAGTTTAGGCCAGCCTGGGGGTGGAGTTGGGATGGAGCCTCCCTGACTCTGCCCTGACTACTCCCGGATGCCGTGGGCCCATCTGCATGGCGCGTGGTGTCAGGGTGTCCTCTTGGCACAGCATGCCCACATGCTGCACCAAAGGGGCTCAAAAGAGCTGCCTTTTGCCACCCCCAAAAGGAGCAGCATTTTGTCACTCTTTGGGGAGCAGCAAAAAGGAGGATCGGGGCCATGGCATGTGGTCCGGAGCCACCCCTTCTTGGCCATCTGCATTGGCCCTAAATCTCATTTAACAGGAAAGATCCATTTTTTAAAAAAACCTCTTGACTTTTGAAAAACTTTGGCTCACTTTAAAATAGCCTCTGAGGGCTCTCTGTTTGATTAAGGCAGTAGGTGTGGAGAGGAAGAATAATTTACTCTACCTCTCTTCATCCTCACCCAAATAACTGATATTAGTCTTGTGGAGAACCTGTGCATCTATGTGCCTTCAAGTCACCAGTCAACTTATGGTGACCTCATGGATTTCATAGGGCCTTCTTAGGCTTCCTCTCAAACCCATCACCTTCACAGATGCTGTTGGTAAGGACCTGGGAGAGAATCTTCTCTGTAGCTACTTTTAGGCTATGGAATTCCTGTCCATGGGAGGTCTGGTTCACCTCCTCCCTGCTCTCTTTCCACTGGCAGGTGAGGATGTTTTTGGATATTTTTATTTAAACAGGTTTTAAGTGTTTTTAGCTGGCTTAATCATTTTAAAATAATAGTATTTAATTCTTTTACACTTTTGTAAATTAATGTTTTAACTGGATCTTTTTAATTTCTTGTAAGCCACCTTGAATTCCAGAGCTGACCCTGCTTTGCTTCCAAGATCAAATGGTATCTGGTGTTGTTAGGGTATTCAGATACATGTATTGTACCTGTATTAGATTTTTAGAGAGCCAGTATAGTGTAGTGGGTTGAATGTGGGACTAAGATTCAGGAACACCAGGGTTGAATCCCTGCTCAGCCATGGAAAACCACTGGATAGCCTTGGGTAAATCACACTCTCTCAGGCTTAGAGGAAGGCAATGGCAAACCCCCTCTAAACACAAACCCCTTTGTTGGCAAATTACACTGTGATCATTTCTCTAAGAGTTCAACTGGACAAAAGGGTATTTCTGTTCAGAACAGATTAGTGTCTAATCATAACCCCTTAGTATTGGCACATTTTTGATAGATCATATAAGCCCTTCATGGCTGCTACCCCACTACTGTTTTGCAACTAGTGGATCTCAGGCTTATAGTGTTTTTAAAAAGAACCCTAATACATGCTTGTAATTTGCCTATCTTTGCATAGCAATAGCAATAACAAGTACATTTCTATACTGCTTACCGATGTACTAAGCGGTATACATTGTAATCTAATTGCCCCAACAAGCTAAGTACTCATTTTAGTGACCTCAGAAGGATGGCAAACTGAGTCAACTTGGAGACCCTGGGTGGTATTGAACTCACAAACTTGTGGAATTTAACCACTGTGCCACCAGGGCTCCGTTAAATTGACACACTAGTCAGAAAGTTAGGCAACAACTATATTCTGTCCAGATACATCAGAACATCTAATGATCAAGCCATACCTAAGAAAGCAAATAGATAATTATGTGTTCCATCTCCTCTTAATGGTTTCAAGTGACAAGGCTGTTGTACAGTGCATTCCCATATTCCTGTTAGAGCATATTAGTTAGTCTCAAACTTTAGAAATAATCTGGTTCTTTTGATCTGAGAACAAGTGCTAGGACTTCTAGAAGGAATTAATTGCTCCAGGAAGATAAAGCAACCAAAACGCTTTCTCACAACTCCAATCCTAGTATGATGAATAGCTTTGTAAGGGCCAATATTGCTAGAAAGTAGCAAAATTCTTCCATTGTCTGAAGAAATCATGAGATATTTGGGACTTTGTTCAGGCAAGTACATTAAACCATGCTCTGCCATATCCCCAATTTGTGTTATATCCCGATTTAGAAGATTAATGTTAGTCTGATGATCCACATCCTAATTACCATAACATTACTAAGCTCCATATTTTCTCATGTTGAAAATGGCTATGAAATGAGCTTTCAAATGCTCCCTACCAGAGTATTTCTTTGCGCACCTCAGTAATACCAAGAGAGTTTAGAACAAAGCAGCCATTTCCAAACTAAAATGAAAAATGAAAACCATAAGGCCACAATTCTGTAATCAAGAAGAAACACTTTATATGAGTCATGTTTGCTTTGTAAAATGTGCCAAAATATATCTGTATCATTATTCAATATAAGTCTATAGTGTTTCAAATGGACTTTTTGTCATGCAGGTAGAAGAAAATACAAAGAACTGCTCTTACTGTCCTCCTTGTATATTGTGCCGCTTGAACATTTTTTTCTCATCTAGGAATCCAAGATACATTTGAAAACACAATAGGCAGAATGCTGTGAAGTGGAACTCTTACTGCTATTATAGTTCATAAATCATATATTGTATTTATTTTTTTGTTCTTCAGAAAGAAAGTTGTAGAGGATGTACTGTTTCTCTAAGTTGAACAAACTGCCAAACATTGGTCTAAAATGTTTCCATCTCAAGTTAACAGTTATAAAATAGATTTACTAACATTTCAGCATTTCCATCATTTCAAGTATGGGGAAGGGGGACAGCCATCTTTGCTTTTACTTCCACTTATTTAGTTCAAAGGACTATGCTAAGCAAATTTTAATCAAAAAATAGCTCCTAGAATTGTGAATGTTCTGGTGAATATAGATTCAAAGGCAGTCAAAGGAAAAGGGCGAGTCCAGACTTTTTTTTTATAAATCAGAATGAAATTGTCTCTGTAGTACAGAAAAGAAATAAGAACAATAAGAAGCTTTATTTTAGTTAAAAGGTCAACCATATTTTCAAAAGCTAATGAATCAAATGTCATTATATGTAGCAGATACAAAAGGTCAAATAAGTATTCTAAACTTAAACTAAAATATTATTGAACTATGGAAGGAAAAGAAGGAGCGCATCTTTTCCATGAGAGAAAATATAATTAAGGAGTAAGGATAATTTTGTCTGAAGCATCTCAGGTTGTTGCTTTTCACTGTTAAAACAGAGAGTCTTGGGGGAAGGACAGTCCCAGCAATAGTCCTCACATTTACTCAAACTGTTTTCTTCTATTTAATTTTGATGCTGCCATCCAAACACAAGTATTTGAAGTTATACTCCTTCTCAAAAATTATTTGCTTTCCTCCATCGAAACTATCCCTTCAAAACATCAACCTTCACACCACAATACTCTAATTCCCACCATTATCTTTCCCATCACTTTCCACCCACCATCCTCCTCTTGTGGAATTGAGGAAAAAAGGATGTTAGAAAAAAAATGGAGGGGAAAGTGTGGGCAGAATGGTGGTGTGAATTAATTAATTGAAAATACTTTATTAATTCCAGTAATCTTATTAAACAATTTAATTATGTACTTAAACACCATATTGGTACTACTATTGGTACAAGCAATAGTCCACTCTGCCTGCACAGTGCTTCTTTGCATAATACACAGCATGCACCCACCAATTTGTTTTGTTAATTATGCTGTCTGGGCTTGACTATGCCATGTCTTTTGAGGCAGGGTGACCAGCTGTCCTAATTGCAAAGGAGGACAAGGCACCATGAAATGTAGGACATTTAAGAAAAATGGAGAACACTGCAAAATAAAAGCTACAAAACACTAATATAAATATAAATGCATACTTCTTTGTCATGCTTAAAATGGAGGCCATTTTGGAATTCTTCCTGGACAGAAGGTTGAAAAATAGTACATGTCTTGGGAAAGGAGGGTGGCTGGTCACCATGTTTTCTATCAATAGCACCTGAGTACTGCACAGGTACATGAAATTCAGGGCTTCCAGGGAATCATTACAATCTCTCTCTCTCTCTCTCTCTCTCTCTCTCTCTCTCTCTCTCACACACACACACACACATCCCCCCACAAAGTGCAAAGCTTGTCAATGGTGATAGATTCATCAGGTGTTGTGATGGTCAAAAGTGATTACAGAGTCCACAAGTCTTTTCATCTCAGACTTACCTCTATGTGATTTCCAAAGGATGTGTGTGATGTTCAGCCAGGACTGTTTGAATCTCCCCTGCATTTTCCTTCGTATTAGTTCAGGCCTTAGTATGTTTTAATATAGGAAATGTTTCATTGTATTAGTTGTGGGAGGAGCTGAAGGAATCCCCTGCTTTTTTCCAGGTTTGGTTTGCCCCTTCCCAGCAAGCTCTGTGTAGCTAGAGGCTTTTTAGTTTTAGTCAGTCTTTGCTGTGAGCTTGCAGAGAGCTGTCCTTTTGGTGGCAAACAGGCCCAGACTGCCGGGAAGGGCATTTCTTACACGTTAGCCAATTTAGTTACAAAAAACAAGTTAGCCAATTTAGTTACCAAAAACAAGTTAGCCAATTTAGTTACCAGAAACAACTTAGCCAAATTAGTTACCAACTACAATTAAGCCAAAGGAATCAGGAGCTGAAAGACCCTGCATCAGCTCCATTGAGTGAGGAGATCAAACCAAGATCGATCCCAGAAAGATGACACCCTGAAGATTGCTGAAACTCAAACTGTAAAGTGTTTTTTTTATTTCAAGCTATCTAGAGCTGGGGAGGAGAAAACCCTTTACTTTTGTTCTTTAAAATAAACTTCTCCCCTTTTTTGAACTTTATATTCAGCATCAGTGCCTTTTTGGGTGAAAGTGTTTGATCTCACCAGGGTACTGGCGTTGCACACCCGAGCCTGCCACCACCTTTAGTCGGGTGTGTTTTCACAATGTGTATAAACCCAAGCTACATCATCCAGACAGCCTTTCACCAAATGGCAAGAACCCACTCACCCTATCCTCTATTAAATCTCTTCAGGTAGATGGTGGACACCTCAGTATGGTCTGCCTCCATACTAGGGGCCAGGGGGAGAGGTTTGGGGTCCAGGGAAGGATTTTGCCATATCATTCTGTATATTTTTCATCTGCAGTGAGAATAACCCACTGATAAGGGTATTGTTATATCATTACTGAGGTTTTCTGTATACATGTCTACCTCTGGTTAAATTATTTGACATCATTCATGCTGTATATATTAGAAGATTTTATTGCATAATGGGACTGTGGCATTTGTATATATGCTTTACTCTATGTATGGGTTGCTCTTGATTCTTTTGCTGAAATTGCTGCTATTCATCATAACTGGTGGTAATTCAGGTGAGTGAGATGAACCTTGTATCCAAAAGGAGGGTGGGAAGATGTGGACAACTTGCAGATCTGGGAAACTGTGGAACCTTGTTTGTGTAATTCCATGAGACTACATGTTATGGTGATTTTTAAATTACCCTAAGCCTAGAATAAATAGGACTAAATACCCTAAAAGCACCAGATCCTGTCTGATCTTGGAAGCTAAGCAGCCCTGGTTAGTACTTGGATGGGAGGCCACCAACAAATACAACAAAATAACAAATTTCAGATGAAGGAATTGGCAAAAAACACTTCTGAGTATTCCTTGCCTAAGAAAACCCTATGAAATTAATAGGGTTGACATACGTTGAAAGGTGACTTGAAGGGACATACACACAAGCCTAGAATCTTTTTCCTGAATTATGTCAATCATTAAGGCCTATCAGGTTATATGTGACAATTTACTTTTACTTTATTTTATTTTATTTGTTAAAACGGCTAATGCTTTAGCAAGCTGTTGTCAGGACAGAGACCAGTATAGATACTCTATAAAGCAGCTCCATGAGGACAGTTTGAGCAGAGCATTTGGAGTAGAGGCCATGCTGGCTGGAGAATTTGAGGAGTTGTAGCCAAAAACGTGATTTTTCAGTCTTGGAATATGGGCTCTCAAAGCTAGCACTAAATTGACATTTTCATCTTGTCTCTTTGCACTTTCTGCATCAGAAAACACACTTGGAGGGAGAAAGAGGAATAGAGAATTTGTTAAAATCTCCACTCCTTTCAATGAGATTTATTTTAACAAGTTGCAACCTGCCTATCTATGCATTATTTATCTGTACCAATCAGGTCTGTTGCCACGAGGGATGGAGAGAATATTCAAAAAATGGTTGATAAAAGGTCTAAAAAAAATCTTGGAAAAAAGAAACCTGGAATGATGAGAATCTTTGCAGTTTGGGACTTTCAAAAATCATACATTCCCCCCACCACCACCACCACCACCACCACAGAAAGCAGCATTTTCACTACTTAAAGTATTTTTTCTGTGCAGATTTTTCTGTGCAGATTTTGTTTTCTATATATATATATATATATATATATATATATATATAAAAACTACATATGAATTTTTCCCAGAACAGGTCCAAAAATGTGAAGAAAGTTGCTAAAGAAATTTTGAAGGAAGAAAATTGCTAAAATTACCTATTGCTTCCTTCAAGAATGAAATTAATTAAGAATTGCATCCCTAGCTGTCACTTGGTACAGCAGATTCCCAAATTGGTGGCCCTGCCTTTTCTTACGGGTGCCATCTGGAAAAAATGTAAATGCTTCTGAAACAGAGATACAAAAATCTCCCTATCTTGTTTTTTTAACCCCTACCTCTATTTCCTCTTTTCCCATTGGGTTGCAAATCAGGTGAAACACCCAGGTATATGCACATTTTGATGTATTTTTCTATTGTTCATGTTTAGTTTCATATTTTGCCTAATTTACTTATTTTCAAAATGAGTGAAACATGTTTCTCTGAAATACTACCTAAATTATGCTAATGTGCAAGTCCTTTTAAACTTTTGCACCCCAATCAGCTGCTGAACAGACCTCTTTCACCCAATCCAGTTGCTGGTTGTTAAGATTGGGGGGGGGGGGTTGGAACAGAAGATTTACCTAGTTACACCTATATAACTAAGGGATGAAACAGTCAGTCAAAATAAGCAGTTTTCTGGCTGGCTTTGAGGCAGGGCATTTAGACAGTGCATGCCTTGAAGCCAGCCAGAATGTGTACCCAAGCTGCACTATGGGGAGAAAAACCAGACTAAAAAGGAGCTGGATTTTTCCACTTGTTCCCAGAAAGTGCTCACCTTCACATATATGTATAAATGCTTTGATGCCAGGGCAGCTCTAAAGCAACACTCTTTCCAAACCCTAACTCTAATTGTGCATATAAATGCCCCATCACAGGGGCACATTTAAAAAGGATGGAGCTGCTGTACCTAAGCAGTGAGAGTGACAATGCCCAAAAGTGAAACCATGACACCTTTCATGGAAATGAGTACAATATATATAAAACAGATAAAGAAGGGGCATGGAGTGAAGGGGGGTGAAGGGGGCAGAGGGGGGCATGATTATACTTTCCAGCATCTGCATGGACATACCTCTGCTCCAATGCCCTGTCCCAGTGAAGTTCTGCACATGCAAATGTGTGCAGGTTCACAGGGATTGTCATCCAATATGATGGGAGTTCCTGGTAGTTCACTCCTGCAAAGGTGTGCAGGGATGGTGGGTGGGGGCAGTAAAAAAATACCCACTGGCGTGGCTTGAAGCCATGCCATGTGGTCATGACATGCCACTCCAGCCACCTTGGGAGCAGGTGGTGCAGTTGGTGGGGTTTAAATAAAGCTTCAGAAGAGGCAACTTCAAGCTGCTTTTTTTCTGCCCATCTTTTTCACCCCTAAGTAACTGATGTAAAATATTGGTGAATGTTTACTTTGGCATCACAAAGACCGGATGCTAGAGCAAATGAAAATGGTCCATCTTTGTAGACTTTTTGAACTTTCTAGCTTCTGAGTGTTTGCATGGCAGTGTGTTATTTAATAAATTGGGAGACTGAAATTATTTAAAGTGGAAGGGATATTTTTTAAAACAGCAACAACAATAACAACTGGGGCAGCTCAGAAAAGATTCTGTTCTCCCTGCAAAAGCTCCTCTTCTGTTTTTCCTTGACTTACCAGTTCTCTAGAACAGTCTTCCTCCTGGGAAGGAAAGACTTACCAGTTCTCCAGAACAGTCTTCCTCCTGGGAAGGAAAAGGTATTACTTCAAGGAACAAGTTAATGGCAAATAGTTCTGAGCAAACACTGGTGGCACACTAGCATATTTAATCATAAATTTGGATAGCTGTCAAAGGAGATCAAATAGGAGGGGATGAACTCCTTATATTAAGAATTTCCACACAGGGGGATGTGGGCCAAACTTGGTTCCTCTGTTAAATTTCAGATCCCATTTAAACATATGGATGCCTCTGGAAAAATACATTGATTGAGTTATGATCAAAGATCTTTCCCGAATAGTAAAACTTGTGTTGGGTGTTTTAATGGGGGGGGGGGGGGGAGATAAAAAATAGTTTAAGAGAATTATACAAACAAGCCATATAATGAGAGCCATAAGCACTTTTTAAAGGTGAAATGTGGTCCTAATAACATCTATAACCACAGATCACAATATGCTTGATTAGGCAAGAGTGATGCTATAATGAATCTGGCATTAAAACTATTAAGCTGACAGCATGCCAGCTTAGAAAACTGGGATCTCAAACCTAAAAACAATTGAATGTGTGGGCTTATAACCTCACAGCCATATATAGACACTTTTCTTTCGTTAAAGTTAATAACACTTTTTAAAGAGCAACAACAATGCAGTAGGCCCTCTGTATCCATTGATTCTTTATCCATGGATTCAACCATCCACAGCTTGAAAATACTGAGATATTTAAAATGGCAAAATCAAGGTTTGCTTTTTAGAATTTATACCTATATCTATCTATTTATAGCAAACCTTGATTTTGCCATTTTAAATAAGGGACACCATTGTACTATATCATTGTATTTTTTGAATTGTCTTTATTGAATTTCTATTTTTTGTAAGACAATTGTACAAAACTGGTACATAAAGCAGTGAAAGAAATAAGAGGAAAAGAAAAATAAGAACAGAAGTACAATCACAGAATGTGGTGTTATTCAATGGTCACTGTGCAATAAAATCCTGCAAGTGTGAACCATCTGGAGTCATTGTATTTAAGGGGAATTGAATCTCCATGGGTTTGGTAGTCTCGGGGTATACCAACCTCAGCTTTGGAACCAAACCTCAGTGGATACTGAGGAACTATAGTAAGTTGCTCTCTTTCTTTCTGTTTCTTTCTTTTTTTAGAAAAGTAACATAAGTCACTACAAATAGTCCAAGACAGCATATTGCATCAACTGAAGCAATTAAAGATGCTAAAGGCTGGACAAATTTTAAAAATTCCCGAGGAAATGAAGGATCAGAAAAAGTCATGGAAATGTAATAGTATTATTTTACAGGTATACTTCAGACCAACAAAATGAATATATTCCTGGGCATTACTTCTGTAATATAAAACTTTATGCCATAGGCAGAAATAATATAGAGGGAATAAAGACTGGTTCCCACACCACCAAAAGAAAAGAAAAGAAAAGAAAAAGGAATTCAACAAATTTCAGCAAACGTTTTTATTCTAATGGTATGCACTTGTGAAATGAAACAACCAGGTCTGGCAAGCTTTGCGTAATTAAAGAAATATATTTTGAACCTTCTGAAGACCACCTGAAAGCTTTTTCCAAAGTATGTCAGGGATTATTTTTCTTGCTTTCTCCAGCCTCCACTTTTGTCATGATTTCCATTTTGGTAACCAAACCTATAGATCTATTTTTAACAGTTGATGGGGCAGGCTTATTTGTTTTCCCTTTTTACTCTGTGTTTTATGTCCACACATGCCCAGTAAGGAATTCTGGAGGAAGCTGCTATTTACCTTGTGGGTTGTAGGCAGACACACATACCTATACTAGGGACCTTATCAAACGCTGGCCACGAAGCAAAGAAAAAGCGAAGAAAAACAGAAGTAGGAATAAATTCGGTTCCATAGCGAAAGGAAGGGAATATCGCCCTTTTGGCCATTTCGCAATTAATACCAAGGCTCCCTTCTCTCCCGTCACAAAAAGCCGGGAGGAAAGGCAGCCATGGGAACCGGGGAGGAGGAGGAGGGCTGGAGGACTGGAGAAGGGAAGGCAGCCCATGGAGAGAGAGAGAGAGATCGCCTCCCTCTTCCCTCTTCCCTCTTCCTCTCCTCCTCTTCTTTCCAATCCGGTTTGCCTTTTGCCAAGGCAATCCCTTCCCCTCGCTGGGATTTTCGCCCTGCCCACCAATTCGCAATGAATGCGAAGGCTCCCTAGGTACTTCCTCTACAAACCGAATGTCAAAATCTCCCTACTCCTTACAGATTAGCTCCGTATTCTGCCGAGTTCTGGGGCAGCGTCGTGTGTAAACACGGGGGAACAATACGGATTAGCTCCGTGTTCTGGGGCAGCGTCGTGTGTAAACATAGGGGAACAATACGGATTAGCTCCATGTTCTGGGGCAGCGTCGTGTATAAACACGGGGGAATAATATGTATTAGCTGTGGATGCCCTTCGGATTAGCTCTGCTTCAGACCCCATGTGATAAGGGCCTAGGATTGGCCAGAACAGCATACCATTAATTCCCAGATCAAACCTTACTGTAGTGTTCACTGCAAAACTGCTGCTGCTGCTGCAATGTTGCAATGCAACATTAAACATCACTATGTAGAGAGATCTTGCAGCACCTTTGAGACTAATTGAAATAAAGAAGTTGGCTGCATGAGCTTTTGTAGACTTCAGTCTACTTCCTCAGATGCATTAGTGAACACTTAAACATCACTGTTTCTCTACCCTGTCTTCACCATTCCACCAATGACAATAACAATGCTGCTTAAAAATTTCCAAGTAGACAGAGGATGGAAAAGGGGGAAGATGTTGTGTGTACATAAAAGAACCTTTGTAAAAGTCTTCTTTCCCACTTCTTCATTAATTTAGATATGCCTGTAAAGGCCTTAAACTGTGGAGTCATGGTGTCCCTGCATCATTAAACTGGGGGTCCAGACCACAACAACTTTATACAAAAATAGAAACCCTCCAGATGCAAACAAAACAAAAATCCCCGCAGTGTCCATAATTTAGGCTTTTGGTGAGCATCCAGAAAAATACAGGAGCGACCGGCATCAAATATCCCTGCTAAATGTTGTCCATAAAATATTAACAGAAGAAAAAATAAAATATAACTACACTATTAATATTTTAAATCCAGGTCAAGTTAGTTGTGGGCAAAAGAGGTAGCAGTAGTTAAGAAAGATATTCAACATATTGCTTCTGACAAGAGTAAATTGTATCATCTACAGTGTGCTTCAGGGGAAATTCACCTTTGTGAAGAGGGCTTCATCATTCTGGTTGATTTTATATAACTGATGTGTTAAGGTCTTGTCAATGCTCTGGAAGTCAAGCTACACTACATTTAGTATTCTTTAAAATACTATAGCATTCAGTTGTTGTTTGCTGCAACACCCACTGACAATAGTGTGTCTGTATGCTTTAAAAAACATACTCATTTTTCAGTGCACATTTCCCAAATATGTGCATTTTACTAAACTTTTTTCCCCTTCAAATCCTGGCTTGTGTGTTTTTTCAAATGCAACATCCATGAAACCTGCATCCACATACACAACCCAGCAGAGCAGATTCCTCTCATATTTCTACTAGTAGGAATACTCTAAATGTTACCTGACTAAACATTTCCCCAATGTATTTATCAGCATTAGTTTTGGGGAACTTTGTTCCCTGGCCAGTGCTTAACTCTGATTTAGAAATGCCATTTGCACGGAGGGCAGGAAGGGAGTGAGATGCAGAAAGTCTTTGTGTGCTGGCACATATCACATATGAAGGCGAGCCAAGTATATTTAAGCCCTGTCCTCCTGCTCAGGCTTCTTTCCAGGCAGCAGCTTCCCCCACCAGCCCAATTCTGAGCTCGAAAACCTGGTCTTCCTAGGAGACTGAGGAGATTATTGCACGGTCAAATAAAGTGTCCTTTCCCCAATGGGATAAGGTTGTGTTACGGGTTGCTATCAGATGTTATTGCATGCTAAAATGCTGACTCTGTCATAGGGCAAATACAACCCATCTCCCAGCTGTGCTTAACCCACCAATTTTCAAGTACAGAATATTCCTGAGTAGGAATATTTGATTTATTTGTACTATGCATGAAATACTTTTTGCCTACTCTGCACATGTTCATCAACTGTTAGCTTAAATTGTATTGGTTTCTAATCTATCTGTAAATAGGTAAATTGGTCACAATGTGGCAGGAATGTATGAATGGTGGAGATTAGGGACATGTTGAGACTTGGGCCTCATTCACACTATGATTTAAACCAATTTGCAGATTGGTTTATTTGTGCCTCGTTCACACTTGAATCGATTTCAGACCCGACTGTGTTCGGTCTGATTCATTAGTGATTCATGGTGAAACCAAACAATTCCAAAAAGAATCACTTATTTTGGAAAAGGATCTTTAGGTGATTCTTTTGAAAAGAATCATGTTGCAGTGTTTTGAGTAAATGTAAACACATTTGTGATCACATTCGGGGCACACTGGATGGGAGAGTCAATGGGCAGAGGGGTGGTACCATCCCACACCACAGGAGCATCAAGCTGACATTTTTTCCCCTCCCAGCACTGCTGTGGGGCTGTTATTGTCCTTCTGTGGGGCTGTTTGGATTTCCATTGCAGCCAAGTGGTGTGCTGCAACATGGATTTTGTTAAAAATATAAATGATAGTTTATGTGATCAGCCACATTTGTGTGTGTTTTTCTGATTCCAATCAGCTGTTGCCCCCATAGAAATAAAAGTTCCCCTGGGTCTGCATCAGCTACTTTGGCTGCGGAGAAGGAGGAAGGGGATGAGGCATCAAGCTGCAGCAGAGGAAAAAAAGAAGAAAGGAGGGAGGGGAAAAGGGAGGAAGAGTAACATTGTATCCTCCTCCTCCTCCTAGGTGGCCTTTTGCCACATTAGTGCCCAGGAGCATGAGCATCACCGATGATGGACTCTTCTCCTGTTCCATCCCCCTCGCTTTCAACCCCCTGGTTCCCAACCCACATGGAGGTGGGGTCCTGAGGATGAGGGGGCTCCAGACCAAAGGGGAGTCTTCCTCTTCCTCGGGGGTTGCTGCCCCTCTCTAGTACCCCATTTCCCCACACAGAGAGAAAGTGGAGGAGAGAGGTCCATGTGTATGATCAGCTTTTGCTCCCATAGAAAGAGTTCTGCGCCTTCTCAACTTCTAGGAGCCCATTTCCATGCATGGAGGGAAAGTGAAGGAGGAGGAGGGTGTACATCCTACACACATACAGGCTCATGGAAATAGCAACAGCTGATGTGTGCAGCCACACCTCAGAATGCTTGGATAACCAGAAACACACCCATGCACATCATATGACTGACATTTTAAAAAAGGATGGATCAATTTGTGAGAATTCATTTTGAAGTGGAGTAAATGTCAGTATGAATGAGATGCATGTTTAAAATAGACACAAATGCATTCAGTAATGGAAAACATAGTGTGAACTACATATCAGTTTGAATCGATTCTGCGCTCCTGTATTGAAGTGACTTGGGAACTGGATTAAATGCAAATGTGAAAGTCCCTCCCGACATTGCACTGGCCAGTTTAAAGAATGCCGGACACATGATTGGCTGGGCGGGGGGAAGTCCCGCCCTTCCTCTGCCACCCAGCCAATCGGGGAAGGGATACTCTGCGATCCCTACTCACTGGTGGTCTCGTGTATCATGAGATCACCAGTGAGACTTGGGGGCTATAAAGCTCCGTGGCTGCCACGAGGCAGCAGACATTTTTGTTCAGCAGACAAGCAAAGAGCAAGTCTGCTGCTTTGCTGGATGGGCCTCTCAGCGGCCAAGGAGTGCGGAGGTCATGGCCTGGTCAGCATGGACCTGGGGTTTGTACCGCATTGGCCTGGGTTACTGGGCCCGCCTTCGTGAGGCAGCTGCGGCTGGGTCCTCCATCGCATTTGGTCCTGCAGCCGAGTTGGGCAGCAGTTGGGGGGTACTTCCTCGCATCGACTCAGGGCTTGGGTCAGCCGAAGGTTGAACAGCCCGGGGGTTTGGCCTGTGGGTGAGAGGCCTGGCAACAGGGCCTGGGTTCAGAGGGTTGAGCAGCCTGGTGGTTTGGCCTGTGGGTGAGCAGCCTGCCTGTGGGTGAGTGGCCTAGCTGTGGGGCCTGGGGTTCCTGTGGGGCCCAGTCTGGCCTGGTCCCCCTAGCATCATGGAAGTTCTGGTCAGGGGCCCAATGGTATGCCACTGGGCGGTGCTACACTTCTATCGGTGACTTTCACACCACCCAAGATTCTGCTGGTGAACTTGGGTGAAAATGACTTAGTTCAAGTTCCTTGTTTCAAGTTGGCCAAGAGGATCATGACTGACATGCAAGACATTAGGCGGAGATTCCCGCAAACGGTGGTGATGTGGACTAAGTTTTTGCCACGACGTGATTGGGTGGGAGCAAGGAAGGGCTCTTAGATCAGCGTGGCCCGTCATTGGCTGAATAGATCCATGGTCAAGAAGTTTGGGGGGTTGGGGATTATAGTTGTTGATCACAAGGGGATTCAGATTGGTATGCCACATTTGTACAGGGGCAATGGAGTTCATCTCTCCCCTGAGGGCTGTGATGTTTACTTGGAGTCTATCACTCATCACATTGAACGAGGTCTCCTGGGGGGGACGGGATGCCAAGCTAGGCTGGCCCTCTCCTGTGGCGGGCAGGGAACCGCCCCTGGGGATAATTCAGTTAATTGGAATTACTAAATTGAATTACATTGATTTGGACAAAGGGTATACGTCACTTGGTTAACAAAATATTTGCTATGCCATCACCAACCAAGTTGATGACGTCATAGCTAGGTTACGTCATGAGTTGAGTTATGACATCATTTCCAGTTGGGGGGGGGAGATGATTTAATTGGCTGAGTGCTTAATCGGAACTTGATGTTCTTGACACAAGTTGTAAAGGGATTGGTTTACCCTGTCAGCAAGTTTGGTTATGTACAGGGACACTTGTGTCAAGAACAATATAAATTGTGTTTAATTTGAATTATTAATGAAGATGTTTATGACCCTGTACAAAATAAATAAAGTTGTGGCCAAGTTTTTCAACCATAACAATGAATACGGTGTCCTTTTGTGCCAGTGCAATGAGCCCTTGCACTCTTGTAACTATCTCTTGGGTCCTGCTTCTGCTTTGATAAGAAGATGGATAACTGAAGACTATGTAGCTCATTTACCCATGTGACATAATGAGGGATTTACCCTGCCTTTCCTCACCTCTGCCTCTGTACACACTTCAAAGGAAACCTTTAGTAATCTTCATGAGCAAAGGGGTATCTTATACATGACGGCACCTTCCTTCAGGCATTACTTAGGAGCAGTTACAAATTTACAAAACAGTCTAGGTCCATGTTGGCAAACTTATGGCACGCGTGCCCTCTCTGGCATGTGAAGCCCATCATTGAGGGCATGTGGCAGCCACTTAGGCTGGCTCCTTGTTGCAGCTCGATTTGCCTCAGGAGAACTAGCCATGGCAAGGAGAGGCCCTGCGTGGGCCTTCTGGGTGAAAGTCCACCCCTTCTGGATTCAGCCCCAGTGTCCCTGAGACACCAGCACTTCTCTAGAGGCCAGAGACTGAGGAGGAGGTGGAGGAGGAGAGGATCCCGGGGATGCTGGGTATGAGTGTGTGTCTGTTGATCCCCCCTCCCACCCCTTCCCTGTCCCTCTCTTCCATCTCTCAGTGTGTCTCCAGCACAGAGTCAGGAAAAGAAGTCACTCCTCTGGCCATCTCACTCACCGAGCTCCCAATTCATGAGATATTTTGGCAATCTGTCCTGTCTGGAGAAAAAGGTTAATGCCATCTTAAATTGCCCCTGTCAATTTTGGGCTCTATTGGCTCCAAAACCACCATCAGTAAGACTGCCTTGCAGAGGAGGGGGAAAAGGCAGTGGGTGGGGAAGAGGTCCTGCCTGCCAGCTGGTGGTGCTGGTGGTGGCTGTGTGCCTTGGAGTCATTTCTGACTTATGGAGACCTTCTCATGGGGTCTTTTCTTGGCCAGGTGAGACAAAAATACAGAGCAGAGGCAGGAGCTTGGGAGCATTCTTGCAAAGCAAGGGTGGAGAGAGCATTGCTTTTCCTTTCCAGGGTGTTTGCTAGTGGGGATGGGGGAGGGCAGGGAGGCATGAGTAGTATAATACCCCCACCTTTCGTCAAATCAAAAAGTGACAGGTGCTCCGCCCCTTTTTGGTTCTTAGTCCCGCCTCCCTGTTTTTGGGATGGTTCTAGGTTTTGGGGTGCTAGGGTTGTGGGTTCTAGGTTTTGGGGGTTCTAGATTTTGGGGTTCTAGATTTTGGGGTGCCAATTTTTGGGGGTGCCAATTTTTTGGGGTGCCAATTTTTGGGGTGCCACTTTTTGGGGTGCCACTTTTTGGGGGTTCCACTTTTTTGGGGGGTGCC
This sequence comes from Phrynosoma blainvillii, assembly GCA_026167975.1. Classification (NCBI taxonomy): domain Eukaryota; kingdom Metazoa; phylum Chordata; class Lepidosauria; order Squamata; family Phrynosomatidae; genus Phrynosoma; species Phrynosoma blainvillii. The sequence continues at coordinate 88,216,088 of JANUYF010000001.1, read as the reverse complement.
ACTTTTTTGGGGTTCAATCAGTGGTCCCCCTGAACCCCAAAAGTTCAGCCATTTTGTTTTTTGCAAAAGTTGTTTTTTTGGGGGTTGTGTGACCCCTCTACGGATTCGTCTCGGGCCCGCTGACCACTAGGATCAGCTCCCATACCTCTCCGTCCGCCGGTATAGCCGCAAGCCGTGTTCGAAGATGGCAGTCGGCAGCCATTTTTTCTGCGCCAACTTTAGTTTTCGGGGTGGTTGTGACATGTCTCCGGACTTGTCTCGAGCTCCCGAAGTGAACAGTTCAGAGGTCTGTTGCACTCTGAGCTTCGGAAAGGCGCGCCGTCCAATCTGCTACCGCTCGCCCCTCCCCTGGGGGTGTGTTTTCAAAAAACGGCACGCTTTTGAGAGAAGCGGATTGGCCCAAAGACCCCCACCCCCTGGCACCATCCAATGAGTTCTCACAGAGAGGGGTCCCACTCCCAGGATAGGGTATATGAGCATGAGTTTTGGGGGGGCAGCGGCTTTCACTGTCACAAACCTGTTTTTTCAGGGTGGAGTGTTATACATTTCCAAGTCGGTCTCAGCACCTCCGATAGAGAGAGAAAGAGAGAGAGGAGGGAAGGGTTTCCAGGAGCGTAGAGCTCAGAGGAGGGGAGAGGTCCTTCACTCTTCAGCAGTCGGTCTGGATCTGAGCTTCACAGCTCTGAAGTGCAGGGAGGCTGAGAAGAAGAAGGGCTGGGACCCTTTTTCTCCTCCCCAGGAGAGTGTTTTCAAAAACAGCGGTGCCTTTTGAGCATCGCTGATTGGTCCATTTCCCTCCGCCACAACCAATGGAAGGTAGTGAGTTGGGAGCATGCCCTCCCTGCAGTGTCATGTATGTGGCCCTCCCTTGGGCCCCTGCTCTCTTCACCCGGACGGACGCTGCGTTCTCCCTAAGCTCCCAGGGCTTTCTCCTTTCCCTCCCCAAGAGCTGTTTCTGCATAGAGCAGCCCCATGTGTGTGTGTTCTTCCCAACAGAGCAGCCATTTTTCATGGAAATACTCATTTTGGGGTGAAGTGTGAACCCTCCCCGTGGTCATACAAAAGCCCTTGACCACCAGTAACAGATTCCAAGGAAAACTACTTCCCATTTTTGGGAATTTCCATTTTGCAGCCCATATTTTGTTCTTCTTGTTGCAGAAACATACATTTTGAGGCAAGGTGTGAGCCTTCCTCCACACTCAGGCTAGCAGCTGTGACCAAAAGGAAGAGCTTTCCTTGCTGCCATGGCAGGATTTTTAATTTTGGGAAGTGACAGCTATCTTTTTTCTTTTGCAGAAGTGTGTATTTTGGAGCAATGTGTGCTTGTTGCTCCATCCTGGACTCCATGAGCTGGTTTCCAGTTCACCAGAGGCTTTTCAGTTCTCACAGCAGTACACAACTCACAAACAGGGGCTATGCTCCCCAAAAGGGTGGATTTGGAGTAGGAGGGGTGTCTTGCCTGTACATGCCCCACCAGCCATGACCGATGTTAGGCTTCCATGTGGATAGGCAAAGAGGGTCAGCCCCTTCGCTCGAGAGGTGTCTTTGAGAAGAACCAAAAATAAGGTTTCACCAACACAATTTTGTATGTATTTCACAACTTTGAAGGAGAACATAATAAGGCAGCTGCTCCCTATCCATTCCCACAACAATTTGTGCCTGCTTTTTACAGGTCTTTTGTTTTCAAGTGTTCCTTTTAAGATAGAATGCGGCCCTTCTTTGCAGCCAGCCCAGGCCCTCCTTCAACAGGAGCGTGTTTCCACCCCACCATATCTGGCCCATCATTTTGAAAACATACAGAGCACTCAAGTTATTGATCTTGCCTATACACATACCCCCTCTCCTGCTTTTACAAATTGGGTACATGAGAAGTTAGTAGCAGGGTCCCGTCCCCCCCTACACCTTGGAAATAGATGTGTTCTGGCCCCTGCTTCAGACCAAAGACCACAATTGCTGCAAAATGCCTAGGCATTTCTATGAAAAAAGGTTCCAGGGTAGATATTGGAATGAGGTCTGAGGATAGTAGAGGTACATAGGGGTTTAGGGCACTACTGTTTGGGGGTCTGGAATGGCCAGGGAGAGGGCTGGCTGGCGGAGGGTCATTTTCTGTTCCCACAGCAGGTCAGGAAAAACAAATGTGGATGGAGGCTCTGTCTGGGGCGATGATCATGGGAGGCTCTAAGGATTGTCTGCTGTCTGTTGCAAAGCAGGAAGATGGAAAAACAGTAGTGTTTAATTTACAGGTATAACAAGAAAGCAGAGAGTTATAATAAAGGGAATTTATTAGTGGGAAGATTAAAAACGAGGGAAGTTAGGAGTAGGAGCCTTTTTGATAAACTTTGCAAACCCAGAAAAACTCTGGGTTGGAAGTCGTGTTAAGAAGACTGACACAAAAGAGTAAGGTGTATACATCCTACAATTTAAATAGATACATTTTACAATTTTGTTATGTCAAAGCCTACCAGTTTTGTGAGAAACTCTTTATACAAGACAAAATAAATACAAAACACATCTTTTTGGGCAATGCAACTTTTCCCCAGTGCAAGAGGGGGGGATGCAAAGAAGGGACAATGTGCCATGTGTGTGTGTGTGTGTGTGTGTGTGTGTGTCAGTGCACAGTAGCTGATAACAAACTTTTTCTTATCTCACGAGGGCCACATGGTGGGCTGCAGATGTTCAAACCTGAAAGATAGAGGAAATAAGGGTGTTTTAAACAACAACAACACAACTAAAGGCAGGAGAGAGGAACAGGCCAATCGTCAGGTCAAAATTATAATATTTAATAGCCTCTTCAAATTAACCAATAAGGGGCCCCTTTGAAAGACAGGGGAAATACCAAGGGAGGGCTTTCAAAGATCTCTATCAGGCTTTTCAGAGTTAGGACCAAGACATAATAATAAGCCTGAATGTAGAAAGTTCTTCTATCAGGTAAGGACTGTTTTGTTTGTTAACTCAGCATAAAGGGAACTAGTAGTCCAGCATAAAGTTATACACAGAAGTTAATCATCTGGGTTGCATTTAATGGTGGTGGTTGTTAAAAAAGAAAAAGGAAAAAGAAAGATCATGAAGTATGCAGACAGATAGGTGGTTTTTGAACAGTATGGTTTGTTGTTTTCTGGGCAGTTTGACAGCCATGTGCACCAGTGCTCTTAATGTCCCTGCGCTGTTAGATGGAGGATGGGGGTGACGGAGGTGTGGAAGAAAGAGGTTTGCAGGCTCCTACTGTTGCTTATTTAGCTGTGTAGTTTGTTATGTATAAAGAGCAGCATCTGATCTTTTCCCAGAAGCTGTGGATGCAGGATCATAAATGGCTTGGGCTTTTTAACCACTTAATCTCCACAGCCTCTGAGGATAGCAACCCTTTCCTCTTCAGCTTTTGCAAAAGCTCTTCATTGACACTCCTCTGAATTTGGAGGAAGAATGGGGCAGGGAGATCTTCTGCCAAGTATTAACTAACTCTTAGCTTATACAGAGCCATATGAAGTCCAGTGGTCTTCAGAAGGGAATGTAAGGCTTGCCAAGTGCCAAGTAGCTGGCCTCTTTTAAAAAAGGTTTTATTGGTCTTTAAGGCAGCCAAAAAGGGCTCACTGCTGGCCTGTCCCATCCACACTCGACTGATAAATCTAAATGCATACTCCTAATTACAATGAACTCTTTAGCACACAGTTCACATATGAATGTAGGCAGGGGTAGAAAAGAGAAAGGAAGCAAAATCCCACAGGTTGTTGATGGTCCACAAAGTTTATTATTTTAAAAAGCACAAAGCGTTTCGGCCATGGCACAAATTGGCCTTCCTTAGGGGCTGTTGTAAAATAAATAAAACTACATTAATTATAGTTGTGGTATTGGGACAACATATAAAGCACCTCTAAAAAGCAAATAACTATTATCCATATTATCATATACATACCTACTACCAGAGATTTTAGGAGTTGCAGCCTGCACTTTCAACAAAGTGGACTCTCTGAGTATTAGAAGGAAGGGACTAGGACTACACTGAGTTCTTATTTATGGATTTTTTGAAGTAACATCATCGAAGAGAGCCAATGATGCAAGCTGTCAATAAATCTACTCAGTTCTGTTCTATCCAGTTGATGCAATATTGAAATTATTTGTAGCCATTGATTGCAAATTTTTATATAAGACAGTGTATTTCCAAATCCTCATCCAAACCATGGTACTAAAGTTTTAAGTTTCCAAAATCCACTCTACCTCTTTCTTCTTTAAACAATTCTTCTTTTTATTATTTATCGCTGCATGTTTCATTTGTTCAAAGGGATTAACCAGAGGACCCCTATTCTTTTATTTCTCAAAATGGCCAGATGTGCAGCTAGTCTATGGGGGGATGCAGACCAGGGCGTTTGGAGCGCCCTGGTCCGGAGCGCTGCGGGGCTATGGCAGCCTCACCGCGGCGCCTCCCCGGCGACCCTGAAAGGAGCGCCAAAAAGGCACTCCTTTCATAAGTCGCAAAAAGAGCGCCCTAAAAGCGGCGGGCGCCCTTTTTGCGACTTATCCTCCACAGCACGTCCGGACGCTGTGGAGGGAGGTCGCCCTGAACGCGTCCGGCGTGCGGTGGCCCGGAAGCGCTCAGGGCGACCTCAGGAAGAGGAAGGGCCGCCGCGCGTGCGGTGGCTCCTCCTCTTCCGGGCCTCCAAGACGACTGTTTTAGTCGTCTGCTTAGGCCCTATGTTTGATATATCTCGATGTTCATCCCATCAAGATGGATCTCTTCCATCTCTTACATTGGATTGCATAATTACAAAAGTGCTTATTTATACCATTTTTGAGCTACAAAATTGTTAAATTCATTCATTGTGGTTGTGTAGTTTATACAGGCTTTATCCCCGAACTAAGAAAATAACCTCCCATATGGACAGTTTCTAAGGATGAAATGACACTGTTCTAAGGAGGAAGAATTCTTTTTTTAAAAAAAAATCATATAAAACCTTTTTCTTTATTGTTTTACACTCCTAAAACTTTTGTCATACATTGCATATGAATTACAAGATACGTGTGTTAAGGTATAGATAGAATACTTTCAAGATGTTTGAATTACAATTTTTGAACAATAAAACATGTCCAAGGGAGAGTGAAAAACATATTCATGAAAGATACATAAAGCTGAGCTGAAACTAGGGAAAAGCATAAGTTAAAGTAAAAACTTGGCCCCTACTAAGCACTCTCTGTCCCACCACATTTTGGCTATTTCTGCTTTTCCCCCGCCATCTCAGACTGGAGGATTCTAAAGTAGTATATATAAAAATAAGGTATTGAAAGAAAGATAAACAGTATAAAACCTAACTATCAATGCCATAAAATTGGGAAGTACCGTCACCCCTCCGTTTTCACGGGAGATCCATTCCAGACCCCCAACCCCCAATTAAATAAACAGTTAAGGGATAGAAGTTATCCACAACATGTTATAGCTAATGGATATCCTAAAGCTGCCTGTAGGTCTCACTCAGAACTTTAGAAGAAACAGATAGACCCCCACAGTAATCACATACATTGTGCATTGTCATTTCACCATGTAACAAATAGTTTACAACAATCTATGAAGAAACATTGGTATTTGATTGGAAATATTTCAGGATGCAAAGAACACCCACAATTTCATACAAAAGATTAAGAAATATTAAAGACTTGCTGCTGAGGGCAGCCTTTAGGATCTCAAATAGAAAATCCAATAGCACTGTGTTTGGGGCAACTCTGTGTATACTGTAAACTACACAACCACAATGAATGGATTTAACAATTTTGTAGCTCAAAAATGGTATAAATAAGCACTTTTGTAATTATGCAATCCAATGTAAATGCAATATATATATATATATAATAATAAGAAAATTTTATTTTTACTCCGCCTTTAGCCAAGGCTATCAAGGCGGCTTACATTAAAATAACAACCCACACATTATAACAGACATATAACACCCCCCCTTAAAAATACATTCAATCGGCCTCAATTAAAATCTAATTTAAAATACCAATAACAATAAACAAGGAGACAATTTCCAAGTACATCAGAGGCTAGTCAAGCCCAGCGGGCAAGGCCATATTAAGAGAAAGGAAGCCAAAGAGAAGCAACTACTGGGGGAGGATTAGATCTCAAGTTAGCTTTATTCTGTATAAGCCTGTATAAACTACACAACCACAATGAATGAATTTAACAATTTTGTAGCTCAAAAATGGTATAAATAAGCACTTTTGTAATTATGCAATCCAATGTAAGAGATGGAAGAGATCCATCTTGATGGGATGAACATCGAGATATATCAAACAAAGACTAGCTGCACATCTGGCCATTTTGAGAAATAAAAGAATAGGGGTCCTCTGGTTAATCCCTTTGAACAAATGAAACATGCAGCGATAAATAATAAAAAGAAGAATTGTTTAAAGAAGAAAGAGGTAGAGTGGATTTTGGAAACTTAAAACTTTAGTACCATGGTTTGGATGAGGATTTGGAAATACACTGTCTTATATAAAAATTTGCAATCAATGGCTACAAATAATTTCAATATTGCATCAACTGGATAGAATAGAACTGAGTAGATTTATTGACAGCTTGCATCATTGGCTCTCTTCGATGATGTTACTTCAAAAAATCCATAAATAAGAACTCAGTGTAGTCCTAGTCCCTTCCTTCTAATACTCAGAGAGTCCACTTTGTTGAAAGTGCAGGCTGCAACTCCTAAAATCTCTGGTAGTAGGTATGTATATGATAATATGGATAATAGTTATTTGCTTTTTAGAGGTGCTTTATATGTTGTCCCAATACCACAACTATAATTAATGTAGTTTTATTTATTTTACAACAGCCCCTAAGGAAGGCCAATTTGTGCCATGGCCGAAACGCTTTGTGCTTTTTAAAATAATAAACTTTGTGGACCATCAACAACCTGTGGGATTTTGCTTCCTTTCTCTTTTCTACCCCTGCCTACATTCATATGTGAACTGTGTGCTAAAGAGTTCATTGTAATTAGGAGTATGCATTTAGATTTATCAGTCGAGTGTGGATGGGACAGGCCAGCAGTGAGCCCTTTTTGGCTGCCTTAAAGACCAATAAAACCTTTTTTAAAAGAGGCCAGCTACTTGGCACTTGGCAAGCCTTACATTCCCTTCTGAAGACCACTGGACTTCATATGGCTCTGTATAAGCTAAGAGTTAGTTAATACTTGGCAGAAGATCTCCCTGCCCCATTCTTCCTCCAAATTCAGAGGAGTGTCAATGAAGAGCTTTTGCAAAAGCTGAAGAGGAAAGGGTTGCTATCCTCAGAGGCTGTGGAGATTAAGTGGTTAAAAAGCCCAAGCCATTTATGATCCTGCATCCACAGCTTCTGGGAAAAGATCAGATGCTGCTCTTTATACATAACAAACTACACAGCTAAATAAGCAACAGTAGGAGCCTGCAAACCTCTTTCTTCCACACCTCCGTCACCCCCATCCTCCATCTAACAGCGCAGGGACATTAAGAGCACTGGTGCACATGGCTGTCAAACTGCCCAGAAAACAACAAACCATACTGTTCAAAAACCACCTATCTGTCTGCATACTTCATGATCTTTCTTTTTCCTTTTTCTTTTTTAACAACCACCACCATTAAATGCAACCCAGATGATTAACTTCTGTGTATAACTTTATGCTGGACTACTAGTTCCCTTTATGCTGAGTTAACAAACAAAACAGTCCTTACCTGATAGAAGAACTTTCTACATTCAGGCTTATTATTATGTCTTGGTCCTAACTCTGAAAAGCCTGATAGAGATCTTTGAAAGCCCTCCCTTGGTATTTCCCCTGTCTTTCAAAGGGGCCCCTTATTGGTTAATTTGAAGAGGCTATTAAATATTATAATTTTGACCTGACGATTGGCCTGTTCCTCTCTCCTGCCTTTAGTTGTGTTGTTGTTGTTTAAAACACCCTTATTTCCTCTATCTTTCAGGTTTGAACATCTGCAGCCCACCATGTGGCCCTCGTGAGATAAGAAAAAGTTTGTTATCAGCTACTGTGCACTGACACACACACACACACACACACACACACACACATGGCACATTGTCCCTTCTTTGCATCCCCCCCTCTTGCACTGGGGAAAAGTTGCATTGCCCAAAAAGATGTGTTTTGTATTTATTTTGTCTTGTATAAAGAGTTTCTCACAAAACTGGTAGGCTTTGACATAACAAAATTGTAAAATGTATCTATTTAAATTGTAGGATGTATACACCTTACTCTTTTGTGTCAGTCTTCTTAACACGACTTCCAACCCAGAGTTTTTCTGGGTTTGCAAAGTTTATCAAAAAGGCTCCTACTCCTAACTTCCCTCGTTTTTAATCTTCCCACTAATAAATTCCCTTTATTATAACTCTCTGCTTTCTTGTTATACCTGTAAATTAAACACTACTGTTTTTCCATCTTCCTGCTTTGCAACAGACAGCAGACAATCCTTAGAGCCTCCCATGATCATCGCCCCAGACAGAGCCTCCATCCACATTTGTTTTTCCTGACCTGCTGTGGGAACAGAAAATGACCCTCCGCCAGCCAGCCCTCTCCCTGGCCATTCCAGACCCCCAAACAGTAGTGCCCTAAACCCCTATGTACCTCTACTATCCTCAGACCTCATTCCAATATCTACCCTGGAACCTTTTTTCATAGAAATGCCTAGGCATTTTGCAGCAATTGTGGTCTTTGGTCTGAAGCAGGGGCCAGAACGCATCTATTTCCAAGGTGTAGGGAGGGACGGGACCCTGCTACTAACTTCTCATGTACCCAATTTGTAAAAGCAGGAGAGGGGGTATGTGTATAGGCAAGATCAATAACTTGAGTGCTCTGTATGTTTTCAAAATGATGGGCCAGATATGGTGGGGTGGAAACACGCTCCTGTTGAAGGAGGGCCTGGGCTGGCTGCAAAGAAGGGCCGCGTTCTATCTTAAAAGGAACACTTGAAAACAAAAGACCTGTAAAAAGCAGGCACAAATTGTTGTGGGAATGGATAGGGAGCAGCTGCCTTATTATGTTCTCCTTCAAAGTTGTGAAATACATACAAAATTGTGTTGGTGAAACCTTATTTTTGGTTCTTCTCAAAGACACCTCTCGAGCGAAGGGGCTGACCCTCTTTGCCTATCCACATGGAAGCCTAACATCGGTCATGGCTGGTGGGGCATGTACAGGCAAGACACCCCTCCTACTCCAAATCCACCCTTTTGGGGAGCATAGCCCCTGTTTGTGAGTTGTGTACTGCTGTGAGAACTGAAAAGCCTCTGGTGAACTGGAAACCAGCTCATGGAGTCCAGGATGGAGCAACAAGCACACATTGCTCCAAAATACACACTTCTGCAAAAGAAAAAAGATAGCTGTCACTTCCCAAAATTAAAAATCCTGCCATGGCAGCAAGGAAAGCTCTTCCTTTTGGTCACAGCTGCTAGCCTGAGTGTGGAGGAAGGCTCACACCTTGCCTCAAAATGTATGTTTCTGCAACAAGAAGAACAAAATATGGGCTGCAAAATGGAAATTCCCAAAAATGGGAAGTAGTTTTCCTTGGAATCTGTTACTGGTGGTCAAGGGCTTTTGTATGACCACGGGGAGGGTTCACACTTCACCCCAAAATGAGTATTTCCATGAAAAATGGCTGCTCTGTTGGGAAGAACACACACACATGGGGCTGCTCTATGCAGAAACAGCTCTTGGGGAGGGAAAGGAGAAAGCCCTGGGAGCTTAGGGAGAACGCAGCGTCCGTCCGGGTGAAGAGAGCAGGGGCCCAAGGGAGGGCCACATACATGACACTGCAGGGAGGGCATGCTCCCAACTCACTACCTTCCATTGGTTGTGGCGGAGGGAAATGGACCAATCAGCGATGCTCAAAAGGCACCGCTGTTTTTGAAAACACTCTCCTGGGGAGGAGAAAAAGGGTCCCAGCCCTTCTTCTTCTCAGCCTCCCTGCACTTCAGAGCTGTGAAGCTCAGATCCAGACCGACTGCTGAAGAGTGAAGGACCTCTCCCCTCCTCTGAGCTCTACGCTCCTGGAAACCCTTCCCTCCTCTCTCTCTTTCTCTCTCTATCGGAGGTGCTGAGACCGACTTGGAAATGTATAACACTCCACCCTGAAAAAACAGGTTTGTGACAGTGAAAGCCGCTGCCCCCCCAAAACTCATGCTCATATACCCTATCCTGGGAGTGGGACCCCTCTCTGTGAGAACTCATTGGATGGTGCCAGGGGGTGGGGGTCTTTGGGCCAATCCGCTTCTCTCAAAAGCGTGCCGTTTTTTGAAAACACACCCCCAGGGGAGGGGCGAGCGGTAGCAGATTGGACAGCGCGCCTTTCCGAAGCTCAGAGTGCAACAGACCTCTGAACTGTTCACTTCGGGAGCTCGAGACAAGTCCGGAGACATGTCACAACCACCCCGAAAACTAAAGTTGGCGCAGAAAAAATGGCTGCCGACTGCCATCTTCGAACACGGCTTGCAGCTATACCGGCGGACGGAGAGGTATGGGAGCTGATCCTAGTGGTCAGCGGGCCCGAGACGAATCCATAGAGGGGTCACACAACCCCCAAAAAAACAACTTTTGCAAAAAACAAAATGGCTGAACTTTTGGGGTTCAGGGGGACCACTGATTGAACCCCAAAAAGTGGCACCCCCCAAAAAAGTGGAACCCCCAAAAAGTGGCACCCCAAAAATTGGCACCCCAAAAATTGGCACCCCAAAAAATTGGCACCCCAAAAAATTGGCACCCCAAAAAATTGGCACCCCCAAAAATTGGCACCCCCAAAATTGGCACCCCAAAATCTAGAACCCCCAAAATCTAGAACCCCCAAAACCTAGAACCCCCAACCCTAGCACCCCAAAACCTAGAACCACCCCAAAAACAGGAAGGCGGGACTAAGAACCAAAAAGGGGCGGAGCACCTGTCACTTTTTGATTTGACGAAAGGTGGGGGTATTATACTACTGGCATGCAAGCCTCTGTGTGTGTGTGTGTGTGTGTGTGTGTTTGTGCAAAGATTGGGGGGTGGTTGGCTCTGGATTGGGCTGCAATGAGAGCCCAGCATGCTTCCTCGAGAGAAAAGGTAGAAATAATGGCTGCAGCTGCATGCTTGGCTGGGCTTCCCTTGAAAGGGATTGCAGCCTTCCTTGCAATCAGAGCCTGGTTGTTTTTCTAGCCCACAAGCTTGGCAGCATCCTCCAACTTTCCTGCCTTCCTTGGCTGGCTGGCTTGGCTTTCCAACCCTCCCCATGCTGCCTCCTCCTCCTCCTCCTCTTCCCCTGCACTCCGCACCACCAGCCCCAGCTGGAGTCCAGCGCAATTAGCATGTGAGGGCAGTCTTCCTCTTACCAAAGAATCACAGCTCTCCTTAGCAGACCTATAAAAGTTACTTTAGCCAACACATCATATAAACTCCTTTTTAAACTATACCCCTCAGCTGTGTTGCCCATTATCACAACTCTATGGTTACACAACCCATGTACAGGATATTGCTGGATCTTTATGGTCAACCATTGGTAGCTGCTCAGAGTTGGCACAGGAAGGGGTGCTTCTTGGAAGACCATCCTGAACACTTTATGATGTGGCTGAGGAAGAGGAGTGGAGGTGTTGCATCACTTCTTTCCCTAGGTTGGGAGTTTACATCCTAATGTAGGTTTTAGGCCTTGGGGTAGATTGCCACCACACATCAGTTCCCTCTGCTGATTCACATAAAATTTAATAAATTATTACCCTGGTTCAACTAAGCCTTTGTGTCTGCCTCCTTATATTGTGACTCTCTATGCAAATAAACTCTCTCTTTCTCTTTCTGTGCATCCAGCTGACTAATTATCTCTTTACCATTTTTATTCTGATTTTAGAGAACTGGGTGGCTCACACAATAATCTATGTTTTTACATGCCTGCAATCTTTAAAAGTCTACAGGCAAGGACCTATTGGAAGAGTAATCAGATAACCAAAAAGGCAATTGCACTGTTCTTACAGGGTGCCACAGCTGGTAGATCATATTATTCTTTAATTATTTGATTTGTTAAATATTTATGAAAAGTGTCTGGTGAACAAAACAAAACAAAAAATCCTCCTCACCCAGATGTTTGGAGACCTTGTAGCAGAATGTTAATTCATAGCAGGTTGCCTAGTGGCAAAGCAATTTCCATGGGGGGGGGGGGAATCACCCTAACAAAAGATGGTAATTCAATTAGTATAACAGAAGCAGCAAAACATCCAGATCATTTGGCTTTGGGATTTTGTGTACAATGGTATCCTTCAAGCATGCAAGGCCAAACATGTGCTTTGGATAAGATTTACAGTCACATCATACCCTCTGCTCCCTCCATTTCTGTGGGACAAGTCATATGGAAAGCTACTCTTCAGTTTGCACAAAACTGGTGCATGCCCAGGAGAAATACAGCAGGCATGAAACTTTTCAACAGCAAAGATATGCATCATGGCTTAGTCAATCCATTCAATGCTGTTTTTTAAAAAATAATAATAATAATAATGTATATATAATTTAATATATATTTCTTTCATTCAGTTTATTAGTAATACAGTCAGTCATGCAATCCAAATTTATCAGTTGTCCAATAATAATACTCTGGAAATAATACAGGATAACTCAACTATGTGATGTAGCAGCCAAAAAAGCCAATGAGATTCTAGGCTGTATCACTAGAAGTATAGTGTCTAGACTGAGGAAAGTAATATCACCATTCTATTCTGCTTTGGTCAGGCCTCACCTGGAATACTGTCTGGTTTTGGGCACCACAATTCAAAAAGGATGTTGAGATGCTGGAACATGTCCAGAGGAGGGTGACCAAAATGGTGAAGGGTCTGGAAACCATTCCTTATGAGGAGAGACTTAGGAATCTGAGTATGCTTAGCCTGGAGAAGAGAAGGTTAAGAGGTGATATGATAGCCCTGTTTAAATATTTGAAGAGGTGTCATAGGCCTCAAACAGAAGGCCCAAAAGCTCCACTGTTGGGCCATATTGGGGGTGTGACATTCAGATGATGCACACCCCAAATGCAGCTGGAAGCCGCCCCAGGTGCACCTCATTCTGAAAGAACCAGCCCAAAAATGAGCTGTAAAATACCACTCCTTTTTGGCACCTGTTTCAGGACTGCAGAAGTCAACCTGATTGAGGCTGGGCATGTGTGGCAGCCATGGTCCTGGAGCAAACAGTGGTGGTGCAGTCCTGGTGCAGACTTTTGCACTGTATCCTTCACCCCATATTGAGGATGGAGCAAGTTTGTTTTCTGCTGCTCCAGAGAATAAGGCTCAGAGCAATGGAGTCAAACTACTGGAAAAGAGATTCCACCTGAATATTAGGAAGAACTTCCTGATAGTAAAAACTGTTCATCATTGGAACACACTTCCTCAGAGTGTTTTGGAGTTTCCATCTCTCAAGGGTTCTTTGCTTCTGTGTTCCTTCATGGCAGGGGGTTGGACTGGATGGTTCTTGTGGTATCTTCCAACTTTGTGATTCTATGGCTTTAAACACATGGGTCAAAAGGTGCAGCTTCTGGCCACTTTGGGGGCATGGCATGCAAATTATGCACGCCCTTGGATTGGCCAGAAGCTGCTCCATGGCTCCCTATCGTGGCCCGAAGGCACCAGAAAAAGGAGCACAGAAAAAGTGCTCCTTGTTGGCAGCTCTTTTGGGACTGTGGTACTGGCTGCAGTCCCTGACTATTCAGGGGCCAATTGGGACTGGAGTAGCCTTTGGCCACTCCAAGTCAATAGTCTGCTGCACCCCTATGATTCTAAGACCTTGAAAAGTTAAGATATACAGTGGAGCACTAAAGTTAAAATCATCCAAGTCATTGTATTCCCCATCACCATGTACAGATGTAAGTGCAAGACAGTGAAGAAAGCTGATAAGAAGAAAATAATATCATTTCTGATATGGTGCTTTAGGAGGGTGCTGAGAATACCATGGACTAGTGCTGTTCCCAGCCTGGGTGTCACCAAGTGCAGGAGGTGGAACTTCTGGGGGTGTGGCTTATGAGGGGAGCCAAAAGGGGAGCCTCCCCTCAACTTTAAATTAAAGTTAAATGTGGATAACATTATCTATGCACTGACCTGTCTGCAAGCGGAGAAATTTCATGGACAGGAAGAGCCAAAGGAACAAAAGAAAAAAACAAACTGAAGCCCTATTCCATTCCCTTCCTACCAAATAATTCTAAGTACCCCATTGTTTGTTGCTGTTGGGCACCTTCAATTTTTTTCTGATTTGTTGTGATTTATTTATGCCTATTTCTTGGCAATATTTTTTCCAGAGGAGTTTTGTCATTTCCTTCCTCTGAGGTTGAGAGAATGTGAGTTACCCAAGATCACCATGTGGATTCCCATAGCTGAACAGGGATCTGAATCCTCTTACCCCACATTCCTAGTCCTCCAAGGACTTAGAGGGCAGCCTTTCTGCTTCACCCCCCACCTTCCTTCTGAATCCATGCAGGCCTTGGGTGGCAGCTGGGGTGGTGACGGCAGCATTATGTTACCCCTCCTTCTCCGTACTGGGCTTTCTCCCTGGAGAGGAAGCCATAGACAAAAGTAGCAGCCTGGAAGGGCACATGTACACCCCTCCTGCCCCAAATGGATGTCACCCCCCCTTCTGGGTATCACCCAGTGCAGTCCACAACCCCCCATACACACACACCACTGACACCACTGCTGTGGACAGCCAAAAAGGCAAACAAATGGATCCTTGAACAGAGCAAGCCTGAGATCTCTCAAGAAGTGAAGATGATGAAATTGAGGCTGTCATACTTTGACCACATCATTAGAAGGCATAACTCATTAGAAAAAACAATAATGGTAGAGGGTAGTTGAAAGAGAGAAAGACCATGTGCTCGATGGATAGGCTCCATTTGGAAGGTCACTCCTTTTAATTTACTATAACAAAGCAGAGCAGTGGAGGACACGGAGTCTTGGTGGTGTTCTCATCCATGGGGTCGCCATGAATTAGGGTCAACTTGAGGGATGTTAACAACAACAACAAAGAGAGAGCCAGAGGAATGAATTCCAAAAAAATAATCAGTTTTTTCCAAAACTACAACATAATGTAAATAATCATAATCAAAATAATGATAATATAAATATTTTTTAAAATTGGGAATATGGAAGTCTCTGCCTGGTAGATAAATTATATTTCACATCATTAAAATGAATCATAGAATGATGGAGTTGGAAGATACCACAAGGGCTATCCAGTCCAACCCCCCTGTCATGCAGGAATTCACAATCAAAGCACCCACACCCCCCACAGATGGCCATACAGACTCTTTTTAAAGACCTCCAAAGGAGACTCCACCATGCTCCAAGGGAGTGTGTTCCACTATTGAACAGCTCTTACTATCAGGAATGTCTTCCTAATGTTGAGGTGGAATCTCTTTTCCTGTAGCTTGCATCCATTGTTCTGGATCCTATTCTCTGGAGCAGCAGAGAACAAGCTTACTCCATCCTCAATATGACACCCATTCACATATTTAAACACAGCCATCAGGTCACCTCTTAACCATCTCTTCTCCAGGCTAAACATACCCAGTTCCCTAATTCTCTCCTCATAGGGCATGGTTTCCAGACACTTCACCATTTTGGTTGTCCTCCTTTGGACATGCTCCAGCTTCTCAATATCCTTTTTGAATTGTGGTGCCCAGAACTGGACACAATATTCCAGGTGAAGCCTGTCCAAGGCATAAAGAGTGACACTATTACTTCCATCTCAGCCCCCCACCCTTGCAGGCAAGGAAAATCAAACAAGGGCCAGAAGACAGATGAGAGACAAAAATAAAGAAGGACATGAGGCGGTAAGGGAAAAGGAGGGAGGAGAAGGGTGGGGAAATGATCAATTCAACAATAATGGAAGAAGGACAATGACATAAACAACTATTGGGCGGCAGCAGTAGTGGTGGGTGTCACTAAAGTGAAGAACAGCAGTGACATCATAGCTAACATTTGTTAGCACTGCACACAGGGAGGTGTAAGTGGTCCTCCTTGTGTAACCCCCCACCTAGAAAACCCTATGAGGAAACATCAAAAGTGTCACACAGGCAGGACAAGAGCACTAACAGAGAGAAAGATAGAAACTAAAGGAAAACACACTTGTAAGAGCAGCTAAGAACAGTCCAAAATGACAAAGCAAGCAGGAAACACTCTCAGAAAGACAAACCCCTGTTAGGTTTTGATGGGATATATAGTCAATGTTAAAAATGTTGAGATGTAAAGATGTGTGTCTGTATTTTTCCATGCTGTGAAAATTTGTTTTCTGAGGCCAGAGTCGCAATTATCAGCCACAGCTGTGTTATAGTCTAAACAAGCTAGCTAACAAGCTGAAAGTCTATGAGAAACAGTTTTATTTACAAAAGAGTTTTTCATCAACAAGGGATGTTTTGGGAACTGCAGTCACATGGTGTAACATGGAAATTAAAGGTTGGGCTAACACACGTCATGTAACTTCAACCAATCAGTCTGTAAGGGCTACACCCAAAGGGGTGGAGAAATGTGGGCTGAAAGTTGTGATTCTGAAAAGTTTCTCACTTGTTCTTTAATCTTTAAGCTGAATGGACTAATTAAAACATATTTTTGCTGATGCTGAAGCTAGACTAACTTTAACCATGTATCAGCTAAGCTTTGTTCCTGTTTAGCCATTCTGGCTAAAGTGAAGATGTTATTATTATTATTATTATTATTTATTTTTGCTCATGCTGATTTTGCAATAAAGAAAGCTTGCATGAAGTTCTGGATTTCTTGGTGACTTGACTTCAAAGACTGTAAGCTGTATATTCATCATCAACACATTTTTCAACAACCCCATCAGAAGCAGCACCTCTGTCCAGGAAAGCTGCCAACACGTGGCTGATAAAGACGGTGGCCTCTTCCCAGACAGCAACCCAGTTGCAAATGATGTACCGACAAACCAAGAGTTCCAAAAGTCAGGTCCAGAGAGCACTCCAAAGTTCAGGGTTATAGTAAGCAGGTAGTCCAGAGCCGTTCCAAAGGTCACAGGGTGTGAGCAGTCTAAAGTCAAGCCGAGAGCCAAGAGCTTTCACTGGGGAATCCAAGATAAGCCTTGACAAAGAGCTTGTCTTTTCCCAGCTTCTTATCTAGCCTCAGCTCCTCTCCCCCAGGTGTTTCTCTTTAGCTGAGCGTTTCTCAGCTAGCCTTCGAGAACGCTGCAGCCCCTCCCTATCTGTTCTCCTCTGAGCAAAGGTAGGGATTTCAATCTCTTGCTCCTCTGCTTCTTCCTGGCATGAAATCTCTGCTGGGGAAAGGCTTTCTGCTGGGGAAAGGCTAGGCTGCTGAGGAGGGAGGCTAGGCTGCTGAGGCAGGGGCTGTTGCTCACTGGGTTCCACACAGCTAGGTCCAGGTTCAGCTAGGTCTATGGGGGCTGGTAGCACCAAGCTAGGATCAGGCCCCACATCCTCCCCCTCAGAGTCCTCCAAGTCCTCCACCTGGCTGTCCCTGACAACCACACATAAAATAGGGACATGGGATATGAGAAGCATGAGCAAAGAAAAGCTAGACATAGTGAAAATGGAAATGCAACACATGAACATAGCAGTACTGGGGGTGAGTGAGTTAAAATGGACCGGAATGGGCCAATTTGAATCAGACAACCACACAGTGAAAAGATGAGAAGTAATGGGGTGGCTTTCATACTAAGAAAAAATGTTGCAAAAGCAGTCAGAGGATACAATGCAAAATCAGACCGAATCATCCCAATAAAGCTCCATGGGAAACCTATGAATATCACCATAAATCAAGTATATGCACCAATCACTGAGGCAGAACAAGAAGAAATTAATAGATTACATTCATGTTCAGGTTGTGCTTATGCACCACCTTGAAATTAATATTAATCACATGACAACCCCAGTAAGACTCTTTTATGTACCATAAAAATCAAATGTGTGCCTAACTCTCACATCAATGTAAGAGAAAGAGACTTGACATAAATTGTGAAAGCTGGAGAAAACAGTGTTCTTCATATTGTCAAAAATTTTGCCTTTTCCCTTTCCCTGTATGATTAGTACTTCCTCTACAAAGCATTTTGCTATTCATTTCAATGAGCTCTCCATTTCATTCCAATTCCCCCAGCAAATTAAGAGCTATCATTAAAAGAGGAACATCATCATGACCACCCAAAAGCAACTTCACACTTCAGCTGTTGATGGTTCTTCATGTCGTTTCTTATCTGTGGTCCAAACTGTTATCTCACTTTCTTTCCAGACCTTGATTGTCATGTGAGTCCTTAGCAGTGCTAACTTAAGACACATGTACTTCTTTTTTATTGTTCTTAACCTGTCTAGCAAGCCTGACCTCAATCTGAGCTTTAGCTTTTCTGATTTTACCCCTACACATATTAGCTATTTGTTGGAATTCCTCTTTGGTTATTTCCCTCTTTTTTCATTTCTTACACATATCCTGTTTAAACCTTAGCTCAGTTGAAAGTTCTTTCGTCATCCCTCCTGGTTTCTTGAGATACCTCTCATTTTTCCTCCTCGTTGGAACTGTTTGAAATTGTACCTTCAGAGCCTCTCTTTTGAGAAACTCTCATCTGTCCTGAACATCCCTCTCTTTTAGTATTGATGACCATAGGATCACCACCAATATTTCCATAGGTTTACTGAAATCATGTCATTAGGTTTCCTTTTGGTATGGTTTCTCTCCTGACAAGAGAATATTTCTTTTGAAAGATGGGTTTCAAACCTTTTTTTTAATGCACAATTGAAGTAGCATTTTGATTATGATTTTTTCCCCCCTTCCTTCATGAAATTCAGAATGGCATACAAGGTCATCAACACTTAAAGGAGCGATTATTCTGCAAGCCAAATTATTTATTTTTAAGGAGATATAATATTAGCCATTGCAGATTAAGCAGAGACAATTCCAATGCTTTTGATCACAAATATAATAAATGTAAACATTATTGTAGGAGTTATAGATTATTATTTTTTTACTTTGATCACTGTACTTAAGTGACAAGTTTGTATTATTAAAAGCTGTTCAACATGGAACAATGTTTAATTATAAATGAGCTATCACTTCATTTAACACATCATTGTGGAATTCAATTTATATATCTCAATGGCCTACCAAGGATTCTCATATTCTTTCATCAGCAGAATAATGCAATGGAGGTGTGAAAAATGAAAAACAATTATAGTAAATTTCCAAAAATACAGCCATATAATTTGGAAAAGCAAGGCTGGTATGAGCCAAAGTCATGAAATTAACATTTAAAATGTGGATCTTCACTAAGATCCACAAGCATTTCATGTATTGAGTGTTTGTTAATGTACTCTTTCCATAAACTTCTTTGAATATCACATGAATTGAAACATTTCAAAGCTTATTTTAGTTGGTTAATGAATTACTTTGATTAAATGAAAAACAATGAACTTTATACACCTCAATAGGATAAAGGTGCATACTTTATATTGTGAAACATGAAAATAATACTTCCATTAGATACCTTGATCATTTATTTGTATAATATTTAAGTCATTTTATTTGCTCTTTTGAGTATAGCTGATACAAAGCACTACTTCCACCCTTATCTGATAGCCAAATAAATAGGTTTACCACATCTCACAATAAAATGATACCCATTTGGCCTCCAAGAGTGTTCCCATCCATCACAGGCAATTTAAACCTGACAAAGGTCCAGATTGACTCAAGAAGAGTGACAAGTAGGGCTGGGAGAATAACACATACATTTCTGTTGGCTCAAGCTTATCTCTAGGAAATATCCTCACACATGATAGACAGTAACCATTAACCAATACTGTACACATATCTGGAGAGCCAGCAGCCTAAGATGTTTGATAGATAAGCTAATTTCTAAAGTGCCTTGTTCTTTGTAAGTGAACCTATGAAGACAATGGCAGAGAAGTTAGAAGGTGAAGCCTTAACTATACTATTGCATTAATGTTTTTGTAGTGTTTGGTAAAACACTGAAGGACCAGCACAGCAGCAAACATGAGAAAGTGCTGAAGAAAATACTATATATTCAGAAATTTCAATAACTGAGCACCAGGGATATGATATGAACTGCCCAACAAAGCCTTACCTCATTCCAGGTAACAGCATCCCATTCACAGAAGACAGCAGAAGATAAAAACAGTGAAAAATTTAGATCTGTTATTTTAAACCTTAGATGTAAAAAGTGGTTGTCTTATAGTACTAGGGATGCTGCATTTGTTCACTGAAAGGCAATATATACATTATGTCAATGAGATTTTACATTTCTAATATTGTAAACCTCCATCAGCCCAATCCAGAGATCATGGCCTTCATGTAAAACATTCTCATTTGTGGACCATGGTTACTAGAAATGAAAAATTCGGGCTTGGGGATGGTGGTGGGAGTTTCTACATTACCTACAATTTTCTTCCTAGGTTTCAAGAATCTTCTTATGCATCCCTGTAAGCATATTCCCAAAATGGCTTAACCTGCCTATAAAAATATTAGTATAAAAGAATAAAATATGCTAAAAGCCACAGAATAATAGAAGTCATATTAAAACTGTCACAAATAATGAAATTGCCCCCAAAATCTCAAGATCTCCTGGCAACAAAAAAGGACAAGGATGGTGCAGGGACAGGGAGTGGCACATGGGAATGACATGGGGACAGAGATGGGTGCACAGGAATAAGGAATGCCATGCAGGGACTGGAAGTACTACACAGGGATGGGGAGTGGTGTTGGGGAGCGCGTGGGAATGGTGCAAGGGGAGGGCCTGACCATGCCTCTTCTGGGGTGTCACCCAGTGCAGATCACACCACTGCACCCTCCCATGACACCACTGGTTAGACCACAAAGGCTTTGAGTAAAAGCAATTTTTAAAGTTGGTGTCAGAACAAAGAAAGTGCTGGTACCACCTGGGCCCCCAAAGAGAGTCACTCCACAATTGGAGTATAGTTGAGAATGCCCTCTTCTAGCTCCTCATACAAGTTATTGCTTCTCAAAATTTTCCTTTTGAAGAAGCAACAAATAATTTTAGCAATTTTATTCTTGCTGCCAGAAAAACTTCAAAAAACCTTGAAGCCTATTCACAATTCAGGACTATGCAAAATTCATTAAAAACAATACAATGCTAACATTTTCTGAACAGAAAACCACTTCTCCATTTGCCGCAAGATGTAGTTCTCTTCCTTCCTTCCTTCCTTCCTTCCTTCCTTCCTTCCTTCCTTGGCTGAGCAGGGATTCGAACCCAGC
This sequence comes from Phrynosoma blainvillii, assembly GCA_026167975.1. Taxonomy (NCBI): domain Eukaryota; kingdom Metazoa; phylum Chordata; class Lepidosauria; order Squamata; family Phrynosomatidae; genus Phrynosoma; species Phrynosoma blainvillii. The sequence goes on along the minus strand of JANUYF010000001.1, from coordinate 88,194,892 downwards.
CAGCACTCAAACCACGATGCTGTGCCGGCAGAAGGTACTGGGCTCCAACTCCCAGAAGCCCCAGGGGTCAATCCAGACCCAGCTTTAGGTATTTGGGCATCCCCCAGGTCATAGCACTCACCTTGTTCCTGTCCATCGATGCAAAGTTTTGCATGACTCACGCTTTGGTGCCTCTGCCTCCCTCACTTCTGGAAACTGGGACAGGCAGCCTGAACTGGTCAGAACATTTTAACAATGCGTAAAACTGGGACTTTCCCGGTTTTTCAGGACAAATAGTAACCCTATGCCTGCCCCATAATTATCCTCTTTGATTTGCAGTTTAAAAGTTAAATTAGACTTTAATGCCAATTTTGGGGAGTGGTCAGGGCTACTGGGTGTGCTATGGCCAGGGGAAATCTGATCAGGAGAGAAGAAGGAGAAAAGAGGATGGACATTTCCTTTTCACACCCGCACACCCACACATCCACATGCATGGAAGTGTAAGGGGAAAGGGGCCTTTTTAAAGATAAAACTGGTTATGATTTATATTTATATGGGGAGGAATCTGTGTGTGTGCATTTGAGTGTGCATGTGTACATGCACTCAAACTAGGAAAAGGGGTAGTATATGGTTGGTAGTACAAAATGCTGTGTTTTTAGCATGAAGGAAGGATGCAATGATGGGAAGTTTTGTTTTGTTTTAAATTTTATTAATTTTATTATAGATAAAAAAACATTAAAACATTCACACAAATCAGTTCAACATACAATACAGTACATATTCACTCCTACAAATAACAAACATGTCTATCACATTAGCTAACATATACCTACATTATCTATAAAACATCTATTGATATAACTTAGTAGATTCCTTATTCAGAAAAATACACAAATAGTATCCATATTATCTATCCAGCTTCTTTGAATCTTCTATTTTCTTTCTTTGCTTACTCTATATTCTCTACATTTTCTATGCCCTCTTACTAAATTAACAACTCTGCTATATTTTCCCCTCATCCTGTTATACCTTCCTATATCTTTCCTTCCATTCTTCTCTCTCTCCCTCCTTTCTTTAAACCCTCTATTCGACTCATCTTTATTTCTAACCCTTCTCTATTATCCTCCTATTTACACTTCTATCTCTCTCTTCCTTTCTACATACTCTTACCTTCATCTACATTCTCTTACCTTCTTCAACTTTCTCTCGCCTTCTTCACCTTTCCATTCAAACCGTTTCCATCCATACTTTGAGTCATTCCATTCCACTTCCTTTCCAATTCTTTCATTCTAAACTTCCTTCTTACTAATACTGGTTAGCTCCTTGCAGTTTATTTGGCCTTCTTTTCTACTTCTAGCTAAGGAGAAGCTTCCTTGCTTCGGCCTATCTTAAATCTTAAATCTTGAAATCTCTAGTCTTATTATTCCATGTTCTATTTGTATTAAATTTAATATTACCACATGTCTAATATTAATCTTTTTTGCTGTTTACTTCCTTCGGGTGTCCTCATCTACCTTCATCTCCCTATGCGCCAATTACATATTTCGTACTGGGTCTAAGTTTTCTACAATTTTCCTTGATTAATCCTGAAAACCAATTGTAGCTGCTTCTCCCCATATCTGTTCTAAATATTCTAACACTGGCTTCCATTCTTCTGTTGTTTTATTTTTGTATTCTCATCTTAAAGATTGAGTCAGTTCGTCCATTTCAATCGTGTCATATAATTTTTTTAACCATTCCTTTGTGCTTGGAATATACTTAGATTTCCATTTTTGCACTAAAGTCATTCTAGCCATTGTCACCAAGTAAAAAAGAATTTTTCCATGATTTTTCTCTAATTTCTCCTCCCACAGGTTAAGCAAAAAAAAAATTCTGGGCAAAGTTAAATCTTTATCTGAAGGATGGAACTTATAATTTCATTTACTTTAATCCAACAATTCTTTATAAATTTACATGTCCACCAACAATGGCAGAGGGTACCAGGCTTTCCTCCGCATTTCCAACATAAATTGTTTTTAGTTTTATAAATTTTTGATAGTTTCTCTGGTGTGAGGTACCATCTAAAATATAATTTGTAATAATTCTCTCTGAGGCTCTGAGATAAAGTATATTTCATTCCTTTAATCCAAGTATTTTCCCACTTAGCCAATTCCAATGAATGCCCAATATTTTTGGCCCATAATATCATATTTTCTTTCACAAACTCTTCCTCTAGGTCCCACTTCAAAAGTATTGCATAAATGTTCTTAATCCATTTGCTTGTGTCATTTATAATTACTTTATCAAAATCTGTGTTGCTTTCACTAATTCCGTATCGTTTAGTATCTGTCTTATAACGTTCTAAAATTCATCTAAATGGGAACCAGTTTAGTTTATATCCCTTTCTGTTTAATTCTTCTTGAATTTTTAGGCTATATTTTCCATTACTGTCTTTTTTTAACAGTTGTTTGTAAGTTAACCATTTTGTCCCTTGTGCTATTTCTCTGGGTTGGATTGCTTCTTGGGGCAAAAACCGAAAAGGAAGTTTTGACATATTTCTGGCTTTGTATTTTTTCCATACAAGGAATAAAGCATTCCTTATACAATGGGAATCGAAGTCTTTGTTAGCCTTTAATTTGTCATAGCCTAAGTATGCATGCCAGCCAAAGTGTAGTCCTTCTCCTTCAAGTTCTAATAGTTTGCTATCTTTCAGAAGAATCCACTCCTTAATCCACATGAGACAACAGGATTCAAAATATAATCTCAAATTTGGCACTCCTAATCCCCCTCTCTCCTTAACATCCTGTAAAATCTTTAATCTAACCTTGGTCTTTTCTTTTGCCAAATGAAGATATTTAGGTCTTTATGCCAGATTTTGAAGGGTTTATCTATGGTTAATATGGGGATCATTTGAAAAAGAAAAAGCATTTTCGGTAATACAAGCATTTTTATAGCTGAAATCCTTCCTAGCAATGACAGTTGTTTCTTATTCCACATGTGCATGTCTTTTTTAATTTCATTCCAGACTTTCTTATAGTTTTCATCATACAAATATATAGCTTTTTTAGGGATTGTTATTCCCAGATATTTAACTTTTGTTTGTATTACCGTACCCGTTTTGTTACTCAATTCGGTTTCTTTTGATTTAGCCAAATTTTTTGTAAGAATTACTGACTTTCCTCTGTTAATTTTACAACCTGATATTTCACCAAATTCATGAAAAATTTCCATCACTTTGTCTGCACATTCACATGGGTTATCTAAAAAAGGGAGCAAATTGTCAGCATAAGCTCTTAATTTATAACAATTTTCTTAATTCTAATTCCACGTATCTGATCTTCTGCTTTGATTTCCTTAATTAATGTTTCTATTACTACTAAGAATAAAAGAGGGGAAAGCAGGCAACCTTGTCTAGTGCCTCTTTTGATTAATATGATTTCTGTACCTTCCCCATTTATAATAACCTTCGCTTTCTGTTCTTTATAAATTTATTTTATCCATTTGATAAATGTATGACCTAATCCCATTTTCTCTAAGATTTCAAACAGTACTGACCAATTAACCATGTCAAAAACTTTTTCTAGATCAATGAACATTAATCCCAATTTCCTCTCATTATGTTTTTCATAATATTCCAATACCACTCTTAGGTTTTCCCGTATTTGGCGCTGAGGTAAAAAACCTCTTTGATCCTCATTTATCCAATCTTTCAAGTAGTTTTTAAATCTGTTAGCCAATATGATAGTGAAAATTTTATAATCAATATTTAATAGAGAAATTGGTCTAAAATTCTTTGGGTCGATTATGTCTTTTCCTTCTTTAGGAATAAGCAGTATATCAGCTTCTGTCCATGAAATTGGAATTCCTTCATGTAATATCATATTCATCATCTTTTGCAGTGGAACACACAATTCTTCCATGAAGGTTTTATAATAGAGTGATGTAAAACCGTCAGGCCCTGGTGCTTTGCCCTCTTTACATTTTTTTTTAATTCTTCTATTACCTCGGCTGTGGAGATGTCCTTATTTAACTTGTTAAATTGGTCTTCATTTGGAATTTTAAATTTTTGCCTATTCAAATATTGCTTAATTTTGCCTGTCTCTTCAGGTTGATTGTGGTATAGTGTTGAGTAAAATTTATAAAATACTCCTTTTATCTCGTTTTGTCATGTTACTATTTTCTATTCCTCCTTAATTTTATATATAGTTTTCTTCTCTTTTTCTTTCCTTACTCTTTTTGCCAGCCACCTACCTAATTCACTTGCTCAAAATTTTTCTGCTTTAAGGCCTTTAATTTTTTTTTTCTATTTCAATTGTATCTTTCCTAGCTAGTTGCTTCTGAAGTATTTCTATCTCTTCTACTATGTTTTTATCTCCTGGTGTTTCTTTAAGTTTACTTTCTTTTTGCATTATTAATTTTTGCAATTTTTGCCTTTTTTCTTTTTCAATTTTCTTTTGGTAAGCCTCCTGACTAATGTAAAAGCCCCATAACACAGCTTTCCCAGAGTCCCAAATCGAGGACATCTTAACGTCCTTTGTCATATTTTCCTTAAAGAATAATCTGATAGTGTCTTTTGCTTTAATAACCAACTCTTGGTCTTGTAATAGTTCATCCTTTAGCCTCCAGATATTATTATATTTCTTTTCTTCATACAAAGTAAGAGTGACTGGGTTATGGTCTGATATTGTACGGGGTAGTATATCTATTGTTTAAATATGGAAGTATTATTTTCATGTTTCACAATATGTTTACTCCAAATCATGGGAACCTTGAAAATAGGCTATGTCTGTTTGAGTAAAATGTATATTCCTTGTTATTATTATGTAGATATCTCCATGCGTAAATTAGTGCATAGTTTTCACCCAATTCGAAAAAGGATCTTGGCAACTTGCCCTGATTTGCTTTTATTTTATTGTCCGATCTTCTATCTAAGTTAGGATTTACAACTCCATTAAAAATCCCCCATAATTAGAACATTTTCATAATTAAGTTGGGAAATCTTTATTTTCCTGCGGGGCATAAATTCCTATAATAAACATCACTTTCCCCTTATAATTCACCTGTATTCCAATAAAATGTCCTGCGGGGTCATTTATTATCTCTTTTGCATCATTTTTTTGCTGATATATATAACTACTCCTTTTTTGCGATTTTTAGGGGCCGAAATAAAGTCATTTCCTAATTTCTTATTTCTGATTAATCTTTTTTCAGAGTGTTTAATATGCGTTTCCTGCAAACATATTAAATCGTACCTCTCCTTCCCCAGAGTATGGAAGATTCTTTTCCTCTTAATAGGTGAATTTAGAACTTTTACATTCCAAGTTATAATTTTCATTTTGTATACAAATCAATTAATTAACGAATCAGGAGTGAGGAAGATGAGGACACCCAAATCAAATATTTACCAGTAGGGTTTTTTTTAAATCAATATTCTCTTCTTCTTCTTCTATGCTATATTCCCCTTCTTCTTCTGGTGTTCCTTCCCTGCTTCCCTCTTCTTTTGATATGCCTTCTTCTTCTTCCTCTGTCGCACGTTCTTCTTGTCTATTCTTTCCTCTTTCTCTTACTTTTGTATTGCTTGAATTAGTTTCTTTGTCTCTGTCTCCTTTCCCGTTCTTTCCCTCCTTTCCATAATAATAATAATAATAATAATAATAATAATAATAATAAAATTTATTTATACCCTGCCCCTCTGAGAACAATCGGGGCAGCTAACAGTTTAAAAACAGATCCAAATACAGTTAACCCCCATACCCTCCCCCCTTAAGACAATATTAAACTAAGACAAATTAAAACCATCAAAATTAAAACAGTCAGTTAAACAACTTTGAACAGACATTTCAACTATTACAAAGAAGTGGCAATGTTCTTTCTAAACTAGGAGATGACTTCTGGGGGGGGGGGGCACTCCTAAGATGGAGTTCCTGAGGTCGGGATCTCTATCCTGGAAAGGCCTGCTGGAAGAGATCCATCTTGACAGCCTTTTTAAAGCTGTCTAAAGATGTCAATTGATGGATCTCGTCCTGCAGGCCATTCCATAATCTAGGGGCGACCACAGAGAATGCCCTCTGGGAGGTAGCCGAGAGCCTAGCTTTTTGTGGCTGGAGCAAATTCCTCCCAGAAGACCAGAGTGCACAGGGAGGATTGTACGGGAGAAGGTGGTCCCAAAGATAGTTTGGACCCAAGCCATTGAGGGCTTTAAAGGTGATAACCAACACCTTGTACTGGCTCCAGAAACTAATACGCAACCAGTGGAGGGACCTTAATACCAGAGTAATATGGTCCCTCCTAGATGTTCCAGACACTACTCTGGCTGCCATATTCTGTACCAATTGCAGTTTCTGGACCAAGCATGAGGGTAGCCCCATATAGAGTGTGTTACAGAAATTTAGACATGAGGTTACCAGCACGTGCACAACAGTCTCAAGATCCCTTACTTCCAGAAAAGGGCACAGCTGGCGTATCAGCCAAAGCTGATAACAGGCGCTCCTGACTGTCGCATTAACCTGATTAACCATCAGGAGCGACGAGTCAAGGAGCACCCCCAGACTGCGAACACAGTCACTGGAGGAGAGCGTGATCCCATCCAGGACTGGAGGTTGCAACCCAATTCTTGGTTTCGGGGCCACTACCGTGAGGACCTCCATCTTGTCCAGATTCAGTTTCAATCTGTTTTTCCTCATTCAGCCCATTACTGCCTGAAGACATTCATCGAGAGAAGAGATGCCATCGGAATTCAAGACCAATGAATGAGACATGGAGAAATAGATCTGGGTGTCATCAGCATACTCCATCACTCCAAATGATTTCACCCAGCGGCTTCACATAGATGTTAAACAGCATCGGGGACAGTATAGCACCTTGTAGAATGCCACAGGTAAGCTCACTTTTGCTGGAGCGACTGTCCCTGAGCAGTACCCTCTGGGATCTGCCCGAGAGGAAGGACCGGAACCACTGCAATGCAGTGCCTCCAATACCTAACCCCCTCAGGCAATCCAAGAGGATGCCATGATCAATCGTATCAAAGCCACTAAGAGGTCTAAAAGCACCAACAGGGTCACAATACCCCTGTCAATGCTCAGATGCAGATCATCGGTCAAGGCAACCATGGCAGTCTCAACCGCAAAGCCTGTCCTGAAGCCAGTTTGAAATGGGTCTAGATAATCGGTTTCATCCAAGATGGCTTGGAGTTGAAGAGCAACCGCCCTCTCGGTCACCTTGCTCAAGAATGATAATAACGAGACTGGCCTATAGTTGTTCATATCCAGGGGGTCCAGGGAAGGTTTTTTCAGAAGCGGCTTAACAGCTACCTCTTTCAAACAAGGTGAAATATATCCTTCCCTGAAGGATGCATTGATGATGTCCATAAGGAACCTCCTCAATGCATCCCCCCCTGGACGGCCAGCCACAATGGGCAAGGATTGAGAGGGCAAGTTGTTTTCTTCACCCTACCAAGGAGCTTGTCCACATCATCAGTACTCACAGATTGGAGCTGATCCAGAATAATCTCATCAATGGAGTCGCTGGACACCTCGTCTATGGTTTCTGTTTAATTACTGGTGTCTCAGTTGGCTCTTAATTGAGAAATTTTATCTGCAAAGAAGTTGTTAAACACGTCACAGCAGGCCATTGTCAGGTTAAGTAAGGGATTTGGCACAGGGGGTGCCTGTCTCAGCTCCTTCACTACCCTAAACAGCTCTGCCAGACGGGACTCTGTAGACACGATATGTGCAGAGGAGAAAGTTCTCCATGCTGCATGTATTGCCTCCCGATAGGACCAAAGAAAGTTCCTATGGTGAGTTCTGTTAGGAGTCGAATCTTCGGCTCTAGTTTATCCACAATTTCCATAATTGTGCATATATTCTTCCTCTTCCTTATCATCTTTGTCTGTATGATTTTTTCCATTTTTCCTGTAAAAGGCCCTTGGCTTGTCTCTTCTATTGTCCCTTTCTGGTTCCGTTCTCTCATGTGTCTGTTTCTCTATATCTTTCCTGTGTTCTCTCCAAAACTCACATGCTTTTTCTATGGTGTTCAATTTGTATCTCTTTTGGTTCCAAGATAAAGATACACCTTCCACATCTTCCCATCTGAATGGTATTCGGTATAATTTCAGCTGTTCTGTTAGGAATTGATAGTCTTTCCTCCTTTTCAAAATCTTGACTGGAATGTCCTGCAACGCCTGAATTTCACTTCCATGTATTAATAATCTGGTTTTGTAGTTTTTTTGTAAGAAGAGGTCTGTCATGAATTTCCTAACCCAATAGATTATTATATTTTGTGGTAATTTCTTCATTTTTGTCACTCTAGAACTTAATTTGTATATTCTATCTACCTCCCCTTCCATTCGTAAAAGTGATTTGTCTAGGTATTTCGCCAAATGCGGTAGTAGGTATTCATATAGATTCTCGTTTACCTGTTCTGGCAGTCCTCTCAATTTAACACAAAATTCCCTTTGTTTTAACTCAAGTCTCAATAATGTGGTCTGGTCTTCCTGTTGCACCTTAATTACTTCTTCCATTTTACCTTCCATCTTTCTTCTTTAGTGCTCTAGTTTATCCACTTTGTTTGTCATTTTCTCTATGTCCTTATTGATCCTATCTAAGTCTTGCCTTATTAAATTTGATTCATGCTTCAATTCTCTTTTTGTTTCCTCTCTAGAGTCTCTAATCTCTTGTCTCATTTCATCTTTTGAGTCTCTGATTTCTTTCCTCAGTTCCAAATGTAACATTTTCATTTCTTCCAAAATTAATGTATTCTGGTCCACTCCCTTTCCAGCCATCTCCACAGAGGGTCTCCTCTGGTTTGATTGTGTAATATTTTGAGATTGCATTTTTTCCCTTCTCGACATCATGTCTTATTCTTCTATTGTCTCAAATAAAGTGTGATGCTTAAATCAAACCTTAGCCCAAATCTAGTAAATTTCTATTCTTATCCTAAATTAATTTAGTGTTTTAAATTAATGCTAGTAAGAGTTCTATTACTTATTATAACAACAATTTCCTATTTGTTATTACTTGGATTGCCCAGTCGCTATATTATTTAATGTTAGGTTCCTTCTTAGTATCTGCCAGTGGGTCTTTCCTTTGTTCTCAGAGTCTCAGATAGAATTCCTTCCAAATTATCTTAGCCTTATGCTATATAGAATAATCAAATAAGGGATGTAAACAGATCAATTTATACAACTCTAACAGGTTGTTCACTAAAAATATGTATATATATTATATGGCAAAAAGAAAACAACAGCCACCAAAAAAGAAAAAGACCTCAATTAATTAATTATCTCTATCTTCCAAATAAATCAACTTACATCTTATGAGGCCTGTAAATAAGGAGTTTTATTCTTCTAGATAGATAAATACTATATAGTTAGTATAGTTTGATACAAACAAATCTATTCCTTCCCCAAACAATCCAAGTACTTATAAATTCTTATCTACTTATTCTTATGTAATTCTTTTAACACAGACCCATTCATTCAAACCCGCAGCAAATCCCCTTATTATCAAACTCACTATAACAAATCAAATGATGAAACACTTAATCAAAATTATTTCTATCTTCTTAGTCAATCAGCTAACAAATGAATTATTATGCACTATATTTTTAGTGTCTATACCAGGGGTAGGCAACCTTTCCCCTTTAAGGGCCGAGGGACTTCAGCTCCCAGAATCCCAGGAGCTATTGACCAACATGGGACTATTGGCCAACATGGCTGAGGCTTCTGGGAGCTGAAGTCCCCCGGCCCTTAAAGGGGAAAGGTTGCCTACCCCTGGTCTATACAGTGTTCTTAATATTATTCTTACAATTCAATCGCTCAGTGTTTTGAACTGCTCTCCTGATAGTTTAAACAAATTACTATGACAGAATAGAATTATTAAATTACATAAGTTCCTACTATCATACAGCAGATAGGTGCAGTCTAAATTAATCAAATCAACTAATCAAATCTTAAACATATTATACTTAAACAGTTAATATTCGATTCAGTTTTCACTTATCCCTATTATATTTATTAATTCACTCTATCACAAACAATGTTCATTTATTTTATTATTGTTCATATGGATTTTTCCTCTTTCTTCCTTTCTTCTTTATTTTCCTTGTGTATCTTCTAAAGCACCTTTCCTCATGTAGATTTAGTCAGAATTACCTCTTCAGCAGATATTTCATAATACAATATAAATGGTATAGTGTTTTGGAGTAGAGTCTCTTTTTTGCTTTTGTGTGATTGTTATATAATTTTAGTTAATCAGAGACTGATTCAGAGTCTAATCTTTAAGTCCATCCCTTTATGAGTCTTTGTAAATTCCACCTCCCCTTAAACAAAATTATACTCGTCATTCTTATTTTGCAAATCAAGGGTCCAAGTCCAAAAATATGTCCTTATTATTCTGCTGCATCATGTTATAATGCCATGCTTCTTAAAGCCATTATGCCAGTCCATGTTTTAGACTTTGTTCCCTCTTAGAATCCACAGCAATGCACCAGAAAAAAGCAGTTTTGTAGTTAATAAGCATTGATATCTTTAGTCCTTACTTCTTAGTACTTGTAGGTAAGTTTCTCTTGCCTTTCCCCCAAGTTATAATAGGTAGAAATCTGCTGTTTATTCTCTACCATTCCAACACTTCAGTCCTGTTTGTAATTTTAAATTGTGTCCAAATCACAGAAGGTAAAAACCAACATTTAAACGTGAAGCTCTATATTTCCTTTCCTCTTGAGCAATCATTTAGTTGTTTTTCTTTATGTCAGCCTCTTACTCTGTAGCAATGTCTATTTTCACTTTCACTGCTTTTTCACTCTCCACTCTCAAATTCTGTTTCTACTTTCACTACTTTCACTACTCCGCACTCTCTGCTCTCCATTCTCTGCCTTCCACTCTCTGTTTCTGCTTTCCCCAGTACAACACAATCATTGATAAATGTGTCATTCAAGACAGTTGATACAAATGGATTTTGTGAAGGCAAACTCAGCAACACTTCATAATTTACTGGATGTTAAAATAGCAGCATAGAATAAACTAAAATTAGTGGTGGTGGTGCTTGTGCCGCATAAACAGCTGCTTATCACGGATGTGGCTTGCCCCAACTTCCTGCTATCCTCCGTGTCCCTCTTACCAGCTTGGTCTTCAGCCTTTCACTTCTTTAAATTCTTTAAATCGGGATGACTGGGAACAGTCCAAGGTCAGCAATGGGCCCCTCTGCTTCCCCCTTGCCTGGGGGGGACACCTCCTTTCAATCTATATATCCCACCGATCAAACATATCCCTGCGATGAACAAACACCCCACGGAGCTATTCTCTTTGAGGTGCTTCTCTCGCTGCCATGCCATCAGAAGTCCAATGATGGGAAGTTTAATGTTGTTGTCATGTTGTTACAGGTTGTTCAGATGGCTTTAGCTTATGGTGACCCCATGATGTTTATTAGATTCTAAATAAGCCAAGCCACTTTAGGAGAAGAATTTTAGGTGTGTGCCTAACCATTCCAATGAAATCAGTGGCATTTCACAGTACTTAATTTTGATTAGATCATGCCCTAGGCCAGTCTTGCCTAACAGAGTGTTCTCCAGATTTGAAGGTGCAGTTCTCATCAATCCTGATTGCTGGATAAGTTGGCAGAGAATGAGGGGGAACTACTGTCCAAAAACATCTGGAGATCACAATGAGAGGAAAAGCTGGAATCATTTGTGTATTAGTATATTCCCCACTGTTGCTGTCTGAGTATTAAATCTTATTTTTGGATACACCAGCATAAAGGGCTGCCTTAAACTATGCAGTGGATCCACCTAACTCACTGCTTTTCCCTCTAACAGGCAGTAGCTCTCCAGACGCTTGAAATAAATATTTCACAGTCCTGCTAGCTGAGATCTTTTTAACTAGAGTTGCTGGGATTGAAACTGCAACCTTCCACATGCTAAATATATACAACTGAGCTGTGTCTCCTCCACAAAGAGTTTCAGTGTAGTGCTCACACAAATAGCACAACCTGTGAAACATTGCATTGGTTTGGATTAGTAATACTGTATCTATAAAAGATAGCTATTAAATTATGAAAACACTTCATTTTGACCTTTTAAGCAAAAAAAAAAAAAAAAAAAGGTCAAGGCATCCTAAGAGACCACTTTCAGTCAAAATGAAGATGCTGATTTTAAAAGGGAACTTAAGGCTCAGACTGGAGGGGGAAGGGGGGTCTATTAGCATTTGATTATCTAGTTGCAATCAAAAAATTAGAATCACTTTTTTCCTTTTTTTTCTGTGGTGCTAAAGAATGTATCACATTCTAAACAATAAGAAGCTTCTTAAACGAGCTACATAATGTTCCTTGCCATAATCACCACTGCAATGAGAAAATTGCTAACATCATTCCCAAGCTAGATTTGTCAGTCATATGGCTCTGTGCTCTGAGTAACAATGTTCCATGCAATTAATACCAGCCCTTCCAAGGCAGCTCTGTCTTGTGATATTCAGCCTGTTTCTGTCATCAACAATAACTGCAGTAAAGAGGGAAACTGCACTATGTGTGAGGGAGAGCAATGAGAAGGAGGAGGAGGAGGAGGAGGAGGAGGAGGAGGAGGAGGAGGAGGAGGAGGAGGAGGAGGAGGAGGAGGAGGAGGAGGAGAGATTGGGAGAGGGAAAGAGAGAAAGTGAGAGAGAAGGAACTGCTTTCTATCCAATTGGGCTCAGAATAGAAAGATAATTGCTGTGCATTTTGCACAAAATTGCAGCACTTTGAAATGTCTCCCCACTCCCTCCCACCCCACCCATTTTCTGTTTAATTATAGTTATTATTGCACTCTTAAGAAATTCAGCTGGTGAAGAACAATTCCTTTTCTTCCTTTTCAAACACATTCAGCCCAGCCATTATACACTCTTCCTTTGTGACTTGAAATGAAACCAAGCGCTACTGGATTCTTGTTTACACTGGGGTCCTGAGATGCAATCATTACTTCTCCCCCCCCACACACACACACACTTCTGGAAGGGAAACAGACAAGGGAGAGATAGGGAAGTAAACAGAACTATTCCTATTGGCCTCTTACTGTGCTTTGTACCACAGCATTTCTTTCAGTATCAGGGAAATGCATTATCAAGCCATAATGAATGTGTGAAAAGCCCAACGGAAGGGAAAGTACCATTTCAGGTATGCATGAGACAATCTGGAAACACTAGCCCATGTGTTTGTTTTAAACAGATCTATGCCTAATGTTGCTATTTGCAAAGACACAATCATAGCATTAGCACTGAATAGGGAGAGGATGAAGGGAAGGAAAAGCACATAAAGCTATATTTTGAAAGCCATGTGATTCAGCCTTATAAATGACTAGTTAAATATACAGTTTGCTCATCACAACTGTAAGCATCATGTTAAAATGCAAATACAAATCTGAGAGCTCCCACTCTTTTACAGCAACTAGATTGTAAAAGCAAGCCTGAGGCAAGCAGCTGTGTGAGCCAACACAGCATAGAAATAAATAGGACCCCACAGGACACAGTACGGGGCTCATTTATACATTGCTTCCAAGGTCCTGCCAGGTAACATGGTGCTTTGTCCAAAAAGCAAATCTGGTGAAATCAATATCACTTGATTATAAATTCATATACAGGCCTTTTAGGTCATTAAAAGAAGAAGAAACTGCACACAATTTCACAATTACAACAACTCAGTTAACCAAAACTTGGAAAAGCACCTTTAGGGAGAGCCAGGATCCTATTAAACACTAGAAGCAAAGTCCTCCTGGTGATGAAGTAATGTGGGATCAAGAATGCTTGCTGTTATGGATATAGCAATCCCCCATTTGTAAGTTCTGTTTTTGCTTGCACAATGAAATTTGGCTTAATAGGGTCTGGTCTTGGACTACAACTTCCAGAATCCCTCAACCAGCATGATCACAGGAGTCTTAGGAGTTGTAGTCCAGCATTGCCAAGGCAGTTCTGGAACTTAGGAAGCTATAATTAGAAAGACTATTTTTTCCCAAGCTCAACAATTAGCCTAAAGCCAATTATGGGTGATACATGGTTTCTGGGCCACATGTAGCCCCTGTACCTGTGCTTCAAGGCCCCTCCTGCCTTCTTGCCACAAAATATGCAGTAGCTTTTTCTCTTCTCTTCAGTTCTTGTCACTTCATAAAAGATGGTCTGCCTTTGCATGCTTCTACAGTTCAGGGGGACACTCCCCAACTATAATCAGGTCACAGCAATTGTTGCCCAATTTAAGTAGTAGCAGAGCCCTCAGATCTGTTTTTAAGGCAGGAAGGGCTCAACTTTTATGTATTTATTTTAGAGTACTGTATATACTCATGCACAAATCGATCTCATGTATAAGTCAAGGGAAGGTTTTAGGGCCAAAATTATGGATTTTGATATGAGCTGTGGAGAAGTCGAGGGTAAAAATTAGGGGCATGCAATAAAGGATGTAAAGGACAAATCAAAAGGAAAACAACAATTCCTTTCCTCCTTCTCCCTCTCTGGACTTCTGCTCACCAAACACCACTTCCCTGGTGCTTGGGGAGAAGGTTTTAACATAGCATTGGGAAGGGAAAGAAGTGAAGAGAAATGGGGTGTTTGGTGGAGAGATATATCCAGAGGAGGAGGAGGAAGAGAAAGATGGGGAGAGGTTTTAACATCAGATTGAGAAGGGAACTGTCTGTACTTAGAACTGCCCTCCATATAGTTTACTCCCAAGTGTTTATAACATGGATTGCAGGTAGCCATTATCATTCCTGGACGGGCTCAACAGTAATCATGGTTGTAATGTTTCTCAGTGCATGATCATTTAGCTCACTTCTGGTTAACAATTCCTAGAAAGGATCAACAACATAGAATGGCCCAATTTTGCCACATCATTGGGGTGGTGGTGGTGGCTCACCCCTCACCAACCTAGTTTCAGGTGTCCCCCTACCTCCCAGAAGTCTTCCAATCCTGGCCTAAGGGATGAATAGATTGGCAAATCTTTCTCCAAGTTGTTTATATGTGTGAATTTCTGATAAATATGTGGAACAAATGAACAAATACTGTGTGTGTGTGTGTGTGTGTGTGTGTGTAGGTTGTATCCTTTAAACAGAAATGCCCATTTATTTTTATTTATTTTTTTGGGGGGGGAAACCCATTTCATCACATGTAGCCACTTAGCATGATGTTTTTTTGTTGTTCAGTAAGTTCAATCCATTTCACGAAATGGAGACCACATTTCACCCTTATTTCAAACTGCAGTAAGCAGACAGAGGCCCATTTCCTCATAAAGAGACCACAGCTTTCTACTGCAACTGCAGCAAAATGGATAATTTTATTGTTTTAAATGTGTTTTTTAAAACTCTTTTTAAAGTGTTTTTTTAAATAAATAAATAAAGATAATCTCATTTTTTCCATGTCATGAAATGGATGATTTGTACTACTCAGACTGTGCAAGAAACAAACACTAACATAGCAACTGGAGAATCTGTACATATTTGCTAGTAATAGGAAAATACATTTCCAGTCAAGGATCCTCTATAATTACCATTGTATTTTTCAAAGGAGGAAATCTTTTATGCAATGACACTCAACAAGGAAAACACTCTTCCCAAAGACAGCTTGGTGCAAACAACACACTTGCGAACACCAAGTAAAAGTGTTTCTGTTAGCACAGACAGTTTGAAGAAAATGTTGTTCTGTTTGTTTTAATTGTTTTCCATTGCGGTTGTTAGTTGTTTTTCCTAAAGTATATCCACACATTTTTACAGGTCATTTTATTCACAGTTTTGCAGGGGTGGCTGGTAGCTGCCATGTCAGTGGAACAGTTAATCTGCTCTAAGCTATAGTCAGAACTAAAATTTATCCAACTCTACAACCCAGAACATAGGTTCAGCACCTTGGAGAAGACTTATTAAATTCAGACTGAAACCTAGCATATATTCAAGGTTCCAATGACTTGGGAAGCAACTGCCTGCCATTTCACCACCCTGGAAACCATGCAATGGTGGCTGAGAGCCATTTGAAATGAATAAATAAATGTTTGTAATTATATTTGTAACTGACTTTCACATACTGGTCTATGACTGCAATAAAAAAATATTTACTAACTTACTAATAAACAAATGTTATACTTTCTCTTGCTCCCACTTTTCCTTTTGGGTCACATCTTTTGGAACATAAATGAATGTAATTAATAGGTTGAGATAGATAAATGGACTTATTTGCATTTGTGGAAAATTATCTCATATAAATAAGTTACATTTATCTTTTTTGCCCATGATTTTTTTTTTTTTTAAAACAACTCACTTCTGATGACTTCTTTAAACCATCTGGAACAAAGCACTCTAATACTGTGTTCAGATTCATCTTGAATTACATCATTTTTCTGGTCCACGTCCACATGACGTATATGAATTGGGTTAGCTGGTCTTTTACCAACTTGAGGGATAGAGAATAGACTTTGGTTTGTCTTTGCTGTAATTTCTGAGAATGGAGAGATGTTGCCCCTAGTTTTGTCCACTTGTCCATGAAGTCTCATTACACTAAGCAGCATTATTTATTTTCATGAGAATATAAACCTAAGGTCTCTCTTGTTACTAACTACTTGTTACTATCTTGTTTCTAAGTCATTGTAGAAACTTTTTGGCTGAAGAGCAAGATAAAAATATTTTCAACAAACAAGAAACAAAACAAAAAAGACTATCAGGTTTTTATAGAATATCACTTAGATTCAAGTCATATTTGAAAACTTTTCCACACTGACTCAAAGAACTTTCTGGCACTCATGCATAGTACTTCCATCTTGGGGAAAAATGAAAATTGCTTTCTTTTATACTGTACATTATTTTTGTTGTTACACACTTACAGTTGTCTCTGACTTATGGCAGCCCTATTAGTTTCCTTTGCAAGATTTGTTCAAAGGAGGTCTGTCATTGCCTTCCTCTTAGGCTGGCAGATTTTGACTTGCTCTGAGTCACCCAGGAGTTTCCAAGGCTGAGCAGTAATTTTAACACTGGTTCTCCAAAATGCTATGCTGCATTTGCACTGCAGAATTAATTTAGTTTGACACTGCTTTAACTGCTACAGCTCAGTGCTATGGCATTCTGGGATTTATAGTTTTGTGAGATATTTAGTCTTTTCTGTCAGAGAGTACTGGTGCCACAAAAACTGTAAATCCCAAGATTCATAGGGTGGAGTCATGGCAGTTAAGGAGATGTCAAACTGCATTAATTCTGCAGTATAGCAGCAGCCCTAGTTACCCCTCAAATCACTGCATTACATCTGCTATCATGTACATGTACAGGGTTCCCTCCCCCCCAGCACTCACATACACAAAGCTGAAACAAAAACAAAAAAAGTGTTACGTATTAATCTATTAATTTTTCCATGAATCTACTTTTTGGTTCAGCCAGCCTTGCACCCTTGCACCCCATTCATTACTGAATGCTGCCTTGCACCCCATTCATTACTGTAGTGTACCTTTTCATTTATGGGCAAAATCTCTCAATAGACTTCAGTGTCACTGCTACACCATTACTGCCCTTGTGTGATTCCACAACGATTGCCTTTGTTCTTTCTACAACGATTCTGCTTCTCAGGCAGTCACATGATGTGAGTTGGTATGATTCTGCTCCCCTTCCCCTCCTCCCTCCCCCTCCCAGTGATTATGCTGCCAATAGCTTCCTGAAGCTGGCTGATGTGTACACATTCACACAGCAACCAACTTTGGGGGTTGTCCCCCACTTCCTCCTAAAGTGTGGGGCTACTGTGTGAATGTGCACACAGAATCCCCATGTTTCAGGAGGAACGGGGAGGCACAGTCACTGCAGCAGTCAACAACTTTCCAAAGCCAATTGTTGTGTTCATTCAGCAGCTGGCTTCAGGAGGAATCACGCACGTGCACACACACACACCAAACATCATGTCTATTCTGTGAATGTGCACATAGCCCCATGCCTCAAGAGAGGGGAGGAGCAGCATATTCACACAGGTGATGTTTGGCAGTGTGGAAAACAGATAATGCAACCATCAATCACCAAAGCACTATCATGGGGAAAAATGGGATACAAAATGGTGCCAAGATGCTTTGCTTCCATTCTTAAATTAGTGCTACCATGGCAGGGGCAGCAGGCCAATGTGATCAAGTCCAAGAAAACATCAGTGCTCATCAGTGTAGAAGACAATGACCCTCAGTAACACAAGGATGTTGCAAACATTTTTTGCTTTGATGAGAAATGGCATCTCAGCACATAAGTGGAAGGTTTCACATTTCTCAATGATTTTTCACAATTTAGGACATTTTTGCAACAAAACAAAAAAATCATTCATGTAAAAAATATTGCTTCGCATGAAGAAGTTGCATTTTTCTCCCCCCTCAAAAAACAATTTTATTGCAAAATACTTTCCACCAAAAAGCGGCTTCCTCCCCCTCCTCCCCCCCCCTTTTTTTTTGCAAAAATGGCCCTAGAATGCAAAAAAAAAAAATCAAAATTGTGAAATATCTACAAAAAATCTTACACAGTGTAGAGAAAAGTTTTGAAATTTATCATGCCTCTGTCTGCAAATGAAGTAAGCAAAAGTTTACATCTTGTATAAGCATACAGATCTGCTCTTTATATCCCCCCCCCCTTGACAGCCCTCCTACACATGAGATACACAATTGAAACAGAGTGAGGGGGTTAGGAATAATGGAGGAAAGACTTGTATTGATGAGGTAGCATTCTTTGCTGACTAAGTACATGCTCCATTGTGTCTGAACCTCTCATTCTGTTATAATGACTCCTATTCTACAGATATATATGGGAATCATTAGAAAAGGCTAAAGAGGGTCAGGGACAATAAAAGATGGTATTGAATTGATGGGAAGCTCTTATAAGAGTCATCTAGGACAGAATGATATATTTTATAATGCACAGTGTTTTATAGTGGAACATACCACATAAAGCAGTTTATCTTATTTTCTACAATTTATTGGGGTGTTAGCTATGGTGGGGTGGGCAAAATGAGGGTAAATAAGAATTCTGCCCTCTCTATGAAATTTCCTCCAGCTCTCACCTTTCTAGTATTGTAGTAACTTAAAACTTTAGTTGAGTATTGAGAAATAGAATTTAGGCATCGAAAAAGGGTGGTAGGCAAAAATTAACCAAGGGAATGCAAACACAACAAATATAAAAGTTCAAGTGATCATTTTTAATATCTCATATTTGGGGACTAAAGAAAAATGCCATGCAGGGGACAGAATTCCTCTTTGGAAGGGCAATACCCTCACTTTTGCCCCCTTCCCAGCTACACTCCTCCAGTTTATGTTTGAACTGTAAGTAATCTCTTTAGTTTTGCCAGTTTATTAGGCATAGGGGGGCAGCAAAAGAGAAGATACCAACAATATTAGTAAAATAAAACAAATTATTTTGTCTCCTCTAATTTTCCAAGTTTCAAGCATACATATGACAGACACAAATTTCAATTTAAAAAAGAAATTTGACACTTATTTCCATTAAAAAATAAACTTAAGAATAAGAAAACCAAGATTGGGATGTAATGATCTGATACTATCTACCATCATACATAAAGTCTTCATCTTACATGGTTTTTTAGGAATTGTGGGACACAAACACCTTATTTTAAACATAACCATAATTTGGGGGGGAAATCCCATAAAAACATTTTCCCCATGAAAAAGGGCTTCAGGGGGGAAAATGGGGAAACCCCTTTCTTTTTTCCTCTCCTCCTGTAGCCAGAATGAAATAAATTGGTTAGACTTTAAGGTGCCACAACATGTCTATTCTTTTTATACTGAAACAGACTAAAGTGAAAAGAACAAATGTTCAGGTGAAAGCACTCTATGCAAGGTGGAAAAGCTCTGTGGCAAAAGGACCCATTTTACTATAAGGCACTAGGATCCATTTTACAATGGCAGCATGAGTGACAAGGCACTGCACAAAGGGAATTTCAATGCCATATATTTTTTATGCACTGAAAGTACTCTTTGGATCAGACTTCTCTAGTCTAGGAACCATCAAGTATGCAGGTCTTCAACTCTCATAACAAGTTCATGGGAGCATAACCAGATAGATTGGGAAAGGTTGGTGTGGACTATACCTAAATGGCTTTCATATGACAGTCTTGAAGCAAGGGAATTATGTTGGGTAAGAGAATTAGTGAGATGAATGCTTATAGAAAAGATGAATTGCAGAATTTGACTTCTGGTGGTCTGCATTTTCCCTTAATAAAGCTGGGGCAAAAAGTGAGCTTGGTGTGTGGCTGGGTTTTGCTCAGACCTACCCATCTCTTGCCAGTGCCCGGGGAGTAGTAGTGCCCCCACCAATCCCTTTCTTGGAGATTCATTTTCCCCTTGCTTCCTTGGGTTCCTGAAGATGTAAAGGCTCAACACCTTCCCCCTTTTCTCAGGTTTACTGGGAGAATTTACAGAGTTCCTGGCAGACTTTGACATAGAGAAGTGTTACCAGGGCTTTCCAACCCCACTCCCTCAAGAAACAAAGCAGGTATTTAAACATGAAGGTTCTTCAGCAGAGGTGGTGGAGGTGGAAGAGGAGGAGGAAGAGGAAGAGGAAGAGGAGGAATGGCATGTGAAGTGTTACCAGAAGGTTTAATAAACAAATGCAAGTAGCTTCAAGTACTGGTTACTTATAGCTTAAAGTACTCACTCTAGTACAGGGGTTGGCATACCTTTTGGCGGTGGGGCCAGTTCAGCTGTCGGGCCAAAGGGAGAAAAAAGATGGCACTGCGTGCGCATGCATTCCAAAATGGCGCCCGCCATCATGCGCGTGCAGTGGCTGCGGCAGCAGGACTGGCCATGGGCCGATTACAAGGCCTCGGCAGGCCAGCCTCGGCCCGTGGGCCATAGTTTGCCGACCATTGCTCTAGTAGAAAGTGGAACAGGAGTCAACCCAAAGTTTGGAGAAATTGAAATGGAGTCTAGGAAGATGGGGGGAAAGAGTCAGGGAGATGGCAAATCCCCTTTCTGCCACCAGGGATCAGGTTTTCTTACTATTACCAAGAACAAGTTTACTCTGAAAGTGATTTTTGTGAAAGGAGAATTTTTTCAGGAAAGATTCTGGATTCTGAATCACAGAAAGGGCTGTTTCCTACACATGAAAACAAACATCTGTCTTTTTAACTGTCCTTGGTACCTGTAGAACTCTCCTGCAGCACCCTATTTCAAATGAGTTATTTTCTTCCTATCTGCTGTCTTCACTGTCTGGCTTTCACAACCACATTGAAAGAAATATAATGGCATAGGCAATCCTGACATTGGTTTAAAGTGTTATATCTTTACACTTGAGGATCTTGTCTAGTTCCTTCACAGCTGCTCTTCTAAATCCTGGTCTTCTTCTGATTTCTTAACTTCAGTCTCCATTCTGATAAATGATTGAGCCAAGATATAGCACATCTGAAAAAGAACAAATTGCCAATGTTTACGTCACCTACAGAATTTCAGCTCAAGTACTTCCCCCCACCAACACAAACACATAAGTGGGACAAAAAGACAGACCTTCTACCAAACCTCAGTCCTCAGGCAGATATATATACAGGGAGAGGATTCCTTCAAGCAATTAGGTCTCAACCCATTTAGATTTACATTTACTTTACATTTTATCAGCCACATCCTAAATCCAGACTTAAAGCATAATGGGAGCATATGCACCTGCAGTTCAAGGATTTAGTTGTATCACCACATTACCTGATAATCAAAGAAGAGTAGCTGCCTTTGGCAGTAGCCCCTCTAGTATCTGTGACACTTTACTCCTATGTTGCTCTTCTGTCTTTCATGAAATGGATCAATAACCTGATTCAGTCATATTACCATGAAAGGTGAGTTGCCAAGACCATGACACAGCCCATGGTACCAGGCTCTGTACAACAGATAAATTGAAAGTCTGTGGCCTCCATAATTTTAGATATGCATGATTTATCTTCTTGTAACTTATCTGTTAAAAGTTTTCTGCTTTTGTTGCTGCATCTAAGATGAACTAGAGGTAATAATGAGCTCTATTGTGTCAGGGTTTTGCTGATTGGAAGCAATAGATTGTAATTGATACATGTCAGATTCCATATAAAAGAAAGAAAATTATCTGTGATTTAAATGTGCCATGTTGATTTAGAATTGCTGATGCCCAAGAGCTTGTTATCCTCTTTAAAAAAACATACAGAAAGATTGATTTGGGGTTCAGCAGTGATAGAGACTGTCATAAACCTTCAAAGGTTTGTCCTATGGAGAAATTGTAAAGAATAAGCAAACGAAAGAGCTGCAGGCAAAAAAAAAAAAAAAAGAGAGACTTTCTTCATTTATATTGGTCTCCCTCCCCAATCACCTGCAGAAAGAGATGAGGGCCAAACAAGACATCATGGCCAAGATCCAATAGTACCTGGTGAAACATAAAGGCCTGTCACTGCTTTTACTCTGTGACACTGCAGCATGTTTCCACAGACAATTTGGGACCAACCAAGGGTATGGGAGCCCAAGCAGCAATGTGGCTGCAGTTTTGGACATACCCTGCAACTGTCCCAATTTATCCGCTGTCCCAATTTATGCTCTGTTGTCCCAAATTTTCAGCTCCTTATAAAAAGAGTTTGGGCCTCTACAGATGGCCCTTTGCGCTGTCTTGAAGCCAGGGAAAGGGAGGGCCAGCTGCACACCAGCAGCTCCAACCCCTCCCCAAGGACGCTCTGACGGTGCAGCAACTTGACACCCTGTGCTCGAAGGGACACAGAAGAGCCACCCGGCAGCTCTTGGGGCACCCTATTTGCTGGTTCTGAAAGGAGCAGCATTTTGCTGCTCTTTTTCGGGCCGGCAAATGGGAGAATCGGGGCCACTGTGTGTGGTAGCAGCAGCCCTGATCCTCTGCTTCCTGGGGCAGCCCAGGGCAGCCCATCTGCATCTCCCCTTTCTCTCTCTTCCTTGCACTTTCCTCCTTTGTTCTCCATATATTTCAGTTGCTGCACACTGAGTTCAAAGTACTGAAGTAGTTAACACCCAATTAATGCAGTCGGAAGGAAAGGAGAGGAGGAGGCAGAATCTTGCCTTTCTCAGTAGGCTCAGGCAAAAGCAAACTTCTATTGCCTCTCCTAGCTTATGTGTTCTTCCTCATTTGTAGCTTTTGCCATCTAAACCACACTCTGATGTTGCTTGGCCACATGTGTCCCAGTTTTTATCTGTGAAACGGTGGAGAAAATGTTTGCAGCTGTCAGCCTGCCAAATCTCCAACAACTACACTGGGTGTATGCTAATGAATGCTGGAGATCTGGGAGGGCATTGGCTGTTCTTTTTTCCTGGTTGTGCCACTGCAGCAAGGTAGTATCCAGGAGCCCCTGCAATCTCCCCCTCCCACTGGCACCAGCACTGTCTGGCTGTGCATAGCCAAGAGCAGTTAGAGAGATCAATTTAAGCATGCCTGTTCTCAGTAGTTTCTAATCTTCTGTCTTACAAGTTTAGGCACAGCGTGCATTCCTGTCATTCCTGGTTTGATCCTAACCACACCCTGTCTCTTCCTGCATTGGTTAGTCTGCAGTTTAGCCTAGAATAGATTCAGTTCTGAGTTTGTTCATTCACCATTTTGTATTCTACAGTTTTCATCTTTATGCTTGAAGAGCATATATTACAGAGCCTCCCATCATGAAATGTTGTGAAAACTTTAGTATTTATAAGTAAACCTAATTCATAGACTTGCTTTATTTCTCTTTTAGCTCCTGCATATGAGTTAGTGGGACTGGTTGTTGCTCATCTTCTACAAGTACTAAATAATGTATGTTTGAGTTACACTACTGTTTCTCTTATTCCCCAATTCTGACAGCCAGAGCACAGCATTAATAAGATAGTAAAGATTTATACTCCTTCAGCAATACTGTTGTTTCATGGCTTATATAAATCTATGTACTACGTCCAGAAGAGACCATATAACACCTATTCTAAAATCACTTCACTGGCTGCCTATCAGTTTCCAGGCACAGTACAAGGTGTTGGTTATTACTTTTAAAGCCCTAAATGGCTTGGGTCCAATCTATCTTCGGGACTGTCTCCTTCCGTATAATCCAACCCGCGCACTCAGGTCCTCTGGGAAAAAATGTATTGCTATCTATAAAAACTAGACTATCTGCAACTGCTCAGAGGACCTTTTCGGCTATCACTCCCAGACTTTGGAATGACCTGCCGGATGAGATCCATCACTTGACCACCTTAAACAGCTTTTAAAAAGCTGTTAAGATGGATATCTTCCAGCAGGCCTTTCCTGAGTAGGTAAACAGCCACTGAAAATAGTTATGCCTGTCTCTGATTTTTGTTGTAGCTATTTTAAATTATTTGTTTTTGTAATTTTAAAGTATGTTTCTATATTCTGTCTGTTTAATTGTATTTTAGGAGAGGTAGGCTATTGGAGGATGGGATTGTTTTGGTCTTTTTTATCTTGTAAGCTGCCTCAGTTGTATTTTACAGAGAGGCAGGATATAAATAAATGTATTATTATTATTATTATTATTATTATTATTATTATTATTATTATCATCATCTCAATATTTTAGGCAGCAATGCTAAATTCATTACCATGGAAGTAAATCCCATTAAACATGAGACTTCCTTCTGAATCAACATGTTTCTGACTGCACTGTAAATCACCTTTAGCACAGATAAAATTATCCAAACTGTCCTGTTCTAACACACAAGAAGAAAAGTTAATCAATATGTTTTTCCTCTGAAAAAAGGCATGCAGGTTTCTTCTCTATCAAAGAAATAAATTAAACTGTTCAAAGAGCAACTATTGACTGTTGTGCAGAGGTGTGGAGAGTTTGATTTAATTGGTCTATTACAATAAAACTAATTAATAGAAAATTATGTGATGACAGTTGCAAAGGGGGAAAAAACAGTGTATGGAAAAATCCCATTAATTGTCAAGTCCTTAAAAAACTGCAAGCAAGAACTAACATCTGCAAAAGACTTTCTTCCCTCCAGTAAAAATTTTCCCATCAATCTGTTTGTGATGTTTTCTGCTAGGATGCAGGCTTGTTTTCCTGCACATATCTTACTTTAAGCTATAGGGAAGGGAGAAAAAATATCAATGCATACTTAGCCTAGAGTAGATGTTCTCAGGCAAAAGAAAAGTGCAGGGCAGGGTGGGGGAGAGAATCAAGAAGAAATAAAGGGGGGGGGAATGTTTGTGTCAATTGACCAATTTCTTCCAGGTATCCTGTTTATATGACAAATCTAGAATGATTAATTTTTGATTCCAGAGGCGATTAAAGTTGCAGTGTTGGTAGTTACAAAACCACGGATCTAAGCATTAATTTGATCTGCTTACCAATATGAAACCCAATTTTGCTTAACCACAAGCATGAAAATATTGATTCTTTGATCATGAGTTATGTTCTCGCTGTGAAATCTGAAGTCATAGTTTTCAGTGTAGAACAAATTAAGACATTCACAGCAACATCGGAACTTCTGGGCCTTGAAAATTTAGGAGTAAGCTCTCTAAAACAGGGATGAGGTGTACCCATATAGTGGGGGAATATGGACATGTAATGCAGTTGCCTTCTCTCTCCCAATACTGTTCCTGCTTATAAAGTAAGTAATCCAGGGCTGATCAGTAAAACAAGATACCATTAATACCTCCTGGACTCTTGCTATGTCTCATCTCTGACCTTGTCCTCTATTGAATTAGCTATACTTTATTATTTTATGATAGGGATTTATATACAGCCCTTCAATGAAATTCTCAGGAGGGCATATACAAATTTTGAATGAAGACATAGGGGGGTTGCAGACTGCCAGAAATAGTGCAAATTCAGTCCACTTTTAGGGTTACGGTTAGTGCTAGGGAATCATGGGAATTTTTTTTCTGAGACATTGAGCCTTCTCTGTCAGAGAGCTCTGGTGCCACAATAAAATACACTTCCCATGATTCCCTAACCCTAACCCTAACCCTAAAAGTGGACTCAATTTACACTATTTCTGGAAGTCTGCAACCCCCCATAATGGAGAAGGGAACACTTAACACTTCTCCTCACAGAACTCCAAAACACTTCCATTTGTGTGTGTTTGTCATATGAGCTTCAAAACTTGTGTATGAGAGGATGGTGCAGGGGGAAAATAAGCCTGCTTTTCATCAGTAAACAGCATGTTCACAGACATCTTGTCTTGTTAAAAAACAAAAAGCAAAGCTCCTGTTATAATCAAAGCAGGAAACATGGGTTTCTATTGGATAAATAACCAAAATATTAAACCAGTAAGTGATTCTGGCTTCATATAATGCTTGGTTAGACATTAAGCCAGAGTTCCTCATTTTATATTCATTAAAGAGTCCTGGTTTAAAGGATCTCTTGTTTGATAGATGATGAAGATATGTATCTGCCCCATCAGTGCCTGATCCATTTTTTCCCTGACTACATAAACTAGGAGTGGGCATGTTCAAAGGGTCCAGTGACCAATTTCCCAGTATCACTGAGGCTCACCCTGGGCTATTCAATATCCAAATGTATAAAAGCAATAAAAAAATTAAAGCTGGATGTAAACTGAAGTCCACAAGTGTTTGGAGGCCCCTCACCTTGTTTAATTGCAAAACTGCAGTTCCTGGAGACTTCAAAGAACAGAAAACAACTTTGTTGTCCAAAATGTTTTCCCCTCTGTGGGGTCATCATGGTGGTAATGGATGAGATTGGGGACACAAAAATAGCCTTGGTTGATGCATGTAAATACATATTGCTCTTTCCTGACATAAACCATGTGGTTTTTGGAGCTTTAAATATAATATTTCAATTGGCCAATCTGTCTTTTACAAGAGCTCAAAGACTCCCTTTATGCCAGGGGTAGGCAACCTTTCCCCTTTAAGGGCTGAGGGACTTCAGCTCCCAGAAGCCTCAACCATGTTGGCCAATAGTCCCATGTTGGCCAATAGCTCCTGGGATTCTGGGAGCTGAAGTCCCTCGGCCCTTAAAGGGGAAAGGTTGCCGACGCCTGCTTTATGCTGTTCCCACTAATGTGAGCAGATCACATTATCCTATCTTTCTGTTAATATTGCACAATTCCTTAGTAAATGGTCTTCCCAAAAATGGTCATGGGGTGGCATGAAACACAAATCAATATAGGGCAGGATTTTTTCTTGAATAGAAAAATGAAAAAAATGTAGGAGATTGTCTTCTTACTGGATGAGATTACAATACTTTTGTGTATTTCTAACTATCCATTTTACATTTTGAGAAATGTTTGCAAAAATATGTGAAGGGGTTATTGTGGCACTAAAAACACTTTTGCACAAAAGCCCATCAATGTTTTGTATGACTATGGGCCTTTGCAGACTGCCAGAAATAGTGCAAATTGAGTCCACTTTAAGGGTTAGGGTTAGTGCTAAGGAATCATGGGAATTGTTTTTTGTTTTTTTTTTTTCTTAGACATTGAGCCTTCTCTGTCAGAGAGCTCTGGTACCACAATAAAATACAGTTCCCATGATTCCCTAACCCTAACCCTAACCCTTAAAGTGGACTCAATTTGCACTATTTCTAGCAGTCTGCAAAGGCCCTTTGTAAAAGAAATTGAGTGAATTGCAAAAAATATAAATTTTGCACACAATTCCATTGTTTTTGTGTTAATATACCCAATGTTTTATATGAAAAATGCTTTGACATTTTCTTAAAAGATCCTAATGGTAATCAGCATGTTTATCACTATGAAGTCTTAAGGAGAAAATCTAAGAACAACATTATAATTTGCAAGAAAAAAATGATAATGGGGAGAGGAAGTACCGTACTATAATTCTAAAGGAGTCACATAGATTATCTGAATTAAAACAGATAATTGCCAAGGGGGATATATTCAATCAAACTGAGTAGATGAACACCTGAAAAGTTGGGGGTTTAAAATACATCTCTTTATGGCCTAAAAGTCAGTAATACCTTCCTCCTGGCTGTCAGCACATGAACTGCTCAAAATATGCCATGATTTTGAACTCAACAGGCTCCTAGGATTAATAGAAGCACAATAGATATTTGCCTTGAGGCCCAGAATTCAAATCCAAGCAAGGTCAATAGGAGAAAATCACACTGCCATCTAACGGGAGTAGGTGGGTCCATTGATCTGCCATACAAAAATTGAGTTGGTTAAAATCCCCTTGGAACATGGTAACAGCACAACAAAGGTCATCACATCCAACAGTACTTCTTATTTTTCAGCATAGCAAACCCATGTATTCAAGTAGATCCACATACACTATGAAAACAAGTTTATTTAAAATCTCTGACAATATCAAACAGAAGACTCTCAACACAAGGAGGGGCAGTTATTGGTTATGCATTGCTCTGCATGAGTTGGACCCCAACAATCCACAATTTGCACAATTTGCACTCTTTATGGCCTAAAAGTCAGTAATACCTTCCTCCTGGCTGTCAGCACATGAACTGCTCAAAATATGCCATGATTTTGAACTCAACAGGCTCCTAGGATTAATAGAAGCACAATAGATATTTGCCTTGAGGCCCAGAATTCAAATCCAAGCAAGGTCAATAGGAGAAAATCACACTGCCATCTAACGGGAGTAGGTGGGTCCATTGATCTGCCATACAAAAATTGAGTTGGTTAAAATCCCCTTGGAACATGGTAACAGCACAACAAAGGTCATCACATCCAACAGTACTTCTTATTTTTCAGCATAGCAAACCCATGTATTCAAGTAGATCCACATACACTATGAAAACAAGTTTATTTAAAATCTCTGACAATATCAAACAGAAGACTCTCAACACAAGGAGGGGCAGTTATTGGTTATGCATTGCTCTGCATGAGTTGGACCCCAACAATCCACATGCTGTACCATATAAGGGTTGGGCCAGGTGCCACCTTCTTGCCATCTTACACTATCTTGATAGAGAAGCTACATTGGTGACTCAGTCACATCAGAACTAGGAAAAGTTACTTTTTAAAAAAATATTTATCTCATAATATCCAAACAAAGAATTCCAAAAAGTAACATTTTCAGCTTATGATTGCAAAAACATAATATTTCCAGCCAATGATTGAATGCATTCCGACTGTTCTGATTTGTCAAGGACAATCCAATTAATGCTCTGTTGCCCCACCTTTCCAGTTGTTTTAAAAATATCCCAATTTGTCCTTCCACTTTCCCAATTTTCTCTTTGTTCTCAGCTGCAGCAAACTGAGTTAAAACTTCAAAATTAATTAGCACTCTGTTAACTCAGGGCCTTTGCAGACTGCTAGAAATAGTGCAAATTGAGTCCACTTTAAGGGTTAGGGTTAGGGTTAGAGAATCATGGGAACTGTAGTTTATTATGGCACCAGAGCTCTCTGACAGAGAAGGCTCAATGTCTCAGAAAAAAAAAAAACAATTCCCATGATTCCCTAGCACGAACCCTAACC
The DNA here is from genome assembly GCA_026167975.1 of Phrynosoma blainvillii. Classification (NCBI taxonomy): domain Eukaryota; kingdom Metazoa; phylum Chordata; class Lepidosauria; order Squamata; family Phrynosomatidae; genus Phrynosoma; species Phrynosoma blainvillii. Next base: position 88,165,616 of record JANUYF010000001.1, on the reverse strand, counting down.
CTTAAAGTGGACTCAATTTGCACTATTTCTGGCAGTCTGCAAAGGCCCTCAGTTAGATGTGGAATCTTGTCTTTCCCAGCTGGCTCAGGCAAAGGCAAATTGCTACAACCTCTCTTAGGGCTGTTGCAGACCAGCCCAAAGGGCCAGCCTGGGGGTGGAGTTGGGGCAGAGCAGCTGTATGCCGGCTGCCTCAACCCCACCCTGATGCCGTCTTGACGCTGTGCAGCCATACTCATGGAGCACAGCATCAGGACGCCCTCCCGGTACAGCGTTTAAACATGCTGCACCAAAAGAGCACAGAAGAGCTGCTGCACTGGCTCTTAGGACAGCCTTTTGCCACCCCTAAAAAGAGCGGCATTTTTCAGGGTGGCAAAAGGGAGGATCAGGGCTGCTACATGGTGTTGCCATGCCCCTGATCTGCTGCTTCCTGGAGTGGCTCTGTGCCACCCCAAATGGCTGGTCTGCACCAGCCCTTAGACTGTGTGCACTTCCTCATTAATAACTTTTGCCATAGTGACCACACTTTGATGTTGCTTGGCCAATATTTCAATATCTGTGAAATATTGGAGGGTCTCTAGTTGCTGTTGTGCACCTGAACGGATATTAGCAAGGTATGTACCACTAGCTGATTCAACATATTCTAACTGTTTTGCATCTATGAGAGAAAAGACCTGATTTTGATGGAATGTCATGGAATTACAGGACCCAGGTGCGGTCAAAGAACAGCAAAAGACATCCTTTCCACCCAAGTATATCCATGCTGTTTTGGCACATGAGCCCTCATATGACTTTCAAAGGCCTAAATTCTATTTTAGTTCTGTTTAAAAGGAAGAGGTCTAAAAAAAGCCTGCGAGAGTCTGATAGATTTTTGTGAAGCCAATAACCTAGTCATTGCAAACCCATTTCTCATACAGTCAGAGAAAAGGTTATACAGATGGACATCACCAGATGGCCAACACAAAAACCAAATAGGTTACATAACTGGAAGTGAAAGATGGCAAAGCTCCATACTGGTGACCAAGACTAGACCAGGTGATGATTGTGGCACTCATTTCAAAAATAAAAGTAAAACTCAAGAAGAGGACAAACCAGTCATCATACCAAAATACAATATAAGGAACATATTTGCAATAATAAGTATAATAGATAGTGAATCAGAAGAGCTTTGATCTAAAGCCAGGGACATAATAAAAGAAGAAAGCATAAAGATACTTCCAACAGACAAAAGGAAAATGAAGAAACCATGGATGACAGATAAAATGCTACAAGCAATAATAGAAAGAAGAGAAACAAAACAAAAAGGAGATAGGAATAAACTAATAAAACATGAATACAACAGTACAATGGCTAGTGCGCAAAGATAAAGAAAATTACTACAATGAGAAATGTGGAGAAATAGAATACAACAACAAAAAGGGAAGAATGAGAGACCTATTCCTTAAGATTCAAGAAATCAAGGGAAAGTTCAAACCAAGGACTGGGATGCTCTATGACATTAAAAATAACATGTCGGGAAGGAATAAAAAGATATTGGATGCAATATACAGAAGAATTATGCAAAAGAGATGACAAAATGAAGCACACATGCTCCGATTCAGATCCATCATTCCCACATGTTGAACACGCTTCAGAATTGATTCTTTTCAAAAGAACCACCAAAGAACTAGTGTCAGGAAACTGCGGGCTTTTTGCATTTCCCTCGCTTCATCACAATTGCAACTGAGCTCAATAAGATCAGAAACAGTTTAAGTGGGAACGACGATCATATAACCCAATCTGCAATTCGCTTTAAATCATAGTGAGAACAAGGCCTTTGAGTCCTGCTGATCATGACCAGGAGACTTTTTATTTACTCAATAATAATAATAATAATAATAATAATAATAATTTATTTATATATCCCGCCTCTCCCTACGGATCGAGGCGGGAGTACAAAGGTAAAAATTACAACAAGCTAAAACAAAACAATAAAACCCAACAAATAAAAGTAATAAAGACAAAAACACAGCAGCAATAATTAATACAATTGAATTATTAATATTGCAATAAAATTGCAAAATTATTATTAACTATTAAAAATTAAAATTACAATAAAATAACAAATACAAATCTATGCCACGGGTGGTGAATGTTTTTTCTTCACCCGGGAGGTCCTTAATCTCATGTTCAATTAGGGAGATCAGATGGGTAAGCCTGCCGGAAGAGGTCTGTTTTGAGTGCCTTCTTGAAGGCCTCTAGCATGGGGATGATGTGAATCTCTTCTGACAGGCTATTCCATAATTTAGGGGCCGCAGCCATGAATGATTTTTGGGAAGTGGATGTCAACGTAGTATTATAATAATTCAATAAATTCTTCCCTGATGTTCTGAGCGTGTGGGGCGGATTGTGTGGGGAGAGGCGTTCCTTCAAGTAACTCGGACCCAAGCCATATAGGGATTTATAGGTAATAACCAACACTTTGTATTGCACCCGGAAGGTAATTGGCAGCCAGTGGAGAGCTTTTAATACCGGTGTAATATGGTCTGCTCTAGATGTTCTGGCAACCAACCTGGCTCCCGCATTTTTAACCAATTGAAGCTTCCGAACTTGGTACAAAGGTAGCCCCATGTAGAGCGCATTACAGTAATCCAAATGAGAGATTACCAGGGCAAGTACTATTGCTTCAAGGTCCCCCTGGTCCAGGTAGGGGCGCAGTTGGTAAATCAGTTGAAGCTGATTCCAGGCACTCCTGGCTATCGCATCTACTTGAGATGTCAACTGTAGCGATGAGTCCAGGAGTACTCCCAAGCTGTGTACTTTGTCCTTTAGGGGAAGTGTGACCCCGTCCAGGACTGGATGACAAAACTCCCTTTCCGGACCAGGAGTCCCTATCACAAGTACCTCTGTTTTCTTTGGATTCAGCTTGAGTTTGTTTTCCCTCATCCAGCCCATTACTAACCCAAGGCAGGCTTACAGGGGAGCGATGCCATCCTTAGTCACCGCAGTAGTCGGAGACATAGAGAAAAAGAGTTGGGTGTCATCAGCATACTGATAACCCCACGCCCCATATCCCCAGATGATCTCTCCCAGCAGCTTCATGTAAATGTTAAACAGCATGGGGGACAGTATGGCGCCCTGCGGGACACCAGATGTCAGCTCCCTTTCAGAGGAGCAACTGCCCCCCAGCCACACCATCTGGGATCTGCCCGAGAGGTAGGACCAGAGCCACTGAAGCACAGTGTCCCCAATACCTAACTCCCTCAAGCATCCCAGAAGGATACCATGGTCTATGGTATCGAACACCGCTGAGATGTCCAAGAGCACCAATAGGGTCACACTTCCCCTGTCGATACCCAGACGGAGGTCATCGACTAAGGTGACCATGGAAGTCTCAACTCTGTATCCTGCCCTGAAGCCAGTTTGAAATGGGGCCAGATAATTGGTTTCATCCAAGACCGCCTGGAGTTGGAATACACGTGTATCTCCCATCTGGATCAGAACAACATGTTTTGTGGGGGGTTTAAGTCTAAAAATGTGACTTCCCTTGGGGAGGGGTCTAAATAAACTCCATTGGTCACAATCAAGTCTTATGTTTTATTTTCAGACCCAACTGGTGTGTGCGCGCAGAATTTTAGATTAAAAACAGCTGTAAGGGAAATACAATCCTCTCTCATCCACATACAAACAGGGCCTGATGCAGGTAAGGGCTGCATGCAATCACTGGACATTATCACATGGGGTCTAAAGCAGACCCAATCCACACTCAATCCCATCCTATTGCGGTTTTTTTCCCCGTGTGTTCACACGACGTCGCACACAACCCCGTCCCAACCCCGTCCCAATGCGGCATCATCCCCGTTCTTTTGAATGCCGGTTTCTTGAGGAAGTACAAGTGCGCGACCAAAATGATACTACAATGATAGCGCTTTCACCGTATGTCTGATCACCAGATACGTATCCTGGAGCCCAGGCCCTGCGAAGGCTTGGGAAGGGGAGTGTGTGACAGCCGGCTGTCACACACACACACCCCTTCCCAAGAGAGAGCCGCTCTGAGCAGAAGTCCTCAGAGCGGCTCTCTTTCCTGGCTTGGGTTGGGAAGGGGTGTGTGTGTGTGTGTGTGTGTGACAGCCGGCTGTCACACACACACACACACACACACACACACCTTCCCAAGCCTGGAAGCCTGGTTGCTTTCCTTGGGACGAGGCCGGGCTCGGACCCCAGCCTCCTCCCAAGGAAAGCAACCAGGCTTCCCTTGGGACGAGGCCAGGGTCGGAGGCATCCTCCGACCCTACCCTCCTCCCAAGTCTCAAGGTTGCTGTCACACACACCCCTTCCCAACCCTGTGCCAGCTTGGGAAGGGGTGTGTTTGACAGCCGCGGCTGTCCTGTTTCTGCGCATGTGCAAGAACATCCTTGCTGGGTTCTGGAAGGGATCTTCTCACTTGTGTGTGAACGGCAGATACGGTTCCCAGGAGCGCATCTATCGTGGTTTCGTTAATTGCGCAATGATGCTAGTTGCATCTGATAGCCATTTCCGTCTTGTGGGATCTATACCGGTATAGTTCTGGATTGATTCCATACCGCTTTCTTGCTGCTTTGAGACCCGCGTGTGATAACATCCACTGTAAAGTAGCCATATTCCATGCAATCTGGCTCTCAGGCAGAGCTTAGAAAAGTTATTTTTGGAGATGCTTGCTAGAGGACTCTGGGAGTTGTAGTCCAAACTGTAGTCTTTAAAAACCCTTTCCTCAGGAAAGGTCCCAGTAGTGCACCACCTCACAGCTCCCTTGCTGTACAAGTCAGTGTTTCTACTTGTTCAGCAATATTAGAGAGAAAGAAACACTGTGGTCTATATTTGTTGATAGAATGACCAGTACAGTCAGGAACAAAAAACTTTTTTTTCTTTAGCACTACACAAAATTGCTAACATTTGTTCATTTATCTGAAGTCATGTGGGTTTGCTTGTTGTTGTTTTAGAAAAGACATTTTTTCCTTTGGTTGCCTGACACAAAATACCTTTAATTGTTCTCAAAGAAATGCATTGTTATTTGACATAAATTACACATTTAAAATCTTCTGACATTCACTGCCACTGAAACCACAATGTACTCTGGTAAAAGTAAGCCTGCAAATATAAAGCAACATCAAGCACCTAAATTATCAGTCATAAAAACAATACTTAACATTCATCATCGGTAAAACTGAAATAGACCACTGAACAGTTGCAAATAGAATTTAGGTATTGGTGTGCATGAATAAACATACATTGAAATTTTTAATTGTTCATGAACATTTGAAAGCCAAGCATGACTTGTGCAAAATGATTTTTAAATATAGCATATTTTTAAAAGTAAATTGTGGGGAGAAATTCTCCAACTAAATTCTCCCAATAAAACTAATCTAGGACCCTTTCATACTGTTCAGTTGTAATGCTATATTTCACTTTAACTGCCATAATTACATCCTACGGAATCCTGAGTATTTTTGTCTGGTGAGGCATCTAATTCTACATACCCCTCCCTAAAATGAAAATCCCAGGATTTCATAGGATATTGTCATCTCAATTAAAGTGGAACATGGCACTGTAATCGTATAGTGTAAAAAAAAATGTGAAAAAATAAAATACAATGTTTGCTAATACAATGTTTCTCTAAAAACAGCTTCAAACAAGGATGGAATGGTTATTATTTATTGCCCCATTGAATAATGGTGTTCTCAACAGCTGGGAAAGTGTCCAGGAAAGCCATCAAGAGTGCTGATAAGAGCTTCTTGTGAGGGTTGAAAGTAACAAAAGTATTTTGCTAATACAAAGCAAGGAAGCAAAGGTCCATATTACCAATCCAAAGGTCCAGCCAGAGAATTGTCAAGCAATCCAAAGGTCTAGGATTCCAGAGAGGCAGAGGGACAAGGTCATCTGAAGGTCAAGGGTTCCAGGAGTTCAAAATCCGAGGCCAAACGAGAGTCAAGATTACAGGCCAAGGAACAAAGAGAGCTAGAGACAGAGGCTTTCACTAGGAAGCTCAGATAATCTCTGGTACCAAGGCAGCCCTTTTGCACCTGCTAAAATTACCAAACTGCAGGAGCTCAACTGAGGCTGATTTGCTCTGGCATTTTTCATAAAGTCTCCTTGAATGCCGACCCTCCCTTTCTGCTCGACATTGGCTGAAGGCAGGTATTGTCCCTTGATCCTCCTCTATGTCTGAAGGTTCTGCTACTGGGAGGTTTGGCTGCAATGACTCCTGGGAGACCACAAGCTCTGCTGTAGCTGGCAAAGCAGAACTAGGGCTGGGCTGAGGCTCCACAGCTACAGGCTCAGGTTCCAGAGGAGGTTCTGGCTCATCCTCCAAGTCCTCCTTCAGGCAGGGCAGGACACATAGAAAGAATGGTAAGCACAAGTTTCTTCCCATATTCAAACATCCTAAAAGTCTTGTGGGGGGTTATTTTACATAGAAAAACTTTGGTTGCAATTCTGTATTGTGATTTACATAGCAGAGGTGCTACGGAACTTTTCTAGTGGATTGTGAAGATGGGTTTCAGGGTACCAATTAAGTTGTCTCACTGTAAATTGAGCTCTAACAACAGCCACAGCTGAGGGAGAGAGAGAGCCCGAGAGCCCAACAGAAGCGGAGGTGGCTTTAAAAACTGCCCCTCTATTCCAGCAGCCTCCCAGCAGCAGCAGCAGCAGTAACAACACCCGCAGCTGAGAGAGAAAGAGAGTCCGAGAGCCCAGCAGAAGCAGAGGTGGCTTGAAAAACTGCCCCTCTACTCCAACAGCTTCCCAGTGGCAGCAGCAGCAGTAACAACAGCTACAGCTGAGGGAGAGAGAGAGCCCAAGAGCCCAGCAGAAGTGGAGGTAGCTTTAAAAACCGTCCCTCTACTCCAGCAGCTTCCCAGCAGAAGCAGCAGTAACAACAGCCACAGCTGAAGGAGAGAGAGAGCCCAAGAGCCCGGCAGAAGTGGAGGTGGCTTTAAAAACCGCCCCTCTACTCCAGCAGCCTCCCAGCAGCAGCAGCAGCAGTAACAACAGCTGCAGCTGAGGAAGAGAGAGAACCCGAGAGCCCAGCAGAAGTGGAGGTGGCTTTAAAAACTGCCCCTCTACTCCAGGGGGGGGCAGAGTGGCTCTGGTCCATAAGAACCCCCTAACCAAGCTGACACAGCTGATCTCAGAATTGCTGCTGGAGTCACCTAGACTCTTAGTTTTGGGTGACTTCAGCATTCCACTCGAGACCAGTTTGTCAAATCTTACAGGTGCGGCTCGGGAGTTCATGGAGTCCATGACAAACATGGGCCTATCCCAATTGGTTGTCGGGCCCACTCATTGTGCAGGTCATACCCTCAGTGCGGTCTTTAGTACAGAACAGGAATATCCGTGGGCGGAGGTCATAAAAACCACCACATTGTCATGGACGGATCATTTCCTGGTCAAGACTGAACTAAGAACCACTGTCCACCCCACCGGGGGTGATGGAGCTATTAGATTTGTCCGCCTTCAATGGCTGATGAAGCCAATTGGATTCTGAAAAGCGTTAGAGGGTTTAATAGTTGTCAACGCTGGTGATTCTGTCAAAGCTTTGGTTAATACTTGGAACTCTGATCTTACCAAGGCTATCGACACAATCGCTCCCAAGCATCCTTTCCAGCCCGCTTTGAATCGTAAGCCATGGTATATGCAAGAGCTTAGGAAGATGAAGCGGGCTGGACAATGACTGGAGTGCATCTGGCAGAAAAATTGACTCTTATCTAACAAGACTAGTCATAGGAACTTTTTTTGGTTCTATCAAGAGGAAATAAGTGCAGCGCAGATATTCTTGTTCTCTGCACGTATTGTGTCTGCAGAGTTTCATCCAGTGGAGCTGTTTAGGGTAGTGGAGGAACTAACACAGGTCCCACCTGTGCAGAACCCACTACTTAACCCGACAACAGCCTGCTGTGACGCATTTAACAACTTTTCTGCAGATAAAATATCTCAGATAAGAGCTGACTTAGACGCCAGTGTTGTAACAGAATCAAGGACTAGGATGATGCCTTTCTAGAACAGGTGACCACACACTCAGAAAGGAGAGATGTAGTAATGATGGATGACTATCTTGATATTTGCTGGAAGTCAAACTCAGCAAATACTTCAAGGTCTACAAATTCCTCACTTGCCTAGAAGACAATTTCTTTGTCCAAAAGGTGGAAGAGGCAACAAGGGGATAAGCTATTTTACATCTGATCCTAACCAACAGGGATGACCTGGTAAATGGGGTGCAAGTAGTGGGATCCTTAGGTGGGAGTGATCATGTTCTCCTGGAGTTTCTTATACAGTGGAAAGGAGAAGCTAGGCATAGTCAAACACTCATTCTAGACTTTAGGAGAGCTGATTTCAACAAACTTAGGGAAACACTGGGAGTGATCCCGTGGTCAGGGAAACTAAAGAAGAGAGTTCAGGATGGATGGGAGTTTCTCAGAAGGGAGATACTGAAGGCACAATCTCAAACTGTTCCAATGATAAGGGAAAATGGGAGGTGTCTCAAGAAACCGGGTTGGATGACAAAAGAACTTTCAACTGAACTAAGTTTTAAATGGGAGATGTATAAGAAATGGAAAAGGGGCGAAATCAATAAAGAGGAATTCAAACAAATAGCTAGCACATGTAGAGCTAAAGCCAGGAAAGCCAAAGCACATAGAATCATAGAATGATAGAGTTGGAAGAGACCACAAGGGCCATCCAGACCAACCCCCTGCCATGCAGGATCTCCCAATCAAAGCATCCCCGACAGATGGCCATCCAGCCTCTGCTTAAAGACCTCCAAGGAAGGAGACTCCACTACTCTCCGAGGGAGTGTGTTCCACTGTCGAACCGCCATTACTGTCAGGAAGTTCCTCCTAATGTTGAGGTGGAATCTCTTTTCTTGCAGCTTGCATCCATTGTTTCGGATCCTAGTCTCTGGAGTAGCAGAAAACAAGCTTGATCCCTCCTCAATATGACATCCCTTCAAATATTTAAACACGGCTATCATATCAACTCTTAACCTTCTCTTCTCCAGGCTAAACATTCCCAGCTCCCTAAGTCATTCCTCATAGGGTTTAGTTTCCAGATCCTTCACCATTTTAGTTGCCCTCCTTTGGACATGCTCCAGTTTCTCCACATCCTTTTTGAATTGTGGTGCCCAGAACTGGACACATTATTCCAGGTGAGGCCTGACCAAAGCAGAATAGAGTGGCACTATTACTTCTCTTGATCTAGACCAGGGACTGGCAACCTATGGCCCGGGGGCCGGTTAAGGCCCCGGGCCCCGGACTTACCGGCCCAGGCCGTAGGCTGCCGCTGCCGCAGCCCGCCGCCGCCCACCGCCGCCCACCGCCGCCCACCGCCGCCGTGCATTTTCGGCCACGTTTGCTGCGGCCGCCATTTTGTAAGTCAAATGGCGGTCGCGATGTGTTTGCACATGCGCAGTACTCTTGCGCAGGTGCAAATGCGCCATGACTGCCATTTTGACTTCCAAAATGGCGGCCGTGACATGCGCCGTGGCTCAGGGAAATACAGGGAAATATTCTAGAACAGTTCATTAAACAGAGAGTCTGTGAACATTTAGAAGGGAATGCCATAATCACTAAAAGTCAACATGGGTTTCTCAAAAGCAAGTCATGCCAGACTAACCTGATCTCTCTCTCTCTCTCTCTCTCTCTCTCTCTCTCTCTCTCTCTTTTTTTTTTTTTTTTTTTTTTTTTTTTTTTGATAAATTACCAGCTTGCTAGAGGAAGGGAATACAGTAGACATAGCATATTTTGATTTCATTAAGGCTTTTGACAAGGTCCCCCACAATATTCTTGAAAACAAGAGAGTAAAATGTGGGCTAGACAATACAACAGTTAGGTGGATTAGTAACTAGTTGACTGGCTGAACACAAAGGGTGCTCAGCAATGGCTCCTCTTCATTCTGGAGTGAAGTGACCAGTGGGGTACCACAGGGTTCTGTCCTGGGCCCAGTGCTATTCAACATCTTTATCAATGATTTGGATGAAGGAATAGGGGCATGCCTCTCAAATTTGCAGATGACACCAAATTAGGAGGAATAGCTAATACACCAGAGGACAGGATAAAAATGCAAAATGATCTTAATAGATTAGAAAGCTGGGCCAAAGCTAACAAAATAAATTTCAACACAGAGAAATGTAAGGTACTACACTTAGGGCAAAAAAATGAAATGCATAGATATAAGATGGGGGACACCTGGCTTAACGAGACTACGTGTGAAAGGGATCTAGGAGTCCTAGTAGACCACAAGTTGAACATGAGTCAACAGTGTGATGCCACAGCTAAAAGGCCAATGCAATTTTAGGCTGCATCAATAGAAGTGTAGTATCTAGATCAAGGGAAGTAATAGTGCCACTGTATTCTGCTTTGGTCAGGTCCCACCTAGAATACTGTATCCAGTTCTGGGCACCACAATTCAAAAAGGATGTTGAAAAACTGGAGCGTGTCCAGAGTAGGGTGACTAAAATGGTGAAGGGGCTGGAAACCATGCCCTATGAGGAACAACTTAGGGAACTGGGTATGTTTAGCCTGGAGAAAAGACGGTTAAGAGGGGATATGATAGCCCTGTTTAAATATTTGAAGGGATGTCATATTGAGGAGGGCACTAGCTTGTTTTCTGCTACTCCAGAGAATAGGACTTGGAACAATGGATGCAAGCTACATTAGGAGGAACTTCCTGACAGTGAGAGCTGTTCAACAGTGAAACACACTCCCTCGGAGTGTAGTGGAGTCTCCTTCCTTGGAGGCCTTTAAGCAGAGGCTGGATGGCCATCTGTCGGGGATGCTTTGATTTTGAGTTCCTGCATAGCAGGGGGTTGGACTGGATGGCCCTTGTGGTCTCTTCCAACTCTATGATTCTATGAATTGACGAGGTGTCCAGCAACTCCATTAATGAAATTACATTCTGAATTTTCATCCTGTCTTCTGGGGTATTAGCTATTCCTCCTAATTTGGTGTCATCTGCAAATTTGGTAAGCATGCCCCTTATTCTTTCATCCAAATCATTGATAAAGATGTTAAATAGCACTGGGCCCAGAACAGAGCCCTGTGGCACCCCAGTGGTCATTTCTCTCTATGATGAAGAGGATCCATTGTTAGGTTCGGTCAGTCAACCAATTACAAATCTGTTTAAGAGTTGTATTGTGTAGCCCACATTTTACTATCTTGTTTACAAGAATATCATGGGGGCCTTTGTCAAAAGCCTTATTGAAATTGAGATATGTCTAATGCATTCCCTTCATCTAGCAAGCTTGTAATTTTATCAAAAAAGGAGATCAGATTAGTCTGGCATGACTTGTTTTTGAGAAACCTATGTTGACTTTGTGTATTGTTAGTAAATTGCAACAGTTTAAATCCAGTTTATCAAATCATAATCCTTTTTTTTTTTTTTTTTGGTAATAGCAGAGGCTGGAATTCTTTACAATGAAGGACAAAAATCTTCCTACAATGCACTTTTTAAGCTATGGTGATGCAACCCCCCTCCTGCACAAAACAGTTACTGGTATTTCTATATTGTTGGAGACTGCGAAAGTCAGCAGAGATGCTCAAACATTTCCTGTAGATGGACATTCTGTCTGGATGCAATCTGCATGGTCCGCTCAAAGATCCCTGAAGGTCCCTGCAGATGTTTGTTACATTACATCAGGCTGCAAGAAAGCAGCTCGATGCATCTCAAATGAAAAACAACAGGATCAGGGCTAGCTTCAGTTGAAGCTTCAAATTTCCTTTGTCTTTCTTTGGTGGGCCTGCTGTCTGCCACACTGCCCATTCAGATATTTCTTCATGACAAAGTCCAGAAACATGAGCTACCACAAAATTCAAATCCTACCCATTTGAAAAATCTGTGCTCTTTGTTCTAAAAAGAGGCAAGGGCAGGAGTACTTACAACATTCATATTACTCTCAGTAGCTACAAAAACACACTCTTGCTATTGATTTGCTTCCCAGATATCCTTTCATCCCATACATATTTTCCTGTGTGAAGCCACTGTAATCATAGAGGTCACCCCAAGAAATGGAAGGCACTCTGAATGTGCGCTATCATGTCCATAGGCAGATTATTACAAAGCTGAGGTCAACCATTTCAATAATGTAAAAGGTCAAGTATTAATGGCTGGGACATCATTGAAGTTTTCTGGAGTGATTTTACAGCCATGGTCCTGATTTTCAATTCCAGCTTTTTCATAATCTGATTTCACAGCCATGTATGCAGCTGAGCTTCAAGGAGCTATTAGTGACAAGTTGAACAGCACAGCTTTCAAGTTCCCCTGATTGAAGAAACAATTTTTAAAGGTATCCTTTCATCCCAATTCTTCTGCCAAACTTCCTGATTCTCAGAGTCAGCCCTTTTGGATTGATTAGTACAGATTCATCTGGATTTAGTTTGCATGGGGATGAAAATAAACTATGGGGGGATGCAGACCAGGGCGTCAGGGACGCCCTGGGACGGTGCGCCGCTGGAGTGAGGCACTCGCATGGCGGCGCACTGGCGGCGTCCCTGAAAGGAGTGCCAAATTGGCGCTCCTTTCAGAAGTCAGGTAAAGTGCGCCCTAAACGCATCAGGCACACTTTCCCTGGCTTTTCCGCCGCAGCGTGTGAGGACGCTGCGGCGGGAGTTTGCCCTCAGCGCGCCGGCCGTGCAGAGGGCTGGCAGCTCCAAGGGCAACCTCGGGAGGAGGAAGGGGCGCCACTCGTGCAGCTGCCCCTCCTCTTCCTTGCCTCGGAGACGACCCTATTGGTCGTCTGTCAAGGCCCATTGTTAGTTCTTTCAAACTTCATTGTTTAAATTTTAAGAGTAGCCTTAACTGCCTACAGTGGTAGCACAGAATCATAGAATTATAAAGTTGGAAGAGACTACAAAGGACATCCAGTCCAACCCCCATGCCATGCAGGAACTCGCAATCAAAGCATCCCCATCAGATGGCCATCCAGCCTCTGCTTAAAGACCTCCTAAGAAGGAGACTCCACTACACTCTGAGGGAGTGTGTTCCACTGTTGAACAGCCCTTACTGTCAGAAAGTTCCTCCTAATGTTGAGGTGAAATCTCTTTTCCTGGAGCTTGCATCCATTGTTCTTGGTCCTAGTCTCTGGAGCAGCAGGAAACAAGCTTGTTCCCTCCTCAATATGACATCCCTTCAAATATTTAAACATGGCTATCATATCACCTTTTAACCTTCACTTCTCTAGGCTAAACATCCCCAGATCCCTAAGTCATTCCTCATACGGCTTGGTTTCCAGACGCTTCACCATTTTAGTTGCCCTCTTTTGGACATGCTCCACTTTCTCCACATCCTTTTTGAACTGTGGTGCCTAGAACTGGACACAGTATTCCAGGTGAGGCCTGACCAAAGCAGAATAGAGTGGCACTATTACTTCTCTTGATCTAGACACTCTACTTCTATTGATGCAGCCTAAAATTGCATTGGCCTTTTTAGCTGCTGCATCACACTGTTGACTCATGTTCAACTTGTGGTCTACCTGGACTCCTAGATCCCTTTCACACGTAGTTTCATTCAGCCAGGTGTCCCCCATCGTATATCTGTGCTTTTCGTTTTTCTGCCCTAAGTGCAGTACCTTACATTTTTCCGTGTTGAATTTCATTTTGTTAGCTTTGGCCCAGCTTTCTAGTCTGTTCAAGTCACTTTGAATTTTGATCCTGTCTTCTGGGGTATTAGCTACTCTTCCTAATTTGGTGTCGTCTGCAAATTTGATAACTATATCCCCAATGCTGTCATCCAAGTCATTAATAAATATATTGAATAGCACTGGGCCCAGGACAGAGCCCTGTGGCACCCCACTGGTCACTTCTTTCCAGGTTGAAAAGGAGCCATTGTTGAGCACCCTTTGGGTTCGGCCAGTCAACCAATTACAAATCCATGTAACAGTTACTTTTTCTAGCCCACATTTTACCCGCTTGTTTGCAAGAATGTCATGGGAAACCATGTCAAGACCTTACTGAAATCAAGATATACTATATCCACTACATTCCCTTCATCTACCAAGCTGGTAGTTTTATCAAAAAAAGAGATCAGATTTGTCTGGCATGACTTGTTTCTCTGAAACCCATGTTGACTTTTTGTGATTATGGAATTATCTTCCAGGTGTTCACAGACTCTCTGTTTAATGATCTGCTCCAGAATCTTTCCTGGTATTGATGTCAGACTAACTGGACGATAATTGTTAGGATCCTCTTTTTTTTTTTTTTTCCTTTTTGAAGTTGGGGACAACATTTGCTCTCCTCCACTCTGCTGGTACTTCTTCTGTTTTCCAGGAGTTCTCAAAATTATTGCCAATGGTTCCGATATTACATTTGCCAGTTCTTTTAATACCCTTGGATGTAATTGGTCTGGTCCTGGAGACTTATATTTATTTATATTAACCAGGTATTCCTGTACTATCTCTTTACTTATTCTGTGCTGAAATTCTCCTATTCTGTCCTCTGTTCCATTATCCTCAGGTTGATCACCCTTTGCCTTTTCTGAGAAGACTGAAGCAAAGAAAGTGTTGAGTAATTCTGCCTTTTCTCTGTCCCCTGTTAACTTTTTGCCATTACCTCCACACAGTGGCCCTACCATTTCATTCTTCTTCCTTTTGCTGCAGACATAGGGCCTAAGCAGACTGCCAGAAATAGTGCACATTAAATTGAGGCACTGCCCTGGCTCAGTGCTAGGGAATCATGAGAACTGTAATTTATTGTGGCACCAGAGCTCTCTGACAGAGAAGGCTCAATGTCCCAGAAAAAAAATACAATTCCCATGATTCCCTAGCACTGAGCCAGGGCAGTGCCTCAATTTAATGTGCACTATTTCTGGCAGTCTGCTTAGGCCTATACTCAAAAATATCATTTTTATTGTTCTTAACCCCTCTAGCAAGCCTGAGCTCATTCTGTGTTTTGGCTTTCCTGACTTTAGCCTTACATGTGCTAGCTATTTGTTTGAATTCCTCTTTGGTGATTTCCCCATTTTTCCATTTCTTATACATGTTCAGTTTAAAACTTAGTTCAGTTGAAAGTTCCTTAGTCATCCATCCTGGTTTCTTGAAGCACCTCTCATTTTTCTTTCTCATTGGAACTGTTTGAAATTGTGCCTTCAGTATCTCCCTTTTGAGAAACTCCCATCCATCTTGAACTCCCTTCTCTTTTGGTGTTGCTGACCATGGGATCACCTTCAGTATTTCTCTAAGTTTACTGAAATCAGCTCTCCTAAAGTCTAGAATGCATGTCTGTCTATGCCTGGCTTCTCCCTTCCACTGTATAATAAACTACAGGAGAACATGATCACTCCCACCTAAGGATCCAACTACTTGCACCCCATTAACTAGCTCTTCCCTGTTAGTTAGGATCAGATCCAAAATAGCTGACTCCCTTGTTGCCTCTTCCACCTTTTGGACAATGAAATTGTCTTCAAGGCAAGTGAGAAATTTGCTAGACCTTGAGGATTTTGCTGAGTTTGAATTCCAGCAAATATTAGGCTAGTTGAAGTCACTCATCACTACTATATTTCTCCTTTCTGAGTGTGTGGTCATCTGTTTTAGAAAGGCATCATCCAATTCCTCTGCCTGAGTTAGTGGTCTGTAGTAGACTCCCATAATAACATCCCTGTTGTTTCCCACCTCTTTAATTTTTATCCAGATGCTCTCCACCTGGTTTCCAGGATTGATGTCCTGGATTTCTTCACTGGTGTAAATGTCCCTTACATATAATGCTATTCCTCTTCCTTTCCTGTTTGGCCTGTTTCTCTTGAAAAGGTTATATCCCTGTATTTCTACATTCCAATCATGAGACTCATCCCACCAGTTTTCAGTGATGCCTATTATATCATATTTACTGTCCATACTATAACAAATCTCTGCCTCTCAGTCACTACCACTGTGTTTGTATATAAACTTGTGTCCCACAATGTAATGCACACATGCATGCACACATGCACACACAATCAACAGAAGAGTGATTATCTTAGAACTGCATATTACATGCCATAGTGGGCAAAATGTGCCCCTGAGGGATGTTTTTACAGTTCTTGACACCTCTAGAATTGCCAGACCTACTTTTTCTTGGCCAAAAACAGACTGTGAATTGAAGCACCTGGAAAGCTCCAGGTGCAATAATTTACTTTGAAATAGGTAACTCCCTGCACAGTCTGACATAAAAAAAACCTCACACCCATTTTAAAGAACCAGAAGTGGACTTATGCCAACTTTAATTTATATTGGACCCTTGGAGTCCACTGGGGCTTGGTTCCAGGATCCTCCATGGATACCTAAATCCATGTATGCCTAAGTCCCATAGCATAATAAAATGGCAGAGTATAGTGATGAAAAATCCTTTAGAGACCGAATGCCCAAACTCAGTGGCATTCCTGTACTGGGTGTCACTGGGTGCTGGGGGTGGGACTTTCAGGTGGTGGGACTCCAGAGGTGGGACTTCCACCTTCTGGGGATGGGACTTCCAGGGAAAAAAACCCAAGGCACACTTTCTCAGCTTCAGACTAGCAATAGCAAATCTCCCTCTGAAACAACTTGCCAAGAAAACATCGGGGGGGGGGGACTACCTGGGGGGAAACATGCAAGGAAAGAATGGAGGACCTGACCAAATAAAAGTTTAAAAAGTTAAACAAAAACCACTTACATAAATATTAAATCCATACCTCTCAGCACTGCTCAAAATGGAGGACCCTTTGGACATTTAGCCTTCTCTGTCAGGGATCTCTGGTGCCACAACAAATGACAAATCCCAGAATCTCACAGCATGAAGCCAGGGCAGTTAAAGTGGCATCAAACTGGATTATTTCTGCAGTGTCAATGGCCTCAGTATGCCTCACAAAACTACCATTCCCAGAATCCTATAGCAGGGAGTCATGGCAATTAAAGTGATGTCAAACTGGATTATTTCATCACTGCAATGGTTTGAGTGCTGGACTAGAATCAAGAGTTTAAATCCCAGTTCTGCCATGGAAACCCACCAGATAACTTTGGGCAAGTCACACTCTCTCAGCCTCAGGGGAATCCAATGGTAAAAAATCCCTCTAAGCAAATCTTGCCAAGAAAACCCTATGATAGGTTTGCTTTAAGGCCACCATAAGTTGGAAACGACTTCAAGACACACAACAACAAGAATTTAAAAAGGACAGAAGGCACACAACAATAACCTCAAATATGTCTTAGGAGCCAGCATGGTGCAGTGGTTTGAGTGGTTTACACCCCCACCACATATAGAAAAAATCAGCATTTTGGTTGCCACATTTCCAGCAACTATATTCTTTGTTTTTATTTATTTTTGCTAACATTCTAGGTGTTAAATGCCACCTATAGAACATTTTGTAATAATTTGCTATTAAATTCACGCTTTTTTGTAAATTTTAAATTCTTTGTCCATACTCTTTCCCATATGTTCAGCGGGATTGTCAAATAATTTGTATTCTATAGCAGGTTTAGAACTTTAGTTAGGGCTACAATACAAAGGAGGTTGACAAAGGGAGAGTTACAGATCCCTACCCATCACCCCCAGTTCCCAACTTCAGGGTGTCCCTACTAGGCATTATCCCCCCCCAAAGTCCCTGGGAGAATACAGATTGATTCATCATTTATCATTTCCTTGGCGGGGGGGGGGGGAGATCAGTTAATGACAGCATTCCTCAGATGCTCTGCTCAGTGCGATACACTTCTTTTGGTTCTACACTGGCTACTGTGTGTAGTAAAGTGGGATGTTGAAGTTGCCCAAGACTAGAGTCACCTAGACTTTTAATTTTGGGTGACTTCAACATCCCACTCGAGACCAGTTTGTCAAATCTAACAGGTGCTGCTCGGGAGTTCATGGAGCCCATGACAAACATGGCCTATTGCAGTTGGCTGCTGGGCCCACACATTGTGCAGGTCATACCCTTGATGCGATCTTCAGTATGAAACAGGAATTTCCATGGGCAGAGGTAATAAAAATCTCTGCATTGTCACGGACGGATCATTTTCTGATCAAGGCTGAACTTAGAATCATTGTCCATCCTGTTGGGGGTAGAGGACCCATTAGAATGTTCTGCCCTTGAAGGCTAATGGAACCAATTGGATTCCAGAAAGCCTTAGAGGGTTTAATGGTTGGTAATGCTGGCGATTCTGACAAAGCTTTGGTTAATACGTGGAACCTGATCTTGCCGAGGCTATTAACACGATTGCTCCCAAGCGTCTTTTCCAACCCACTTCTAATCATCAACCATGTTATATGGAAGAACTCAGGAAGATGTAGCAGGTTGGAGAATGATTAGAGTGCGTCTGACGGAAAACTCGACTGTTATCTGACAGAACTCATTATAGGAAATTTATTTGCTCCTATAGAGAGGCAATACATGCAGCGAGGAAATCTTTCCTCTCTGCACGTATTGTCTCTGCATAGTCCTGTCCAGCTAAGCTGTTTAGAGTGGTAAGGGAACTGACACAGGTTCCACCTATGCAGAACCCATTACTTAACCCAATAATGGCCTGCTGTGATGTGTTTAACAACTTATTTGCAGATAAAATCTCTCAGATAAGAGCTGACTTGAATGCTGGTGTTATAGCAGAATTGAGAGATGAGGTGTCCAGTAACTCCACTGATGAGATTATAGTGGATTAGTTCCAATCGGTGAGTACCGATGACGTGGACAAGCTCCTTGGTAGAGTGAGGAAGACAACTTGCCCTCTTGACCCTTGCCCTTCATGGCTGGTCATCCGGGGGAAGATGCCTTGAGGATGTTCCTGAGGGACATCATCAATGCATCCCTTAGAGAAGGTCGTGTTCCATCTAGTTTGAAGGAAGCGGTGGTCAGGCTGATTCTGAAAAAAAAACTTCCCTTGACCCTCTGGACATGAACAGTTATAGGCCAGTCTGTCCTGTGTTTGTAGTCTGGGGGTGCTCCTAGATCTGTCACTTCAGATGACAAATCAGGTGAATGCAGTGGTCAGGAGTGCCTGCTATCAGCTTCAGCTGATACGCCAACTGCACCCTTTCCTGGAGGTCAGGGACATCGAAACCATGGTGCTGTTAACTTCTCATCTCGATTTCTGCAATGCACTCTACATGGGGCTACTCTTGTGCTTCATTCGGAAACTTCAGTTGGTACAGAATATGGCAGCCAGGCTGGTCTCAGGTGAAACCAGAAGATCGCTTCACTGGCTGCCTATCAGTTTCCAGGCGCAGTACAAGGTGTTGGTTATTACCTTTAAAATCCTAAATGGCTTGGGTCCATCCTATCTTTGGGACTGCCTCTTTCTGCCCCACACACGAAGGTCCTCTGGGAAGAATTTATTGTAACCTATAAAAACTAGATTATCTGCAAATGCCCAGAGGCTTTTTCAGCTATCGCTCCCAGACTTTGGAACAGCCTGATGGATGAGATCCGTCATTTGACCACCTTAAACAGATTTTAAAAAGTGGTTAAGACAGACCTCTTCCAGCAGGCCTTTCCTGAGTAGGTAACCGGCCACCAAAAATAGTTATGCCTGTCCCTGATTTCCACTATAGCTATTTTAAATTATTTGTCATTTGTTGGAATGTTTTTGTAGTTTGTTATTTTTAAGTTTGCTTTTAATTTTTGATTATTTAATTGTATTTGGGGGGGGGAAGCTATTGGGGGACAGGATTCTTTATTTTATCATGTAAGCCACCTCGGTTGTATTTTATGGAGAGGCAGGATATAAATACATATTATTATTATTATTATTATTATTATTATTATTATTAAAGACTTTGCTGCTGAACTTGGAAAGTGTGATATTAAATCCACATTCAGACTGTTACCGGTTTACCTGCAGGACTTTCAGTTACTGGGATTTTCATTTGAAAACAAATTTTATATGGACAGGGCCCTACCCGTGGGCTGTTCGATATCCTGCTCAGCATTCAAAGCCTTTACTACCTTTTTGGAATGGGCAGTGCATATGCAATCTGAGTTTCAGGGGGTAGTACATTATTTAGATGGCTTTCTGTTTGTAGGCAGTTCAGGTTCTGGCCAATGTGCCATTCTGATGCAGAAATTCACATTGCTTGACAACAACTTAGGTGTCCCTTTAGTGCAGGGGTAGGCAACCTTTCCCCTTTAAGGGCCGAGGGACTTCAGCTCCCAGAATCCCAGGAGCTATTGGCCAACATGGGACTATTGGTCAACATGGCTGAGGCTTCTGGGAGCTGAAGTCCCTCGGCCCTTAAAGGAGAAAGGTTGCCTACCCCTGCTTTAGTGCATGAAAATACTAAGGGACTCAGCACCTTCCTAATGTTTTTAAGCATAGAAATTGACACCATACAACAGTGCTCCAGACTACCCCACAATAAATTAACTAACATTAGAGAAAGGCTTTGTAAGTTCTTGCATGCATGCAAAGCCAGCCTTAGAGAATTTCAGGAATTGATTGGTCATTTAAATTTTGCCTGCAGGGTAATTGTCCCAGGCTGTGCATTCCTTAGGCACTTATGTTCTGCAACTGACGGTGTCTCTCAACCCCATCACAGGATCTGGGTAACTGGTGAAATTAAACAAGAATTACACATGTGGCTTTCATTCCTGGAATCCTTCAATGGTGTCTCCTTTTGGAGAGACATTTTGAAGCTCCATGGGACTTTATAGGTCGCCTCAGATGCAGCTGGTTCAATTGGTTTTAGAGTATACCTTAACAACCACTGATGTGCACAGTCATGACCACATAACTGGATGCTCACTGGCCTATCCACAGATCTCACCTTTCTGGAATTCTTCCCAATAGAAGAATTTGCCAACTCATCTGTGTATTTTTGATGAGACAATTCAGCAATGGTGCAGGTAATTAACCAATTGTCATCCAGGTCCCCTTGGGTCATGAATCTAGTTAGGGTATTTGTCCTTAAGTGTCTGATGCATAACATCTTGTTCATGGCTTTCCACATCCCAGGGGTCGACAACAAAATCGCTAACGCCCTTTCCTGCCAACAGATATGTCATTTCAGACAGCTGACTCCAGTTGCGGATCCCAACCCAGTAGTGATGCTGGAAAAATTGTGGACATTTGGAAGGTGAGGTGGCAAGGACCATAAGTGCTTCACTTGCCAACAACACGTGTTCTATTTATTAAAAAGTATGCAAGGTTTTTGAACAGTTCAGATGCAGATACGGTTTAAGCCCCACATGGCCCATCCCAGTGGAGCACTACTTAGTTTTGTGTATATCTACACATAAAGGGCTCATGCCCCAAACTATTAGGAACAAGTTACACACCTTGGCCTTTGCTGCCAAGACCCAGGGGCTGGCTGATCACACTGTCGACTTCAGAATTTGTAAAACATTAGAAGGATGGGCTAGGATGCAAGGCATCAGGTGTGACAATAGGACATCCACCACACCAGAGATTCTCAGAAGTTTAAAGGAACAGTGAGGTCACTTATGCTCTTCCCCTTATAAACACTCTCTTCCATGCAACAGCTTTAACAGCATTTTTGGAGCTTTGAGAATTAGTGAGCTAGTTTTGTCATCAAAAAAAGACAACACAAACAAGGCCTTATTATTTAATGATTTGGTTCTGACAAGCCATACAACAACACTAAGGGTCAGGAGATCTAAGACTGATCAGAAAGTTAAAGGGAGCTATATCATCTTGAACAAATGTTATCTAGTGGGCCTTTGCCCTGTTCAGGCCTTGTTGGAATATTTAACCTTGCAGGGCCAGGTTCACAGCCCCTTGTTTCAGCATGTGGATCAATCTCCTTTGATCAAATTTCAGTTTTGGGTGGTGGCAGCAAAGGCTTTAATCTAATCTTGGGTTCCAAGGTGTCAAATTTGGTACCCATTGTTAAGGAAAAAAGCAACATGGGATATACAGTAATAGAAATAAAAATATTTATGTGAATGTCAAAGTGACTAAGCAGGAGCAATCAGGAAGATACACAGGTGAAAAAGATAATATAATTAAGAAGCCTTGAGAGCCAAGGACAAAGTTATAGAAGGTATATTGAGAACACCTGTGATAGATTGCAAACACCTGAGACTCATTAAGTGGTCAAGGTAAAGTGATGAAACACTTGGGTTGGTCTTAGGTATGGGATGATCTATGTGGACCAATCAAGATGTATGTACACACCCACTGGGTGGAAACTGACTGGTGGGTGGTGTCTAACAATGGCTATAAATTGCAATGTTTGCTAATGTACAGTGTGGTGTATTGTGGAGTGGTTTGGAGTAGTTTTGGAGATATTGTGAAGTGTAGAGATTGTGATTTGTAGGGCATATAGTATTTATGTATATAGTAGAATAAAGTAGATCTTTTATATAAGACTACTGAGTTGTCTGGTGTCTTGAGGGAAGATACAAGAGCCAGAGGAATCCTGGAGAAGTTTGAAGACATCTCAGGAAGAAGAGTGAGAAGGCTTGGAGAGTTTGTCAGGGTCTTCAGCCTATTCTCTGAAACTCTGCTGCTTGGGAAAGAAGCATCAACCACTGATCAAAACTGGTCAGCTCTGCTGCATAACAAGGTGGTGAGTTAGAGCCAGAGGTGAAGAGCTACAACTCCCATCATCCCTGACAAGGGTTATGGGCCCAGATACTAGAGCAACTAGCATCCACAGAAGCTGAAAGTTCCAGAGAGTGGAAGAAGGTTTTGTGGAGCCTTGTGAGTAAATCATTTTGTGTTTTGTCTGCTGTGCATACTCAGAGGGACTGTGTCAAATTGAGTCACTGCACAAATTAAGATGGAGATACTAAAGTTTAGTAAATTAAATAGAAACAACTACTCTACCTGGACGATATATGCCCAATCTCTACTAATAAAGGAGTCTCTGTGGTCGACAGTTGAAACAGGGCTGGCAGCTGATGCTAATGCAGTCACTCGAGAGAGAGACGCTAAAGCAAAAGCATGTCTTTATCTCATGCTAGAAGAAGACTTGATTAACGACGTAAGAGATAAAGTGTCCGCCAAGGATGTGTGGGATACCTTGCAGAGATTACACACTCCTTCAACTGCGTTTGCAAAAATGCTTTGGTCTAAAAGAATTTACAGACAAATGACGAAAGGACAGTGTGTGATAGAACACTTAAAAACAATGCAAGATTTATTTGTGCAAGCTGAACTGAGAGGAGTGGAAATTAGCAAAGAGCAGCAGTGTTATATTTTGCTGGAATCGCTAGATTCTTCTTGGGACAACATAACAAATAGCTTGCAAAATTTGCCAGAAGCTGAGCTGAACAGAGACTTAATTGTTCCCAGAATATTGGAAGAGAACTTGAGAAGAAAGTCTGAGCAGGGTGACTCAGCAAGTTTAAGGACTGTGCCAAAACAACAAACAACGCCTGAACTACGAAAGCAGGAAGAAGCAGCTTCTACAAGGGAGCAACGGAGGTGTTTTTATTGTAAAAAGATTGGTCATCTGCAGAGACAATGTAAACAATTTGCTGCTGAAAGAAGCAAGCAAGGAGAGAGCAGATGGCAGCCGCGGCAGTATCAAAAGCAGTCCAAACCTCCATTTTTGAAGGACAGTGGTAACAAAAAGGGGGTTGCAACCATGATTAAGGAAAAACAAAATACTAATTGTAAATGGTTGATTGATTCAGGAGCATCATCTTCAATGTGTAACAATATTAGTTTGATAAGTAATAGAAAATCAGCTAATGTAAATACTGTGGTTTTAGCTGATGGGAAAGAGCTCAGTGCTGTAAATCAAATGTGTACAGTTTACATTCCAGGGCTAAAAGAAAACTTTAATGATGTGTTACATGTAAAGGAGTTAGAAAATAATTTGTTATCAGTAAGCAGATTAGCAGACAGAGACTACACAGTCATTTTTGAAACGAACATGTGTAAGATAAAACTGAATGGGGAATTGCGAGGCATAGGCTTGAAAAAGGATAAACTTTATTTTTTGGAGGACAATATTGATAGCTACAGGGTTGAAAATGCTAATAACATAGACAATAGTCCAATTCACAAAGACTGCATACATGAACTCCATAGAAAATTTGGCCATGCTAGTTTCAAATGTTTAAAGAAGTTAATCAGTATGTGTCCAGATTTAAAAATTGCTGAATGCAAAAATCACTTAGATTGTACTGTATGTAATCAGGTAAAGGTCAGAGCTTTTCCAGTAGCCAAGAAAACCAAAAGAATTGCTCAAAGACCATTTCAGTTTGTACATGCAGATGTTGCCCAAGCTAATTGTTTATCTTTAGGGGGAAGCAAATATTTTCTGGTAATTGTTGATAGGTATACAAGGTTTGCTTTTGTAAGAATATAGAAAAACAAATCTGACGCTGGGCAAAGTTTAAAAGCATGGGTGAGAATGGTGGAAAGACAATTTGATATTAGAGTAGGCACCATTGTTACTGACCGGGGAGGAGAGTTTCTAAGTAATCAATTGTTTAATTGGTTTCAAAAGGTAGGAATAAGGCATGAAACTACTAATCCCGCTTGTCCTAACGAAGATGGTTTAGCAGAGAAAAAAATACAAGATATAAAGAGGATAACTGCTTGTTTGATGGCAGATGCAGAGGTAAAAGATAGTTTCTGGGCAGAAACAACTTTGACAGCAGTACATATTAGTAACAGACTGTATCATTCAGAAATTGAAGACATTCCCTACAGGGTATTGTATGGGAGAGTGCCAAATTACAAGTATTTGAGAGTCTTTGGACAGTTTGCTTATGTTTACATACCAGCTTGTTTCAGGAAGAAAGGAGAACCCAAAAGTAAAAGGCTTAGGTTTTGGGGGTATTCAGGAAATAGCTACAAGTTTCATTTAGGTGGAAGGGAAGTGCAGTATTCTAGGTCTGCAAATTTTGAGAGACATGCCGGTTGGGACAAACTGCATGCCAATAAGGAAGTTTTCTTGAGGTTAGGAAGTTCAAATGAGCCAGAAACACAAACTGAACCAACTTCAGGAAACGGAGGGGTTTCAGTTAAGCCAGAAGCATCCACTAGCAGCAGTGATAGTTCTTCAGATAATGAGACACAATCTAGACCTATTACTACTAGAATGACTGAGGACAGGAGATTTAGCCATAGAACTATAACTCCCAGCACAGAAAGTGAGGATGAAAGAGGCAGATCAGCAGAGTTTATTCCCAGACGTAGTCACAGAGTTAGAAAGCCTCCAGATAGGTTTGTTGTGACAAATGCAAGAGCTTGTTTAGCAGTGGAAGAGCCTGAAAGTTTTGAAGAGTTGGAAAGTTTGTCTAGAGAAGAACAGGAAAGATGGATTGATGCAATGGATGATGAGTTTGGTTGTCTGGTAAATAAAGATGTTTTTGAAGTCATTGATAGACCCAAGGACAAGAAAGTAATTGGTTGTAAGTGGGTATACAAAAAGAAAGAAATGCCAGATGGAAGTATTAAGTATAAAGCTAGGTTAGTAGCTAAGGGTTTTGCACAACAGCAGTATGAGAACTATGATAAGACATATTCTCCAACTGCAAAGCCAGAAAGTCTGAGAATGGTTCTGGCTGTAGCAGCAAAAAGGAATTTAGTTGTAGAACATTTTGATTTTGAAACAGCCTACTTGAATGCTAGTTTAGATGAAGAGATATTTATGGAGCAGCCACAAGGTTTTGAAGAAATTGGTAGTCAGAAAGTTTATAAATTAAAGAAAGCATTGTATGGGTTAAAACAAAGTGCCAGAGCATGGAATTTGTGCATTAATGACGAGTTAGTTAAGCTAGGATACAAAAGGAGCATTGCAGATGCATGTGTCTATACAAAAGGAGACATAGTGTTAGTGATCTATGTAGATGATTTGTGCGTGGCAGCAAAGTCAAGACAGGAGATTGAATCAGTAAAAAAAGAGTTGTCTAAAAAGTTTGTTTTGAAGGATCTAGGTTTATTAAAGTCTTATTTAGGTATTGGTGTTGAGTGGACAGAAGAAGGACATTGTTTGTTAAGTCAGAGAAAGAAAATTGAAAATTTGATTGAAAAGTGTGGATTACAAAATGCTAAAATAGTAAGAGCTCCAATGACAATTGGTTTTGTATCTGAAAAAAACAACTAGAGATTTTGAAGACAAGACTTTATTCAGGAGCATAATAGGATCTTTACAATTCATATCTTGCCACACCAGACCAGACATTTCATATGCTGTAAATGTATTGTCCAGAAGAGTTAATGATCCAAAAATTGAAGACTGGACAGCAGAAAAACACTTATTGAGATATTTGAAAGGAACTCTAGATAAGAAATTGATAATTAGAAACAGTCATTCAGATTTAGATTGCTATGTAGACAGTTCTTTTGCATCAGAATTAGAAGACAAGAAGTCAGTTACAGGAATAATAATCAAGTACAGTGAAAGTCCAATAGTCTGGAGAAGTAGGAAACAAACAAATGTAGCGTTAAGTACGACTGAAGCAGAATTCGCAGCTTTAAATGAGATAGTGAATGAGGTACAGTGGGTTGAGCAATTGTTGAATGATTTAAATGAAAGTTACAAGATACCAGTAGAAATTCTGGAAGATTCACAGTCATGCATAGCAATGGCTGAGACTGAAAGTTTGAAGAACAGAACAAAATATGTTGGAGTAAGATATCAAAATGTGCGAGACATGGTTCAGAAGGGTAAAATAGAATTGAGATATATAGAAACACAACACAACATAGCAGATTTGTTCACAAAAGCATTGACAGCGGAAAAACATGAAAGACTGACACAAATGGTTGGAATGACATTATAAGACACATACAATATTTTATTTCGGAGGGGATTGTTAAGGAAAAAAGCAACATGGGATATACAGTAATAGAAATAAAAATATTTATGTGAATGTCAAAGTGACTAAGCAGGAGCAATCAGGAAGATACACAGGTGAAAAAGATAATATAATTAAGAAGCCTTGAGAGCCAAGGACAAAGTTATAGAAGGTATATTGAGAACACCTGTGATAGATTGCAAACACCTGAGACTCATTAAGTGGTCAAGATAAAGTGATGAAACACTTGGGTTGGTCTTAGGTATGGGATGATCTATGTGGACCAATCAAGATGTATGTACACACCCACTGGGTGGAAACTGACTGGTGGGTGGTGTCTAACAATGGCTATAAATTGCAATGTTTGCTAATGTACAGTGTGGTGTATTGTGGAGTGGTTTGGAGTAGTTTTGGAGATATTGTGAAGTGTAGAGATTGTGATTTGTAGGGCATATAGTATTTATGTATATAGTAGAATAAAGTAGATCTTTTATATAAGACTACTGAGTTGTCTGGTGTCTTGAGGGAAGATACAAGAGCCAGAGGAATCCTGGAGAAGTTTGAAGACATCTCAGGAAGAAGAGTGAGAAGGCTTGGAGAGTTTGTCAGGGTCTTCAGCCTATTCTCTGAAACTCTGCTGCTTGGGAAAGAAGCATCAACCACTGATCAAAACTGGTCAGCTCTGCTGCATAACAAGGTGGTGAGTTAGAGCCAGAGGTGAAGAGCTACAACTCCCATCATCCCTGACATCAACACATTGGAACAGCATCCACTGTCATTGCTATGGGATTAGACACTGAAACAATTAAATGCCTCAGTCACTGGAAATTGGCTACTTACAGGAAATATGTTTGCAATGTTCAAACTCCAAAGTAAATTTGTTAACTTGTGCCTTTTGTTGGTTTACAGATTTTGTTCTGGTAGATTACAGGTCCTCATCTGCAGCCATAGTATGATATACTGGGTGGCACACCAGGAATGATCCAGCCATCTGGGTTCCCACCCCAGTCTTAGTGACATCACCACAATCTAATGGTTGGGCAGATGAGGCCTGCAGTGGAATGGTCTACTCACTTTGCTGTTTGAGGAGCATGTTGGCCCTCACCCTGACATACTGGTGTTACACCTTGGGGGAAATGACCTGGGCTTGATGAAGGGCAAGACCCTGATTTGGCAAGCAAGGAACAATTTTGAAACCATACACCACACATGGCCTGGTGTGAGATTAATTCGGTCAGATATTTTATTGTGATAGGTTTGGAGAGGTGAAGGTAACCCACGTAAATTGGATGTTGCCAGAAAAAGAGATAATAGAGAAATACAAAATGCAGTATTAAAGAATTCTGGTCTTGTCATCAACCATCCTTTAATAGTATTCTGTAACCCTGAACTTTATAAATTGGATGGCATTCACTTTTCAGATGAGGGTAATTCAATATTCCTGAGAGATTTCCAAAATGGGTTGAAAGCCATTTTGAATGACCTGGTGGGAGAAAGGGACTAAGCGGATGCTTGTCCCTTATCTGTGCCTGAATTGGGGAGGGAGGTAAAAACAGTTTGGTGTACACCTTGGCACCCCCTTGTGGTGAAAGGTTAGGCTCTGGAACAGCTTTGACAGGTCAAGGGATCTGGGGGTTGTAAAAGAACTTGCCTTTGGAATAGACATGGGGGTTTTACTCAACCTTACAAACTCAAGGGTGTTTGGGGGAGAGTGCCTTATGTTTACCTCCCTAGGACCAACTGAGAATACAATTCAAATCATCAGATGTACCTCAGGGTCTGATGTTGTTGCCCAATGGGAAGGCTTCAGCTGGACCCACACCAGGATTTTCCCTTTACCTGATTTCTCTCAAGAGTGTTGAAGTTTAAGTCTTTCAAGTTTAAGAGTTTATCATTAAATAGGTTATAGGTCAAATAAATGGCCCATTATTCATCCAATTTATGTGTCTGGTCTCTTTATTTCATGGTTGGGTATCAAAGACTATTGTAATATATTCTATGTGAGATTGTCTTAAAAATTGTTGAGAAGCTACAGATAATACAAAGTGTAGTACACAGACTGTTGTTTGGTATGCACTTTAGAGCCCATCTATCACTGGTCTTCCACCAGTTAAACTGAACACCAGTTTTATTTTGAACTCGATTCAAGGTGCTTGGTTTGACCTACAAAACAGCCAGTATATCTGAATTTGATCAGAATTTGAGATCCTGAAGGCCCTTTTGCATGCCCTAACATCCCAAAAGGCTTTGTTGAGGAGTAGACCAGTAAAACCAAAACAAAATGAAAAAAAACCTTTCCAGATTCCCATTATAGTGAATAATTATTGGCCAGAGTCCAATAATCCATTGGAGGGGGGGGGGGAATATACTGGAGTGTGTGATGGCTTCTACATCCCTGGGGCTCCTGGATGAGATTGATTGTCTACATTCATTTCAGTCTGGCATTAGGCCTTAGTTTGGAATGGGGAAGGCATTGATCACCTTAGTATATGACCTGCACTGGCAACTGTGCAGGGTGTATGTGTCCCTGTTGATCCTCCTAGACCTCTCTGTGGCTTTCAGTACAATAGACCATAGGATATTTGGGGCCACCTTGCTGTGATTGACTTGGAGTCACTCTTTTACAATTCTACATGGTTTGGTGTTGTCTCTCATGCTGTTTAACATATACATGAAACCACTGGGTGTATTTCATGTCTGTTACTGGGTTCACTGGATCTAATACTCTTTTCTAACTGTCCCATTATTCCTTTCCACCTCAAGCCAAGGAAGCTATTTCTTTTCTAAACTGAATACTCATAAACAACAGTGTTCATTTCCATACCCTTTCAGCTGTGGAACTTCCTCCCAAGGAAAGTCAAGCTCGCTCCATCTCAATTGTGCTTCTGAACCAAGACTCCATTGTATTGTTTGTGGCTATCAAAGAGGGGTTGCTTTGTGGGACTGCTTTAGCTGTGTATGATGATGGGAGTTGCAGTACAGCACATATAAAGGGCACTGGATTGCAGAATTCTGGTCTTTTTTCAGTCCTTACTGAAAAAGCCATCTGACACCCAGACTAATATAAATGGAAACAAACTGTTGATTGCTGAGTTTTGAGAGCCTTTGTCTTTCTCCAGTGTTCTCCAGCAAACATCAAGAACAACATTCCAAATAAGCCCTGCTTCTGGTGTTATATTCATGATCAAAAAGATTGGCTGTTCTCACAAAATTTCCTCCTAATCAGGCAACCAAACAATATCAAAAGAAAGACACCCCCTCCGACGTGTCGGAAGGGGTCTTCTGTTGTGTCGGCCCCATAAAAGGGCATCGACGCGTGATTGGCTGAGCAGCCCGGAAGGCCCGCCCTTGCCGGGCTGCACAGCCAATCAAATGACAGTCTCGCTCCTTGGTAAGGTGAGAGTTCAAATCTCACATTGCCAGGAGCGAGATTTCAAGGGGCTATTTAACCCCATGCTGCCTCGTGTCGGCAGCCATTTTAGATTTGCAGGCGAGCAAGGAGCTCATTTGCTAGTTGGCTCCTGGGCTTTTCGGGCCTGATGGTTTGGCTGAGCCGAGCCGCGGTGCGCCTCTTCCCTTGGGAGGCAGCCAAGCCCAGCCTTTCAATTCAGGCCGCGGCTCATTCCTACTTAGCCAGGAAGAGAGGGCGAGCACGGCCTTGGGTGCCAGGCCGCGGCTCCTCTGGCTGCATTTCACAGCCGGTTTACGGCCTAGCCCTCGTCGGGAAAGCATGAGGACAAGGGCAAGGGCCATGATTGGGGCACGGCCTTGCCAAAGCTAGCCGTGGCTCCTTGTTTGATGGGGTTTCGACCCCCGACGCAGCCTGAGAGGCTGGCTCCCAGAGAACTGGGTGGCCGTTTGGGCTAAATAGCCTCCTGGGATCAGTGAGAAGGCCGGAGGGCCAGGCCTTGGTGGTCCTGACAGGCCTATGGGGAAGGGGTTTACCCTCACAGAGCGGTAAGGGAGGCATGATTATCAGGCCCTTGGAGGTGTTGGGTGTGCCGCCCCCCCCCCCCCACTCCTCTGCACCTAATTATTGGGCAAGCCTCGGGGGAGGTCATTAGCAAACCCCTGATTAAATCTTGCCAAGAAAACCCATATGGGACCCTGTAATAAGGAGTTCTTTGCAATTTAAAATATATGCTTTAAAATAATAATAATAATAATAATAATAATAATAATAATAATAAATAAAATTAATAATAAAATGAGATAATGGTTAGAGAGACAGTGTGGTATAGTGGTTTAAGCACTCTAATACCAATTGGATGATCAAGGCTCCTTTCCCAGCATGGACATAAAACCCACTGGGTGACCTTGGTCACATTCTCTCAGCCTTAAAAAAAATTATTATTAAACCTCTGAACAAATCTTGCCAAGAAAACCCCTTAGGGACCTTGTAATAAGATGTCCTTGGCAATGGAACATATATAATTACATGAATAAATAATAATAATAATAATCCCACTGGTTGGAGAGACAGTGTGGTATAGTGGTTTAAGCGCTGCACTATCACTTTGGTGACCAAGGTTCCTTTCCCAGAATGGCCATAAAACCCGCGGGGTGACCTTGGTCACATTCTCTCAGCTTCAGGAGAAGGCAAAGGCATAACTCTGCTGATCAAATGTTGAGGTATTATAAAGGCAGGGGTTTTCTGGTATGGGCTGGCTGTTTAGTCAAGGAACGTGCCCTCCCCCCCCCCCCCGTGTACAGTCGCATGAGGCGGCTTGGAGGGCCACACACACACACACGCACGCATGCATATTGATGGCTTTATGAGCTCGGCCTGAGTCTTGGCATTGCTGAGATACACAGGTCAGCTACTCCAACACCGACCTGATTGGTCTTGGGGCTGGATACTGGTGTTTTCCCTTTTTAGGGACGGGAGTGGGGGGTCCACTTTGGGCTTTGTGGCTAGCCTGTGCTTCAGGTGGCCTTTTAAGTTTGTGGCACATGTCATTGGAGTGATTCCCATGTTGGGGTTTTATGTGCACTTCCCCTCAGGAAGGTGCCCGCTCCAACCCCACCCCACCCCACCCCACCCCACCCCACCCCCACCCCCATACTATTAAATCAGTTGCCTGGCCTGCACTTTAGCACTTGCTGATGTGACACAGGCCAGACCTGGTAATGGTAGTGTTGGCCTCAGGCCTTTGTTTTGGCTGTCCCAGCTGGGATGAAGTTGGGCTTAATGGGGCCTGGTGTCTGCTTGCGGTGCGGATTACATTGGTGGGTAGGGACACGTGCTAGTTATGCTTATGCCCGGATTTGGTCTTATCTTTTGACCCCCACCTTTTTTCCTCCCATGCAAGAGGGGAAGTCAGTTCTGGTGAAAGTAAACATTAATAATATTAATATGAAATAATAACAATATTATTTATAATTCATCACTGTAGTTAATTGGTGGTAACCTGATGGGTGAGTCCCCATTCAGGGACTTACTAACCTCGGCCTAATACAAACTGAGGTTTGATTACTTAATTGGTTTATGGTAATAATAATGATAAGAGTAATAATAATGAAATTTATTTATATACTACACCTTTGAGGTTAATACTAATTGTATAATTATTGTTTAAGGATATAGCTTTAAAAAGAACACTATATCCTCTACACATTAATTTGAGGTATTGATAATCCTTCTTAGTCAGTAATGTCATGTGACAAGGCACAGTCTAAACAATGCACACTGTCTGCTGACCCTAAAAATAGGCCAGTCCGTACATAAGCAGGTTTCTACTCCTTAAAATAGGGAATGAAGAGATTCCTGCACATTTTGCCCAGATTGGTCACACAATACAGTTAGGTCCAGAGGTCTTGAACAGTTAGCTTGACAAGAGACATGGGGGGGGGATCTAATTTGGGGTCACAGGCTAGTATTTCTTCAGTTGTGAATGGAGGTGTATGTGCACTGCAGATTCTGGGCAACTGGCTGCGACTCATACGACACTCCCGGTAGACATGGCACATGGTTCCCATATTACCTCAGCTATGGAGGTTGGGCATCCAACCGTAGCTGATGCATTGGAGCTTGGAAAGAAAGTTCCTAGTGTGTGACAGCAGGGTGCAGCTGCCCCTGTGTTGGATCAACCCACTTTGGTGGATCCATTAAACTTAATTCAAATGGTGATTGTCTCAGGTTAAGGCAATGGGCCGACTCCTGAGACTGTTGGCTTGCAGCAGAGACACGGCAAGTGTTTATGCGAAACAGCATATTACACAAGCTGTTTCTCAATGCTTGCAGTGAGAGCTCTGCAAGCATTGGCTGATGCTTCACGCTAAGCGAGGAGCTCAGGTTTGATGCATGTTGCTAATTGGTGACATAATGGCCCACTTCAGTAGGGGCTTTCGGTGGACATAAGTGGAAGAGTGCTAGAATTGAGCACCCTATGTTTGCAACACTGGCGACACCCTTGACAAATCCTGGGCTAGCTCAGGCTAGGGATTTGTAGAGCCCAGGGCAACCATAATCTGATTCATATGATGAGGATGCATGGGGAGAGGCACTGGTGTGAACTTTGGACATTTCTGGGGCTGACAGGGTGGTTGTATATAATCCATATGCAGATAGCTCCACGCCCCTTGGGATAACACCTCCCCTTTGCTGTTATTGATGAGAGAAAACCGGCTAGATCTCCAGAATTCTACAAAGATTAGGAGATAATGATTGTGGCATACACATAGTGCCAATTTAATTCTATGGGGGTCTGCCTGGCGGCAATATGATGAACATTTTAGCAATGCAGATAAGTGGAGGATGCAGCTCTGCAGGTTTGACCATAAATGTAATACCATAGAGGTAATCATCTGGGAGGGTGTGTGAGGCTTCAAGGGAGGTTGACGAGATGCAAACCTAAGGCCACGTTACATGAATTTCAATACATTACAGGTTCATTAAACTTTGTGTGTGAAGTTGTAGTGCCAGGCGCACAGTTGTGAATCTCCACTAGGGGTGTGATGGTCCCTCCCCTCATCATCGCATCAGAATTAATTCTGGGATGGGGGAGGATTTATAGATCTAGGAGCTAATTTTGATCATTTAATGGTGAGTTTTTGTGAGGAGATCTGAAATGCTCTAATGGGCAGAACTCCTCACAAAAGGTGTACCTCCTTCAAGGTACACTCCAACGATGGTGGGGCAAATGGTTTTAGGGTATATATATTTCTAACGGTAAGTGGGAGTTTGAGGGATGGCCTCAATCCTGGGTTGATACTTGGTGGACAGGACCTCACTTGCTTAGAATTATCCTATCATGGTTCTGGTCCATTCGTAGCAGGGTCAATTGCAAACAAAATTGGTGTGGTTATGGTGTGATTAAAAAAAAAATGTCATCCACTTAGTGTACTCCCAGATCTCTAAATGTTTTAATACATTAACACTGGTGTGGAATATGGTGCCACAATGTTTGAAGTTTAATGTTTTGTTACGAGCGCAATATGTTTTTAGGATGACTAAATCTTTTCGAGGACTTCCTTTCACGTTTTCAGTTTTACAGGTTCGGTCAACTGGCTCCTGAGGCAGCTACCTGACCAAGGGAGATATCAGCACATAATAGAAGCCTTGGAAAATAAAAATCAACAAGGAGACTTTCCAGTCCATGGCCCCTTCGACAAGCAAGTCGTATCAGCTTGTGTTATGAGCATCAGGATTTTTCTTCTTAAATGTCGGGGGGTAGAGGGTTAGCCCTTGAGGGTGGTGGTGATCATTCATTTTGCTGTACACCTTAGTCAATTAGGTTACCTCCAGTGCCATTAAGGGCCGGAGGGCAGAGATGTCATTTTAATTTAAAGCCAGAATTTAATGACCCTATTGCTTAATTTAGAGTTCATGGGGCTTTCAAGGGAGTCCAGGTATTAATGGATAACTGTTTGCCATTATCAGGTACAATACTGATTAAGATATGACAATATTTCCCATCAACGTGTTTCACACCTGACGATGGCTGGACTCTTTCATAATTGGATGTCCATAACTTTGAACAGGAGATTCATCTGACCATTCGGCGGTCAAAGTCTGATCAATTGGGATTAGGACAATCTGTAATTTTGTTAGGGCACCTGATGGCCATATTGGTTTAGTGTTGACAGTGTCAGAATGCCTCAGAATAAGGCCAAGAGTAACGGAATATTTCTTTTCACAATTCTCTGGCCTTCCGTTAATACAGTTTTAATTTGATGCGGGAATGCGGGAGGCATTGATACATGTTGGTTGTGCCAGCAGCACAATTTTCTTTCATTCTTTTAGGATTTGGACAGCGATGGCTGCTACAGTACTTGGTTAAGCAATACATCAAGTTGCAAACTTGACTGAGGGCATTCTGGGACTGTTAAGTATTAAGTGCGCACTTGAGGCAAATTGCACTTTTATTTCACTGACCTGTTTACTATTGTGTTTACCAGATTTGAATATCAGAGACATATCAATGTTTGGACGCAGCTTAGTGTATGGGGCCGAACGGTACTTCTTTGAAGATTCGTCCATGGGACTGAGAGATGCTGGAACTGTGAGGTTGTTGGGTCATAGAGGAATGCTACCTAGAATTATTGAACTGTTGGCGTCTTTTACACACCCCAAGATCTTACTATTTCAATTACAAGAAACCAATTTCAAAAATGATGGCATTACACTTAGCAAAAAAGAACTGTTGCTGGAACGCAAGAGGTGAAGCAAAAGATTCCCAATTAATGTCCTCACGTGGCGAAGTGGCTACTTTGGTGATCTTGGTAGCATTTTGACGTTGGCTGCTTAACGAGACCTTGGGGGGGTTGGGAGTTGGTATTGTTGATTATGAATGAATTCAGGTGTTATGCCACACTTATACGGGGCTGCTGGAGTTTATCTCTCCCCGGTGGGAATGAATTATGGGAATTCTCTGAACTCATATATTAAAAGAGCGAAGGGGGGGAGGGGATGCCAAGCTAGGCTGGCCCCCTCCTGTGGCAGGCACGGACCCCCCCCCTTTCGGGAAATAATTAGGTTAATTAAAAAATTCTAATTGGGTTAATAAAAATTCTAAATTCGGTATATGTCATTAGGTTAACCAAATTGGTATGGCATCATTTTAACCTTGGATGATGTCATATATGTTAAGATGGCATAAGATCCCTTATGACATCCTATCCGGTTGGGGGGAGGGATTAGTTATTGTTGATATATATTACATAAGCTGATAGACTTGATGCATGACGTGTTAGAGACAAATTAAACAGCAGCGCTTGCGCTTAACCACACAAACACATGCGTCAAGAACAAATTCCTGTTTTCTAAAAAACTGTTATTTAATTGTAGAATTGATTGATATCAAGACCCTGTACAAAATAAAAGTTGTGGCCAATGTTTTACCCAAATAATCACATTCAATGTCCTTTGTGCCAATGCAATTATCAGACTTTTAAATACTAAGAATCTCTTTTCAGCATTAATGTAAGGTTTTACACACTCTCTCTGCATGAATTTAAATAGTATTCTATGCAGGTCCCAGGCTAAATATGCTCATATATTCTTGTCATACTTTGTTGGATCAGTTCCAATTTGTCCTGTCTGAGAAGTGGAGAGGATTCTGGGAGAACTACAGGTGACCATACATACTCTGAATCTCTATCTGTCATAGCTGATTAAATCTTGCCAGGCAAGACTGGACCCAGCCATTAAGGCATGTGGGGAGAGGGGACTACACAGTCACTGAAAAACACTACATTTGAATTTTCTCAGCAATGTCATGTGATATATATGGCTCTCAAGATCATAGATGAGGCTGATTTTCTTGATACATTTCCAGTGGAAACTAAATATTGGGAATTAAATGGAAACAAATTCAGATTCAAGGCTAAGTGCTACTTACAGGAGAGAATCTAGTTTAATATTCAATTGGAACTTGTGATGGATGAATGCATATATTATCAATATGCATGTGTTCTGCTTGTATTCACTCCTAGGTCTATTCCATACAACTTGCCTCACATCCACCCACACCCATAAAAGCAAACAACCATACCCTTCTTAGTAAAATATATTTAAAATAGCTTTATTAACAGGGGATATAATTCTTTGCTAATTTTGTTCATGACTGAAGTAGTAAATAATTTTAGAAAGTTTCCCGTTGTAAATGCACTGGAGATGAAGTTCAAAAACTGTTTTTTAAAGACTATTTACAATTTGGGACTCTTTCTACACAAAATCTTTTTTTGCATAAAATACTATTTTCAGTCTAGAAAAAAAACTGTTTCCTGCTGTGCATAAAACAAAACATGCAGATTTTGTTCAGAATATGTCCAAAATCAGGAAGATTTCCAAGATACTTCTTATCAGGGTTTCTTAACACTCAATAAAACATGGAGTTTGACCATGGGGGGGGGGTATTTTTGAATATTCTTCCCATTTAGTTACACATTACTTGTTCATAATCAAATATTTGGTCTAATGGATGAGAAAGGGGAAAAAAGAAAATTGTTGCCAAGTTGGTGTGATGCAGGAATATAGAGGGGTCGTGGTGGTGGTGGGGGGGGGGCAGACAATCAGGAAAACAACTTAAATATATGTTGTGCCTAAACTCTTATAGAGTAACATGCACACTATTTTTTAAAAAAAATAAGAAATTAAACTTCAGTACATTAAAACCATACATAATCTGCATAGAAAGAAAAAAGAAAATAGAAAAAGTACAGAAAGAATGAAATGTTATGAAACAATGAATGAATGAAGAATGAAACAATGAAATGTTAACTTCCAACTTTCCTACCAATGATTATAGATAATCTATACATTTGCTTCCTCTAAAAGGTAAAGGAAGTCCCTTGACATGAATGTCAAGTTGTAACCAACTGTAGGAGGCAGTGCTCATCAATGTTACTGGGGGCCTTTACAGACTGCCAGAAATAGTGCAAATTGAGGCCACTTTAACTGTCCTGGCTCAGTGCTAAGGAATCATGGGAACTGTAGTTTATTGTGGCACCAGAGCTCTCTGGCAAAGAAGGCTCAATGTCCCAGAAAAAAATACAATTCCCAGGATTCCCTAGCACTGAGCCAGGACAGTTAAAGTGGCCTCAATTTGCACTATTTCTGGCATTCGTTAAAGGCTGTAAGCCAAAGAGCCAGAGTTGTCTGAAGAAGAATCCAGTGTTCATGAGGCCAGCATGACTACACAAATGCTGTTTCCTTCCCACTGAAGTGGTACCTATTTATCTACTTGCACCTTTACATGCTTTCGAACTGCTAGGTTGGTAGAAGCTGGGACTAGTGACAGGAGGTCACCCCATCATGCAGCACTCGGGCCTTGAACTGCCAACCTTCAGATCTTCCAATCATCAGTATTGGCATCTTAACTACTAAGTCACTGCATGTCCTTCTGAGGGATTCTGGGAACTGTAGTTTTCTGAGACATTTAGCCTTCTCTGTCAGAGAGCTCTGGTGCCACAACAAACTACAATTCCCAGGATTCCTTAGCACTGAGCCAGGACAGTTAAAGTGGTCTCAAACTGGGTTATTTCTGCAGTGTGTTTTGGACCTAAGTCTAACATCTCAAACTGACATATTTTGTGCATAGCTTTCCCTAAAATACCATACAAAGTAGGGTCTTAAAGAATATTTGTTACTATTCTTTCCCAGGTCAAAAAATGGGGTTCCTGACAGTCATGAAATTCCTTTGAGAAGACGATTAAGCCAGCAAGAAACATGGACAATTTCAACCCAGTGTTCAAACATCTCTGTTGTGTGGGAATTATACTGAGCAGGAAAAAACAAAACAAAAATTATTGTCTGCATAGATAACATTGCTTCCTATGCAGGAAACATTTTTCTGCACATTTTCCTATGCAGAATAATTCCTCTGCAACATTTCAGGATGTTCAAATACAGGGAAAATATATCAAAGGAATATTCCCTTTTCTGCAGCAGGGAGAAAACTACCATAATTATTCTGAATGCAAGAGTGGAATAGTTGTGGATTTATATGCCCAATACACACTGTTCTTGGAATCATGCACTTTTGTATTCTACTTTCCCTAATATATGTGGAAGACTGTGAAGTCGAAGGCTTTCATGGCCAGCATCCATAGTTTTTTGTGGGTTTTTCGGGCTGTGTGGCCATGTTCTAGAAGAGTTTCTTTCTGACGTTTCACCAGCATCTGTGGCTGGCATCTTCGGAGACGATTATTCCCTTAGTATCAGTATAAGGCACCACACTTTGTTTTCAAGTTATTTTGCTGGGTGCTCAGGACTTATTTCCAGTTAATGGAAGGGATAGAGCAGTTCTCAAAGTCTAACCCAAAGTAACTCATACACAAATTTGGAGATATTTTCTTGTCTCCCAAACAATTGTAAATGGAATTTCTGTCAAGTGACAGAAAATATGGGCTATGCTTTCACAGTTATTTTCTTACTGTTGCTGTTAACATCTAGTAAAAGATGATGAAAGAGTCAAGCATAAGTTCAGTGCCAGTGTTGCATTTTTTTCTGTTAAGGGTGAACTGAACTGATGGTGGGGAGATGGGAATTGAGAAGGGGCAAACTTCAGAGTGCTCTTTGAAGTGGCGTGAAAACTCAGAGTTGATTCTTACTGTTGTGGGGTAGTTTTGTGTGCCTTAGAATCCAGAATAAAGCAATAGTTAATTTTCACTAAAATGTTGTCCTGGTTCTTCAAGTCCTCAGATATGAAACATGATACTAAATCCCCAAATTCCACAGGATGGAGTTATGACAGTTAAAGTGGTGCCAAACTCCTTTATTTCTGCAGAGTGGAAGAGCTGATAGTCTCACATCATATGGAGGGCTGTAAGTTTGCCACTCCAGGTTTCAAGCTGTGTATATACTCAGGAGGAACCAAGAGTGCCGTCTATTATGTTCTGCTGCACTGATTCCTTGTGGTAATTTCATGGGGAGGGGGCTTAAGGCAAACAGGCACTGCCTATCATATCTCAGATTCCCCTCTCAGAAAGTCCAGTTTATACTGAGTCTGGAAGGGGGAGTTCAAAAACAGGAGGAGAACCACAACAAACCAAGACTAGTTGCTAGTCCAGATATACTACTCTGTAATTAGTCCCTGCAATCTATCAGAGGTAGAGGAAGTATCCTCCAGAGCCACTGGATTTTGAGAGAAAAATACAAAGATCCTCTTCAATTTTGCAAAAGTATTTTGAAACATTCAGAATACTGGGGCTTTGTTTAGGCAAAGCAAAAAAAAAAAAACAGTCTAGGATTTCGGTTTCTTTTGCCAGCTGACAGCTGCCTTCACTTTCTGCATCCTCCCATCCATTCTGCTTGATATTTCCCTCATAGCTGACAGGAGCAGGTGCAGCAGTTCCAGTTCTGGTGGGTAGCTCAAGAGAAAGAAGCTTTGATGGGATGTAACGCTGTGCTTTCCTCTGAAGGCAGAAGAATGACAGGCTTGCTTCACCTCTCATCACCTCCTGCACCACTGCAGATGGTGCTGCTGTTGCTGCACTTGCTGGAGCAGAGAGGGATGTCATGGCAAAAGTGTGGTGAGGAAATTTGCCTTCCTTTTGCATTTTCTTGCTCCTTACCATGTGAATGGAAATCAAATGTGACAAGCTGACACTTGTAGTATCACTGCACTGCAGGCTGAACCGAACCATGGTGGCTTTTCAAAATGATGCTTCAAGGCTTCAAAAGATTCTGGTTGACTGACAGCTCCCAGTGGTCTTTTCATTCTTTTTCTGGTTTTAATGAATCAGAAGAAACACGGCTTCTTTGTGGCTAATAAAACCTGTCCCAAATCATTTGAAAGATTCCTGAATTGCTTTGGGCTTTACACCATTACTAGGCTTTTACAAATAGACAAGAGGGAGATGATAGAACTACTAGATAGAAGAGCAAATGCTCTTCTATGTTAGAGGTGGAGAACTTTTGGCCTTTCTGTTGTCTTCAGTTCCTATGCATATCTCGTGGTAGGGAATGATCCATTATGGCTCAAAACACCTGTAGGGCAAATGTTTTTCATCTTTTCTCTTAAGGAGTGACAATAATTGTGCCATCAAATTCTAAGATTCTCATGGGAGAGCAGAAATCAGAAAAGAACATCAGTATCTCATGGTGCTTTCACTGTCAGGTTTTCATCCTGTTTCTATATTGTAGTCATGCTTTTATTTTTGAGATTTCATATGATGTTCTTTCCAACAAAATCACTACATTCCAGCATAGTACCCAAATGCAATATCAACTTGTTTCAAGA
The DNA here is from genome assembly GCA_026167975.1 of Phrynosoma blainvillii. Classification (NCBI taxonomy): domain Eukaryota; kingdom Metazoa; phylum Chordata; class Lepidosauria; order Squamata; family Phrynosomatidae; genus Phrynosoma; species Phrynosoma blainvillii. Next base: position 88,124,775 of record JANUYF010000001.1, on the reverse strand, counting down.
CATTTTGGTAATCACTTTTGGAATTCACAGCACAATTGAAACAGAAAGCTTCCTGGAGTGGCTGTCTCATTCATATGTGTTTTTTACATACATATGAACAGTCATGGGATGAAACATTTGCTCCTCCACAGTAGCATCATTAGGGGATGCCGGGGGTATTAACCACACCAGGTGACACCCTAAAAGGGGGGGGGGGTGACACAACTGTTCCTCAAACACCTTTTTTTGGCAACAAAATGGGCTGTGACATTTATCTGCTTCCTTTTAAAATGCTTTAAGAGATGGTGAAGTGGGTTGAAGCCCATTTGGAGGAGAGAGTCCCCCCCAAAAAAAAATTAATTAAAAATTTAAAAAATAAAAAAATAATTTTTCAAAAAAATTAAAAATGGAATTTTTTTTAGAAAAATATTCTTTTTACATTTTCCTTAAAAACATGATATTTTAACAAAATATTAATTATGTATATGTAAATACATTTAGGTTGTGCTTATGATATTGGAATCTCAAGGTATAGTTTGAATTTTGCTAATTTTTTAATGTCACATTCAGTGGTATATGTGAATTACGATTTATGAGTAACATTAGTGCAAAAAAGCATTACTAAGGATTCTGGGTGGTGTAAAATGGGAGGAGATCAATGGGGGGTGACACCATGAGTTACCACACCAGTTGACATCAACCCTATGAATGCCACTGCTTCTTCATCATCTCTTTCCTCTCCATTAAATTCACTTTGCACCCCCCCCCCCATTTCTCTGTCTGGTGAGACTAAGCCCTTACAGACTGCCAGAAATAGTGCAGCTTGAGACCACTTTAACTGTCCTGGCTCAGTGCTAGGGAATCATGGGAATTGTATTATTTTTTTCTGGGACATTGAGCCTTCTCTGCCAGAGAGCTCTGGTGCCACAATAAACTTCAGTTCTCATGATTCCTTAGCACTGAGCCAGGGCAGTTAAAGTGGCCTCAGTTTGCACTATTTTTGGCAGTCTGTAATGGCCCTAAATAGAGTTTGAGGTAAAAACCTCCACAGTTTTATTGGTGCCTTGAAGTATCATCTTTTTAAAAAAATTAAGTGAGTGGATGCATATCAAGCACTATTTCAAAAGAAAATATAAACTTCCTCCAAGTGACTAGTAGTGATTTAGCGCAGTTGTTTCTGCAAGAGTGATTTCTGGCTCTCTCTCTCTCTTTTTTGTACCCACACTCCCCAATGGTCAGGAATTGATGCCACAAAGATCACAGGGAGCTCATTTTATCTCATGTATTATCCACTGCAAGATGGCATGTGAATTCTGTCCAAAAGTTCAGGTAAATGGCTAGAGACTTCTAAAAACATTCAAAAGTTGCAGATTTTTGAAAACAATTAAGCTTTTATTTAATGTTTCAATCACCACCTTCTTCTTGTACTTTAAGGACTTTTTAAAAAAGCAATGGCAGCCACAGATGAGGGGCTGGAGATCAATTCTATTGTGTCTGATAAGAAGAGTCCCATATTTCTGAGTCCTGCCTCCTACCTTTGGCATAGAAAAGGAATTGGGGAGGGTCAGAAAGTGCAATTCAGAATTCTGCTTGGAATTATTCCTGGCTACAAAGATTAAAGACAAATAAAATAATGTTGGATTTTTCCAGATTGTTGTTAAAACATAGCTTGTCAGATTGTGCCCCATGTGCCTCTTCCCATAACTTTTTGTAGCCCTTGCCCACCAAAGGACTTGTCATTTTTTTCTTGTTGGACAATATGACATATAGTAGTGTATCTTACAAGCAGAGTAATTAGTATTCACAAACTGCAGGTGAACAATAACCAGTCCCAAACCACCATCACCCCCACAAAGGGCCTAGTCCAGACATAAAGCAGACTTATAGTTGTATTTGTAAAGAAAATGAGGTTGGTTTTATATGTTACTACTCAATACAACATGTCATAGTGAGAGGCTCTATAACAGGGGTAGGCAACCTTTCCCCTTTAAGGGCCGAGGGACTTAGCTCCCAGAATCCCAGGAGCTATTGGCCAACATGGGACTATTGGCCAACATGGCTGAGGCTTCTGGGAGCTGAAGTCCCTCGGCCCTTAAAGGAGAAAGGTTACCTACCCCTGCTCTATAACATGTATTCTTCAAACATGGGGGAAAGAGAAATTTCCCCAGATTTCTAGCATTTGTTGTTGTTGTTGTTGTTCACTGCCCTCAAGTCAATCACGATTCATGGCAACCCTATTGATGAGACATCTCCAAGACCCCTTATCCTCCACTACTCTTCCCAGTTTCTGCAGATTCATTCCCGTGACCTCTTTAATTGAGTCCACCCATCTAACATGTGATCTTCCTCTCTTTTTAATTTCCTCCACTTTTCCTCTTTTCTAATGAGTCATATCTTTTCATAAAGTGGCCAAAGAACAAAAGCCTCAGTTTAATCATCTTTGACTCCAGGGAAATTTAAGGTTTGATCTGCTCTAGGATCCACTTATTTGTTCTTTTTGCTGTCCATGGTATCCTCAGCACTCTTCTCCAACACCACATCTCAAATGAATTTATTTTCTTTTTGTCCATTTTTTAAATTGTCCAGCTCTCACATTGATACATGGTAATGGGGAATACAATTCTGTCTGATTCTGACTTTCATGTTTATTTGTATATCTTTGCTCTTTAGGAGTTTTTCTAGTTCTTTCACATTTGCCCTCCTCATTCTTAGTCTTCTTATGATTTCTTGACTGCAGTCCCCATTCAGATAAATGTTTGATTCAAGGTATAGGAACTATTTTATTAGTTCTATGTCCTCATTGTTGAACTTGTTAAGGTCCTAGAATCATAGAATCATAGAATCATAGAGTTGGAAGAGACCACAAGGGCCATCCAGTCCAACCCCCTGCCATGCAGGAACTCCCAATCAAAGCATCCCCAACAGATGGCCATCCAGCCTCTGCTTAAAGACCTCCAAGAAAGGAGACTCCACTATTCTCCGAGAGAGTGTGTTCCACTGTCGAACAGCCCTTACTGTCAGGAAGTTCCCCCTAATGTTGAGGTGGAATCTCTTTTCCTGGAGCTTACATCCATTGTTTCGGGTCCTAGTCTCTGGAGCAGAAGAATACAAACTTGTTCCCTCCTCAATATGACATCGCTTCAAATATTTAAACATGGCTATCATATCACCTCTCAACCTTCTCTCCTCCAGGCTAAACATCCCCAGCTCCCTAAGTCGTTCCTCATAGGGCTTGGTTTCCAGACCCTTCACCATTTTAGTTGCCCTCCTTTGGACACACTCCAGTTTCTCCACATCCTTTTTGAATTGTGGTGCCCAGAACTGGACACAGTATTCCAGGTGAGGCCTGACCAAAGCAGAATAGAATGGCACTATTACTTCCCTTGATCTAGACCAGGGGTAGGCAACCTTTCCCCTTTAAGGGCCGAGGGACTTCAGCTCCCAGTAGCCTCAGCCATGTTGGCCAATAGTCCCATGTTGGCCAAGAGCTCCTGGGATTCTGGGAGCTGAAGTCCCTTGGCCCTTAAAGGGGACAGGTTGCCTACCCCTGATCTAGACACTATACTTCTACTGATGCAGCCTAAAATTGCATTGGTCTTTTTAGCTGCTGCATCGCATTATTGACTCATGTTCAACTTGTGGTCCACCTGGATTCCTAGATCCCTTTCACACGTAGTCTCATTCAGCCAGGTGTCCTCCATCGTATATCTGTGCTTTTTGTTTTTCCGTCCTAAGTGCAGTACCTTACATTTCTCCATGTTGAATTTCATTTTGTTAGCTTTGGCCCAGCTTTCTAGTCTGTTCAAGTCATTTTGAATTTTGGTCCTGTCCTCTGGGGTATTAGCTACTCCTCCTAATTTGGTGTCATCTGCAAATTTGATAACTATGCCCCCAATACCATCATCCAAGTCATTAATAAAGATACTGAATAGCACTGGGCCCAGGACAGAGCCTCTGTGGTCATTATTTTTGTTTTCTTTATGTTCAACAGTAAGCCTGCCTTTGCACTTTCTTCCTTGAAATTTCTCAGTAGTTGCTCTAGATCTGCAATATTTTCTGCTAATAGTATGGTGTCATCTGCATATCTTAAATTGTTGGTGTTACTTCCTCCTATTTTCACTCCTCCTCCTTCTGTGTCCAAGCCTGCTTTTTGTATAATAGGTTCTGCATACAAGCCTGTAACTTAAATCTTCAATTGAACAATTCCATTATCCCACCCTTTAACTATAACCCCGTACTTCCTGCACCTGAGTTAAGTTTTGCCTTTCTTTGTAAAGAAACAAAATTATTGAAAAGAATGGAGAAGATATCCTTAGTGTGACACATTCAATTTGGATGGGGCAGCATCTTTGGAAGAACAATAACAACAATAACTGCAGTGATGCAGGAATATTCACAAATGTTCCCTTCTTCAACAAGAAAGGTTGTTTGAACAAACTGTTGAAGAAACTGCCAGCAGCTGCAAAATTTCTTGTCCTTATACAAGGGTAAAAAGACCTGGACTTGCTTGCTTGCTTTTCTCAGCAGCAACAATTGGGGGGGGGGGGGATTTTTGTGTAAAAAAAAAAAGAAGAAGCTTTCATAAAATTTCCACAAAATGTCGCAAAATGAAGAATGTGGTCAACAATGTTCAAAAACTCTCATCATCATGTTCATGAGGGAGAAAATGGGGAATTATTTTCCTCATATGGAAAAAAAGCAAAGATTTCTGACCTTGAATAACAAACTGCCTACTATTTTGAATGATAATTAGTGAGGGGAAGGCAGAAGGAGAAGAAATGAAATCCTGGTAGAAAATGAAATACAAGTTATGAAATACTTTGAAATGTGTCATTTGCATGGGGGCAAGGTAATGCACAATTAGCCCTAAGTAGCATTAGCACAGCAATAGGAAGAAAAACCACCTCTTGGGTGTTGTCATTGAGAAGCACCCCTTCTCTGTTTAAAGAACAATAGCATGTCCGTCATTATTGAGTGGCCTCCTGCCAATCCCCACAAAAGTCCATCTGCTTTGAAAACTACCATTTAGTTCAGGTAACTTTGTGAATCACCCTGGTAACTTTATTGAAGATGTATTCAAAAATATACCCAATTGACAAAATAATAAATACAAAAATATATTAAATAATTAAAATAAATGGTTATCATTTAATAAAATTCAAAGATCATATTCCCATCCATTGAATCAGGTGACTGGATCATATCAGGGTCATTACCATTGAGTAGCCATTAAAAACACAAGAAGAGCCACATTGGATCACTGCAAAGGACCATCTAGTCTAACATTTTATCCATACAGTGTGCGCTCAGTTGTCTGTGGAAAGTGCATCAGCAGGACATCACTGTAACTCCTTCATCTCACTCTCCACAGTTACTGATACATAAAACATACTGCCTCTGGTACTGAAGGTGATATATATCCAACCTGACTCATAGAAAATGATAGCCTCATCCCCCATGCTTCAGTTCTGTGGATGGGAACCTCTTCAGTTCCAGGGACAGGAAGATCTGTAAGTGTTGCTTAATCCCATTTTCATTTTCTTCTATTCTTAGTATGATGTCTGTGAATTTTCCCCCCAGAAAAATATTCCAGGGGGAAAAACCTGAACTGAAATGTTCTCCTCCATCTGCACAGGACAATCTATTAAATGCAGCTATTCACCACATATACCAGGCTATGTTGTACTTGTCTTCCATAGAGATGTTAAAGACAAAGACCATCTAACCTTTTGAAAATTGTATATTCAAACCCTGGGCCTCAATTGCAATTTTAGTTTCAGTCTCTCATATAGATGATCATGTTCTTTCCATTACCAACATCAGGTAAATTCTTCTCAAAGAGGAACTGAAATAAAATTCTCACTCATCCCTAGTTCTTACTTTGCAGCTTCCCTGTTCAGAGGAAATCTTTCCACATAAGCTGATATAGTGTTACATGGGCAAAGGTATGATTAGCAAAACATTTTAAGGCCTTAAGATAGTCTATTCCAGAACTAATTTTGAAAACAAAACAATGAGGAAATCCACTTCACAGTTCAGATTTTACCACCCTAGGAAAATTACATTTTACAGCTAATTCCTGTCCTTATAAGCTGACTATAGCACAACTTATTAGCTGACTCAACTCCATTTCATGTGAAAGACTGAGGATAGCCTCCAGCTCTCATCCCTTTCATTCTAATTATCAAGTGTGTACCAGATTAAATTCAGAATAAGGTAGCGGGGTCAGGAAATCTACTTAAAGTTTAATGGAAGTTAATGATTCATTGATCAAACTCATTTATGGCTAATTAAAGCTTTCCTGCATTGGAAAAGACAAGGGGGAAATTTTATAACGCACCTCTTTCCTGCACATGGCAGTAGTGAAGCTGAAGTGAATAGAAAATTTGTGGCATCTGGATTCTGTGTTTCAGTAGCACATGGCTTGGCAGAAACAGTGCATATTTAAAGTGTAATTATTTTAGATGACTTCACCAAGTGGATTCTTTTTGCATGACACTGCCAAGCACAATGCCAGGATCCAGCTGCATGGAGTGCCAGATTGTCAACTAAGCTTGTGTGCACCAGCATCAGCTCCCAATAATTAAGCTCTGAGAGGATTATAATAATTAGGCTGTGTAAGTGTTTCAAGGCTGAAACTCACAGCTCAAGGAAAACAGGAAATAGCAACAGCTTGAAACTGAAAGGTAAATTTCCATTTGAATATGGCAAGCTTGTTTTAAAAACAGGAACATTCAAGGTTAAAGAAAATCAGTGGTGGTCTATCCCTCCCACATCTACAAAAGTATAAACTTTGCAAACCTGATCTGCTTGCCTAGGCTAAATGTTGAATGTTATAATCACTTTCACTATTTTCCAGGGATGAGAAAATTGTGGCCTGTGAGTCACATGCACATCAAACCCCAATTCTGTAGCACCTAAAGCCACCTGGAAGGTCCTCAAAGCTCTTTTGAACATCCCTCCTAATTTTGGGCACAATTGTTTTGTAGTTTTCTATGCCTAAACCTCCAAGTAAAAGGTAAAGGTACCGTATTTTCCAGCATATAAGATGACTGGGCGTATAAGACGACCCCCCACTTTTCCAGTTAAAATATAGAGTTTGGGAAGAGTATGACTTCCAAAACTGTTGTTGTTGTTGCTGTGCACCTTCAAGTCATTTCCAACTGATGATGACACTAAGGCAAACCTATCATGAACCTCCTTATACCCGGCGTATAAGACGACCCCCCCCACTTTAACCCCAGATTTTGCAGGTTAAAAAGTAGTCTTATACGCAAGAAAATAAGGTATTACCCGTTGACAAGGTTGCCAAGTCATGTCCGACCAAGGGGGGGGGCGATGCTCATCTCCATTACTAAGCCAAAGAGCCAGCGTTCTCAGAGACTACTCTATGATCCTGTGGCCAGCACAACTGCTGTTTACCTTCCCACCAAAGTGGTACCTATTTATCTACTAGTATTTGCATGCTTTCAAACCGCTAGGTTGGCAGAAGCTGGAACTCACCCCATCATGCATCAGGCTTCTGGCAAAAAATTGAAATTTATCTCCCTTACTCTGCAGAAGCCTCCCTTCCCTTAACCCCCCTTTTCAGATGAAAGTGGCAATCAAAAATTACATGCCATCACTTACATTGCACAAAAAGAAGTGCAACATGCCAAAGTGGACAAAGTGGAAATCAGGTTTAACAAGCATAATTCAGTTTAAGTTTGGCATGTAAAGAACTGAGAGGGCAAGGAATGTTATGAGTGTAAGTACAGAATGTGTACATTGAGTGTCTTAAAAACTGGTTTCCTGGGCCAAATATACAGTGGAAATGGTAAATCCTGAAATTTCAGCTTCTTGCTAGACTAGAATTCTCATGCTGTCCAAATGAAACCTCAGGCAGAACAAGCAAGTCCATGAAACCAAGTGTCTGGCAAAAGTGAGCAGTAATTTACTCTTGCATTTTATTTTATTTTATTTTATTTTATTTTATTTTATTTGAGTTCAGGTGATAACTACCAAAGCATGGCTTGTAGAATATTCACAGTTTCTGTTATATTACTTAAATCCTTTCTCACAAAGATGAAAAATAATTCAATAGAGCAAAATGCTGTATGTATTAAAATGTGCTGAACAAAAGCTGCCAAACTTGAGGACATTAAGCAGTGGTTTCCTAAGGTAGAAACATCTTTTCTGAACACTTTGTTCCCTGTTCTTGACAAGTTTTCCTTGGTAAGATGTCTCATCCCTCCTTCTAAGGCTGTTTTTGTTTGTTTTTTTTTTGTTTTTTTTGCAAACATAAACAGTGATATGACACTCATTTCCATGTGATGCATGGAATGCTTCAACATTTCAGCCTTAAGCTACAGATAGGTCCAGTTGCACAGGTCTTTGCCATGTGAAAGAGAGGATGTCAATATGATCCTTTCTATTGGGCCTCCCAAGTGGATGAAATAGTTATATGCAATGTAGAACTGGGCCACACTGGGTGCCATACCATGCCTATCTATTTATTTGCTTATTTATTTATATATTTCTATACCACCCTAAATCAAAAAATTTCAGGGCAGTGTACAAGTAAAATCAATATAAACAAATAAAAAATTAAAACAATGATATAAATGATATAAATAGACTAAAACATATTCAATATGTTATTCATAAGTTAATAAGTTTTTTAAAGGGTTTAAAAGATTAAAACTGTTTAAAAACCATGTACATTAGCATTTTGAGATAAATCAATAAGGCCCAAAGGTTTTAATAAATTGTAATGTTTTTACTTGGTGACTAAATAAAAACATTGTTGGGACAAATACAGCCTCTGAGGAGAGGGCATTCTACAATTGGGGTGTCATGGCTAAGAAGGTCCTCTCCAATGTCCTCACATAATGTATTGACTTCACTTAGTGGCCTCATGTTTAAATGGCACCATGTGCATATTCCACATATTTAGCGGTAAACAGACACATCTCAATGTTGCATTTTTTTCTTAACAGAGCATCTTTGCTTTTAACAATTGCACTACATGCAGAAATTCATTGGGTAGAGATTCTTCTTGGAATTTACTGGTAAATATTCTGTACTTCTTGAATTTCTTTTTGAAAATTTCCTTTATTTAATAAAATAGTACAAATACATAAACATTGACACATAAATGCGAGAAAGAAAGAAAAACACATATACACATATACACATCCTCACCTTAACTTCATACCAAACATAGATTATCATACCCAACAAACATAACTAACACACACATAACTAAAAACAAACTTCCAAGTGTCTTGGTTCCTGCATATAGCAGCTTTATACTCTGACTTTGAAAATTTACAGTTCAACAGCTATTCCTATTTCCTTCTATCTTAATTCTTATAAATGAAGAATGGATCATAAATTGTTTTTCCAGCTTTTTATAAGATCCGTCTTATCTCTTAAATGATAATATTATATAATAATGATGTATTTATTGCATACACAAATAAATCACATTTTATCCCTCTATAAGACTGTATGATCTATAATTTATTAATATTAATCTATGCTCTATTATTAATAATTATCTTAGTTATTTAAATGAATATTTATCTAATTATTTTATCTTGCTTCAAGGAGGTATAGACTTCATCTAGGATATTTGACCACTCTTCTTTGAATTTATCCAGTGATTTATCTCTGAGTGGACATCTCAATTTATCAATCTCTATGTAGTCCAAAATTTTCCAAAGCCATTCAGTTTTTGAAGGGAGATCTTCTGATCTCCAATTTCTGGCGTAAACCACCCTTGCTGCAGTTGCCATATAATATAATGTTCTTCCGTATGTCTTTTCCAAATATTTATCTACTATGCTCAAGGGATACATTTTGGCTCTTTTTTAATTTTGATCTTTAATAATTTCATTATTTCTTTATGAATTTGGGACTTCATGAATTTCTCCCTTTAACACAGCTGTGAGATGATATATGGATGGAACCAGGAAAATGGGAATCCCAATGAAACTCAAAAGACAATTCCTATTTTCTTTATATCCAAGTTCAAACAAAACTATTTTTTACACACACAAATGCCATCCACCATTGATGGGTGTAGTAAATCACAGTCTTTTAAGGAAACTATAATTACTCTTTTGGAAATTTTACATCATCTGTAGAAGCTCATTAGCAAATGCCTGATATGCTTGAAAGATTGAACAGGCCTGAAGCAAAGGTGCTTTGGGATGAATAATCATTTATGGGTGTTATGATTTTCTATCCATTAATATTTCCTTGACAACTTACTCATCAAATACTGCGTAATTAATAACTATACTACTAGCTTAAGGACCATAATATGCCATAAAACTAAGACTATATTAATATATAATTAAGTGGCTGACAAACAGCTTGAAGGGCACATCTATACTGACACAAAAATCCAGTTTCTCTTCAGGTTACCCTGATCTGCAGCAACCACCAGCTTGTCTACACACACTGAGGTGAGTTCAGGTGAACTCTCAACACAGTTCTCCCTTTCAGACACACTCCAGTCCAATAATGATAGAATTTAAAGATATAACCATGTTACTCTGTAGAATTAATATGTATAGAGGTTTTGTAGGACCTTTGAGACTAATTGAAAAAAGGAAGAAGTTTGTAGCATGAGCTTTTGTAGACTTTAGTCTACTTCTTCAGATGCTTATGGTGGATTGAAAGCCATGGACAGACAGGAGTACAGGAGTTTAACTGAAGATAACTGAAAAGGAATGTTTGTTACATATTAATTCTACAGACTAACACAGCTATAGCTTCAAATTCTACCACTATGGAAAGCACCAAATTTAGCCAAATGAAGTGGAAATCCATCGACCTCTTCAAGAAACTTGCCCAGATACAGACAGATATCTCCTTTAACAACAAGTGCAAACAACGGGAAGTCCTTCCTAAGGACCTGCATGTGGGGAGCCCTTTGCAAACTACGTATCATGTAGAGCTCATGGGTTCTACTCATGCTGACTGGGTCTACAGTAACCAACATTCCTTTTCAGTTATCTTCAGTTAAACTCCTACACTCCTGTCTGTCCCTGGCTTTCAATCCACCAAAAGCATCTGAAGAAGTAGACTAAAGTCTACAAAAGCTCATGCTACAAACTTCTTTTTCCAGTTAGTCGCAAAGATACATACCCTGTCCAATGAAATACAGTATACACAACCACATAGCTGTGACCATTCTGTTTTCCCCCCTACACTTCCCATGCGAGTTAATTGTATATATTTCTGAACTCCTCCCCCTGGCCTCTCACTGATGTGACTATGAAGTGCAGTCTACACACATGTATGAATTCATCCAGAGTTTCTGCTCAAAACTGGAATAAATCCCCACTTTTTCCATCTAGATTAAAGCCCTGGTGTGATGAAAAACTTGGATTTGGCTCTAATCATCCTGTACCACATTTGGACAGTTCACAGTAAAAACTGGGACCATTTTATTTAGACCATGTAGATGCACACCGAGCAGCTAGTTCTAGAGGAAATCATTTGTTTATTTCCTTTTATTTGTGGTTGAAAAGTCATGAAGGTCAATCAACCTGGAGGCAAGAACTTCCACTTCATACAGTTAGTTTCTTGTTTCTTCATGGAATTAGAAGCCAAATCAGTGTCCTGTATCTAGAATTAGGACCCAGACTGTCGATAAAGTAAATGGGCTCAATGTATATGGCATGAAAATAAAACCCTTGTTCATTTCTAACCAGCAACAGACAAACACCAGCAACATACAAATACCCACTAAGGAAGATCAAGGAAGAAAGCTCAAAGGCAGGCTTATTATTGAACATAAAGAAAACAAAAATAATGACCACAGAGAATTTACACAAATTCAACCTAGACAATGAGGAAATAGAAATAGTAAAACAGTTCTCATATCTGGGATCAAACATTGATCAAAGCGGGGAATGCAGTGAAAAAAAATCATAAGATTGATAATGGGGGGGGGGCAGCTAGAAAGAACTAGAAAAGATCCTAAAATGTAAAAATATACAACTGAGAATAAAAGTTAGAATCGTACAAGCCATTGTATTCTCTATTACCATGTATGGATGTGAGAGCTGAACAGTTAAGAAAGCAATTAGGAAGAAAATCAATTCATTTGAGATGTGGTGCTAGAGGAAAGTGGTAAGGATTCTGTGAACAGCCAAAATGACAAACAAATGTATCCTAGAACAGATCAAGCCAGAAATCTCCCTGGAAACTGAGATGACTAAACTGAGGCTATTGTACTATGGTCACATCATGAGAAGGCACAACTCATTGGAAAAATAATAAAGCTAGGAAAGGTGGGGGAAGCAGAAAGAGAGTAAGGCTGAATGCTAGATGGATAGACTCTGTTAAAGAGTTCGTGGGTGTGAATAGATAGGAACTAAGCAGAACAATGGAGGACAAGGGAGTCTTGGAGATCTCTCATCCATGAGGTCACCATGGGTCAACATCAACTCGAGAGCAGTTAACAAGAACAAAACTAAACATTCCTAAAAAAAAAAAAAGAACCTCACCAAAACACTTTCACACATAAATCTTTCAGGCTATATGAGATGTATTTTGAATCATATCTTTAGAAAAACAACTCACACCTTATTATGAGGGAAGCAGGTTAGCAATATTTCAGCATTCTTTCCTGCAACTACAATAGGGCTAAAGTCATAACATATTAATTAGACTTTTTCCCCCTTCTTTTCATTTTTAGGCGCCACTGATCAATATGAAGGTGAAGCTTTGATGGAAGGAATTTTTTCTGGCAAGTGTCACAACAAGTTAACTTAGGGGGGTTGCAGACTGCCAGAAATAGTGTGAATTCAGTCCACTTTTAGGGTTAGGGTTAGTGCTAGGGAATCATGGGAACTGTTATTTTTCTGAGACATTGAGCCTTCTCTGTCAGACAACTCTGATGCCACAATAAAATACAGTTCCCATGGTTCCCTAACTCTAACCCTAACCCTAAAAGTGGACTGAATTCACACTATTTCTGGCAGTCTGCAACCCCCCCACATTATTCTTTTTTAAAAAATTAATCTAAAAGTTATTTGGAAATCTACATAGCCTCTCTACACACGTGTCAAACATTCTTAAGAAAGAGAGCTATTTCATTGCAATTTTTGACAGCAAAAGGAGGTGGGAAATTCCCTACAGCCCCAAGTCTAAATATTCCCACAGCATATTCTGGAAATATGTAATAGAAAAGACCAAAGGGTCATAAAACCCATATAGACAAACAGGCACAATTCATCCAACACAATCCAGACCTCAATGTGCCTCTATTAAGAGACTGTCAAAACTATTTCAGTAAGGTGCCTTCAGCTCAAATATCTCTGCAAAGTTAGTGAACCAAGTCACATGTTACACTAGAGGTAAAAGAAATGGAAAGTACACTCAGTCAAAAGTCAGTTCAACCTGAGCAGGATGTCTTTTCCCAAGTCCAAAAATGGCAATCAAGCCCAGTGCTCAAATAAAGGCCATCTATCAAGACTTCCCAATAGAAAATATGATTAAGGAAGAGAAGGTCAGACTACACAAAATCTTATCAGTCATTGTGATAGCTTAAACAACACAGGGCAAAGAAAGGTTTGGGGGATCATCATATGCCAGAATGATATACCAGAATAAAGTTGGCAAGATATGTCTTTCTGCTTTTATATAGCTCTGTCCTGAACTTTGGAAGCCTGTTCCTACATTTCTAAATTGGATTACAGCACAAAAAATTACGCTTCCAGGAATCTTTGCACACACACACACATACACACACACACTCATACACGCACGCACACACACACACACCATTTCAAATTTTAAAATGTAAGAAGAAACCTTCTGGATCCAAGTGAAGGTTCGTCTAAATTAGAATACCACCTTTTTTGCCTCTCTTCTAAACTAAACTTGTTATGTTTCTGTATTTCCTGCTTATTAGTCCATTCCTGAAATCTTGCTGATGATTTCCCTTTGCACTTGACTAAAGTCTGAATCCTTCTCTTTCTCTCTATCTCATACACAGAGAGGATGAAATGTCATCATAATTTTCTAATTCTACACTGTGTCTTTGGCAAAAGTACATATATTTATTATGGTTTCCACTCTACTATTACTGACTACAGGTCTTATTTATGCAACAGAGGCACCAGTGTGGTTGGAGATTTTCACACAGGCAAAAGTGACAGGAACATAGCAGGATGTTCCTTTCACTATTACACAATTGTGCGAAGACTATCACATGACGTTGCCCACATTATGATGATCATGTCATTATCCCATGAATAAAGAGGAATTCTAGTGTCACTTTTTATTCACAGGATTATCCCATGAATAAAAAGCAAAAAGAGAATTCCTTTTTATTCACAGGATAATGATGTGATTATTGCAACATCAGGCAATGTCATCTGATAATCTTCGTGCAATTGTGTGATAGTGATGGGAGCATCCCTCTATGCTTCTTTCACTTTTGCCCATGTGAAAATTTCCATTGATCCCACTCAGTCTGCCCAACTTTCCCATTGCCAAGATTACTAGGTGATTTTAGACAATACTTATGACATCCAATGCTTGTATGTACTGTATGCATATGTTGCTTTCTTCTCAATAGAACAGGGAGAATGCTCTAACCTGACTTAAATGCATCAGGATAGATCCTAAAGTGCCTTTCTGTGCACAGAAGGAGTCCATCCATACATGCTGAATTAACATCACACCTTAGGCTAGTTGTGCACTTTGTGGCTACAATGCTGTTGTTGATAATTTGTTATGCTGACCTTGAAATGTTTTATAAAGTTTATGAGACACCAGAACAGTAGCAAAATTTCTAGTATTTTTTTTATTATGTAAAATGTCATATTTTCTCATCCTCAGAGGAAGGCAAAGGCAAACCCCCTCTGAACAAATCTTGCCAAGAAAACCTCATGCTAGAGTTGCCTTAGGGCATTGTTGACAAAACTTTTAGGCATTGAGTGCTCAAACTAAATGGCCGTTTGGAACCAAGTGTCACCCGTGCTGGAGGCGGGACTTCTGGGGGGAATGGGACTTCCAGGGTGGGACTTCTGCCTTTTTAGGTGGGATTTCCAGGGAGGGACTTCTTCCCCCCTGCACCAGAGAGGCAGCTGAAGGCCCAGGAAGAGGAGGAATAGGTGTCTGCCTGTTCCTACTCCCCCCTCACCTTTCTGGGCCTTCAGCTGCCTGGGAAAATGGCTTTGCACATGCCATAGGTTTGCCTTAGAATTGCCATAAGTTGGAAATGACTTGAAGGCATACAGCAACAAAATATTGACATTTTATTTAGAGATCTTTCATAATTTTTAATAATCTGAGGCCCAGGCCATTATATAAACATATAATGAGACAACATGACATATTAGAAAAAATGATTAAGTACAGCAAAGTGGAAGGCAGTAGGAAAAGAGGAAGACCACAAATAGATGAATTGTGTCAATCAAGGAAGCCATGGCCTTGAGTATGCAAGAAAAAAGCAGGGCAATTGATGACAGGGACTCTTAGGGGTATCTCATTCATAAGGCCACAATAATTTGAATCTGACTTTGAAGATGAGTAGCAGCAAAAAAACTGTAGTGCTTATGCAGAAATTTGGCACTGTCCATGCATGGGAAGGCCTTTGATCCATGAGAATGGTAAATAAAAAAGACCTTTTTTTTAAAAAACCAGTTTCTCCTTCCTTTACATTACAGCAGCCCCATTCCCTTAATGTTCTGGATGCTTACCCTGCTGTTCCAAGTGGCATGAAGAGATTTGCCTGCTATCTTCCATTGGTAAAAGCCAGGAGTACTTTTCTATAAGTGAAACTCAACTCACAAATAAATGGGCCCTAGAGCAAATCAAGCCTGAGTCCTTCCTAGAAGCCAAAATGCCTAAACTGAGACTGCTTATTTGAACATATCATGAGAAGACATTACTCCTTAGAAAAAAAACAATAATGCTTAGGAAGGTAAGAGGCATAGCAAAAGAGGAATATTGTGCTAAATATCACAGTACACTGTTATAGCACTATTATTCCACTTTAACTGCTATGGCTGCCTTCTGTCAAATCCTGGGATTTGAAGTTAGGATCATAGAATCATAGAGTTGGAAGAGACAAGGGCCATTCAGTCCAACTCCCTGCCATGCAAGAACTCAAACTCAAGCAGATGGCAATCCAGCCTCTGTTTAAAGATCTCCAAAGAAGGAGACTCCATTACTCTCGAAGGGAGTGTGTTCCACTGTTGAACAGCTCTCACTGTCAGGAATGTTGAGGTGGAATCTCTTTTCCTGTAGCTTGCATCCGTTGTTCCGAGTCCTATTCTATGGAGCAGCAGAAAACAAGCTAGCTCCCTCCTCAATATGACATCCCTTCAAATATTTAAACAGGGCTATCATATCCCCTTTTAGCCATCTCTTCTCCAGGCTAAACATATCCAGTTCCCTAGGTCGTTCCTCATAGGGCATGGTTTCCAGACCCTTCACCATTTTACTTGCCCTCCTCTGGACACGCTCCAGTTTTTCAACATCCTTTTTGAATTGTGGTGCCCAGAACTGGACAGAGTATTCCAGGTGGGGTCTGACCAAAGCAGAATACAGTGGCACTATTACTTCCCTTGATCTAGATACTATACTTCTATTAATGCAGCCTAAAATTACATTGGCCTTTTTAGCTGTGGCATCACACTGTTGACTCATGTTCAACCTGTGGTCTACTAGGACTCTTAGATCCCTTTCACACGTAGTCTTGTTAAGCCAGGTGTCCCCCATCTTATATCTATGCATTTCATTTATTTCTCCTAAGTGCAGTACCTTACATTTTTCTGTGTTGAAATTCATTTTGTTAGCTTTGGCCCAGCTTTCTAATCTATTAAGGTCATTTTGAATTTTTGTCCTGTCTTCTAGGGTATTAGCTATTCCTCCTAATTTGGTGTCATCTGCAAATTTGAGAGGCATGTCCCCTATTCCTTCATCCAAATCATTGATAAAAATGTTCATTAGCACTGGGCCCAAGACAGAACCCTGTGCCACCCCACTGGTCACTTCTCTCCAGGATGAAGAGGAGCCATTGTTGAGCACCCTTTGGGTTCCGTCAGTCAACCAGTTACTAATCCACCTAACAGTTGTATTGTCTAGCTCACATTTTACTATCTTGTTTGCAAGAATATTGTGGGGGACCTTGTCAAAAGCCTTACTGAAATCAAGATATGCTACGTGTACCGTATTCCCTTCATCTAGCAAGCTGGTAGTTTTATCAAAAAAAGAGATCAGATTAGTCTGGCATGACTTGTTTTTGAGAAACCCATGTAGACTTTTAATGATTATAGCATCCCCTTCTAAATGTTCACAGACTCTCTGTTTAATAAACTGTTCTAGAATATTTCCCTGTATTGATGTCAGACTAACTGGGTGATAGTGGCTGGGATCCTCTTTTTCCCTCTTTTTGAAGATGGGGACGTTTTCCCTCCTACAGTCTGCTGGGGCTTCTCCTGTTCTCCAGGAGTTCTCAAAGATTATTGCCAGTGGCTCTGAGATTACATTTGTCAGTTCTTTTAATATCCTTGGATGTAGTTCATCTAGTCCTGGAGACTTAAATTTATTTACGTTAACCAGGTATTCCTGTACTTCCTCTTTACTTATTTTGTGCTGCATTTTCCCTGTTGTGTCCTCTGCTCCATTTTCCTCAGATTGAGCACCCTTTTCCTTTTGTGAGAAGACTTAGGCAAAGAAAGTGTTGAGTAGTTCTGCCTTTTCTCTGTCTCCTGTTGACATTTCTCCATCTTCTCTGCACAGTGGCCCTACCATTTCCTTCTTCTTCTTCTTCTTTTTGCTATGGGCATACCCAAAAAAGGCCCTTTTATTGTCCTTAACCCCTATAGCAAGCCTGAGCTCATTCTGTGCTTTGGCTTTCCTGACTTTAGCCTTACATGTGCTAGCTATTTGTTTGAATTCCTCTTTAGTGATTTTGCCCCTTTTCCATTTCTTATACATCTCCCATTTAAAACTTAGTTCAGTTGAAAGTTCTTTTGTCATCCAACCCTGTTGCTTGAGACACCTCCCATTTTTTCCTCTCATTGGAACAGTTTGAGATTGTGCCTTCAGTATCTCCCTTTTGAGAAACTCCCATCCATCCTGAACTCCCTTCTCCTTTAGTATTCCTAACCATGGGATCACTCCCAGTGTTTCCCTAAGTTTGTTGAAATCAGCTCTCCTAAAGTCTAGAATGAGTGTTTGACTATGCCTAGCTTCTCCTTTCCACTGTATAAAAAACTCAAGGAGAACATGATCACTCCCACCTAAGGATCCCACCACTTGCACTCCATTTACCAGGTCATCCCTGTTAGTTAGGATCAGATGTAAAATAGCTGATCCCCTTGTTACCTCTTCCACCTTTTGGACAAAGAAATTGTCTTTGTAGCAAATGAGGAATTTGCTAGAGCTTGATATATTGGCTGAGTTTGACTTCCAGCAAATATCAGGATAGTTGAAGTCACCCATCACTACTACATCTCTCCTTTCCTTTAGAGAGTGACATTTAGAATTCTCAACCAGAGACTTCTAATGCATCACTAGATGACAAATTCCAGGATTCTACAGGAGCCATCCATAGCAATTAAAGTGGAGTAATAGTGCTATAACAGTGTAGTGTGATATTGACCTACTTCATAGGTGGATAGACTCAATCAAGGAAGCCACAGTCATAAGTCTGCAAGACCTGAGCAGGGCTGCTGATAGGTGACTAGGAGGTCTCTCATTCATAGGGTCATCATAAGTCAAAGTTGACTTAACAATCAGTTAACAACAATTCAACTCACATGATCCAACCCAGAGTGCCAACATTATACATTAGCTTGTACAAAGAATAGGATATGCACTCTCTCTTCCAAGGTGCGGAATCTCCCATTAGAAATATTAATCAGGCCTTGATCCAATATGTTCTACACTTGCATTCTTAGAGCTACAACATTCTAGTGACATAATTTTGAAGTCCTCCAGGGATCATGACCCATAAATCTATGTTTCAGTAGATTATGTGAATTTCAATTAGGCTTACTATATTCCCCTTGGTCATTTGGCCTTTCACATGCCCTGGCAAACCAGAAAGAAAGAAAGAAGAAAAGAAAATCAGTTTTTATGTTTTTATATTAATTTCTTGTCCCTTCACAATATAGATTTTTGTTTTAAAAACCATGCCATTAAAAATAAAGAATACCAATTAAAGAAGAAGTAAGCATTTACCTTACTAGTCAATATATTAAGTAGGGTGTTTAAAAAGAAAAAGGCTCACTTCTTATCACTTACTGGTATTCTTTTTAATGACATGGGAGTTTTTTGTTGACTTTGTTGTTGTTTGTTTGTTTTTTTAAATCTGTATACCAATTTCTCTAAGGTTTTTCATAGGCTATCATATTTATTGTGTTTTCCCCTTTTTTAAAAAAAGGAACAAAAGGCAGCAAAATTATCTGCTTGTGCCAAATGCATTTTTAAAATATGGAGGGTTTTTTCTTTCTCTCTTCTTTGACAAACACTGAAAAAGAAAAAGGGTTATCACCGTCTTATTTCTTTTGTATCCATGTAGCCCTAAGTAACAGAAGGCTGCATCACTCATGAAAAAGGATGTCAAGCATTTTTGGTATGCTTGGCCTGTATTAAAAGAACAGCCAAGGTTGTTGATATTACTTGATCTTTAGATTTCACAGTTCAACAATTGCTAGTCAGCTAAATCAAATGTAGGCTGGGTGACTGGCTGCTAAAAAGGTCAAGGTTCTGGAGGCTTAAATTGCTGTACAGAAGTAGAAATTTGGACAGGAGCATCTTTTCGTGCCATTGTGTTCATGAGATGAGGAAAAATGCATTTGCCAACATTTCTTGTCTGCAAAGTCCTGTCATAGGACTTGTTCTCTAATATTACTTACAATCATAGGTTTAAGACAATGTTTTGATTACTTAAAATGTGCGTTCCCAATTCAGTCTGTATTGTTGGTTAAAGCATGGATGCCTTCTCAGGCACATATGCAGGCATGCATGCGCATGCGTGTGTGCACACATGCACACACACACAGAGTCTACTTTAGGATTGCCAAATTAGGAGTATCATAGTAGGCCCAGTAATTTGAGAGCCAAAATCTGAGAAATAAGGCTGGCCCTCTAGTGATGTTGCAGGTAGCAGGCCTTGATGATATCATTCAGCATGATATCAACCACAATTCCTCATAGCTTGTCATTCAAAATAAAAGAGCACAACACAGAATCATAGAATCATAGAGTTGAAAGAGACCACAAGGGCCATCCAGTCCAACCCCCTGCCATGCAGGAACTTAGAATCAAAGCATCCTTGACAGATGGCCATCCAGCCTCTGTTTAAAGACCTCCGAAGAAGGAGACTCCACCACACTCCGAGGGAGTGTGTTCCATTGTCGAACAGCTCTCACTCTAACAAATGAGAGAATATTCATGTGGCTAAAATTTAAACTTTTCCCAGCTCTTTCTCTCTCTTTTTAAAAACATTTTTGCAAGAACATGGGAGTTTCAGTTCATCCAAAGAATATCTACCAAGATCTGCTATGAACAGAAAAAGGCAAACTTTTCCTAACTCTGTTTTTAGAATTTTAACAAGCACTGATTTTAATAAATGGTAGTTGTTGTTCAATCAAATAATTTTTCCACCCCTTGGGGGGGGGGAACAGTTTTCCAAATTCTGCTTTTAATGGCTCACTCCCATTATCCTGTGCCCCTTACTGAAGACATTTTCATATTTCTCTCCCTCACACAAAGATACACACACAATTTTTTCACGGTTGAGTTATGGAGTATTTCCTCATCATCCAAAATAATGATAATAATAATGACAATAAAGGAAAATTATGGTGAACAGGAGGGGAGGAGGACAAGAATGATCTAAAAGACCTTTAAAGAAGAATTAAATAACCCATTATATGATACAATTACCTCAATAGAAACAGGGCTTTATCCGCATTCATAGAGAGAAGCGCTAACGGTACTGATCCCAAAAGCCGACAAAGACTTAAGCCAAATTCAAAATTATAGACCCATATCCTTGCTAAACATTGATTACAAAGTGTTCGCAACAGTGTTAGCAGAAAGATTAAAGCAAATTATACCAAAATGGATTCATGAGGATCAATCTGGGTTTGTCCCAGGAAGAAACATCAAAAACAATGTAAGAACTCTAGTGGATGTTATTGAATATTACGAACACCATAAGAATAAGAAAATGGGTATTGTCTTTCTCGATTATGAGAAGGCTTTTGATAATGTAAATTGGTGTTATATGAAAGAATCCTTTAAAAAATCCAAAATCGGTGAAAGAATGGCAAAGTGACTAGAATAAATTTATTACTATCAAGAAACAAGGATAGATATTAATGGGGAGAAATCAGGAAAATGTATCATTAATAAGGGGACAAGACAGGGCTGCCCGCTCTCCCCATTGGTGTTTATAATGATAATAGAGAATGTTCTAAGAAAGATCAGGAATGATAATCAAACAGAGGGATTGAAAATAGGGAAACAAATTTACAAAGTTAAAGCATTTGCAGACGACGTAGTCATAATATTAAACGATCCTAAAAAGAGCATAAAAAAATTATGGGAAACTCTAAGTAAATCCAGTAGGATGACGGGGATTAAAATTAACACGCAGAAAAGCTGTATATTGATGAAAAATCTTAATAGAAATGAGGAAAAGGAATTAAGATCTGTAACTGAGCTTAAATTATGTGATAGGGTAAAATATTTGGGGGTGACGTTAACAAATCAAAATTCTACCCTTCTTTTGAATAATCACCTCCAAAATTGGAAACAAATAAAAGAAAAATTAAGTATTTGGAATAAATTACAGCTTTCCCTATTAGGGCGAATAGCCGTTATACAGTCTTATGTATTGCCAAAAATCTTATTTCTTTTTCAGACAATCCGAATAAATATACCCTCATCCTGTTTTAAAACATGGAATAGGGATATAAGAGATTTTATTTGGCAAGGGAAGAAATCAAGAATAAAAATGAGTACATTACAAGATGCAAAAATAAGAGGAGGGTTAGGTCTGCCAAATTTAAAAATATATTACGAGGCAGCAGCGTTTACCTGGATTAAAGACTGGATAACACTAGAAAACAAAAAAATATTAGTACTTGAAGGTGCTGGTTTAGAGAAGGGATGGCATTTGTATTTAAGTTATAGCGGAGGAAAAGTTGATAAAACATTTGATAAACATATTATTAGGAAATCTCTAATTAGAATATGGAATAAATACAGGCCATTCCTTTATAATAAAATTCTGGGTTGGACCTCACCTATGGAAGCATTTAAAATAGATAACTATGTTAAAGGAGCTCCTATCAAATATAGAGATCTATTAGAATGTTATGAAGCTAAAATAAAGTTAAGATCTTATAAAGAATTATATGAGGTTGGGATGGTAGATCATTGGTTTAAATTCTGCCAAATTCAAAGCAGATTTGCTAAAGATATTCAAACATTTGGCATTGATGTGAACAAAACGGAATTGGAAAAAATATATGATAAAGGGAATAAACACCTGATTACGCGACTCTATAAATGCTTTCTGGAGATAGAGTTGAAAAAAGAATGTATAAAAGATTGCATCATTAAATGGATGCAAGATTTGAATGAAAATATTGAGTTAGAAATTTGGGAAAAGACTTGGCTAAACAATACGAAGTTTACAAAATGCATTCACCTAATAGGAAATTATTATAAAGTTTTGTTTAGATGGCATCTCTATCCATCAAAAACAGCAAGGACGGCTAAACAAGACAAAGAAGAACTGGGCAGGTGTTGGAAGTGCAATCAAAAAGACGCCAAACTTTTCCACATGTGGTGGACTTGCAAGGAGGGAAAAGAATTCTGGAAGACCATTCACAGCAAAATAACATCAATCTTCAACTTTAGAATAAAAATGGACCCCAAACTGTATTTATTAAATATAACAGAAAACTTAATCTTGTACTTAATTACTGGTGCAAGATTGATTATAGCCAAATATTGGAAGATTAACAATAGGTATATGTTTGTGGAATGGAAAGAGAAAATAAGAGATCTAATGCAAATGGACAAATTGACTATGTTAAGGATAAACAAGAGGAATCTTTCATTTCAAAATGGGGGAAAATTGAAAGTTTTCTTGCATCATGAAATTGACTTATGAGTAACTAATACAAAACAAAGACATTTTGGTGGGAAATAATAAGAGAGGTAAAACCTAACTCCCATAGTTAAGTTAAATCAATAGAATGTTTTATTAGATTAAAGAACGTCAATGATAGTTGTAATTGGTTATTAATTTTGGAGTTTTCAAGGATTTCATGGGAGTAGGTAAATTTACTTATCTTGTACTTAATTACTGGTGCAAGATTGATTATAGCCAAATATTGGAAGATTAACAATAGGTATATGTTTGTGGAATGGAAAGAGAAAATAAGAAATCTAATGCAAATGGACAAATTGACTATGTTAATCAAGGATAAACAAGAGGAATCTTTCATTTCAAAATGGGGGAAAATTGAAAGTTTTCTTGCATCATGAAATTGACTTATGAGTAACTAATACAAAACAAAGACATTTTGGTGGGAAATAATAAAAGAGTTAAATCAATAGAATGTTTTATTAGATTAAAGAACGTCAATGATAGTTGTAATTGGTTAGTATTTTTGGAGTTTTCAAGGATTTCATGGGAGTAGGTAAATGTATTTCAATAATATGTGTAATTGGTTAAGGTACATAGAAGGATGTGTATTTTTATACCATATGTATGTTAAGATAATTTCTTTAATAAAATTGTTGAGCCCGAAAAAAAAAAAAGAATGATCTAAAAGACCAAGGCAACCATATTAATGTACCCCTATTCTATTGAGTTCAAAAGGACTTAACACTGTTAAAATGTTGAGAGAAGCAGAGAAAAAGAAGGATGATGGGGGCTGTAACCAGGCGAAGTGTGGACAGAATAAGAAAGAGAAGAAGAGGAAGAGGAAGGAGACTTGACAAAGGGACGGGATAAAGAAGGAAGATGAAAGACAGAGGGGGACTAAAGAAGAATGAAGACATGAAACTAGGAGATGTGGGGAAAGGAAAGGAGCAAGAGATAAAGGGAAAGGAAGGAGAAGACATTGCACTTTGTTTTCAGAACGTAATGAGTACGTGATGAGAACGGAACAGAACATATTTTATCGCATGGTATGATCCTCATCGAATTCCCACTCTGTGCTCTGACAGTCTCTAGCCCGTTCCAGGAGGAGAACTGTAAAAATGTGTCCTCAGCCAGCAAGAATGCTTTCAGACCATTTGATATGATGTGTGTGAGATAATCTTACCCGGTTTCAATCTATCCTCATGTTCTTATTGGCTAAGACAAACTCCTGCCCTCCTCTCCTAGAACATCCACAAACTCAACTCAATTCTTCCAGTGTTGATGCAAGGAAGGCTCCACAGGCAATTTATTTTTTATTATTATTATTGTAAATTGAATTGTGTCATGTTTACAAGAAAAAACAATGAATGTTCGCTACTTAAACCTCTCGGTAGCATTCTTTCCAATGCAGACATAGGGGTTTTCGCAACAGTGAGCATGCGCCAATGAGGGACGGCTGAAGAACTACTTTAGCGCCGGTACCAGTACAACAGTAAATGCAGTGCAATAATATGTGTTCTCATAACGTTACTATCCTATTATCAATAGTCTAATGCAGTAACATTAACACCCATTCCCATATTGTTACGTTCCAGGGACTCGATGGAAATGTTACAGGTACTAGTGCGATAAGCTTATTAGTCAAGAGTTGTGTCGGGAGGAGGCAAAGGATGAAAAGGAAGAGAGAGGTGGAAGGAAGGTTAGCCAGGACTTGGGGGAGAAGAAAGAGGACAAGAAAGAAAGCAAGATAGAGGTTGGAGAGAGGAGGAGGAAAAGGATAAAAGAAAGAGATGAAAAGAGAAAACATTTATCCGGGAACTGGAGGGAAGAAGGAAGGAAAGAAAGAGGATGAGAAAGTTAGAAAAAGTAGATCAAGAGTTCAAAGAGAAAGGGATTAGAAAGTAATTTCTTCAGATTGCTGAAGAACAACACTCATTCCAGGGTGTTTTTTTTTTTTTAAAGTAAAATTAATAGTGGTGCAACTGATGTGAACCTTTGAGCAAAAAAGGAAATGTTACTGCTATTTCAACCATTTTGGATAGGGTGAGGAAGGTGAGAATAGAATGGTGTAAATTAACAATAAGTTAAGGGAAAACCACACAGTACAATCCTGTAATATTACATCCAGTAGTTCCTAAGGTAGCTCACTGTTTCCCTGTATTGACCTCTTTATCTCATGGAGCCTTGGTACCAACTGCAGACTGAGAAACGTTCAGAGGAAGAGGTGACTATGAATCTTCTGGGGAAATCTAGAGTAGACACTCCAAAAACATCCTGCAGCAGTGGGCAGTGGTAGCACACAGTAAAAGAAAATGTTTTCTTTTCAAGCAGCACTCTTGCCCCAAACCCCAGAAAATTGGGACCAGGGACGGAAGCCCTTGGAACCATAGTCCATCTGTCTGTGAAAACTTTCATAGACAAATGGAAAACCAGGAGCAATATTTTATATCCAGCCACTCCTTTGCCTGTCATGATGTAATATGACCTACAATTTCTCACATCTGACATATGAGCTGACAAACAGGGAACCAGGGCAGGCTAAAAGCTCCTGATGTAGAGATTGCACAGCTGTGGTATACTGAATGAGGATTTTGCTATGTTCCTTCTATGCTATGATCCTATTCTATTCTAGATTTGTTTAGAGGTGATTTGTCATTGCTTTCTTCAAAGGCTAGGAGTGTGACTTGCTCATGGTCACTCAGCAAGTTTCCATGACTGAGCAGAGATTCAAATCCTGGTATCCAGGAGGCCTAATCCAATACTCAAACTGCTACATGAAGCTGATTCTGACATCATGCTGGTTCAGTTGCACACACTGAATGAGGACATTTAGGTCTTGTTTGCATTGGCCAGGACACTCTGGAGGCAGCCAGGAATATCCTGGCCTCAGAGCTGCCCCAACCTTTCCCTGTTAACTCAAACCCTACATTGCAAAGTTGTTCACATGGGCATCCCTCTCTGCTGCCCAGCATGGTGGCAGCAGTGACTTACTTGCTCCTGAGGTTAGACCAAGGCACTCAGCATTGATTACATGTCTAGGTGCCTTGTTCTGACCTCAAAGCAAGTGGCACCAAAGCAGAATGGATTTCAAACAGCTTCCCAGCATCAGAATGGAGGACTCTGGACCATCCAGGAAGATCAAGAGCAAACAGGGAGTTATCTTAATATATGGTATGAAAGGAATATACCTGGTTCTAGAGCTGAACATCCAGATATCATCTGCTCTGTTCACACCAGAACTGAGGTTTGGACCCTGCATTGTGCAGATTCCCACCAAGAGGACAGAAGCAGGCCCATGCAGACAGGGCTGAGACTCTAATAGTTTCAAATGGAATAGTGTGAATAAGCAGGTGAGGAGTAAAACAGAGAGATGGAGCACAAGTAAATTAAATTTTCGGTTCTCAAGCTTGTTTGGGACATCTGAACCTGCATATGTCTAGGAATGTAATTCTTTACAAAGTTTCTTCTTGAAGAAACAACAAATAATTTAAATAGTTTTCTTCATATTACAAGAAACTCTTCAAAAACCACACTGTTTTCAAAGTATTCACAATTTGGGACTTATTCTGCATGAAAATTGTCATGTGGTTGTTTTGCACAAAAAGCAGCATCTTCTGTGCAGGACACAGCATGCCTGTATAGAAAATGTGGCTTCCTGCACATAAAATGTGTGTGTGTGAGTGTGCAAATCAACCACATGCAAATTTTGCACAGAATTAGTTCCAAATGGCAAAGACTTTTGTCAGTCCAATATTCTTCTTGGACAAGTTACTCGTCCCTCAAAAAATGCTTTTAAAACATTTTCCAAACATTTTTGAATATATTTGATATCCATCCATATTTCACCTGAAGGAAGATCACACAGTCCAGATACTGGGAACATACACATCTCCCCACTGGGAGAAAAAAGAAATATATTTGCTTCTTCTCCCACCTCACACTACTTGCAGTTTAGGAAATGCATTTTTTTTTCCTGAAAAAGATCTACTCTGGAAACACTTTTTGAAAAAGTATAGACATCTTTTTAAAAATTAGAATTAGATTTAAAAAAAAAAAAAAAGCACAATGACAAACATGCCCACCCATCTGTGCTGCATTAGCAAAACCTCACAGCGTGTGTTTGTGTTGTCATTATTTTTACTGGTTTTTTTTAACAACAAATGCCTAGCTCTATCATCTCACCTGACTCGCACTGGTCCCTTCTCTATACTGTTGTCAAAATGACTTTCCTCAAAAAGAATTACTCTCATCCTGACTTAGGTAAAGCCGTTTTTCTCTTTTATTAGTTTCATTAGTATTCTACTGCCCTTTAAATGTCACAGGTTCAAGAGCACAGCTGTACATATCCTGGAAATATTTCTGTTTGCTGTAATAAAGCACAAGGATACAATTTCCTGGGACACAGATAAGTTGAAATGGTGGAATGTAAAAGAAGAGAGGCTGGTGCTGCTAAATGGAAAGCCTGGGTAAATGAAGAAGGGGAAATAAAGGTTTTTAATGGCCCATTATGACAACTGACTTGTTTGTGTTATCTCTGCCTTGTGCTGAAGGACTTGCCACTGTCTCTCATTCAAGCAGTAGAAGAAAAATAAGAATGCCACAGCTTTTGGTGCCTTCACTGACCCATCACTTAACTACCTTATAATTGCATAGTGCACCTCCCTAATAGTAACCTTTGTATTCCTATACTCACAAATTGCTAGTTTATATGCTTGCTGATTTCCTGTTTGTTTTTTTCTTGCCCACTCTCTTCCTGCATCATTTGTATCTGCAGCCATTTTTTTTCTTCTCCCTCTCTCCTCCATTAGATCTTGAATTTAATTATACACAAGTCATTGTAAGTAAAGCTATTTTATGTTTTACAAAAAAATCTAAGCTTGTCTATTTTTTCTGTCAAATACTATGCAGGCGAGGACATGACTGGTTGTTGCTCACCTTCTGCCTTATCAGTTTGCTTAATCTGCAAGAGAGATCTATTACTATCTATTTGTCACATTTCCTAACAAACTATTATTAACAATGATTTGAATAGAGAAGTATGTGAAAATACCTCTGAGTGTGTGTGTGTGCACATATGTATGCATGGGCCTATGTATACCTATATTGGGTGTGGGATTCTGAGGCATGTGGTCCAACAAGTAAGAAACTTTCCCAAGTGCTTATAAATATACACACTAAAATGTGCCAGTGTTTTCATCATGAGCAAAGTAGAAATTATAGATTGGCAGCAAAGCCTCGATGAAACAAAAATAGGAATTAGTCTGCTGTTGAGGAGTATCAATATCTCATAGACATACACGCCTTTCATCTGAAAAACCAAGAGAAAAGAAGAAATGGGGATCATACTTACAAGTCTACTAGTACAGATATGCAAAATTATATTTTTGTTGTTGTTAACTGCCCTCAAGTCGCTCTTGATTCATGGTGGCCCTATGGATGAGATATCTCCAACACCTCTGTCCTCCACTGCTCTGCTTAATTCCTGCAACCCCATACCCCCGTGAACTCCATAATAGAGTCCATCCATCTGGCATGTGGCCTTCCTCTCTTCCTACTTCCTTCCACCTTTCCCAGTATTATTGTTTTTTCCCAATGAGTCCTTTCTTCTCATGATGTGTCTGAAGCATAACAGTCTCAGGGCCTCTGCAGATCAGCCCAAAGAGCTGGGGTGGGGCAGCTGCACGCCAATACTGTCCTGATGCTGCGTGCCATTACGCACAGTGTGCAGTGTCAGGACGCCCTGACGTGCTGTGCCGGAAAGAGCGAAGAAGAGTTGTGTGCCACCTCTTAGGGCAGCCTTTTGACTCCCCTAAAAGGATTGGCATTTTGCCGCTCTTTTCGGGGCAGCAAAAGGGAGGATTGGGGCTGCGGTGTGCGGTAGCCACAGCCCAAATCCGCCGTTTCCCAGGGCGGCCCTGAGCCGCCCATCTGCACCCCACCTCAGTTTGGTCATCTTGACTTCCAGGGAGGTTTCTGGTTTGATCGTCTCTAAGACCCACTTGTTTGTCCTTTTGGCTGTCCATGGAATCCTCAGCAATCTTCTCCAGCACCACATTTCAAATGAATTGATTTTCTTCCTATCATCTTTCTTAACTGTGCAGCTCTCACATCCATACCCAGTAATAAGGAATACAATGGCTTGTATGATTGTAACTTTCGTTCTGAGTGGTATATCTTTGAATTTTAGAATCTTTTAACCACCCTCCCCATTCTTAGTCTTCTTCTGATTTCCCATTATGATCAATGTTTTATTCCAGGTATGGGAATTCTTTTACTATTTCTATTGTCCAGGTAGAACTTGTGAAGATCCTTGGTGGTCATTATTATGGTTTTCTTTATGTTCAACCTTAAGCCTACCTTTGCACATTCTTCTTTGATCTTCGTTAGTAGGTGTTCAATGTCTGTGAGGTTTTCTGCTAGTAGAATCATAGAATCATAGAATCAAAGAGTTGGAAGAGACCACAGGGGCCATCCAGTCCAACCCCCTGCCATGCAGGAACTCCCAATCAAAGCATCACTGACAGATGGCCATCCAGCCTCTGCTTAAAGACCTCCAAGGAAGGAGATTCCACCACACTCCGAGGGAGTGTGTTCCACTGTCAAACAGCCCTTACTGTCAGGAAGTTCCTCCTAATGTTGAGGTGGAATCTCTTTTCCTGGAGCTTACATCCATTGTTCCGGATCCTAGTTTCTGGGGCGGCAGAAAACAAGCTTGTTCCCTCCTCAATATGACATCCCTTTAAATATTTAAACAAGGCTATCACATCACCTCTTAACCTTCTCTTCTCCAGGCTAAACATCCCCAGCTCCCTAAGTCGTTCCTCATAGGGCTTGGTTTCCAGACCCTTCACCATTTTAGTTGCCCTCTTTGGACACGCTCCAGTTTCTCCACATCTTTTTTGAATTGTGGTGCCCAGAACTGGACACAGTATTCCAGGTGAGGCCTGACCAAAGCAGAATAGAGTGGCACTATTACTTGTCTTGATCTAGACACTCTACTTCTATTGCTGCAGCCTAAAATTGCATTGGCCTGTTTAGCTGCTGCATCACACTGTTGACTCATGTTCAACTTGTGGTCTACCTGAACTCCTAGATCCCTTTCACACGTTGTCTCGCTCAGCCAGGTGTCCCCCATTGTATATCTGTGCTTTTCGTTTTTCCGCCCTAAGTGCAGTGCTTTACATTTCTCCATGTTGAATTTCATTTTGTTAGCTTTGGCCCAGCTTTCTAGTCTGTTCAAGTCATTCTGAATTTTGGTCCTGTCCTCTGGGGTATTAGCTACTCCTCCTAATTTGGTGTCGTCTGCAAATTTGATAACTATGCCCCCAATACCATCATCCAAGTCATTGATAAAGATATTGAATAGCACTGGGCCCAGGACAGAGCCCTGTGGCACCCCACTGGTCACTTCTTTCCAGGTTGAAAAGGAGCCATTGTTGAGCACCCTTTGGGTTCGGCCAGTCAACCAATTACAAATCCATGTAACACTTACTTTGTTTAGCACACATTTTACAAGCTTGTTTGCATGAATGTCATGGGGAACCTTATCAAAGGCCTTACTGAAATCAAGATATACTATATCTACAGCCTTCCCTTCATCTACCAAGCTGGTAGTTTTATCAAAAAAAGAGATCAGATTTGTCTGGCATGACTTGTTCCTCTGAAACCCATGTTGACTTTTTGTGATTATGGAATTACCTTCCAGGTGTTCACAGACTCTCTGTTTAATGATGTGCTCCAGAATCTTTCCCGGTATTGATGTCAGACTAACTGGACAATAATTGTTGGGATCCTCTTTTTTTCCCTTTTTGAAGTTGGGGACAACGTTTGCCCTCCTCCAGTCTGCTGGGACTTCTCCTGTTCTCCAGGAGTTCTCAAAGATTATTGCCAATGGTTCCGATATTACGTTTGCCAGTTCTTTTAATACCCTTGGATGTAATTCATCGGGTCTTGGAGACTTATATTCATTTAGATTAACCAGGTATCTCTTTACTTATTCTGTCCTGAAATTCTCCTATTCTGTCCTCTGCTCCTTTATTCTCAGGTTGATCAACCTTTGCCTTTTCTGAGAAGACTGAAGCAAAGAAGGTGTTGAGTAATTCTGCCTTTTCTCTGTCCCCTGTTAACTTTTTGCCATCTTCTCCACACAGTGACCCTACCATTTCCTTCTTCTTCCTTTTGCTGTGGACATACCCCCAAAAGCCCTTTTTATTGTTCTTAACCTCTCTAGCAAGCCTGAGTTCATTCTGCGCTTTAGCTTTTCTGACTTTACCCCTACACGTGCTAGCTATTTGTTTGAATTCCTCTTTGGTGATTTCCCCATTTTTCCATTTCTTATACATGCTCCGTTTAAAACTTAGTTCACTTGAAAGTTCCTTAGTCATCCATCCTGTTTTCTTGAGGCACCTCCCATTTTTCTTCCTCATTGGAACTGTTTGAAATTGTGCCTTCAGTATCTCCCTTTTGAGAAACTCCCATCCATCTTGAACTCCCTTCTCTTTTGGTGTTGCTGACCACGGGATCACCCCCAGTATTTCTCTAAGTTTACTAAAATCAGCTTTCCTAAAGTCTAGAATTCATGTCTGACTATGCCTGGCTCCTGCTTTCCACTGTATAATAAATTCCAGGAGAACGTGATCACTCCCACCTAAGGATCCAACCACTTGCACCCCATTAACTAGGCCATCCCTGTTAGTTAGGATCAGATCCAAAATAGCTGACTTCCTTGTTGCCTCTTCCACCTTTTGGACAATGAAATTGTCTTCAAGGCAAGTGAGGAACTATGGTGAACTAAGGCAAGTGAGTACTATCGTGTCATCTGCATATCTTAGACTGTTGATATTCCTTTCTCCTATTTTAACTCCTGCTTCCTCTGTGTCCAAGCCTGCTTTTCTTACAATATGTTCTGCATACAAGTTGAACAGATAGAGTGAAAGGATACAGCCTTTTCTGACTCCAATTGGAAACCATTCTGTTTCTCCATGTTCTGTTCTGACAGTAACCTCTTGTCCAGTGTACAGATTCCTCATCAGGACTATCAGATGTGTTGGCACTCCCATGTCCTTAAGGGCATTCCATAGCCGTTCATGATCTATGCAGTCAAAGGCTTTGCTATAGTCTGTAAAGCACATGCTGATTTTCTTTTGGAATTCCCTGGCACACTCCATTAGCCATCAAAAGTCCAGGCTTTCAGCAACCTCCCAGAGGGCTTTTTCTGTTGTCGCCCCCAGACTCTGGAATGGTCTGCCAGACGAGATCCGTCAATTAACATCGCTAGATAGCTTTAAAAGAGCTATCAAGATGGATCTCTTCCGGCAGGCCTTTCCAGACCAAGTATCCCGGCCTCGGCTACTTCCTCCCTTCGAATGATCTTTCCATGGCCCCATTTACTAAGGGAATGAGCAAACATTGCCATGGCCCAATGCTGATGTTGCAAGATGTTATATGTAATGTGTTTTTAAATTGTTTCAATGTGTTTTAATTCGTTATTGATTTAATACTGTTTTAAGTGGGGGTGGGAATGTTGTGATTTATTATGTATGATTTTATTGCTGTGACCCGCCCTGATTGGGTTTCCCAAAGGGCGGAATACAAATAAATTTTATCATCATCATCATCATCATCATCATATGTTTGCAATGTGGTCCCTAGTGCCTCTTCCTTTCCTGACCCCCACTTGGACCTCTGGGATTTCTCTCTCCATGTATGGTTGGAGTCTATGTTGCAGACTTTTGGGCATGATTTTGCTTCCATGGGAAGTGCTATAGCCCTATAGTTCCTGCAGTATCTTGTGTCTCCCTTTTTGTGGATGGGGATGTACACTGATCACTTCCAATCTGTTGGCCATCATTTTGTTTTCCATATCTGTTGACTACTACTACTACTACTACTACTACTAATAATAATAATAATAATAATAAATTTTATTTAATACCCTGCCCTGTGAAACCAATTATGTCGGCTTACAGATTATAAAAAATTACATCATATAAAATTCACACCCAATACCCACCACCCTTAAAAAGATATTAAATCAAACATTCAATTAAAACATCATATAAATAAGAACATAATAAAAACAGCAAGAAGTACGGCAAGGAGTAAACGGCAAGAATTCCTGTAGAGAGGGCTGTGGAGGTGTCTTGAGGGTTTCCTGAGGCCGGGACGTCTAATCTGGAAAGGCCTGCCAGAAGAGATCCATCTTAACAGCCTTTTTGAAGCTGTCCAGAGTTGTAATCAGATGGATCTCATCCGGCAGGCCATTCCAGATTAGACGTCCCAATCTCCTGAAATTGTGTTGGTTAGCACTAGAGTTGACTCTCTCAGTGTGGATTGCAGCAGTTCTATTGGAATATCATCTGTTCCTGGTGATTTGTTTTTTGCTATTTCTCTTATTGCAGTTTCCACCTCACTTTTTAGAATTTGGGATTCATCTTCATATGGCTCTTCATTCCATGTGTCCTTCATTTTGTCATCTCTTTTGTATGATTCTTCTGTGTATTGCATCCAATGTCTTTTTATTCCTTCCTGGTCTTGAATTATGTTATTTTTATTATCATAGAGCATCCCAGTGTTTGGTTTGAATTTTTCTTTGATTTCCCAGATCTTGTGAAATAGATCTCTTGTTCTTCCTTTTTTGTTGTTGCCTTCTAATTTTCTGCATTCATCAGTGTAGTAATTTTCTTCATCTTTCTGCACAAGCCATTGTACTGTTGCATTCATAATTTTTTGTTTGTTCCCATCTCCCTTTTGTTTTTCTTCTCTTCTTTTCTTTATTGCTTGTAGTGTTCTTTCTGTCATCCATGTTTTTTTCTCTCTTTCTTTTTGTTTATTGAAAGTGTCTGTCTGCATTCTTCTTTTATTATGTCCCTGGTTTCAGATCATAGTTCCTCTGATTCTCAGTCTATTATGCTTAGTAATGCAAATCTGTTTCTTATGTTATCAGTAAATTCTGTTAAGATATTATTTAAACCATATTTTGATATAATCACTGGTTTTGTTTTACTCTTGAGTCTTACTCTTATTTTTGATATGAGTAATTCATGATCTGTGCCACAGTCGGTGCCTGGTCTAGTCTTGGCCACTAGTATTGAGTTTCACCATCTTTTGCTTCCAATTATATAGTCTATTTGATTTTTGTGTTGACCATTTGGTGATGTCCATGTATATAGCCTTTTTTCTGGTTGTATGAAGAATATGATATGAATAGGTTATTGGCTTCACAAAAATCTATCAGATGCTCACCTGATTCATTTATTTTGCCTAATCCAAATCTGCCTACTGTTTTTGATTCTTCTTTGCTTCCAGTTTTTGCATTCCAGTCTCCAATTATCAGCTTGACATCCTATGTTGGTGTGCTGTTAATTTCTTCCTGTACTCCTTCATAGAATCTATCAATTTCTTCCTGTTCTGCCTCTATGGTTGGTGCATATACTTGAATTATGGTGATATTCATAGGTTTATCCTGGAACCTTACTGAAATGATTCAGTCTGATTTTGCATTGTATTCTCTGACTGCTTTTGCCACGTCTTTTCTTAGTATGAAAGCCACCCCATTTCTTCTTGTCTTTTCATTCCCTGAGTAGAACACTGGATAGTTCTCCAATTCAAAGTGGCTCATTCCTGTCTATTTTAACTCACTCGTCCCCAGTACTGCTATGTTTATAACACAAACACAATTTTATAATTACATTTTATAATCTAAAATTATATTTTATAATATAAAAATTATATTAGCACACCATATAAGAAGAGGAAGCAATGCTAGCTTAAATTTAACAAATAACAACTTACAAAATTCAGCCAGTTCCACCACCTTTGCACTGTAGTCCAAAGCCATACATTTACTTTATTTTTCTTTGCCATAGGACAAGAAATGTATTCTGCTGACAGTAGCAAAAGCAGAGTTGTGCATCCAGCAATTTTGGGCAGTGCACACTATGATTGTATGTTGCAGTTGAGCATTTTGCACTGTACATTGCAACCAGAGTAACATGTAAGCAAAGATGCTGTTTTGTGTGGGGGGGGGGGGGAGGTAGTGCTGATGCAGCATCTCTCCACATGTGAATACTTATGCTACACTTAAGGGATGCTGGATGGCAGCCTATATGTGTTTATATATGTGTCCCACATATGTAGACTGTCATAGTCCAACACTCAAACCACTATACCACGCTGGTTCTACCTTGGGCAAGTCACATTCTCTCAGCATCAGAGGAGGGCAATGGCAAACCTCCTTGGAAGAAACTTGCCAAGAAAACCCCATGATAGGGTCACCTTAGGGTTTCCATAAGTGAGAAATGACTTAAATGCACACAACAACAATGTGGAGACACAAATGTAGACATACATCCTATACTTTAAATAGAAAATAAAATACATGTCCCCAGAGTGCAAGTGATGTAACCTGCCTGTTCAGTGGTAAACAACTGTTGTTAGGAAACATCAAAACCTCTGCACTCCTTTTCTGTGGTCCAGTGGCTTCAATCCTGTATCAGCTACTTAGTTAAGAATGTTTAACTTAGTAACTTCTTCTGGGCAACCCCACTTCCAAAACTTGATGGAAATGTAATTCAATCATGTTCTAATCACCAGCAGCTGATGCCCTGTAAAGTTGGTTGAGGAGGAAGTTACAGTCATGGCAATAATGTCAAAATCATGACTAAGCAGCAATCATGAATATGAAACAGTTGCAAATGAATATAACTTGGTACCTGCTCCATATTTATGATCAATACTTAGTGATGATTTTGACACTATTTCCATGATTGCAACTCCTCCCTTCCAACCTATTGCTCCAGGCTCAGCGGTTGGGAGGGGGGGGGGGAGAGAAGCAAGTCCATCCTGCTAGCAGTAGCAAGTACGTTTCTGTACCACTTACCGGTGTACTAAGTGATTTAAAAAGTGTAAGCTAATTGCCCCAACAAGCTGGATACTCATTTTAGTGACTTACAAAAGGATGCCAGGCTGAGTTGACCCGCAGCCCCTGGCTGGTATTGAACTCACAACCTTGTGGCTTGTGAGTGAGTGGCTGCAGTACAGACATTTATCCACTGAGTCACCAGGGCTCACTGGAGCATTGTTGAATGATGCTTCTGCCAGATGGTTGGGGGGGGGGGGGGGGATTGGGCTAAGAGACGTTACTTAGGGGGGTTGCAGACTGCCAAAAATAATGTAAATTGAGTCCACTTTTAGGGTTAGGGTTAGTGCTAGGGAATCATGGGAATTGTTGTTGTTGTTGTTGTTGTTGTTGTTGTTTTTGAGACATTGAGCCTTCTCTGTCAGAGAGCTCTGGTGCCACAATAAAATACAGTTCCCATGATTCCCTAACCCTAACAGTGGACTCAATTTGCACTATTTCTGGCAGTCTGCAACCCCCCTTTGTTACATATATTAAACAGAGGTCCTACTTGGGGGTAGCCCACAGTAGTCTGACTCTGGACATGACTTGAACTTTCCCCATTACTTAGCCCTCTGTTCTGATGCTGCGCAGCTGTTCACATGAGCGTCTCCCTCTGCCATCCCACCATGGTGAGTCACTGACTTTGGAGGGCACCTTGTTCTGACCTTAGAGTGAAGTGACCCTGGGTGGCAATACCATGAGAACAGCCTGAACAAACAGGGATTTTTAAAAAACCATGGTAGGAGGGGTACACCCTCTGGTGCTGAATGGATTGGACATCATCCAGTCTAAAGCTGGACTGCCCTTCCCACAGAGGAAGATTTGTAAAATAGGATAGGTAGCTATTCCTATATAATATAAAATCTCTGCAGAACTTCTTGCAAGGAGGTTCTCTTACCCCAGTCAGCATTAATTAATGAATATTAATTATATAATATAATGTTCAGAGAATCATGAAACTCCACACTGACACAAGCAGCATCACATAGAGCTCTGGATTCACCAGTTGCTTCCAGACAGTTCTGTGTAGTCCTTCTGAACCAAATTACAAACTGCACACAGTTATTTGGGATTTTCATAAAGTTTTTTTTTAATGTCAGAAGCTGCAGGAGAAAACAAGATTCAATATAAAGCAAAGCAGCTTCATTTATATACCACTTCATATTGTGCTATGGGATGTCTAAGCAGTTTACAACTGTAAGCTCATTGCCCCCCAACAGTTGGGTACTCATTTTAGTGACCTCGGAAGGATGCAGGCCTGAGTCTAGCCTGAGCCCTGGCTAGTATTGAACTCACAACCTTGTGGTCTATGAGTGAGTGGCTGCAGTACAGGCATTTAACCACTGTGCCACCAGGGTTTCTCTATATAATGGTGACATGGGATAAGTGTGTAATAGTTTATTTCAAGCCACCTCAAACTATCCCTTCCTATGATTTTTTTTTCTCTCTCTCTTAGGGAGAAGATAAAGCAACTAATATCTACTCCCTTCATGGACAGAATAGTCAGTGAAAAGGAAATTTAGAAAATCAGTCAAGGAGAAAGTGATTAACAAGTCCTTCACAACACATACTCTCAATGTGTGTATGTTTTAGAAAGTATTGGGGGGGGGACAATATACAGGCAACTATATGACACATATAGTTTACAGATTTTCACTAAGGCTGCATTCGTACCACAGAAATAATCTGGTTTGACATGACTTTAACTGCCATGGCTGAATGCTATGGAATTCTGGGAACTATAGTTTGCTCTTGCACTAGAGCTCTGCTCTGCTGTGATGCCACAACAATTTAATTCAATTTTCATTGGGTTTCTACTCACTTCATTTTCTGTTTTCAGGCTATTTAAAACTAAATATTGGAACCACAGAGCCTACTCTTCAGGGCTGAGTAAAGTTATGTCCATATATGTAAAGTCTGAAAATGGTTACATTCCTTTCAAATGAAAATACACTGTATAGAATATATGCATATAAAAGCAATCTAATAGTATATCAAAAGCTGGTGAAAGGTAATTGAATATATATGTTCTTCAGGGTGAAACACTTGAAAGCACTACAGTAATCTAAATGTTCATCTTTAAAAGCAAATGTGATTCCTTGTTATGCAAAAAATAAAAAAGGAGCAAAAAGCAGAGAAGTGGACAAAAATGGAAGCCACCACTTTTCCTTGTTTTATTTTCAAGGCTTTCTGATGTAGGATATTTGGAGTAGGTACCATCCTTTTTCTTCATCATTGTGTCAGTACCACAAATTGATCTGTTCCCATTTGGTAGGATGCTAATCAGATTTGTTCCCATTGTGGGATGCTTATCAGAACCAAGACAGGGAGTGAATTTAGTAGGTGAATTTAAGTCTTCACATGATAAAAGAGCAGGTGGGTCATCTCCCTGTATCATACAGATAACTTCAGATGTGATACATCCTCTATACAGGACCATGATACTATTCTTCTCATTAAAAAATAGATGGAAACTACATACCCTCCAACATCCCAATTTGGCATGGACAGTCTTGATTAATCCTCTGCCATCCCAATTTTTCACCTGCTTTTAAAATGTCCCAGTTTCTCTCTCATATTCTCACTTTTCCCTTTGTCCTTACCTTACTTCTGTTGCTGAAAACTGAGTTGCAGGCACAAAAGTAGTTTGCACTCAATTAACTCAGGAGAGGAGAAGGAAAGGAAGAGGAAGAGGAAACTTTTCCCTCTCATCAGGCTCTGGAACGAAGCAAACTGCTGCAACCTTGCCTAGCTTGTGTATTTTTCCTCAATAACAACTTTTGCCATACTGACTACACTCCAGTGTTGCTTGGCCACATGTCCCAGTTATCGTCTATGAAACATGGAAAGGTGTAAAAACATAGATACTATACAAACAGAGCATCTATGCTAAGGATGGGGAAATTGTGACCCACCAGATTTGTTTTTACTGTAACTCCCTTCATCCCTATCATTGACTATGCCGGTTTGGGCTGAGGGAAGTTATTCTCCAGCATCCTCTGAAGGGCCACAAGTTACCCAATACTGTTATCCATAGTCGGGTGATCCACATGGAACATTGATATCACACATGATGCTTGTTATTATAATTGTTGAGAACAGGAGAATGTCACAGCCTGGTAAAAGATTCACAACAGCCTAGGAAAGGTGTGAGCTGGGTTATATTGCTATAAAGTGTCAGTAATCTTCTAGTTGAACTGTAAATCGCAATCAGAAGTATAACTATATTTCAAATATTCATCTTTCTTCTATATTCTGCATGTATTTAAAGTATGATCCCCCCTTCCTCCATTCTCTACTCTACATGTAAATAGGGTGGGCACATGAAAAGAAAAATATTTGCCATTACATTTGTTTCTCCTGCATTTTCTTCCCTACTCCACATGTCACCTCCTCTATTTCTGTTCATTGCAATGGAGGCTTGTTCCAATCTTAGGTGGATTGTATTCATTGGATGTTGAACACAGTTGACCCCATCATATTATACTGATTACAGAGCCACAAGGAGCCAACATAGCTTAGACATGTGAGGGGTAGTCTTGGCATTTATCTTGTCCATGTGCCTTTTTATTGTTAAAGTGAGAATTTTTCTTCTTGGGTTTTGTGTGTTGTTTTGCTTTCAAGTCATTTTCCAATGTATGGCAACCCTGTCACAGGTTTTTCTTGGCATGTTCTTCAGAGGGGCTTGCTATTGCCATCCTCTGAGGCTGAGAGACTGAGGACGTTATCCCACGGGGCCAAAAGCAGCAAGAATCCACCAAGAATCCGGCGCTATAGCGCTAAATTTTTCCGACTAATCCCACGACGTCGCTAAGAAGCCACTAAGAATCCGGCGCTATAGCGCTAAATTTTTCCGACTGATCCCACGATGCCGCTAAGAATCCGGCAAGAGATCGCTCGGAATGCAGCATCATTCACGTTCTTTTGAATGTCGGTTTCACCAGGTATTGCAATAGCGCGAGCTGATTCTTAGCGCTATGAAAGTGCTAGCGCTGTAGGTATGGTCAGCAATTCCCTCCCCGTGAGCATTTCCACTTCATAACCCATCGTTCCTAGTGCTATTTCCCATCGTTCTTTCTGGCAGCATCCTATGACGTGTTTCCTTTTTGCATAGGGACACAAACACAGCCGGTGGACATTTTCCTGTCGTGTGGGTGCTGGGTTGTAGGGTGCAGGCTTGTTGGGTGCAGGCTTGTGGGTGCAGGCAGAGCATAGGGGTGAATGATAACATGTTTTGTAGTACTTTTGGTGATGTGTTGACGCCAAAGCAAAAAGTTAGTGCATGTGCAAAAATATGCTTGCCGGAATCATCCCACTATACCATGCTGTAGTGTGCTCTGCAAATGCGCTTTCCGTGGGGGGGCATCATCGCGATATCGTCAATAGCGCGATGATGCCAGTTGCGTGTGCTGGCCATTGCCATCTCTGGGGATTGCTAGCGCTATAGTAGTGGGATGATGCTTATATCGCTTTCTTGCCACTTTTACAGCAGCGTGGGATAAGGTCCTGTGACTTGTCCAAGGTCACCTAGTTGGTTCTCATGGATGATCTACAGAGTCACAGATCAACACTCAAACGATTACACCATGCTGGCTCTCTTACATGGCATGTGAATGAGGTGAAAACTTGAAATATGCCCTGTTGTGTCTAATTGTCCCTATGGTCAGTGGGTAGAAAAAAAATCAGAGAAGGGCCTGCTCACTTTCCTTGGGTTCTTCCCCTCCTTGAGAAAAGGCAAGGCCATAGTTCCTTGCCTGTGGTTGTGTTCCTTAGAAGCCAGAGTTCCACTTCTTCAACAGAAGCTGTGTATGCTTCTCAAGTAACTCAATAACCACACCAGCTGCATCTACTCAAGGCAAATCAGTGCTCTGCTCTGGCTGACTAGTGGCAGTAGCCTTTAAAATGCTGTCCAAATTAATGACTACTCTCATTCTTTAATTCTCTTAATCTCCCTTGCATGTTCCTTGTGGACCATGAAGCTGACAATGGATTTAATTTTTGGCCTGATTCTCCCTGCCATCTTCTGTTAAGCATGCCTGTGTATCACAGTTCAGAGCTGGAAAAGGCCAGAGGGTATACTTTACTAGGCTTAGCACATTCTGGCTGTGGGACTCTTATCCTCTTAGACGTATCTCTGCTTCCAGGAAAAACAGTCTCCAGGGAAAGCAGGAGCCCATGTCAGCAAGCAGAGTTTAAAGAAACAAAAGAAAGTCTTATGTGCCCTCAACATGTGGGCATGCACGTTTTAGGCTTAAATCTAATTCTGTCTTCTGTTTGAGCCATGAGGAACTGTAAGCTGATGCAGCTCTTAAGTAGCCAGGCCCTGTCAATGCTGACCTTAGAAGGGTGATTTGTGTGCCTGCCT
The DNA here is from genome assembly GCA_026167975.1 of Phrynosoma blainvillii. Taxonomy (NCBI): domain Eukaryota; kingdom Metazoa; phylum Chordata; class Lepidosauria; order Squamata; family Phrynosomatidae; genus Phrynosoma; species Phrynosoma blainvillii. The sequence continues at coordinate 88,083,396 of JANUYF010000001.1, read as the reverse complement.
TTCTGTAGCACAGACGTGCACTGGCACTAGAAAGGGCTGCTCACTGTCATCTGCTAAATTATTGGAAAAAGATTTGAAATGCTCCCATCCGCCTCCATGTGCCCTTGTAAAGAATTGGCCGTTGCCTTCAGGTCTGGCTGAGGTGACACTGTAACAGACCATCCCCTGAGCCAGAAATAAATACAGAGATCCTGTGCTTTACTAGAGGGTGTGTCAGATGTGATTACATGTCAACAACACTGCCTTAATTTGTCTAGCTAAAAAAGCAGGTTGCTTGCTTGCCTGAAAATACACAAGCAAGGTGCCACATTGTGATCACTCTGAATTGTTGGTTGAATCTGCACTAAAGAATTAATGCAGTTAGACACCGCTTTAACTGCTATGGCTCAATGTTGGAGAATTCTAGGTTTTGTAGTTTTGTGAGATATTTTGCCTTCTCTGTCAGAGCGCTGTGTTTCCACAACAAACCATAAATCCCATAATTCTATAGAATGGAGCAATAACAGTTAAAGCAGTGTCAAACTTCATTAATTCTGCACTGTGGCTGCAGGGCTTTGTCACTTATTTTCCCAGACTATGTGTAACCATGATGTACATCCCAGACTTTTGTACTGTTTCTATTCCATGCACATCACTTTACAACATGCACGTTGGAAAAATCTCACAGAGCCATAGCACAAAAATCCTCATTTTTTTTCTAAAGCAGGAATGAACAACTTATGGCCCTCCAGATGTTGATGAGCTACAATTCCCATCAGTCTCAGTGGTGATGGATGCTGAGAGTTAGAGAAGAAAAGCAGTTTCATAATTACTCATTAGCAAAATGAAAAATGGGTTTCCCAACAGTCTGGAATCCCCAATAAGAATAACAGACTGGTGAGGCTTTTGTACATTTTCCTCCTAGAATTTGAATGGTCTGAAGTGTTGCAAAGGAATTATTCTGCAGAGAAAGAGAAATACATAATTTTTTTTGTACCAAAAAAGTTTTCTGTATTGAAAACAGGTTGTGTGCCACAAAAACCCAACTTGTTTTCCTACACAAAATAGTTCCTCAAAATAGTTCTGTCTATATTTGTTTCCTCCCACGGTAGACACTAAATTCATGCTGAGAGCTTTAAGACAGGCTAACATTGGCAAGGGAGTTACATGACAGAGTCAACTGTATGTGTTGAGGAGGAAGGGAGGATTGGACAAGATATCTCCTGAGGTAGAAGCAGATGGTCCACCACCATGGGAGCAGGGAATCCATTTTTAATTTTACCAGCTCCTCTTACAGCTGCTCCAACATGAACAGGAGCTCTCCCAATGCCAAACCTCTGAAGGGATAGAGTCCAGCATCAGCAGAGCTTTTGTTCCATTCACAGAAGCTCTGGGAGGAGCAACAATAAAACCAGGAGTGAATTTGCCACCCCATACATTGGGTTCCCCTGCTGAGAGGGCTGGCCTCCCTGAAAATATCTTCTCCAAATATCCTCCTCCTCCTCCCTGATTAAGGCTCCCACATCTCAGGCCCTGGCACTCCTCCTCAGGGTGAGGGGGGGCGGGAAATGTCAGAGCACAAATGCTATCTTGAAAAGTATGTGAACATGATGTATTTTTCCCCATTTAGACTTGGTGAAAGGACATTTTTAAAAAAAATTGAATGGCATACTCTGCAACTGCAGCTAGTGCTTAATGTACGATATTTAATGGCATCACAAGGGGCTGCCCCTTGCAACATCACCAAGGTTCACTTCCTGTGACATCACAAGGGCTCATCCCTAGGTCTCAGGTTTTGCCCCTAAAATCTCAAGACCAGGGATAGTCCTGATGTGACAACTCTAACCATGATTCTCTTCTCTATTCACTTGATTTCCTCTGGACCAGGTTTGCCAAGGAGCATCCTTTTCTTCTTTCCTGTCACTACTCCTGTTAGTAAATGTGTCTGAGGAAGTAGACTGCAGTCTATGAAAGCACATGCTGCCAACTTCTTTCTTTCAGTTAGTCTCAAAGGTGCTACAATTTCTCTCTACATACTGCCACTACTCAGTCACTCCCTTTGACACAGGAAGATCAGCAGGCAGTTGTACCCAAAGTGGAGATCAACAAAGCCAGGGACCTCTGAGGGCTGACACTGAGGAGTTTATCACACGGGGAGTCCCGTGCAGAAACCCTGCTTTAAAGTAGAAAAAAACCTCAAAAGCGGAAGCAATTTATTAACAGAATTCCCCAGTGTGAAAAGTGAAAGTGATGTTAAAATGGGGTTAATCCAAACGGAAACTGCTTCTTTTTACTTTCAGAAAAACCCGAAAGTAAAAAGAAGCAGTCAATGAGGGGTTTCCGTTCAGATTAACCCCAGTTTAACCCCAGTTTAACAGCGACGTCGTCTGAAAAAACATCTGCTTTTGCGTTTTTTTTTCTACTTTAAACCCCCGTTTCTGCACGGGATTTCCCCCGTATGATAAACTCCTGAGTCTCATGTTGTCATGAATCTTGGGCTCTATATTCTACCATCTGTAGGTTTTACCAAGTTTAATGTCTTTATTTAATTATATATAAACATTTTGAGCTGTTCAGAAACACCAGAATAACTATGCAAAAGCCTAGGATTCCCTATCCAGAGAGAGTTAGGGGGGTTGCAGACTGCCAGAAATAGTGCAAATTGAGTCCACTTTTAGGGTTAGGGTTAGAGTTAGGGAATCATGGGAACTGTAGTTTATTGTGGCACCAGAGCTTTCTGACAGAGAAGGCTCAATGTCTCAGGGAAAAAAAACAGTTCCCATTATTCCCTAGCACTAACCCTAACCCTAAAAGTGGACTCAATTTGCACTATTTCTGGCAGTCTGCAACCCCCCTTAGAAAGCAGGGAAGAACTCATAGCTGTAAGGCACTAAAAGGGTGGTCAAGGTCCTGCATTATATATGGTGCATCCTGTGACAATTGGCTGTGTGATTAAATTGTTGGAAATGAAGAAAACATCAATGCATGTTTCTTTAGAAATTAGGGGTACAGTGCAAGCTTCCTTAACTGCCCGTCTTGTTACTTCTCTCTCTCTCTCTCTCTCTGCTCCTTGGTCAGTATAATTCCTGGCTGAAAAGGTCACTTCCTCTCTCTCTCTCTCTCTCTCTCTCCCCCCCCCCCCCATTTCTCACTTAAAAGTAAGTGTTACATATTACAACCCTTTCTTCTTGTTTCCTCTTCAGAGAACAAGGCATCCATAAGAGAGACCCCCTGCCTCAGGATGCCATCCCACATAAACCCATGCATAAGAGTCAGCTCTTGTACCAAGTGTAGATAATTTTTCTTTTGACTAACTACTTTCCTATTTTAGTGGATTTATTTTGAACAATAAAGTAAGTCTTGCTTTTAATCTTACCAGAGTATCCTGTTTTATGCCAGAAACTAATGGTGCAATGGGACATGCTGCATAAATATTGCTTAATAAACAATAATAATTCCCTACATAAATGTCCATGTAAACTCACTCAAGGTTGCTGAAGTTAGCCTGAAAGCCCTATGAGAAGGCATAGAAAGAAGAGACCTTGGAAAGCACTAAGCTTATATGTTATAGATGCACCAGCCATAAGAAGCACCAGCTTACAACCAAGACAGATGCTGAGCTGTAGAGAGAGATGACTTGACAGAATCCAGATGCCTAAATGAAACCGAATGAAAGACTTTGTAGCATAAGCTTTTGTAGACATGGTCTACTTGTATCTGAGGAAGTAGACCAAGGCTGTATCCACATTGCATAAATAATCCAGTTTCATATCACTTTAACTGTCATAGTTCCATGCTATGGAATTCTGTTAATTGCAGCTTGATGGGAATTCTGGGAATTGCAGCTTTACACCAAGGTTGTAAAGACACATCCATGTGAGAAGAGAAAAAAGATCATTAGAAGTCAAGATCTCGGGTTGCTTGTAAAAGCTGATTTCTGCCTTCTTAAGGAAAACAATAACATTTCCTGGCAAGAGTACATATTTTTGCATTTGTGCTACACTGGGTAAGAGATAAAACACCAGCAAATGAAGAAAACTTATGTGACCAAAGCAGACAGAAAGAAAATAATCTTTCAGTTTTATAAAGCTGTCATTGTCAGTTTATAGGCTAAGAAAACAGCAAAAGCAATGTTTGGGTAAAATTCCTCCGAACCTATTCCAGACTGAGGTTAGAAGGAACAATTAAATACCTTGACTAATTAAAACAATCACCTGGTACTTCTGTCTAATTAGGTAAGAATGAAAACTTTGTAGTAAAGAGTCTAATGGACTCTTATCAGCTATTTGAAAATATATTTACACTAAGGACTTCATGGATGGCTTATTACCAATGGAATTTAAGGTAATCAAAAGGCCATAGAAAATTGCTCATCTTTTTTCAAGATTTCAGTGTGAAATCTTGAAATGTTGGTGTTCAAATCAGCAAAATCTTCCCACTCTAAATTCCAACATTTTTTAAGGACAGTACAAAAAATGTTGCAACTTCTCTTACAACATTACATATGTGCATATTTGTTGTTGTTGACTGCTCTCTAGTCGATCTCAACTCATGGTAACCCTATGGATGAGACATCTCCTTTGTCGTCCACTGCTCTGCTTAATTCCTGCAACCCCATACCCTTGGCCTCCTTAATAGAGTCCATCCAGCTAGCATGTGGCCCTCTCTTCTTCCCTCTCTCCACCTTTCCCAGAATTATTGTCTTTTCCAATGAGTCCTTCCTTCTCATAATGTCTTTTCCAATGAGTCCTTCCTTCTCAAAGTACGACAGCCTCAATTTGGTCATCTTGGCTTCCAGGGAGGTTTCTGGTTTGATCTGCTCTAGGACCCACTTGTTTGTCCTTTTGGCTGTCCATGGGATTCTCAGCACTCTTCTCCAGCACCACATCTCAAATGAATTGATATAGTTCTTATCATCTTTCTTAACTGTCCAGCTGTCACATCCATACATGGTAATAGAGAGTACAATGGCTTGTATGATTCTAACTTTTGTTCGGAGTTGTATATATTTGCATTTTAAAATCTTTTCTCATTCTTTCATAGCCACCCTTCCCATTCTTAATCTTCTGATTTCCTGACTGCAGTCCCCATTTCTATCAATGTTTGATCCTAATTATTTTACTATTTCTATTTCTTCATTGTCTAGGTTGAACTTCTGAAGGTGGTCATTATTTTTGTTTTCTTTATGTTCAAAATTAAGCCTGCCTTTGCACTTTCTTTTTTTATCTTCCTTAGTAGATGTTCCAGGTCTGTAAGGTTTTCTGCTCACACTATGGTGTCATCTGCATATTGTTGATATTCCTTCCTCCTATTTTCACTCCTCCTTCTTCTGTATCCAAGCCTGCTTTTATTATAATATGTTCTGCATACATGTTGAACAGATAGGGTAAAAGAATACAGCCTTGTTTGACACTTTGCCAAGTGGGAACCATTCTGTTTCTCTGTGTTATATTCTGACAGTAGCCTCTGTCAGAGTCTGCTGAGTACAGAGTCTCAGTACTGAGTAGCCTGAGTACAGGTTCCTCATCAGGACTATCAGATGTGTTGGCACTCCCATGTCCTTAAGGGCATTCCATAGCCTTTCATGATCTATGAAGTCAAAGGCTTTGCTATATTCTATAAAGCACATGCTGATTTTCTTGGAATTCCCTGGTGCACTCCATTAACTATTGTATGTTTGCAATGTGATCCTCTTCCTTTTCTGTGATCCTCATGCCTCTTCCTTTCCTGAACCTCACTTGGACCTCTGGAATTTCTCTCTCCATGTATGGTTGGAGTCTATGTGCACATATCCTTTTTAAACTACTCTGTTAACTGACTTGAGAATCAACATTTACCACAATGGAATGTAAGGTTTGGGACTTCCTTCTCTGGCTGCTGCCTCCAGTCCTTAATCAAGTGAAGATACCAAGATCATAGGATTAACTCTCAAACTCAGTGGTTTTCAGTCTTGGGTCCTGACAAGTTGATAGATGACACCTCACAGAATCCGTGATCACTGACAATGCTAACAAGATTTTAAGCTAGGACTGGACTGAATGAGGGGGTGGAAGAAGTGGGGGCAAGAACATTTGCACAACATTTGTTTGCCACAGCATGCCAAGGTGTACCAAGCACTATTAGCTGTGTAAAGAAGGGGGACCTCTTCACTTTGCATAGAGGCTCCAGAGGCCTGGGAGGGGTGCATTTTGGGATCTGGAAGGCTTCACTTCACCCAACCCTGCTATAGACTAACTACAACATCAAGTGATGATTTCAAGAGTTGAAAGAGCCATCCCATATGCCACATATGGATCAAATTTTATTATTGTAATCATAGTGCCCCTCAATGGAGTGAGCCCATACATTTGGTGAATCATAACATATACAGTGGTCCCTCCACATTTGCTGGGGTTGGGGTGAAGGACCCCGTGAATGTAGAAAATCAAAGATAAAAAAAAATGATTCTTTTTGCTTAAGAGAACACCTCTCTAGGTATCTCCAGGTCCTCCAGTGCAACTCTATGGTCAACATCTGCCAGACATTGATCACAGAATCATGCTGGAGGACCTACAGATGCCTAGAAAGATTTTCTAGGTTTTCCAGCACAACTCTATGGTCATCTTCGGGCAGAGTTGGATTGGAGGACCTAGAGATTCCTAGAGATAACATATTAATCAAAATGACAAATAATCAAACATGCAAAAGTCAAAACAGCAGGTGTGGAGGGCCAGTTGTATTGCAATGCACATCTTTGAAATGAATTTTTTTTTTGGAGTTACAACTCCAGACTCTCTAGTAAGTGTGGGCAGTTTCCATGTTGGTTGAAGTTTCTGGGAGCAACTTTTTCAAGCTCAAATGTGCAGAAATTGAATTATAGCCATGCATACAAATGTGAAACAGCCTAAGGACGTTATCACATAGGGAGTTGCAGGGAGAAAGTGGAAATAAACGGGACGAGCGGAAGACTTTAATTTACTGGATTTGTCCCATTCCGCCTCATCTGATAACTAAATTTGAATTTAAAAGGGGGTTAATTCGAACAAAAACCTGATCTTTTCAAATCCTCAAAAATCCCAAAAATGAAAAGATCAGGTTTTTGTTTGAATTAACCCCCTTTTAAATCCGAATTTAGTTATCAGACGAGGCGGAACGGGACAAATCCCATAAATTAAAGACTTCCGCTCGTGCCCGTTTATTTCCACTTTCTCCCCACAACTCCCTGTGTGATAACATCCTAAGAGTGGCTTCTGAGTTATGACTTCTAAACAAAGAAGTGATGCTTCTTCAGCTATAAGAGAGTTGTGGCTAGAGGAAATAACTGCATCAATCACATTTGAGGCCAAAATCAAGAGCTGAGTTAAAGCTTTCCAGCAAAAGGAAGTAGAAGGAGTAAGACTTTTTTTTAAAGTAGATTTCTACTTAATGCAGAGTGGCTGGTAGAAGTATTTATCTACACTTCTTTAATCCCCATTCTTAACCCAGACACACTTGCTGGCACCTGGTACTTTTTATTAAGTAACTCCTTCTCCATTTTGAGTACTTTGTTATTCTGAACATATTTCCTGAGCCTCAAAATAACCGGATAAGTCAGTTTTAGCAATATTGTAAATGTGCGAGAGAAAATTAAAGTGAGCTGTTAACACTGTTCTTTTTCCAGCCATTGCTTTTCCATCAACCTCCCCACCTTTGCTGCTTTAAGGTTTTCTAAAGTATTTCAATAGAAAGCTTAAAATACATGACATGTTTTTCTTTAATGATGAAGTTTGGAGCCTGGGAAGTCAGGGGCAGATATAGCCAGCCTCATGACCCTTGTTAGTCATCTGCTGTTTCAGCATTAAAACTGTTTTTCATAAACCTTCCACATTATTGCATTTTGAATGCAAGAGCTTTTGAATATATGCATAGTGCTTGTCCTGTCCAAACAGGCAGGAAATTATGTCCCCCTCTCCAAATCACAATTTCTTAGCAAATAAACTCAGAAATGTGATGTGCCATTATTATTATGAAACGGGAATCATATGGACACTTACCCGAGAACAATCTATTATGGATTCAGGCCTGGTCTACACATGCAGCAGAATGATATATTAAAGTACAGAAGTGGTCAATTTTTGAACCACTCCAAAACATTTGCTTCTTCAGGTGATGGACACATTGGTGCTTCCTCCTGACCCACTTAGAATCATAGAATCATACAGTTGAAAGAGACCTCAAGGGCCATCTAGTCCAACACCCTGCCATGCAAGAACTCACAATCAAAGCATCCCCAACAGATGGCCATCCAGCCTCTATTTAAGGATCTCCAAAGAAGAAGACTCCACCACTCTTCGAGGGAATGTGTTCCACTGTCAAACAGCTCTTACTGTCAGGAAGTTCTTCTTAATATTGACATGGAGCTGCAGAAGACAAGTTTGCTCCATTCTCAATATGACACCCTTTCAAATACTTAAACAGAGCTATTGTATCACTTCTTAACCATCTCTTCTCCAGGCTAAATATACCCAGCTCCCAAAGTCTCTTCTCATAGGGCATGGTTTCCATTTTGGTCACCCTCCTCTGGACATGCTGCAGCTTCTCAACATCCTTTTTAAATTGTGGTGCCCAGAACTGGACACAGTATTCCAGGTGAGGCCTGACCAAAGCACAATAGAGTGGCACTATTATTTCCCTTGATCTAGACACTATACTTCTATTGATGCAGCCTAGAATTGCATTGGTCTTTTTAGTTGTTGACTCATGTTCAACTTCTGGTCTACTAGGACTCCTAGATCCTTTCACATGTTGCCTTGTTAAGTCAGGTGTCCACCATGCTATATCTATGCATTTCATTTTTCATTGCCCTCAGTGCAGTACTTTACATTTCTCAGTCACACTTCCAGACAAAAAAAGTCAAGCAGAATGATAGTTGCCTATTATGTCCCAATTGATGACAAGAGGGCAGCACCTAAGGGCACCAGGAAAGTTTAGGTGACCCAGGGCAGATCTAAGTATCACATCCAGTTCTATTCATTCTGTGACATTCACTGTCTGCTGCCTGAGGGATGGCTCTGATCAATGGATTATAGCAATCCAAACTTCTAGTAAATAATGACCAATTTTTAATTTTCTCTGGGTACTTTTTAAAAATCCCTTTCAATAGAAAATTACAATATCTAGCAAAGGGGCTGGACACAATTATTCTCTCTAAATTCAAGTATTAAATTTGTAGTTGAATGGAACTTTTAACCTTTTTCTTGTGTTTTACTCTACTTTGTTTTAATTTATGTTGCAAGCTGCCTTGGGTCCAGTATTGGGAGAAAGGTGGGATATTAACTGACTGCTAAGGGGGGTTGCAGACTGCCAGAAATAGTGCAAATTCAGTCCACTTTTAGGGTTAGGATTAGGATTAGGGAACCATGGGAACTGTATTTTATTGTGGCACCAGAGCTCTCTGACAGAGAAGGCTCAATGTCTCAGAAAAAAACCAATTTCCATGATTCCCTAGCACTAACCCTAACCCTAAAAGTGGACTCAATTTGCACTAGTTCTGGCAGTCTGCAACCCCCCTAATTAACATCTCACCCTTCTCCAAGCACTGGGATAAATTATTGTAATTAATTAATTACCTGCAGGAGGGGAGCATGCTAGTCAGTGTATTCATGTCAATTAATCTAAGTTTCAATCTCAGCTATACAGGAGATACTCAAGTTGCTGACCTGTATCCTCAAAATTGATCAAGTCCCTTGGATCTCTCCTTCAAAATTCTGGCTAAATTAAATCCCAGGTCTTCTACCCCACTTACATGGAACCCCCCAGTGGTGGTCCCACCCCCCCACTGCAGATAGTCCACATGTCAAGGGTGACAGCTTGAAAAGGAACAATCAGGATTTTCAGTTATGTGGAGAGCCTCCATGGATAGCAGAGTTTCCTCAACACACTTCTCTCTCTCCATGTGAAGCTTGAGCTAGAGGAGATAGGATGAGCTATTGCACTTCCTTCCTTGTACATTGACTGTCAGCTAAATTTGTAATGCCTGAGTAGGACAGCTGATGAAAAGAAAATGAAATATTTCAAGGCTAGTGGTCATTTCTTTCTGTCCTTAGATCCCAGCTCAATTAATGGTTGTCTAGAAAAGCATTGATGGAAACTGTTTTAGAGAATTATCAGCTGAGAGTCTGATTTTTCCTCTCATAACAAGTTTTCCTCAGAGATACATGCTGTGGAGAGAAGGCAGATTAGAGCCAGCCCTGGTGACAACTAATCAGTTGGCTGTAAGGGGAACACCTGTATGATATACTATAGCAAACTGTAGTTATCCTACAATAACTCTAGCAGCCATATCAAATGAAGTATATGATAACAACAAGGCATACTTTACTCACTTTCCAGTGGGTAAAGTGATCACTGAAGGAGCTCTGGTCAGCAGAGCTTAGTGTGAAGTAGCCTGGCAATATACCCTTCACCTGTCCCATTGAATATGCAATTTCATGATTAATATCTAGAGTTGGGCATGTTTTGGGGTCATGATGATCTGTGGGAACTAGAAATTATACACGTGTAGGAGTGACTGTGATTGGACGACATGAAGAGATCTAGATAAAACTAAGGACATGAGTTTACTGAACATCTTGCCCCTCTTTCCCCCTCTTCAATCTCCAACCTCTTCTACTTTCTACACCTTTCTTTCTGATAGCCTTGTGTGATTCTTGAAGTTGCCTCGGTTCTTGTATTTCTGCATGGACTCTTGTACATTTCTAAATA